>JAUIMM010000147.1:0-2400000 GCA_031769625.1 Taudactylus pleione
AGCACTATGCAGGACACAGAAGGGATGACAGCACAAGGCATGATGCAGGACATACAGATATGGGGGGAGAGCACAATGCAGGACATACAGATATGGGGGGAGAGCACAATGCAGGACACAGAAGGGATGACAGCACAAGGCATGATGCAGGACATACAGATATGGGGGGAGAGCACAATGCAGGACACACAGAAGGGATGACAGCACAAGGCATGATGCAGGACATACAGATATGGGGGGAGAGCACAATGCAGGACATACAGATATAGGGGGAGAGCACAATGCAGGACACACAGAAGGGGTGACAGCACAAGGCATGATGCAGGACATACAGATATGGGGGGAGAGCACAATGCAGGACATACAGATATGGGGGGAGAGCACAATGCAGGACACAGAAGGGGTGACAGCACAAAGCAGGACATACAGATATAGGGGGAGAGCACAATGCAGGACACACAGAAGGGATGACAGCACAAGGCATGATGCAGGACATACAGATATGGGGGGAGAGCACAATGCAGGACACACAGAAGGGGTGACAGCACAAGGCATGATGCAGGACATACAGATATAGGGGGAGAGCACTATGCAGGACACAGAAGGGATGACAGCACAAGGCATGATGCAGGACATACAGATATGGGGGGAGAGCACAATGCAGGACATACAGATATGGGGGGAGAGCACAATGCAGGACACAGAAGGGGTGACAGCACAAAGCAGGACATACAGATATGGGGGGAGAGCACAATGCAGGACACAGAAGGGATGACAGCACAAGGCATGATGCAGGACATACAGATATGGGGGGAGAGCACAATGCAGGACACACAGAAGGGATGACAGCACAAGGCATGATGCAGGACATACAGATATGGGGGGAGAGCACAATGCAGGACATACAGATATAGGGGGAGAGCACAATGCAGGACACACAGAAGGGGTGACAGCACAAGGCATGATGCAGGACATACAGATATGGGGGGAGAGCACAATGCAGGACATACAGATATGGGGGGAGAGCACAATGCAGGACACAGAAGGGGTGACAGCACAAAGCAGGACATACAGATATAGGGGGAGAGCACAATGCAGGACACACAGAAGGGATGACAGCACAAGGCATGATGCAGGACATACAGATATAGGGGGAGAGCACTATGCAGGACACAGAAGGGATGACAGCACAAGGCATGATGCAGGACATACAGATATGGGGGGAGAGCACAATGCAGGACATACAGATATAGGGGGAGAGCACAATGCAGGACACACAGATATAGGGGGAGAGCACAATGCAGGACATACAGATATAGGGGGGAGAGCACAATGCAGGACACACAGAAGGGATGACAGCACAAGGCATGATGCAGGACATACAGATATGGGGGGAGAGCACAATGCAGGACATACAGATATAGGGGGAGAGCACAATGCAGGACACAGAAGGGATGACAGCACAAGGCATGATGCAGGACATACAGATATGGGGGGAGAGCACAATGCAGGACACACAGAAGGGGTGACAGCACAAGGCATGATGCAGGACATACAGATATGGGGGGAGAGCACAATGCAGGACATACAGATATGGGGGGAGAGCACAATGCAGGACACAGAAGGGGTGACAGCACAAAGCAGGACATACAGATATAGGGGGAGAGCACAATGCAGGACACACAGAAGGGATGACAGCACAAGGCATGATGCAGGACATACAGATATAGGGGGAGAGCACTATGCAGGACACAGAAGGGATGACAGCACAAGGCATGATGCAGGACATACAGATATGGGGGGAGAGCACAATGCAGGACATACAGATATGGGGGGAGAGCACAATGCAGGACACAGAAGGGATGACAGCACAAGGCATGATGCAGGACATACAGATATGGGGGGAGAGCACAATGCAGGACACACAGAAGGGATGACAGCACAAGGCATGATGCAGGACATACAGATATGGGGGGAGAGCACAATGCAGGACATACAGATATAGGGGGAGAGCACAATGCAGGACACACAGAAGGGGTGACAGCACAAGGCATGATGCAGGACATACAGATATGGGGGGAGAGCACAATGCAGGACATACAGATATGGGGGGAGAGCACAATGCAGGACACAGAAGGGGTGACAGCACAAAGCAGGACATACAGATATAGGGGGAGAGCACAATGCAGGACACACAGAAGGGATGACAGCACAAGGCATGATGCAGGACATACAGATATAGGGGGAGAGCACTATGCAGGACACAGAAGGGATGACAGCACAAGGCATGATGCAGGACATACAGATATGGGGGGAGAGCACAATGCAGGACATACAGATATAGGGGGAGAGCACAATGCAGGACACACAGATATAGGGGGAGAGCACAATGCAGGACATACAGATATAGGGGGAGAGCACAATGCAGGACACACAGAAGGGATGACAGCACAAGGCATGATGCAGGACATACAGATATGGGGGGAGAGCACAATGCAGGACATACAGATATAGGGGGAGAGCACAATGCAGGACACAGAAGGGATGACAGCACAAGGCATGATGCAGGACATACAGATATGGGGGGAGAGCACAATGCAGGACACAGAAGGGATGACAGCACAAGGCATGATGCAGGACATACAGATATGGGGGGAGAGCACAATGCAGGACATACAGATATGGGGGGAGAGCACAATGCAGGACACAGAAGGGGTGACAGCACAAAGCAGGACATACAGATATAGGGGGAGAGCACAATGCAGGACACACAGAAGGGATGACAGCACAAGGCATGATGCAGGACATACAGATATAGGGGGAGAGCACTATGCAGGACACAGAAGGGATGACAGCACAAGGCATGATGCAGGACATACAGATATGGGGGGAGAGCACAATGCAGGACATACAGATATGGGGGGAGAGCACAATGCAGGACACAGAAGGGATGACAGCACAAGGCATGATGCAGGACATACAGATATGGGGGGAGAGCACAATGCAGGACACACAGAAGGGATGACAGCACAAGGCATGATGCAGGACATACAGATATGGGGGGAGAGCACAATGCAGGACATACAGATATAGGGGGAGAGCACAATGCAGGACACACAGAAGGGGTGACAGCACAAGGCATGATGCAGGACATACAGATATGGGGGGAGAGCACAATGCAGGACATACAGATATGGGGGGAGAGCACAATGCAGGACACAGAAGGGGTGACAGCACAAAGCAGGACATACAGATATAGGGGGAGAGCACAATGCAGGACACACAGAAGGGATGACAGCACAAGGCATGATGCAGGACATACAGATATAGGGGGAGAGCACTATGCAGGACACAGAAGGGATGACAGCACAAGGCATGATGCAGGACATACAGATATGGGGGGAGAGCACAATGCAGGACATACAGATATAGGGGGAGAGCACAATGCAGGACACACAGATATAGGGGGAGAGCACAATGCAGGACATACAGATATAGGGGGAGAGCACAATGCAGGACACACAGAAGGGATGACAGCACAAGGCATGATGCAGGACATACAGATATGGGGGGAGAGCACAATGCAGGACATACAGATATAGGGGGAGAGCACAATGCAGGACACAGAAGGGATGACAGCACAAGGCATGATGCAGGACATACAGATATGGGGGGAGAGCACAATGCAGGACATACAGAAGGGGTGACAGCACAAGGCATGATGCAGGACATACAGATATGGGGGGAGAGCACAATGCAGGACATACAGATATGGGGGGAGAGCACAATGCAGGACACAGAAGGGATGACAGCACAAGGCATGATGCAGGACATACAGATATGGGGGGGAGAGCACAATGCAGGACATACAGATATGGGGGGAGAGCACAATGCAGGACACAGAAGGGGTGACAGCACAAAGCAGGACATACAGATATAGGGGGAGAGCACAATGCAGGACACACAGAAGGGATGACAGCACAAGGCATGATGCAGGACATACAGATATAGGGGGAGAGCACTATGCAGGACACAGAAGGGATGACAGCACAAGGCATGATGCAGGACATACAGATATGGGGGGAGAGCACAATGCAGGACATACAGATATGGGGGGAGAGCACAATGCAGGACACAGAAGGGATGACAGCACAAGGCATGATGCAGGACATACAGATATGGGGGGAGAGCACAATGCAGGACACACAGAAGGGATGACAGCACAAGGCATGATGCAGGACATACAGATATGGGGGGAGAGCACAATGCAGGACATACAGATATAGGGGGAGAGCACAATGCAGGACACACAGAAGGGGTGACAGCACAAGGCATGATGCAGGACATACAGATATGGGGGGAGAGCACAATGCAGGACATACAGATATGGGGGGAGAGCACAATGCAGGACACAGAAGGGGTGACAGCACAAAGCAGGACATACAGATATAGGGGGAGAGCACAATGCAGGACACACAGAAGGGATGACAGCACAAGGCATGATGCAGGACATACAGATATAGGGGGAGAGCACTATGCAGGACACAGAAGGGATGACAGCACAAGGCATGATGCAGGACATACAGATATGGGGGGAGAGCACAATGCAGGACATACAGATATAGGGGGAGAGCACAATGCAGGACACACAGATATAGGGGGAGAGCACAATGCAGGACATACAGATATAGGGGGAGAGCACAATGCAGGACACACAGAAGGGATGACAGCACAAGGCATGATGCAGGACATACAGATATGGGGGGAGAGCACAATGCAGGACATACAGATATAGGGGGAGAGCACAATGCAGGACACAGAAGGGATGACAGCACAAGGCATGATGCAGGACATACAGATATGGGGGGAGAGCACAATGCAGGACACACAGAAGGGGTGACAGCACAAGGCATGATGCAGGACATACAGATATGGGGGGAGAGCACAATGCAGGACATACAGATATGGGGGGAGAGCACAATGCAGGACACAGAAGGGGTGACAGCACAAAGCAGGACATACAGATATAGGGGGAGAGCACAATGCAGGACACACAGAAGGGATGACAGCACAAGGCATGATGCAGGACATACAGATATAGGGGGAGAGCACTATGCAGGACACAGAAGGGATGACAGCACAAGGCATGATGCAGGACATACAGATATGGGGGGAGAGCACAATGCAGGACATACAGATATGGGGGGAGAGCACAATGCAGGACACAGAAGGGATGACAGCACAAGGCATGATGCAGGACATACAGATATGGGGGGAGAGCACAATGCAGGACACACAGAAGGGATGACAGCACAAGGCATGATGCAGGACATACAGATATGGGGGGAGAGCACAATGCAGGACATACAGATATAGGGGGAGAGCACAATGCAGGACACACAGAAGGGGTGACAGCACAAGGCATGATGCAGGACATACAGATATGGGGGGAGAGCACAATGCAGGACATACAGATATGGGGGGAGAGCACAATGCAGGACACAGAAGGGGTGACAGCACAAAGCAGGACATACAGATATAGGGGGAGAGCACAATGCAGGACACACAGAAGGGATGACAGCACAAGGCATGATGCAGGACATACAGATATAGGGGGAGAGCACTATGCAGGACACAGAAGGGATGACAGCACAAGGCATGATGCAGGACATACAGATATGGGGGGAGAGCACAATGCAGGACATACAGATATAGGGGGAGAGCACAATGCAGGACACACAGATATAGGGGGAGAGCACAATGCAGGACATACAGATATAGGGGGAGAGCACAATGCAGGACACACAGAAGGGATGACAGCACAAGGCATGATGCAGGACATACAGATATGGGGGGAGAGCACAATGCAGGACATACAGATATAGGGGGAGAGCACAATGCAGGACACAGAAGGGATGACAGCACAAGGCATGATGCAGGACATACAGATATGGGGGGAGAGCACAATGCAGGACACAGAAGGGATGACAGCACAAGGCATGATGCAGGACATACAGATATGGGGGGAGAGCACAATGCAGGACATACAGATATGGGGGGAGAGCACAATGCAGGACACAGAAGGGGTGACAGCACAAAGCAGGACATACAGATATAGGGGGAGAGCACAATGCAGGACACACAGAAGGGATGACAGCACAAGGCATGATGCAGGACATACAGATATAGGGGGAGAGCACTATGCAGGACACAGAAGGGATGACAGCACAAGGCATGATGCAGGACATACAGATATGGGGGGAGAGCACAATGCAGGACATACAGATATGGGGGGAGAGCACAATGCAGGACACAGAAGGGATGACAGCACAAGGCATGATGCAGGACATACAGATATGGGGGGAGAGCACAATGCAGGACACACAGAAGGGATGACAGCACAAGGCATGATGCAGGACATACAGATATGGGGGGAGAGCACAATGCAGGACATACAGATATAGGGGGAGAGCACAATGCAGGACACACAGAAGGGGTGACAGCACAAGGCATGATGCAGGACATACAGATATGGGGGGAGAGCACAATGCAGGACATACAGATATGGGGGGAGAGCACAATGCAGGACACAGAAGGGGTGACAGCACAAAGCAGGACATACAGATATAGGGGGAGAGCACAATGCAGGACACACAGAAGGGATGACAGCACAAGGCATGATGCAGGACATACAGATATAGGGGGAGAGCACTATGCAGGACACAGAAGGGATGACAGCACAAGGCATGATGCAGGACATACAGATATGGGGGGAGAGCACAATGCAGGACATACAGATATAGGGGGAGAGCACAATGCAGGACACACAGATATAGGGGGAGAGCACAATGCAGGACATACAGATATAGGGGGAGAGCACAATGCAGGACACACAGAAGGGATGACAGCACAAGGCATGATGCAGGACATACAGATATGGGGGGAGAGCACAATGCAGGACATACAGATATAGGGGGAGAGCACAATGCAGGACACAGAAGGGATGACAGCACAAGGCATGATGCAGGACATACAGATATGGGGGGAGAGCACAATGCAGGACACACAGAAGGGGTGACAGCACAAGGCATGATGCAGGACATACAGATATGGGGGGAGAGCACAATGCAGGACATACAGATATGGGGGGAGAGCACAATGCAGGACACAGAAGGGGTGACAGCACAAAGCAGGACATACAGATATAGGGGGAGAGCACAATGCAGGACACACAGAAGGGATGACAGCACAAGGCATGATGCAGGACATACAGATATAGGGGGAGAGCACTATGCAGGACACAGAAGGGATGACAGCACAAGGCATGATGCAGGACATACAGATATGGGGGGAGAGCACAATGCAGGACATACAGATATGGGGGGAGAGCACAATGCAGGACACAGAAGGGATGACAGCACAAGGCATGATGCAGGACATACAGATATGGGGGGAGAGCACAATGCAGGACACACAGAAGGGATGACAGCACAAGGCATGATGCAGGACATACAGATATGGGGGGAGAGCACAATGCAGGACATACAGATATAGGGGGAGAGCACAATGCAGGACACACAGAAGGGGTGACAGCACAAGGCATGATGCAGGACATACAGATATGGGGGGAGAGCACAATGCAGGACATACAGATATGGGGGGAGAGCACAATGCAGGACACAGAAGGGGTGACAGCACAAAGCAGGACATACAGATATAGGGGGAGAGCACAATGCAGGACACACAGAAGGGATGACAGCACAAGGCATGATGCAGGACATACAGATATAGGGGGAGAGCACTATGCAGGACACAGAAGGGATGACAGCACAAGGCATGATGCAGGACATACAGATATGGGGGGAGAGCACAATGCAGGACATACAGATATAGGGGGAGAGCACAATGCAGGACACACAGATATAGGGGGAGAGCACAATGCAGGACATACAGATATAGGGGGAGAGCACAATGCAGGACACACAGAAGGGATGACAGCACAAGGCATGATGCAGGACATACAGATATGGGGGGAGAGCACAATGCAGGACATACAGATATAGGGGGAGAGCACAATGCAGGACACAGAAGGGATGACAGCACAAGGCATGATGCAGGACATACAGATATGGGGGGAGAGCACAATGCAGGACACAGAAGGGATGACAGCACAAGGCATGATGCAGGACATACAGATATGGGGGGAGAGCACAATGCAGGACATACAGATATGGGGGGAGAGCACAATGCAGGACACAGAAGGGGTGACAGCACAAAGCAGGACATACAGATATAGGGGGAGAGCACAATGCAGGACACACAGAAGGGATGACAGCACAAGGCATGATGCAGGACATACAGATATAGGGGGAGAGCACTATGCAGGACACAGAAGGGATGACAGCACAAGGCATGATGCAGGACATACAGATATGGGGGGAGAGCACAATGCAGGACATACAGATATGGGGGGAGAGCACAATGCAGGACACAGAAGGGATGACAGCACAAGGCATGATGCAGGACATACAGATATGGGGGGAGAGCACAATGCAGGACACACAGAAGGGATGACAGCACAAGGCATGATGCAGGACATACAGATATGGGGGGAGAGCACAATGCAGGACATACAGATATAGGGGGAGAGCACAATGCAGGACACACAGAAGGGGTGACAGCACAAGGCATGATGCAGGACATACAGATATGGGGGGAGAGCACAATGCAGGACATACAGATATGGGGGGAGAGCACAATGCAGGACACAGAAGGGGTGACAGCACAAAGCAGGACATACAGATATAGGGGGAGAGCACAATGCAGGACACACAGAAGGGATGACAGCACAAGGCATGATGCAGGACATACAGATATAGGGGGAGAGCACTATGCAGGACACAGAAGGGATGACAGCACAAGGCATGATGCAGGACATACAGATATGGGGGGAGAGCACAATGCAGGACATACAGATATAGGGGGAGAGCACAATGCAGGACACACAGATATAGGGGGAGAGCACAATGCAGGACATACAGATATAGGGGGAGAGCACAATGCAGGACACACAGAAGGGATGACAGCACAAGGCATGATGCAGGACATACAGATATGGGGGGAGAGCACAATGCAGGACATACAGATATAGGGGGAGAGCACAATGCAGGACACAGAAGGGATGACAGCACAAGGCATGATGCAGGACATACAGATATGGGGGGAGAGCACAATGCAGGACACAGAAGGGATGACAGCACAAGGCATGATGCAGGACATACAGATATGGGGGGAGAGCACAATGCAGGACATACAGATATGGGGGGAGAGCACAATGCAGGACACAGAAGGGGTGACAGCACAAAGCAGGACATACAGATATAGGGGGAGAGCACAATGCAGGACACACAGAAGGGATGACAGCACAAGGCATGATGCAGGACATACAGATATAGGGGGAGAGCACTATGCAGGACACAGAAGGGATGACAGCACAAGGCATGATGCAGGACATACAGATATGGGGGGAGAGCACAATGCAGGACATACAGATATGGGGGGAGAGCACAATGCAGGACACAGAAGGGATGACAGCACAAGGCATGATGCAGGACATACAGATATGGGGGGAGAGCACAATGCAGGACACACAGAAGGGATGACAGCACAAGGCATGATGCAGGACATACAGATATGGGGGGAGAGCACAATGCAGGACATACAGATATAGGGGGAGAGCACAATGCAGGACACACAGAAGGGGTGACAGCACAAGGCATGATGCAGGACATACAGATATGGGGGGAGAGCACAATGCAGGACATACAGATATGGGGGGAGAGCACAATGCAGGACACAGAAGGGGTGACAGCACAAAGCAGGACATACAGATATAGGGGGAGAGCACAATGCAGGACACACAGAAGGGATGACAGCACAAGGCATGATGCAGGACATACAGATATAGGGGGAGAGCACTATGCAGGACACAGAAGGGATGACAGCACAAGGCATGATGCAGGACATACAGATATGGGGGGAGAGCACAATGCAGGACATACAGATATGGGGGGAGAGCACAATGCAGGACACAGAAGGGATGACAGCACAAGGCATGATGCAGGACATACAGATATGGGGGGAGAGCACAATGCAGGACATACAGATATGGGGGGAGAGCACAATGCAGGACATACAGATATGGGGGGAGAGCACAATGCAGGACATACAGATATGGGGGGAGAGCACAATGCAGGACACACAGAAGGGATGACAGCACAAGGCATGATGCAGGACATACAGATATGGGGGGAGAGCACAATGCAGGACATACAGATATAGGGGGAGAGCACAATGCAGGACACACAGAAGGGGTGACAGCACAAGGCATGATGCAGGACATACAGATATGGGGGGAGAGCACAATGCAGGACACAGAAGGGATGACAGCACAAGGCATGATGCAGGACATACAGATATAGGGGGAGAGCACTATGCAGGACACAGAAGGGATGACAGCACAAGGCATGATGCAGGACATACAGATATGGGGGGAGAGCACAATGCAGGACATACAGATATGGGGGGAGAGCACAATGCAGGACACAGAAGGGGTGACAGCACAAAGCAGGACATACAGATATAGGGGGAGAGCACAATGCAGGACACACAGAAGGGATGACAGCACAAGGCATGATGCAGGACATACAGATATAGGGGGAGAGCACTATGCAGGACACAGAAGGGATGACAGCACAAGGCATGATGCAGGACATACAGATATGGGGGGAGAGCACAATGCAGGACATACAGATATGGGGGGAGAGCACAATGCAGGACACAGAAGGGATGACAGCACAAGGCATGATGCAGGACATACAGATATGGGGGGAGAGCACAATGCAGGACATACAGATATGGGGGGAGAGCACAATGCAGGACATACAGATATGGGGGGAGAGCACAATGCAGGACATACAGATATGGGGGGAGAGCACAATGCAGGACACACAGAAGGGATGACAGCACAAGGCATGATGCAGGACATACAGATATGGGGGGAGAGCACAATGCAGGACATACAGATATAGGGGGAGAGCACAATGCAGGACACACAGAAGGGATGACAGCACAAGGCATGATGCAGGACATACAGATATAGGGGGGAGAGCACAATGCAGGACACACAGATATGGGGGGGAGAGCACAATGCAGGACATACAGATATGGGGGAGAGCACAATGCAGGACACACAGAAGGGATGACAGCACAAGGCATGATGCAGGACATACAGATATAGGGGGAGAGCACTATGCAGGACACACAGAAGGGATGACAGCACAAGGCATGATGCAGGACATACAGATATGGGGGGAGAGCACAATGCAGGACATACAGATATGGGGGGAGAGCACAATGCAGGACACAGAAGGGATGACAGCACAAGGCATGATGCAGGACATACAGATATAGGGGGAGAGCACTATGCAGGACACACAGAAGGGATGACAGCACAAGGCATGATGCAGGACATACAGATATGGGGGGAGAGCACAATGCAGGACATACAGATATGGGGGGAGAGCACAATGCAGGACACACAGAAGGGATGACAGCACAAGGCATGATGCAGGACATACAGATATAGGGGGAGAGCACTATGCAGGACACACAGAAGGGATGACAGCACAAGGCATGATGCAGGACATACAGATATGGGGGGAGAGCACAATGCAGGACATACAGATATGGGGGGAGAGCACAATGCAGGACATACAGATATGGGGGAGAGCACAATGCAGGACACACAGAAGGGGTGACAGCACAAAGCAGGATGCAGGACATACAGATATAGGGGGAGAGCACTATGCAGGACACACAGAAGGGATGACAGCACAAGGCATGATGCAGGACATACAGATATGGGGGGAGAGCACAATGCAGGACATACAGATATGGGGGAGAGCACAATGCAGGACACACAGAAGGGATGACAGCACAAGGCATGATGCAGGACATACAGATATAGGGGGAGAGCACTATGCAGGACACACAGAAGGGATGACAGCACAAGGCATGATGCAGGACATACAGATATGGGGGGAGAGCACAATGCAGGACATACAGATATGGGGGGAGAGCACAATGCAGGACATACAGATATGGGGGAGAGCACAATGCAGGACACACAGAAGGGGTTACAGCACAAAGCAGGATGCAGGACATACAGATATAGGGGGAGAGCACTATGCAGGACACACAGAAGGGATGACAGCACAAGGCATGATGCAGGACATACAGATATGGGGGGAGAGCACAATGCAGGACATACAGATATGGGGGGAGAGCACAATGCAGGACATACAGATATGGGGGGAGAGCACAATGCAGGACACACAGAAGGGGTGACAGCACAAAGCATGATGCAGGACATACAGATATGGGGGGAGAGCACAATGCAGGACATACAGATATGGGGGAGAGCACAATGCAGGACACACAGAAGGGGTGACAGCACAAAGCAGGATGCAGGACATACAGATATAGGGGGAGAGCACTATGCAGGACACACAGAAGGGATGACAGCACAAGGCATGATGCAGGACATACAGATATGGGGGGAGAGCACAATGCAGGACATACAGATATGGGGGGAGAGCACAATGCAGGACATACAGATATGGGGGGAGAGCACAATGCAGGACATACAGAAGGGGTGACAGCACAAAGCATGATGCAGGACATACAGATATGGGGGAGAGCACAATGCAGGACATACAGATATGGGGGGAGAGCACAATGCTGGACATACAGATATGGGGGGAGAGCACAATGCAGGACACATAGAAGGGGTGACAGCACAAAGCATGATGCAGGACATACAGATATGGGGGGAGAGCACAATGCAGGACATACAGATATGGGGGGAGAGCACAATGCAGGACACACAGAAGGGGTGACAGCACAAAGCATGATGCAGGACATACAGATATGGGGGGAGAGCACAATGCAGGACATACAGATATGGGGGAGAGCACAATGCAGGACACACAGAAGGGGTGACAGCACAAAGCAGGATGCAGGACATACAGATATAGGGGGAGAGCACTATGCAGGATACACAGAAGGGATGACAGCACAAGGCATGATGCAGGACATACAGATATGGGGGAGAGCACAATGCAGGACATACAGATATGGGGGGAGAGCACAATGCAGGACACAGAAGGGGTGACAGCACAAAGCAGGATGCAGGACATACAGATATAGGGGGAGAGCACTATGCAGGACACACAGAAGGGATGACAGCACAAGGCATGATGCAGGACATACAGATATGGGGGGAGAGCACAATGCAGGACATACAGATATGGGGGAGAGCACAATGCAGGACACACAGAAGGGGTGACAGCACAAAGCAGGATGCAGGACATACAGATATAGGGGGAGAGCACTATGCAGGACACACAGAAGGGATGACAGCACAAGGCATGATGCAGGACATACAGATATGGGGGGAGAGCACAATGCAGGACATACAGATATGGGGGGAGAGCACAATGCAGGACACACAAGGGGTGACAGCACAAAGCATGATGCAGGACATACAGATATGGGGGGAGAGCACAATGCAGGACATACAGATATGGGGGGAGAGCACAATGCAGGACATACAGATATGGGGGGAGAGCACAATGCAGGACACAGAAGGGGTGACAGCACAAAGCATGATGCAGGACATACAGATATGGGGGGAGAGCACAATGCAGGACATACAGATATGGGGGGAGAGCACAATGCAGGACACACAGAAGGGGTGACAGCACAAAGCATGATGCAGGACATACAGATATGGGGGAGAGCACTATGCAGGACACACAGAAGGGATGACAGCACAAGGCATGATGCAGGACATACAGATATGGGGGGAGAGCACAATGCAGGACATACAGATATGGGGGGAGAGCACAATGCAGGACATACAGATATGGGGGAGAGCACAATGCAGGACACACAGAAGGGGTGACAGCACAAAGCATGATGCAGGACATACAGATATGGGGGGAGAGCACAATGCAGGACACACAGAAGGGGGTGACAGCACAAAGAATGATGCAGGACATACCGATATGGGGGGAGAGCACAATGCAGGACACACAGAAGGGGGTGACAGCACAAGGCATGATGCAGGACATCCAGATGGGAGGGGGACAGCACAATGCAGGACATACGGATGGGAGGGGTACAGCACAATGCAGGACATACAGATGGGAGGGGGACAGCACAATGCAGGACATACAGATGGGAGGGGGACAGCACAATGCAGGACATACAGATGGGAGGGGAACAGCACAATGCAGGACATACAGATGGGAGGGGGATAGCACAATGCAGGACATACAGATGGGAGGGGGACAGCACAATGCAGGACATACAGATGGGAGGGGGGACAGCACAATGCAGGACATACAGATGGGAGGGGGATAGCACAATGCAGGACATACAGATGGGAGGGGGATAGCACAATGCAGGACATACAGATGGGAGGGGGGACAGCACAATGCAGGACATACAGATGGGAGGGGGACAGCACAATGCAGGACATACAGATGGGAGGGGAACAGCACAATGCAGGACATACAGATGGGAGGGGGATAGCACAATGCAGGACATACAGATGGGAGGGGGATAGCACAATGCAGGACATACAGATGGGAGGGGGACAGCACAATGCAGGACATACAGATGGGAGGGGGGACAGCACAATGCAAGACATACAGATGGGAGGGGGGATAGCACAATGCAGGACATACAGGTGGGAGGGGGGATAGCACAATGCAGGACATACAGATGGGAGGGGGACAGCACAATGCAGGCCATACAGATGGGAGGGGGACAGCGCAATGCAGGACATACAGGTGGGAGGGGGGACAGCGCAATGCAGGACATACAGATGGGAGGGGGACAGCGCAATGCAGGACATACAGATGGGAGGGGGACAGCGCAATGCAGGACATACAGATGGGAGGGGGACAGCACAATGCAGGACATACAGATGGGAGGGGGACATCACAATGCAGGACATACAGATGGGAGGGGGACAGCACAATGCAGGACATACAGATGGGAGGGGGACAGCACAATGCAGGACATACAGGTGGGAGGGGGGATAGCACAATGCAGGACATACAGATGGGAGGGGGACAGCACAATGCAGGACATACAGATGGGACAGCACAATGCAGGACATACAGATGGGAGGGGGACAGCGCAATGCAGGACATACGGATGGGAGGGGTACAGCACAATGCAGGACATACAGATGGGAGGGAGACATCACAATGCAGGACATACAGATGGGAGGGGAACAGCACAATGCAGGACATACAGATGGGAGGGAGACTGCACAATGCAGGACATACAGATGGGAGGGAGACTGCACAATGCAGGACATACAGATGGGAGGGAGACTGCACAATGCAGGACATACAGATGGGAGGGGGACAGCGCAATGCAGGCCATACAGATGGGAGGGGGACAGCACAATGCAGGACATACAGATGGGAGGCGGACAGCGCAATGCAGGATATACAGATGGAAGGGAGACAGCGCAATGCAGGACATACAGATGGGAGGGGGACAGCGCAATGCAGGACATACAGATGGGGAGGGGGGGTAGTCTGCACGGAATCAGTATGATTTGCCAGCGGTTCAAATCCCGACAGCGGAGGGGTGAAGATCCCGACTGCTAATTAAGGTAAGTACCGCTAACCTAATTCCCTACCCTAACCGTCCCTTAGGGGTGCCTAACCTCCCACCCCCCAAGTGCTTAACCCTAACCCCCCTCTAACCCTAACCCCTCTAAGTGCCTAAACCTAAACCCCCCATTCCCCACAGCCTAAACCTAAGTCTCCAGGGGGGGTGCCCGACCCTAACCCCACCCTTCCCATAGCCTTACCCTAACCCTCCCGGGGGCTGCCTGTTCCTGTTCCCCACCCCGGGAGCCCCTAACCTAACACCCCCGCGCGCGCGCGCTTACCTTCGATCGGGATGACGGGCTCCCGGCGTAGATAAAATGACAGGCGTCGAGATTTCAACTTTCATTAGACCCTTGCCGGGATTAGACAGTCGGGATGCAGACATTTAGACCGTCGGCATCCCGACCGCACAATGCAGGACATACAGATGGGAGGGGGAACATCACAATGCAGGACCATACAGATGGGGGGGGGACAGCACAATGCAGGATACCGTCCGTCGGTATCCTTACCCTCTCCCTTCTCCCTACCTCCAACCCTCCCTCCCCGATGCCTAAACCCAATCTTCCCCTTAGTGTCTAAACCTAACCCTCCCCTAGCTAGTGCCCAACCCCAACCCTAACCCTCCCCTTAACCTCATTACTTACCTTCGGAATCCCAGCTGCCATGATGCCGGCACCGTTATTCTGACAAGTGTCGGGATTCCGGTGTTGGCATTTTGAATGCCGCAATCCCCCGCGGTCGGGATTATGATTGCTTCCCTCCTATTCTCACACACATACATTTATATATATATATATACAATTTCAACTAACGGCGGCACTCGGGGATTTTTAAAAAAGAGACAACACAGCCATCATTTGGTCAACGTTTCAATGCAACTGCATTTTCCTCAGGACATGTCGACCAAATGATGGCTGAGTCGTCTCTTTTTTTAAAAATCCCCGAGTGCCGCCGTTAGTTGGAATGGTATGTGTGGTGTATGCTTACACTAATTGCGGAGGGCAACGGGGTCCTTTCATTGCTTTTTGAGTGCCGGATATTTATATATATACACACACACACACACACAATTTACATTGTTATATTATACAAATATATATATGGAAAACAAAAATACATAAAATCTAAGAAATAACAATAAGTAGTTACTTACCTGGCCTGAGAGACCCTTTCTACACGCCTTTATCAGCTGGACCACCTAAAGAGGAAGACGGAGTGTGGGGGGGGGGCGCCATGAGAGGGGGGGAGTCGGGTGTGCCGCGAGAGGGGGAGGGGGGGGGACGGGGTGCCGCAGGAGGGGGGTGACAGACCGTTGGACACTGCAGGGCGGAGTTGAACAACAGGCCGATGGTGAGGAACAGGAAGCAACAGTTTGCTGAAGCAGTGCAGGGTAGGTGTGGATGCGGGCCCAGGAGGGAGGAACACTGGCCCCTGCGTGTCACAGTGTGACTTGGGGGAAGGAGCTACTGCTGGACTACTGCTGCTGCAGCTTCTTGTCTACAGCAGCACACACAGTCGTTTAAAATGTATTAATAGAGGCGATGCCGGGCGCGGACAGCCGCGCGGGGGGAGAGGGTTAGGTTTAGGGCTCCTGGGGGGGATTTAGGGTTAGGCACCCCCCGGGAGGTTAGGGTTAAGCTAGGGGAAAGGGGGCTTAGGGCTAGGCACCCCCGGGGGGACTTAAGTTTAGGCGTCGGGGAAGGGGGGTTTAGGTTAGTCACCCCTAAGGGAGGGAGGGGATTCGGTTAGCGATACTTACCTTAGGGATGATCTGGATTTCCACCCTTACCGCTGTCGGCGGTAATACCTACTACACCCGTTTCTGTGTGGGGCTGGATGGATCTCCCCGCGCAGGGAACAATAAGGAAGTGTGACCACACCTAGGGGCTGCCTTGTGTACAGAGCCCAGGTGATGCTGATGAGGCAGACCAGCCAGACTGTATGTGGAATCAGTGTAAGGAGGAGACTAAAGGCCCCCATACACCAGCGACAGATCGCCGCCACCCTGAGATGCCGGGTAACAGGATTGGTGAAAGGACAAAAGAAGAGAACGTTTTCCTATAGCGGGGCACTCGCCGTTCAAATGTACTATTTATTGTATTGTCACCATAGTGTTCCCAATACAATAGTCATTATTCTTATACACAGTATTAAAATTTTACTTTTATTAGGTCTATTAAAATAAAGTCAGCAAAATATTGTTTATATATATTTTAATATTTTCAAATTTTTTAGTTTTTATTATTATTGATTTTATTTCATCATAACATATGTAATAAACAAATAAAGATTTATCCACTAACCACATTACTTGTACTGTTGGTAGCACCACGCTAAATAATAATATCCTGTTCCGTTGGATGGATGTCTGCGGATTAAAGGGCTGATAATATGAGTGTATAATTATCACCAATAGCCTACATAAGGCTATTGTATCTATATTTCTATATATATGCCACTTTTATATTCAGATAGAAATGACTCCTCTCACGTGACATCTTGAGAGTTAATGTATAAATAGAGAACGTCCTTTATTAGTCCTCCAAGAGCACAATGCTTCTATAGTTAAATAGTGTTACAGGACATCCATAGTAATTTCCCTAGAACTTATAACGGGTTTTCCTTGTAACTACGTGATACATACATAAATTTGATACAATTGTATCGCACACTTATTGATATTGTAACTGATCCTATGTACAGATTTGTATATCTCAATGTCCACCTGTCACATTTGTTTATAGTGCACCTTCATCCGAAGCATATAGTTTATATCAGCCAACACTGGTTTATATCGATCTCCGTATGTTACAATACGTATCTCCTATCAACACTGGGAACAGTGTATTTCACGATACATATTAACATTGGGATCTAATTCCTTATACTGCTTCAGAATTCTCATAGATGTGTAGTGCATGCTAGATGCTAGGTACTACATATTTTGTATCCATAGCCTCGCAATTAATACAATTAGCGGCTTATACACAGGCTTCCACCGGTATATGTTGGATTTCACTGATTTACAAATCGGTGAAATTTAACATGGTGAATTTCACTGATCCTCTGACGGATCGCAGAACATACAGTATATGGCTGTTGGTTGGTTTTTCCGACCAGATGATCTGCGTTTTTCCGATCGCAGGGTCGTGCAATCCGCCGTTAGGTGTATTGGGGCCTTAAGGCAGCCAAAGAGCCCAGTGTACCAAGCCAGGCGAGTGGGAAGCCGGGAGGCCGTCTCCAGACCTGCAGGAAGGACCACAAATCTCTGACTGTGTATGTGAAGTTGTAGCAGCCAAGCTACAGGCCAGGAGGTTTAGTGTCCATACTTGCATACGGTGATTTTGTTGCCACCAAGCCAGGCCAGGAGGAGGCCATATCTCAACCTGTGAAAGACAGGACTATAAAGACTGACACTGTTATGTTTGCAGACTAGCTGCCTGTTATAGAGAGGGGCCAAGAAGTGAGGTAGTGCCCTGAATGGGGGCTAGGTCGTTTATTATTTTATAAAGCAAAGCACCATTTATTTCATTTAACCTGAAAGCTGGGTGTGGACCCTTATTATGCACCTAGATACTGCACCACTGACCCCTCTACCGAACCACACAAACACTCACTCTGGAAATATAGATTATTAACCGGGGTACCTTCCTAGCTATGGATAGTTCATCAGGTTCCAAGCAACGCAGTTACAGGTCCCCACAGAAAGAACAAGCGACACTTATCGGATTTTTCAAAAAGTTCAAATGTATTGTACAAAAAGGACCAACGTTTCAAGACCGGGTATTTCTTCAGGATGTTGTACAAGAACAGTGATAAAGTGCTTACCTTATATAACGCAGACGTATGTACTATGTGTCCGAGTCTGGACGCGCCAGCAGAGAGGTTGAGTGATGTCATTCGGTTTACCAGGTAACCACGGATGCCCATCTCCACCGCCTACTGGAGGGAGAAATGAAAGCGTGCTGTGAAACATGTAGGTGTGTAAGGTGAAATTACTAACCATAAAATGTATAAATGCCTTGGGCGAACGTGTGTGTACATTCCAGGAGTGAAACTGTGTAATGAATGAAAGAATATTAACATGAACAAATAAACATTAAAAGTGACAATACCAATGGCTATAAGGGCATCGGATTATGCTAATTGCACAACAATAGTCAAGAAAAGATCAAAGCAAGGTATATTATGCAGATAAGGACTGAGAAATGCTAGCGAAAAATATCCCAAGCAATTTTTGTAATTTAATCCTCTGGGAGATAATGGGGGTCATTCAATTGGTTTTTTGGGGCGGCTATTTGTTTTGGGCGCCCAACAGTCGTAGGCGCCGGCATTTCTCTCCCAACCACAGGCGGGTGTGAGCAAAAATGTACGATAAACCCATGGTTAGGGCGCCCCAACAGCAGTTTGAGTGCCCCAGCCAGGATTTACATGGCTAAACCCAGTCTCATTTGGCGCGATGACAGTGATAATGGGCGTCCAGAACAACTGAATTGCAACACTAGGCACCCAATAATTATCGCCGCCCACAAAACAATTCAATCACCTTCCCCTGTGTCCAATGTAAATTAACCAAATTATTAGCACCCTAGTTACACCTGTAGCATTGCAAAACAATTATATCCATCTGAAGCTACATTTTTGCATTGTATGGGGGACTGCCCCGTTATTCGTTATTTTTGGAGACCTAGAATTGCTTCCACTTGGTTATCTTGGTTATTAAGTTATCTCCCCCTCTCTGCCTGTATAACATTAGATTGCCGGGAGGGAGTAGAAGCTTGCTGATGATAGTGTCGGCAGTGGTGTGCAAGTGCATATTGCTTATGTGGGTGCAGAAGGATTCTCCATCTTTGTCCCCCAAATTATTATATGCCTTGTGTATGGACTGGCTGGAGAATACTTTACATAAAGAGTCTAGAATGACGTCTTTATTTTATGGAAGGGTTTTATTGATTCTTTGACTCTGGACTTAGGGCCTGATTCAGACCCGGTCGCAAGTGCTGTGCGCTCGCAACCGGGTCGATGGTGGGCCAGTGTGCATGCGCGAGACCCGGATAGCGACGGACACTCCATCGCTCTGGGTCTCGCAACAAAGGGGGCGAGCTGTCGATGTTGAGTGACAGCACGCCCCCTTTGGTGGGCGGGCCGGGGGGTGGCTGCCCAAACGGAGGCGTTCCCATGTGAACACCTCTGTTTGGGGGCGGCCCCACTGACATCACGAGTGATGTAAGTGGGAGAGATTTCGGCTCTGTTAGAGCCAAAATCTCTCTGGGGCTTGCAGCAACGAGACCCTACCACAAGGGTCTCATCGCAAGCCCGATGGTCGTGATGGTCTTGACCATCGCGACAATCTTCCTGGCCGCTCGATATAGCTGTGGGTGGTCACCCACAGCTATGCGAGTGGCCAGGAGGTCGTTCTAAAAAAAAAAAAAAGACCGGCCCTGATTCAGCGCGAGCGCTCTGTCAGAGTGTCAACTTTATCATTGTTTTGGTACGACTTTGTGGTATGAAACGGTTTCTGATGGATCCACCCATTCTTTTACCACTTGTTACTTAAGTCTAGTTGTGTCTTTGCCTGCACCTCTTGGGATTTTCATATCAATGTGACTGTGTCGGCCATGTTTGCGTTGGGAAGCTTGTTTGTATAATACTTATTTTACTCTTCTATTTTGCTGAATATGTTTATTGTGTAACATGCTGTTCTGTTGTATGATTATGTATGCCTGCCAGTACAGTCGAGAGCGGGACTATGATGATGTGGTTCAGCGCAAATCTAGTCATCAGCCCCGCCGCCTCTGGTCCGCCCACTTTGGCTCTGTAAGTGGGCGACTGCAGAGGAGGGGGATACTGGAGTGAGCAGTTGTGGGGGGGGGGGGGGAATGGGGGATGCAGCTGGCTCCAGGAGACTTGCCCACTTTCGGGGGGCGGTCGGGAGCCTCCCGGGCGTATCCGGGTGAGTAGCCAAGTATGACAAAATTACATCCAGATCATGAAAATTAATGGAAAAAAAAATGTTATTTTTCTTTTTTCACAAATATTTTTTGGTTTACTAGCACTTTCAATATGCTTATGTGGCTGCTTCAAATACTACAATCTATAACACAGAGGAAGGATAATAATTTATTCTTTTTTTTTAATACATATTTTTATTGTAAAACCGTAATAAACAATATAACATATTGATCAGAAAATGACAAGACATCAACAGGACCACAACAGTAATGTGCAATACAATGTATCCATGAGGAACGTAACAATACAGGAATTAAAATGGTGGTTCACCTGAAGACAAGGTTTCTTCATTATACCAGGCTGTGAGTTGGACTGCGGCACGGAGCGTCTTTAACCTGAGGTGTTAATGTGTGAACATACGGGAGCCAGATATTAAAGAACTTCTCTGCTTCCTTGTCTTTATTAAGGGATAGTTCTAGACAATCCATATTAAATAGGTATGTAATTCCAGGTTGTAAAAGACTGAGCGTTAAAGTGTCAGTGGAAATCCATTGAGATAATATTGTTTTTTTCGCAGCTGCTGCAATCTTTGCTAGTGATAGACAGGCACCTCCAGGGGCACAGGATGACCCAGATGATGGTACAATATCCCACATAGCCCACTCGGGTGTTAGTTCAAAAACAATTCCCAACTTGGTGGATATATAGGTGTGTACCAAGGACCAGAACCTCTGTACCTCCGCGCGGTGCCACATACAATGCATTAGATCCGCATCAGGTTGACCACATTTAAAACAATTTGAGTCTGTGGAAGTACCTGTGATGAGTCTTAATTTGGGGGTGAATAATTTATTCTTAAATTATTAAATTTTCCTTTGGAAGTCAGCAGGGATGACTAACTCCTAACGCTAACGCCTTCCGTCCCTGCGCACGTGACATCATGACGTCACTACTAAGTTTTACTTTTCTTTTTTTTTCTATTCAGCGGCGGTTTGCCGTGCACTTTGACAAATCGATGCTTGGTAAATGCAAAAAAATTAATCCCAGTAAGGTCTCCAAAACGCAAATATGATCTCGCAACGTGCTGTTTTGATTCATGCTGTTTTGCCTTTACTAAATCGTACATCGTAGGAAAACTGTATTTTGGTAAGACAGCAGCTCAGTAAATTTCCCCCGCAGTGTTAAACCTAAGTAGCACAAGCTGTAAAATAAAATAAAAATGTTCTAGTTTTTCTTCTCTTGTGCCTACAATGAGAGCGTGAGTACATTACGTGTATATTTAGCTTAAAGTCTTAAAAGAAATTGAAGAGTTATACGGAATCCGAGAATTGGTTAATGAGCTTTAGGCATTTTTTTTTTTATTCATATGTTTTTATTATTACAGGTTGAGTCTCCCATATCCAAATATTCCGAAATACGGAATAATTTTGGCATGACTGAGATAATGAAACCTTTGATTTTTGATGGTTCAATGTACGCAAACTTTGTCTAAGGCACAAATTATTAAAAATATAGTATAAAATTACCTTCAGGCTGTGTGTATAAGGTGTATATGAAACATAAATGAATTTCATTTCTGTACACAAACTTTGCTTGGGCCACAAAATTATTGAAAATATTGTATGAAATTACCAGCCGGCTGTGTGTATAAGGTGTATATAACACATAAATGCATTCTGTGTGTATATTGGAGTCCCATTCCCAAGATATTTCATTATGGTATGCAAATATTCCAAAATACGGAATATTCCGTTATCCAAAATACCCCTGGTCCCGGGCATTTTGGATATGGGAAACTCAACCTGTATTATTTGAAATAACTCTACTTGAAATAAACACATTGGGGTTTATGTCCTAGGGTCCGAGTTCTGTGGAGCAGCGCGATTATGGCGTACTCGGCAGCAGATTTAAAGAGGCAACAATTTAAAATGCAAAGCCGACCTGGTTTATCCTTTGAAATGATTGCCGCTTTAAACCTGCAGCTGGGATCGCGTTGCTCCACAGGACTCAGGACTCCTGGACATAAACCCCTTTACATATGTCATTATATTGTCAAATTTACCGGCACGTGAGATGGTTGCACAGTTTAGGAAATGCCATGGATAACAATACGTATGTTGAGAAATATATTGTATATACGTATTTATGCACGTGCGATAGCGCCCAGATTTCTGCTTCCACTGACTACAAAACTTTTGAGTTGCTCCTTGCATCATGCTTCCCCAGAAATGTGCGGCTCTTGTCCAAGCTACAGGAAGACTTGACATAGTGAGCAAGCTGGCTTCCACTACATCTGTTTGAATCTTTTTTTAGACCCCTCTAGTTTCTCCCCCTTCCCTCTCTCTCTCTCTCTCTCTCTCTCTCACACACACACAGCCTATGCCTCTTCCATCCAGCTAGTAACATATGTACTGAGCGAGCAGCAACCAGGAAGCCATACGCAGTTGTTCAAGCTAAGAGCAGGTGCCAATGTCTATTGATTTATCTCCCCCCTCCTTCCTCCGGTATCTCTGGAGCCCTGCTGAGAAAATCTGCACCCACGCTCTAAAAGGTGGTGTTAGATGAGAGAGCAGCCGAGGGAACGCAGTTGGGGGAGACAGCGTTGGCTCATTGCATTCACTCATTTTTTCTTTGAGATGGTTGAGTCCTGGTGGAGTCCTTCTTAAGGCAGGTGGCGGAGTGAGAGCGCCCATTCATCCGGCATCTGTGCGGCTGCATCACCCCGGAACCATGGGCAAGTAACGAGTTGGGTCAAGGTAAGATTCCGTTGCATTCTGTCCGTATTGTTTTCCAACAATTGCCATCTGGCGCACGATTGCCTGCCTTGTTAACTGGCAAGAGCCTAAAGCAGTATCTGGATTACAGTCGGTCAGGTCCTTAACGAAATGAAAACATTTCTTTCCTGTGTTTGTAAATCGGGCAGGCGGCCTGCAAACAACAGCATGTCTGTAGTCTGAAATCGCAAAACCACCGGCTAGGTAAATCCGAGCACTGCACAGGTGACTTTCTGGAAACTTTCTATCAGTTATCTTTGTACATTTAAATGGGAATCAATGAGAGATATTATGGAAGTAAAAAAAAAAAAAATTGGTTTATATTTAACTTCAAAAAGATTTCGCAAATGTTAGGGTCACAATTTGCAGGATATATGGTAAATACTGTCATGTTTAGCAACACACACAGTGACGTACTAATAATATTCTGTTCATTGCGTAAATGCCAGGTTCACGTCTCTTGACCTTTAGAATGTTTGTAGTTTAGAATACGTTACATCAATCAGTGTGAACAAACTGTTGCTGCTACTCTGACAGTTTTTTTTATTTTTTATTTAAATTTAAAAAAATCAGCGAAGGGTTTAGCTTAAATTCACACTATTTAAAAAAAAAAAATTCGAGATACAAAATAGCACCAACAAATCTCAGAAACACTTATCGCAAAAAAATGCCATTTCGCAGAATGTATTTGATGTTCTCATGTGAGGTAATATAGGGTCACCTCTGCAAAATTTAAGTAAATGCATTTTTTTATTTTGGTTTGATCTTTGAATATTTTCAATAAATAAATTTGACAAAAAAAATATATATATATTTTAAGAACTTTTTTCTGCTGATCTTGCAAAGAGCTTCATGAACATTATAAAACAAACCCTTTTTGTATTTTGTTTGTGCCTAAAAAATGCATTGTATAGTCCATATGATAATGAGTTTCTAAGCAAGAACAGTGCAAATAAGTTTTGTACAATTACGTCAGTGTTTGAGAGTTTGTATCTGGCTTAGGAACTCTCAGGCATGCTGGGACCTGTAGTAGTTTAACAACAGCTGGGTGGACATAGGTTGGCTGGCTCATTAATGCCAATTTGGCCACGTAATCCCTGCACCTATGTTCTCGTCCTTTGCACCCTAAACTCATTATCCCTGGAACATATACACTGGCTTCAGCTCAGATGTCAGATGTGTATTTTTGTAGTGAGGTCTATCCCAGCTGCTCCCGGAAAGGCCTTACACCCGGTGGCCTCTTCCCAGACCCATTTCCCAATCTCTGTTTACCAGACAAACTTGGTTTAACCAGGGTAATGTTTAAATGCACGTTTAATGTTTTTGTAAAGTTGTCTTATTATACAGAATGTTTTTCTTTTTTATATCCCGTGGTATTTATTATTACATTATTTTCTGCTGTTTGTTCGGAGGAATAACTGAGTGACCTGACATTCCGGGTGACACACGACAGCTGTCCACATTGCAGGCGTTTGCCTGTGACAGAAGGGCATACTCTGGGGAGGGTCAAAGAACCTGTCAGCGGGCAGTCCCTGCACCACCAGAGGTGACAGACTCATCAAAGTGCACTACACCAGGCTTGTGCTGGGAATATGGCACTTACGTGTAAAGGGGATGCAGGATTCTAGAGTGGATGGAAGGAGACACCTGGGGATGTGAAGTTCTAATTATATCGGTGACTGTGAGCTACTAATGGAATTACCCCCCCCTGATGTCATCATAAGGCAACTCTCTATCGGAAGAGTGAGTATCCAGCAGCGGGTGTAGGACTGTGAACACTTGATATTTTGCGGGCAAATTCCGAACCAGGCGAATACTCCAGCGAGCCTTTCCAAAAATAGCGCTCCTGTCTTCATGCAGTGTAATTATCGCAGGATGTACTAAGCATCTCACAGTATATATACCGCCTCTTATCGTATACATACCGGCAATAATATCGCCAGTATGTACCTAGAAATGCGATTTAAAATCACAAAGGACAGCTCTCCCGATAAGAGCTGTCCTTTGCGATAGAGCGACTTGCGGGTTTATGACCCAGAAGCCCCAATGGCGTCCTTCTGCGCATGTGCAGAAAGACGCGTGCCGCAAGGGGGTGCTGGAAGGGATCTGATTGGATCCCTCTTGGAGGGAAGTGCGAAAAGAAGGCCACTAAACACTAAAAACAGTGGGTTTGGGAGTTTTGACTGCATTTCAGCCTTTAGTACATCCCGTCCATACAGAGCAAGGCCAGATACTGAAAGATGCGAAGCTGAGCATTTGTATACGTAGATCAGATACTAATAAATAACCTGTGATAAACTTTATCAGCATTATTGACTAGGAAGCAGTGGACGAATCTACACCGAAAAATCTGACCCAGTCGTCTAACATCACAATTTGGCCCTTGTCAAAGTCGATCAAGATCCTTACACTTGCCCATATATCAGCTTCAATAACTTCTCCACTGCGACAAGCGTAGCTGCCCGCAGTATCTACCAGTACTAACCTTCCTCATAATCCCCTGTGGTGTTTAACTTCTGGGCGGTTCCTCTTTTCCCAGTTAGGGCCGTATTCAATTAGCCGCGATAAGTCCGAATCCGCGAAAAAGTATCGCCGTTTGCGACTTTTTGCCAGTGTGACAGATTCCTCCATATTCAATTCCTCAGAGTTTTCGCCGGCACGAAAACGCAATGCAATGTAATAGGCTAAATAGATTCGCCTGTGAATAGGTGTCGAAAAAAGTGCAGAATTGCGGTTTTGGGGTGCAAAGGTGGGGAAACTACCCTGCACCGTTGGGACAGCCCCCCAAAGGTTAAATGCGTAAAAAAAAATCCTAAAAAAAAAAATGAGGAACACCCCCAAAAAAATGACTTTGAAAAAGGGGGCAAACAAAGTTCAAAGTTGGGGTACAAATTTAAAAACTAGCGAAATAAGCTTTTGGGGGGCCTGCAAGTATGGGGGAGGGTTTTTTTATTGCAGGTGCTTGCTGAAGGCGCGTTTTTTTACGTTTTTATTAAAACTTAACTTTAGCAATTTTTAACCATGCTTGCACCTATTTTCATGTACCCCAAATTTGAGGGGACTAGTTATTTTCTCCAAAACAAACCTGCTAAATGCTATTCTTCACCACTTGTGCAAAGACGCTATATAGAGGCAATTGAAAGCACTTAAATACCCCAAATAGCTCCAGGGGGGCTAATCGGGGACATCTATAGTGATCCCCAATGTTAGTGCATCTTTTGAGGGGTGTCAGGCTGATTTCCCCAAAACTGACAGCACTTTTCGCATGTTTGAGTTTCGCCCGGACGCGTTTTCGCCTCCTTTGGAATTGAATACGGCGAATAGCGTGGACGCGCACAAAACTTTTCCGCAGGTAAAACCAGCGACGACGGCGAAAAAGTACGGCTGCGAAAAGTCTCCGACTTATCGCGGCTAATTGAATACGGCCCTGTATGCCGAAATGATGTTGTTTAACCCGGCAGGCAACGTCATCTCAGGAGATGTATCAAGCCGCTTAGAGAGCTAAGGTGGCGAAGTTGCCCAAAGCTTCCAGCTATCACGTCACAGACTGGTTGCTTTGGGCAATGTCTCCATTTTCCGTCTTTCCAAGGCTCGATACATCTCCCCCAGTATTATATAAAAGTATAAATTATTATACACTTGCGACTGAAGTTTATATATGAGGGTCGGCAACTGGCTGCAGACTTCTACTTCTATCTGTAGATAATCAGATTGATCTGATACGTATACATTTGCCTTAATCTTTGAGCCACACAGCTACATATCCCTGCAATGCATTACAATATGGTTTGGCCTAGCACAGTGACTCTGAACGTGTTCAGCAGCTGTGCACAGGCCTGATATGAACAGATTAGTGATGCCTGGTCCCCAGAGCTCCCCTGACATGTACAACAAGCTCCCCCCCCCCCCCCCCCTACTCCTCAGCACCTGGCTGAACTTACCACATGGGAGAGCATGTTGGCTTGCTTGTGTTACGTGTGCGTGTCTCTATAAATATTGCTGAATCAAATCAATCATCTGTCACATGCGGAAACTCCTCAGACACCTCACCTCACTAAATACATGTGTGCACCGTTTACAGGCAACATACGAGGGGACATAATTCCTTCTTTACGATTCCCACCTGACAGAATAGCCTGCAATAAAAGTAAAATGAACGGGAGATGAACATGAAAATATGACCTTGTTTATATGTCCGCTACTTAACATTCGCAAGGCTGCAGCGCTGACTGGGTTTATGTGAATATCTCACGTTTTCCATTAAAGCCATTATTCATTCATATTTCCATTAAATGCCCTATGAGGGCGACAAGTCTTCGGTGGCCTCCATTTCCTCGTTATCGCTGGAAAACAACATATTGTTTGTTTATTTTTGCAAACAAATATAAATATTTGTTTTTGCAATTAAAAAAAAAAAAACACAGTTACCATATGTAAAAGAAACAGCATTAAACTGGGGGCAAATATCTCTATTCCAGTTACTGGCATTCTGTGGAAGCCATTTGTGCCAGTTAGGACCACCGATATTCATTCCATTGGCTGGATGAAGGAAGACCATTAGCATATTGGCCAACATTCCAGTTTTTGGATCTGGGACACTGTGAGTAGTGGGCATAGCCACGGCATTATTGGGGTGTGGTCGCATCACAAGGGGATCCCGACCTCATCTTGATGTAGGTGTCATCTCCTCTTCTCAGGGGAACCCTAGAACTTCTGAAGCACTCTTGTATTGCTGCACCCATAACTGACAGGAGTGTGTGCTCACTGCTAAGGGTGGGACATACCAGTCCTAACATTGCCGTCAGTCTGCGTAAAACTCCTTGCTGCTAGGGCAACAGGACAGTGCCCCAGAATCTGGACTGTCCCATTTACATTGGCACAGGTGGGATATACGCCTTCAGGGCAGGACTGGATTAATGTTTATGGGGGACCTAAGGCAATCAATTTGTGCAGGCCCCTATCAATAACATATTTAGAATGATACACTGACAATGTCATTAAATAGTATATACTATATTGTGTGAATCACTATCAGTTTTTTTAATAAGTACAAACCAGTTCACGTTATACCACAGAGAAGTACATACCAGTTTGCATTATGCCACACAGAAGTACCTACCAGTTCACATTATGCCACCCAAAAGTACCTACCAGTCCAGAATATGACACAAATAACAACCTACCAGTCCACATTATACCACACAGAAGTACGTCCTTTGCAAGGGCAAAATAAATATAAAAAATCCATTGTTGGGGTACTCTTATGTGAAACTAGTGTAGAGGTTATACAAATTAAAACTTAACTTTATTGGTACCTACTTATATAGAATAAATAAATGTTATGTGAGAAAAACTAAAAAAAAAAAAAATGTACTCGAAATTCTTTGAAATATAGTCATCTTAGATAATATGTTAGTCAGTATATATAAGAGATTACCTCCGGTTACAACCAGTGAATTGGTTTACTCAGATACCATCCAAATTCACATACTTGTCCTTAACCGCAGAAAGGGAATCGGTCAAGATCTTACAAGATCAGGGCCAAATGTAATAGGGTGAGAGTTTAGAAAAGTGAGAGTTTCTGACACTTTTTAAACTTTGCCAATGTAATAAAGTCCAAAAACAAAGTAACAGAGTGAACGTGCATGTTTTTTCAGACTTAAAAAACTCTCGCGATTTAAAATCTCATTCTGATGTTTTCCCATTTTGAAGATAAAACTCAACCAATGTGAAAGTTCACTGCTAAACTCTCACATTTTCTAAACTCTCACCCTATTACATTTGGCCCCATATAACTAGGATATGAATGAGGGTATTATAAATCAGATGTTAATTCAAACAGGGATAGAATTATTACACACCTCCCATGAGCTAGTAATGTTGTATTATTTGCACAAATTATATGTTGGAATCAAATAATCATCTCCACATAGAATATGTTTATATGCGTCTGACAACACATATCTATTCATAATATTGCGTTTATACCTTTTGATAGCAGTATATGATTCATTGCACATATCCCATTAGGTAGCAGCATATAATGCACATCTCCCATGAGGGAGTAATATTGTATAGTTTGCACACACAGGATGATGGATTCAGATATTCATCTCCATATAATATATATTTATATGCATCTGACATATGCATCGTAGTATTGTGTTTATCCCCTATGATAACAGCGTATGATTAATTGCACATATCTCGTTTGGTAGCAGCATAAATAATGACCACTTCAGCCGCTCAACTGCAATCTAATAACTGTTACACATGTCTGCTCCAGCAGAAACCAGGAGCAGAAACATAAGAAATCATCACTATATTCTATTTTATTGCATGTATCCCATATGGCAGCAATATAGGGTCAGTAAATAGCATAAAACAAAAATCCTCAGTTTTTGAGGTACCAACAAGTTCACATTATGCCACACAAGTACCTACCAGTTCACATTATGCCATACAGAAGTACCTACCAGTTCACATTATGCCGCACACAAGTACCTACCAGTTCACATTATGCCATACAGAAGTACCTACCAGTTCACATTATGCCACACAAGTACCTACCAGTTCACATTATGCCACACAAGTACCTACCAGTTCACATTATGCGCACACAAGTACCTACCAGTTCACATTATGCCATACAGAAGTACCTACCAGTTCACATTATGCCACACAAGTACCTGCCAGTTCACATCATGCCACACACAAGTACCTACCAGTTCACATTATGCCACACAGAAGTACCTACCCATTCACATTTTGACACACAAGTACCTACCAGTTCACATTATGCCACACAGACGTACCTACCAGTTCACATTATGCCACATAGACGTGCCTACCAGTTCACATTACGCCACACAGAAGTACCTACCAGTTAACATTATGCCACACAAGTACCTACTAGTTCACATTATGCCATACAAGTACCTACCAGTTCACATTATGCCATACAGAAGTACCTACCAGTTCACATTATGCCACAAGTACCTACCTGTTCACATTATGCCACACAGAAGTACCTACCAGTTCACATTATGCCACAAGTACCTACCTGTTCACATTATGCCACACAGAAGTACCTACCAGTTCACATTATGCCACAAGTACCTACCAGTTCACATCATGCCACACAGAAGTACCTACCAGTTCACATTATGACACACAGACGTACCTACATTAGTTCACATAATGCCACACAAGTACCTACCAGTTCACATTATGCCACATAGACGTACTGTACCTAAATTAGTTCACATAAATGCCACAAAGAAGTACCTACCAATTCACATTATGTCACAGATAGGTACCTACATGAGTTCACATTATGCCAAACAGACGTACCTATCAGTTCACATTATGCCACACAAAAGTACCTATGTTATTTCATGTTATGCCAAATAAGTACCTACCAGTCCACCTTATGCCACATAGACGTACCTACCTTAGTTCACATAATACCATACAAGTACCTACCAGTTCACATTATGCCACAGAGGAGTACCTACCTAGGTTAGTTCACATTATGCCACACAAGTACCTCAAACTTGCCTACCCTCCCGGATTTTTCAGGTAACCCCCCGCACCCCCGGAAGAATAGGCACTTCCCCCACATTCTACCCACTTCCTAGAGAAGTGGTCAGAATGGGGAGAATTTTCTCGGGGATCACCGCATCTTTGAGTAGGAGGCGGGCAAAATGACGGGATTCTATGCAAATCGCGTAATTTGGCCACACCCCCTAGTCAGATAATTGGGATTCCCGTCATTTAATAGTGAGGAGGCGGGGTCTAATGATGCAGATAGCATGGCCCAGCCCCCATCACTGCCCACCTACTTCTCCTCTCCGGGCAACTCCCGGAGAGGTAAATACAAAAGTCAGTAGGTATGAAGTACCTACTAGTTCCTATAATGCCACACAGAAGTACCTACCAGTTCACATTATGCCACGCAGAAGTACCTTCCAGTTCACATTATGCCACGCAGAAGTACCTTCCAGTTCACATGATGCCACGCAGAAGTACTGCCGATGGGCAATCCTTTTTTTTTGTGTGACCGCCCCAGCCATCGCGCCTGTAATCCGACACTGCTTCAGCGTCATGTTTATTATTATTATAGTGCACAAATATGCTTAAATCCATGAAAACCAATCAGATTCCAGCTGTCAATGTTACAATTATAGTGAAAGTAAATGCCTATCTGGTGGCAAAGGGCTAAAGCATTTGTTTTTGTCTATTGCACAGAGGGCCTGATTCAGAGCCAGACGCTATTTGCGGACGGTCGTTCTGAAAAAGGGGCCGGATATTTAAATTGAGCGCTCGCTCTTTGCGGTCTGTGGACGCCTCTATGTCTGAGCGAGCGTCCGAAAAATGCGCTCGCTGTATTGTAAAGACGCCCCTTTGCCGTTTGCATCATACGTCATCTCCGCTATTTATTTGATTAATCGGGAACATCGAAAGGCATCTGAACTGCTCGCAGTGCTTGTGGTAGGATTTACTTCCCGCTATCACTGCGAGTAGTTCAGGCTAAAAGACAACCAAGTGACGTGGTCGATGACGCTGCTTTGTTAATTATGCACACCCATTAAACTGCGTTTTGACCGTTTGGCACGCCTGCGTTCGGATCTCCACTCCCCCGTTTTCAAGCACCTTCCCCTGTTACCACCCACAAACGCCTCATTCTGTCACTCAAATTAGCAGGCATTTGCTGTTTTATGAGCTCACGATTTCCGACCGCAATGACTGGTTCGCGCATGCACATTTACAACCCATACGCATGTGCAGTTTTGCGAACATCGCTCAGCGAACGAGCGGCCGCTTACGAGTGGCTCTGAATCAGGCCCAGTGTCAGAACCCCACATAATAAAATATAATAGCCCACTCCACCAATTAGTATAACTGCCAGGTTCCCGGGTCTGGGACCCCCGTACAACTGATCATAGTTACAGAAACAAAGTTCACAAATTTGGAGTCCGAGGCGCGGTATGACAAGAATTTACTCTACATATCTATATAGGCAGAAACATGATTACATCGCTAATGCACCTTACTAGGGAACATTTTCATTGCAATACCAATAAAATCAAAGATAAAGCTAATACACCAAATGTATATTTCTAAGCACTCACGTCAGACCCTAGCTCTCTCATTATAACACATCAGGGTTAGGCCACAGTTTTAGTTTCCAGGCAAAAATGATTTTATTCTACCATATACAAAATTCCACGTGCATAATGTACATGTATTTTAGCAGACATCCAGTCAATATGACGAATCGGGACATTTTGCACAGGGGCATGCCATGTTGTTGGGGGTGCGACCGGTGCCCTCGCACAGAGCGCAGAGGGTATGTGGGCGGCACCATTGTCCCCCCAGGCCTTCGCTCTCGGCTAGCAGGGTGCCTGGAATGGCACCTGTGGAGAATCCTGGGAAGGGACAGAAGACGGGCACCCTGCCCAGTATATGTAGCCGTTGCACTTACTGGAGCAGCCGGTCACGCACCCGTCTCCGCAACGGAATGACGTTGCACGCTCAGTGGGCAGGACCGGCACAGGGCGCAATCATGCCCTGTCACGGCTCAGGCCTAAGGGTGATACTTCCTAATACAAGAGATTCTACTTTGTTTGGAGATCTTCTTAGTTTCGGCACACTGTGCCTGTCTGGGACAGTCCTAATCTCGGAGCTCAATCGCCCCTCAGGTCACTTCACAAAGGTTGTAATGAAGGAGAAGCCAACTCTCTGACAGTGCTGGGCTCGGTGATTGGCTCAGCTGTGCATGGGAGTGTGGGAGGTGAATCATACTGAGAAGCAGGGGCACACCGCCGCCGCCATTTATATGAGCGCTGACAAGTAACCCTTCCCAGACGGGACCCATTTTCTTAGCAGTCATTCCGTAACTATATGACTTTGGTCGGGGGTACCCTAAGCCTCTGGGCCCCATAGCAGTGGCATCCACTACAGCTATGCCCATGGGCGGTGCCATGTACCACCTGGTAGGGATAATAAGTCAACCATCGATAGTTATCAATAATTGATGGTTGCCTGTCAATGGCCAATGGTTTTGACATTGGATCTCTGCCATCAATGGACGAGTGGGAGACAATGTTTGATTTTTTTTTTTACCCTCCGGTGTCCGCTAAACCCCGCCCCTATTTATTATTGGTCCGAAGGCCGCTGTGCCCCCAGCAGTGGTGGACATCAAGGGTTGCAAACCATCAATGGTTTTTGTACCGTCAATGGTAATCACCGATGGACATATCGATGGTAAACATTGATGGACACCCCACTGATGGCCATCCCTACCACCGGGTGTGTGGCTTGTGCTTCTGAAGTGTTGGGTCACCCCAGAGGAACATACATCTCAAAATTTATGATTTAGGGTATGGGAGAGAGACATGAGGGGTGTGCCACGTTCTCTGGCCCACCTTCTCTTCCTATCTAAAGACCCCTTCATTGCTGTGTGTGTCTGGTACAGACAGCACTGAAGGGGCAAGTGCCAGCCGGGCATACCTCCCGACTATATCCCCCTAAAGACAACAGATCTCATATGTTTATACTGCGTTACACAAAACAAAAATGAATATACAGGTGTGGTGTTGGGGGGATGGGGCAGGGATGTAGATGATTAAAGTAGAGCACATTGCACCAGATTCAGGCAGCGGCCCAGCCTATACTCTGCTTCCCGTATAAGCTATTTCTACTTCAGCATGCCAGGTGCATGTTTTAATTGGCCCTGTCAAGAGTGTGCTCTAAATTTAGCATGCTAGTTGCCTTGACAATATAAATATAAGCCTGAAGGCAGCGGGCTTTTACTTTAGGGTGAGAGTTTTGTTGGGACGGTTAATGCTTATAAACAACACAGAATCTTGGAAATAGTTTAATTCTATGTTCACAAATTACCAACCACTGTATGTGCAACCAACCTTATGTCCTGGCAGGACAACAACATGGCTGTATAGTGATGTCACTTGTTCCTAGAGAGCCGATAGGCTGCATTTTCATAGCTATTAGTACAGACATGGCTGTCCCGCTGGGTGTAGGTAACAGAAGTACTTTAAAATATGATTTTTTTTTTATTAAATGGAATATCGTAACATACATGTAAACACTGTTTTCCTACCACATATTACAAACCAAAACTCCCAATATTTCTACACCAAAATCCTGACAATTAACCCCCTGTCCCATCCATATAAACCCCTCCCCCTTCAACATAAACCCCACCCCCATCCAACAAACCACACCCCGTTCTGCACAGAAAAGCACACTAGTAGACAAATCTCTAACCCTTTTAAGGTCTGCAAATTGGGACTGTTGCACCACAATCAGTGGGCAGTCATTATAGTCCCATCATCGTCTGCAGGTTATGTTATACCCTCATTAGCCATGATCGAGGGGCCAATCAAGTGAACATCACCTAATACCAGCAGGACAAGAACATTTTTGCTAATTTCTGGGCATGCTAGATAATTCTAATCTACTATACTGCAGAGAGTATCTATCTATCACTGGTAGAGAATCTGGGGGTCACATTGGAAAATACTGTATATGCAGGGGGTTCAATCGGAATAAAAGACCTATTTGTCCACAAAGGTGCACATGTCTTTTGAACATAAGATTCGATGATAGAGCCAGTCCTGTTTTCCAAGTCATGGCTCTACCAAATTTTGCAGGATTGTCTCGGTTTTGGGGACTGTGGGCCTGATTCAGAGGCGGACACAATGCCAGTCGCTGTTGGGGTCCCGTACGCAGCGGACTTAGGAAAATATACTGATGACTCAGCTGCCATTTTGTTTACATGAGACTCCCACCTCCGGCGTTTCACATCCGCCTCTTCCGTACAAAAGCGGAAACATCAGTCGTAAGCCTACGCTGTCTCAGAATGAGCGTCCCACCTAAGACGACGGGGCCTCTCCGGCTGTGTACGATTGGCAGAGGCCCACTAGGGAACACCCAGAAAACAGACCCGACGTGCCTGTGTTTTCTAACCACTCCCTGTTACTTTCCCCATACCAGTCACTCATTTTGCAAATAAATCCTCTCTGCAACCACCATCGCTAACCAATCGCTGATGTGTGCACTGAGGCTTTGGCACACATAGCTCCGCTGTGCCCGACAGCGTCCACCACTGTATCAGGTCCTATGTCGCTCATCTTTCCCTAAAAGGCTTTATTTCACTATGGCCCAGTGTCCGTGCAGACCCTCCTCCTGATGACAAATTCACTCTATGAGATGCTATGCTTGGAGTCTTTGCTTGCGTTAAACTAGGGCTTAACCACCAAACTTCATTCGCCCCAAAAGCCGATCTACAGAAGGAGCCATCTGTTGGTGGATGGTAACGGAGGACATAGACTGCACAATGGACTACAGTACATGACCCAACTAAAAAGGTCGAGGGGCTGAGCGAATGAACAAAAATCTTAGCGTCTCCATACACTGCACGATAAGTGGGCATGGTCTTCCCTTCACTGCATGGAATTGGCTGAACAATGGTTGGGACATGTTTGACAATCAAATCAAGGGATCCCGTTGTCTTTTCAGGCATTTAATTGATTGATTGATTTAATGATTATAATTTAGGGTATGGCCAGCTTAACTCCAACCTGATTGTGGTCCGGATTGTTGTCGCAGCTCTCCTGCTGCAGGGAGACTCAAACTCAGAAGATTCACTGAGCCACCTCAGGCAGTGATGACCAGTGTCACAGCAATCTGCTGTGATTGGCTGAGCACATAGCTGCCTGCTAATCATGGCGCAGCTTATCTTCCGACAAGCCCCCTGCCAGCAGCCCGATTTATTGCCCCAAAGCTGAAAAATAGCTCCTGCTAACCTATCCTGACCTGATTTAGTATTTTCTATTATTTCTTGATTAAGAATGCTTATTAAGATTTCCTTTAATTGTGAAATGTTTTATTGCAATTTTGTTTTACTTTACCTTCAGTTAATCCAACATGTTTAATTTACCCTTAACTTCATTATTTTATTGACAGTTCTTATTTTTTTTTCTTTCCTTTCTGTTCCCACCATGTTTTACTGGGTTCCTAGAATCCAGACAACTTTATATGAAACTTCAGTTTCATTTGCAGTTTGCTATCAAAGTTCTCTTATGTTGACAGAGCATATATATTTGTTGTAAAGTAGTAATGGTTTCAAAGTAGCCTGTGATATATTTTATGTTCATAAAAAAAAACCCATAAAATAGTTTAATATATAAAAATAAAAACAAGTCCTGTAGCATTTATTCTGCCGGCAATTGTAGACTTTGGGAGTTGGTGTCAGAAGTGGGGATTGCTGTATTGGAGCCAGGAGGGAGCAGCGAAAGTGTGAGGATGAGGGTATTGGTGCACAGTGGTGGTAGCAGGGAATCAGCGCTACTCTGAACATCCGCCATGGGCTGGGCCATGCGATTTGTTATGAGACCTGTGTCCAGTATGGTACAGTAAAAAAAATAATAATAATAACGTGTTCTCCTCTACATGTATGTAAATTCTGCAAGTGTGTCCCTCTCTGTCTTTCTCTATGTGAATATGTAATTTGAGGTCTGTACTTATGCAATCACGTATTTATGTATATTTATTAATTTATTAACTCTTCTGCAACAGTTTATATTTATGTACGTTTTGTGGCCTGTTCTATCTCCTATGCATGGTGCTACAAAACCCTTGTGGAACCCTAATAGTAAAAGATGGTAATAATTCAAATTTTGGAGGTAGATGGTAGATGATCCTTTTAAGGGTATGTAATCACGGCCAGATTAACAATGGGGCAGATGGGACTATGGCTTCAGGTGGGATGCAGTCAAGAAGCCGATGGTCGAAATACCGACCGCTGGCTTCCTGACTGTCTAATGCCTGCAGGGGTCTAATGACAGGCGTTGAAAACCCGACGCCTGTCATTTTACCTACGCCGGGAGCCCGACGCCCGGCATACTGATCGAAGGTAAGACGGGCGCCAAGTGCGGACAGCCGCGGGGGGGGGAGGGTTTGGTTATGGGCTCCCAGGGGGGAGTTAGGGTTAGGCACCCCCCCGGGAGGGTTAGGCTAGGGTAAGGGGGGGTTAGGGTTAGGCACCCCCGGGGGGTGGTTTGGGTTAGGCACCCCCCGGGAGACTTAGGTTTAGGCTGCGGGGAAGGGGGGGGGTTAGTTTTAGGCACTTACAGGGGGGTTAGGGTTAGGCACTTGGAGGGGAGGTTTGGGTTAGGCACCCCTAAGGGAGGGTTAGTAGTAATAGTAGGTTAGTAGTAATAGTTTAAATACCTACCTGTCGGGATCTTCACTGCTGGTCTTCCAGCGTCGGGTTTTGAATAGGGATTTCATAGTGATCCCCTCCAGGCCTCCACATAAAAATAGGCCCATCATCATGCCGGCATGATGTTGACTGACCACCCAGTTTGTATTTCTATTTTCCATTCAAAAATTAGATTTTTAATGTACACGCCAACATGGCTCTGGCCACACCCACACAGCACTGGCCACACCCACACTGCACTGGTCACACCTCCTCCACTTCTCACAATAGGCCCTTGATCTTTTTCATCCCCAGGCGCACGTGGCCCTTAATCCGGCCCTGTATGTGATGAAAACTAGTTGAATAAGACCACACATGACTGTTACTGCAATTTCCCCCTATTCCAGTTGGCATGGCCGAGAACTGACAAAGATCAAGGCTTCTGCCGTCTATACCGGGAACAAGTTGATCATTACCTTTGTGTGTTTTTTGGAGGATGCAAACTCTCTCTTTATTGACTAATGAGATATCCGTTCACTCAGGGCAGAGATATCCGTTCACTCAGGGCAGAGAAGAATTTACTATAAAGCCTATGACAGCTAACAGTGCTGTATTTATTTCATTATAAATCACGATTTGGCCTTTTCTGGCCCTGACGCGACTGGAGAATTTACTTGGATGACCCGTGATTTTTCCATAACCTATTCACCGGAAAAACAAAATATATATATATATATACTTTACCGGGATTAAGTTGCGAGTTCAATACTCTGAGATGACATTGAAGAGGCAAACACAGCAGTCCGTGACTTTCTGTGTCAGTTTGGCAAGTAATATAACTAAGCAGTAATTAATTTCACTAGATTGATTACTCATGTTCTTTTTGGATATTATCGGACATACGACTCTGGTGATGCTATAATTTCATGCCAGTCCCCTGCTGCTGCTGTCCTTATTTGTTGCATTGGAAGGGCAGATCGCTCTTAGATAGAGGCCTTGAGCTGACAGCTACTGAAGCGTTGGAAATCCCTATAGATACAGGAGGACAGCTGCTTCTGAAAGTCCGGGATTATCACTCCCATGGAGTAGGAACAGAAAAAAGCGAGGTGACTTGTACACCGGCTGTCACTGAAATATATTTCAGGTGAACTACAGGACACAGTCTGTGTCTTTTTTGACCTCCACAGTCTGCAGAAGGATCCGCGGCAATGCCGTACTACACAACAGGGAGATCTTACGCCATGGTGGACTATAGCACCCAATAGTAAGTCTGGCCCACAGATATATTATTACATGTGTGTAATATATATATTTTATATATATATATATATATATATATATATATATTATATATATATATATATTTATAGTAAAATGTGTCCACTTTCTACGTTATTATTTAGACGTAAAATGCAGCCATAAGCATGGCACGTCTATCTGTGTTATGAAATGATGAGTGAAACCACATTGCTTTGACTTGTCTTTATATATTATTATTAGTGTTATTTATTAAGCATTACACATACTTATAGCGCTGTATGAATGGGGAGAATACAGAAACTTACATTCCTATAGAAACACTCCTACCTTTATTCAATTGCATGGAATGGACTAGTGACGGGTAAGGCCAAATGAGAGATAAGCCTTGGAGAGAGATAAAGTACCAACCAATCAGCTCCTAACTGTCACATTGCAGGCTGTGTTTGAAATATTACGGTTAGGAGCTGATTGGTTGGTCCACTTTATCTCCGTCCACTTTTTCTCTCTCCAAAGCTTAGTACATAGATTCCTTTCATTCTGGGAGTAAGGCGCACTGGGTCATCTGGCCAATCACTGTACATGGGACTGTGATTGACAAGCAGCAGCAGATGTCACATGTCCATCGCATACTCTGCCTAATCTCGTGGAATGTCCATGAGTCTGATGGATTTCAGTTAGTTCCCCCGGAATCCGGGAGACTATCAAGTAACCCGGATCTCACCCACAACTGAATTGATGACACGATTCGCAGCAAATCCCGTCTATGCGGGCCTAACCCCAGCTGCGTGATGGCACAAATTGTGGCTGCTTGCAGTGAGGGGCATTGCCACATGACGCTGATTGTGTTGTCATGCCCCACTAACTTCCAACTTGGATTTACCCTTCATGATCTCCCGAAGGGGACATATAAATAGTGCACAAGTTCGGTGTATAGCCCGTCATATGTTTGCTTTATTTTTTTTTGTGTATGCATCCTCGTGCAGTATATACCCACCATAAAAACGCATGCATATGTGCCTTATGGAGGTTTTTGTGTAACACTGAGTTTCTCCTGGAGAGGTGGTAAAGGGAAGAGATCGGCAGGCAAGCCTAGGCCAAGTACAGTAAGGACGTGTTTGTGTAATGACGTCTAAATTAGATTTGGACGCAACAGCAGGGACTGGTCCTTTCGTACGCGTTTGATATTCTATATGCAGTTCACAGGTGGTATATCAGCACTTGATATGCACTGGACATGTTCAAATACATTTGTGAATGCATCCAGTCGCATGTAGCACTAAGCTATTCGCATTCATTCCAAGAGGTCATTCATTTCAATGGGGTTTCTGGTGTGAGAAAGTCCACTGAAATGAATGGGTTATTCAAATGAATGGGTGAAGATTGATGAGTTAGTAATAATAATTCTATTCCTATAGCGCTTTTCTCTAATAGAACTGAAGGAACTCTACAAATACCATGAACATAATACAGAAATTTGGATTTGTATAAATACAGAAACCATTAATATATTGCAGGTAAAGCAGCCATTTTGAGTCATCAGTAGCAATGATTATTCATCCTTCCCACGAAGGATCCAGGTGAGGCGGCCATTTTAGGTGCACTACATAGCATTACACTGGCATACCTCCCAACATTCTTCACAGATCAATCAAGACTTTTGCATATACCGGTGGTGACCTCGCCCCAAAAAGGGTGTGGCCTAACTACAGTGGGTGTGGTCTCACTACAACACTCCGGGAGATACTGGGACGCCCCCAGTCCCCCTCTCATCTGAATAGACGCCGCGCACATGCGCAGGGCATCTATTCACCACTTGCTCTGCTAAGCCGAGCAGCGGGTGAGAGGGGGGCCTCCCAACTCCCCCAGTGTAGAACAAAATCGGGACTATCCCATCAAAATCAGAACAGTCGGGAGGTATTCACTGGGCAGAATAGGCAATGCCTGGAAGAGATGACACACAATGGGGGAGATAAAACTATTAGGCTCAATCCTTGCAAAAATCAGTTCCATGCATTGTTCACCCTACGCACCAGTACCAAGCGAGACAGCCATCTAGGGTGCACTATATAGGTTACAATGTGTGAGTTAAGTAATACCTGGAAATAAGACAGACAATGGTAAAGTAACATGCGACTAACAGGATACCCACTGTATAAATAATTCTTCAACCTGCCCATGAAAGTGCCTGGTGAGGCAGCCACCTATGGCACACTACATAGGTTAAAAATGGGCAGGATGAGTAACCAGCGTTATACAGCCTGGGGAAATCAGCGTCTGGCCAGATAGTTTGGGATGGTCACTCTGTAAGAGGGAAACAACAGCCTGGGGTCCCCCCTGTCACGGAAGAAGTAGAACTTGCACCAGCCTAGTCAGTGTACGGGTGAAGCCACTATCTTCTGTCTTTTATATAACAGGGTGATCCATGGGCAAATGTTCTTCTTTTAAGGTATAGTTAAAAAAGAAAACACATAATAAATAACTGGATTGCTCCACTATAAGCCCTGATGCAGAATGAGAGTAAACTCAGGGCCTGAGGGCCTGATTCAGAGTCGCTCGTAAGCGGCTGCTCGTTCGCTCCGAGCGATGTTCGCACATCTGCGCATGCGTATGGGTTTTAGTACACATGCGCGAACCAGTCAGTGCGGTCGAAAATCGTGTGCTCGCAAAATAGCGAATGACTGCTAATTTGAGTGACAGGATGAGGCGTATGTGGGTGGTAACAGGGGAAGGTGCTTGAAAACGGGGAGTGGAGATCCGAACGCAGGCGTGCCAAACGGTCAAAACGGGCGTTTTAAGGGTGTGCATAATTAACAAAGCAGCGTCATCGACCACGTCACTTGGTTGTCTTTTAGCCTGAACTGCTCGCATGATTGCGGTAGGAAAATCCAACCACAAGCACTGCGAGCAGTTCAGACGCCTTTCGATGTACTCGATTAATCTAATAAATAGCGGAGATGACGTATGATGCGAGCGGCCAGGGGGCGTTTTTTCCAAAATAGTGAGCGCATGTTTCGTTCACTCGTTCAGACATAGAGGCGTCAACAGACCGCAAAGAGCAAGTGCTTAATTTAAATAGCCACCCCCTTTTTCTGAACGAGCATCCGCAAATAGCGTCCGGCTCTGAATCAGGCCCTGAGTCAGCACACAAGTGAGAGAACACACGGTGCGAGCCGATGTTTGCGATCTGCTCATGCATCGCATTGCACGTTCGCGAACAGATTGCTAATTACGGTAAGGGCTCTCTCAGAGTACGCAGAGAGCCCGCAGAGACCTTCAATGTTGATTGACAGTTTGTGGGTGGTGACCAGGGGGTGGTAATCTCAGTGGCGCCGCACGCAGCTGGGCGCCTCTCTGCGTGCAGGAATCTCTCAAATCCTGCGCAGGGTCAGGTCTACCCTTAGCTTACACACAGCTTCGATCATGGCGCTCGATGTTCCCGATGGTTACGCTGTCAATCACGGCATAGGTGGGCGGCTTTATGTTTTAATGGGTGTATGCTTCTTGTGCAGCGGTCTCCGTGCGTTTGCATTGATTAGCATATTCTCGCAGCGGCTGGGTGCGTGCGTCTGCTAGCGTGCGTTCCTTGCTGAATCAGGCCCTCAGCTAATTGGGATTTTCTTTAGCCGTTCTGCCAAATACAACTGGAAAAACTAATCTCTCCTCTTCCACCCTCAATATGAGACAAGGACGGCTGTTGCTTTCTGCGCTTGTCATTAGTGCCATTAGAGCCCATTTGGGGGTGGGGAGTGGGTGGAGCCGGCCTGCATTCCCAGAAACGTTTTGTGCCGTGGCCAGGGTCTTCCAACGCAGACCTCTCCCCTAAGTGCCTAACCATAATCCCCCCCTCTAAGTGCCTAAACCCAACCCCCCTTTCCCCGCTGCCTAAACCTAAGTCCCCTGGGGGTGTGCCTAACCATAACCCCCCTTCCCCTAGCATAAACCTAACCTCCCAGGTGGGTGCCTCACCCTAAATCCCCCCGGGAACCCTAAACCTAAACCCACGGCTGTCCGTGCCCGTCGCCCGGCTTACCTAAGACCGGTAAGCTGGGTGTCGGGCTCCCGGCGTAGGGAAAATGGCAGGCGTCGGGATTTCAACGCCTGTCATTTAACCCTTGCCGGGATTACAGTCGGGAAGCCGGCGGTCGGGATTCCGTCCATTGGCTTCCCGACTGTTTCCCATATATATCGTACCTTGCAGGACATTTATGCTGAGTACACACTAGGTCGACGACCTATATGATGACTGGTAAGGGCATATACACTTACCAATTGTCCATCCGATGTGTTGGGCCTGACGTTACAACTGGACGGGCATTTAAATTTAAAATGCCCACCCAGTTGAGCTGTCACTCCCCTCCGTGCAGGCGATCGCCAGGTTGCCCGTACACACCAGCAGTTGCACCGATACATCTGCAGATATATCGGCCGCCTGCTGTGCTGCACAGTCGATGCGATATGTGAATAGCATTGTTCACAGACATATCGAGGGTACACACCAGCCAAAGCGCTCACGATATATATCGCCCTTTTGAACGGCCAATATATCACCCATCGTGTACACAGCTTTAGCTGAATTGTCAGATTGTAGTCCAGTCCTAAAGCGTTCCTCGTTGTGGACGCTTTCTCACACACTATTGTGTGTGGTGTACACCTAACCGATTTCCAGAGCGCATTTTACGTGTACGTTTTGGGAGCAAATGCATCCAACTCTTTATGCGCCTGAATTAGAGTAATCTTTATTTATACATGTTCGGAAACATTTGGATAGTTTTATAGTTGGGAGAGAAATAGGAGGGGGGGGGGGCTCTTTCTTCCCCAATCGCAGTGTAAGGATAAAGCTGCCGCAATGATTTCCCCAAATTTAAGAGTATTTGCATTTTCATCGCGTCGTTTTATAGTCTATCAAATTAGAAGTGAGCAGTTCGGTTTTGACTCTGTTCTTTTTCGCCAAATTAGCTCAAGTTCTGATTTATTTGATTGGCTATAAAAAACACGTGAGAGCAAGATAGCCAAAGTGATGGTTTTTGACGTTTTTTTATGAAATCCGAACATAACCGAGTAAAACCGAACCGCTCATCTCTAGTTCAAGTACAAATCTGCAATCCTAAACTGCATCTGCTCCCAACTCTGAAACCCAATGTGCTTATGTAAGGAACGTTACTGATAGACAGTGAAAATTCTGGGCTCGTCCATGTGTCTACGCCAAAGAAATGACAACTTTTTTAACGAGGTAACAAGGACGTGATTACATAATGCTGTGTCTTGTACACTTCTTCGAACCATAAAGCAAGATCTCGCTTATGAGGGACCACATATGTATTTAAGAGAGACAGAGCTGTGTGTTCATGGTAATATACATCTGCAAAGTCCCCCCCCCCCCCCCCCACCCATGACATCTGGATGCATGAGGATCGGGGAGGAAATTCTTCCCAATCCTTCAGAGAGCGATTAGCTGGACTGCAAAGAGTTTGAAGGTCCAAGACACTCCCAGTCCCAGCTGCAGATGCTCTCCTGTCCAGCAGGTGGACATGAAGGGTGCCCCTTGTGTGAGTGCTTTAGGTCCATACCCTCCCCATATGCGCCTCGTCTCAGCTCTTTGATGCACAGAAAATAATGGTGACAAATGGTTTATATTAGAAAGGGGTCACTGCAACTCTGGGGCAAGCAAACTTGACTTCTCAGTCCCCAGTGCAGGTGGAAAAAGATATATGTTGTTTTTTAAGAAGAGGAGGAGGAGGGGGGCGACAAAAGCAGATGTTTCCTAAGGAATAACACGCAGCTAGTGGATTTTCTTTTGTCCCTGTGATGTAAAAATCATAAATCTCCTGCCTTTCCCTAGCTCAGAGAAGACGAGGAGGGCGAGACGGGTGGAATGTATTGAAGCGATTTTATGGTAGAAGTATTCGCAGTTTGCTGGTGGCGCAATACGCCAGCCGACGTTGAAAGACTTTGCCCGGCAGAAGGGCTAAGTGTGGGAACCGATTATTCTGTGATTTCCCAAAAAAAAAAAAAAAATCACTATGATGTCACCCCCAAATTTCTGTCAGCTGGAAATTCAACAGATGTGCGCAGGCGATGCTGCCAGGGAATGTGAGAATAATGGGAGATTAACCTAAAATAACATTTCTAACCTCAGGGAGCCTGATAGGGACGTGTACGTATATATATATCTGACAGTGGGCCTGATCCAGAAAGGAACGCAGTTGCTAATACGCACGCAATCGGCCGATTGTTGCGTACTGTGCATGCGTATGAATTGCAGTACGTGAACCAGTCACTGTGATCGGGACTGCAATCACAGTGACCATTCAGATCCATCGCAGAGTGATTGACAGGAAGTGCGTTTTGGGTGGTGATGGGGGAGTGTTATCTAGAAATGCAGGCGTGCCAGTGCGTTGGTACGCCGTTGCAGGGGCTTGCTTAAATTATCTACTGCGATGCCCTATGCAGCCTGAGGCCTGATAGCGTGCGATGAAATGAGCAATTTCTGAGTAAGGTCGGGGCTTAGTGTGCGTGAGGCTGCGATGGTACTCGATTGTGCCGATGGTTTCGCAGTCTTGATAAACATTACGGATGTGTGTAAGGTAAGGTGAGCGTCCTTATGTAGTGCAGTGGCGGCATTGTGATGGCAATGGATTAGCACACTATCGCAGTTGAACTGCGTGAGTAATCGCTTTTGCATTCGCAGTTGCGTTCCGTAGTGAATCAGTTTCAGTGTACTCAGGGTTGTGCTCAAAATCCTGCGAACTGCATAAGTGTGTGAACGGAATACTGTTCTTACTGCAAGACAATGCTCTGTAGAGAGAGCAAGGAGGACAGTGCCATCTAGTGGATGTTTCGCGTTCGACTCTGTAACGCGTTTTGATATGAAATTTAAATAACGCGTTTCCAAGCTATGGAGACAGCCTTCCTGTAGTCAATGCAAAAAAACTTTATTAAAAAAAACAAACAAAAAAACAAAACACTTTTTTTTTCTCTCTAAAGTGACTGTACTGGATATGCCAACAAAAAAAGCAAAAATCTCCACTGCCGACCTGTATTTGTCTAGGCAATCTTATGTTAGAGGTAGGGGACATACAGGAGTCTTTGGGCCTAATTCAGACCCGGTTGCGAGCGCTGAGCGCTCGCAACCGGGTCGATGGTGACCCACTGGGCATGCGCACGACGGAGCCGGCTCCGCCGTGCGCATGCGCGAGACCCGGATAGCGACGGGCGCTCCGTCACTCCGGGTCTCGCAACAAAGGGGGCGAGCTGTCGATGGTGAGTGACAGCTCGCCCCCTTTGGTAGGCGGGCCGGCCAAACGGAGGCATTCCCATGAGAATGCCTACCGCATGTGGGCGGCCCCACTGACATCAGAAGTGATGTCAGTGGAGAGATTCCGGCTCAATTTGAGCCGAAACTCTCTGGGGCTTGCGGCCACGAGACCCTACCACAAGGGTCTCGTCGCAAGCCCGATGGTCGCGATGGTCTTGACCATCGCGACCATCATCATGGCCGCTCGCAATAGCTGTGGGTGGTCACCCACAGCTATGCGAGCAGCCAGGAGGCCACTCCAAAACAAAAAAAGCCCGGACCTGACTCTGTCAGAGCGTCCGGCTCTGAATCAGGGCCTTTGTGTGGTCTTCAAAATTAAATTTATAAAAGTTGAAAACAAGTAAAACTAAACTCGTTCCTCCTTTTATTCCCTAAATAACAATATTGAACATAATCTAAAATGCTTTTTCCCTAATGTTTGTCTAGATTTCCCTTGATATAAAGGCCCTGATTCAGACCCGCTCGCTGCCGGAGGCAGCTCGCAGGTCTGAAGGGCGTTTTTATTTTTTTTCTGTCCAGCCTCCTGGCCGCTCGCTAAGCTGTGGGTGACCACCCACAGCTTTAGCGGCCGGCCAGGTGATGGTCACGACCATCGGGGCTTGCGACGAGACCCTTGTGGTAGGGTCTCGTCTGCCGCAAGCCCCAGTGAGCTTCTGGCTCTAATAAAGCCGGAAGCTCACCACTGACATCACTCGTGATGTCAGTGGGGCCGCCCCCAAAAGGCAGGCGTTCCTTCGGGAACACCTCCGTTTGGCCAGCCACCTCCCCTGACCCGCCTACGAAACGGGGCGAGCTGTCAACATCGTCAGCCGCCCCTTTTGGATGCGAGCGCCGGAGCGAGTGATTTATTGCTCGCTCCGGGGCTTGCACCGCACTGCCCAGCCATCGACCCGCTTTCAAGCGCATAGTGCTTGCGAACGGGTCTGAATCAAGCCCTAAGATTAAAATCAAATATAATCATTCCAATATGCTTCTGAAAAATCTGCTTGGTAGAGAAAAAAAACTCTTAGTTATTCCTGATAAAGCTGACACACATTTAGAATGTGAAAAATAGGTCTGGTCATTGAGGTACAAAATACCTCTAGTCATTGTTCATTTGCTAAGCTTCGAATGACAGCAGGAATTGTAATGTTTGCATGAAGAGGTGTCGTACCGGCAGAGCCGCGCTTCGATCTCTTGTAACCACGCTAAGCTGTGCGGTGTATACGTTCCAGACTTTGCACCCAGGGAAGCTGAACATGTGCACTGGGCAGCTATCACAGCTGAGTGGTATTAGCAATGCATTCCTCTACACGACAGGCCAAATGGCACAGTTAATACCCGGAGCCAGTGAGAACGGCCGAGAGACAGATGGCAGCTAGGCTGCCAGATCAGCCATTGAAAACGGGACTCGCAGGAAATGTACAAGCTGCTGTTCTCTACTGCAAATACTTCACTATGATTACATATAATACTGATTTAGCACGGATCGCAGCTCCGTAATCACACGCAGTGCTGCTGCGCAAATATGCTAATGTCTGCCAGCAAAGAGAAACCCACTACCGCTCTCTTACATCCGTAATACCTCGCAGTCCTGCGTACACATCGGTAACATCGAGGGACATCGGACCGTCACGCACATTTACAGCAGCTCTGACCTGTCTCAGGAATTGCACGTCTCGTCACACGCAGTGGGTACTCAGGCTGCGCATTCGCTGTGGCTAATTTATGCACGCCCATGCAACGGCGTTCAAACAGACAGGCGCTCCTGCTTTACTCCGACCACACCCCCGTCATCTGTCCACAGAGGCGGTAATGTGAAAAACAGCGTGGACATAAATGCGGTGAAATAGCGCAGACATTCACGCACATCTTCTCAGAGCATGGTCCCTACGTCTGTGATCTACCCGACATCCGCGCACATCTTCTCAGAGCATGGTCCCTACGTCTGCGATCTACCCGACATCCGCGCACATCTTCTCAGAGAATGGTCCCTACGTCTGCGATCTGCCCGACATCCGCGCACATCTTCTCAGAGCATGGTCCCTACGTCTGTGATCTACCCGACATCCGCGCACATCTTCTCAGAGCATAGTCCCTACGTCTGTGATCTGCCTGACATCCGCGCACATCTTCTCAGAGCATGGTCCCTACGTCTGCGATCTGCCCGACATCCGCGCACATCTTCTCAGAGCATGGTCCCTACATCTGCGATCTACCCGACATCCGCGCACATCTTCTCAGAGCATGGTCCCTACGTCTGCGATCTACCCGACATCCGCGCACATCTTCTCAGAGCATGGTCCCTACGTCTGCGATCTGCCCGACATCCGCGCACATCTTCTCAGAGCATGGTCCCTACGTTTGTGATCTGTCCGACATCTGCGCACATCTTCTCAGAGCATGGTCCCTACGTCTGTGATCTGTCCGACATCCGCGCACATCTTCTCAGAGCATGGTCCCTATGTCTGTGATCTGCCCGACATCCGCGCACATCTTCTCAGAGCATGGTCCCTACGTCTGTGATCTGTCCGACATCCGCGCACATCTTCTCAGAGCATAGTCCCTACGTCTGTGATCTGCCCGACATCCGCGCACATCTTCTCAGAGCATGGTCCCTACGTCTGCGATCTACCCGACATCCGCGCACATCTTCTCAGAGAATGGTCCCTACGTCTGCGATCTGCCCGACATCCGCGCACATCTTCTCAGAGCATGGTCCCTACGTCTGTGATCTGCCTGACATCCGCGCACATCTTCTCAGAGCATGGTCCCTACGTCTGCGATCTGCCCGACATCCGCTCACATCTTCTCAGAGCATGGTCCCTACGTCTGCGTTCTGCCCGACATCCGCGCACATCTTCTCAGAGCATGGTCCCTACGTCTGCGATCTACCCGACATCCGCGCACATCTTCTCAGAGCATGGTCCCTACGTCTGCGATCTGCCCGACATCCGCGCACATCTTCTCAGAGCATGGTCCCTACGTCTGTGATCTGTCCGACATCTGCGCACATCTTCTCAGAGCATGGTCCCTACGTCTGTGATCTGTCTGACATCCGCGCACATCTTCTCAGAGCATAGTCCCTGCGTCTGTGATCTGCCCGACATCCGCGCACATCTTCTCAGAGCATGGTCCCTACGTCTGTGATCTGCCCGACATCCGCGCACATCTTCTCAGAGCATAGTCCCTACGTCTGTGATCTGCCCGACATCCGCTCACATCTTCTCAGAGCATGGTCCCTATGTCTGTGATCTGACCGACATCCGCGCACATCTTCTCAGAGCATGGTCCCTACGTCTGTGATCTGCCCGACATCCGTGCACATCTTCTCAGAGCATGGTCCCTACGTCTGCGATCTGCCCGAATCCGCACACATCTTCTCAGAGCATGGTCCCTACGTCTGTGATCTGTCTGACATCCGCGCACATCTTCTCAGAGCATGGTCCCTACGTCTGTGATCTGTCCGACATCCGCGCACATCTTCTCAGAGCATGGTCCCTACGTCTGTGATCTGCCCGACATCCGCGCACATCTTCTCAGAGCATGGTCCCTACGTCTGTGATCTGTCCGACATCCGCGCACATCTTCTCAGAGCATAGTCCCTACGTCTGTGATCTGCCCGACATCTGCGCACATCTTCTCAGAGCATGGTCCCTACGTCTGCGATCTACCCGACATCCGCGCACATCTTCTCAGAGAATGGTCCCTACGTCTGCGATCTGCCCGACATCCGCGCACATCTTCTCAGAGCATGGTCCCTACGTCTGTGATCTGCCCGACATCCGCGCACATCTTCTCAGAGCATGGTCCCTACGTCTGTGATCTGTCCGACATCTGCGCACATCTTCTCAGAGCATGGTCCCTACGTCTGTGATCTGTCCGACATCCGCGCACATCTTCTCAGAGCATAGTCCCTGCGTCTGTGATCTGCCCGACATCCGCGCACATCTTCTCAGAGCATGGTCCCTACGTCTGTGATCTGCCCGACATCCGCGCACATCTTCTCAGAGCATAGTCCCTACGTCTGTGATCTGCCCGACATCCGCTCACATCTTCTCAGAGCATGGTCCCTATGTCTGTGATCTGACCGACATCCGCGCACATCTTCTCAGAGCATGGTCCCTACGTCTGTGATCTGCCCGACATCCGTGCACATCTTCTCAGAGCATGGTCCCTACGTCTGCGATCTGCCCGAATCCGCGCACATCTTCTCAGAGCATGGTCCCTACGTCTGTGATCTGTCTGACATCCGCGCACATCTTCTCAGAGCATAGTCCCTACGTCTGTGATCTGCCCGACATCCGCGCACAGCTTCTCAGAGCATGGTCCCTACGTCTGTGATCTGCCCGACATCCGCGCACATCTTCTCAGAGCATGGTCCCTACGTCTGTGATCTGCCCAACATCTGCGCACATCTTCTCAGAGCATGGTCCCTACGTCTGTGATCTGCCCGACATCCGCTCACATCTTCTCAGAGCATGGTCCCTACGTCTGTGATCTGCGCCACATCCGCTCGCATCTTCTCAGAGCATGATCCCTACGTCTGTGATCTGTCCGACATCCGCGCACATCTTCTCAGAGCATGGTCCCTACGTCTGCGATTTTTCCGACATCTGCGCACATCTGCGCTTGTGCAAGCCCCGAAGCGAGTGAGAAATTCACTCGCCCTGGGGCTCGCTACAAACGGGGCGGCTGTCGATGTTGATTGACAGCTCGCCCCGTTTTGTAGGCAGGGAGGGGGGTGGCTGGTCAAACGGAGGCGTTCCTGAAGGAACGCCTGCCATTTGTGGGCGGCCCTACTAACATCATTCGTGATGACAGTAGTGAGCTTCCTGCTCTATTTGAGCAGGAAGCTCACTGGGGCTTGCGGCAGACGAGACCCTCCACATGGGTCTTGTCGCGATAATCGCGACCATCACCTGGCCGATCGCAAAAGCTGTGGGTGGTCGCCGGGTTAAAAAAAAAGCGTCCGCTCTGATTCAGAGCGAGCGGTCGCTTTTTGTGAGCGCCTCTGAATGAGGCCCATAGTGCCCCTGATTCACATAGTGTTCCTTATTCATGTTATGACACACAATAGTGCCCTTTTTACACAATGCCCACATTAGTGCCCCTTATGCACAATGTCCACAGTAGTAGTGCCCTTTATACAATGCCACAGCAGTAGTGCCCCTTACACAATACCCACAGCAGTAGTGCCCCTTATGCAATGCCCCCAGTAGTGGTGCCCTTTATGCAGTGCCCACAGTAGTGGTGCCCTTTATGCAGTGCCCCCATTAGTAGTGCCCCCAGTATTAATGCCCCTTATGCAGTGCCCCCTATGCAATGCCCCCAGTAGTAATGCCCTCACTAGTAGTGCCCTCAGTAGTAATGCCCCCTGTAGTAGTGCCCCAAGTGGTAATGCCCCATTAGTAGCAAACCCAGTGATAGTGCCCCCATTAGTAGTGCCCCCAGTGGTAGTGCCCCTTACACAAAAAAAAATACAAACGCAATACTTACAATAAGCCCCGCTCCTGCGTCCGCTGTCGTCTGGTCCAACCGCTCCTTAGAACTATGGGAGAGACCTCTCCCATAGTGCCCGTGGAGGGAGCCGGAAGCCAGAGCTGCGGGGAAGGAGGCGGGCGCCCGCTGGTAACAAAATCTCAGCGGGCATCCGGCAAATTGATTTTCCTATGGCACCGGGCTGAGTGCTGACTGGCCAGGTAAAGTGGGCCAGAGGAGGCGGAACTGGTTGCGCCTCCAAATGGAACTGACGGAACTCCGTTCCGCCCCACTGTAACCCCTGCTGGGCATTTAGGATTAGTATTTTTGTGGCAGTGGAACTTGTATAAAGTCACAGATTAAGCACAGCGATGTGTGTCAGGGTGCATGGCGCCGCTCACTCCTATCTTTTGCTTTTTTCCCTAGGTTAGCGTTTGAGTGGCACCAGGGCCGGTGCAAGGTTTCTTGGCACCCTAGGCATTTCTTCAGCCTTACGCCCCCTGCCCCCACCCTTGATAGCTACACAAGCCCGTATACAGTGCCCCCAGTAGTGGTCCCCCCTATGCAGTGCCCCCAATATAGTGCCCCTTATACAGTGCCCTCAGTAGTAGTCCCCTACCTATGCAGTGCCCCTTATATAGTGACCATCCCTATGCAGTGCCCCCAGTAGTGGTCCCCCCGATGCAGTGCTCCCAGTAGTAGTCTCCTCCCCAGCAGTGCCCATTAGTAATCCTCCCAGTAGCAGCCCTCCCTATGCAGTGCCCCATTAGTAATCCTCCCAGTAGCAGCCCTCCCTATGCAGTGCCCCCAGTAATGGTCCCACCAGTGCAGTGCCTACAGTAGCAGTGCCCCTAGCAGTAGCCCCCCCAGCAGTGCCCTCAGCAGTAATCCCCCCCTATGTAGTGCCCCCAGTAGTAGTCCCCCCAGCAGTGACCCTAGTAGCAGTCTGCCCCTGCAATGCCCCCAGTAGCAGTCCACCCCAACAGTACCCCTAGTATTAATCCCCCTCTATGCAGTGCCCCCAGTAGTCCCCCCAGCAGTGCTCCTAGTAGTCCTCCCAGCAGTGCCCCTAGTAGTACCCCCATCAGTGCCCCCAACAGTGCCCCTAGTAGTACCCCCATCAGTGCCCCTAGTAGTACCCCTATTAGTGCCCCTAGTATTACCCCCATTAGTGCCCCCGTCAGTGCCCCTAGTAGTGCCCCAAACAGTGCCCCTAGTAGTACCCCCGCAGTGCCCTTAGTAGTACCCCCATCAGTGCCCCTAGTAGTACCCCAGCAGTAGTCCGTCCCCCCTGCCAGACACACACACGCACATGAAAAAAAAAAACCCTCCACTTACCTAAATCCTAGCTCTGGCATGCGTCCTCCCAGGCCGGCCTGCTCTGCATGATGGGAGAGACGTCATGACGTCTCTCCCATCACCCACTGCGGGAGCCGGAAGCCCGGCTCCGGCATTGGGCGCAGCAGCCGATGAGAGTCTGTCTGACTCTCACCGGCTGCTAAAACAAACACACAGCAGACGCCGCTATTTCTGCACAAAAATCAGGATACCGGCATCGGAATCCCGACAGCCAGTATCCCGATCGTAAGAGACCGGAGGCAGGTTAAATATGAGCTGCGGCGGGGGGTTTAGGCACATCCTGGGGGGACTTAGGATTAGGCACCCCCCAGGGAGGGAGAGGGGGGTTAACGTTAGGCACCACCGGGGGGAGGTTAGGGTTAGGCACCCCCTAGTTAGGGTTAGGGTGCGGGAATGGGGGGTTAGGTTTAGGCAACCCAGGGGGGACTTAGGGTTAGGCACCACCCCAGGTGTTTTAGGGTTAGGCACCACCAAGGGAGGGGGGGGAGGGGGAGAGGGTTAAGAAACGTATCTTCCTTCGTCTAGATCTCCTCCTGTCGGGCTTCCGCAGTCGGAATTTGAGCCGCCAGTATTTCAATCCCATTCCAGAACGCATGGTGCAGATAAATGGCTTAATCTGTGGCACCGCAATCTTGGGAATAGTGTGGACACAAATGTAGGCACACCTCTAGTTTGCAGAGACATCTGAGAGCAGAGAGTAGTCCTACATGCTGAAGTGCGGTGGGTGGGCCATCTAGATGGACCTGGAGGGCAACACCGTCATAGAGAGTGTATTCTCTGTGCTTCATAAATGAGGACCAGAGACGTCCAGCTACAACACTTTCCAAAAGAACCCACCTAACGTATACAGAAGTGAAACGAGATTGTAGCTTGCTGTTGTACTTGGTAGGTTACTTTTATGAAGTTACAGATACATTATACCAAGACCGTTAAAGGATTTCACACTTGTGTTATAAGTTCACTACAGAGACCAACGGCGCTGAAATCCACGTACTACTGACGTCCGCCTTTGCCAATCTCAACTAGTCCTTCTTGAGCATCAAGAGGTGCTTGAGGAAGATCTGGGCAATCAGCCAGTCACCACTATAAAGTAAACTCGGATGTCTGCCAGCTTGGGGAAAGTGGGTGGCACTGGGCGTCTGTAGCTAAAACTGCCAAGTTGCTGACCAGGCACTGGTGCTGGAAATTTAACCAGTAAACTGAGAAGGTGTCAGGAGACAGGGGCATCCCCTCTGTGGTTTCGTCTTTCGCTTGTGGCAATGATATAACTCTGTGGTCAAACCAAACTACACGAGAATGACAAATCTGCAATACTATCGGAGCAGCGGTAACACGCGTACTCAGCTTGTATTGTCAGTACTGATTATTTAGCAGTGTACTCACTGTTACTGACATGGATTACAGCGCTGATAGTAGCTGGTTGTGTACAATGAAAACACTAGTGTTTTTCTCTTATCCACTCAAATGCAGACAAGTCGCAACCATTGAGGGGACATGTCACATTCTGTGTCTGCGATTCCATACGCAGTCATTAAAGCTCCAGCATCTTAGTTCCATTGTCCATTCTGCACGTCCTTAGGGAAGTCCCATGATCGTCCGATGGTTGTGTCCTTCTACGCAAGCGGCAGATTTGTAAGCTGCCAGTGGGTGTCTCAACGCAAACCCGGCAGCTGCGATAGTTGAATTTTTTGCACAGCTGCCGAATCCAAAGACGCAGTCTTCGACGGGATTTGCAACCGTCAGTGAATCAGGCCCTTCGTACACAGGGCCTGATTTTTTACGGATCGCAACTGCGAATGCAATAGCGATTACGCACGCAGTTCAACTGGGATGGTATGCAAATCCAGTGCGATCGCTACGCCACAGCTGCACTACATAAGGACGCCCACTTTACCTTACACACATCCGTAATGTTTAGCAAGACTGCGAAACCATCGTTACAATGGAGTATCATCGCAGCCTCTCGCACCCTTACACAGGCTCTGACTTTACTCAGAAACTGGTAACTTCAGCGCACGCTATCAGGCATCGCAGTGGATAATTTATGCACGCCCCTGCAACGGCATTCAAACGCACTGGCACGCCTGCGTTTCCCTGATCACTCCCTCGCACCACCCACAAGTGGCTATGGGTCTGCGCAGTACACGAAAATCGGCTGATTGCGTGCCTATTAGCAGTTGCGTTCCTTGCTGAATCAGGCCCACAGTCTCATAGGGGGACGCTTGAAAATGCACGGGATACCCTATGTACGGGATTTGTGCACACTGCACGTCTTCCATACATTGCGCCAGAACGATCGCTCATAAATGTGAATTGACGTCAAAGTGTAATAATATACAAAATGGAGCCGATGCAGAGCTGGAAGCAAATCCGGTGAAATTTGCTCAGAAGAAACACATACGGAAAAATTTTGCATTTTCGCCCGTAGGCAGAGCTTTATGCGTCCGGAGATGCTTTCGCTACTGCGTGCGTAATATATGTCCCTGGTTTATTACAAATCATTGTCAGCATCTGCCCTATACTAGGTGAAAAAATATACTTAGTCCGCATTTGCGTTGCCTTTCTAGAAGTTTGCCTACATGACAACGCCCCTTCCTTTCGCTGTTCAACCTCAGGTCATAAGTGCAGGTAATAAAACGACAAACGCCATTTTCCGTACTTGCGTGCGCCCATTTTTAGAGCATGTGTGATGCAAATTTACACTCAATATGCTCTGAAAATGGACAGAGGTTCAAATCTATTTCAGCCCTAATATGTCTGCAAGAAATCTTATATGAATAAATTATGTTTAATTACATTAATTTATGCCGAGCCCCTAATCCACCCAAACCATGATCCAGTCTGTCTTTGCCAAACCCATTTCTGATGACACCACACCCATTTCTGATGACACCACACCCATTTCTGATGACACCACACCCATTTCTGATGACCACACCCATTTCTGATGACACCACACCCATTTCTGATGACACCACACCCATTTCTGATGACCACACCCATTTCTGATGACACCACACCCATTTCTGATGACAACACCCATTTCTTATGACACCACACCCATTTCTGATGACAACACCCCCATTTCTGATGACACCACACCCCTTTTGATTGTAAAAATCAAAACTATTGGGAGGATTTTCTATATGATAAACAGCAATAGCACATCCCGGTTTAGGGGTCTGTCTGTTCGTTCGGCTAATCCAGTGGTGTCAAACTCGGGCCCTCCAGCTGCAGTGGAACTACACATCCCAGCATGCAGTGCCACAGTTTTGCTATTAGGGCATGCTAAAACTGTGGCAGGGCATGCTGGGATATGTAGTCCCACAAAAGCTGAAGGACCCGAGTTTGACACCACTGGGCTAATCTCTTAAACCGCTGGATGGATTTTGATGGGGTTTTCACTATTCTATACAGCATTGATAGAGGATGGTTTAGATGTTTGAGCCATTCATCTGTGACAAAAGGGAGCTGAGCAGTGATGATTTTAGTGACGCAAGTCACGAAAAAAAAAACTTGCACTGAGCTGCTGTATAGGAGCTGGCCAGGGTGCTGAAACAACAATAGAGCATCTGAAACTGAGCCTTGGAATGAAGCAAGTCACAGCAAAATCTGTTTCGCTGTGGAAGTGACTGACTGACTGCTGCAGGGCCAAGGGCGAAGCTCTGATAGCAATGTGCCATGTTGCTTAGCAGCAGTCTAGAGAGGGGAGGGTGTCAGGGACTGAGCAGGGTCACGTCTGAGACAGACAGAGAATGAGAGACATCCTCCAAAGAACCCATGAAGATGTCCTGATGCAGACACAATAGCCAGGAAGGAACCAGGGGAGGCATAGCTATCAGGAATTAAAAAAACAAACAAAAATTGGAACACCATCAAATGATTTTCACAGTGGGTATGCGATAAATAAGCCTTTATGTGCTTTGGTACCTAATCTTTTCTATGTAATTGTTTATTAATTTTGCATACCAAGTGACCACTGCTTCATCTCAGCTGCAGAATACTAATTGCATGAATAACTCTCATATGGCAGGCAGAAGATGCACCGGTGAGATCTGAATGGACTGGAATGGGTAGACCGACCGTTAGACGATACCTCTCGAGATCTTCAGACAGTGTTCTCTTGAAAACCGTGCTTCTGCTAATCTTCTGGGAGCAAGGTAAGGGCGTTGAAGGCCGGGCGAGAGCTTTTAGCACAGCATCTTTAGTAACTGTACTCAGTTCATGCCGATTAGCTGACAGGGGAGGATGCCCGGCTGCACATATATTAGGAACTTATGGCAGTGCAGACATCTCCAGTTTCCCCTTGCACTACTATGGTGTCCGAGGGAAAACTTGTGATGCTGGTGGGCATGATGTGCTGTTCTGGAATGGAACCTGGCGCCGATTTTCGGCCATTGAGTTCCTTCCAAAAGGGAAAGAGGAGAAGTGGACCAGCGGAGAAGTTGTCCATAGCTACCAATCAGCTTTGAGGTAGCATTTGAGTACATTCCAGAAAACGATATGTAGAAGCTGATAGGTTGCAATGGGAAACTTCTGCACTCATACGGTTTGATACGTCTTCTCTATAGTCTTGTTTCATGCTTGACACATGTCTGGGGGCCAAATGCTCCTTCTCGTGCTCCCTTCGACTTATGTGAGGTAGAGGAAGGCTGATCATCTTCGGCATTGGCGCTGAGAACCAGGGGGTGCACGATATGCTGAAGAGACTCTTCTGCTCCAGGACCGGCCTGGTTGCCGCAGTAATGAATGTGATTTCTACGGTCTCATTAATGACACGTGGGCCATAGGATAAAGTATTAGTCATTTTCATGTCCAGATCAGTAGGAATATGGTGCCATTATACAAAACCCTGAGGTTACGTTCATTCCAGGCTATACAGTGAAAGTTGTCTGGAACTTTTGGACAAATCCTCCTCTTTTGCAGGAGTACAATTTAAGTAGCAATTCAACAAGGGTTCTTCTCAACGCCCCACCTCTCCAATGATCATGGAATCAGCATCAGTCCTCACTGTCACAAATAAAGGCTTTCAATTGCTTATGCATAGCACTCACTGGGCCTGATTCACAGTTGCACAAAAGTTGTCCGCACTGCGCGCATGGAAATTAGCCCATATGCAGACTTGCCCGCATCTAGCTTAATGCCAGAATCTACTGCACATGCGTTAATCTCCAGGAAAATGGCGCCCACACATTATTCCTGAGAACATATTTTCTGTGCATGTGCGAGTCACCGGGGAAATGGCCGCCACTGCCATTTTCCCTGTGATTTCTGCTTCTCTGCAGCGCCGGCCTGGTGCTGCAGAACAGCACTCTGGAGACTGAGGAAAGGTAAGTATAGCTGTATATGGGTGCATGGTGTGCGGTTTGGGTCCCCCTAGGCCCAGGGGCCCGTGTGCGCCACACACCCTGCATCCATTATAGATACGCCCCTGGCTGTGAGCCTCTATCACTGGGTAGGGGTTTGTCCTGGCTCCAAAAAGTTGGAGGCTGTCCTAAAGTAAATAGCTCTTTTAAACTATGTATTTTACCATTCAATACATCCAGCTCAGCAGTAGTAACACCTCTCTCTTCTCTCTACAGTGGATGCGCAGTGTAAAATCATCAAATGTAATACAGACTATGTCGCTGCCATATCAAACACCAGGACCACCAACAAGAACGTCGTGTACTGCAACGCTCTGCGCTCCTACTCTCAGTGCACGCGCAGCACAGCCCGTACCTGCCGCGGAGACTTGGTGTACCACACCGCCGTGCACATCATCGAGGATCGCATGATTCAGTACAACTGCTCCAAGGTGGGGCCCTCGAACTCCCCCCGGAGGCAGCCCCCACAGCCCCTTCCTGATGCCACGGTGAAACAGGCCTGTGACTATGAGAAGATCTTCCATGAGAAGCACGGGACTGTCCCCAAGTACCTACACTGTGCCGTCTTTGGGGATCCGCACGTACGCACTTTCAGTGGCGACTTTCAAACGTGCCAGGTGAACGGCTCCTGGCCTCTCCTGGACAATGAATATCTGTACGTACAGGCCACCAGCACGCCACTCTCTCCTATGTCCAACGCTACGGTAACCAGCAAGGTAAGGGCTGATGAGTTCCGTATGATGGGATAAACAGGATGAACGATGCTGTTGTCATTCACCTGTGTCGTGTTGTGTAAAGGTGCGTAAACACTGGTCGATGAAAATGAAAGATTAAACGATTACGATATCGTAATCGTTTAATCGTTCATTAATCGCTCAGTAATCGTTCTGATCAATGTAAAAAACGACCAGCGATGCGCGCTCCCGCTGGTCCTTTTTGACATTATTCAACTTCAGTACATGCTGCTTGATGTGGACGATGACATTATCGTTCAATCGTTCAGTTTGTACATGTTGTACATGTTGATCGGTTTCAAAATCGTTTGAAAAATCGTTTAAAAATCGTTTGAAAAAAGAAGGTGTACTAGGTTGAAAAAGATCAACGATTGCTCTTGAAAGATCAGCTATATCGTTCAGCAATATCATTCAGGTTGCAGTTCGCCCAGTGTGTACGCCCTTAATGGAGCATACACACAGTCAGATGTGTCAGATGAACGACTGAACGATTTGACCAACGATTTTGCAAACGATTTGAACTATGAATGATTTTTGACTGCATTAAAATTACTGAAATCGTCCAAAACTGACTGCAAACACATCAGATGTCAGATATCGTTATTTGACCATCGGGAACGTGCATCGTTCATCGTTCAGACATGTCAGATATGTCAGATTTTCCTTCAGATATGAACGATTTTTGAAATCGTTATCGTTCAGATCTGAAGAAAAATCTGACCGTGTGTACGCTCCTTAACACTTACAGCACGATGACAGATGCCTATGTGTATGTAGCACAGCAGTGACCATAGACCTAAGAAAGGTACATACAATTCATTAGCTACATAATCAAAGGGCTAAATAATCGATATATGGCTTTAGCAACTTGGTTTTTAATGGATACATTGTGGCAAGCTACACTTGGATGAATAATGCCAGGTACACACTGGGGCCATGTTGTTCCGATTTGGCCAAATCGTAATGACATATCGTGCATATCATGCAGTGTGCATGCACGATATGCGCGCTCCCGCGGTTGCAGGTGTCAGGCGGCACATCGATACCTGACGATATCACATGCGGTGCCATGCATGTTAATGAAGGACAGAACGAGTGATCGCTGCAGCGTGTACCGGCAATCATGCGTTGTCCAAGGTCTCCACAAGCGTGTACCCACCTCAAGGTCATTTTAAAGAACCAGAATCATGATATTACAGTGCCCTGAAAAGTGGTTGTTGAAATTTGTTGACCAAAACTGTGAACATTATTTGGAGGACTGGTCTATGAGTGTAGACGGTTTGATGACTGGAGTCAGAATGACATCATTATTGCAATCAGAGCAGCGAGATAAAGACATCGGACCTGATTCACACTTGAAAGTGGGAAACAATCTACAACAGCATTATATTACAATCGGAACATATCACAATAGGAATATTACGATACCCTTTTCCAACATTTGCATCAATTGTTGGTTTTCCCCCCTCTGATGCTAATCATTGTATATTTGGGAATAAGGCTCATACAGAACCTCCTGGGACAGTCTCAGGACTACCCGCAGAGATCTGGGATATGTGCCGGCTCAGTATATAGTGTAATAGTGGTCACTTCTGTGATAATGGAGCAGAAGGGCAAAATTTACTAAGCGGCGGTTTCTAAACCCCGACAGTTTGATGGCGGTTTGACTGCAGGTTCTAAACTCCGGGGTTTGTCGTCAATTTCTAAATGACAGCTCTGTTCTATTCTAAAATTTGTTTTGACGGTGGTTTTGCAGCGGTTTCACCTTAGTAAATCTGCGGATAGCCAAACCGCCACCAAACCGCCGGGGTTTAGAACCCGCCGCTTAGTAAATTTTGCCCATTGTGGCATAACTGGGGCCTTTTAGCAACTGCACATACGTCAGAGTCTGTATACGCAGCTTTGAGCAGTTGTATGGATCTCCGCCACACCTTGTACTCATAGACCCCTCCGCACACACCCTCACATCGCTCTAAACCGCGTCATCGTGGCCCCTCCCCTTGCTTCACAATGTAAGTAATCTCTGTATTGTGTAGCGGGGCCACGATGATACAATGCTGCGTCAAATCTTTGCTACGCTCCCCTTATGCCACGCTCCCCGTCCTGGCTGCCCCCTCCTTATGCCACGCCCCCCGTCCTGGCTGCCCCCTCCTTATGCCACGCCCCCCGTCCTGGCTTCCCACTCCTGGAGGGCGCAGCCAAAATGTCGGCAAGTATGCTTTGGCACGCCCTTAGATCCATGCGCTCTGCTGCGCAGCATGAGCAGTGCGAAAACACGCAAGAACCATCCGCAAAACTGACTTGTGTTAAACCCTGCAGCAGCCACATAATATGATCAATGTTGGGTTATGTTCTTTGGTAAAGTTGGCCTTTGCTGGCACATTGTGGGCACTGCTGGCAGTGGCAAAGTATTGCTGTCATAAATGGCTGAGCTGCTGGTGCATCCTGGGGCGTTACTGGGATAATAAGGGACTGTTAGCATAATGGTCCAATGCTAGTATAATAAGGGCATAGGCGTGCACTGTAATAAGCAAAGGAAATAGATGTACGTATTGTCTAGTATACCTGTATTTTAGATGTTTATATACTCGTACTGAGCTTTCTAAATTGAGGTGTGTAGACACAGTGGCCCCATTAATGTAGAGCGATGGATGCCCACCACAAATGGCCATGGTTTTTCACTGCTGCAAAGTGCACACAATGGACATAGCAACGATCTTCCACTAGGGGGCCTAATAAGCGGGGAGAGTAAAGGTGCATATCCACTGCACGAGAGTGGAACGACTGTACGATTACAACATTGTAATCGTTCACCATCCTGTGCAGTGGATAATGGCCCTGATTCAGACCCGCTCGCAGGTCTGAAGGGCGTTTTTTTTTTCTTGTCCGGCCCTCTGGCCGCTTGCTAAGCTGTGGACGACCGCCTACAGCTTTTGCGAGCGGCCAGGTGATGGTCGCGATGGTTGCGACCATCGGCCTTGCGACGAGACCCTTGTGGTAGGGTCTCGTCTGCCGCAAGCCCCAGTGAGCTTCCTGCTCTAATAGAGCAGGAAGCTCACTACTGACATCACGAGATGATGTCAGTAGGGCCGCCCCCAAACGGCAGGCGTTCCTTCGGGAACGCCACCGTTTGGCAAGCCACCCCCTGATCCGCCTACAAAACAGGGCGAGCTGTCGATCCATAACGATAGCCGCCCCGTTTGTAGCGAGCCCCGGAGCGAGGGCACGCGCAGTGCGCATGCCGCGCGTGCGCACTGCCCAGTCATCGACCCGCTTGCGAGCGATATGCGCTTGCGAGCGGGTCTGAATCAGGCCCAATGTGCCCACACTGAACGATATGTCATTCAGTGCAGACACCCTCCCTCATCCCCGAACATGCACAACCTGACGATCTCGCCAGGTTGGCCTGCATGTTCAGGCGATGACAAATGCCCACGACGACCAGCGGAAACACACATCGCTGGTCGTTGCCGGCATTTCACTGCACGATTAACGAACGATTGAACGATAAAAATGTCGTAATCGTTCAGTCGCTAATTTTTCTTGTGTAGTGGATACGCGCCTTAACTTTTCTGACATCTGTTTAATATAAATATACTTTGAGGATTTGCAATATATCTGTCAGTAATATATATATATATATATATATATATATATACTTGTGCAATAGTCCAGCACTCACAACAATCCAAGTCAGTATGTGCTCAGGTGCCTCCTACTAAAGAAGAATACGCAGAACGAAAAATAGTGGCACTCTGAGACTTAGCAGCAGTTAGAAAAAGGACATCGTTTTATTCCAAAGTCAGGAACATCGACCAACGTTTCGGGGCCACAGCGCCCCTTTGTCAAGGTAAGTTCACTTACCTTGACAAAGGGGCGCTGTGGCCCCGAAACGTTGGTCGATGTTCCTGACTTTGGAATAAAACGATGTCCTTTTTCTAACTGCTGCTAAGTCTCAGAGTGCCACTATTTTTCGTTCTGTATATATATATATATATATATATATATATATATATATATATAGTTTGACTAAAGCGTAGGTTAGCAATGTAGGGAAAATTGCTAGTATTTTGCTTTGCCCATATGATCCATAGAGAATATATATCATGTTAAGTTTTACTTTAGTAATGTCCTATAAATTAGAGCATTCTCAGAGAAGCCCACAGGGAACTCTATAACAAAAAGAAATGGAACAATGATTTCCTGTTATGAACACTGGACTTAAAGAGATGACCTCACTTTCTCACTCTGCTTAACTTGTTTTCACAGCTAACAATTATTTTCAAGGACATGAAGCAATGCATTGACCAGAGGATTTACCAGGCGGAGGTGGGCAACATGCCAGCAGCATTTGACGATGGCTCGGTGGACGGCGGCAAGAGAGCAGGTGGGAGCAGCTTGACTATCCACGAGAGAGAGCCTGGGAAGTACATAGAGATCCAGGCCGCTTACATTGGTACCACCATCCGGGTGCGACAGTTGGAAGGGCAGCTGTCGTTCTCCCTGCGTATGTCGGAGGAGATCTCCCAAGCCTTCCAGGAGGAGCAGGACCTGCAGCTCTGTGTGAGCGGCTGCCCGTCCGGCCAGCGGATTTCTAGAACTACAGACCTCCGCAGGACGGCCTCTCTGAGCATGGAGACGGTCAGGTCGCTGTGCAAGGAGAAATTGTCCATAGAAGACGTGTATTTTCAGGCTTGTGTGTTTGACTTGATGGTTTCAGGGAACGCAAATTTGACGGACGCGGCTTACTATGCTTTGGAAGATGGCAGAGATTTCCATCCTGAGCCTGGAACGTTACATATATTCAGTAGAGGGGATAATGGACCCCATTTATCTTTCTCTATCTCTCTTTTACTACTCCTCAGGACTGTTATTTGCTATACTGTGCAGGTTGTTTGAGTTTTGCAGAAGGACCCGCAGGAAATATGAATGTGAACATACGTTTTGTATATGGTGGGCCTTTACAGGCAAGACACTTCACCAACCTACTGTGACACCTTGTTTTAAGCTGTTGTAACCTCCTGCAATATATTTATTTATGGACATGGCTATATAATTATATACAGACATGTCTAATATAGCTAGTCTAACTCTAAGATTCTCAGTAGCACATTGAATCAGACTTGCCTCCCAATTATCAGAGGGTAGCCACTGACTCCTGCGACACAAATATCAGAGGGTATCCACTGACTCCTGGGACACAAGTATCAGAGAGTATCCACTGACTCCTGCGACACTAGTTCATACTCACGCATTTCGCCCACTTCCTAGTGAAATGAGTGGGATGGCAGTGAGGGTGGTGGGATGACTGAAGAAAATGTAGGTAAATATGCATTGAATGAGTCAGCGTTTAAGGCAATAGTGGCACTTAACAAATGAATCGCACGTCGAGGTTTCAACTAGGGTAGGTCGATGTGGGGATTGTTTTTAAGGTTCATTACTGAATTGAGGAAGTATGTTGAGTCATCCATTGTTGTTATCAACATTGTGGGTAATCTTGCCACTATAATGGGTATTCATTGCTTCTTTGGCACCATCACAGCATTAGGTATTAGTTTAGCAAGTACAGCACGGTGACACTGGCCACCGATAATGCACCTTATCGAAAGAGAACATTCTATTGACTGGTGAATGGCACCAAAACTCTCCTTCCCTCAAAGGTCAGTAATGCAGGTTGTTTTAATATCTTAATGTTAAAGCACTTATATTACCACTAAACTTTAATATCATAATTTGCAGAGAGAAAAAGTTGTGCAAAATGCTGTGTTCATTTTGCATTTAATAGCATAATAAATATATACTGTGAAAGAATATGGGTTTAGGGAGGAAAGGTGGCCCTGGATATTTATTGAGGGTGCTACCATTTCCTTACTTCTGCTGCTGGACAAGGATTTCAAAGTGTATCTGCCATTTGCACACACTGGGTGGCGCTATTTCTTGGCTGTCCACACGAGAGGTAGAGAAAATAAAGACCTGAGTCTGCTCTTCAGCGACCCCGAGAGGAGGAACTGTGTAATGCATCTGTAATAATACTTGTTATTTTTTAAGATGTGGTCAAAAAGTTCCCTTGTTTTCATTTTGTCAGCCTGTGTCTTGTGACAGACATCTTGAATGTAGGAGATCCCAACAAAACTGGAACTGTGCAGCTCTGACTAAAGACTGGTCCTCTGTATCAGGAGATGGAATCAGAGAAGGCAGTGTCAGTGACTGTAATAAAGCAGCTACAAAACTTTTACAAAGATGTGCCTTTGTCAAGTAATATATACTTGTACCACTAGGTGGCAGCAATGCCTAGGTAGTCTCATTACAACTGGTAAAAGTACCACTGTAAATAAGTAAAATGTCTAGAAATATTTAATATATTGAAATAGAATAAAAGGAGTTATATTTTTTTGAGATGTGTTTTATATATTGACTGACAAGAGAAAATTAGTTTTATAAAACATATATATATATATATATATATATATATATATATATATATATATATAATTTCAATCTATTTTTTTTTTAAACACTAGCATCATGTTACTTTGTGTTGTCTTGTAAATAATCTAGCAAATATTTAAAGCAGAATATATATTGCAAATATTCCTATGTTTCGTGTGTTCTTTGGACTTCATCATTTCAGTTCCTTATGGACGTCACTGTTAAAGCTGCAATCCCACTTCACAATAACTTTGTTCCCTCTGCAAATTTGCTCTGTGAAACACTAATGCTAGATGCTAGGTACACACTGGGCGATGTTCACTGGGACGATATGTCGGCCCGTCAGGCCGACATATCGTGCCGCGGCTACACATTAGAGTGATGTTATGAACGACGGAACGACCACTCGCTCCATCCTTCATTAACATGAATGGGGCCACTTGCGATGGGTTGGGTATGATATACCGGCTCAAATCCCGACACCGGAAGCCTGAACGCTAAAGATCCCGACAGGGAAGGTAAGTACCCTAAACCTCCCCCTCTCCCCCCTAACCCTCCTTTACTGTTGCCTAACCCTAACCTCCCCCCGGTGGTGCCTAACCCTAACCTGCCCCTAGTTGTGCCTAACTCTAACCTCCCCTCCCTGTAGCCTAACCCTCCCCGGGGTTGCCTAAACCTAATCTCCCCGGGGGGGTGCCTAAACCTAACACCCCCCATCCCAGAAGGGGCAGCCAGAAAGTCAGCAAGTATGATATAAGTCTATATCACCTTATGTCTCTGCCCCTCCCCCCATTTGTGTGTATCGGTGCCTTTCTTTCCCCATTCTTGTGTAACCTTCTCCAATTTTGTATGTGCAGAGCGGGTATGTGATCCCGCTCGCAGACTGGCAGTGATTGACAGTCTGCTGCCGTTTGTGGGCGGGGAGGCGTGACGCTGCCGTTGGGGGGGGAGGGAAGAGGCCAGGATCACCTTCGGCTGACAGAGATTTTCCTGGATTCTTCCTCTCAACTGCGGCGGCCGGATGCGTGACCCCATCGGTCACCTTAGCCGGCCGATGTTACGCAGATTATCCGATGCTACGTTGGACAACGCAGCTCGGATAAGTAATGCACAGGAGGCATGATGCCTCCTGCTGCATTACCATATCTGCAAGGATCGCAACTGCAAAGCTGCCTGCGTGCATATATCATATCTATAGCCTGCGTGCATACATCATATATCTATAGCCTGCGTGCATACATCATATCTATAGCCTGCGTGCATACATCTTATCTATAGCCTGCGTGCATACATCATATATCTATAGCCTGGGTGCATACATCATATCTATAGCCTGCGTGCATACATCATATCTATAGCCTGCGTGCATACATCATATCTATAGCCTGCGTGCATACATCATATCTATAGCCTGCGTGCATACATCTTATCTATAGCCTGCGTGCATGCATCATATTTATAGCTGCGTGCATACATCATATCTATAGCCTGCGTGCATACATCATATCTATAGCCTGCGTGCATGCATCATATGTATAGTCTGCGTGTATACATCATATATCTATAGCCTGCGTGCATACATCATATCTATAGCCTGCGTGTATACATCATATCTATAGCCTGCGTGCATACATCATACATCTATAGCCTGCATGCATACATCATATATCTATAGCCTGCGTGCATACATCATATATCTATAGCCTGCGTGCATACATCATATCTATAGCCTGCGTGCATACATCATATATCTATAGCCTGCGTGCATACATCATATCTATAACCTGCGTGCATACATCATATATCTATAGTCTGCGTGCATACATCATATCTATAGCCTGCGTGTATACATCATATCTATAGCCTGCATGCATACATCATATATCTATAGCCTGCGTGCATACATCATATATATGTATAGTCTGCGTGTATACATCATATCTATAGCCTGCGTGCATACATCATATCTATAGCCTGCGTGTATACATCATATCTATAGCCTGCGTGCATACATCATATATCTATAGCCTGCGTGCATACATCATATCTATAGCCTGCGTGCATACATCAGATCTATAGCCTGCGTGCATACATCATATCTATAGCCTGCGTGCATACATCATATCTATAGCCTGCGTGTATACATCATATCTATAGCCTGCGTGCATACATCATATCTATAGCCTGCGTGCATACATCATATATCTATAGCCTGCGTGCATACATCATATCTATAGCCTGCGTGTATACATCATATCTATAGCCTGCGTGCATACATCATATCTATAGCCTGCGTGCACTACACACTACAGTATATGCCTGCGTGCAGCTTTACAATTGCCATCCATGCTGAATCTGGCCCTGTGTGTTAAACATGCAGATAATTAAAAAATAAAATAAAATCGGAGACTGTTATATCAAAACTATTTTCCACCATATAACAAACATGCAGCCTTATGCAAAATGATTGACCTGAAGCATATGAATATAATGGAAGCCTACACTCCTTGATCAGTTTATGCTTTTTACAGGAATACCGATTTTTAGTAACGCCGCTAGTTAGCAATCCGGGGCTCCTGTTGGATCTGCTTTACCTGCTGCCTGCGAAGTGTGACTGTAATATGCGCACGTGCAGCCGGCGTGCAAACTAGGGGGGTGCAGTCATTTGTGCAGATACAATGACTGCAAAAGAGATTAGTGATTTCGCTGCAGACTCCCTGTTGTTAAATATGAGTAAGTAGTGATAATAAATAACCTGTTTCTCTAGCAAGAAAAATAAAAAAGCCAGAGAAAGGGGTTATCACTGCTTCATAAATAGGCCCCATCGTCAGAGATCAGCATAAGAAAATAGCCACAATTTTAAATAGCTACATATTTTAAAATTAACGTTAGTAAAATTGTATACAACAGCAGAGAACCTATCTTGATTCACCAAGAAATAGCAGACATTATAAATCAGTGTTGTTTGCAGTGTAAAATCCAGCCAGGGACTGTGAGAGAACAGGTAGCAGGTACGGATTATCTGGACCTAGGTCTCTGTAGGGGTCCGGGAGCACTGGGTGGGGGGGGGGGAGAGAATGGGGGGGAAGTGTAACGATATTCCCCCTGAATGCTCCACACATACATGCTGAGGGTTTAGCCACGCCCCACAGCACAGCATGGCAGCCATGAATCTAGCAAGAACATTATTGGCAAACAAATGGAACAGATCTTACCACATTGCACAGAAAACTGTTTAAAAATATTACCAAAACCCTTTTTTTGTAAATATGGCCATACCGTGTCCTGGGAATCGTATACAAGATTGGGTAAAAATGACATATCAGTTATCTTTGCTATCAAACTCAGGGGTGTGTAAGTGGTGCCAGATGGCCTTTGCTTCTGGTTACCAGGGTGCCCGTAATGGCACCTGCAGCCAGGAACTTTGCTGCAGTGCCATCCGGAGTGTCCTTTGGATGCTCCAGACATGCACACTGCAGTCTGTACAGCCTCTCTGAGCGTACTCAGTATGCTTCGGGCAGTTCTGTACTGCCAGATGCTGGCAACCCCGTCCCCTTGGCATGACGTCATATCATCAGGTCAGGGGGGCGTGGCTGGCACAGGCCGCAGTGCCGGCTAGTTACAGTACTGAAGAAGCTAGATTAAAAATAAAGTAAAAAAATTGCTGTAAACCGGGCTGTGAGCATTATAGCTGGAAACCGGGCTGGGACCGGTATTGCTGAAACCGTGCTGGAATCGGTATTGCTGGTAACCGGGCTGGAACCGGTGTTGTTGGTAACCCCGGCTGGAACCAGTACTGCTGGTAACAGGGTTGGGACCGGTATCGCTGGAACCAGGCTGGGACCGGTATCGCTGGAACCAGGCTGGGACCGGGATCGCTGGAACCAGGCTGGGACCGGTATCGCTGGAACCAGGCTGGGACCGGGATCGCTGGAACCAGGCTGGGACTGGGATCGCTGGAACTAAGCTGGGACCGGTATCGCTGGAACCAGGCTGGGACCGGTATCGCAGGAACCAGGCTGGGAGCGGGATCGCTGGAACCAGGCTGGGACCGGGATCGCTGGAACTAGGCTGGGACCGGTATCGTTGGAAACAGGCTGGGACCGGTATCGCTGGAACCAGGCTGGGACCAGTATTGCTTGAAACTGCAAAGTAGGATTCAGCAAGAGAGAAACTGGAGTGAACACAGCTGAGATGAGCAGGATTGCTAACCCACGGAGCCAAAAGGATTTCCTAAGAAGCAACATTGAGTTCAGAGAAGGCTTATATATAGTGTGCAGGGTCTTGATTAGCCACTGGAATCAGCTGGACAGAGGATAGGCACTGACTGGATGATCCGCAGTCAGCTGGCCAAATCCAATATGGTGGCACCCATGGCAGTAGCAGCAGGAATAAATGTCTGAAGCATTGGAGATGTGTCAGAAATCCTACAGAGAGCCGAGGAAAACAGCGACCAAGATAAGTATCGGGGCAGATTGTGTAGGGCTGTGACTGTGGGGCTTCGGGAACCGTCCACTGAAGATGGTGAGGGTTCCCGCAGGCAAACTCCCTTTCAGTTTCCTGAGTTTGATGAAGAAGGATGGCGACCTGGGTTGGAGATGAAAGGTACAATGAATGGCTCCCTTACTTAATTCCTTCAAAAGTAGATGACAGTAATTTTTTCACCCACTTTAAGGAATTATTTGTATAATTTATGTGAATTTGTAGCCAGACATCTGCTAAGGAGCATGCATTTGCTGGGTGCCCCCTCACTTTCTTTCCCCATGCAGGCTACACCCCTGCACCCACTGCAGTACTGACACTGGAATTTGGGTATTGCTCGTTTTCTATCACAAAGCATCTCATCATGTTACCCCATGGTTGCCTGTGATGTTAACTACTGCTTCTGTTCTCTGAAATAGGTGCAGTTATATTTTATTCCCAGAAGGTGGCACTGTTGCTTCATGTATTATGAGTATTCTGGTATGAACACAAGAGCAACTACTCTGTGTCCAGACTGCTGAATTGCTGTATTCCCATATATTTGTGTTACCTCACACACGGCACGCATGACACCACCCCCAGCGCGGTCACCTGTGAGGATGGCGGGAATTATACCAGAATGTGTGGGTTAACATTTCTTACAAAAAGTTACACTTTTAAAAGGATTGAAACTTGTGGCGTCTCCATTCCTAGATTTGTCTTCTGTTACAAATCATTAAAAAAAAAAAAAACATAGCTTGCAATGGACAGCGACAGATATCACAAAACCGCTTCATCTCCTCATATGGTCTTGGAACTAATGGAGGTATAGGAGTGTGTCCGGAGGGTGGAGTAAGGGCAGGTACGCCAGGTAATGAGATTGCCATTCAACATGTGAGCGGCTCTCTTTGTGTTTTTATGCGCTTCAGAGGTGGGGGAGGTCACCTCTGCTACGAGTTTGAGCAATACTGTGTAATAGCTTAATTTTGGAATCGGTATGTAATGCCGGGTGTTGGGATGCCTACTGTCAAATACGGACAGCGGCATCCCGATGGTTGGTATCCCCCTTCTCCCCCTAACCCTCCCCTTTAGTGCTTAAACCTAAGTCTCCCCCTAACCCTCCCTTCTTGTAACCTGTCTCCCCCTAACCCTCCCTTCTTGTAACCTAAGTCTCCCCCTAACCCTCCCTTCTTGTAACCTAAGTCTCAAACTAACCCTCCCTTCTTGTAACCTAAGTCTCCCTCTAACCCTCCCTTCTTGTAACCCAAGTCTCCCCCTAACCCTCCCTTCTTGTAACCTAAGTCTACCCCTAACCCTCCCTTCTTGTAACCTAAGTCTCCCCCTAACCCTCCCTTCTTGTAACCTAAGTCTCCCCCTTCATGTTTAAACCTAAACCCTTAGTGCCTAACCCTCCCCCCCCATCCCCCCAGTGGTGCCTAACCCTAATCCTCTCCTCTAGAGGTGCCTAACCCTAACCTCCTCCCGCTATGTTACCTCTCCCTCCCACGGCTAACGCTAAGGGCGCCCCGGACTTACCTCGTTCGGGCAGCCGTCCTTATGCATTCCGCCATCGGGATTAAGATAGGCATCGGTATTTTGATGCTTAACTTAAGTCCCTTGTCGGGCTTCCCCTGTCGGGATTTAGGCCGCATTAGCAGTGCGAACTGAGTAAATTATTCCACGAAAAAGACTTGTGGCGCTGCTTATTCGCAGGTTTTACGGCTTGCCAAATAGGGTTATCTTGCGAGATTTGAGGATAGGTGCGTGTGGGAACATCTGTAATATGCTTGAATTTCAGAATCTAATGAGATAAGATTACTACTATCATTACTTCAAGATTACCCAGATAATCAAATTGTGGCCAAATTACTGGCATAGGAAAGTCCGTGATTGAACTGTCCTAAAATGCCTGTAGGTCCTCTAGATTTGTAAGACTTAATGTGCGTATCCACTACATGAGAGAAGAACGACTGTACGATCATAACATTGTAATCGTGCAATCGTTCACCATCCTGTGCAGTGGATAATGGGTCTAATTCAGACCCCCTCGCAAGCGATATGCGCTCACAAGCGGCTCGATGGTTGAACAATTCATTGCTCCAGGGCTCGCTACAAACGGGGCGGCTGTCGATGTTGATTGACAGCTCGCCCCGCTTTGTAGGCGGGGAGGGGGGGTGGCTGGACAATCGGAAGCGTTCCTGAAGGAACGCCTGCCGTTTGTGGGCGGCCCTACTGACATCACCAGTGATGTCAGTAGTGAGCTTCCTGCTCTATTAGAGCTGAAAGCTCACTGGGGCTTGCGGCAGACGAGACCCTACCACAAGGGTCTTGTCGCAAGCCCGATGGTCGCGATCACCTGGCCACTCGCAAAAGCTGCTGCCCTCATCCAGAGTGAGTGCTCGTTTTTTGCGAGCAACTCTGAATGAGGTCCAATGTGCCCACACTGAATGATATGTCAGTCAGTGCAGGCCCCCTCCCTCATCCCCGAACATGCACAACCTGTCCATATCGGCAGGTGCTGGCCTGCATGTTCAGGCGAAGACAGATGCCGACAACGACCAGCGGGAACGCGCATCGCTGGGTCGTTGCCGGCATATTCACCGCACAATTAATGAACGATTGAATGATAACAATGTTGTAATCATTCAATCGCTCATTTTTCTCGTGTAGTGGATAGGCGCCATTATTAACGGAAACTATAGCCACTAAAATGTGGACTTAAGTCATTTTTCATAGTGCAGTATATGAGTGTGTATCAGGTGTTGCTCTGTGTGTGGCAATTTTTCGGCACCCTGTGACCTGATAGTGGAAGTGCTTTATGTTCTTTGTCCAAACCACAGGGTGCTAATGTTGTACAGTACTGCCGTTTAGGGCTTACGTAGTGCAGACAATGTTTATTCTGAGCTCAGGAAAACAAAGTGTGTATTCCATTGTGCCGGAGATCACTATAACGCTATATGACAGACGTCACATGTACTCCAGCAATTCATTATGACAGCTGCAACCGGCAGACACTGCTGGGCACATCCACAAAACACAATCAGTGTAAGACAACATCATCAATTCTACGCAACATACAAACTGATATCTTACTTTTTTTCTTTGTGCCATTTGGTCTGTGACACTAACACATTCCTGTATTCAGGATCAGAGAGAAACGTTCTCTGCACAGTTTGAACTACAGTAGCTGGTAATTGAAGTGAGTATGGGGGGTAGATGTACTAAGCCTAGGGGGCCCGATCCTCAGTAAATATTTGCGGCTTATTAAACGGGTGTTTATGGGGGGTAACTGCAAATATTTAGTAAGAAAGAGGGACCACAGCAGATATCTCCTATACATTCTGCGATCCCTCCCTTCCCGCAGGCAGCCACATCCCCCACAGGTTTCTATGGGGGATGCAATGCTGCCAGATTAACCAACAGATTTGCCGGATTTAGCCCCGGCAGCTTCAGATGGCGTTAGCCCTTTGTAGCCAATGGGCTATACATTGCAAAACTTACTGGGAGAGGGTTCCATAGGAACCCTCGTCCAGTAATGGCGGCCGCGCATGTGCCATCAGCGGGACTGTGCATGCCCAGCAGCCCCGACAGCACCCCAGGAACATCGCTGGGACGGGCTCCTTTCCCTGCATGTGGCGGGTGATACATCCTGGCACTGGGATCGCATTTCGCACTGCGCTCATAGGCGGTGATGTCATGCCCGATCCGGCATTGCGTATGTGATCATTCATAAACGGGCCCCTTGGACAGATATAATGTGAAGAGAGATTAAAGGGTCTATTTACTAAGCCTTGTGGACGGAGATGAAGTGAACGGAGATAAAGTACCAGCCAATCAGCTCCTAACTGCCATGTCACAGGTTGTGTTTGAAAAATGACTGTTCGGAGCTGATTGGTTGGTACCTTATCTCCATCCAAGGCTTAGTACATAGACCCTTTTATTCAGTAGAGAATTTGGGGCTGGGGGGTAAATTTACTAAAGTGAGAGTTTTTTAGAAGTGAGTTTTAAAAGTGATGTTGCCCATAGCAACCAATCAGATTCTACTAAACATTTAACTAGCACCTCCTAGAAGATAATAGCTAGAATCTGATTGGTTGCTATGGGCAACATCACCTTTTAAAACTTACTTCTAAAAAACTCTCACTTTAGTAAATCTACCCCTGGGACTCATGTAATAATGTATAAATAAATGCTATGTAACATGTTAGCGGTACAAAAGCTAATAATAATGACTATATTAGAGCTTATTCATTCTTGATCATTCAAAGAAATCAAAATTCTGCATCGCAGAGCTGAACGTACCCGTGAATTTGTTCCGCAATGGTATGAAAATCCTGATGTGACCGCAAACATACAAAAAGCAAGGTCCCAAATCCTAAAAATAAAATGTATATATATATATATTAGCCAATTTATGCTCCACCCATGTTTACATTTATTTAATTTCAGTTCTTATGCAAGGGGCTGTAAGTGGAATCAAACATTTCCGTGCCATTATCTCGGATGATTTGGGAAATGCTACCTTTGGACATGCAAATAACCCCAGCTGTAAATAAGGTGCATTTCTCCCCACAGCTCTTTATATAAGAACGTGGGACCTGATGCAGAGTTGGGCATTCTATGCCTCTGTTGGCCCACATGTTGCACACATATCCAGGCGACCGCATCAGTGTGTGCGGCTGGTTTGCTACAAGTCATCCTCAAGTGACCTGCACCTGCTCTGTACTAGGTGCTACTTATACTCCTCCAAACGGGCATATTTTCTCCGGCGCCTATGCGTAGCCCGCATTTGTGTGAGCGCGCCCTCACTGACCTTTACCTACGTGAGAACGATCAGTTACATCGCTCATCAGGGCCGTAGCTAGGGTAGTGCGGCCGGTGCCATCGCACAGAGCACCACAGGTCAGTGGGCACTGTTTGGACCTGTCACATTTCTGTTTATTATCATTCTTGCTTGTAGCTTCCTCTTATTTCATCCCCAGGATCTCCTGGCCTCTCCTATCTCTTCCCTGGCCCTTCCCCATGAGGCCATTCCCCTTTTTTGGGTGCATTATGTCCCTTTGAAAAATGAGGGGGGCGCCAATGCTCTTTCTGGCACAGGGCACCAAAAAGTCTAGTTACGGCTCTGCCGCCCATACTTGAGTGTGGTCAGTTTTGGACCATGTGCAGCGCAAATTCACTTAAGATACGCGCCACAAATGGGCGCACGTTTAGCTGTGCACCAGCTCCATAGTATAGAAATGTACAAATACGATAACTTACACATGATAAATAATGACAGATGTGTCCATTCAGACTACGCCTTATGCCCGCTCAGCAACAAGCGCAATTTACCACGTCCACTACCCCATTTACATCCATTTAAAACTGGACATATCCAGTTGAGTATGAGTAAAATAAATGCCATACGCCATATAGCAGTGTGTCTAGGAATTAGTAAAAGAAGAGTCACATTGCGGAGTAACTATAAGAGTATCACAAAATTACAAGGCAAGATGCTCAATCAATTTATATTAAGCAGCAAAAGGTACTGGAAAGGGCTGGGGTAACTGTGAGATATTGGTGTGAGGACGTGTCCACTCCTCATTGGGAAACTTAAGCCACAGCTGGAAGGAGCGTGACCCGTGCCATGATGGGAAGCTTCTGTTTTTAAGTCTAATCCATGAGTGTTCCAAAATTGGGTCACCTACATTAATGTACTTTTATACTGAGAGCGAAGCTCAACAGAAGGAAATAAAAAGATGAAGATAAACGTCTTAATGCAAAATAACTAAGGACCCCATTCAGACCCGGTCGCAAGCACTGCACGCTCACAACCGGGTCGATGTTTTGGTCCTGCTCTGGAGCTCACTACAAAAGGGGTGGCTCGCCCCGTTTTGTAGGCAGGGCGGGGGGGTGGCTACACAAACGGAGGCGTTCCTGACGGAATGCCTACCGTTTTGTGGGCGGCCGCACTGACATCAGCAGTGATGTCAGTGGGGAGCTTCTTGCTCGATCAGCTTAGCACTAAAAAAAAGATGCCCTCATTCAGAGAGAGCGAACGCTTCTTGCGACCGCCTCTGAATGAGGGCCTAAGTCTTTAAGACTGAAGGGCCTATTCTATCACGTCATATTTGTGGGATACCTGCAAAGATTAAGAATCCCCCGACTCCTTAGTGATTTGCCTCTTTCAGCAGACTGGGCAGTTCTGGGATATATGCCCCCTACAACCAAAATGGTGCAAGGAAGTAAGAGGCTGACGCTTATAATATCTGCAGTAGCCTGTAAGAGTATATTACACCAGTGGATTCACGGGGAACCCCCATCCATACAATTGTTCAAGGCGAAAATGTTCCACGTATTCCACATGGACTGGTTAGAGGCCTCATTACACAAGGAAGAGCGTACTGAAACATTTTTTCACATCTGGGAGGGGTTCAATGATTCTTTATCTTAAAACTCAGGACCTCATTCAGAGCCGCCTCTATGTTCAGAGCCGGTCTCTTTGGTGCTCACTAGGCTGTGGGTGACCACTCACAGCTTTAGCAAGCGGCCAGGTTGATGGTCGTGATGGTCAAGACCATCGCGACCATCGGGGCTTGCGACGAGACCCTTGTGGTAGGGTCTCGTCTACCGCAAGCCCCAGTGAGCTTTCGGCTCTATTAGAGCCGGAAGCTCACAACTGACATCACGAGTGATGTCAGTGGGGCCGCCCCCAAACGGCAGGCGTTCCGTCGGGAACGCCTCCGTTTGGCCAGCCACCCCGCCTACAAAACGGTGCTAGCTGTCGATCACCATCGACAGCCGCCCCTTTTGTAGTGAGCCCTGGAGCGAGAGAATTTCTCTCTTGCTCCGGGGCCTGCGCACGCGCAGTGCGGCCGCTGCATGTGCGCTGGGTCTCAACACCGACCCGCTTGCGAGCGCATAGGCGCTTGCGAGCGGTTCTGAATGAGACCCTCAGTTACATAAATGTTTTCACTCCACAGATTGTTATCGGGAGATGCACCAATTGATGTGCAAACAATGGTTTCTTAGATCTTGGGGGATGTGCCGGCCGCGCCTGTTGATTTTTACTTTGATTTTTTATCCTATTATGTTCCTCACTCTTTTTCTGTTTTGAGAATGTTGTTGGTCATTTTATATTTGTATGTATGCATGTAATTTATATTTCGATTTATACAATGTTAATTGCGGCACTGTTGAAGAAAGCATATAATTTTTGTGTCATTTTCCAAAGTTCTGAAATAAAAATAAAAAAAATAAAAGAATCCCCCGATTGTATGAAGGAGAGACCAGCGCAGATATCTGTGGCGGTCCCTCCAATTACCGACAGCAGACGCAGCCGCCATCGGTTACTACGGGGCCTATGAAGTTGTCAGATTTACCAAGATCCGGAATGCAAAGAATTCTAGAGCTTGGCTCCCATAGGATAATGCCATCTCCAGAATAGTATGGGCTACTATTGCGCAAAAAATACAATCCCCAGCGCAGACCAGCCCTGGCTCCCGATATAGAAGGGAACCGATCGCTTTTCTGATCATTTCACTTCTGTGCACATTGCGGGGACGAGCCCCTTTTTGGAGCCCCTCTCCCTGCATGTGATTTCCCCACATGTGATTGTAAATAAGCCCCTGAGTAAGATAAATAAATTAATGTTGTACTACAGTGTGTGTTGAATTTCATCTTACATAATTGTCCTAATTATACATTTATGTTACATCCCAAAATAGATGAGCAACACAGATAGCTGATCGCAATTAATGCTTATATCACTTATGACTGTACTAATCACCCTAAGTTACATAAGTTAGCAGTAACACAATACAGCACTGTAATTTAAATGCACACTATAGTTTGTAATGGATGCAGGTATGATAGGGCGATAGGACTGATCATCCTATAATAAATAGCCCCCTATAATATGTAGTTTTACCTTTTTTTGTTACTCACATGAACAAAGACTGTAGAATATACAAAGCCAATAATGTTTATATATTTTTTGCGGCATAAGGAAACAATAGGATTAAAGACAGAGACATATATGAGGGGCTTCCCCTGGGGCAACCATAAAGCAGGACCCCTCATAAACTAATGAATCCCCTGCCACAAGGCACCCACCACCCTCCTTATGATGTGACCTACGCTGCCCGCAGACAGCTGTCTGCTTTCAGGAACTATGGCACGGTCTGACAGCATGAAGTGCAGGTGGTCAGAAAGACTTTATTGTCCAAAGTGTTTGCATGACTGGCGTATATGCCCACTTAATAGGGGCAGGGACTGGTGACATCACCCATCAGCAAGTGGGGCAACCAGCTCAGATAATTACATCTTAGCACCCCACAAATTACTCTCAATGGTGACCCCACAAATCTTAATCGGGCTCTTATCAAGGATATTATGTAGCCAGATAATAGCAGGATTTGTGCATGGAGAGCAAAATTCTGTGTTGTCGCTGCAATTAACAAAGCATTTGTATAGACAAGACCATGTTTTCAGGCTCTCACACATTTGTCAGCTTACAGGAAAAAAGCAAGCTATAAGTGAGCTATAAGGCTTATCACACGAGGTTGCAAGCTAATATATTAAAACAACAGGATATGGATGTAAAATGTCTGGATTACAGAGGCCCTACGCAGTTCATTGAAGGTCATCAGTCTTTGGGCTATCAGATTTACAGATGATGCTCGTAACTAAGCTGATTCCACAACCAATTTCTGGTTCTGCCCATGTCATCAGCTTGGGCCCGCTGATTAGCGTTTGTGTAAGACTAGCATAGGAACTACTAAACAATGCAACTGTCTGCAATCCCTATGGCACAGGACTGGCAGTATCCTTTCTAACAAACACTCTGCATGGTGCCCAGGACTTCCTCTTTATCAGTGGGGCACTGTGGTTTCATGTCCTCGCATAGCACTAACATATTACATAAAGCCATGCTGCCTTTATGTCCAAAGCGTGTGTCCTGCAAGGCAATCATGTAGATCATGGACATCAAGCCCCTAGCTGAAGGGCATACTGGCCTGGAACAAACAGCTGGATAGCCCTGGCTGCCCAAACATAGGATGGGACAACAGGTGGGACAGATCTGAGGCAAACAATGATAGGCAAGATGGGACAAAGAAGAAGGGAATCAATTAGTCTATAGGTTCTCAAACGCGGCCCTCAAGACCCCAAACAATGTATGTTTTCCAGGTCTCCTCACAGAATCACAATTGAAATAATTAGCTCAAACTGTGTATCTTTTTAAATGTGTCAGTGAGTAATGACTACACCTGTGCACCTGCTGGGTGACCTGGGAAATGAGTCAGTGAGTAATGACTACACCTGTGCTCCTGCTGGGTGACCTGGGAAATGTATCAGTGAGTAATGACTACACCTGTGCACCTGCTGGGTGACCTGGGATATGTGTCAGTGAGTAATGACTACACCTGTGCACCTGCTGGGTGACCTGGGATATGTGTCAGTGAATAATGACTACACCTGTGCACCTGCTGGGTGACCTGGGAAATGTGTCAGTGAGTAATGACTACACCTGTGCACCTGATGGGTGACCTGGGAAATGTGTCAGTGAGTAATGACTACACCTGTGCACCTGCTGGGTGACCTGGGAAATGTGTCAGTGAGTAATGACTACACCTGTGCACCTGCTGGGTGACCTGGGAAATGTGTCGGTGAGTAATGACTACACCTGTGCACCTACTGGGTGACCAGGGATATGTGTCAGTGAGTAATGACTACACCTGTGCACCTGCTGGGTGACCTGGGAAATGTGTCAGTGAGCAATGACTACACCTGTGCACCTGCTGGGTGAAATGGGATATGTGTCAGTGAGTAATGACTACACCTGTGCACCTGCTGGGTGAAATGGGATATGTGTCAGTGAGTAATGACTACACCTGTGCTCCTGCTGGGTGACCTGGGAAATGTGTCAGTGAGTAATGACTACACCTGTGCATCTGGTGAGTGACCTGGGAAATGTGTCAGTGAGTAATGACTACACCTGTGCACCTGCTGGGTGATCTGGGAAATGTGTCAGTGAGTAATGACTACACCTGTGCACCTGCTGGGTGATCTGGGAAATGTGTCAGTGAGTAATGAGTACACCTGTGCACCTGCTGGGTGATCTGGGAAATGTGTCAGTGAGTAATGACTAAATAGACCCAAAAGATTGTTGGATTGCGCCTCAGAGTTAAGCTTAATAAAATTTACTACAATGTAATAACCACTTGACTTTGAAACAAAATATTTAGAGAAGGCATCTCTTAGCAAAATATAACAAATGTAATATACATAATCAAAATGAGCAATTTTGACACATATGAGATATAACAAATCTACCACATAATAAAACATACATGTATAAAATAGTGTCCCTTGGACTTAAATCGGTCCTTGTATAAAACGATGTGAAATATGAAACCAGGTAACTTGAGTATAAGGGCCTGATTCAGACCCGCTCGTGAGCGCATAGCGCTGGTAAGCGGGTCGGTGGTCCCCGACTGCGCATGCGTCCCCTCTGGCGTGTGCATGCGCGAGATCCGTACTGCGACAGCAGCTCCGTCGCAATGGGTCTCGCTACAAGACGGGGCGACTGTCGATGTTGATTGACAGCTCGCCCCGTTTTGTAGGCGGGGTGGCTGCACAAACGCAGGAGTTCCCTAAGGAACGCCTGGCGTTTGTGGGCGGCCCTACTGACATTACTCGTGATGTCAGTAGTGGACTTCCTGTTCTATTAGAGCAGGAAGTCCACTCGGGCTTGCGAGAGCTGAGACCCTACCACAGGGTCTCCTCGCAAGCTCGATGGTCGCGATAATCGCGACAATCGCCAGGCCGCTCGTAAAAGCTGTGGGTGGTCACCCACAGCTTAGCGAGCGGCCTAGAGGATGAAAAAAAAAAATCCCCGCCCTGATTCAGAGCGAGCGCTCGCAAACAGCGAGCGCCTTGAATCAGGCCCTAAATTCTCACTAATGAAATGCAATTAGTCACAGTCTCCTGTATAGTTTAGCTGTGTACGTATAGTGTGTAATGCTCACCGGCAAGTTGAAAAGCACAAACTGGGATTCCTTTAGCTTGAGCGTATGGGATCCAGAAGAAATGCTTTCACTCAATATTAGTGTCTGCCTCCCCGTATAACTTGTGGAGGATGGCGGCAGTGCGTCTCCGCTGTATGGCTCTCCTCCTGAGTCTGGGGAACCACAGTGTCGAGTAATGACTACACCTGTGCACCTGCTGGGTGACCTTGGATATATGTCAGTGAGTAATGACTACACCTGTTCACCTGGTGAGTGACTTGGGAAATGTGTCAGTGAGTAATGATTACACTTGTGCACCTGCTGGGTGACCTGGGATATGTCAGTGAGTAATGACTACACCTGTGCACCTGGTGAGTGACCTGGGATGTGTGTCAGTGAGTAATGACTACACCTGTGCGCCGGCTGGGTGACCTGGGAAATGTGTCAGTGAGTAATTACTACACTTGTGCACCTGGTGAGTGACCTGGGATATGTGTCAGTGAGTAATGACTACACCTATGCACCTGCTGGGTGACCTAGGATATGTGTCAGTGAGTAATGAATACACCTGTGCATCTGCTGGGTGACCTGGGATATGTGTCAGTGAGTGACTACACCTGCGCACCTGCTGGGTGACCTGGGAAATGTGTCAGTGAGTAATGACTACACCTGTGCACCCGCTGGGTGACCTGGATATGTGTCAGTGAGTAATGACTACACCTGTGCACTTGCTGAGTGACCTGGAAAAAAAAATAACTCTGTGGGGACCGGCGGACCAAGTTTGAGAACCTGTGAATTAGACAGATGAGGTGTCCAACCAAAGTGTGACAAACAAGACTGTGAGGGGCAGAAAGAGGACAGACAATACGCGAAGATGTGGGCAGCAACAAATGGGCTGGCAAGGCATGGGGGGGGGGCAGATTTCAGAGCATCCCCATAAAAGAAGGCAACTTGGTGGTGGGACGCACTTCTGGACAAGGTACGTGTGAAGTATGGAATGCAATGTGCACACATTGGTCCCTGTGAGGTCATTTGCTCAGAACACCAACCAGAGACAAAGTCCTAGGGATTACTACTATTATTATTATGTCTAATAAAGCTTCAGCTAATCAGGTTTATGGCTCAAATAGGTTGTGTATCCAAAACAGCCTGATCCAATATCTGATCACAGATATCAGAATATAACCACCTACGACCTTGGGCATATTGTCATGGTATTACTCAGTGACTTCTAATAACCTTGTAAGCTCCATTAAGCTGTGCGGGAGTTTATACTAAATGAAAGTAAAACTCTATGCAAATCAAATATTTTCTCTAAAAACTCCCAGCCAGTAGAATTGCAGGTATCTGCATCTGTCGCCCCACACCAGCGAGGGTGAATCCTGCTGCATCTGACCCAACAGGATGTATTAGTTCTAGGGAGCATATATATATTTTTTTTAATCATGTATTTTAGGGAGCATATTTTATGTGTTAGGAAGCTGCTTTCATCATCGCTTGTATACTATACAGCATTGTTGTTTATCATCAAACATGGGCCCTGATTCAGACCGCTGGGTCTGATGGGCGTTTTTTTTTGTTTTGTTTTTCTGGCCGCTCGCTAACCTGTGGGAGACCTCCCACAACTTGTGCGAGCGGCCAGAAGGCCGTCGCGATAATCGCGACCATCGGCATTGCGACGAGACCCTGTGGTCTCGGTTACCGCAAGGCCGAGTGGACTTCCTGCTCTAATAGAGCAAGAAGTCCACTACTGACATCAGTAATGATGTCAGTAGGGCCTCCTACAAACGGCAGGCGTTCCTAAGGGAACGCCTGCGTTTGTGCAGCCACCCCCCTCGCCGCCTACAAAACGGGGCGAGCTGTCACTCACCATCGACAGCCGCCCCATTTTGTAGCGAGCCCCGCAGCGACTGAAGTTCAGTCACCTGGCGGGGCTCGCGCATGCGCACGCCGGACACGGAGCATGCGCAGGGTGGAAACATTGAGCTGCTTGCGAGCGCCTCTGAATCAGGCCCATTGTCCCTTATAAGATTCACAAGAGGTTGTTGCCAGGTCGCTGTTGTACATATACAGTATATCCATACAAACACATAAGCCCGTCCTTTTTTTTAGTTGGACCCCTGGGCTGCCAGCCAAAACCGCCTGTCAATAATTTACTAGGGCTCTGAGTTAGGCATGCCATTAGATAACAGTTATAAATTCGCCCCCTAGTGAGAATAATACTCTCTTGAAAGGGAAGGGACTTTCGTGCCGTCTAAAGTCATCCACAATGTGGGAATTCACAAGTCATCAAGAGTGAATTCAATGCTAGGAAGAGGGTGTGGCAGTGGAGCGACACACTAATGCCGGCAGGGCGATGGGAAAGCAGCGAGCAAACGTTCATTACAAAGCAGCTCCAAGAACAGGTCCTTCGTTTCATACATTATACGTGCAATATTTAAGTTGAATTGCATTTCGTGTCAGCAAAAATGGACATACTGTAGGTTGACGCATGAGGGATAATTGTTATATGGTAAAGTCCTACAAAGTTTTATTGATCAGTTGCATTGGTCAGAATTTATCTTGATGGGTTTTCAGAATGTACTTAGAATTTGACACTATACAGACAGCCATGGATTTGACGACAATGGTCCACTTCAGTGCCAGAAGTATGAGTTTGTGCAACTGGTCCCTCCAAGAAAGTATCAACAAGTAGGGCAAAGGACAACACAGGAGCCTGCATAGAACGCTCCTTGATCATTTCTTCTTCGCACTTCAGAATCCATCTGCACCTATGCTATTGTTCATTTCATGATCATTGGCAATCGCTCCTAGTGGGAGGAGAACCCCCTGACGGATAGTAGGCCTGAGTAAATTTATTGAGGGACTTTGTGATAGCCAGGTATAAGGGCACAAATCTTCAACAATACCCACAAAACGTCAAGAACTTTTTGAATCTCAAACGTGTACCCAAACACAATCATGTCACGAAGATAACTAAGCAGCTATCAGAAAGTCATGTTGCCTACAACCACTGGAACGTGGTTGGAGCTGCTACATGCTTAAGGCGCCATCTCATACTGATAGAATCCCAATGACAGATGAAGGCCATCTTCTTCTTGTCAGCCTGACTCTTTGGGATCTGGAAATATCAAAATATGCCTCTTGAGGATCTTCATTCACATCAGGGGATATTGATGTCACTATTTTGAGTAGGCCTAATGCTCCTGCCACTACTGTAGGAACCAGATGGCCACCACCTCTCCACTAAGAGATGGTCCATCTTATAGGAGTGTCGTGGAAGCATCGGAGAAGATTGTTGCTTACATAGTCACTCAAACGTTGAAATAGGAGGCCATGCTAGGACGAAGATTGTACCTGTCATCAAGTATAAGGACGTACCAATCAATATTACGGGCCCTGACAGTGGACATCTCAGTCCTTCGGACACACAAATGTACACATGGGGAAATACTTTGTACAGGCATTTGCAAAAAGTTGCAGACGGGCGTTTCTGTCTACATCACTGAATCAGCCCCTTTGGGTGCTCAAATTATTATAGCAGCATGGCTCCTTATCAATTCCAGTCTTCTAGATACTGAGTGTCCCCATTGCACCACCAGCGATGTTCTTCATTCCCTGTAGATGTTGACTTACTGGCTAAACTTGTGGGTGGTGCACACTAAAATGGGGTCATCCCCTGCTAAGTTCAGGTCACTCATCTGTTCTTATCCAGGACCTTTTTTTTTGTTCCCGTTAAGCCCAATGGTAGCTGTTAGGGTGATCTTTCAGTGACACTTCCCTCCTGGCCTGTACTGAGCATGTGCAGGAGAGCCTGGCAGATCCCTGGCAGGTCAGTGACAACTATAGCCCGGGCAAAATTCCCTGCACTCACTGAAAGACTGAGTTGTGGGGTAGAGTAGCCCTGAGGCGATCTGTGACTGAGGGTCCTGACCAGTATCATACTAGGTGCTTGAGCAGCAAAGGTGGAACTAAACGGCAGGAGAGGGATAAAAGCGTGACAGCCAGAGAGAGAGAGAGGTCTGACACAGATGGGAGCCTACCTGTGGAACCATCAGGAGCGCAGAGGGGTCTGGCAGGAAGAGGGGATGCCCAGCAGCCAGGCAGACTGAGATGGCAGTAGAGGTCTGGGGGTCAGCAGGCTGTGGCATCAGTTTCCGGGAGCTTCCGCAGTGAGAGGATCCCAGCTGTGTGAAGCCAGAGCAAGGATCCAAAGAGAACCCGGGTGGAGAGGACCCCTGTGCGTGGCCCTTGCTGGAAATCCCGGAGGCTGTGGGTTGAAATAGGGGACAACTGACTACCCTGCTTGACTCTCTGATCACATTGAACCTGTTCCTGGTAGATACCCACGGCTGAGTGTTGAGAATGCTAATACTTAGACCAGGGGTGCCACATGTGTAATTGGGCAAAAAACGGCAGTTTTTATGTAGGTCAACCCCTGACAGGCTCAATCATCACACTGTGCCCGCGTGTGACCCTTGACACACCTGGCTGGAGGCAATACCAACTGTGACTAAAGCAAGAGATCTGCCTCTAATCCCTCTTTAGTAAACCAGGCAACTATGGGATACAATTATAAATTGTCAAAGAATTGAGTAATACAAATGAAAGGGAAATATGTGGATATCCCTTTTAAGCCGTGGAAGTTCCCTAATGCATGAAAGTTGGGGGAAGTTGGGGACATTAATGGCACATAAAAGAGTGAAAATAGCACATTCCAAAAAACAACCAAGGTTATGTAAGTATGGAGAACATTTATTCCACCAATATACAGTAATACCACCGACAAAACTAGGTGCAACATACCCAGAAATAAAAATAAATAAAAAAAAAAAAAAAAAAGTTTCAAAGAACGTTTTTTATCCCTTTTCCATAAAAAAACTGTGTCCTTGAGATCTAAGAGAATATTTTAACCCTATAATAAGTACTCCCATATATTAAATTAGCATCAGTAAGTGTGAGGTGCTGAAGAAACAGTGATATGACGATATAGATACATATATATATATATTTTTTTATATTAATTTATTATCAAAGATATGGAATTGGAAGCTCAAGTCCACACAGAAGGTCCCAACACTGTATGGCAAAGCGGAGGGGCACTCTTACCGCTACCAGCCAGGCCACTCCGCACAGAAGACCTCAATACTGGCTGGGAAAGCGGAGGAGTCGTCTTAACGCTACCAGCCAGGCTACTCCGCACAGAAGACCTCAATACTGGCTGGGAAAGCGGAGGAGCCCTCTTACCGCTACCAGCCAGACCACTCCGCACAGAAGACCTCAATACTGGCTGGGAAAGCAGAGGGGCACTCTTACCGCTACCAGCCAGGCCACTCCGCACAGAAGACCTCAATACTGGCTGGGAAAGCGGAGGAGCTCTCTTACCGCTACCAGCCAGGCTACTCCGCACAGAAGACCTCAATACTGGCTGGAAAAGCGGAGGAACCCTCTTACCGCTACCAGCCAGGCCACTCCGCACAGAAGACCTCAATACTGGCTGGTAAAGCGGAGGAGTCGTCTTAACGCTACCAGCCAGGCTACTCCGCACAGAAGACCTCAATACTGGCTGGGAAAGCGGAGGAGCCCTCTTACCGCTACCAGCCAGGCCACTCCGCACAGAAGACCTCAATACTGGCTGGGAAAGCAGAGGGGCAATCTTACCGCTACCAGCCAGGCCACTCCGCACAGAAGACCTCAATACTGGCTGGGAAAGCGGAGGAGCCCTCTTACCGCTACCAGCCAGACCACTCCGCACAGAAGACCTCAATACTGGCTGGGAAAGCAGAGGGGCACTCTTACCGCTACCAGCCAGGCCACTCCACACAGAAGACCTCAATACTGGCTGGGAAAGTGGAGGAGCTCTCTTACCGCTACCAGCCAGGCTACTCCGCACAGAAGACCTCAATACTGTCTGGAAAAGCGGAGGAACCCTCTTACCGCTACCAGCCAGGCCACTCCGCACAGAAGACCTCAATACTGGCTGGGAAAGCGGAGGAGTCGTCTTAACGCTACCAGCCAGGCTACTCCGCACAGAAGACCTCAATACTGGCTGGGAAAGCGGAGGAGCCCTCTTACCGCTACCAGCCAGACCACTCCGCACAGAAGACCTCAATACTGGCTGGGAAAGCAGAGGGGCACTCTTACCGCTACCAGCCAGGCCACTCCGCACAGAAGACCTCAATACTGGCTGGGAAAGCGGAGGAGCCCTCTTACCGCTACCAGCCAGGCTACTCCGCACAGAAGGCCTCAATACTGGCTGGAAAAGCGGAGGAGTCATCTTACCGCTGCCAGCCAGGCCACTCCGCACAGAAGACCTCAATACTGGCTGGGAAAGCGGAGGAGTCGTCTTATCGCTGCCAGCCAGGCCACTCCGCACAGAAGACCTCAATACTGGCTGGGAAAGCGGAGGAGTCGTCTTATCGCTACCAGCCAGGCCACTCCGCACAGAAGACCTCAATACTGGCTGGGAAAGCGGAGGAGCCCTCTTACCGCTACCAGCCAGGCTACTCCGCACAGAAGACCTCAATACTGGCTTGAAAAGCGGAGGAGTTGTCTTACCGCTGCCAGCCAGGCCACTCCGCACAGAAGATCTCAATACTGGTTGGGAAAGCAGAGGAGTCGTCTTATCGCTGCCAGCCAGGCCACTGAGCATCAGCGCATCGCACATGTGGCCCTGCCACAGTTTTATTGGTAAATTGCGGCGGCAGAAGATTTTCGCTCACTTCTTAACACTTATTGTAGCGCTATAAAATCTTTACTTACAAATTGTTAAACAGAGCCCTTCATTCCTACAACAAGTTTAAGAAATATTATCAGTATACACAGAATAGTCATTTTTCCTTTGTACCGTTGTGGTAGTCATTGCATTCCATACATATAAAAAAAAAAAAAAAAGGCAACATGTTTTCCCTCTGCCAGTCTATGTAGTGGTCTTTTTATAGCGATGCAGCCTGCAGATCTTTCTAGGCAGTGATTTTGTCATCGCCTTCACACTTCATATGGCCATAGTGCGTGTCAGAGTACTTATAGCACATAAAGATACAAGGGCACTCTTAAAGTTGATGTATATAAACAGTCAGAATAAAGTTTAAAATGTAACTGTTAATTATAAAAAAAAAAAAAAAAAGCCTTCATAAAAAAGAGTAAAAGAGTATTATCGAATATACTCTATAGATTAAAGTTGTTGTTTTTTTAAATATCATAACTGTGTTATTGCAATGAATTAAGGTGGCGAAAATATCTAAATCCCTTATATAAAGTAAACTATTCAGCCAAATGTCTAACGGGATACAAAGCTAAAACACCCGGCCTGTTTCCCATAAATGTGAGATCAACAGGCTTATGGTTATTCAAATGATATAAACCCCTATTACGGTCTCTAAACGATAAAAGCTGATTATCCAAATAATGAAATCTCTATCAGTATAACTGGGTGTCAGAAGAACAAGAGAACAGTGAAACTGTAGACATGGGTTGGGTACGGGATCCCGGCACTCAGGAATCCACTGCTCAGAATCCTGAAGGCGTCACCCCAACAGGGTTAGGATCCCGATACATGCAGGTAAGTATCCCAACCCTATACCGAGGCCCCCCCCATCATGAACCTAACCCTCCCCCTAGTGCCTAACTCTAAAGGTGCGTACACACTGGGCGATTAAAGTGGACGACTGAACGATAACGATATCGTTATCGTTCAGTCGTCCACTTTATCGTCCATTTTTAACACCAAAACGATGAACGATAACGACGATGCGCGTTCCCGCGGGTCGTTCGTCATTATCGTTCATCGGGTAAACATGCCGGCCAACCTGACGATATTGTCAGGTTGCGGCATGTTGGGGAAAGGGGGAGAGAGCCCGGCGCTGAACGATATTGTTAAGCGGGTGTGCTCAATGTCATGAACGACATTGAGCACACCCTGCCGGGGACACACTAGACGATATCGCTCAGGGAGCATATCGTCTAGTGTGTACGCTCTTTAACCCTCCCCCTAACCCCAATACTTACACACAGGATGCCAGTGGTCGGGATTCTGACTGGTATCTGGATTCCGTTATTCTGAGCGCTGGCATCCTGGCAGCCGGGATATGAATCACATCCCATACACACATAGGGATATTGCTCTTGAATATCAGATCTAGTGATGCAAAGGTTAACAAAAATGTACATGAAGGAATTACATAGGAGTCATAATGACAGTACATGTAAAATAGCCAGCAGTTATGAATCTTATTTACAGTGTAATATATATATATATATATATATATATATATATCTTTAAATAATTCCAGTTATTCTAGCAATAATGTTTCAAATGGGTCTATTCATCATCCCGTAAGTACTACAAAAGCGGGTGAAAACTAACATTTCCCCCTACTTTTGTAAAAGTTAAGGTTCAGGGACATTCAATAAGCATGTAACACAGGTAATATCACTGATATCTCCTGGTTACAATTCTGCCCCGATAATTTCCAGTCGACTTAGAAATGATGTAATTCATCAAGTTCCGAAAAAGCAAATGTTTTTTTCAGAACATGTGTTACTGTACGCCATCCTGAGATGGCGTACAGCACCCAATACTATTGACTACTTGACAAGCTGCCGTTTAGATGGCAGTTTGTGCAGCAAAGGGATCTTTTCAGATACCTCCAGCTGTGTCTACTAGCCTCCAACGTCTCTGGGCTATCAATGGTTCCCACCTCTGCTCTCCTGCACATGTGCCGGGGGGGGGGGCTTGTGCTACAGGGGCGCCGGGGGGGAAATTGCGCAGCCGCAGCCAGGGGCTACGCATATCAGCGGGAGGGGCGGACACCGGTGGAGGGGGGATTGTCACCTACATCCGCGGGGGGTAAGAGGGACCGGGATGGACACTGGCGGCAGCGCGGGGGAAGTGGTTAATGACAATGATGGGGAAAGCGGGGGACATTCCAAGGTCTACAATCCGGTCTAGGGTGAAAGCCAGCTGTGGAAAAAAAGAGGGCGAGGGGGTCCACTTATGGTATAGATGCCATGTCCAGTTGCTGAACCTCGCTGGGCTAGAGGGGCTCCTACACGATACACATCTACCACGACTTTTGGCATTTGAGTGTGCGTATGTATGTTATATATACATATATTTATTGGGGAACTTGTATATACTATTGCACAGGTTCTCAAACTCGGTCCTCAGGACCCCAAACAGTGCATGTTTTCCAGGTCTCCTCACAGAATCACAAGTGAAATAATTATCTCCACCTGTGAATCTTTCAAAATGTGAGTAATGACTCTACACCTGTGCACCTGCTGGGTGACCTGGGAAACGTGAACTGTGTGGGGTCCTGAGGACCGAGTTTGAGAACCACTGTACTATTGTGTGTATATGTATATATATATATATATTTCAGATTTAGTAGACTTACTGTATTGTGGCCTTGTTCTGTAGCAATACAGCTGTAAATGAAGGAGCACATGATTTCCCATATGTGTGACACTACACAGGTCACTTATTTGGGACTTGTACACTTATCTCTGACTGAACAGTCTCACTATCATGTACAACCTTATTGCCCTGGGAGGGTATTTTCACTTTTCTTTTCCCTGAAGCGTGATAAGCCAGGATTTCTGTGTCCCAGTCATAAACAACTAGGAGAGAGGCAGGAAGAAGAGGAGGGCTCATTGCTGCCAGTCCCTGGTATTATTATTCCCACACACACATTATATCACACCCAGCATCACCCAGCTCTCTCCCGCCCTCCTCCTAACCCCCACCCACTCTGAGACACAAACAACTCGAGGAATGAGCCCAGGTCTTCCCGCGGCCTGCACGCTCAGTCCACGCGCCGCTCCGGCCCCGGCCATTGGCTGAGGGCTCTGGTGAACGTCGCTCGCCGGCCAATGGGGAGCCTGTGCACGAGGTGAGCACGGCGCTAGGCTCTGGGCGCACGTGGTGGGCGTGCCGGGGGCCGGCTGTGGGCGGGGCCGGGCTAAGGGACAGCATATATATAAGCGCTTCCGGCTCTTGTTTACAAACGCTCCTGGCTGCGAGAAGAAGTGCAGCAGCTATTGGCACAGTAACCTAGTAACAAATACACATACAGTGCTTCACTGACAGCCCCCCTTACCCAGGGATCTGCCATTGCCTTACTCATACATTGTCACCATGGTGGTCTTTAAGAAAATCAAGTGCTTCGAGGTGTCCTTCACCGAGCCTGACAAGGTGTACTGCGGAGGGGAGAAGGTGGCCGGCAAGGTGCTGCTGGAGGTGGCCGAGGTGACCAGGGTGACGGCAGTCCGGCTGCTGGCCTGTGGGGTGGCCAAGGTGCTGTGGTCCTCGGGCTCCCACCACTGCAAGCAGGAGATGGAGTACCTGAGATATGAGGACACTCTGCAGATGGAGGACCAGCCCACTGGTGAGAGCAGCCTCTGGGGCTGGGGGGTGGCTGGCTAGGGGCAATGCTGGAAGTTCTATCTCTTTATACTATGTCTTATAGACCCATGAGGGAGGGGGGTGTACTACAGGACCCAGCATGCCTTGTAGCGGAGACTTGCAATTTAACCCATGCCACCAACATGCATATGTTATACTTTGTATTATGGACCTGAGAGTATTTATTTATTTTTTTGAGGGGGGGTACTACAAGACCCAGCATGTCCTGCAGCTGGGACTTGTGTATCCAAAATTGCTTCCTGCCTGAGTGTTCATGACTTGTTGGCATATCAGTATCAGTCCCTTTAACTTCCTGACGTAGGAGACATTGCCTAGCCGTTTAATGATGTGTGTAATTTTAATAGGAACTAATATTATCCTATTGCCTATTTTGTAAGAGCTTTGATAACTCTGGCTAATGCAGATCTTGAGTATAAAGTTGTTTCATGATGTTGACCCTATATTACTGTATGTTGATGTGTTGGGGCTTTATAGGGTTTTGATACCTGGTTTATTATATAAGCTGTTGTAGTAGATTTGCAGAAGCACCTCAATAAGACAGGCTTTACCGAAATAAAGGGCTTTGTTGTTTATCCTCCACCCGTCTAAGCGAAATGCTGTTGGTTCTTTACATGTGCGTATTGGAAGTTGGGTTCCTATAAGGGACTTCCCTTTGCCTCTATCATTCAGTACTGTACTGCGTACTGTATACATTAGACCTAATGATGAGCCTCAGGGGTGTTAAGTCGGTGTCCTTTGGCAGAACACTGCGATCTGAGGGCTCTGTGCTGTGGTGGCAGAATTTGTAATATCTTTATTCAGCCGTTCACCCGCTGCCAAAAGACTATCCTAAATTATAGTTGCTTCTATTACAGCTGTGATCCCTTCAGTGTGTCTGTAGAATATTGCAAAGTCTGTAACGCTTTACTAAAAGATGACTGATGTTGACAGCGGTCGTAAGATGTTGCTGAGTATTATAGTAAAAAATTATATATATTTTTGTTTCTTTCAGATTCCGATGGGTCCGTTATCCTGAGACCTGGAAACCGTTACGAGTACAAGTTTGGATTTGAGCTACCTCAAGGGTAAGTCAGTGCCCTGATTATGTCTTGCAGTCTATTGTATATTGTGGAAGTCATTATTGGAAAATGAGCCACGAAGTCTGACTTGCTTTATTGTCATCCCTTTACAGCCCCCTGGGGACGACGTTCAAGGGAAAGTATGGATCTGTGAAATATTGGGTCAAAGCCTTTCTTGAGCGACCATCCCACCCAGCCCAAGAAGTGCAGCAGAAGTTCGATGTAGTGGACTTTGTGGACGTTAACACTCCAGACTTAATGGTAAGCATCGGTTTCACTGGTGACACGTTTCTGCCTAGCAACCCATAATAAGGGGCCTTTAACTTTTAGAGGGTACCTAATCTACTCAGTCTTCTAAATGGGTATAGAAAAAAAGAACTGTTTCTATATTGTGACAAGTGCAGGTCAGAGGCAGTATCTGCATGTCTTCTTGGCAAGGCTGATGGCTCTGTATAATTACCGTGTCCTTTAGTAATTTGCGTTAAAGATTAACACCAGAAGTCAAAAGGTCTCCACAATTAGTCATACTACTGTCCTGATGGCTTTGCTGTTCAGTGGAGCTGATATAACTGTGTATCTCTTACCTACAGTGTCCTATTTCTGGCAAGAAGTACAAGAAGATGACTTGCCTTTTCATTCCTGATGGTCACATCACCATGAGTGCCAGCATCAACCGGAAAGGGTTTTGCGAAGGTGAGCTTATTGTATAGTAGATGCTTTTTGTATAGTATAATGCTAATGTGGTTCATTCAATAGTTATTTGTACTTGCTGCATCCTCTAACATCGGTGGCTTTTTTTTGCTTATTATAGGAGATGACATCTGCATCTCTGCCGACTTTGAAAACACCTGCTCTCGTATCGTGGTCCCCAAAGCTGCCATCGTAGCCAAGCACACTTATTTGGCCAATGGTCTCACCAAAGTCTTCACCCAGAAGCTCTGTAGCGTGAGGGGCAGTCACATAATCTCCGGCATGACCGACTCTTGGAGAGGAAAGAGCATCCGTGTTCCCAAGATTAAGCCGTCTATCCTCGGATGTAACATCCTGCGGGTGGAGTACTCTTTATTGGTAGGTTTTCTTCCATTTATCATCACGGCTTGTTCCCTAGTGTTTAAAATGATGTAAAAGACCATTCACTGGCCGTTGAGACTAAAGGTGGTGTTTTTGTTCACAATAGGTCTATGTAAGTGTTCCTGGCGCAAAGAAGGTAATTCTGGACTTGCCTCTTGTGATTGGCACCAGCTCATCTGGTTTCAGCAGCCGCAGTTCAAGCATGGCCAGTCAAGCAAGTTCGGAAATGAGCTGGATAGAGTTTAACATCCCGGGAACTCCTGAAGGTAATTTTCGTGTTACTTTTGAGTTTATCAAGTTTTTGTGATTAACATTTTTCCTCGTAGTTAACTTAATTCCATGCAGAGTTGTTAAATTTACCACTGTCTGTCCTTTTGCAGCACCACCATGCTACTTGGACATTATCCGTGAAGACCACAGGCTGGAAAGCCCAACAACTCCTCTGATTGACGAGCTGGACAACATCTGTGACAGCCCGATCTTCATGTATGCTCCAGAGTTTAAGTTCATGCCACCTCCAGCATACACAGAGGTAAGCGTCTAAAGCCGCCATCATCTTGGGCCATGGATTAGGCGTAACATGGAATGAGCTCAGTTGGAGCTTGATTGTAATGCTGCCACACGTCAAGCTTTATTATGCTTACTAAATGGTTCTCCTCTTCCCTCCAGGTTGATGCCAACAAAAACACCTGCGGGCCTTAGGCGGAAGAAGGAACACTTGGCTGTTTTTTCTTTTTCTGAACTTTATTAAAAGCAGTGTTAGAAGCAACCCTGTCGACTTCATATGGACTTATCTTCTGGGGTTCATGTCAAGAGACTGAACACAATGCCGAAGTCAATGTTGTTGGCTACCCAAAGACTGTCCCATATCTTCCGCAGTGCCATGACAATGCAAAGTCGTAGAGAAAGACTCGCTCCCCCTCTACAACGTAGGCTGGCGGGGGTGTACAGCATATGGAAAGTGGACTCTGTAGGTTAAGAGAACAGTGTGGATTCTGACTTGAAACCAAACTTATGCATCACTTTTAGATGTCTGGTTTCAAAGTCTTTCGTAATGCAAAGAACAACTACTTTTTTTTATTATTCATGTATTTATGTTTGAGTCAAAGTATTTCAATCTAGTAAGAGCAATGTGTCAATCTGCCATGGTTTTTATATTCTGGTGCCTTTTTTATATGTAAAGGAGAGCTTTCACTCCAACCCAGGTATCATTCCAACTGAGAAACTATTGAGCTTTGTAAATTCTTCCTTCCATGCGGGGGTGAAATAGATGAAGAACGATGATGAGCAAATGATCCTTTGTGCAATATATATGCATATTTTTCTCCTGGTATAGGCCTGAAATCTTTAGCGTAAATCTGTACACAGCTCCTAGAAGAATCATATCCAAAAGACAATCTGCTGCTTGATTTGATTTATATAACAAGCATTTTGTATTGATGACAAGTAGTGCTGTTTTTTTGTATTTGTTAAACGCAGTGTTAAACTTTATTTCTGTTACTTGTCTATGAAATGCGTAGCGCTAATCCGTTGAGGTTGAGGGGAGATTTGACCACTGCACTCCGTTATGTAGCATTGTTTGAAAGTCTTCCAGCTTTCTGCACCCAGTTACCCTGTTCTGTCAATGCCTTTTGAGACCCGCAAACTGTGACTCCTGCAAAGTAGAACATCTCTGCCTTGAGATGGATCTTCAACCAAGCATAATTGCAATAAGGGGAATTTAAACCCGTTCGGTGATCGCTTGCAATGTTTTGCTCACTCCGAACAGTAATTGGGGACAAGCTACATGTTAAAATAATTTTGAAAGGACTTTCCAAAAATTAAGAGCGCTGCAGTGTAACAAGCCATACTAATAATTTCAATGCACTTTGGTTTTGGATTGCTTAACACTGGTTACCTTGCAAGCATCTCCTGAAGAGCACTGTTCCCATGCCACCTTTTTCTGTCAGGCAAAGGATTATGGGGATTGAACCACAGATGAGCGGCAGTTAGAAACAAGCTGCCATGTTCTAGAACATGCTTGCTTGGTTTCCCAGTTTTAAAACAGTCTCAACCGAAATCTTTTATGTTAAGTTGTCTGCCTGTTTTGAAGTATTGTAACTTCTTTTCAAAGAATGCACTTATTTTGTTTTTTGTACTGTACCCTCGCACTGCGTCTCTGCGTGACTGTTCATACACAACTCCTTGGAGAATGTATGCTTGCGCCAAGGAGACCATGTAACATTTTGTTATGTCATTATTGTTTTGTATATTGGTTTCAGAGTTTTATTATATTTTGTACTGTGATATTTTGCCCCATTTTGGGGATATGTTTTTTTTTTTCTAAATAAAAGTTGATAATAAATAAAACTGGTTTGTATTGGATCAATGTCACCACTGAAGGGTGGAATAATTTTGGCATCCAGGGTCCTAGAGGGCGAATCTCCTCGCATAACCTCCCTGTAAAGTTACTGCCACCTGGCAGCAACTTAAATCTGCAGTAGAACTGGAGTTATGGGTTCAGTAAGTGAAGCTGCGTACACACCTAGTTTTATCCAATCTATCTGGTTTAGAACGAAAATCTGGTAATGTATGGGAGCAAATGACAATCTGGAAAATGGACAAAAACGATTGTTCGGATAAATTTGTTAAATCAAACGGATTTAACCAAGTTTGGCTGACCACTGTCTGTGTTCCGGCGTTTGGAAGCAAATGGCACCAAATAATAGTAAATAGTCATATTAGTGATTTGGATATCCCATAGTAGATTTTCGTTGAGTTGGTAAATGCTTCTTCTGTCTGCAGAAAGCAAACTATTGTAACTTGTGTTGATGTAGTTTTACATGTCACTATGCAGCCCAGTGATTGCCTGTTACTGTAATGAGGACACTGACAAAGGTGCCCAAAGCTTAGGTCTTTGAAGTTTTATAGTTATGGAAAAAAACCTAGATTTTCTCATGTTATTGCCAAAAGATAGCATACTCGGTAGCTGAGGATATTACTAGATATGTGCGGGTTCGGTTTTACTTGGATCTCAAAAACTGCATTTTATTGGCTATTGCGTGTTTTGGATAGCCAATAAAAATAATTCCGAACTTGCGATAATTTTGGCGTAAAGAACCGAGTAAAACCGAACCTGCACATCTCTAGATATTACATGTTACTGTTTATTGTCATATACTATCAGCTGATATCATACAATGGTAGATTTTTGTGTGTTAGAGGAATATGTGGAAAGCACAGCCATCGGTCATGTATATGTGGAAGAGGGGATGTAGTCGGGATGGCGACTGTCTAAATTCCCAGCGCCTGAAATCCCGTCTGTTCGGCATCTTGAAGGTAAGTATCGGAGTGTTAGGGGGAGGTAAGGGTGCTGGTTTAGGGTTAGGCACTAGGGAGGATTAGGGGGAGGGGAAGGTTAGGTTTAGTCGCTAGTGGGGGGAGTTTAGATTTAGGGTGCGGGGAGGGTTAGGAAAAAACTTACCTTTATTCCCTATGGGTGTCGGGATTCTGGCTGTCGGTATTCTGACCAGCGGGCATCCCGACAGCCGGGATTTCATACCCAACCCGTGGAAGAGTTTTTTTAATATGTGAAGGGCATATCGTTAGTGTGTGTGTATAAGAGATACATGTCTAAGTGCTGTGACTGCCATACATGTGTAGAAGAGGTAAATGTGAGGAGCACAGAATTGAGATGTGTATGTGGGGGACATGACACTAAGCTGTACTGTATACATGGAGGGCATAGCATTGAGTCATGTATGTGGAGGGCATAGCATTGAGTCATGTATGTGGAGGGTATAAGCATTGTATCCACGTATATGTGGATAGCGCAATTCTGAGGCATGTATGTGTGGAGAGCTCCGCACTAAGACATGTTTGTGTTGAAGAGGAATAAAGGGAGAGCATGGAATTGAAAAATGTATGTGCATAAGCGATATATGTAGAGGACACAGCATTAAGACATGTCTGTATAGAAGGTGCATATGGAGAGCACGTTTTTTAGAGGTATGTATGCATGGTAGGGGAATGCCAATGGTTGGGGTTATAGCACCGGAGGGGACCGCACTGAAACATACTAGAAGAGGTATTAGTGGAGGGTGTGGTATTGAGGCATGTACGAGGAGGTATGCATGGAGGGCCCAGCATTGAGACATGTATGTAAGGAAGAGGTATAGGTGGAGGTCAAGACATGTACGATTAGAAGAGGTATGGGTGGGGGGCACAGCACTGAGACATGTATGTGTAGTAGGTGTATGTATGGAGGGCACAGCACTGAGACATGTATGCGTAGTTGGGGTATGTATGGAGGGCACAGCACTGAGACATGTATGTGTAGTAGGGGTATGTATGGAGGGCACAGCACTGAGACATGTATGTGTAGTAGGGGTATGTATGGAGGGCACAGCACTGAGACATGTATGTGTAGTAGGGGTATGTATGGAGGGCACAGCACTGAGACATGTATGTATGGAGGGCACAGCACTGAGACATGTATGTGTAGTAGGGGTATGTATGGAGGGCACAGCACTGAGAACATGTATGTGTAGTAGGGGTATGTATGGAGGGCAAAGCACTGAGACATGTATGCGTAGTTGGGGTATGTATGGAGGGCACAGCACTGAGACATGTATGTGTAGTAGGGGTATATATGGAGGGCACAGCACTGAGACATGTATGTGTAGTAGGGGTATGTATGGAGGGCACAGCACTGAGACATGTATGTGTAGTAGGGGTATGTATGGAGGGCACAGCACTGAGACATGTATGTGTAGTAGGGGTATGTATGGAGGGCACAGCACTGACATGTATGTGTAGTAGGGGTATGTATGGAGGGCACAGCACTGAGACATGTATGTGTAGTTGGGGTATGTATGGAGGGCACAGCACTGAGACATGTATGTGTAGTTGGGGTATGTATGGAGGGCACAGCACTGAGACATGTATGTGTAGTAGGGGTATGTATGGAGGGCACAGCACTGAGACATGTATGTGTAGTAGGGGTATGTATGGAGGGCACAGCACTGAGAACATGTATGTGTAGTAGGGGTATGTATGGAGGGCACAGCACTGAGACATGTATGCGTAGTTGGGGTATGTATGGAGGGCACAGCACTGAGACATGTATGTGTAGTAGGGGTATGTATGGAGGGCACAGCACTGAGACATGTATGTGTAGTAGGGGTATATATGGAGGGCACAGCACTGAGACATGTATGTGTAGTAGGGGTATGTATGGAGGGCACAGCACTGAGACATGTATGTGTAGTAGGGGTATGTATGGAGGGCACAGCACTGAGACATGTATGTGTAGTAGGGGTATGCATGGAGGGCAAAGCACTGAGACATGTATGTGTAGTTGGGGTATGTATGGAGGGCACAGCACTGAGACATGTATGTGTAGTAGGGGTATGTATGGAGGGCAAAGCACTGAGACATGTATGCGTAGTTGGGGTATGTATGGAGGGCACAGCACTGAGACATGTATGTGTAGTAGGGGTATGTATGGAGGGCACAGCACTGAGACATGTATGTGTAGTTGGGGTATGTATGGAGGGCACAGCACTGAGACATGTATGTGTAGTAGGGGTATGTATGGAGGGCACAGCACTGAGAACATGTATGTGTAGTAGGGGTATGTATGGAGGGCAAAGCACTGAGACATGTATGTGTAGTTGGGGTATGTATGGAGGGCACAGCACTGAGACATGTATGTGTAGTAGGGGTATGTATGGAGGGCACAGCACTGAGACATGTATGCGTAGTTGGGGTATGTATGGAGGGCACAGCACTGAGACATGTATGTGTAGTAGGGGTATGTATGGAGGGCACAGCACTGAGACATGTATGTGTAGTAGGGGTATGTATGGAGGGCACAGCACTGACATGTATGTGTAGTAGGGGTATGTATGGAGGGCACAGCACTGAGACATGTATGTGTAGTAGGGGTATGTATGGAGGGCACAGCACTGAGACATGTATGTGTAGTAGGGGTATGTATGGAGGGCACAGCACTGAGACATGTATGTGTAGTAGGGGTATGTATGGAGGGCACAGCACTGAGACATGTATGTGTAGTAGGGGTATGTATGGAGGGCACAGCACTGAGACATGTATGTGTAGTAGGGGTATGCATGGAGGGCAAAGCACTGAGACATGTATGTGTAGTTGGGGTATGTATGGAGGGCACAGCACTGAGACATGTATGTGTAGTAGGGGTATGTATGGAGGGCACAGCACTGAGACATGTATGCGTAGTTGGGGTATGTATGGAGGGCACAGCACTGAGACATGTATGCGTAGTAGGGGTATGTATGGAGGGCACAGCACTGAGACATGTATGTGTAGTAGGGGTATGTATGGAGGGCACAGCACTGAGACATGTATGTGTAGTAGGGGTATGTATGGAGGGCACAGCACTGAGACATGTATGTGTAGTAGGGGTATGTATGGAGGGCACAGCACTGAGACATGTATGTGTAGTAGGGGTATGTATGGAGGGCACAGCACTGAGAACATGTATGTGTAGTAGGGGTATGTATGGAGGGCAAAGCACTGAGACATGTATGTGTAGTTGGGGTATGTATGGAGGGCACAGCACTGAGACATGTATGTGTAGTAGGGGTATGTATGGAGGGCACAGCACTGAGACATGTATGTGTAGTAGGGGTATGTATGGAGGGCACAGCACTGAGAACATGTATGTGTAGTAGGGGTATGTATGGAGGGCACAGCACTGAGACATGTATGCGTAGTTGGGGTATGTATGGAGGGCACAGCACTGAGACATGTATGTGTAGTAGGGGTATGTATGGAGGGCACAGCACTGAGACATGTATGTGTAGTAGGGGTATGTATGGAGGGCACAGCACTGAGAACATGTATGTGTAGTAGGGGTATGTATGGAGGGCACAGCACTGAGACATGTATGTGTAGTAGGGGTATGTATGGAGGGCACAGCACTGAGACATGTATGTGTAGTTGGGGTATGTATGGAGGGCACAGCACTGAGACATGTATGTGTAGTAGGGGTATGTATGGAGGGCACAGCACTGAGACATGTATGTGTAGTAGGGGTATGTATGGAGGGCACAGCATTGAGACATGTATGTGTAGTAGGGGTATGTATGGAGGGCACAGCACTGAGACATGTATGTGTAGTAGGGGTATGTATGGAGGGCACAGCACTGAGACATGTATGTGTAGTAGGGGTATGTATGGAGGGCACAGCACTGAGACGTATGTGTATTAGGGGTATGTATGGAGGGCACAGCACTGAGACGTATGTGCAGAAGGGGTATGTATGGAGGGCACAGCACTGAGACGTATGTGCAGAAGGGGTACGTATGGAGGGCACAGCACTGAGACGTATGTGTATTAGGGGTATGTATGGAGGGCACAGCACTGAGACGTATGTGTATTAGGGGTATGTATGGAGGGCACAGCACTGAGACGTATGTGTATTAGGGGTATGTATGGAGGGCACAGCACTGAGACGTATGTGTATTAGGGGTATGTATGGAGGGCACAGCACTGAGACGTATGTGTATTAGGGGTATGTATGGAGGGCACAGCACTGAGACATATGTGTATTAGGGGTATGTATGGAGGGCACAGCACTGAGACGTATGTGCAGAAGGGGTATGTATGGAGAGCACAGCACTGAGGGCCTGATTCACTACGGTTCACTATTCTGCTTATATGCACACAACTGCGTTGCTAATATCAGCAGTAATATTTTAATGATTGCATTCACATTGCGTACGCTGCCTGACATAAGGACGCCCACTTCCCCTTACATCCGTATACATGACCAAGATAGTGAAACAATCGGTAACATCGGACAGTTAGAGTAGCCCAGACCTCACTCAGGAATTGCTTACCTATGCGCACGCAATGACGCCTCTGGTATCGCAGTGGATAAGTTATGCACACCCCTGCAACGGCATTGAAACGCACTGTCAATCACTCTGCTCTGGGTCTGCAATCACAATTCTGTTTGCAATTGCTAGTTTGCGCAGGACGCAGTAATCGACCGATTGCGTGAGTCTTTGCAACTGCATGATGAATCGGGCCCTGAGACATGTATGTGAAGAGGGTGTACTTTTCTATACTGATCTACTTGCGTGCACTGAAAGAGAGTCTCGAGTGGGAATAAACAGCCGTTTCCTGGAAAGAGTGGGAGTTAATGGAAACCCATCTATATAGCAGACTATGACAATGATGTGGCCTCGGCTCCAGCAACTAGCAATGGGCAGGGACACGGGAATTGTTCAACAAGAGCTAATGATTCAAAGATATACTGTATAACATCCCCTGCTTGTTTATAATGACTCTGTAACACGGATCATGATTCCCGGCTGTGAATTCTGTGCTCTACAGATTGGTGCAATCTATAAACCAGCAAGGACCACCGGCATCGGGGCTGACCTAGAGTCACCAGCGCAGATGTGGCCGCATTGCGTGCTCGCTAATAAATGCGTATCTCTGTGTGAATCCACAGTTGACCACATCTATGTTGCCATACTGGCGCCCCCCCCCCCCCCCCCCCCAGCCATCCATCAGTGAGAAAGGGATGTAGGTAATAGACCAGCGGACACCAGAAGACCGGCAAGAGACAGAAGATAGGCAGCGAAATACCGATGCCTATCTTCATCCCGACGCCGGAGTGGCGAAGGACGCTGGACCGATCAAGGTGAGTCTGGCTGTCCCTAGCCCTTAGCCGCGGGGGAAGGGGTAGGTTTAGGCATCCCCGGGGAGGGTTAGGTTTAGGGTGCAAGGGAGGGGGACTTAGGGTTAGGCACCCCTAAGGGAGGGTTGGGTGACTTACCTGCCACTGTCGATATTTCCTCCAGCTGCTAAACAGCCGCCGGCATTTTAATCCCATTCCGTAAAAAAATCCGTCCAATCAGCGCATAGATGTAACAGCCCTATCCTCAGTGCAGAGATCCATCTGACATCATACCGGGTCTCTGTGTACGCTCACCTCTGAGTACCCGGCAATTCCGCCTAAATGCCCACGCCATGCCTCAGAACACTCATCCTACATGTTGACCGTCCAGTTATACCTACTTAGCCACATGTGGAAATGCGGCCGAGGTACGTATGGCTTACCCGTAGTGTGTCTGGGTTGTGTTCTGCTGGCTGTGGGGCATGCGCAGGGCAGAAATGGCAAGATCTGTCCGCAGAATCAGCCCTGTTGTGTATATGCACTTTTATTATCTCCATCTCTGCTGTCATCCAATGGCAACATACAACAATGACATGCCCCCTTGCAATTTGTGGAGAGTCATCTCCAATGCTATGTAATGAGTATGGTGTGTGATGGGAAGATTGATCTATTGGCGTTAGCGGAGAGACCTTGTGGAGAGGTGGCAGTGAAGATGTCAAAATGAACCGGCAGAGAGACATGCGCCCATTCTGGGCACAAATGTACAGCTATAGCACACAAGTTGGCATCCCATTGAAAGTATTGCCTACACCCAATCTCCACTACCACCAAGCACTCCTAAGCAGCAAGGGATAGATTTACTAAGTATCGTGTTTGACTTCTAAACCATATCGCTGGACATAGCCGGCAGTTTTAGAAGGTCAAAAGCAAGAATTTACCAAGGCGTGTATTTTTTTTTGATGGTAAAACCCATAGTTTTCTTTCATCTACAACCCTGTGGGATTGCCCCCTTTACGATAGACTCCACAGTTAAATAGGAATCCACTGTCAATGTGCATCAGATTCAAAGCACTGCACGGATCAGTATGATCCGTGCAGGCTTTGGTGTGTTAAAGAGTAAAGAAAGGGTTAATATTGAAAAAAATAAATGTGTGGGGACCGCCCCAAAAATATAACCAGCCCCGGACCTCTGAGCTGTCTGTAACTTGAAAATCAGAGGAAAGATCAGCGTGGGGTCCCCATGTTTTTCCAGTAACCAGCAATGGGCTGAACCAACTAGGGAACTTACACTTTAGCAGAGAGACACACATCAGGGGATCCCCCTACCATAATGTAAAACCACCCCAAAACTGGTCTTACCAGGGAGTCGAGACCCCAGAGATAAAATGGCAAGTAGAATCTTGTGAGGAATCAGGCCAGAAGAGCTTAGGAGCTAATTGTTGTGATGCCTCGCACCAGTTATTGCGGTAGAGTCACTGCACCTTGATTTGGATGTCAAATTTCGAAGATGCGATCTTTGTACCTGGTGACAGTGATATAGCTGAAGTGCGGGGCAGGTTCAGTGATACAGTTGAAGTGCGGGGCAGGTTTAGTGGTACTGTAGAAGTGCGGGGCAGGTTTAGTGGTACTGTAGAAGTACGGGGCAGGTTTAGTGGTACTGTAGAAGTACGGGGCAGGTTCAGTGATAAAGGTGAAGTGCAGAGCAGGTTTAGTGGTACTGTAGAAGTGCGGGGAAGGTTTAGTGGTACTGTAGAAGTGTGGGGCAGCTTCAGTGGTACTGTAGAAGTGCAGGGCAGGTTTAGTGGTACGGTAGAAGTGCAGAGCAGGTTTAGTGGTACTGTAGAACTGCAGGGAAGGTTTAGTGGTACTGTAGAAGTGCGGGGAAGGTTTAGTGGTACTGTAGAAGTATGGGGCAGGTTCAGTGATACAGGTGCAGGGCAGGTTTAGTGGTACTGTAGAAGTGCAGGGAAGGTTTAGAGGTACTGTAGAAGTGCAGGGCAGGCTTAGTGGTACTGTAGAAGTGCGGGGAAGGTTTAGAGGTACTGTCGAAGTGCGGGGAAGGTTTAGTGGTACTGTAGAACTGTGGGGCAGGTTTAGTGGTACTGTAGAAGTGCGGGAAGGTTTAGTGGTACTGTAGAAGTGCAGGGCAGGTTTAGTGGTACTGTAGAAGTGCAGGGAAGGTTTAGAGGTACTGTAGAAGTGCAGGGCAGGTTTAGAAGTACTGTAGAAGTGCGGGGAAGGTTTAGTGGTACTGTAGAAGTGCAGGGCAGGTTTAGTGGTACTGTAGAAGTACGGGGCAGGTTTAGTGGTACTATAGAAGTACGGGGCAGGTTCAGTGATAAAGGTGAAGTGCAGAGCAGGTTTAGTGGTACTGTAGAAGTGCGGGGAAGGTTTAGTGGTACTGTAGAAGTGTGGGGCAGCTTCAGTGGTACTGTAGAAGTGCAGGGCAGGTTTAGTGGTACGGTAGAAGTGCAGAGCAGGTTTAGTGGTACTGTAGAACTGCAGGGAAGGTTTAGTGGTACTGTAGAAGTGCGGGGAAGGTTTAGTGGTACTGTAGAAGTATGGGGCAGGTTCAGTGATACAGGTGCAGGGCAGGTTTAGTGGTACTGTAGAAGTGCAGGGAAGGTTTAGAGGTACTGTAGAAGTGCAGGGCAGGCTTAGTGGTACTGTAGAAGTGCGGGGAAGGTTTAGAGGTACTGTCGAAGTGCGGGGAAGGTTTAGTGGTACTGTAGAACTGTGGGGCAGGTTTAGTGGTACTGTAGAAGTGCGGGAAGGTTTAGTGGTACTGTAGAAGTGCAGGGCAGGTTTAGTGGTACTGTAGAAGTGCATGGAAGGTTTAGAGGTACTGTAGAAGTGCAGGGCAGGTTTAGAAGTACTGTAGAAGTGCGGGGAAGGTTTAGTGGTACTGTAGAAGTGTGGGGAAGGTTTAGTGGTACTGTAGAAGTGCAGGGCAGGTTTAGTGGTACTGTAGAAGTACGGGGAAGGTTTAGTGGCACTGTAGAAGTGCGGGGAAGGTTTATTGGCACTGTAGAAGTGCGGGGAAGGTTTAGTGGCACTGTAGAAGTGCGGGGAAGGTTTAGTGGCACTGTAGAAGTGCGGGGAAGGTTTACAGGTACTGTAGAAGTGCGGGGAAGGTTTAGTGGTACTGTAGAAGTGCAGGGAAGATTTAGTGGTACTGTAGAAGTGCAGGGCAGGTTTAGTGGTACTGTAGAAGTGCAGGGAGGTTTAGAGGTACTGTAGAAGTGCAGGGCAGGTTTAGAGGTACTGTAGAAGTGCGGGGAAGGTTTAGTGGTACTGTAGAAGTGCGGGGAAGGTTTAGTGGTACTGTAGAAGTGCGGGGAAGGTTTAGTGGTACTGTAGAAGTGCAGGGCAGGTTTAGTGGTACTGTAGAAATGCGGGGCAGGTTTAGTGGTACTGTAGAAGTGCAGAGCAGGTTTAGTGGTACTGTAGAAGTACGGGGCAGGTTCCGTGATACAGGTGAAGTGGGCAGGTTTAGTGACACAGTTGAAGTGTAGGGCAAGTTTAGTGGTCCTGTAGAAGTGTGGGACAGGTTTAGTGGTACTGTAGAAGTGCGGGGAAGGTTTAGTGGTACTGTAGAAGTGCGGGGAAGGTTTAGACATACTGTAGAAGTGCGGGGAAGGTTTAGAGGTACTGTAGAAGTGCGGGGAAGGTATAGTGGTACTGTAGAAGTGCGGGGAAGGTTTAGTGGTACTGTAGAAGTGCATGGAAGGTTTAGAGGTACTGTAGAAGTGCAGGGAAGGTTTAGTGGTACTGTAGAAGTGTGGGGCAGGTTTAGTGGTACTGTAGAAGTGCGGGGAAGGTTTAGTGGTACTGTAGAAGTGCAGGACAGGTTTAGTGGTACTGTAGAAGTGCGGGGCAGGTTTAGTGGTACTGTAGAAGTGCGGGGCAGGTTTAGTGGTACTGTAGAAGTGCAGGGAAGGTTTAGTGGTACTGTAGAAGTGCAGGCAGTTTAGTGGTACTGTAGAAGTGCAGGGAGGTTTAGAGGTACTGTAGAAGTGCAGGGCAGGTTTAGAAGTAGAAGTGCAGGGAAGGTTTAGTGGTACTGTAGAAGTGCAGGGCAGGTTTATTGGCACTGTAGAAGTGCGGGGCAGGTTTAGTGGTACTGTAGAAGTGCAGGGCAGGTTTAGTGGTACTGTAGAAGTGCAGGGAAGGTTTAGTGGTACTGTAGAAGTGTGGGGCAGGTTTAGTGGTACTGTAGAAGTGCGGGGCAGGTTTAGTGGTACTGTAGAAGTGCGGGGCAGGTTTAGTGGTACTGTAGAAGTGCGGGGCAGGTTTAGTGGTACTGTAGAAGTGCGGGGAAGGTTTAGTGGTACTGTAGAAGTGCGGGGAAGGTTTAGTGGTACTGTAGAAGTGCAGGGCAGGTTTAGTGGTCCTGTAGAAGTGCAGAGAAGGTTTAGTGGTACTGTAGAAGTGCGGGGAAGGTTTAGTGGTACTGTAGAAGTGCAGGGAAGTTTTAGTGGTACTGTAGAAGTGTGGGGCAGGTTTAGTGGTACTGTAGAAGTGCGGGGCAGGTTTAGTGGTACTGTAGAAGTGCGGGGCAGGTTTAGTGGTACTGTAGAAGTGCAGGGAAGGTTTAGTGGTACTGTAGAAGTGCGGGGCAGGTTTAGAAGCACTGTAGAAGTGCAGGGAAGGTTTAGAGGTACTGTAGAAGTGCGGGGCAGGTTTAGTGGTACTGTAGAAGTGCGGGGAAGGTTTAGTGGTACTGTAGAAGTGCAGGGAAGGTTTAGTGGTACTGTAGAAGTGCGGGGAAGGTTTAGACGTACTGTAGAAGTGCGGGGAAGGTTTAGAGGTACTGTAGAAGTGCGGGGAAGGTTTAGTGGTACTGTAGAAGTGCAGGGAAGGTTTAGAGGTACTGGAGAAGTGCAGGGAAGGTTTAGTGGTACTGTAGAAGTGTGGGGCAGGTTTAGTGGTACTGTAGAAGTGCGAGGAAGGTTTAGTGGTACTGTAGAAGTGCGGGGAAGGTTTAGTGGTACTGTAGAAGTGCGGGACAGGTTTAGTGGTACTGTAGAAGTGCGGGGCAGGTTTAGTGGTACTGTAAAAGTGTGGGGAAGGTTTAGTGGCACTGTAGAAGTGCGGGGAAGGTTTAGAGGTACTGTAGAAGTGCGGGGCAGGTTTAGTGGTACTGTAGAAGTGCGGGGCAGGTTTAGTGGTACTGTAAAAGTGTGGGGAAGGTTTAGTGGGCCTGTAGAAGTGCGGGGAAGGTTTAGAGGTACTGTAGAAGTGCGGGGCAGGTTTAGTGGTACTGTAGAAGTGCGGGGAAAGTTTAGAAGTACTGTAGAAGTGCGGGGAAGGTTTATTGATACTGTAGAAGTGCAGGGAAGGTTTAGTGGTACTGTAGAAGTGCAGGGCAGGTTTAGTGGTACTGTAGAAGTGAAGGGCAGGTTTAGTGGTACTGTAGAAGTGCAGAGCAGGTTTAGTGGTACTGTAGAAGTGCAGAACAGGTTTAGTGGTACTGTAGAAGTGTGGAGCAGGTTTAGTGATACAGTTGAAGTGCGGGGCAAGACCTGCATGACCGTGCGGCTGTATGAGTTCTCCGCACTACTATCTTGTCACTTTTTTTGTTCACTGCTTGCTCACCTCAGAGATTAGCTGCTACTGTCCTTGTATAGTCCACATAACTCATAGGCACATGTGCAAATCATTGATGGGCTAAAACATAACTTTTTTGTCTCCTGAAATGATGGTTGGCCATCACCAATGCAACCCTAGCAAGAAAGAGACCGACCTGCTTTGTTCCCACCAACACCTCCAATCAGTACATGCAAACTGCCCTTTTCCAGTTGCACTATTGACGTACAAATCTGTGGGACATCAGTACACAAGGAGACATTCACACAAGAATAGATGCATCATTTTCCAAAAAGTAATTTGCACTGCAGGCTTGGCTGTCTTGTTACCTGCTCTAGAGAGACATATAGATGGTACTGCCATAGCATAGAGTAACATTATCCCTAAGCGAGGATGTGTATCCTGGTTACCGCTCAGAGAGAGCTTTATCGGTCTTTTATTGTGGGTCCTCCTTCACTGGAGCAGAAATGCGCCTTGATTGAAGGCAAATATTTACTGTAGATGCATTAGGGTTTTTTGAATGCTCACTCTTCACAGGTCCATATGGTCTATTTTCTGTTATCTGTTCTTGGCCAGAGCTAGATCTAAAACATCTAACATGTAGGCTCCATTTGCTACGCTGATGATAAGAGTTAAAGTAGAACAAATGGATGGATAATAACGTAACTGGAAAATGAACAGCAATCCTGTCCAATATCCGAATTAGGATCTCCTTCCTAGAGACAGCGATCGATATACACTTGTTTTTCTGTTGCACTAACTGGTCTCCAGGTGAGCTGGCTGGTTCTGTCCACTTTATCCAACCAGCTGTGGGGAAATTGGATGCAGGTCCTGTTCTTTGGCAATTACACTCAACGTTCTACATCTGCCTCCCCTCTTCTACAAGCCCTACACTGTCTTCCCCTCCCCTTCAGATCCCAATTCAAGCTTCTCACACTCACAAAGCCCTCACCCAATCCTCTCCCATTTCTCCGACCTCATCTCCATTCACACATCTGCCCGCCCACTTCACTCCACAAATGCCTGCCACCTCTCCTGCCAACTGATGACTTCCTCCCACTCCTGTCTCCAATATTTTACCTGTGCTGCTCCCTACCTCTGGAACTCTCTCCTTTTCTCTCTCAGACTCTCCACCTCTCTACCAACCTTCAAATGGGCTCTGAAGACCCACTTCATCATCAATGCCTTCCAGCTCTCATCCTAACACGCTACTACATTCTCCTTCCTCACTGACTACCCCATCTGTGTCTCCCCTGTCTGTCTGTCCCTCCCCTTTAGAATGTAAGCTCTCACGAGCAGGGCCCTCTTCCTTCATGTGCTTCTCCTTCCCTTACACATACTCCTAACTCCCCACTGTTATTTTAAGTGTTATGATCGCTAATGCAGCAGAGTGTATAAACCATGTCCTTGTCCTGTATTGTTTAATACTGTTAATTACTGTTTTCTTGTTTGAACATTTGCTTATGTACTTTGTAAGGCGAATTGGGACTCTTGTGGCTCCATAGAAATAAAGGATAATAATAACAATCAGATCTGCCCAGGTAGCTAGCTAAAGATTTGTCCAGATCTCTTTCATCCCGAGGAAGCTGAAACCTACATCTTAAGGGCCGGCAACAGGTCATCTATTCTGGATTGCCGCCAAGATTTACAGATGCCAACGAAAGCTTGCAGCTTCCTACAGGTCCGTGGGGGTGACACCTCATCTAGCAGACAATAGCCTGGAACCCGTTTCACAGGAATTGGAAAGGAAATGTGTGCAACATTTAAGGAAGGGAGGGACACAAAAGGCTGCCATAGCTTGGCAGGCACTGGACTTCCGATAGCAATGGGATGGTGGGGGCTCACAATGGTTATCGTGTTATTTATATTTATTCACTATGACCAATACCTGGTAGTCACCATTGTGACGGCATTGTGTTTGCCGATTCTTCAATAATATAGAACAAAACATAATACAGGTGAGGACCCTGATTAGAACTCTGAGGGCCTTATTTATCAACGAGTTTGCTTATGATAATGGTGTTCCAGCCAATCAGCTCCCAGCTGTCATCTGTTTGAAAAATGACAGTTGGGAGCTGATTGGCTGGAGCACCATTTATCATACGCAACGAGTTTTATCACTCGTTGTGAATGATAAAATTTGTAAGGCCCTCAGTTTACAAAAAAAAAAAAAACAGTACATATTAGTGAAGCAATAGCGGAAGTGGCAGCTGTAATCTTCACACCCTTGTGAAACAGTAGAAAAAGGAGGGGGATGTAACCCCCTATTGTACCTCAGCACACTGAATAATACCTGCAACAATATATGAAGACTATATGGTCATAGAAATTCAGAGATATTAGTTGCATGCATTTGCAAATACATGGGAGGCTGCTAGGCCACGTCACGGCTTCTCTGTTACTAGCAGTCCCTAACACTAAGGGGTTCACGTCCGGGGCGCAGTGCACCCCAAAAAACGTCCAGCCCAGGACCCCCCAGGGCATCACACGAAAATGGAAAAAGAGTGACAGTGCAGTGTAAAGTATAGATGTGTGCGAGTAATCATTAAGTATGGAATGAGAGGGTAAAATATATGTGAAAAAATACATGAATAATAAACAAACATAAAAGGTGATGTGAAAAGCAACTCCAAAAGTTGGGTTAAAAAAACAAAACAAAAAAACAAACAATGAAAAATTGGGGGCTATATGGATGCGACATGTGTTTTAAACATTGCCCGTGGTTGCAGCAGGCGGTTTTTTATAACGGTTTTTAAAAGTGCGCTTTTACGACACGAAAATATACTTGCACCCATTTTGACATACTCCAAATTTAAGTGAAACAGAAATTTCCAGGAAAACTAATGCTTGCTATAAAAAAAAATTAATTTTTCATATATGCAAATTACCGCCAAAGTTTCTGATGTACGACAGCCATTTTTTTGGGGGTACAAATGCAATTTCCTGCATGTTCTGACTTTTCCGCATATTTTCGTCTTTTTTTTTTCGCACCTACCCGTTGTCACCTGTTTTATTTGGTGATTTTGAATCTAATATTGAATCCGGGCCTAACTCTCTTATGGTTGTAGCCCTGATTGAGGACCTGATTCAGAGCCGCTCGCAAAAAGCGAGTGCTTGCTCTGATCAGGGCGGCAGCTTTGTTTTATTAAACCCGGCCTCCTGGCCACTTGCTAAGCTGTGGGTGACCACCCACAGCTTTAGCGAGCGGCCAGGTGATGATCGCGACCATCGGGCTTGCAACGAGACCCTTGTGGTAGGGTCTCGTCTTCCGCAAGCCCCAGTGAGCTTCCGGCTCTAATAGAGCCGGAAGCTCACTACTGACACTACTGACATTACTAGGGCGGTCCACAAACGGCAGGCGTTCCTTCAGGAACACCTCCGTTTGTCCAGCCACCCCCCCACCCTGACTACAAAACGGGACGAGCTGTCGATCAACATCGACAGCCGCCCCATTTGTAGCGAGCCCCGAAGCGAGAGAATTTCTCTCTTGCTCCGGGGCTTGCGCACGCACATGCCGCGCGTGCGCAATGCCCCACCATCTACCCGCTTGCGAGTGCATAGCGCTTGCGAGCGGGTCTGAATCAGGCCCTGAGTCCCATCTATAGAAAATAAATACCACACCCTCCAACATGACCCTTCCATCGGGTACAAAATGCACTGCTACTGGTCTTCCCACTTAATTTATGAATTGCAGGCACCTGTTTGGCTTTAGTTAATTGATGAGATCAGTGTTTCAGCACAGGTGACCACAATCATAAATTAAGTGGGAAGTCCAGGAGCAGAGCATTTTGTACCCGATGGAAGGGTCATGTTGGAGAGTATGAAGTACATGGAAATATTTCAGCCATAATATAGAGCCCAGTGTTAATTATAAATTATATGTAAATAATAATAATAAAAAAAGCATACCTCACTTGTTCATAGGATTGATGCTTTTTAAACTAAAAAGAAAAATAAATTGATATTTATATAGATTTCATTTACGGAACTTTATACAGATGTTAAAATCACTGTCTATTATAAAACGACTTCTGTTGTGTTAACTATCCTGAAACGTGGCTTTCGATTCTCCCTGGTTATGGTGCAATGACATCTAATGGACATGTTCAAAAACTGCTTTTACGCACAAATGTTGTTACCCCAAGGCAGGGGCAACCGTAGTGTTTCTAAAGGGGGGGGGGGTTCCTAAATGTTTGATTTTAAAGCAAGTGTGGCAAGTCCATGTAAAGGGTATAATTAACACTTAACCAGCTATAATATACGTCATACGAAGTATAGTCCGTGTAACAATTCTGACATATCCAGGACCAGCGATCACAGTAAAGTTGGCCACACATCTAAAGATTCTGTCCAATCAGCCAACTAGTTGATTGGTTGGAATGAAAATCTGGTAACGTATGGGAGTAACTGATGATCAGCAATTTGCTCCTAAATGCCAGAAAACAGATGAAAATGGTCATCAGACAAGTTTGTTAGATGTTTGATCTAAACAATTTGTTCAAACAACAGTTTTTGTCCATTTTCCGGCATTTGGAAGCAAATTGCTGATTGTCATTTGCTTTCATACCTTCCCAGATTTTCATTCCAACCAATCAACTAGTTGGCTGGTTGGATGTAAGTTGGTCTAGTGTGTGGCCAGCTTAAGCCATTACGTGCGGCAGTAGGGCCATCCTGCCTGAGCTGAATGTTTTTATTTCGGATGTGGGCACCAATTCCAGATCATTGGAGCAAGTTCGGGATTCTGGTGGAAAAGAAAAAGAACCTTGTACTGCCCTGGACATATTGGTCTCCTTATGCACTGGATAGTGTATTAATATACAGTATTAATAATTGACCCTATAGACGATCTATATCAGTGCAATCCTAACAGTGCATGTTTTCCAGATCTCCTGGTTGGTGCACAAGTGTATAACATTACTGGCTCACACATTTTAAAAGATGAACAGGTGGTGATAATTATTTCATTTGTGACACTGAGGGGATCTTAGAAACATGCTATTTTAGTATTATATGCTATCTCCATTGTGGTCATGTTGGTGTGGGCTGGGAAGAGGGGTTTCCAGGTAACCGGACCCCCCCTCCTCTGTGTTTGCCTATGCACTGTCATAAATATTCCCTATTTATCACCATAGTAGAGTCTGACACAGATACAACAAGGCTGTACAAGTCTCAGCAGCTATTGCACAACCTGTAAACATGTTGTTGTTATCTGAATGGAGTTAACGTGCGTCTGTATTGTGGTAGCAAGTTATTGGCTGTATTCCACACTGTCTCTGACAACACTGATACACAGTACAGCACCTCTTATGAGTCAATCAGCAAGTAGCTCCCTACAGACGTCCCAGACACGCTTCATACGCTTCGCTGCCAAGTCTTCCAGGTGAACTGTTCAACTAAAGCAGGACATACAGTATGTACATGGAGGTAATATAGAGCATTAGCTGATATTTGTACTGTCCAAACTGCATACCTCCCAACTTTCCCGTTCTCAGCGGGACAGTCCTGTTTTTCTGGGACTGTCCTGAGCAGTAGTGTATGCATCTGGGTTACAGCAGATCATGCATACACAGCGGGTAAGCAGAGGTAGGGATGGCCATCGACCATCGATGATTCATAATCATTGATGGCTGATATTCTTTTACCATCGATGGGGGAGAACCAGATGGTTTCCCCTCCATCAATGGTAAAGCATAACCAAATGGCATCTGTTCACTAGTGTAGTGTTCACGGCATCTGGGCCTGATTCAGACCCGGTCGCGAGCGCTCGCAACCGGTTTGATGGTGGCCCACAGCGCATGCGCACGACGGAGCCGGCTCCGTCGTGCGCATGCTCGAGACCTGGCTAGCAACGGGTGCTCTGTCGCTCCGGGTCTCGCACCAAAGGGGGCGAGCTGTCGATGTTGAGTGACAGCTTGCCCCCTTTGGTGGGCGGGCCGGGGGGGGGTGGCTGCCCAAACGGAGGCGTTCCCATGAGAATGCCTACCATTTGGGGGCGGCCCCACTGACATCACAAGTGATGTCAGTGGGAGAGCTTCCGGCTCAATTTGAGCCGAAAGCTCTCTGGGGTTTGCGGCCACGAGACCCTACCACAAGGGTCTCTTCGCAAGCCCCTATTGCGAGCGGCCATGATGATGGTCGCGATGGCCAAGACCATCGCTACCATCATCATGGCCGCTCGCAATAGCTGTGGGTGGACACCCACAGCTATGCGAGCGGTCAGGAGGCCGCTCCCAAAAAAAAATAACCTGGTCCTGATTCAGAGCGAGCGCTCTGTCAGAGCGTCTGGCTCTGAATCAGGGCCTGTGTTCACTAGTGTAGGGAGGGCCTGGGAGCTGCCCAGCATCTCAGAGAGTGCTGGGCACTCCCCCACCATGACGCAAAGGAAGGGGAAAGGTGGTTGAGGGGGGTAGCAAGGCTCCTCCCCTGGTTTCCCGAGTATCCGCCCCTTTTACACAAAGTCCAACCCCTTTTGGGATGTGCGCGCCTTTGGCGCGCAATCTGTCCTTTTTCAGGGAAGTTAAAAGATGGGAGGTATGAAACTTTTAGAAACACATTACATAGATATTTTTTTAAAGTTATCTACATATTTTTTATTCACTGCTTAGATGTATTAAAAAGCAAGTAATAAAAAAAACAACAACCCAGAGAGAAATGTGTAAAACTGAACAACAAAATACAGTAGAGAAGCCAAATATAGGGCCATATTCAATAAGAAGCGAAAAAGTAGGTTTCAGCGATACTTTTTCGCCGATGAGGTCATTTTCGCCGATTTCAGTTACCCCATATTCAATTAGTCCGACTTTTCGCCGGTGGGAAAAGTCAATGCATTAGAGCTGGCGAAAATGTGGCGAGAAAAAATAGGTGGCGAGAAAAAATGCAGAATTGGGGGTTTGGGGTGCAGACTCCCCAAAACCGCCCTGCACCGCTAAAGGTAATCTGTGTCAAAAAATTTTTTTAAAGTACCTTTGGACACCCCAAAAAAAGAACTTTCGTTTTGGGGGCGAAAAAAATTCAAAGTTGGGGGTAAAACTTAAAGACTAGCGAAATAGACTCAGGGGGTCCCGAAGTATGCCCCAGGTGTTTTTTTTTATTGCAGGTGTTTGAGGCAGGTGGATTTTTCACGTTTTTTAAAACTTAAAATTAGCAACTTCAAAATATGCTAGTACCCATTTTCATGTACCCCAATTTTGATGGGACTACTTATGTTGCCAAAAAAAACCTCCTAAATGCTATTCTTCACCACCTTCTTAAAAACGCAAAACAGCACCTATTGAGACTATTTAAAGACCCCACAAAACTTTAGCAGGGCTATTCGGGGGTACCATAGTGATCCCCCATGTCAGTGTATCTTTTGGGGGGTGTCAGGCTGATTTCCCCAAAACTGACAGAACTTTTCGCCGATTTGAGTTTCGCCGGGTCCCATTTTCGCTGATTTGGAATTGAATACGGGGATAAGCCGGGATGAGTGCGATACTTTTTCGAACCCAAAACCAGTGATGACGGAGAAAAGTCCGGCAACGGACTTTTCGCTCCAAATTGAATACGGGCCATAGAGGGAGAACTACTGTTCTCTCCTTGTGTAACTCAGGCACATATACTACTGTTCTCTCCTGGTGTAACCCAGGCACATATACTACTATTCTCTCCTGGTGTAACCCAGGCACATATACTACTGCTCTCTCCTGGTGTAACCCAGGCACATATACTACTGTTCTCTCCTGGTGTAACCCAGGCACATATACTACTATTCTCTCCTGGTGTAACTCAGGTACTCTACTCTCCTGGTGTAACCCAGGCACATATACTACTGTTCTCTCCTGGAGTAACCCAGGCACATATACTACTTTTCTCTCCTGGTGTAACCCAGGCACATATACTACTGTTCTCTCCTGGTGTAACCCAGGCACATATACTACTGTTCTCTCCTGGTGTAACCCAGGCACATACTGTATACTACTGTTCTCTCCTGGTGTAACCCAGGTACTCTACTCTCCTGGTGTAACCCAGGCATATATACTACTGTTCTCTCCTGGTGTAACCCAGGCACATATACTACTGTTCTCTCCTGGTGTAACCCAGGCATATATACTACTGTTCTCTCCTGGTGTAACCCAGGCATATATACTACTGTTCTCTCCTGGTGTAACCCAGGAACATATACTACTGTTCTCTCCTGGTGTAACCCAGGCATATATACTACTGTTCTCTCCTGGCGTAACCCAGGCACATATACTACTGTTCTCTCCTGGTGTAACCCAGGCACATATACTACTGTTCTCTCCTGGTGTAACCCAGGCATATATACTACTGTTCTCTCCTGGTGTAACCCAGGCACATATACTACTGCTCTCTCCTGGTGTAACCCAGGCACATATACTACTGTTCTCTCCTGGTGTAACCCAGGCACATATACTACTATTCTCTCCTGGTGTAACTCAGGTACTCTACTCTCCTGGTGTAACCCAGGCACATATACTACTGTTCTCTCCTGGAGTAACCCAGGCACATATACTACTTTTCTCTCCTGGTGTAACCCAGGCACATATACTACTGTTCTCTCCTGGTGTAACCCAGGCACATATACTACTGTTCTCTCCTGGTGTAACCCAGGCACATATACTACTGTATTCTCCAGGTGTAACCCAGGCACATATACTACTGTTCTCTCCTGGTGTAACCAAGGCACATATACTACTGTTCTCTCCTGGTGTAACCCAGGCATATATACTACTGTTCTCTCCTGGTGTAACCCAGGCATATATACTACTGTTCTCTCCTGGTGTAACCCAGGAACATATACTACTGTTCTCTCCTGGTGTAACCCAGGCATATATACTACTGTTCTCTCCTGGTGTAACCCAGGCACATACACTACTTTTCTCTCCTGGTGTGACCCAGGCACATATACTACTGTTCTCTCCTGGTGTAACCCAGGCACATATACTACTGTTCTCTCCTGGTGTAACCCAGGCACATACTGTATACTACTGTTCTCTCCTGGTGTAACCCAGGTACTCTACTCTCCTGGTGTAACCCAGGCATATATACTACTGTTCTCTCCTGGTGTAACCCAGGCACATATACTACTGTTCTCTCCTGGTGTAACCCAGGCATATATACTACTGTTCTCTCCTGGTGTAACCCAGGCATATATACTACTGTTCTCTCCTGGTGTAACCCAGGAACATATACTACTGTTCTCTCCTGGTGTAACCCAGGCATATATACTACTGTTCTCTCCTGGCGTAACCCAGGCACATATACTACTTTTCTCTCCTGGTGTAACCCAGGCACATATACTACTGTTCTCTCCTGGTGTAACCAAGGCACATATACTACTGTTCTCTCCTGGTGTAACCCAGGCATATATACTACTGTTCTCTCCTGGTGTAACCCAGGCATATATACTACTGTTCTCTCCTGGTGTAACCCAGGAACATATACTACTGTTCTCTCCTGGTGTAACCCAGGCATATATACTACTGTTCTCTCCTGGTGTAACCCAGGAACATATACTACTGTTCTCTCCTGGTGTAACCCAGGCACATACACTACTGTACTCTCCTGGTGTAACCCAGGCACATATACTACTGTTCTCTCCTGGAGTAACCCAGGCACATATACTACTGTTCTCTCCTGGTGTAACCCAGGCACATATACTACTGTTCTCTCCTGGTGTAACCCAGGCACATATACTACTTTTCTCTCCTGGTGTAACCCAGGCACATATACTACTGTTCTCTCCTGGTGTAACCCAGGCACATATACTACTGTTCTCTCCTGGTGTAACCCAGGCACATATACTACTGTTCTCTCCTGGTGTAACCCAGGCACATATACTACTGTATTCTCCAGGTGTAACCCAGGCACATACACTACTTTTCTCTCCTGGTGTGACCCAGGCACATATACTACTGTTCTCTCCTGGTGTAACCCAGGCACATATACTACTGTTCTCTCCTGGTGTAACCCAGGCACATATACTACTGTTCTCTCCTGGTGTAACCCAGGCACATACTGTATACTACTGTTCTCTCCTGGTGTAACCCAGGTACTCTACTCTCCTGGTGTAACCCAGGCATATATACTACTGTTCTCTCCTGGTGTAACCCAGGCATGTATACTACTGTTCTCTCCTGGTGTAACCAAGGCACATATACTACTGTTCTCTCCTGGTGTAACCAAGGCACATATACTATTCTTCTCTCCTGGTGTAACCCAGGCACATATACTACTGTTCTCTCCTGGTGTAACCAAGGCACATATACTACTGTTCTCTCCTGGTGTAACCCAGGCATATATACTACTGTTCTCTCCTGGTGTAACCCAGGCATATATACTACTGTTCTCTCCTGGTGTAACCCAGGAACATATACTACTGTTCTCTCCTGGTGTAACCCAGGCATATATACTACTGTTCTCTCCTGGTGTAACCCAGGAACATATACTACTGTTCTCTCCTGGTGTAACCCAGGCACATACACTACTGTACTCTCCTGGTGTAACCCAGGCACATATACTACTGTTCTCTCCTGGAGTAACCCAGGCACATATACTACTTTTCTCTCCTGGTGTAACCCAGGCACATATACTACTGTTCTCTCCTGGTGTAACCCAGGCACATATACTACTGTTCTCTCCTGGTGTAACCCAGGCACATATACTACTGTTCTCTCCTGGTGTAACCCAGGCACATATACTACTGTATTCTCCAGGTGTAACCCAGGCACATACACTACTTTTCTCTCCTGGTGTGACCCAGGCACATATACTACTGTTCTCTCCTGGTGTAACCCAGGCACATATACTACTGTTCTCTCCTGGTGTAACCCAGGCACATATACTACTGTTCTCTCCTGGTGTAACCCAGGCACATACTGTATACTACTGTTCTCTCCTGGTGTAACCCAGGTACTCTACTCTCCTGGTGTAACCCAGGCATATATACTACTGTTCTCTCCTGGTGTAACCCAGGCACATATACTACTGTTCTCTCCTGGTGTAACCCAGGCATATATACTACTGTTCTCTCCTGGTGTAACCCAGGCACATATACTACTGTTCTCTCCTGGTGTAACCCAGGCACATATACTACTGTTCTCTCCTGGTGTAACCCAGGCACATACTGTATACTACTGTTCTCTCCTGGTGTAACCCAGGTACTCTACTCTCCTGGTGTAACCCAGGCATATATACTACTGTTCTCTCCTGGTGTAACCCAGGCATATATACTACTGTTCTCTCCTGGTGTAACCCAGGCATATATACTACTGTTCTCTCCTGGTGTAACCCAGGAACATATACTACTGTTCTCTCCTGGTGTAACCCAGGCATATATACTACTGTTCTCTCCTGGCGTAACCCAGGCACATATACTACTTTTCTCTCCTGGTGTAACCCAGGCACATATACTACTGTTCTCTCCTGGTGTAACCAAGGCACATATACTACTGTTCTCTCCTGGTGTAACCCAGGCATATATACTACTGTTCTCTCCTGGTGTAACCCAGGCATATATACTACTGTTCTCTCCTGGTGTAACCCAGGAACATATACTACTGTTCTCTCCTGGTGTAACCCAGGCATATATACTACTGTTCTCTCCTGGCGTAACCCAGGCACATATACTACTGTTCTCTCCTGGTGTAACCCAGGCACATACTGTATACTACTGTACTCTCCTGGTGTAACCCAGGCACATATACTACTGTTCTCTCCTGGTGTAACCCAGGCATATATACTACTGTTCTCTCCTGGTGTAACCCAGGCATATATACTACTGTTCTCTCCTGGTGTAACCCAGGAACATATACTACTGTTCTCTCCTGGTGTAACCCAGGCATATATACTACTGTTCTCTCCTGGCGTAACCCAGGCACATATACTACTTTTCTCTCCTGGTGTAACCCAGGCACATATACTACTGTTCTCTCCTGGTGTAACCAAGGCACATATACTACTGTTCTCTCCTGGTGTAACCCAGGCATATATACTACTGTTCTCTCCTGGTGTAACCCAGGCATATATACTACTGTTCTCTCCTGGTGTAACCCAGGAACATATACTACTGTTCTCTCCTGGTGTAACCCAGGCATATATACTACTGTTCTCTCCTGGCGTAACCCAGGCACATATACTACTGTTCTCTCCTGGCGTAACCCAGGCACATACTGTATACTACTGTACTCTCCTGGTGTAACCCAGGCACATATACTACTGTTCTCTCCTGGTGTAACCCAGGCATATATACTACTGTTCTCTCCTGGTGTAACCCAGGCACATATACTACTGCTCTCTCCTGGTGTAACCCAGGCACATACTGTATACTGCTGTACTCTCCTGGTGTAACTCAGGCACATATACTACTGTTCTCTCCTGGTGTAACCCAGGTACATATACTACTGTTCTTTCCTGGTGTAACCCAGGCACATACACTACTGTTCTCTCCTGGTGTAAACCAGGCATATATACTACTGTTCTCTCCTGGTGTAACCCAGGCACATATACTACTGCTCTCTCCTGGTGTAACCCAGGCACATACTGTATACTACTGTTCTCTCCTGGTGTAACCCAGGTACTCTACTCTCCTGGTGTAACCCAGGCACATATATTACTGTTCTCTCCTGGTGTAACCCAGGCATATATACTACTGTACTCTCCTGGTGTAACCCAGGCACATATACTACTGTTCTCTCCTGGAGTAACCCAGGCACATATACTACTTTTCTCTCCTGGTGTAACCCAGGCACATATACTACTGTTCTCTCCTGGTGTAACCCAGGCACATATACTACTGTTCTCTCCTGGTGTAACCCAGGCACATATACTACTGTTCTCTCCTGGTGTAACCCAGGCACATATACTACTGTATTCTCCAAGTGTAACCCAGGCACATACACTACTTTTCTCTCCTGGTGTGACCCAGGCACATATACTACTGTTCTCTCCTGGTGTAACCCAGGCACATTTACTACTGTTCTCTCCTGGTGTAACCCAGGCACATATACTACTGTTCTCTCCTGGTGTAACCCAGGCACATACTGTATACTACTGTTCTCTCCTGGTGTAACCCAGGTACTCTACTCTCCTGGTGTAACCCAGGCATATATACTACTGTTCTCTCCTGGTGTAACCCAGGCACATATACTACTGTTCTCTCCTGGTGTAACCCAGGCATATATACTACTGTTCTCTCCTGGTGTAACCCAGGCATATATACTACTGTTCTCTCCTGGTGTAACCCAGGAACATATACTACTGTTCTCTCCTGGTGTAACCCAGGCACATATACTACTGTTCTCTCCTGGCGTAACGCAGGCACATATACTACTTTTCTCTCCTGGTGTAACCCAGGCACATATACTACTGTTTTCTCCTGGTGTAACCAAGGCACATATACTACTGTTCTCTCCTGGTGTAACCCAGGCATATATACTACTGTTCACTCCAGGTGTAACCCAGGCATATATACTACTGTTCTCTCCTGGTGTAACCCAGGAACATATACTACTGTTCTCTCCTGGTGTAACCCAGGCATATATACTACTGTTCTCTCCTGGCGTAACCCAGGCACATATACTACTGTTCTCTCCTGGCGTAACCCAGGCACATACTGTATACTACTGTACTCTCCTGGTGTAACCCAGGCACATATACTACTGTTCTCTCCTGGTGTAACCCAGGCATATATACTACTGTTCTCTCCTGGTGTAACCCAGGCACATATACTACTGCTCTCTCCTGGTGTAACCCAGGCACATACTGTATACTGCTGTACTCTCCTGGTGTAACTCAGGCACATATACTACTGTTCTCTCCTGGTGTAACCCAGGTACATATACTACTGTTCTTTCCTGGTGTAACCCAGGCACATACACTACTGTTCTCTCCTGGTGTAAACCAGGCATATATACTACTGTTCTCTCCTGGTGTAACCCAGGCACATATACTACTGCTCTCTCCTGGTGTAACCCAGGCACATACTGTATACTACTGTTCTCTCCTGGTGTAACCCAGGTACTCTACTCTCCTGGTGTAACCCAGGCACATATACTACTGTACTCTCCTGGTGTAACCCAGGCACATATACTACTTTTCTCTCCTGGTGTAACCCAGGCACATATACTACTGTTCTCTCCTGGTGTAACCCAGGCACATATACTACTGTTCTCTCCTGGTGTAACCCAGGCATATATACCACTGTTCTCTCCTGGTGTAACCCAGGCATATATACTACTGTTCTCTCCTGGTGTAACCCAGGAACATATACTACTGTTCTCTCCTGGTGTAACCCAGGCACATATACTACTGTTCTCTCCTGGTGTAACCCAGGCACATATACTACTGTTCTCTCCTGATGTAACCCAGGCACATACTGTATACTACTGTACTCTCCTGGTGTAACCCAGGCACATATACTACTGTTCTCTCCTGGTGTAACCCAGGCATATATACTACTGTTCTCTCCTGGTGTAACCCAGGCACATATATTACTGTTCTCTCCTGGTGTAACCCAGGCATATATACTACTGTACTCTCCTGGTGTAACCCAGGCACATATACTACTGTTCTCTCCTGGTGTAACCCAGGCATATATACTACTGTTCTCTCCTGGTGTAACCCATGAACATATACTACTGTTCTCTCCTGGTGTAACCCAGGCATATATACTACTGTTCTCTCCTGGTGTAACCCAGGCACATATACTACTGTTCTCTCCTGGTGTAACCCAGGCACATACTGTATACTACTGTACTCTCCTGGTGTAACCCAGGCACATACTGTATACTACTGTTCTCTCCTGGTGTAACCCAGGCATATATACTACTGTTCTCTCCTGGTGTAACCCAGGAACATATACTACTGTTCTCTCCTGGTGTAACCCAGGCATATATACTACTGTTCTCTCCTGGTGTAACCCAGGCACATATACTACTGTTCTCTCCTGGTGTAACCCAGGCACATACTGTATACTACTGTTCTCTCCTGGTGTAACCCAGGTACTCTACTCTCCTGGTGTAACCCAGGCATATATACTACTGTTCTCTCCTGGTGTAACCCAGGCACATATACTACTGTTCTCTCCTGGTGTAACCCAGGCATATATACTACTGTTCTCTCCTGGTGTAACCCAGGCATATATACTACTGTTCTCTCCTGGTGTAACCCAGGAACATATACTACTGTTCTCTCCTGGTGTAACCCAGGCACATATACTACTGTTCTCTCCTGGCGTAACCCAGGCACATATACTACTTTTCTCTCCTGGTGTAACCCAGGCACATATACTACTGTTCTCTCCTGGTGTAACCAAGGCACATATACTACTGTTCTCTCCTGGTGTAACCCAGGCATATATACTACTGTTCACTCCAGGTGTAACCCAGGCATATATACTACTGTTCTCTCCTGGTGTAACCCAGGAACATATACTACTGTTCTCTCCTGGTGTAACCCAGGCATATATACTACTGTTCTCTCCTGGCGTAACCCAGGCACATATACTACTGTTCTCTCCTGGCGTAACCCAGGCACATACTGTATACTACTGTACTCTCCTGGTGTAACCCAGGCACATATACTACTGTTCTCTCCTGGTGTAACCCAGGCATATATACTACTGTTCTCTCCTGGTGTAACCCAGGCACATATACTACTGCTCTCTCCTGGTGTAACCCAGGCACATACTGTATACTGCTGTACTCTCCTGGTGTAACTCAGGCACATATACTACTGTTCTCTCCTGGTGTAACCCAGGTACATATACTACTGTTCTTTCCTGGTGTAACCCAGGCACATACACTACTGTTCTCTCCTGGTGTAAACCAGGCATATATACTACTGTTCTCTCCTGGTGTAACCCAGGCACATATACTACTGCTCTCTCCTGGTGTAACCCAGGCACATACTGTATACTACTGTTCTCTCCTGGTGTAACCCAGGTACTCTACTCTCCTGGTGTAACCCAGGCACATATACTACTGTACTCTCCTGGTGTAACCCAGGCACATATACTACTTTTCTCTCCTGGTGTAACCCAGGCACATATACTACTGTTCTCTCCTGGTGTAACCCAGGCACATATACTACTGTTCTCTCCTGGTGTAACCCAGGCATATATACCACTGTTCTCTCCTGGTGTAACCCAGGCATATATACTACTGTTCTCTCCTGGTGTAACCCAGGAACATATACTACTGTTCTCTCCTGGTGTAACCCAGGCACATATACTACTGTTCTCTCCTGGTGTAACCCAGGCACATATACTACTGTTCTCTCCTGATGTAACCCAGGCACATACTGTATACTACTGTACTCTCCTGGTGTAACCCAGGCACATATACTACTGTTCTCTCCTGGTGTAACCCAGGCATATATACTACTGTTCTCTCCTGGTGTAACCCAGGCACATATATTACTGTTCTCTCCTGGTGTAACCCAGGCATATATACTACTGTACTCTCCTGGTGTAACCCAGGCACATATACTACTGTTCTCTCCTGGTGTAACCCAGGCATATATACTACTGTTCTCTCCTGGTGTAACCCAGGAACATATACTACTGTTCTCTCCTGGTGTAACCCAGGCATATATACTACTGTTCTCTCCTGGTGTAACCCAGGCACATATACTACTGCTCTCTCCTGGTGTAACCCAGGCACATACTGTATACTGCTGTACTCTCCTGGTGTAACTCAGGCACATATACTACTGTTCTCTCCTGGTGTAACCCAGGCACATATACTACTGTTCTCTCCTGATGTTACCCAGGCACATGTACTACTGCTCTCTCCTGGTGTAACCCAGGTACATGTACTACTGCTCTCTCCTGGTGTAACCCAGGTACATATACTACTGTTCTCTCCTGGTGTAACCCAGGCACATATACTACTGTTCTCTCCTGGTGTAACCCAGGCACATATACTACTGTTCTCTCCTGGTGTAACCCAGGCACATATACTACTGTTCTCTCCTGGTGTAACCCAGGCACATACTGTATACTACTGTACTCTCCTGGTGTAACCCAGGCACATATACTACTGTTCTCTCCTGGTGTAACCCAGGCATATATACTACTGTTCTCTCCTGGTGTAACCCAGGCACATACTGTATACTGCTGTACTCTCCTGGTGTAACTCAGGCACATATACTACTGTTCTCTCCTGGTGTAACCCAGGCACATATACTACTGTTCTCTCCTGATGTAACCCAGGCACATGTACTACTGCTCTCTCCTGGTGTAACCCAGGTACATATATTACTGTTCTCTCCTGGTGTAACCCAGGCACATATACTACTGTTCTCTCCTGGTGTAACCCAGGCACATATACTACTGTTCTCTCCTGGTGTAACTCAGGTACTCTACTCTCCTGGTGTAACCCAGGCACATATACTACTGTTCTCTCCTGGTGTAACCCAGGCACATATACTACTATTCTCTCCTGGTGTAACTCAGGTACTCTACTCTCCTGGTGTAACCCAGGCACATATACTACTGTTCTCTCCTGGAGTAACCCAGGCACATATACTACTTTTCTCTCCTGGTGTAACCCAGGCCCATATACTACTGTTCTCTCCTGGTGTAACCCAGGCACATATACTACTGTTCTCTCCTGGTGTAACCCAGGCACATATACTACTGTTCTCTCCTGGTGTAACCCAGGCACATATACTACTGTTCTCTCCTGGTGTAACCCAGGCACATACACTACTTTTCTCTCCTGGTGTGACCCAGGCACATATACTACTGTTCTCTCCTGGTGTGACCCAGGCACATATACTACTGTTCTCTCCTGGTGTAACCCAGGCACATATACTACTGTTCTCTCCTGGTGTAACCCAGGCACATACTGTATACTACTGTTCTCTCCTGGTGTAACCCAGGTACTCTACTCTCCTGGTGTAACCCAGGCATATATACTACTGTTCTCTCCTGCTGTAACCCAGGCACATATACTACTGTTCTCTCCTGGTGTAACCCAGGCATATATACTACTGTTCTCTCCTGGTGTAACCCAGGCATATATACTACTGTTCTCTCCTGGTGTAACCCAGGAACATATACTACTGTTCTCTCCTGGTGTAACCCAGGCATATATACTACTGTTCTCTCCTGGCGTAACCCAGGCACATATAATACTTTTCTCTCCTGGTGTAACCCAGGCATATATACTACTGTTCTCTCCTGGTGTAACCCAGGCACATATACTACTGTTCTCTCCTGGCGTAACCCAGGCACATACTGTATACTACTGTACTCTCCTGGTGTAACCCAGGCACATATACTACTGTTCTCTCCTGGTGTAACCCAGGCATATATACTACTGTTCTCTCCTGGTGTAACCCAGGCACATATACTACTGCTCTCTCCTGGTGTAACCCAGGCACATACTGTATACTGCTGTACTCTCCTGGTGTAACTCAGGCACATATACTACTGTTCTCTCCTGGTGTAACCCAGGTACATATACTACTGTTCTTTCCTGGTGTAACCCAGGCACATACACTACTGTTCTCTCCTGGTGTAAACCAGGCTTATATACTACTGTTCTCTCCTGGTGTAACCCAGGCACATATACTACTGCTCTCTCCTGGTGTAACCCAGGCACATACTGTATACTACTGTTCTCTCCTGGTGTAACCCAGGTACTCTACTCTCCTGGTGTAACCCAGGCACATATACTACTGTACTCTCCTGGTGTAACCCAGGCACATATACTACTTTTCTCTCCTGGTGTAACCCAGGCACATATACTACTGTTCTCTCCTGGTGTAACCAAGGCACATATACTACTGTTCTCTCCTGGTGTAACCCAGGCATATATACTACTGTTCTCTCCTGGTGTAACCCAGGCATATATACTACTGTTCTCTCCTGGTGTAACCCAGGAACATATACTACTGTTCTCTCCTGGTGTAACCTAGGCATATATACTACTGTTCTCTCCTGGTGTAACCCAGGCACATATACAACTGTTCTCTCCTGGTGTAACCCAGGCACATACTGTATACTACTGTACTGTCCTGGTGTAACCCAGGCACATATACTACTGTTCTCTCCTGGTGTAACCCAGGCATATATACTACTGTTCTCTCCTGGTGTAACCAAGGCACATATATTACTGTTCTCTCCTGGTGTAACCCAGGCATATATACTACTGTACTCTCCTGGTGTAACCCAGGCACATATACTACTGTTCTCTCCTGGTGTAACCCAGGCATATATACTACTGTTCTCTCCTGGTGTAACCCAGGAACATATACTACTGTTCTCTCCTGGTGTAAGCCAGGCATATATACTACTGTTCTCTCCTGGTGTAACCCCGGCACATATACTACTGCTCTCTCCTGGTGTAACCCAGGCACATACTGTATACTGCTGTACTCTCCTGGTGTAACTCAGGCACATATACTACTGTTCTCTCCTGGTGTAACCCAGGCACATATACTACTGTTCTCTCCTGATGTAACCCAGGCACATGTACTACTGCTCTCTCCTGGTGTAACCCAGGTACATGTACTACTGCTCTCTCCTGGTGTAACCCAGGTACATATACTACTGTTCTCTCCTGGTGTAACCCAGGCACATATACTACTATTCTCTCCTGGTGTAACCCAGGCACATATACTACTGTTCTCTCCTGGTGTAACCCAGGCACATATACTACTGTTCTCTCCTGGTGTAACCCAGGCACATACTGTATACTACTGTACTCTCCTGGTGTAACCCAGGCACATATACTACTGTTCTCTCCTGGTGTAACCCAGGCATATATACTACTGTTCTCTCCTGGTGTAACCCAGGCACATACTGTATACTGCTGTACTCTCCTGGTGTAACTCAGGCACATATACTACTGTTCTCTCCTGGTGTAACCCAGGCACATATACTACTGTTCTCTCCTGATGTAACCCAGGCACATGTACTACTGCTCTCTCCTGGTGTAACCCAGGTACATATATTACTGTTCTCTCCTGGTGTAACCCAGGCACATATACTACTTTTCTCTCCTGGTGTAACCCAGGCACATATACTACTATTCTCTCCTGGTGTAACTCAGGTACTCTACTCTCCAGGTGTAACCCAGGCACATATACTACTGTTCTCTCCTGGTGTAACCCAGGCACATATACTACTATTCTCTCCTGGTGTAACTCAGGTACTGTACTCTCCTGGTGTAACCCAGGCACATATACTACTGTTCTCTCCTGGAGTAACCCAGGCACATATACTACTTTTCTCTCCTGGTGTAACCAAGGCACATATACTACTGTTCTCTCCTGGTGTAACCCAGGCACATATACTACTGTATTCTCCAGGTTTAACCCAGGCATATATACTACTGTTCTCTCCTGGTGTAACCCAGGAACATATACTACTGTTCTCTCCTGGTGTAACCCAGGCATATATACTACTGTTCTCTCCTGGTGTAACCCAGGCACATATACTACTGTTCTCTCCTGGTGTAACCCAGGCACATATACTACTGTTCTCTCCTGGTGTAACCCAGGCACATATACTACTGTATTCTCCAGGTTTAACCCAGGCATATATACTACTGTTCTCTCCTGGTGTAACCCAGGAACATATACTACTGTTCTCTCCTGGTGTAACCCAGGCATATATACTACTGTTCTCTCCTGGTGTAACCCAGGCACATATACTACTGCTCTCTCCTGGTGTAACCCGGGCACATACTGTATACTGCTGTACTCTCCTGGTGTAACTCAGGCACATATACTACTGTTCTCTCCTGGTGTAACCCAGGCACATATACTACTGTTCTCTCCTGGTGTAACCCAGGCACATATACTACTGTTCTCTCCTGGTGTAACCCAGGCACATACTGTATACTACTGTACTCTCCTGGTGTAACTCAGGCACATATACTACTGTTCTCTCCTGGTGTAACCCAGGCACATATACTACTGTTCTCTCCTGGTGTAACCCAGGCACATATACTACTGTTCTCTCCTGGTGTAACCCAGGCACATACTGTATACTACTGTACTCTCCTGGTGTAACCCAGGCACATACTGTATACTACTGTACTGTCCTGGTGTAACCCAGGCACATATACTACTGTTCTCTCCTGGTGTAACCCAGGCATATATACTACTGTTCTCTCCTGGTGTAACCCAGGCACATATATTACTGTTCTCTCCTGGTGTAACCCAGGCATATATACTACTGTACTCTCCTGGTGTAACCCAGGCACATATACTACTGTTCTCTCCTGGTGTAACCCAGGCATATATACTACTGTTCTCTCCTGGTGTAACCCAGGAACATATACTACTGTTCTCTCCTGGTGTAACCCAGGCATATATACTACTGTTCTCTCCTGGTGTAACCCAGGCACATATACTACTGCTCTCTCCTGGTGTAACCCAGGCACATACTGTATACTGCTGTACTCTCCTGGTGTAACTCAGGCACATATACTACTGTTCTCTCCTGGTGTAACCCAGGCACATATACTACTGTTCTCTCCTGATGTAACCCAAGCACATGTACTACTGCTCTCTCCTGGTGTAACCCAGGTACATGTACTACTGCTCTCTCCTGGTGTAACCCAGGTACATATACTACTGTTCTCTCCTGGTGTAACCCAGGCACATATACTACTGTTCTCTCCTGGTGTAACCCAGGCACATATACTACTGTTCTCTCCTGGTGTAACCCAGGCACATATACTACTGTTCTCTCCTGGTGTAACCCAGGCACATATACTACTTTTCTCTCCTGGTGTAACCCAGGCACATATACTACTATTCTCTCCTGGTGTAACTCAGGTACTCTACTCTCCTGGTGTAACCCAGGCACATATACTACTGTTCTCTCCTGGTGTAACCCAGGCACATATACTACTATTCTCTCCTGGTGTAACTCAGGTACTCTACTCTCCTGGTGTAACCCAGGCACATATACTACTGTTCTCTCCTGGAGTAACCCAGGCACATATACTACTTTTTTCTCCTGGTGTAACCCAGGCACATATACTACTGTTCTCTCCTGGTGTAACCCAGGCACATATACTACTGTTCTCTCCTGGTGTAACCCAGGCACATATACTACTTTTCTCTCCTGGTGTAACACAGGCACATATACTACTATTCTCTCCTGGTGTAACTCAGGTACTCTACTCTCCTGGTGTAACCCAGGCACATATACTACTGTTCTCTCCTGGTGTAACCCAGGCACATATACTACTTTTCTCTCCTGGTGTAACCCAGGCACATATACTACTATTCTCTCCTGGTGTAACTCAGGTACTCTACTCTCCTGGTGTAACCCAGGCACATATACTACTGTTCTCTCCTGGTGTAACCCAGGCACATATACTACTATTCTCTCCTGGTGTAACTCAGGTACTCTACTCTCCTGGTGTAACCCAGGCACATATACTACTGTTCTCTCCTGGAGTAACCCAGGCACATATACTACTTTTCTCTCCTGGTGTAACCCAGGCACATATACTACTGTTCTCTCCTGGTGTAACCCAGGCACATATACTACTGTTCTCTCCTGGTGTAACCCAGGTACATATACTACTGTTCTCTCCTGGTGTAACCCAGGCACATATACTACTGTATTCTCCAGGTTTAACCCAGGCACATACACTACTTTTCTCTCCTGGTGTGACCCAGGCACATATACTACTGTTCTCTCCTGGTGTAACCCAGGCACATATACTACTGTTCTCTCCTGGTGTAACCCAGGCACATATACTACTGTTCTCTCCTGGTGTAACCCAGGCACATACTGTATACTACTGTTCTCTCCTGGTGTAACCCAGGTACTCTACTCTCCTGGTGTAACCCAGGCATATATACTACTGTTCTATCCTGGTGTAACCCAGGCACATATACTACTGTTCTCTCCTGGTGTAACCCAGGCATATATACTACTGTTCTCTCCTGGTGTAACCCAGGCATATATACTACTGTTCTCTCCTGGTGTAACCCAGGAACATATACTACTGTTCTCTCCTGGTGTAACCCAGGCACATATACTACTGTTCTCTCCTGGCGTAACCCAGGCACATATACTACTTTTCTCTCCTGGTGTAACCCAGGCACATATACTACTGTTCTCTCCTGGTGTAACCAAGGCACATATACTACTGTTCTCTCCTGGTGTAACCCAGGCATATATACTACTGTTTTCTCCTGGTGTAACCCAGGCATATATACTACTGTTCTCTCCTGGTGTAACCCAGGAACATATACTACTGTTCTCTCCTGGTGTAACCCAGGCATATATACTACTGTTCTCTCCTGGTGTAACCCAGGAACATATACTACTGTTCTCTCCTGGTGTAACCCAGGCACATACACTACTGTACTCTCCTGGTGTTACCCAGGCACATATACTACTGTTCTCTCCTTGAGTAACCCAGGCACATATACTACTTTTCTCTCCTGGTGTAACCCAGGCACATATACTACTGTTCTCTCCTGGTGTAACCCAGGCACATATACTACTGTTCTCTCCTGGTGTAACCCAGGCACATATATTACTGTTCTCTCCTGGTGTAACCCAGGCACATACACTACTGTTCTCTCCTGGTGTAACCCAGGTACATATACTACTGTTCTCTCCTGGTGTAACCCAGGCACATATATTACTGTTCTCTCCTGGTGTAACCCAGGCATATATACTACTTTTCTCTCCTGGTGTAACCCAGGCACATATACTACTATTCTCTCCTGGTGTAACTCAGGTACTCTACTCTCCTGGTGTAACCCAGGCACATATACTACTGTTCTCTCCTGGTGTAACCCAGGCACATATACTACTATTCTCTCCTGGTGTAACTCAGGTACTCTACTCTCCTGGTGTAACCCAGGCACATATACTACTGTTCTCTCCTGGAGTAACCCAGGCACATATACTACTTTTCTCTCCTGGTGTAACCCAGGCACATATACTACTGTTCTCTCCTGGTGTAACCCAGGCACATATACTACTGTTCTCTCCTGGTGTAACCCAGGCACATATACTACTGTTCTCTCCTGGTGTAACCCAGGCACATATACTACTGTATTCTCCAGGTTTAACCCAGGCACATACACTACTTTTATCTCCTGGTGTGACCCAGGCACATATACTACTGTTCTCTCCTGGTGTAACCCAGGCACATATACTACTGTTCTCTCCTGGTGTAACCCAGGCACATATACTACTGTTCTCTCCTGGTGTAACCCAGGCACATACTGTATACTACTGTTCTCTCCTGGTGTAACCCAGGTACTCTACTCTCCTGGTGTAACCCAGGCATATATACTACTGTTCTCTCCTGGTGTAACCCAGGCACATATACTACTGTTCTCTCCTGGTGTAACCCAGGCATATATACTACTGTTCTCTCCTGGTGTAACCCAGGCATATATACTACTGTTCTCTCCTGGTGTAACCCAGGAACATATACTACTGTTCTCTCCTGGTGTAACCCAGGCACATATACTACTGTTCTCTCCTGGCGTAACCCAGGCACATATACTACTTTTCTCTCCTGGTGTAACCCAGGCACATATACTACTGTTCTCTCCTGGTGTAACCAAGGCACATATACTACTGTTCTCTCCTGGTGTAACCCAGGCATATATACTACTGTTCTCTCCTGGTGTAACCCAGGCATATATACTACTGTTCTCTCCTGGTGTAACCCAGGAACATATACTACTGTTCTCTCCTGGTGTAACCCAGGCATATATACTACTGTTCTCTCCTGGTGTAACCCAGGCACATATATTACTGTTCTCTCCTGGTGTAACCCAGGCATATATACTACTGTACTCTCCTGGTGTAACCCAGGCACATATACTACTGTTCTCTCCTGGAGTAACCCAGGCACATATACTACTTTTCTCTCCTGGTGTAACCCAGGCACATATACTACTGTTCTCTCCTGGTGTAACCCAGGCACATATACTACTGTTCTCTCCTGGTGTAACCCAGGCACATATACTACTGTTCTCTCCTGGTGTAACCCAGGCACATATACTACTGTATTCTCCAAGTGTAACCCAGGCACATACACTACTTTTCTCTCCTGGTGTGACCCAGGCACATATACTACTGTTCTCTCCTGGTGTAACCCAGGCACATTTACTACTGTTCTCTCCTGGTGTAACCCAGGCACATATACTACTGTTCTCTCTTGGTGTAACCCAGGCACATACTGTATACTACTGTTCTCTCCTGGTGTAACCCAGGTACTCTACTCTCCTGGTGTAACCCAGGCATATATACTACTGTTCTCTCCTGGTGTAACCCAGGCACATATACTACTGTTCTCTCCTGGTGTAACCCAGGCATATATACTACTGTTCTCTCCTGGTGTAACCCAGGCATATATACTACTGTTCTCTCCTGGTGTAACCCAGGAACATATACTACTGTTCTCTCCTGGTGTAACCCAGGCACATATACTACTGTTCTCTCCTGGCGTAACCCAGGCACATATACTACTTTTCTCTCCTGGTGTAACCCAGGCACATATACTACTGTTTTCTCCTGGTGTAACCAAGGCACATATACTACTGTTCTCTCCTGGTGTAACCCAGGCATATATACTACTGTTCACTCCAGGTGTAACCCAGGCATATATACTACTGTTCTCTCCTGGTGTAACCCAGGCACATATATTACTGTTCTCTCCTGATGTAACCCAGGCACATACTGTATACTACTGTACTCTCCTGGTGTAACCCAGGCACATATACTACTGTTCTCTCCTGGTGTAACCCAGGCATATATACTACTGTTCTCTCCTGGTGTAACCCAGGCACATATATTACTGTTCTCTCCTGGTGTAACCCAGGCATATATACTACTGTACTCTCCTGGTGTAACCCAGGCACATATACTACTGTTCTCTCCTGGTGTAACCCAGGCATATATACTACTGTTCTCTCCTGGTGTAACCCAGGAACATATACTACTGTTCTCTCCTGGTGTAACCCAGGCATATATACTACTGTTCTCTCCTGGTGTAACCCAGGCACATATACTACTGCTCTCTCCTGGTGTAACCCAGGCACATACTGTATACTGCTGTACTCTCCTGGTGTAACTCAGGCACATATACTACTGTTCTCTCCTGGTGTAACCCAGGCACATATACTACTGTTCTCTCCTGATGTTACCCAGGCACATGTACTACTGCTCTCTCCTGGTGTAACCCAGGTACATGTACTACTGCTCTCTCCTGGTGTAACCCAGGTACATATACTACTGTTCTCTCCTGGTGTAACCCAGGCACATATACTACTGTTCTCTCCTGGTGTAACCCAGGCACATATACTACTGTTCTCTCCTGGTGTAACCCAGGCACATATACTACTGTTCTCTCCTGGTGTAACCCAGGCACATACTGTATACTACTGTACTCTCCTGGTGTAACCCAGGCACATATACTACTGTTCTCTCCTGGTGTAACCCAGGCATATATACTACTGTTCTCTCCTGGTGTAACCCAGGCACATACTGTATACTGCTGTACTCTCCTGGTGTAACTCAGGCACATATACTACTGTTCTCTCCTGGTGTAACCCAGGCACATATACTACTGTTCTCTCCTGATGTAACCCAGGCACATGTACTACTGCTCTCTCCTGGTGTAACCCAGGTACATATATTACTGTTCTCTCCTGGTGTAACCCAGGCACATATACTACTGTTCTCTCCTGGTGTAACCCAGGCACATATACTACTGTTCTCTCCTGGTGTAACTCAGGTACTCTACTCTCCTGGTGTAACCCAGGCACATATACTACTGTTCTCTCCTGGTGTAACCCAGGCACATATACTACTATTCTCTCCTGGTGTAACTCAGGTACTCTACTCTCCTGGTGTAACCCAGGCACATATACTACTGTTCTCTCCTGGAGTAACCCAGGCACATATACTACTTTTCTCTCCTGGTGTAACCCAGGCCCATATACTACTGTTCTCTCCTGGTGTAACCCAGGCACATATACTACTGTTCTCTCCTGGTGTAACCCAGGCACATATACTACTGTTCTCTCCTGGTGTAACCCAGGCACATATACTACTGTTCTCTCCTGGTGTAACCCAGGCACATACACTACTTTTCTCTCCTGGTGTGACCCAGGCACATATACTACTGTTCTCTCCTGGTGTGACCCAGGCACATATACTACTGTTCTCTCCTGGTGTAACCCAGGCACATATACTACTGTTCTCTCCTGGTGTAACCCAGGCACATACTGTATACTACTGTTCTCTCCTGGTGTAACCCAGGTACTCTACTCTCCTGGTGTAACCCAGGCATATATACTACTGTTCTCTCCTGCTGTAACCCAGGCACATATACTACTGTTCTCTCCTGGTGTAACCCAGGCATATATACTACTGTTCTCTCCTGGTGTAACCCAGGCATATATACTACTGTTCTCTCCTGGTGTAACCCAGGAACATATACTACTGTTCTCTCCTGGTGTAACCCAGGCATATATACTACTGTTCTCTCCTGGCGTAACCCAGGCACATATAATACTTTTCTCTCCTGGTGTAACCCAGGCATATATACTACTGTTCTCTCCTGGTGTAACCCAGGCACATATACTACTGTTCTCTCCTGGCGTAACCCAGGCACATACTGTATACTACTGTACTCTCCTGGTGTAACCCAGGCACATATACTACTGTTCTCTCCTGGTGTAACCCAGGCATATATACTACTGTTCTCTCCTGGTGTAACCCAGGCACATATACTACTGCTCTCTCCTGGTGTAACCCAGGCACATACTGTATACTGCTGTACTCTCCTGGTGTAACTCAGGCACATATACTACTGTTCTCTCCTGGTGTAACCCAGGTACATATACTACTGTTCTTTCCTGGTGTAACCCAGGCACATACACTACTGTTCTCTCCTGGTGTAAACCAGGCTTATATACTACTGTTCTCTCCTGGTGTAACCCAGGCACATATACTACTGCTCTCTCCTGGTGTAACCCAGGCACATACTGTATACTACTGTTCTCTCCTGGTGTAACCCAGGTACTCTACTCTCCTGGTGTAACCCAGGCACATATACTACTGTACTCTCCTGGTGTAACCCAGGCACATATACTACTTTTCTCTCCTGGTGTAACCCAGGCACATATACTACTGTTCTCTCCTGGTGTAACCAAGGCACATATACTACTGTTCTCTCCTGGTGTAACCCAGGCATATATACTACTGTTCTCTCCTGGTGTAACCCAGGCATATATACTACTGTTCTCTCCTGGTGTAACCCAGGAACATATACTACTGTTCTCTCCTGGTGTAACCTAGGCATATATACTACTGTTCTCTCCTGGTGTAACCCAGGCACATATACAACTGTTCTCTCCTGGTGTAACCCAGGCACATACTGTATACTACTGTACTGTCCTGGTGTAACCCAGGCACATATACTACTGTTCTCTCCTGGTGTAACCCAGGCATATATACTACTGTTCTCTCCTGGTGTAACCAAGGCACATATATTACTGTTCTCTCCTGGTGTAACCCAGGCATATATACTACTGTACTCTCCTGGTGTAACCCAGGCACATATACTACTGTTCTCTCCTGGTGTAACCCAGGCATATATACTACTGTTCTCTCCTGGTGTAACCCAGGAACATATACTACTGTTCTCTCCTGGTGTAAGCCAGGCATATATACTACTGTTCTCTCCTGGTGTAACCCCGGCACATATACTACTGCTCTCTCCTGGTGTAACCCAGGCACATACTGTATACTGCTGTACTCTCCTGGTGTAACTCAGGCACATATACTACTGTTCTCTCCTGGTGTAACCCAGGCACATATACTACTGTTCTCTCCTGATGTAACCCAGGCACATGTACTACTGCTCTCTCCTGGTGTAACCCAGGTACATGTACTACTGCTCTCTCCTGGTGTAACCCAGGTACATATACTACTGTTCTCTCCTGGTGTAACCCAGGCACATATACTACTATTCTCTCCTGGTGTAACCCAGGCACATATACTACTGTTCTCTCCTGGTGTAACCCAGGCACATATACTACTGTTCTCTCCTGGTGTAACCCAGGCACATACTGTATACTACTGTACTCTCCTGGTGTAACCCAGGCACATATACTACTGTTCTCTCCTGGTGTAACCCAGGCATATATACTACTGTTCTCTCCTGGTGTAACCCAGGCACATACTGTATACTGCTGTACTCTCCTGGTGTAACTCAGGCACATATACTACTGTTCTCTCCTGGTGTAACCCAGGCACATATACTACTGTTCTCTCCTGATGTAACCCAGGCACATGTACTACTGCTCTCTCCTGGTGTAACCCAGGTACATATATTACTGTTCTCTCCTGGTGTAACCCAGGCACATATACTACTTTTCTCTCCTGGTGTAACCCAGGCACATATACTACTATTCTCTCCTGGTGTAACTCAGGTACTCTACTCTCCAGGTGTAACCCAGGCACATATACTACTGTTCTCTCCTGGTGTAACCCAGGCACATATACTACTATTCTCTCCTGGTGTAACTCAGGTACTGTACTCTCCTGGTGTAACCCAGGCACATATACTACTGTTCTCTCCTGGAGTAACCCAGGCACATATACTACTTTTCTCTCCTGGTGTAACCAAGGCACATATACTACTGTTCTCTCCTGGTGTAACCCAGGCACATATACTACTGTATTCTCCAGGTTTAACCCAGGCATATATACTACTGTTCTCTCCTGGTGTAACCCAGGAACATATACTACTGTTCTCTCCTGGTGTAACCCAGGCATATATACTACTGTTCTCTCCTGGTGTAACCCAGGCACATATACTACTGTTCTCTCCTGGTGTAACCCAGGCACATATACTACTGTTCTCTCCTGGTGTAACCCAGGCACATATACTACTGTATTCTCCAGGTTTAACCCAGGCATATATACTACTGTTCTCTCCTGGTGTAACCCAGGAACATATACTACTGTTCTCTCCTGGTGTAACCCAGGCATATATACTACTGTTCTCTCCTGGTGTAACCCAGGCACATATACTACTGCTCTCTCCTGGTGTAACCCGGGCACATACTGTATACTGCTGTACTCTCCTGGTGTAACTCAGGCACATATACTACTGTTCTCTCCTGGTGTAACCCAGGCACATATACTACTGTTCTCTCCTGGTGTAACCCAGGCACATATACTACTGTTCTCTCCTGGTGTAACCCAGGCACATACTGTATACTACTGTACTCTCCTGGTGTAACTCAGGCACATATACTACTGTTCTCTCCTGGTGTAACCCAGGCACATATACTACTGTTCTCTCCTGGTGTAACCCAGGCACATATACTACTGTTCTCTCCTGGTGTAACCCAGGCACATACTGTATACTACTGTACTCTCCTGGTGTAACCCAGGCACATACTGTATACTACTGTACTGTCCTGGTGTAACCCAGGCACATATACTACTGTTCTCTCCTGGTGTAACCCAGGCATATATACTACTGTTCTCTCCTGGTGTAACCCAGGCACATATATTACTGTTCTCTCCTGGTGTAACCCAGGCATATATACTACTGTACTCTCCTGGTGTAACCCAGGCACATATACTACTGTTCTCTCCTGGTGTAACCCAGGCATATATACTACTGTTCTCTCCTGGTGTAACCCAGGAACATATACTACTGTTCTCTCCTGGTGTAACCCAGGCATATATACTACTGTTCTCTCCTGGTGTAACCCAGGCACATATACTACTGCTCTCTCCTGGTGTAACCCAGGCACATACTGTATACTGCTGTACTCTCCTGGTGTAACTCAGGCACATATACTACTGTTCTCTCCTGGTGTAACCCAGGCACATATACTACTGTTCTCTCCTGATGTAACCCAAGCACATGTACTACTGCTCTCTCCTGGTGTAACCCAGGTACATGTACTACTGCTCTCTCCTGGTGTAACCCAGGTACATATACTACTGTTCTCTCCTGGTGTAACCCAGGCACATATACTACTGTTCTCTCCTGGTGTAACCCAGGCACATATACTACTGTTCTCTCCTGGTGTAACCCAGGCACATATACTACTGTTCTCTCCTGGTGTAACCCAGGCACATATACTACTTTTCTCTCCTGGTGTAACCCAGGCACATATACTACTATTCTCTCCTGGTGTAACTCAGGTACTCTACTCTCCTGGTGTAACCCAGGCACATATACTACTGTTCTCTCCTGGTGTAACCCAGGCACATATACTACTATTCTCTCCTGGTGTAACTCAGGTACTCTACTCTCCTGGTGTAACCCAGGCACATATACTACTGTTCTCTCCTGGAGTAACCCAGGCACATATACTACTTTTTTCTCCTGGTGTAACCCAGGCACATATACTACTGTTCTCTCCTGGTGTAACCCAGGCACATATACTACTGTTCTCTCCTGGTGTAACCCAGGCACATATACTACTTTTCTCTCCTGGTGTAACACAGGCACATATACTACTATTCTCTCCTGGTGTAACTCAGGTACTCTACTCTCCTGGTGTAACCCAGGCACATATACTACTGTTCTCTCCTGGTGTAACCCAGGCACATATACTACTTTTCTCTCCTGGTGTAACCCAGGCACATATACTACTATTCTCTCCTGGTGTAACTCAGGTACTCTACTCTCCTGGTGTAACCCAGGCACATATACTACTGTTCTCTCCTGGTGTAACCCAGGCACATATACTACTATTCTCTCCTGGTGTAACTCAGGTACTCTAATCTCCTGGTGTAACCCAGGCACATATACTACTGTTCTCTCCTGGAGTAACCCAGGCACATATACTACTTTTCTCTCCTGGTGTAACCCAGGCACATATACTACTGTTCTCTCCTGGTGTAACCCAGGCACATATACTACTGTTCTCTCCTGGTGTAACCCAGGTACATATACTACTGTTCTCTCCTGGTGTAACCCAGGCACATATACTACTGTATTCTCCAGGTTTAACCCAGGCACATACACTACTTTTCTCTCCTGGTGTGACCCAGGCACATATACTACTGTTCTCTCCTGGTGTAACCCAGGCACATATACTACTGTTCTCTCCTGGTGTAACCCAGGCACATATACTACTGTTCTCTCCTGGTGTAACCCAGGCACATACTGTATACTACTGTTCTCTCCTGGTGTAACCCAGGTACTCTACTCTCCTGGTGTAACCCAGGCATATATACTACTGTTCTATCCTGGTGTAACCCAGGCACATATACTACTGTTCTCTCCTGGTGTAACCCAGGCATATATACTACTGTTCTCTCCTGGTGTAACCCAGGCATATATACTACTGTTCTCTCCTGGTGTAACCCAGGAACATATACTACTGTTCTCTCCTGGTGTAACCCAGGCACATATACTACTGTTCTCTCCTGGCGTAACCCAGGCACATATACTACTTTTCTCTCCTGGTGTAACCCAGGCACATATACTACTGTTCTCTCCTGGTGTAACCAAGGCACATATACTACTGTTCTCTCCTGGTGTAACCCAGGCATATATACTACTGTTTTCTCCTGGTGTAACCCAGGCATATATACTACTGTTCTCTCCTGGTGTAACCCAGGAACATATACTACTGTTCTCTCCTGGTGTAACCCAGGCATATATACTACTGTTCTCTCCTGGTGTAACCCAGGAACATATACTACTGTTCTCTCCTGGTGTAACCCAGGCACATACACTACTGTACTCTCCTGGTGTTACCCAGGCACATATACTACTGTTCTCTCCTTGAGTAACCCAGGCACATATACTACTTTTCTCTCCTGGTGTAACCCAGGCACATATACTACTGTTCTCTCCTGGTGTAACCCAGGCACATATACTACTGTTCTCTCCTGGTGTAACCCAGGCACATATATTACTGTTCTCTCCTGGTGTAACCCAGGCACATACACTACTGTTCTCTCCTGGTGTAACCCAGGTACATATACTACTGTTCTCTCCTGGTGTAACCCAGGCACATATATTACTGTTCTCTCCTGGTGTAACCCAGGCATATATACTACTTTTCTCTCCTGGTGTAACCCAGGCACATATACTACTATTCTCTCCTGGTGTAACTCAGGTACTCTACTCTCCTGGTGTAACCCAGGCACATATACTACTGTTCTCTCCTGGTGTAACCCAGGCACATATACTACTATTCTCTCCTGGTGTAACTCAGGTACTCTACTCTCCTGGTGTAACCCAGGCACATATACTACTGTTCTCTCCTGGAGTAACCCAGGCACATATACTACTTTTCTCTCCTGGTGTAACCCAGGCACATATACTACTGTTCTCTCCTGGTGTAACCCAGGCACATATACTACTGTTCTCTCCTGGTGTAACCCAGGCACATATACTACTGTTCTCTCCTGGTGTAACCCAGGCACATATACTACTGTATTCTCCAGGTTTAACCCAGGCACATACACTACTTTTATCTCCTGGTGTGACCCAGGCACATATACTACTGTTCTCTCCTGGTGTAACCCAGGCACATATACTACTGTTCTCTCCTGGTGTAACCCAGGCACATATACTACTGTTCTCTCCTGGTGTAACCCAGGCACATACTGTATACTACTGTTCTCTCCTGGTGTAACCCAGGTACTCTACTCTCCTGGTGTAACCCAGGCATATATACTACTGTTCTCTCCTGGTGTAACCCAGGCACATATACTACTGTTCTCTCCTGGTGTAACCCAGGCATATATACTACTGTTCTCTCCTGGTGTAACCCAGGCATATATACTACTGTTCTCTCCTGGTGTAACCCAGGAACATATACTACTGTTCTCTCCTGGTGTAACCCAGGCACATATACTACTGTTCTCTCCTGGCGTAACCCAGGCACATATACTACTTTTCTCTCCTGGTGTAACCCAGGCACATATACTACTGTTCTCTCCTGGTGTAACCAAGGCACATATACTACTGTTCTCTCCTGGTGTAACCCAGGCATATATACTACTGTTCTCTCCTGGTGTAACCCAGGCATATATACTACTGTTCTCTCCTGGTGTAACCCAGGAACATATACTACTGTTCTCTCCTGGTGTAACCCAGGCATATATACTACTGTTCTCTCCTGGTGTAACCCAGGCACATATATTACTGTTCTCTCCTGGTGTAACCCAGGCATATATACTACTGTACTCTCCTGGTGTAACCCAGGCACATATACTACTGTTCTCTCCTGGAGTAACCCAGGCACATATACTACTTTTCTCTCCTGGTGTAACCCAGGCACATATACTACTGTTCTCTCCTGGTGTAACCCAGGCACATATACTACTGTTCTCTCCTGGTGTAACCCAGGCACATATACTACTGTTCTCTCCTGGTGTAACCCAGGCACATATACTACTGTATTCTCCAAGTGTAACCCAGGCACATACACTACTTTTCTCTCCTGGTGTGACCCAGGCACATATACTACTGTTCTCTCCTGGTGTAACCCAGGCACATTTACTACTGTTCTCTCCTGGTGTAACCCAGGCACATATACTACTGTTCTCTCTTGGTGTAACCCAGGCACATACTGTATACTACTGTTCTCTCCTGGTGTAACCCAGGTACTCTACTCTCCTGGTGTAACCCAGGCATATATACTACTGTTCTCTCCTGGTGTAACCCAGGCACATATACTACTGTTCTCTCCTGGTGTAACCCAGGCATATATACTACTGTTCTCTCCTGGTGTAACCCAGGCATATATACTACTGTTCTCTCCTGGTGTAACCCAGGAACATATACTACTGTTCTCTCCTGGTGTAACCCAGGCACATATACTACTGTTCTCTCCTGGCGTAACCCAGGCACATATACTACTTTTCTCTCCTGGTGTAACCCAGGCACATATACTACTGTTTTCTCCTGGTGTAACCAAGGCACATATACTACTGTTCTCTCCTGGTGTAACCCAGGCATATATACTACTGTTCACTCCAGGTGTAACCCAGGCATATATACTACTGTTCTCTCCTGGTGTAACCCAGGAACATATACTACTGTTCTCTCCTGGTGTAACCCAGGCATATATACTACTGTTCTCTCCTGGCGTAACCCAGGCACATATACTACTGTTCTCTCCTGGCGTAACCCAGGCACATACTGTATACTACTGTACTCTCCTGGTGTAACCCAGGCACATATACTACTGTTCTCTCCTGGTGTAACCCAGGCATATATACTACTGTTCTCTCCTGGTGTAACCCAGGCACATATACTACTGCTCTCTCCTGGTGTAACCCAGGCACATACTGTATACTGCTGTACTCTCCTGGTGTAACTCAGGCACATATACTACTGTTCTCTCCTGGTGTAACCCAGGTACATATACTACTGTTCTTTCCTGGTGTAACCCAGGCACATACACTACTGTTCTCTCCTGGTGTAAACCAGGCATATATACTACTGTTCTCTCCTGGTGTAACCCAGGCACATATACTACTGCTCTCTCCTGGTGTAACCCAGGCACATACTGTATACTACTGTTCTCTCCTGGTGTAACCCAGGCACATACTGTATACTACTGTTCTCTCCTGGTGTAACCCAGGCATATATACTACTGTTCTCTCCTGGTGTAACCCAGGAACATATACTACTGTTCTCTCCTGGTGTAACCCAGGCATATATACTACTGTTCTCTCCTGGTGTAACCCAGGCACATATACTACTGTTCTCTCCTGGTGTAACCCAGGCACATACTGTATACTACTGTTCTCTCCTGGTGTAACCCAGGTACTCTACTCTCCTGGTGTAACCCAGGCATATATACTACTGTTCTCTCCTGGTGTAACCCAGGCACATATACTACTGTTCTCTCCTGGTGTAACCCAGGCATATATACTACTGTTCTCTCCTGGTGTAACCCAGGCATATATACTACTGTTCTCTCCTGGTGTAACCCAGGAACATATACTACTGTTCTCTCCTGGTGTAACCCAGGCACATATACTACTGTTCTCTCCTGGCGTAACCCAGGCACATATACTACTTTTCTCTCCTGGTGTAACCCAGGCACATATACTACTGTTCTCTCCTGGTGTAACCAAGGCACATATACTACTGTTCTCTCCTGGTGTAACCCAGGCATATATACTACTGTTCACTCCAGGTGTAACCCAGGCATATATACTACTGTTCTCTCCTGGTGTAACCCAGGAACATATACTACTGTTCTCTCCTGGTGTAACCCAGGCATATATACTACTGTTCTCTCCTGGCGTAACCCAGGCACATATACTACTGTTCTCTCCTGGCGTAACCCAGGCACATACTGTATACTACTGTACTCTCCTGGTGTAACCCAGGCACATATACTACTGTTCTCTCCTGGTGTAACCCAGGCATATATACTACTGTTCTCTCCTGGTGTAACCCAGGCACATATACTACTGCTCTCTCCTGGTGTAACCCAGGCACATACTGTATACTGCTGTACTCTCCTGGTGTAACTCAGGCACATATACTACTGTTCTCTCCTGGTGTAACCCAGGTACATATACTACTGTTCTTTCCTGGTGTAACCCAGGCACATACACTACTGTTCTCTCCTGGTGTAAACCAGGCATATATACTACTGTTCTCTCCTGGTGTAACCCAGGCACATATACTACTGCTCTCTCCTGGTGTAACCCAGGCACATACTGTATACTACTGTTCTCTCCTGGTGTAACCCAGGTACTCTACTCTCCTGGTGTAACCCAGGCACATATACTACTGTACTCTCCTGGTGTAACCCAGGCACATATACTACTTTTCTCTCCTGGTGTAACCCAGGCACATATACTACTGTTCTCTCCTGGTGTAACCCAGGCACATATACTACTGTTCTCTCCTGGTGTAACCCAGGCATATATACCACTGTTCTCTCCTGGTGTAACCCAGGCATATATACTACTGTTCTCTCCTGGTGTAACCCAGGAACATATACTACTGTTCTCTCCTGGTGTAACCCAGGCACATATACTACTGTTCTCTCCTGGTGTAACCCAGGCACATATACTACTGTTCTCTCCTGATGTAACCCAGGCACATACTGTATACTACTGTACTCTCCTGGTGTAACCCAGGCACATATACTACTGTTCTCTCCTGGTGTAACCCAGGCATATATACTACTGTTCTCTCCTGGTGTAACCCAGGCACATATATTACTGTTCTCTCCTGGTGTAACCCAGGCATATATACTACTGTACTCTCCTGGTGTAACCCAGGCACATATACTACTGTTCTCTCCTGGTGTAACCCAGGCATATATACTACTGTTCTCTCCTGGTGTAACCCAGGAACATATACTACTGTTCTCTCCTGGTGTAACCCAGGCATATATACTACTGTTCTCTCCTGGTGTAACCCAGGCACATATACTACTGCTCTCTCCTGGTGTAACCCAGGCACATACTGTATACTGCTGTACTCTCCTGGTGTAACTCAGGCACATATACTACTGTTCTCTCCTGGTGTAACCCAGGCACATATACTACTGTTCTCTCCTGATGTAACCCAGGCACATGTACTACTGCTCTCTCCTGGTGTAACCCAGGTACATGTACTACTGCTCTCTCCTGGTGTAACCCAGGTACATATACTACTGTTCTCTCCTGGTGTAACCCAGGCACATATACTACTGTTCTCTCCTGGTGTAACCCAGGCACATATACTACTGTTCTCTCCTGGTGTAACCCAGGCACATATACTACTGTTCTCTCCTGGTGTAACCCAGGCACATACTGTATACTACTGTACTCTCCTGGTGTAACCCAGGCACATATACTACTGTTCTCTCCTGGTGTAACCCAGGCATATATACTACTGTTCTCTCCTGGTGTAACCCAGGCACATACTGTATACTGCTGTACTCTCCTGGTGTAACTCAGGCACATATACTACTGTTCTCTCCTGGTGTAACCCAGGCACATATACTACTGTTCTCTCCTGATGTAACCCAGGCACATGTACTACTGCTCTCTCCTGGTGTAACCCAGGTACATATATTACTGTTCTCTCCTGGTGTAACCCAGGCACATATACTACTGTTCTCTCCTGGTGTAACCCAGGCACATATACTACTGTTCTCTCCTGGTGTAACTCAGGTACTCTACTCTCCTGGTGTAACCCAGGCACATATACTACTGTTCTCTCCTGGTGTAACCCAGGCACATATACTACTATTCTCTCCTGGTGTAACTCAGGTACTCTACTCTCCTGGTGTAACCCAGGCACATATACTACTGTTCTCTCCTGGAGTAACCCAGGCACATATACTACTTTTCTCTCCTGGTGTAACCCAGGCCCATATACTACTGTTCTCTCCTGGTGTAACCCAGGCACATATACTACTGTTCTCTCCTGGTGTAACCCAGGCACATATACTACTGTTCTCTCCTGGTGTAACCCAGGCACATATACTACTGTTCTCTCCTGGTGTAACCCAGGCACATACACTACTTTTCTCTCCTGGTGTGACCCAGGCACATATACTACTGTTCTCTCCTGGTGTGACCCAGGCACATATACTACTGTTCTCTCCTGGTGTAACCCAGGCACATATACTACTGTTCTCTCCTGGTGTAACCCAGGCACATACTGTATACTACTGTTCTCTCCTGGTGTAACCCAGGTACTCTACTCTCCTGGTGTAACCCAGGCATATATACTACTGTTCTCTCCTGCTGTAACCCAGGCACATATACTACTGTTCTCTCCTGGTGTAACCCAGGCATATATACTACTGTTCTCTCCTGGTGTAACCCAGGCATATATACTACTGTTCTCTCCTGGCGTAACCCAGGCACATATAATACTTTTCTCTCCTGGTGTAACCCAGGCATATATACTACTGTTCTCTCCTGGTGTAACCCAGGCACATATACTACTGTTCTCTCCTGGCGTAACCCAGGCACATACTGTATACTACTGTACTCTCCTGGTGTAACCCAGGCACATATACTACTGTTCTCTCCTGGTGTAACCCAGGCATATATACTACTGTTCTCTCCTGGTGTAACCCAGGCACATATACTACTGCTCTCTCCTGGTGTAACCCAGGCACATACTGTATACTGCTGTACTCTCCTGGTGTAACTCAGGCACATATACTACTGTTCTCTCCTGGTGTAACCCAGGTACATATACTACTGTTCTTTCCTGGTGTAACCCAGGCACATACACTACTGTTCTCTCCTGGTGTAAACCAGGCTTATATACTACTGTTCTCTCCTGGTGTAACCCAGGCACATATACTACTGCTCTCTCCTGGTGTAACCCAGGCACATACTGTATACTACTGTTCTCTCCTGGTGTAACCCAGGTACTCTACTCTCCTGGTGTAACCCAGGCACATATACTACTGTACTCTCCTGGTGTAACCCAGGCACATATACTACTTTTCTCTCCTGGTGTAACCCAGGCACATATACTACTGTTCTCTCCTGGTGTAACCAAGGCACATATACTACTGTTCTCTCCTGGTGTAACCCAGGCATATATACTACTGTTCTCTCCTGGTGTAACCCAGGCATATATACTACTGTTCTCTCCTGGTGTAACCCAGGAACATATACTACTGTTCTCTCCTGGTGTAACCTAGGCATATATACTACTGTTCTCTCCTGGTGTAACCCAGGCACATATACAACTGTTCTCTCCTGGTGTAACCCAGGCACATACTGTATACTACTGTACTGTCCTGGTGTAACCCAGGCACATATACTACTGTTCTCTCCTGGTGTAACCCAGGCATATATACTACTGTTCTCTCCTGGTGTAACCAAGGCACATATATTACTGTTCTCTCCTGGTGTAACCCAGGCATATATACTACTGTACTCTCCTGGTGTAACCCAGGCACATATACTACTGTTCTCTCCTGGTGTAACCCAGGCATATATACTACTGTTCTCTCCTGGTGTAACCCAGGAACATATACTACTGTTCTCTCCTGGTGTAAGCCAGGCATATATACTACTGTTCTCTCCTGGTGTAACCCCGGCACATATACTACTGCTCTCTCCTGGTGTAACCCAGGCACATACTGTATACTGCTGTACTCTCCTGGTGTAACTCAGGCACATATACTACTGTTCTCTCCTGGTGTAACCCAGGCACATATACTACTGTTCTCTCCTGATGTAACCCAGGCACATGTACTACTGCTCTCTCCTGGTGTAACCCAGGTACATGTACTACTGCTCTCTCCTGGTGTAACCCAGGTACATATACTACTGTTCTCTCCTGGTGTAACCCAGGCACATATACTACTATTCTCTCCTGGTGTAACCCAAGCACATATACTACTGTTCTCTCCTGGTGTAACCCAGGCACATATACTACTGTTCTCTCCTGGTGTAACCCAGGCACATACTGTATACTACTGTACTCTCCTGGTGTAACCCAGGCACATATACTACTGTTCTCTCCTGGTGTAACCCAGGCATATATACTACTGTTCTCTCCTGGTGTAACCCAGGCACATACTGTATACTGCTGTACTCTCCTGGTGTAACTCAGGCACATATACTACTGTTCTCTCCTGGTGTAACCCAGGCACATATACTACTGTTCTCTCCTGATGTAACCCAGGCACATGTACTACTGCTCTCTCCTGGTGTAACCCAGGTACATATATTACTGTTCTCTCCTGGTGTAACCCAGGCACATATACTACTTTTCTCTCCTGGTGTAACCCAGGCACATATACTACTATTCTCTCCTGGTGTAACTCAGGTACTCTACTCTCCAGGTGTAACCCAGGCACATATACTACTGTTCTCTCCTGGTGTAACCCAGGCACATATACTACTATTCTCTCCTGGTGTAACTCAGGTACTGTACTCTCCTGGTGTAACCCAGGCACATATACCACTGTTCTCTCCTGGAGTAACCCAGGCACATATACTACTTTTCTCTCCTGGTGTAACCAAGGCACATATACTACTGTTCTCTCCTGGTGTAACCCAGGCACATATACTACTGTATTCTCCAGGTTTAACCCAGGCATATATACTACTGTTCTCTCCTGGTGTAACCCAGGAACATATACTACTGTTCTCTCCTGGTGTAACCCAGGCATATATACTACTGTTCTCTCCTGGTGTAACCCAGGCACATATACTACTGTTCTCTCCTGGTGTAACCCAGGCACATATACTACTGTTCTCTCCTGGTGTAACCCAGGCACATATACTACTGTATTCTCCAGGTTTAACCCAGGCATATATACTACTGTTCTCTCCTGGTGTAACCCAGGAACATATACTACTGTTCTCTCCTGGTGTAACCCAGGCATATATACTACTGTTCTCTCCTGGTGTAACCCAGGCACATATACTACTGCTCTCTCCTGGTGTAACCCGGGCACATACTGTATACTGCTGTACTCTCCTGGTGTAACTCAGGCACATATACTACTGTTCTCTCCTGGTGTAACCCAGGCACATATACTACTGTTCTCTCCTGGTGTAACCCAGGCACATATACTACTGTTCTCTCCTGGTGTAACCCAGGCACATACTGTATACTACTGTACTCTCCTGGTGTAACTCAGGCACATATACTACTGTTCTCTCCTGGTGTAACCCAGGCACATATACTACTGTTCTCTCCTGGTGTAACCCAGGCACATATACTACTGTTCTCTCCTGGTGTAACCCAGGCACATACTGTATACTACTGTACTCTCCTGGTGTAACCCAGGCACATACTGTATACTACTGTACTGTCCTGGTGTAACCCAGGCACATATACTACTGTTCTCTCCTGGTGTAACCCAGGCATATATACTACTGTTCTCTCCTGGTGTAACCCAGGCACATATATTACTGTTCTCTCCTGGTGTAACCCAGGCATATATACTACTGTACTCTCCTGGTGTAACCCAGGCACATATACTACTGTTCTCTCCTGGTGTAACCCAGGCATATATACTACTGTTCTCTCCTGGTGTAACCCAGGAACATATACTACTGTTCTCTCCTGGTGTAACCCAGGCATATATACTACTGTTCTCTCCTGGTGTAACCCAGGCACATATACTACTGCTCTCTCCTGGTGTAACCCAGGCACATACTGTATACTGCTGTACTCTCCTGGTGTAACTCAGGCACATATACTACTGTTCTCTCCTGGTGTAACCCAGGCACATATACTACTGTTCTCTCCTGATGTAACCCAAGCACATGTACTACTGCTCTCTCCTGGTGTAACCCAGGTACATGTACTACTGCTCTCTCCTGGTGTAACCCAGGTACATATACTACTGTTCTCTCCTGGTGTAACCCAGGCACATATACTACTGTTCTCTCCTGGTGTAACCCAGGCACATATACTACTGTTCTCTCCTGGTGTAACCCAGGCACATATACTACTGTTCTCTCCTGGTGTAACCCAGGCACATATACTACTTTTCTCTCCTGGTGTAACCCAGGCACATATACTACTATTCTCTCCTGGTGTAACTCAGGTACTCTACTCTCCTGGTGTAACCCAGGCACATATACTACTGTTCTCTCCTGGTGTAACCCAGGCACATATACTACTATTCTCTCCTGGTGTAACTCAGGTACTCTACTCTCCTGGTGTAACCCAGGCACATATACTACTGTTCTCTCCTGGAGTAACCCAGGCACATATACTACTGTTCTCTCCTGGTGTAACCCAGGCACATATACTACTGTTCTCTCCTGGTGTAACCCAGGCACATATACTACTGTTCTCTCCTGGTGTAACCCAGGCACATATACTACTTTTCTCTCCTGGTGTAACCCAGGCACATATACTACTATTCTCTCCTGGTGTAACTCAGGTACTCTACTCTCCTGGTGTAACCCAGGCACATATACTACTGTTCTCTCCTGGTGTAACCCAGGCACATATACTACTTTTCTCTCCTGGTGTAACCCAGGCACATATACTACTATTCTCTCCTGGTGTAACTCAGGTACTCTACTCTCCTGGTGTAACCCAGGCACATATACTACTGTTCTCTCCTGGTGTAACCCAGGCACATATACTACTATTCTCTCCTGGTGTAACTCAGGTACTCTACTCTCCTGGTGTAACCCAGGCACATATACTACTGTTCTCTCCTGGAGTAACCCAGGCACATATACTACTTTTCTCTCCTGGTGTAACCCAGGCACATATACTACTGTTCTCTCCTGGTGTAACCCAGGCACATATACTACTGTTCTCTCCTGGTGTAACCCAGGTACATATACTACTGTTCTCTCCTGGTGTAACCCAGGCACATATACTACTGTATTCTCCAGGTTTAACCCAGGCACATACACTACTTTTCTCTCCTGGTGTGACCCAGGCACATATACTACTGTTCTCTCCTGGTGTAACCCAGGCACATATACTACTGTTCTCTCCTGGTGTAACCCAGGCACATATACTACTGTTCTCTCCTGGTGTAACCCAGGCACATACTGTATACTACTGTTCTCTCCTGGTGTAACCCAGGTACTCTACTCTCCTGGTGTAACCCAGGCATATATACTACTGTTCTCTCCTGGTGTAACCCAGGCACATATACTACTGTTCTCTCCTGGTGTAACCCAGGCATATATACTACTGTTCTCTCCTGGTGTAACCCAGGCATATATACTACTGTTCTCTCCTGGTGTAACCCAGGAACATATACTACTGTTCTCTCCTGGTGTAACCCAGGCACATATACTACTGTTCTCTCCTGGCGTAACCCAGGCACATATACTACTTTTCTCTCCTGGTGTAACCCAGGCACATATACTACTGTTCTCTCCTGGTGTAACCAAGGCACATATACTACTGTTCTCTCCTGGTGTAACCCAGGCATATATACTACTGTTTTCTCCTGGTGTAACCCAGGCATATATACTACTGTTCTCTCCTGGTGTAACCCAGGAACATATACTACTGTTCTCTCCTGGTGTAACCCAGGCATATATACTACTGTTCTCTCCTGGTGTAACCCAGGAACATATACTACTGTTCTCTCCTGGTGTAACCCAGGCACATACACTACTGTACTCTCCTGGTGTTACCCAGGCACATATACTACTGTTCTCTCCTTGAGTAACCCAGGCACATATACTACTTTTCTCTCCTGGTGTAACCCAGGCACATATACTACTGTTCTCTCCTGGTGTAACCCAGGCACATATACTACTGTTCTCTCCTGGTGTAACCCAGGCACATATATTACTGTTCTCTCCTGGTGTAACCCAGGCACATACACTACTGTTCTCTCCTGGTGTAACCCAGGTACATATACTACTGTTCTCTCCTGGTGTAACCCAGGCACATATATTACTGTTCTCTCCTGGTGTAACCCAGGCATATATACTACTTTTCTCTCCTGGTGTAACCCAGGCACATATACTACTATTCTCTCCTGGTGTAACTCAGGTACTCTACTCTCCTGGTGTAACCCAGGCACATATACTACTGTTCTCTCCTGGTGTAACCCAGGCACATATACTACTATTCTCTCCTGGTGTAACTCAGGTACTCTACTCTCCTGGTGTAACCCAGGCACATATACTACTGTTCTCTCCTGGAGTAACCCAGGCACATATACTACTTTTCTCTCCTGGTGTAACCCAGGCACATATACTACTGTTCTCTCCTGGTGTAACCCAGGCACATATACTACTGTTCTCTCCTGGTGTAACCCAGGCACATATACTACTGTTCTCTCCTGGTGTAACCCAGGCACATATACTACTGTATTCTCCAGGTTTAACCCAGGCACATACACTACTTTTCTCTCCTGGTGTGACCCAGGCACATATACTACTGTTCTCTCCTGGTGTAACCCAGGCACATATACTACTGTTCTCTCCTGGTGTAACCCAGGCACATATACTACTGTTCTCTCCTGGTGTAACCCAGGCACATACTGTATACTACTGTTCTCTCCTGGTGTAACCCAGGTACTCTACTCTCCTGGTGTAACCCAGGCATATATACTACTGTTCTCTCCTGGTGTAACCCAGGCACATATACTACTGTTCTCTCCTGGTGTAACCCAGGCATATATACTACTGTTCTCTCCTGGTGTAACCCAGGCATATATACTACTGTTCTCTCCTGGTGTAACCCAGGAACATATACTACTGTTCTCTCCTGGTGTAACCCAGGCACATATACTACTGTTCTCTCCTGGCGTAACCCAGGCACATATACTACTTTTCTCTCCTGGTGTAACCCAGGCACATATACTACTGTTCTCTCCTGGTGTAACCAAGGCACATATACTACTGTTCTCTCCTGGTGTAACCCAGGCATATATACTACTGTTCTCTCCTGGTGTAACCCAGGCATATATACTACTGTTCTCTCCTGGTGTAACCCAGGAACATATACTACTGTTCTCTCCTGGTGTAACCCAGGCATATATACTACTGTTCTCTCCTGGTGTAACCCAGGAACATATACTACTGTTCTCTCCTGGTGTAACCCAGGCACATACACTACTGTACTCTCCTGGTGTTACCCAGGCACATATACTACTGTTCTCTCCTTGAGTAACCCAGGCACATATACTACTTTTCTCTCCTGGTGTAACCCAGGCACATATACTACTGTTCTCTCCTGGTGTAACCCAGGCACATATACTACTGTTCTCTCCTGGTGTAACCCAGGCACATATACTACTGTTCTCTCCTGGTGTAACCCAGGCACATATACTACTGTATTCTCCAGGTGTAACCCAGGCACATAAACTACTTTTCTCTCCTGGTGTGACCCAGGCACATATACTACTGTTCTCTCCTGGTGTAACCCAGGCACATATACTACTGTTCTCTCCTGGTGTAACCCAGGCACATATACTACTGTTCTCTCCTGGTGTAACCCAGGCACATACTGTATACTACTGTTCTCTCCTGGTGTAACCCAGGTACTCTACTCTCCTGGTGTAACCCAGGCATATATACTACTGTTCTCTCCTGGTGTAACCCAGGCACATATACTACTGTTCTCTCCTGGTGTAACCCAGGCATATATACTACTGTTCTCTCCTGGTGTAACCCAGGCATATATACTACTGTTCTCTCCTGGTGTAACCCAGGAACATATACTACTGTTCTCTCCTGGTGTAACCCAGGCACATATACTACTGTTCTCTCCTGGCGTAACCCAGGCACATATACTACTTTTCTCTCCTGGTGTAACCCAGGCACATATACTACTGTTCTCTCCTGGTGTAACCAAGGCACATATACTACTGTTCTCTCCTGGTGTAACCCAGGCATATATACCACTGTTCTCTCCTGGTGTAACCCAGGCATATATACTACTGTTCTCTCCTGGTGTAACCCAGGAACATATACTACTGTTCTCTCCTGGCGTAACCCAGGCATATATACTACTGTTCTCTCCTGGCGTAACCCAGGCACATACTGTATACTACTGTACTCTCCTGGTGTAACCCAGGCACATATACTACTGTTCTCTCCTGGTGTAACCCAGGCATATATACTACTGTTCTCTCCTGGTGTAACCCAGGCACATATACTACTGCTCTCTCCTGGTGTAACCCAGGCACATACTGTATACTGCTGTACTCTCCTGGTGTAACTCAGGCACATATACTACTGTTCTCTCCTGGTGTAACCCAGGTACATATACTACTGTTCTTTCCTGGTGTAACCCAGGCACATACACTACTGTTCTCTCCTGGTGTAAACCAGGCATATATACTACTGTTCTCTCCTGGTGTAACCCAGGCACATATACTACTGCTCTCTCCTGGTGTAACCCAGGCACATACTGTATACTACTGTTCTCTCCTGGTGTAACCCAGGTACTCTACTCTCCTGGTGTAACCCAGGCACATATACTACTGTACTCTCCTGGTGTAACCCAGGCACATATACTACTTTTCTCTCCTGGTGTAACCCAGGCATATATACTACTGTTCTCTCCTGGTGTAACCAAGGCACATATACTACTGTTCTCTCCTGGTGTAACCCAGGCATATATACTACTGTTCTCTCCTGGTGTAACCCAGGCATATATACTACTGTTCTCTCCTGGTGTAACCCAGGAACATATACTACTGTTCTCTCCTGGTGTAACCCAGGCATATATACTACTGTTCTCTCCTGGTGTAACCCAGGCACATATACTACTGTATTCTCCAGGTGTAACCCAGGCACATACACTACTTTTCTCTCCTGGTGTGACCCAGGCACATATACTACTGTTCTCTCCTGGTGTAACCCAGGCACATATACTACTGTTCTCTCCTGGTGTAACCCAGGCACATATACTACTGTTCTCTCCTGGTGTAACCCAGGCACATACTGTATACTACTGTTCTCTCCTGGTGTAACCCAGGTACTCTACTCTCCTGGTGTAACCCAGGCATATATACTACTGTTCTCTCCTGGTGTAACCCAGGCACATATACTACTGTTCTCTCCTGGTGTAACCCAGGCATATATACTACTGTTCTCTCCTGGTGTAACCCAGGCATATGTACTACTGTTCTCTCCTGGTGTAACCCAGGAACATATACTACTGTTCTCTCCTGGCGTAACCCAGGCACATATACTACTTTTCTCTCCTGGTGTAACCCAGGCACATATACTACTTTTCTCTCCTGGTGTAACCCAGGCACATATACTACTATTCTCTCCTGGTGTAACTCAGGTACTCTACTCTCCTGGTGTAACCCAGGCACATATACTACTGTTCTCTCCTGGTGTAACCCAGGCATATATACTACTGTTCTCTCCTGGTGTAACCCAGGAACATATACTACTGTTCTCTCCTGGTGTAACCCAGGCACATATACTACTGTTCTCTCCTGGTGTAACCCAGGCATATATACTACTGTTCTCTCCTGGTGTAACCCAGGAACATATACAACTGTTCTCTCCTGGTGTAACCCAGGCACATACTGTATACTACTGTACTGTCCTGGTGTAACCCAGGCACATATACTACTGTTCTCTCCTGGTGTAACCCAGGCATATATACTACTGTTCTCTCCTGGTGTAACCAAGGCACATATATTACTGTTCTCTCCTGGTGTAACCCAGGCATATATACTACTGTACTCTCCTGGTGTAACCCAGGCACATATACTACTGTTCTCTCCTGGTGTAACCCAGGCATATATACTACTGTTCTCTCCTGGTGTAACCCAGGAACATATACTACTGTTCTCTCCTGGTGTAACCCAGGCATATATACTACTGTTCTCTCCTGGTGTAACCCCGGCACATATACTACTGCTCTCTCCTGGTGTAACTCAGGCACATACTGTATACTGCTGTACTCTCCTGGTGTAACTCAGGCACATATACTACTGTTCTCTCCTGGTGTAACCCAGGCACATATACTACTGTTCTCTCCTGATGTAACCCAGGCACATGTACTACTGCTCTCTCCTGGTGTAACCCAGGTACATGTACTACTGCTCTCTCCTGGTGTAACCCAGGTACATATACTACTGTTCTCTCCTGGTGTAACCCAGGCACATATACTACTGTTCTCTCCTGGTGTAACCCAGGCACATATACTACTGTTCTCTCCTGGTGTAACCCAGGCACATATACTACTGTTCTCTCCTGGTGTAACCCAGGCACATACTGTATACTACTGTACTCTCCTGGTGTAACCCAGGCACATATACTACTGTTCTCTCCTGGTGTAACCCAGGCATATATACTACTGTTCTCTCCTGGTGTAACCCAGGCACATACTGTATACTGCTGTACTCTCCTGGTGTAACTCAGGCACATATACTACTGTTCTCTCCTGGTGTAACCCAGGCACATATACTACTGTTCTCTCCTGATGTAACCCCGGCACATGTACTACTGCTCTCTCCTGGTGTAACCCAGGTACATATATTACTGTTCTCTCCTGGTGTAACCCAGGCACATATACTACTTTTCTCTCCTGGTGTAACCCAGGCACATATACTACTATTCTCTCCTGGTGTAACTCAGGTACTCTACTCTCCAGGTGTAACCCAGGCACATATACTACTGTTCTCTCCTGGTGTAACCCAGGCACATATACTACTATTCTCTCCTGGTGTAACTCAGGTACTCTACTCTCCTGGTGTAACCCAGGCACATATACTACTGTTCTCTCCTGGAGTAACCCAGGCACATATACTACTTTTCTCTCCTGGTGTAACCAAGGCACATATACTACTGTTCTCTCCTGGTGTAACCCAGGCACATATACTACTGTATTCTCCAGGTTTAACCCAGGCATATATACTACTGTTCTCTCCTGGTGTAACCCAGGAACATATACTACTGTTCTCTCCTGGTGTAACCCAGGCATATATACTACTGTTCTCTCCTGGTGTAACCCAGGCACATATACTACTGTTCTCTCCTGGTGTAACCCAGGCACATATACTACTGTTCTCTCCTGGTGTAACCCAGGCACATATACTACTGTATTCTCCAGGTTTAACCCAGGCATATATACTACTGTTCTCTCCTGGTGTAACCCAGGAACATATACTACTGTTCTCTCCTGGTGTAACCCAGGCACATATACTACTGTATTCTCCAGGTGTAACCCAGGCACATACACTACTTTTCTCTCCTGGTGTGACCCAGGCACATATACTACTGTTCTCTCCTGGTGTAACCCAGGCACATATACTACTGTTCTCTCCTGGTGTAACCCAGGCACATATACTACTGTTCTCTCCTGGTGTAACCCAGGCACATACTGTATACTACTGTTCTCTCCTGGTGTAACCCAGGTACTCTACTCTCCTGGTGTAACCCAGGCATATATACTACTGTTCTCTCCTGGTGTAACCCAGGCACATATACTACTGTTCTCTCCTGGTGTAACCCAGGCATATATACTACTGTTCTCTCCTGGTGTAACCCAGGCATATATACTACTGTTCTCTCCTGGTGTAACCCAGGAACATATACTACTGTTCTCTCCTGGTGTAACCCAGGCACATATACTACTGTTCTCTCCTGGCGTAACCCAGGCACATATACTACTTTTCTCTCCTGGTGTAACCCAGGCACATATACTACTGTTCTCTCCTGGTGTAACCAAGGCACATATACTACTGTTCTCTCCTGGTGTAACCCAGGCATATATACCACTGTTCTCTCCTGGTGTAACCCAGGCATATATACTACTGTTCTCTCCTGGTGTAACCCAGGAACATATACTACTGTTCTCTCCTGGCGTAACCCAGGCATATATACTACTGTTCTCTCCTGGCGTAACCCAGGCACATACTGTATACTACTGTACTCTCCTGGTGTAACCCAGGCACATATACTACTGTTCTCTCCTGGTGTAACCCAGGCATATATACTACTGTTCTCTCCTGGTGTAACCCAGGCACATATACTACTGCTCTCTCCTGGTGTAACCCAGGCACATACTGTATACTGCTGTACTCTCCTGGTGTAACTCAGGCACATATACTACTGTTCTCTCCTGGTGTAACCCAGGTACATATACTACTGTTCTTTCCTGGTGTAACCCAGGCACATACACTACTGTTCTCTCCTGGTGTAAACCAGGCATATATACTACTGTTCTCTCCTGGTGTAACCCAGGCACATATACTACTGCTCTCTCCTGGTGTAACCCAGGCACATACTGTATACTACTGTTCTCTCCTGGTGTAACCCAGGTACTCTACTCTCCTGGTGTAACCCAGGCACATATACTACTGTACTCTCCTGGTGTAACCCAGGCACATATACTACTTTTCTCTCCTGGTGTAACCCAGGCACATATACTACTGTTCTCTCCTGGTGTAACCAAGGCACATATACTACTGTTCTCTCCTGGTGTAACCCAGGCATATATACTACTGTTCTCTCCTGGTGTAACCCAGGCATATATACTACTGTTCTCTCCTGGTGTAACCCAGGAACATATACTACTGTTCTCTCCTGGTGTAACCCAGGCATATATACTACTGTTCTCTCCTGGTGTAACCCAGGCACATATACTACTGTATTCTCCAGGTGTAACCCAGGCACATACACTACTTTTCTCTCCTGGTGTGACCCAGGCACATATACTACTGTTCTCTCCTGGTGTAACCCAGGCACATATACTACTGTTCTCTCCTGGTGTAACCCAGGCACATATACTACTGTTCTCTCCTGGTGTAACCCAGGCACATACTGTATACTACTGTTCTCTCCTGGTGTAACCCAGGTACTCTACTCTCCTGGTGTAACCCAGGCATATATACTACTGTTCTCTCCTGGTGTAACCCAGGCACATATACTACTGTTCTCTCCTGGTGTAACCCAGGCATATATACTACTGTTCTCTCCTGGTGTAACCCAGGCATATGTACTACTGTTCTCTCCTGGTGTAACCCAGCAACATATACTACTGTTCTCTCCTGGCGTAACCCAGGCACATATACTACTTTTCTCTCCTGGTGTAACCCAGGCACATATACTACTTTTCTCTCCTGGTGTAACCCAGGCACATATACTACTATTCTCTCCTGGTGTAACTCAGGTACTCTACTCTCCTGGTGTAACCCAGGCACATATACTACTGTTCTCTCCTGGTGTAACCCAGGCATATATACTACTGTTCTCTCCTGGTGTAACCCAGGAACATATACTACTGTTCTCTCCTGGTGTAACCCAGGCACATATACTACTGTTCTCTCCTGGTGTAACCCAGGCATATATACTACTGTTCTCTCCTGGTGTAACCCAGGCACATATACAACTGTTCTCTCCTGGTGTAACCCAGGCACATACTGTATACTACTGTACTGTCCTGGTGTAACCCAGGCACATATACTACTGTTCTCTCCTGGTGTAACCCAGGCATATATACTACTGTTCTCTCCTGGTGTAACCAAGGCACATATATTACTGTTCTCTCCTGGTGTAACCCAGGCACATATACTACTGTTCTCTCCTGGTGTAACCCAGGCATATATACTACTGTTCTCTCCTGGTGTAACCCAGGAACATATACTACTGTTCTCTCCTGGTGTAACCCAGGCATATATACTACTGTTCTCTCCTGGTGTAACCCCGGCACATATACTACTGCTCTCTCCTGGTGTAACCCAGGCACATACTGTATACTGCTGTACTCTCCTGGTGTAACTCAGGCACATATACTACTGTTCTCTCCTGGTGTAACCCAGGCACATATACTACTGTTCTCTCCTGATGTAACCCCGGCACATGTACTACTGCTCTCTCCTGGTGTAACCCAGGTACATGTACTACTGCTCTCCCCTGGTGTAACCCAGGTACATATACTACTGTTCTCTCCTGGTGTAACCCAGGCAAATATACTACTGTTCTCTCCTGGTGTAACCCAGGCACATATACTACTGTTCTCTCCTGGTGTAACCCAGGCACATATACTACTGTTCTCTCCTGGTGTAACCCAGGCACATACTGTATACTACTGTACTCTCCTGGTGTAACCCAGGCACATATACTACTGTTCTCTCCTGGTGTAACCCAGGCATATATACTACTGTTCTCTCCTGGTGTAACCCAGGCACATATACTACTGTTCTCTCCTGGTGTAACCCAGGCACATATACTACTGTTCTCTCCTGGTGTAACCCAGGCACATATACTACTGTTCTCTCCTGGTGTAACCCAGGCACATACTGTATACTACTGTACTCTCCTGGTGTAACCCAGGCACATATACTACTGTTCTCTCCTGGTGTAACCCAGGCATATATACTACTGTTCTCTCCTGGTGTAACCCAGGCACATACTGTATACTGCTGTACTCTCCTGGTGTAACTCAGGCACATATACTACTGTTCTCTCCTGGTGTAACCCAGGCACATATACTACTGTTCTCTCCTGATGTAACCCAGGCACATGTACTACTGCTCTCTCCTGGTGTAACCCAGGTACATATATTACTGTTCTCTCCTGGTGTAACCCAGGCACATATACTACTTTTCTCTCCTGGTGTAACCCAGGCACATATACTACTATTCTCTCCTGGTGTAACTCAGGTACTCTACTCTCCAGGTGTAACCCAGGCACATATACTACTGTTCTCTCCTGGTGTAACCCAGGCACATATACTACTATTCTCTCCTGGTGTAACTCAGGTACTCTACTCTCCTGGTGTAACCCAGGCACATATACTACTGTTCTCTCCTGGAGTAACCCAGGCACATATACTACTTTTCTCTCCTGGTGTAACCAAGGCACATATACTACTGTTCTCTCCTGGTGTAACCCAGGCACATATACTACTGTATTCTCCAGGTTTAACCCAGGCATATATACTACTGTTCTCTCCTGGTGTAACCCAGGAACATATACTACTGTTCTCTCCTGGTGTAACCCAGGCATATATACTACTGTTCTCTCCTGGTGTAACCCAGGCACATATACTACTGTTCTCTCCTGGTGTAACCCAGGCACATATACTACTGTTCTCTCCTGGTGTAACCCAGGCACATATACTACTGTATTCTCCAGGTTTAACCCAGGCATATATACTACTGTTCTCTCCTGGTGTAACCCAGGAACATATACTACTGTTCTCTCCTGGTGTAACCCAGGCACATATACTACTGTATTCTCCAGGTGTAACCCAGGCACATACACTACTTTTCTCTCCTGGTGTGACCCAGGCACATATACTACTGTTCTCTCCTGGTGTAACCCAGGCACATATACTACTGTTCTCTCCTGGTGTAACCCAGGCACATATACTACTGTTCTCTCCTGGTGTAACCCAGGCACATACTGTATACTACTGTTCTCTCCTGGTGTAACCCAGGTACTCTACTCTCCTGGTGTAACCCAGGCATATATACTACTGTTCTCTCCTGGTGTAACCCAGGCACATATACTACTGTTCTCTCCTGGTGTAACCCAGGCATATATACTACTGTTCTCTCCTGGTGTAACCCAGGCATATATACTACTGTTCTCTCCTGGTGTAACCCAGGAACATATACTACTGTTCTCTCCTGGTGTAACCCAGGCACATATACTACTGTTCTCTCCTGGCGTAACCCAGGCACATATACTACTTTTCTCTCCTGGTGTAACCCAGGCACATATACTACTGTTCTCTCCTGGTGTAACCAAGGCACATATACTACTGTTCTCTCCTGGTGTAACCCAGGCATATATACCACTGTTCTCTCCTGGTGTAACCCAGGCATATATACTACTGTTCTCTCCTGGTGTAACCCAGGAACATATACTACTGTTCTCTCCTGGCGTAACCCAGGCATATATACTACTGTTCTCTCCTGGCGTAACCCAGGCACATACTGTATACTACTGTACTCTCCTGGTGTAACCCAGGCACATATACTACTGTTCTCTCCTGGTGTAACCCAGGCATATATACTACTGTTCTCTCCTGGTGTAACCCAGGCACATATACTACTGCTCTCTCCTGGTGTAACCCAGGCACATACTGTATACTGCTGTACTCTCCTGGTGTAACTCAGGCACATATACTACTGTTCTCTCCTGGTGTAACCCAGGTACATATACTACTGTTCTTTCCTGGTGTAACCCAGGCACATACACTACTGTTCTCTCCTGGTGTAAACCAGGCATATATACTACTGTTCTCTCCTGGTGTAACCCAGGCACATATACTACTGCTCTCTCCTGGTGTAACCCAGGCACATACTGTATACTACTGTTCTCTCCTGGTGTAACCCAGGTACTCTACTCTCCTGGTGTAACCCAGGCACATATACTACTGTACTCTCCTGGTGTAACCCAGGCACATATACTACTTTTCTCTCCTGGTGTAACCCAGGCACATATACTACTGTTCTCTCCTGGTGTAACCAAGGCACATATACTACTGTTCTCTCCTGGTGTAACCCAGGCATATATACTACTGTTCTCTCCTGGTGTAACCCAGGCATATATACTACTGTTCTCTCCTGGTGTAACCCAGGAACATATACTACTGTTCTCTCCTGGTGTAACCCAGGCATATATACTACTGTTCTCTCCTGGTGTAACCCAGGCACATATACTACTGTATTCTCCAGGTGTAAACCAGGCACATACACTACTTTTCTCTCCTGGTGTGACCCAGGCACATATACTACTGTTCTCTCCTGGTGTAACCCAGGCACATATACTACTGTTCTCTCCTGGTGTAACCCAGGCACATATACTACTGTTCTCTCCTGGTGTAACCCAGGCACATACTGTATACTACTGTTCTCTCCTGGTGTAACCCAGGTACTCTACTCTCCTGGTGTAACCCAGGCATATATACTACTGTTCTCTCCTGGTGTAACCCAGGCACATATACTACTGTTCTCTCCTGGTGTAACCCAGGCATATATACTACTGTTCTCTCCTGGTGTAACCCAGGCATATGTACTACTGTTCTCTCCTGGTGTAACCCAGCAACATATACTACTGTTCTCTCCTGGCGTAACCCAGGCACATATACTACTTTTCTCTCCTGGTGTAACCCAGGCACATATACTACTTTTCTCTCCTGGTGTAACCCAGGCACATATACTACTATTCTCTCCTGGTGTAACTCAGGTACTCTACTCTCCTGGTGTAACCCAGGCACATATACTACTGTTCTCTCCTGGTGTAACCCAGGCATATATACTACTGTTCTCTCCTGGTGTAACCCAGGAACATATACTACTGTTCTCTCCTGGTGTAACCCAGGCACATATACTACTGTTCTCTCCTGGTGTAACCCAGGCATATATACTACTGTTCTCTCCTGGTGTAACCCAGGCACATATACAACTGTTCTCTCCTGGTGTAACCCAGGCACATACTGTATACTACTGTACTGTCCTGGTGTAACCCAGGCACATATACTACTGTTCTCTCCTGGTGTAACCCAGGCATATATACTACTGTTCTCTCCTGGTGTAACCAAGGCACATATATTACTGTTCTCTCCTGGTGTAACCCAGGCACATATACTACTGTTCTCTCCTGGTGTAACCCAGGCATATATACTACTGTTCTCTCCTGGTGTAACCCAGGAACATATACTACTGTTCTCTCCTGGTGTAACCCAGGCATATATACTACTGTTCTCTCCTGGTGTAACCCCGGCACATATACTACTGCTCTCTCCTGGTGTAACCCAGGCACATACTGTATACTGCTGTACTCTCCTGGTGTAACTCAGGCACATATACTACTGTTCTCTCCTGGTGTAACCCAGGCACATATACTACTGTTCTCTCCTGATGTAACCCCGGCACATGTACTACTGCTCTCTCCTGGTGTAACCCAGGTACATGTACTACTGCTCTCCCCTGGTGTAACCCAGGTACATATACTACTGTTCTCTCCTGGTGTAACCCAGGCAAATATACTACTGTTCTCTCCTGGTGTAACCCAGGCACATATACTACTGTTCTCTCCTGGTGTAACCCAGGCACATATACTACTGTTCTCTCCTGGTGTAACCCAGGCACATACTGTATACTACTGTACTCTCCTGGTGTAACCCAGGCACATATACTACTGTTCTCTCCTGGTGTAACCCAGGCATATATACTACTGTTCTCTCCTGGTGTAACCCAGGCACATACTGTATACTGCTGTACTCTCCTGGTGTAACTCAGGCACATATACTACTGTTCTCTCCTGGTGTAACCAAGGCACATATACTACTGTTCTCTCCTGATGTAACCCAGGCACATGTACTACTGCTCTCTCCTGGTGTAACCCAGGTACATATATTACTGTTCTCTCCTGGTGTAACCCAGGCACATATACTACTTTTCTCTCCTGGTGTAACCCAGGCACATATACTACTATTCTCTCCTGGTGTAACTCAGGTACTCTACTCTCCAGGTGTAACCCAGGCACATATACTACTGTTCTCTCCTGGTGTAACCCAGGCACATATACTACTATTCTCTCCTGGTGTAACTCAGGTACTCTACTCTCCTGGTGTAACCCAGGCACATATACTACTGTTCTCTCCTGGAGTAACCCAGGCACATATACTACTTTTCTCTCCTGGTGTAACCAAGGCACATATACTACTGTTCTCTCCTGGTGTAACCCAGGCACATATACTACTGTATTCTCCAGGTTTAACCCAGGCATATATACTACTGTTCTCTCCTGGTGTAACCCAGGAACATATACTACTGTTCTCTCCTGGTGTAACCCAGGCATATATACTACTGTTCTCTCCTGGTGTAACCCAGGCACATATACTACTGTTCTCTCCTGGTGTAACCCAGGCACATATACTACTGTTCTCTCCTGGTGTAACCCAGGCACATATACTACTGTATTCTCCAGGTTTAACCCAGGCATATATACTACTGTTCTCTCCTGGTGTAACCCAGGAACATATACTACTGTTCTCTCCTGGTGTAACCCAGGCATATATACTACTGTTCTCTCCTGGTGTAACCCAGGCACATATACTACTGCTCTCTCCTGCTGTAACCCGGGCACATACTGTATACTGCTGTACTCTCCTGGTGTAACTCAGGCACATATACTACTGTTCTCTCCTGGTGTAACCCAGGCACATATACTACTGTTCTCTCCTGGTGTAACCCAGGCACATATACTACTGTTCTCTCCTGGTGTAACCCAGGCACATACTGTATACTACTGTACTCTCCTGGTGTAACTCAGGCACATATACTACTGTTCTCTCCTGGTGTAACCCAGGCACATATACTACTGTTCTCTCCTGGTGTAACCCAGGCACATAGACTACTGTTCTCTCCTGGTGTAACCCAGGCACATACTGTATACTACTGTACTCTCCTGGTGTAACCCAGGCACATACTGTATACTACTGTACTGTCCTGGTGTAACCCAGGCACATATACTACTGTTCTCTCCTGGTGTAACCCAGGCATATATACTACTGTTCTCTCCTGGTGTAACCCAGGCACATATATTACTGTTCTCTCCTGGTGTAACCCAGGCATATATACTACTGTACTCTCCTGGTGTAACCCAGGCACATATACTACTGTTCTCTCCTGGTGTAACCCAGGCATATATACTACTGTTCTCTCCTGGTGTAACCCAGGAACATATACTACTGTTCTCTCCTGGTGTAACCCAGGCATATATACTACTGTTCTCTCCTGGTGTAACCCAGGCACATATACTACTGCTCTCTCCTGGTGTAACCCAGGCACATACTGTATACTGCTGTACTCTCCTGGTGTAACTCAGGCACATATACTACTGTTCTCTCCTGGTGTAACCCAGGCACATATACTACTGTTCTCTCCTGATGTAACCCAAGCACATGTACTACTGCTCTCTCCTGGTGTAACCCAGGTACATGTACTACTGCTCTCTCCTGGTGTAACCCAGGTACATATACTACTGTTCTCTCCTGGTGTAACCCAGGCACATATACTACTGTTCTCTCCTGGTGTAACCCAGGCACATATACTACTGTTCTCTCCTGGTGTAACCCAGGCACATATACTACTGTTCTCTCCTGGTGTAACCCAGGCACATATACTACTTTTCTCTCCTGGTGTAACCCAGGCACATATACTACTATTCTCTCCTGGTGTAACTCAGGTACTCTACTCTCCTGGTGTAACCCAGGCACATATACTACTGTTCTCTCCTGGTGTAACCCAGGCACATATACTACTATTCTCTCCTGGTGTAACTCAGGTACTCTACTCTCCTGGTGTAACCCAGGCACATATACTACTGTTCTCTCCTGGAGTAACCCAGGCACATATACTACTTTTTTCTCCTGGTGTAACCCAGGCACATATACTACTGTTCTCTCCTGGTGTAACCCAGGCACATATACTACTGTTCTCTCCTGGTGTAACCCAGGCACATATACTACTTTTCTCTCCTGGTGTAACACAGGCACATATACTACTATTCTCTCCTGGTGTAACTCAGGTACTCTACTCTCCTGGTGTAACCCAGGCACATATACTACTGTTCTCTCCTGGTGTAACCCAGGCACATATACTACTTTTCTCTCCTGGTGTAACCCAGGCACATATACTACTATTCTCTCCTGGTGTAACTCAGGTACTCTACTCTCCTGGTGTAACCCAGGCACATATACTACTGTTCTCTCCTGGTGTAACCCAGGCACATATACTACTATTCTCTCCTGGTGTAACTCAGGTACTCTACTCTCCTGGTGTAACCCAGGCACATATACTACTGTTCTCTCCTGGAGTAACCCAGGCACATATACTACTTTTCTCTCCTGGTGTAACCCAGGCACATATACTACTGTTCTCTCCTGGTGTAACCCAGGCACATATACTACTGTTCTCTCCTGGTGTAACCCAGGTACATATACTACTGTTCTCTCCTGGTGTAACCCAGGCACATATACTACTGTATTCTCCAGGTTTAACCCAGGCACATACACTACTTTTCTCTCCTGGTGTGACCCAGGCACATATACTACTGTTCTCTCCTGGTGTAACCCAGGCACATATACTACTGTTCTCTCCTGGTGTAACCCAGGCACATATACTACTGTTCTCTCCTGGTGTAACCCAGGCACATACTGTATACTACTGTTCTCTCCTGGTGTAACCCAGGTACTCTACTCTCCTGGTGTAACCCAGGCATATATACTACTGTTCTATCCTGGTGTAACCCAGGCACATATACTACTGTTCTCTCCTGGTGTAACCCAGGCATATATACTACTGTTCTCTCCTGGTGTAACCCAGGCATATATACTACTGTTCTCTCCTGGTGTAACCCAGGAACATATACTACTGTTCTCTCCTGGTGTAACCCAGGCACATATACTACTGTTCTCTCCTGGCGTAACCCAGGCACATATACTACTTTTCTCTCCTGGTGTAACCCAGGCACATATACTACTGTTCTCTCCTGGTGTAACCAAGGCACATATACTACTGTTCTCTCCTGGTGTAACCCAGGCATATATACTACTGTTTTCTCCTGGTGTAACCCAGGCATATATACTACTGTTCTCTCCTGGTGTAACCCAGGAACATATACTACTGTTCTCTCCTGGTGTAACCCAGGCATATATACTACTGTTCTCTCCTGGTGTAACCCAGGAACATATACTACTGTTCTCTCCTGGTGTAACCCAGGCACATACACTACTGTACTCTCCTGGTGTTACCCAGGCACATATACTACTGTTCTCTCCTTGAGTAACCCAGGCACATATACTACTTTTCTCTCCTGGTGTAACCCAGGCACATATACTACTGTTCTCTCCTGGTGTAACCCAGGCACATATACTACTGTTCTCTCCTGGTGTAACCCAGGCACATATATTACTGTTCTCTCCTGGTGTAACCCAGGCACATACACTACTGTTCTCTCCTGGTGTAACCCAGGTACATATACTACTGTTCTCTCCTGGTGTAACCCAGGCACATATATTACTGTTCTCTCCTGGTGTAACCCAGGCATATATACTACTTTTCTCTCCTGGTGTAACCCAGGCACATATACTACTATTCTCTCCTGGTGTAACTCAGGTACTCTACTCTCCTGGTGTAACCCAGGCACATATACTACTGTTCTCTCCTGGTGTAACCCAGGCACATATACTACTATTCTCTCCTGGTGTAACTCAGGTACTCTACTCTCCTGGTGTAACCCAGGCACATATACTACTGTTCTCTCCTGGAGTAACCCAGGCACATATACTACTTTTCTCTCCTGGTGTAACCCAGGCACATATACTACTGTTCTCTCCTGGTGTAACCCAGGCACATATACTACTGTTCTCTCCTGGTGTAACCCAGGCACATATACTACTGTTCTCTCCTGGTGTAACCCAGGCACATATACTACTGTATTCTCCAGGTTTAACCCAGGCACATACACTACTTTTATCTCCTGGTGTGACCCAGGCACATATACTACTGTTCTCTCCTGGTGTAACCCAGGCACATATACTACTGTTCTCTCCTGGTGTAACCCAGGCACATATACTACTGTTCTCTCCTGGTGTAACCCAGGCACATACTGTATACTACTGTTCTCTCCTGGTGTAACCCAGGTACTCTACTCTCCTGGTGTAACCCAGGCATATATACTACTGTTCTCTCCTGGTGTAACCCAGGCACATATACTACTGTTCTCTCCTGGTGTAACCCAGGCATATATACTACTGTTCTCTCCTGGTGTAACCCAGGCATATATACTACTGTTCTCTCCTGGTGTAACCCAGGAACATATACTACTGTTCTCTCCTGGTGTAACCCAGGCACATATACTACTGTTCTCTCCTGGCGTAACCCAGGCACATATACTACTTTTCTCTCCTGGTGTAACCCAGGCACATATACTACTGTTCTCTCCTGGTGTAACCAAGGCACATATACTACTGTTCTCTCCTGGTGTAACCCAGGCATATATACTACTGTTCTCTCCTGGTGTAACCCAGGCATATATACTACTGTTCTCTCCTGGTGTAACCCAGGAACATATACTACTGTTCTCTCCTGGTGTAACCCAGGCATATATACTACTGTTCTCTCCTGGTGTAACCCAGGCACATATATTACTGTTCTCTCCTGGTGTAACCCAGGCATATATACTACTGTACTCTCCTGGTGTAACCCAGGCACATATACTACTGTTCTCTCCTGGAGTAACCCAGGCACATATACTACTTTTCTCTCCTGGTGTAACCCAGGCACATATACTACTGTTCTCTCCTGGTGTAACCCAGGCACATATACTACTGTTCTCTCCTGGTGTAACCCAGGCACATATACTACTGTTCTCTCCTGGTGTAACCCAGGCACATATACTACTGTATTCTCCAAGTGTAACCCAGGCACATACACTACTTTTCTCTCCTGGTGTGACCCAGGCACATATACTACTGTTCTCTCCTGGTGTAACCCAGGCACATTTACTACTGTTCTCTCCTGGTGTAACCCAGGCACATATACTACTGTTCTCTCTTGGTGTAACCCAGGCACATACTGTATACTACTGTTCTCTCCTGGTGTAACCCAGGTACTCTACTCTCCTGGTGTAACCCAGGCATATATACTACTGTTCTCTCCTGGTGTAACCCAGGCACATATACTACTGTTCTCTCCTGGTGTAACCCAGGCATATATACTACTGTTCTCTCCTGGTGTAACCCAGGCATATATACTACTGTTCTCTCCTGGTGTAACCCAGGAACATATACTACTGTTCTCTCCTGGTGTAACCCAGGCACATATACTACTGTTCTCTCCTGGCGTAACCCAGGCACATATACTACTTTTCTCTCCTGGTGTAACCCAGGCACATATACTACTGTTTTCTCCTGGTGTAACCAAGGCACATATACTACTGTTCTCTCCTGGTGTAACCCAGGCATATATACTACTGTTCACTCCAGGTGTAACCCAGGCATATATACTACTGTTCTCTCCTGGTGTAACCCAGGCACATATATTACTGTTCTCTCCTGATGTAACCCAGGCACATACTGTATACTACTGTACTCTCCTGGTGTAACCCAGGCACATATACTACTGTTCTCTCCTGGTGTAACCCAGGCATATATACTACTGTTCTCTCCTGGTGTAACCCAGGCACATATATTACTGTTCTCTCCTGGTGTAACCCAGGCATATATACTACTGTACTCTCCTGGTGTAACCCAGGCACATATACTACTGTTCTCTCCTGGTGTAACCCAGGCATATATACTACTGTTCTCTCCTGGTGTAACCCAGGAACATATACTACTGTTCTCTCCTGGTGTAACCCAGGCATATATACTACTGTTCTCTCCTGGTGTAACCCAGGCACATATACTACTGCTCTCTCCTGGTGTAACCCAGGCACATACTGTATACTGCTGTACTCTCCTGGTGTAACTCAGGCACATATACTACTGTTCTCTCCTGGTGTAACCCAGGCACATATACTACTGTTCTCTCCTGATGTTACCCAGGCACATGTACTACTGCTCTCTCCTGGTGTAACCCAGGCACATATACTACTGTTCTCTCCTGGTGTAACCCAGGCACATATACTACTGTTCTCTCCTGGTGTAACCCAGGCACATACTGTATACTACTGTTCTCTCCTGGTGTAACCCAGGTACTCTACTCTCCTGGTGTAACCCAGGCATATATACTACTGTTCTATCCTGGTGTAACCCAGGCACATATACTACTGTTCTCTCCTGGTGTAACCCAGGCATATATACTACTGTTCTCTCCTGGTGTAACCCAGGCATATATACTACTGTTCTCTCCTGGTGTAACCCAGGAACATATACTACTGTTCTCTCCTGGTGTAACCCAGGCACATATACTACTGTTCTCTCCTGGCGTAACCCAGGCACATATACTACTTTTCTCTCCTGGTGTAACCCAGGCACATATACTACTGTTCTCTCCTGGTGTAACCAAGGCACATATACTACTGTTCTCTCCTGGTGTAACCCAGGCATATATACTACTGTTTTCTCCTGGTGTAACCCAGGCATATATACTACTGTTCTCTCCTGGTGTAACCCAGGAACATATACTACTGTTCTCTCCTGGTGTAACCCAGGCATATATACTACTGTTCTCTCCTGGTGTAACCCAGGAACATATACTACTGTTCTCTCCTGGTGTAACCCAGGCACATACACTACTGTACTCTCCTGGTGTTACCCAGGCACATATACTACTGTTCTCTCCTTGAGTAACCCAGGCACATATACTACTTTTCTCTCCTGGTGTAACCCAGGCACATATACTACTGTTCTCTCCTGGTGTAACCCAGGCACATATACTACTGTTCTCTCCTGGTGTAACCCAGGCACATATATTACTGTTCTCTCCTGGTGTAACCCAGGCACATACACTACTGTTCTCTCCTGGTGTAACCCAGGTACATATACTACTGTTCTCTCCTGGTGTAACCCAGGCACATATATTACTGTTCTCTCCTGGTGTAACCCAGGCATATATACTACTTTTCTCTCCTGGTGTAACCCAGGCACATATACTACTATTCTCTCCTGGTGTAACTCAGGTACTCTACTCTCCTGGTGTAACCCAGGCACATATACTACTGTTCTCTCCTGGTGTAACCCAGGCACATATACTACTATTCTCTCCTGGTGTAACTCAGGTACTCTACTCTCCTGGTGTAACCCAGGCACATATACTACTGTTCTCTCCTGGAGTAACCCAGGCACATATACTACTTTTCTCTCCTGGTGTAACCCAGGCACATATACTACTGTTCTCTCCTGGTGTAACCCAGGCACATATACTACTGTTCTCTCCTGGTGTAACCCAGGCACATATACTACTGTTCTCTCCTGGTGTAACCCAGGCACATAAACTACTGTATTCTCCAGGTTTAACCCAGGCACATACACTACTTTTATCTCCTGGTGTGACCCAGGCACATATACTACTGTTCTCTCCTGGTGTAACCCAGGCACATATACTACTGTTCTCTCCTGGTGTAACCCAGGCACATATACTACTGTTCTCTCCTGGTGTAACCCAGGCACATACTGTATACTACTGTTCTCTCCTGGTGTAACCCAGGTACTCTACTCTCCTGGTGTAACCCAGGCATATATACTACTGTTCTCTCCTGGTGTAACCCAGGCACATATACTACTGTTCTCTCCTGGTGTAACCCAGGCATATATACTACTGTTCTCTCCTGGTGTAACCCAGGCATATATACTACTGTTCTCTCCTGGTGTAACCCAGGAACATATACTACTGTTCTCTCCTGGTGTAACCCAGGCACATATACTACTGTTCTCTCCTGGCGTAACCCAGGCACATATACTACTTTTCTCTCCTGGTGTAACCCAGGCACATATACTACTGTTCTCTCCTGGTGTAACCAAGGCACATATACTACTGTTCTCTCCTGGTGTAACCCAGGCATATATACTACTGTTCTCTCCTGGTGTAACCCAGGCATATATACTACTGTTCTCTCCTGGTGTAACCCAGGCATATATACTACTGTTCTCTCCTGTGTAACCCAGGCACATATATTACTGTTCTCTCCTGGTGTAACCCAGGCATATATACTACTGTACTCTCCTGGTGTAACCCAGGCACATATACTACTGTTCTCTCCTGGAGTAACCCAGGCACATATACTACTTTTCTCTCCTGGTGTAACCCAGGCACATATACTACTGTTCTCTCCTGGTGTAACCCAGGCACATATACTACTGTTCTCTCCTGGTGTAACCCAGGCACATATACTACTGTTCTCTCCTGGTGTAACCCAGGCACATATACTACTGTATTCTCCAAGTGTAACCCAGGCACATACACTACTTTTCTCTCCTGGTGTGACCCAGGCACATATACTACTGTTCTCTCCTGGTGTAACCCAGGCACATTTACTACTGTTCTCTCCTGGTGTAACCCAGGCACATATACTACTGTTCTCTCTTGGTGTAACCCAGGCACATACTGTATACTACTGTTCTCTCCTGGTGTAACCCAGGTACTCTACTCTCCTGGTGTAACCCAGGCATATATACTACTGTTCTCTCCTGGTGTAACCCAGGCACATATACTACTGTTCTCTCCTGGTGTAACCCAGGCATATATACTACTGTTCTCTCCTGGTGTAACCCAGGCATATATACTACTGTTCTCTCCTGGTGTAACCCAGGAACATATACTACTGTTCTCTCCTGGTGTAACCCAGGCACATATACTACTGTTCTCTCCTGGCGTAACCCAGGCACATATACTACTTTTCTCTCCTGGTGTAACCCAGGCACATATACTACTGTTTTCTCCTGGTGTAACCAAGGCACATATACTACTGTTCTCTCCTGGTGTAACCCAGGCATATATACTACTGTTCACTCCAGGTGTAACCCAGGCATATATACTACTGTTCTCTCCTGGTGTAACCCAGGAACATATACTACTGTTCTCTCCTGGTGTAACCCAGGCATATATACTACTGTTCTCTCCTGGCGTAACCCAGGCACATATACTACTGTTCTCTCCTGGCGTAACCCAGGCACATACTGTATACTACTGTACTCTCCTGGTGTAACCCAGGCACATATACTACTGTTCTCTCCTGGTGTAACCCAGGCATATATACTACTGTTCTCTCCTGGTGTAACCCAGGCACATATACTACTGCTCTCTCCTGGTGTAACCCAGGCACATACTGTATACTGCTGTACTCTCCTGGTGTAACTCAGGCACATATACTACTGTTCTCTCCTGGTGTAACCCAGGTACATATACTACTGTTCTTTCCTGGTGTAACCCAGGCACATACACTACTGTTCTCTCCTGGTGTAAACCAGGCATATATACTACTGTTCTCTCCTGGTGTAACCCAGGCACATATACTACTGCTCTCTCCTGGTGTAACCCAGGCACATACTGTATACTACTGTTCTCTCCTGGTGTAACCCAGGCACATACTGTATACTACTGTTCTCTCCTGGTGTAACCCAGGCATATATACTACTGTTCTCTCCTGGTGTAACCCAGGAACATATACTACTGTTCTCTCCTGGTGTAACCCAGGCATATATACTACTGTTCTCTCCTGGTGTAACCCAGGCACATATACTACTGTTCTCTCCTGGTGTAACCCAGGCACATACTGTATACTACTGTTCTCTCCTGGTGTAACCCAGGTACTCTACTCTCCTGGTGTAACCCAGGCATATATACTACTGTTCTCTCCTGGTGTAACCCAGGCACATATACTACTGTTCTCTCCTGGTGTAACCCAGGCATATATACTACTGTTCTCTCCTGGTGTAACCCAGGCATATATACTACTGTTCTCTCCTGGTGTAACCCAGGAACATATACTACTGTTCTCTCCTGGTGTAACCCAGGCACATATACTACTGTTCTCTCCTGGCGTAACCCAGGCACATATACTACTTTTCTCTCCTGGTGTAACCCAGGCACATATACTACTGTTCTCTCCTGGTGTAACCAAGGCACATATACTACTGTTCTCTCCTGGTGTAACCCAGGCATATATACTACTGTTCACTCCAGGTGTAACCCAGGCATATATACTACTGTTCTCTCCTGGTGTAACCCAGGAACATATACTACTGTTCTCTCCTGGTGTAACCCAGGCATATATACTACTGTTCTCTCCTGGCGTAACCCAGGCACATATACTACTGTTCTCTCCTGGCGTAACCCAGGCACATACTGTATACTACTGTACTCTCCTGGTGTAACCCAGGCACATATACTACTGTTCTCTCCTGGTGTAACCCAGGCATATATACTACTGTTCTCTCCTGGTGTAACCCAGGCACATATACTACTGCTCTCTCCTGGTGTAACCCAGGCACATACTGTATACTGCTGTACTCTCCTGGTGTAACTCAGGCACATATACTACTGTTCTCTCCTGGTGTAACCCAGGTACATATACTACTGTTCTTTCCTGGTGTAACCCAGGCACATACACTACTGTTCTCTCCTGGTGTAAACCAGGCATATATACTACTGTTCTCTCCTGGTGTAACCCAGGCACATATACTACTGCTCTCTCCTGGTGTAACCCAGGCACATACTGTATACTACTGTTCTCTCCTGGTGTAACCCAGGTACTCTACTCTCCTGGTGTAACCCAGGCACATATACTACTGTACTCTCCTGGTGTAACCCAGGCACATATACTACTTTTCTCTCCTGGTGTAACCCAGGCACATATACTACTGTTCTCTCCTGGTGTAACCCAGGCACATATACTACTGTTCTCTCCTGGTGTAACCCAGGCATATATACCACTGTTCTCTCCTGGTGTAACCCAGGCATATATACTACTGTTCTCTCCTGGTGTAACCCAGGAACATATACTACTGTTCTCTCCTGGTGTAACCCAGGCACATATACTACTGTTCTCTCCTGGTGTAACCCAGGCACATATACTACTGTTCTCTCCTGATGTAACCCAGGCACATACTGTATACTACTGTACTCTCCTGGTGTAACCCAGGCACATATACTACTGTTCTCTCCTGGTGTAACCCAGGCATATATACTACTGTTCTCTCCTGGTGTAACCCAGGCACATATATTACTGTTCTCTCCTGGTGTAACCCAGGCATATATACTACTGTACTCTCCTGGTGTAACCCAGGCACATATACTACTGTTCTCTCCTGGTGTAACCCAGGCATATATACTACTGTTCTCTCCTGGTGTAACCCAGGAACATATACTACTGTTCTCTCCTGGTGTAACCCAGGCATATATACTACTGTTCTCTCCTGGTGTAACCCAGGCACATATACTACTGCTCTCTCCTGGTGTAACCCAGGCACATACTGTATACTGCTGTACTCTCCTGGTGTAACTCAGGCACATATACTACTGTTCTCTCCTGGTGTAACCCAGGCACATATACTACTGTTCTCTCCTGATGTAACCCAGGCACATGTACTACTGCTCTCTCCTGGTGTAACCCAGGTACATGTACTACTGCTCTCTCCTGGTGTAACCCAGGTACATATACTACTGTTCTCTCCTGGTGTAACCCAGGCACATATACTACTGTTCTCTCCTGGTGTAACCCAGGCACATATACTACTGTTCTCTCCTGGTGTAACCCAGGCACATATACTACTGTTCTCTCCTGGTGTAACCCAGGCACATACTGTATACTACTGTACTCTCCTGGTGTAACCCAGGCACATATACTACTGTTCTCTCCTGGTGTAACCCAGGCATATATACTACTGTTCTCTCCTGGTGTAACCCAGGCACATACTGTATACTGCTGTACTCTCCTGGTGTAACTCAGGCACATATACTACTGTTCTCTCCTGGTGTAACCCAGGCACATATACTACTGTTCTCTCCTGATGTAACCCAGGCACATGTACTACTGCTCTCTCCTGGTGTAACCCAGGTACATATATTACTGTTCTCTCCTGGTGTAACCCAGGCACATATACTACTGTTCTCTCCTGGTGTAACCCAGGCACATATACTACTGTTCTCTCCTGGTGTAACTCAGGTACTCTACTCTCCTGGTGTAACCCAGGCACATATACTACTGTTCTCTCCTGGTGTAACCCAGGCACATATACTACTATTCTCTCCTGGTGTAACTCAGGTACTCTACTCTCCTGGTGTAACCCAGGCACATATACTACTGTTCTCTCCTGGAGTAACCCAGGCACATATACTACTTTTCTCTCCTGGTGTAACCCAGGCCCATATACTACTGTTCTCTCCTGGTGTAACCCAGGCACATATACTACTGTTCTCTCCTGGTGTAACCCAGGCACATATACTACTGTTCTCTCCTGGTGTAACCCAGGCACATATACTACTGTTCTCTCCTGGTGTAACCCAGGCACATACACTACTTTTCTCTCCTGGTGTGACCCAGGCACATATACTACTGTTCTCTCCTGGTGTGACCCAGGCACATATACTACTGTTCTCTCCTGGTGTAACCCAGGCACATATACTACTGTTCTCTCCTGGTGTAACCCAGGCACATACTGTATACTACTGTTCTCTCCTGGTGTAACCCAGGTACTCTACTCTCCTGGTGTAACCCAGGCATATATACTACTGTTCTCTCCTGCTGTAACCCAGGCACATATACTACTGTTCTCTCCTGGTGTAACCCAGGCATATATACTACTGTTCTCTCCTGGTGTAACCCAGGCATATATACTACTGTTCTCTCCTGGCGTAACCCAGGCACATATAATACTTTTCTCTCCTGGTGTAACCCAGGCATATATACTACTGTTCTCTCCTGGTGTAACCCAGGCACATATACTACTGTTCTCTCCTGGCGTAACCCAGGCACATACTGTATACTACTGTACTCTCCTGGTGTAACCCAGGCACATATACTACTGTTCTCTCCTGGTGTAACCCAGGCATATATACTACTGTTCTCTCCTGGTGTAACCCAGGCACATATACTACTGCTCTCTCCTGGTGTAACCCAGGCACATACTGTATACTGCTGTACTCTCCTGGTGTAACTCAGGCACATATACTACTGTTCTCTCCTGGTGTAACCCAGGTACATATACTACTGTTCTTTCCTGGTGTAACCCAGGCACATACACTACTGTTCTCTCCTGGTGTAAACCAGGCTTATATACTACTGTTCTCTCCTGGTGTAACCCAGGCACATATACTACTGCTCTCTCCTGGTGTAACCCAGGCACATACTGTATACTACTGTTCTCTCCTGGTGTAACCCAGGTACTCTACTCTCCTGGTGTAACCCAGGCACATATACTACTGTACTCTCCTGGTGTAACCCAGGCACATATACTACTTTTCTCTCCTGGTGTAACCCAGGCACATATACTACTGTTCTCTCCTGGTGTAACCAAGGCACATATACTACTGTTCTCTCCTGGTGTAACCCAGGCATATATACTACTGTTCTCTCCTGGTGTAACCCAGGCATATATACTACTGTTCTCTCCTGGTGTAACCCAGGAACATATACTACTGTTCTCTCCTGGTGTAACCTAGGCATATATACTACTGTTCTCTCCTGGTGTAACCCAGGCACATATACAACTGTTCTCTCCTGGTGTAACCCAGGCACATACTGTATACTACTGTACTGTCCTGGTGTAACCCAGGCACATATACTACTGTTCTCTCCTGGTGTAACCCAGGCATATATACTACTGTTCTCTCCTGGTGTAACCAAGGCACATATATTACTGTTCTCTCCTGGTGTAACCCAGGCATATATACTACTGTACTCTCCTGGTGTAACCCAGGCACATATACTACTGTTCTCTCCTGGTGTAACCCAGGCATATATACTACTGTTCTCTCCTGGTGTAACCCAGGAACATATACTACTGTTCTCTCCTGGTGTAAGCCAGGCATATATACTACTGTTCTCTCCTGGTGTAACCCCGGCACATATACTACTGCTCTCTCCTGGTGTAACCCAGGCACATACTGTATACTGCTGTACTCTCCTGGTGTAACTCAGGCACATATACTACTGTTCTCTCCTGGTGTAACCCAGGCACATATACTACTGTTCTCTCCTGATGTAACCCAGGCACATGTACTACTGCTCTCTCCTGGTGTAACCCAGGTACATGTACTACTGCTCTCTCCTGGTGTAACCCAGGTACATATACTACTGTTCTCTCCTGGTGTAACCCAGGCACATATACTACTATTCTCTCCTGGTGTAACCCAAGCACATATACTACTGTTCTCTCCTGGTGTAACCCAGGCACATATACTACTGTTCTCTCCTGGTGTAACCCAGGCACATACTGTATACTACTGTACTCTCCTGGTGTAACCCAGGCACATATACTACTGTTCTCTCCTGGTGTAACCCAGGCATATATACTACTGTTCTCTCCTGGTGTAACCCAGGCACATACTGTATACTGCTGTACTCTCCTGGTGTAACTCAGGCACATATACTACTGTTCTCTCCTGGTGTAACCCAGGCACATATACTACTGTTCTCTCCTGATGTAACCCAGGCACATGTACTACTGCTCTCTCCTGGTGTAACCCAGGTACATATATTACTGTTCTCTCCTGGTGTAACCCAGGCACATATACTACTTTTCTCTCCTGGTGTAACCCAGGCACATATACTACTATTCTCTCCTGGTGTAACTCAGGTACTCTACTCTCCAGGTGTAACCCAGGCACATATACTACTGTTCTCTCCTGGTGTAACCCAGGCACATATACTACTATTCTCTCCTGGTGTAACTCAGGTACTGTACTCTCCTGGTGTAACCCAGGCACATATACCACTGTTCTCTCCTGGAGTAACCCAGGCACATATACTACTTTTCTCTCCTGGTGTAACCAAGGCACATATACTACTGTTCTCTCCTGGTGTAACCCAGGCACATATACTACTGTATTCTCCAGGTTTAACCCAGGCATATATACTACTGTTCTCTCCTGGTGTAACCCAGGAACATATACTACTGTTCTCTCCTGGTGTAACCCAGGCATATATACTACTGTTCTCTCCTGGTGTAACCCAGGCACATATACTACTGTTCTCTCCTGGTGTAACCCAGGCACATATACTACTGTTCTCTCCTGGTGTAACCCAGGCACATATACTACTGTATTCTCCAGGTTTAACCCAGGCATATATACTACTGTTCTCTCCTGGTGTAACCCAGGAACATATACTACTGTTCTCTCCTGGTGTAACCCAGGCATATATACTACTGTTCTCTCCTGGTGTAACCCAGGCACATATACTACTGCTCTCTCCTGGTGTAACCCGGGCACATACTGTATACTGCTGTACTCTCCTGGTGTAACTCAGGCACATATACTACTGTTCTCTCCTGGTGTAACCCAGGCACATATACTACTGTTCTCTCCTGGTGTAACCCAGGCACATATACTACTGTTCTCTCCTGGTGTAACCCAGGCACATACTGTATACTACTGTACTCTCCTGGTGTAACTCAGGCACATATACTACTGTTCTCTCCTGGTGTAACCCAGGCACATATACTACTGTTCTCTCCTGGTGTAACCCAGGCACATATACTACTGTTCTCTCCTGGTGTAACCCAGGCACATACTGTATACTACTGTACTCTCCTGGTGTAACCCAGGCACATACTGTATACTACTGTACTGTCCTGGTGTAACCCAGGCACATATACTACTGTTCTCTCCTGGTGTAACCCAGGCATATATACTACTGTTCTCTCCTGGTGTAACCCAGGCACATATATTACTGTTCTCTCCTGGTGTAACCCAGGCATATATACTACTGTACTCTCCTGGTGTAACCCAGGCACATATACTACTGTTCTCTCCTGGTGTAACCCAGGCATATATACTACTGTTCTCTCCTGGTGTAACCCAGGAACATATACTACTGTTCTCTCCTGGTGTAACCCAGGCATATATACTACTGTTCTCTCCTGGTGTAACCCAGGCACATATACTACTGCTCTCTCCTGGTGTAACCCAGGCACATACTGTATACTGCTGTACTCTCCTGGTGTAACTCAGGCACATATACTACTGTTCTCTCCTGGTGTAACCCAGGCACATATACTACTGTTCTCTCCTGATGTAACCCAAGCACATGTACTACTGCTCTCTCCTGGTGTAACCCAGGTACATGTACTACTGCTCTCTCCTGGTGTAACCCAGGTACATATACTACTGTTCTCTCCTGGTGTAACCCAGGCACATATACTACTGTTCTCTCCTGGTGTAACCCAGGCACATATACTACTGTTCTCTCCTGGTGTAACCCAGGCACATATACTACTGTTCTCTCCTGGTGTAACCCAGGCACATATACTACTTTTCTCTCCTGGTGTAACCCAGGCACATATACTACTATTCTCTCCTGGTGTAACTCAGGTACTCTACTCTCCTGGTGTAACCCAGGCACATATACTACTGTTCTCTCCTGGTGTAACCCAGGCACATATACTACTATTCTCTCCTGGTGTAACTCAGGTACTCTACTCTCCTGGTGTAACCCAGGCACATATACTACTGTTCTCTCCTGGAGTAACCCAGGCACATATACTACTGTTCTCTCCTGGTGTAACCCAGGCACATATACTACTGTTCTCTCCTGGTGTAACCCAGGCACATATACTACTGTTCTCTCCTGGTGTAACCCAGGCACATATACTACTTTTCTCTCCTGGTGTAACCCAGGCACATATACTACTATTCTCTCCTGGTGTAACTCAGGTACTCTACTCTCCTGGTGTAACCCAGGCACATATACTACTGTTCTCTCCTGGTGTAACCCAGGCACATATACTACTTTTCTCTCCTGGTGTAACCCAGGCACATATACTACTATTCTCTCCTGGTGTAACTCAGGTACTCTACTCTCCTGGTGTAACCCAGGCACATATACTACTGTTCTCTCCTGGTGTAACCCAGGCACATATACTACTATTCTCTCCTGGTGTAACTCAGGTACTCTACTCTCCTGGTGTAACCCAGGCACATATACTACTGTTCTCTCCTGGAGTAACCCAGGCACATATACTACTTTTCTCTCCTGGTGTAACCCAGGCACATATACTACTGTTCTCTCCTGGTGTAACCCAGGCACATATACTACTGTTCTCTCCTGGTGTAACCCAGGTACATATACTACTGTTCTCTCCTGGTGTAACCCAGGCACATATACTACTGTATTCTCCAGGTTTAACCCAGGCACATACACTACTTTTCTCTCCTGGTGTGACCCAGGCACATATACTACTGTTCTCTCCTGGTGTAACCCAGGCACATATACTACTGTTCTCTCCTGGTGTAACCCAGGCACATATACTACTGTTCTCTCCTGGTGTAACCCAGGCACATACTGTATACTACTGTTCTCTCCTGGTGTAACCCAGGTACTCTACTCTCCTGGTGTAACCCAGGCATATATACTACTGTTCTCTCCTGGTGTAACCCAGGCACATATACTACTGTTCTCTCCTGGTGTAACCCAGGCATATATACTACTGTTCTCTCCTGGTGTAACCCAGGCATATATACTACTGTTCTCTCCTGGTGTAACCCAGGAACATATACTACTGTTCTCTCCTGGTGTAACCCAGGCACATATACTACTGTTCTCTCCTGGCGTAACCCAGGCACATATACTACTTTTCTCTCCTGGTGTAACCCAGGCACATATACTACTGTTCTCTCCTGGTGTAACCAAGGCACATATACTACTGTTCTCTCCTGGTGTAACCCAGGCATATATACTACTGTTTTCTCCTGGTGTAACCCAGGCATATATACTACTGTTCTCTCCTGGTGTAACCCAGGAACATATACTACTGTTCTCTCCTGGTGTAACCCAGGCATATATACTACTGTTCTCTCCTGGTGTAACCCAGGAACATATACTACTGTTCTCTCCTGGTGTAACCCAGGCACATACACTACTGTACTCTCCTGGTGTTACCCAGGCACATATACTACTGTTCTCTCCTTGAGTAACCCAGGCACATATACTACTTTTCTCTCCTGGTGTAACCCAGGCACATATACTACTGTTCTCTCCTGGTGTAACCCAGGCACATATACTACTGTTCTCTCCTGGTGTAACCCAGGCACATATATTACTGTTCTCTCCTGGTGTAACCCAGGCACATACACTACTGTTCTCTCCTGGTGTAACCCAGGTACATATACTACTGTTCTCTCCTGGTGTAACCCAGGCACATATATTACTGTTCTCTCCTGGTGTAACCCAGGCATATATACTACTTTTCTCTCCTGGTGTAACCCAGGCACATATACTACTATTCTCTCCTGGTGTAACTCAGGTACTCTACTCTCCTGGTGTAACCCAGGCACATATACTACTGTTCTCTCCTGGTGTAACCCAGGCACATATACTACTATTCTCTCCTGGTGTAACTCAGGTACTCTACTCTCCTGGTGTAACCCAGGCACATATACTACTGTTCTCTCCTGGAGTAACCCAGGCACATATACTACTTTTCTCTCCTGGTGTAACCCAGGCACATATACTACTGTTCTCTCCTGGTGTAACCCAGGCACATATACTACTGTTCTCTCCTGGTGTAACCCAGGCACATATACTACTGTTCTCTCCTGGTGTAACCCAGGCACATATACTACTGTATTCTCCAGGTTTAACCCAGGCACATACACTACTTTTCTCTCCTGGTGTGACCCAGGCACATATACTACTGTTCTCTCCTGGTGTAACCCAGGCACATATACTACTGTTCTCTCCTGGTGTAACCCAGGCACATATACTACTGTTCTCTCCTGGTGTAACCCAGGCACATACTGTATACTACTGTTCTCTCCTGGTGTAACCCAGGTACTCTACTCTCCTGGTGTAACCCAGGCATATATACTACTGTTCTCTCCTGGTGTAACCCAGGCACATATACTACTGTTCTCTCCTGGTGTAACCCAGGCATATATACTACTGTTCTCTCCTGGTGTAACCCAGGCATATATACTACTGTTCTCTCCTGGTGTAACCCAGGAACATATACTACTGTTCTCTCCTGGTGTAACCCAGGCACATATACTACTGTTCTCTCCTGGCGTAACCCAGGCACATATACTACTTTTCTCTCCTGGTGTAACCCAGGCACATATACTACTGTTCTCTCCTGGTGTAACCAAGGCACATATACTACTGTTCTCTCCTGGTGTAACCCAGGCATATATACTACTGTTCTCTCCTGGTGTAACCCAGGCATATATACTACTGTTCTCTCCTGGTGTAACCCAGGAACATATACTACTGTTCTCTCCTGGTGTAACCCAGGCATATATACTACTGTTCTCTCCTGGTGTAACCCAGGAACATATACTACTGTTCTCTCCTGGTGTAACCCAGGCACATACACTACTGTACTCTCCTGGTGTTACCCAGGCACATATACTACTGTTCTCTCCTTGAGTAACCCAGGCACATATACTACTTTTCTCTCCTGGTGTAACCCAGGCACATATACTACTGTTCTCTCCTGGTGTAACCCAGGCACATATACTACTGTTCTCTCCTGGTGTAACCCAGGCACATATACTACTGTTCTCTCCTGGTGTAACCCAGGCACATATACTACTGTATTCTCCAGGTGTAACCCAGGCACATAAACTACTTTTCTCTCCTGGTGTGACCCAGGCACATATACTACTGTTCTCTCCTGGTGTAACCCAGGCACATATACTACTGTTCTCTCCTGGTGTAACCCAGGCACATATACTACTGTTCTCTCCTGGTGTAACCCAGGCACATACTGTATACTACTGTTCTCTCCTGGTGTAACCCAGGTACTCTACTCTCCTGGTGTAACCCAGGCATATATACTACTGTTCTCTCCTGGTGTAACCCAGGCACATATACTACTGTTCTCTCCTGGTGTAACCCAGGCATATATACTACTGTTCTCTCCTGGTGTAACCCAGGCATATATACTACTGTTCTCTCCTGGTGTAACCCAGGAACATATACTACTGTTCTCTCCTGGTGTAACCCAGGCACATATACTACTGTTCTCTCCTGGCGTAACCCAGGCACATATACTACTTTTCTCTCCTGGTGTAACCCAGGCACATATACTACTGTTCTCTCCTGGTGTAACCAAGGCACATATACTACTGTTCTCTCCTGGTGTAACCCAGGCATATATACCACTGTTCTCTCCTGGTGTAACCCAGGCATATATACTACTGTTCTCTCCTGGTGTAACCCAGGAACATATACTACTGTTCTCTCCTGGCGTAACCCAGGCATATATACTACTGTTCTCTCCTGGCGTAACCCAGGCACATACTGTATACTACTGTACTCTCCTGGTGTAACCCAGGCACATATACTACTGTTCTCTCCTGGTGTAACCCAGGCATATATACTACTGTTCTCTCCTGGTGTAACCCAGGCACATATACTACTGCTCTCTCCTGTTGTAACCCAGGCACATACTGTATACTGCTGTACTCTCCTGGTGTAACTCAGGCACATATACTACTGTTCTCTCCTGGTGTAACCCAGGTACATATACTACTGTTCTTTCCTGGTGTAACCCAGGCACATACACTACTGTTCTCTCCTGGTGTAAACCAGGCATATATACTACTGTTCTCTCCTGGTGTAACCCAGGCACATATACTACTGCTCTCTCCTGGTGTAACCCAGGCACATACTGTATACTACTGTTCTCTCCTGGTGTAACCCAGGTACTCTACTCTCCTGGTGTAACCCAGGCACATATACTACTGTACTCTCCTGGTGTAACCCAGGCACATATACTACTTTTCTCTCCTGGTGTAACCCAGGCATATATACTACTGTTCTCTCCTGGTGTAACCAAGGCACATATACTACTGTTCTCTCCTGGTGTAACCCAGGCATATATACTACTGTTCTCTCCTGGTGTAACCCAGGCATATATACTACTGTTCTCTCCTGGTGTAACCCAGGAACATATACTACTGTTCTCTCCTGGTGTAACCCAGGCATATATACTACTGTTCTCTCCTGGTGTAACCCAGGCACATATACTACTGTATTCTCCAGGTGTAACCCAGGCACATACACTACTTTTCTCTCCTGGTGTGACCCAGGCACATATACTACTGTTCTCTCCTGGTGTAACCCAGGCACATATACTACTGTTCTCTCCTGGTGTAACCCAGGCACATATACTACTGTTCTCTCCTGGTGTAACCCAGGCACATACTGTATACTACTGTTCTCTCCTGGTGTAACCCAGGTACTCTACTCTCCTGGTGTAACCCAGGCATATATACTACTGTTCTCTCCTGGTGTAACCCAGGCACATATACTACTGTTCTCTCCTGGTGTAACCCAGGCATATATACTACTGTTCTCTCCTGGTGTAACCCAGGCATATGTACTACTGTTCTCTCCTGGTGTAACCCAGGAACATATACTACTGTTCTCTCCTGGCGTAACCCAGGCACATATACTACTTTTCTCTCCTGGTGTAACCCAGGCACATATACTACTTTTCTCTCCTGGTGTAACCCAGGCACATATACTACTATTCTCTCCTGGTGTAACTCAGGTACTCTACTCTCCTGGTGTAACCCAGGCACATATACTACTGTTCTCTCCTGGTGTAACCCAGGCATATATACTACTGTTCTCTCCTGGTGTAACCCAGGAACATATACTACTGTTCTCTCCTGGTGTAACCCAGGCACATATACTACTGTTCTCTCCTGGTGTAACCCAGGCATATATACTACTGTTCTCTCCTGGTGTAACCCAGGAACATATACAACTGTTCTCTCCTGGTGTAACCCAGGCACATACTGTATACTACTGTACTGTCCTGGTGTAACCCAGGCACATATACTACTGTTCTCTCCTGGTGTAACCCAGGCATATATACTACTGTTCTCTCCTGGTGTAACCAAGGCACATATATTACTGTTCTCTCCTGGTGTAACCCAGGCATATATACTACTGTACTCTCCTGGTGTAACCCAGGCACATATACTACTGTTCTCTCCTGGTGTAACCCAGGCATATATACTACTGTTCTCTCCTGGTGTAACCCAGGAACATATACTACTGTTCTCTCCTGGTGTAACCCAGGCATATATACTACTGTTCTCTCCTGGTGTAACCCCGGCACATATACTACTGCTCTCTCCTGGTGTAACTCAGGCACATACTGTATACTGCTGTACTCTCCTGGTGTAACTCAGGCACATATACTACTGTTCTCTCCTGGTGTAACCCAGGCACATATACTACTGTTCTCTCCTGATGTAACCCAGGCACATGTACTACTGCTCTCTCCTGGTGTAACCCAGGTACATGTACTACTGCTCTCTCCTGGTGTAACCCAGGTACATATACTACTGTTCTCTCCTGGTGTAACCCAGGCACATATACTACTGTTCTCTCCTGGTGTAACCCAGGCACATATACTACTGTTCTCTCCTGGTGTAACCCAGGCACATATACTACTGTTCTCTCCTGGTGTAACCCAGGCACATACTGTATACTACTGTACTCTCCTGGTGTAACCCAGGCACATATACTACTGTTCTCTCCTGGTGTAACCCAGGCATATATACTACTGTTCTCTCCTGGTGTAACCCAGGCACATACTGTATACTGCTGTACTCTCCTGGTGTAACTCAGGCACATATACTACTGTTCTCTCCTGGTGTAACCCAGGCACATATACTACTGTTCTCTCCTGATGTAACCCAGGCACATGTACTACTGCTCTCTCCTGGTGTAACCCAGGTACATATATTACTGTTCTCTCCTGGTGTAACCCAGGCACATATACTACTTTTCTCTCCTGGTGTAACCCAGGCACATATACTACTATTCTCTCCTGGTGTAACTCAGGTACTCTACTCTCCAGGTGTAACCCAGGCACATATACTACTGTTCTCTCCTGGTGTAACCCAGGCACATATACTACTATTCTCTCCTGGTGTAACTCAGGTACTCTACTCTCCTGGTGTAACCCAGGCACATATACTACTGTTCTCTCCTGGAGTAACCCAGGCACATATACTACTTTTCTCTCCTGGTGTAACCAAGGCACATATACTACTGTTCTCTCCTGGTGTAACCCAGGCACATATACTACTGTATTCTCCAGGTTTAACCCAGGCATATATACTACTGTTCTCTCCTGGTGTAACCCAGGAACATATACTACTGTTCTCTCCTGGTGTAACCCAGGCATATATACTACTGTTCTCTCCTGGTGTAACCCAGGCACATATACTACTGTTCTCTCCTGGTGTAACCCAGGCACATATACTACTGTTCTCTCCTGGTGTAACCCAGGCACATATACTACTGTATTCTCCAGGTTTAACCCAGGCATATATACTACTGTTCTCTCCTGGTGTAACCCAGGAACATATACTACTGTTCTCTCCTGGTGTAACCCAGGCACATATACTACTGTATTCTCCAGGTGTAACCCAGGCACATACACTACTTTTCTCTCCTGGTGTGACCCAGGCACATATACTACTGTTCTCTCCTGGTGTAACCCAGGCACATATACTACTGTTCTCTCCTGGTGTAACCCAGGCACATATACTACTGTTCTCTCCTGGTGTAACCCAGGCACATACTGTATACTACTGTTCTCTCCTGGTGTAACCCAGGTACTCTACTCTCCTGGTGTAACCCAGGCATATATACTACTGTTCTCTCCTGGTGTAACCCAGGCACATATACTACTGTTCTCTCCTGGTGTAACCCAGGCATATATACTACTGTTCTCTCCTGGTGTAACCCAGGCATATATACTACTGTTCTCTCCTGGTGTAACCCAGGAACATATACTACTGTTCTCTCCTGGTGTAACCCAGGCACATATACTACTGTTCTCTCCTGGCGTAACCCAGGCACATATACTACTTTTCTCTCCTGGTGTAACCCAGGCACATATACTACTGTTCTCTCCTGGTGTAACCAAGGCACATATACTACTGTTCTCTCCTGGTGTAACCCAGGCATATATACCACTGTTCTCTCCTGGTGTAACCCAGGCATATATACTACTGTTCTCTCCTGGTGTAACCCAGGAACATATACTACTGTTCTCTCCTGGCGTAACCCAGGCATATATACTACTGTTCTCTCCTGGCGTAACCCAGGCACATACTGTATACTACTGTACTCTCCTGGTGTAACCCAGGCACATATACTACTGTTCTCTCCGGGTGTAACCCAGGCATATATACTACTGTTCTCTCCTGGTGTAACCCAGGCACATATACTACTGCTCTCTCCTGGTGTAACCCAGGCACATACTGTATACTGCTGTACTCTCCTGGTGTAACTCAGGCACATATACTACTGTTCTCTCCTGGTGTAACCCAGGTACATATACTACTGTTCTTTCCTGGTGTAACCCAGGCACATACACTACTGTTCTCTCCTGGTGTAAACCAGGCATATATACTACTGTTCTCTCCTGGTGTAACCCAGGCACATATACTACTGCTCTCTCCTGGTGTAACCCAGGCACATACTGTATACTACTGTTCTCTCCTGGTGTAACCCAGGTACTCTACTCTCCTGGTGTAACCCAGGCACATATACTACTGTACTCTCCTGGTGTAACCCAGGCACATATACTACTTTTCTCTCCTGGTGTAACCCAGGCACATATACTACTGTTCTCTCCTGGTGTAACCAAGGCACATATACTACTGTTCTCTCCTGGTGTAACCCAGGCATATATACTACTGTTCTCTCCTGGTGTAACCCAGGCATATATACTACTGTTCTCTCCTGGTGTAACCCAGGAACATATACTACTGTTCTCTCCTGGTGTAACCCAGGCATATATACTACTGTTCTCTCCTGGTGTAACCCAGGCACATATACTACTGTATTCTCCAGGTGTAACCCAGGCACATACACTACTTTTCTCTCCTGGTGTGACCCAGGCACATATACTACTGTTCTCTCCTGGTGTAACCCAGGCACATATACTACTGTTCTCTCCTGGTGTAACCCAGGCACATATACTACTGTTCTCTCCTGGTGTAACCCAGGCACATACTGTATACTACTGTTCTCTCCTGGTGTAACCCAGGTACTCTACTCTCCTGGTGTAACCCAGGCATATATACTACTGTTCTCTCCTGGTGTAACCCAGGCACATATACTACTGTTCTCTCCTGGTGTAACCCAGGCATATATACTACTGTTCTCTCCTGGTGTAACCCAGGCATATGTACTACTGTTCTCTCCTGGTGTAACCCAGCAACATATACTACTGTTCTCTCCTGGCGTAACCCAGGCACATATACTACTTTTCTCTCCTGGTGTAACCCAGGCACATATACTACTTTTCTCTCCTGGTGTAACCCAGGCACATATACTACTATTCTCTCCTGGTGTAACTCAGGTACTCTACTCTCCTGGTGTAACCCAGGCACATATACTACTGTTCTCTCCTGGTGTAACCCAGGCATATATACTACTGTTCTCTCCTGGTGTAACCCAGGAACATATACTACTGTTCTCTCCTGGTGTAACCCAGGCACATATACTACTGTTCTCTCCTGGTGTAACCCAGGCATATATACTACTGTTCTCTCCTGGTGTAACCCAGGCACATATACAACTGTTCTCTCCTGGTGTAACCCAGGCACATACTGTATACTACTGTACTGTCCTGGTGTAACCCAGGCACATATACTACTGTTCTCTCCTGGTGTAACCCAGGCATATATACTACTGTTCTCTCCTGGTGTAACCAAGGCACATATATTACTGTTCTCTCCTGGTGTAACCCAGGCACATATACTACTGTTCTCTCCTGGTGTAACCCAGGCATATATACTACTGTTCTCTCCTGGTGTAACCCAGGAACATATACTACTGTTCTCTCCTGGTGTAACCCAGGCATATATACTACTGTTCTCTCCTGGTGTAACCCCGGCACATATACTACTGCTCTCTCCTGGTGTAACCCAGGCACATACTGTATACTGCTGTACTCTCCTGGTGTAACTCAGGCACATATACTACTGTTCTCTCCTGGTGTAACCCAGGCACATATACTACTGTTCTCTCCTGATGTAACCCCGGCACATGTACTACTGCTCTCTCCTGGTGTAACCCAGGTACATGTACTACTGCTCTCCCCTGGTGTAACCCAGGTACATATACTACTGTTCTCTCCTGGTGTAACCCAGGCAAATATACTACTGTTCTCTCCTGGTGTAACCCAGGCACATATACTACTGTTCTCTCCTGGTGTAACCCAGGCACATATACTACTGTTCTCTCCTGGTGTAACCCAGGCACATACTGTATACTACTGTACTCTCCTGGTGTAACCCAGGCACATATACTACTGTTCTCTCCTGGTGTAACCCAGGCATATATACTACTGTTCTCTCCTGGTGTAACCCAGGCACATATACTACTGTTCTCTCCTGGTGTAACCCAGGCACATATACTACTGTTCTCTCCTGGTGTAACCCAGGCACATATACTACTGTTCTCTCCTGGTGTAACCCAGGCACATACTGTATACTACTGTACTCTCCTGGTGTAACCCAGGCACATATACTACTGTTCTCTCCTGGTGTAACCCAGGCATATATACTACTGTTCTCTCCTGGTGTAACCCAGGCACATACTGTATACTGCTGTACTCTCCTGGTGTAACTCAGGCACATATACTACTGTTCTCTCCTGGTGTAACCCAGGCACATATACTACTGTTCTCTCCTGATGTAACCCAGGCACATGTACTACTGCTCTCTCCTGGTGTAACCCAGGTACATGTACTACTGCTCTCCCCTGGTGTAACCCAGGTACATATACTACTGTTCTCTCCTGGTGTAACCCAGGCAAATATACTACTGTTCTCTCCTGGTGTAACCCAGGCACATATACTACTGTTCTCTCCTGGTGTAACCCAGGCACATATACTACTGTTCTCTCCTGGTGTAACCCAGGCACATACTGTATACTACTGTACTCTCCTGGTGTAACCCAGGCACATATACTACTGTTCTCTCCTGGTGTAACCCAGGCATATATACTACTGTTCTCTCCTGGTGTAACCCAGGCACATATACTACTGTTCTCTCCTGGTGTAACCCAGGCACATATACTACTGTTCTCTCCTGGTGTAACCCAGGCACATATACTACTGTTCTCTCCTGGTGTAACCCAGGCACATACTGTATACTACTGTACTCTCCTGGTGTAACCCAGGCACATATACTACTGTTCTCTCCTGGTGTAACCCAGGCATATATACTACTGTTCTCTCCTGGTGTAACCCAGGCACATACTGTATACTGCTGTACTCTCCTGGTGTAACTCAGGCACATATACTACTGTTCTCTCCTGGTGTAACCCAGGCACATATACTACTGTTCTCTCCTGATGTAACCCAGGCACATGTACTACTGCTCTCTCCTGGTGTAACCCAGGTACATATATTACTGTTCTCTCCTGGTGTAACCCAGGCACATATACTACTTTTCTCTCCTGGTGTAACCCAGGCACATATACTACTATTCTCTCCTGGTGTAACTCAGGTACTCTACTCTCCAGGTGTAACCCAGGCACATATACTACTGTTCTCTCCTGGTGTAACCCAGGCACATATACTACTATTCTCTCCTGGTGTAACTCAGGTACTCTACTCTCCTGGTGTAACCCAGGCACATATACTACTGTTCTCTCCTGGAGTAACCCAGGCACATATACTACTTTTCTCTCCTGGTGTAACCAAGGCACATATACTACTGTTCTCTCCTGGTGTAACCCAGGCACATATACTACTGTATTCTCCAGGTTTAACCCAGGCATATATACTACTGTTCTCTCCTGGTGTAACCCAGGAACATATACTACTGTTCTCTCCTGGTGTAACCCAGGCATATATACTACTGTTCTCTCCTGGTGTAACCCAGGCACATATACTACTGTTCTCTCCTGGTGTAACCCAGGCACATATACTACTGTTCTCTCCTGGTGTAACCCAGGCACATATACTACTGTATTCTCCAGGTTTAACCCAGGCATATATACTACTGTTCTCTCCTGGTGTAACCCAGGAACATATACTACTGTTCTCTCCTGGTGTAACCCAGGCACATATACTACTGTATTCTCCAGGTGTAACCCAGGCACATACACTACTTTTCTCTCCTGGTGTGACCCAGGCACATATACTACTGTTCTCTCCTGGTGTAACCCAGGCACATATACTACTGTTCTCTCCTGGTGTAACCCAGGCACATATACTACTGTTCTCTCCTGGTGTAACCCAGGCACATACTGTATACTACTGTTCTCTCCTGGTGTAACCCAGGTACTCTACTCTCCTGGTGTAACCCAGGCATATATACTACTGTTCTCTCCTGGTGTAACCCAGGCACATATACTACTGTTCTCTCCTGGTGTAACCCAGGCATATATACTACTGTTCTCTCCTGGTGTAACCCAGGCATATATACTACTGTTCTCTCCTGGTGTAACCCAGGAACATATACTACTGTTCTCTCCTGGTGTAACCCAGGCACATATACTACTGTTCTCTCCTGGCGTAACCCAGGCACATATACTACTTTTCTCTCCTGGTGTAACCCAGGCACATATACTACTGTTCTCTCCTGGTGTAACCAAGGCACATATACTACTGTTCTCTCCTGGTGTAACCCAGGCATATATACCACTGTTCTCTCCTGGTGTAACCCAGGCATATATACTACTGTTCTCTCCTGGTGTAACCCAGGAACATATACTACTGTTCTCTCCTGGCGTAACCCAGGCATATATACTACTGTTCTCTCCTGGCGTAACCCAGGCACATACTGTATACTACTGTACTCTCCTGGTGTAACCCAGGCACATATACTACTGTTCTATCCTGGTGTAACCCAGGCATATATACTACTGTTCTCTCCTGGTGTAACCCAGGCACATATACTACTGCTCTCTCCTGGTGTAACCCAGGCACATACTGTATACTGCTGTACTCTCCTGGTGTAACTCAGGCACATATACTACTGTTCTCTCCTGGTGTAACCCAGGTACATATACTACTGTTCTTTCCTGGTGTAACCCAGGCACATACACTACTGTTCTCTCCTGGTGTAAACCAGGCATATATACTACTGTTCTCTCCTGGTGTAACCCAGGCACATATACTACTGCTCTCTCCTGGTGTAACCCAGGCACATACTGTATACTACTGTTCTCTCCTGGTGTAACCCAGGTACTCTACTCTCCTGGTGTAACCCAGGCACATATACTACTGTACTCTCCTGGTGTAACCCAGGCACATATACTACTTTTCTCTCCTGGTGTAACCCAGGCACATATACTACTGTTCTCTCCTGGTGTAACCAAGGCACATATACTACTGTTCTCTCCTGGTGTAACCCAGGCATATATACTACTGTTCTCTCCTGGTGTAACCCAGGCATATATACTACTGTTCTCTCCTGGTGTAACCCAGGAACATATACTACTGTTCTCTCCTGGTGTAACCCAGGCATATATACTACTGTTCTCTCCTGGTGTAACCCAGGCACATATACTACTGTATTCTCCAGGTGTAACCCAGGCACATACACTACTTTTCTCTCCTGGTGTGACCCAGGCACATATACTACTGTTCTCTCCTGGTGTAACCCAGGCACATATACTACTGTTCTCTCCTGGTGTAACCCAGGCACATATACTACTGTTCTCTCCTGGTGTAACCCAGGCACATACTGTATACTACTGTTCTCTCCTGGTGTAACCCAGGTACTCTACTCTCCTGGTGTAACCCAGGCATATATACTACTGTTCTCTCCTGGTGTAACCCAGGCACATATACTACTGTTCTCTCCTGGTGTAACCCAGGCATATATACTACTGTTCTCTCCTGGTGTAACCCAGGCATATGTACTACTGTTCTCTCCTGGTGTAACCCAGCAACATATACTACTGTTCTCTCCTGGCGTAACCCAGGCACATATACTACTTTTCTCTCCTGGTGTAACCCAGGCACATATACTACTTTTCTCTCCTGGTGTAACCCAGGCACATATACTACTATTCTCTCCTGGTGTAACTCAGGTACTCTACTCTCCTGGTGTAACCCAGGCACATATACTACTGTTCTCTCCTGGTGTAACCCAGGCATATATACTACTGTTCTCTCCTGGTGTAACCCAGGAACATATACTACTGTTCTCTCCTGGTGTAACCCAGGCACATATACTACTGTTCTCTCCTGGTGTAACCCAGGCATATATACTACTGTTCTCTCCTGGTGTAACCCAGGCACATATACAACTGTTCTCTCCTGGTGTAACCCAGGCACATACTGTATACTACTGTACTGTCCTGGTGTAACCCAGGCACATATACTACTGTTCTCTCCTGGTGTAACCCAGGCATATATACTACTGTTCTCTCCTGGTGTAACCAAGGCACATATATTACTGTTCTCTCCTGGTGTAACCCAGGCACATATACTACTGTTCTCTCCTGGTGTAACCCAGGCATATATACTACTGTTCTCTCCTGGTGTAACCCAGGAACATATACTACTGTTCTCTCCTGGTGTAACCCAGGCATATATACTACTGTTCTCTCCTGGTGTAACCCCGGCACATATACTACTGCTCTCTCCTGGTGTAACCCAGGCACATACTGTATACTGCTGTACTCTCCTGGTGTAACTCAGGCACATATACTACTGTTCTCTCCTGGTGTAACCCAGGCACATATACTACTGTTCTCTCCTGATGTAACCCCGGCACATGTACTACTGCTCTCTCCTGGTGTAACCCAGGTACATGTACTACTGCTCTCCCCTGGTGTAACCCAGGTACATATACTACTGTTCTCTCCTGGTGTAACCCAGGCAAATATACTACTGTTCTCTCCTGGTGTAACCCAGGCACATATACTACTGTTCTCTCCTGGTGTAACCCAGGCACATATACTACTGTTCTCTCCTGGTGTAACCCAGGCACATACTGTATACTACTGTACTCTCCTGGTGTAACCCAGGCACATATACTACTGTTCTCTCCTGGTGTAACCCAGGCATATATACTACTGTTCTCTCCTGGTGTAACCCAGGCACATACTGTATACTGCTGTACTCTCCTGGTGTAACTCAGGCACATATACTACTGTTCTCTCCTGGTGTAACCCAGGCACATATACTACTGTTCTCTCCTGATGTAACCCAGGCACATGTACTACTGCTCTCTCCTGGTGTAACCCAGGTACATATATTACTGTTCTCTCCTGGTGTAACCCAGGCACATATACTACTTTTCTCTCCTGGTGTAACCCAGGCACATATACTACTATTCTCTCCTGGTGTAACTCAGGTACTCTACTCTCCAGGTGTAACCCAGGCACATATACTACTGTTCTCTCCTGGTGTAACCCAGGCACATATACTACTATTCTCTCCTGGTGTAACTCAGGTACTCTACTCTCCTGGTGTAACCCAGGCACATATACTACTGTTCTCTCCTGGAGTAACCCAGGCACATATACTACTTTTCTCTCCTGGTGTAACCAAGGCACATATACTACTGTTCTCTCCTGGTGTAACCCAGGCACATATACTACTGTATTCTCCAGGTTTAACCCAGGCATATATACTACTGTTCTCTCCTGGTGTAACCCAGGAACATATACTACTGTTCTCTCCTGGTGTAACCCAGGCATATATACTACTGTTCTCTCCTGGTGTAACCCAGGCACATATACTACTGTTCTCTCCTGGTGTAACCCAGGCACATATACTACTGTTCTCTCCTGGTGTAACCCAGGCACATATACTACTGTATTCTCCAGGTTTAACCCAGGCATATATACTACTGTTCTCTCCTGGTGTAACCCAGGAACATATACTACTGTTCTCTCCTGGTGTAACCCAGGCATATATACTACTGTTCTCTCCTGGTGTAACCCAGGCACATATACTACTGCTCTCTCCTGGTGTAACCCGGGCACATACTGTATACTGCTGTACTCTCCTGGTGTAACTCAGGCACATATACTACTGTTCTCTCCTGGTGTAACCCAGGCACATATACTACTGTTCTCTCCTGGTGTAACCCAGGCACATATACTACTGTTCTCTCCTGGTGTAACCCAGGCACATACTGTATACTACTGTACTCTCCTGGTGTAACTCAGGCACATATACTACTGTTCTCTCCTGGTGTAACCCAGGCACATATACTACTGTTCTCTCCTGGTGTAACCCAGGCACATAGACTACTGTTCTCTCCTGGTGTAACCCAGGCACATACTGTATACTACTGTACTCTCCTGGTGTAACCCAGGCACATACTGTATACTACTGTACTGTCCTGGTGTAACCCAGGCACATATACTACTGTTCTCTCCTGGTGTAACCCAGGCATATATACTACTGTTCTCTCCTGGTGTAACCCAGGCACATATATTACTGTTCTCTCCTGGTGTAACCCAGGCATATATACTACTGTACTCTCCTGGTGTAACCCAGGCACATATACTACTGTTCTCTCCTGGTGTAACCCAGGCATATATACTACTGTTCTCTCCTGGTGTAACCCAGGAACATATACTACTGTTCTCTCCTGGTGTAACCCAGGCATATATACTACTGTTCTCTCCTGGTGTAACCCAGGCACATATACTACTGCTCTCTCCTGGTGTAACCCAGGCACATACTGTATACTGCTGTACTCTCCTGGTGTAACTCAGGCACATATACTACTGTTCTCTCCTGGTGTAACCCAGGCACATATACTACTGTTCTCTCCTGATGTAACCCAGGCACATGTACTACTGCTCTCTCCTGGTGTAACCCAGGTACATGTACTACTGCTCTCTCCTGGTGTAACCCAGGTACATATACTACTGTTCTCTCCTGGTGTAACCCAGGCACATATACTACTGTTCTCTCCTGGTGTAACCCAGGCACATATACTACTGTTCTCTCCTGGTGTAACCCAGGCACATATACTACTGTTCTCTCCTGGTGTAACCCAGGCACATATACTACTTTTCTCTCCTGGTGTAACCCAGGCACATATACTACTATTCTCTCCTGGTGTAACTCAGGTACTCTACTCTCCTGGTGTAACCCAGGCACATATACTACTGTTCTCTCCTGGTGTAACCCAGGCACATATACTACTATTCTCTCCTGGTGTAACTCAGGTACTCTACTCTCCTGGTGTAACCCAGGCACATATACTACTGTTCTCTCCTGGAGTAACCCAGGCACATATACTACTTTTCTCTCCTGGTGTAACCCAGGCACATATACTACTGTTCTCTCCTGGTGTAACCCAGGCACATATACTACTGTTCTCTCCTGGTGTAACCCAGGCACATATACTACTTTTCTCTCCTGGTGTAACCCAGGCACATATACTACTATTCTCTCCTGGTGTAACTCAGGTACTCTACTCTCCTGGTGTAACCCAGGCACATATACTACTGTTCTCTCCTGGTGTAACCCAGGCACATATACTACTTTTCTCTCCTGGTGTAACCCAGGCACATATACTACTATTCTCTCCTGGTGTAACTCAGGTACTCTACTCTCCTGGTGTAACCCAGGCACATATACTACTGTTCTCTCCTGGTGTAACCCAGGCACATATACTACTATTCTCTCCTGGTGTAACTCAGGTACTCTACTCTCCTGGTGTAACCCAGGCACATATACTACTGTTCTCTCCTGGAGTAACCCAGGCACATATACTACTTTTCTCTCCTGGTGTAACCCAGGCACATATACTACTGTTCTCTCCTGGTGTAACCCAGGCACATATACTACTGTTCTCTCCTGGTGTAACCCAGGCACATATACTACTGTTCTCTCCTGGTGTAACCCAGGCACATATACTACTGTATTCTCCAGGTTTAACCCAGGCACATACACTACTTTTCTCTCCTGGTGTGACCCAGGCACATATACTACTGTTCTCTCCTGGTGTAACCCAGGCACATATACTACTGTTCTCTCCTGGTGTAACCCAGGCACATATACTACTGTTCTCTCCTGGTGTAACCCAGGCACATATACTACTGTTCTCTCCTGGTGTAACCCAGGCACATACTGTATACTACTGTTCTCTCCTGGTGTAACCCAGGTACTCTACTCTCCTGGTGTAACCCAGGCATATATACTACTGTTCTCTCCTGGTGTAACCCAGGAACATATACTACTGTTCTCTCCTGGTGTAACCCAGGCATATATACTACTGTTCTCTCCTGGTGTAACCCAGGCACATATACAACTGTTCTCTCCTGGTGTAACCCAGGCACATACTGTATACTACTGTACTGTCCTGGTGTAACCCAGGCACATATACTACTGTTCTCTCCTGGTGTAACCCAGGCATATATACTACTGTTCTCTCCTGGTGTAACCAAGGCACATATATTACTGTTCTCTCCTGGTGTAACCCAGGCATATATACTACTGTACTCTCCTGGTGTAACCCAGGCACATATACTACTGTTCTCTCCTGGTGTAACCCAGGCATATATACTACTGTTCTCTCCTGGTGTAACCCAGGAACATATACTACTGTTCTCTCCTGGTGTAACCCAGGCATATATACTACTGTTCTCTCCTGGTGTAACCCCGGCACATATACTACTGCTCTCTCCTGGTGTAACCCAGGCACATACTGTATACTGCTGTACTCTCCTGGTGTAACTCAGGCACATATACTACTGTTCTCTCCTGGTGTAACCCAGGCACATATACTACTGTTCTCTCCTGATGTAACCCAGGCACATGTACTACTGCTCTCTCCTGGTGTAACCCAGGTACATGTACTACTGCTCTCTCCTGGTGTAACCCAGGTACATATACTACTGTTCTCTCCTGGTGTAACCCAGGCACATATACTACTGTTCTCTCCTGGTGTAACCCAGGCACATATACTACTGTTCTCTCCTGGTGTAACCCAGGCACATATACTACTGTTCTCTCCTGGTGTAACCCAGGCACATACTGTATACTACTGTACTCTCCTGGTGTAACCCAGGCACATATACTACTGTTCTCTCCTGGTGTAACCCAGGCATATATACTACTGTTCTCTCCTGGTGTAACCCAGGCACATACTGTATACTGCTGTACTCTCCTGGTGTAACTCAGGCACATATACTACTGTTCTCTCCTGTTGTAAAACAGGCACATATACTACTGTTCTCTCCTGATGTAACCCAGGCACATGTACTACTGCTCTCTCCTGGTGTAACCCAGGTACATATATTACTGTTCTCTCCTGGTGTAACCCAGGCACATATACTACTTTTCTCTCCTGGTGTAACCCAGGCACATATACTACTATTCTCTCCTGGTGTAACTCAGGTACTCTACTCTCCAGGTGTAACCCAGGCACATATACTACTGTTCTCTCCTGGTGTAACCCAGGCACATATACTACTATTCTCTCCTGGTGTAACTCAGGTACTCTACTCTCCTGGTGTAACCCAGGCACATATACTACTGTTCTCTCCTGGAGTAACCCAGGCACATATACTACTTTTCTCTCCTGGTGTAACCAAGGCACATATACTACTGTTCTCTCCTGGTGTAACCCAGGCACATATACTACTGTATTCTCCAGGTTTAACCCAGGCATATATACTACTGTTCTCTCCTGGTGTAACCCAGGAACATATACTACTGTTCTCTCCTGGTGTAACCCAGGCATATATACTACTGTTCTCTCCTGGTGTAACCCAGGCACATATACTACTGTTCTCTCCTGGTGTAACCCAGGCACATATACTACTGTTCTCTCCTGGTGTAACCCAGGCACATATACTACTGTATTCTCCAGGTTTAACCCAGGCATATATACTACTGTTCTCTCCTGGTGTAACCCAGGAACATATACTACTGTTCTCTCCTGGTGTAACCCAGGCATATATACTACTGTTCTCTCCTGGTGTAACCCAGGCACATATACTACTGCTCTCTCCTGGTGTAACCCGGGCACATACTGTATACTGCTGTACTCTCCTGGTGTAACTCAGGCACATATACTACTGTTCTCTCCTGGTGTAACCCAGGCACATATACTACTGTTCTCTCCTGGTGTAACCCAGGCACATATACTACTGTTCTCTCCTGGTGTAACCCAGGCACATACTGTATACTACTGTACTCTCCTGGTGTAACTCAGGCACATATACTACTGTTCTCTCCTGGTGTAACCCAGGCACATATACTACTGTTCTCTCCTGGTGTAACCCAGGCACATATACTACTGTTCTCTCCTGGTGTAACCCAGGCACATACTGTATACTACTGTACTCTCCTGGTGTAACCCAGGCACATACTGTATACTACTGTACTGTCCTGGTGTAACCCAGGCACATATACTACTGTTCTCTCCTGGTGTAATCCAGGCATATATACTACTGTTCTCTCCTGGTGTAACCCAGGCACATATATTACTGTTCTCTCCTGGTGTAACCCAGGCATATATACTACTGTACTCTCCTGGTGTAACCCAGGCACATATACTACTGTTCTCTCCTGGTGTAACCCAGGCATATATACTACTGTTCTCTCCTGGTGTAACCCAGGAACATATACTACTGTTCTCTCCTGGTGTAACCCAGGCATATATACTACTGTTCTCTCCTGGTGTAACCCAGGCACATATACTACTGCTCTCTCCTGGTGTAACCCAGGCACATACTGTATACTGCTGTACTCTCCTGGTGTAACTCAGGCACATATACTACTGTTCTCTCCTGGTGTAACCCAGGCACATATACTACTGTTCTCTCCTGATGTAACCCAGGCACATGTACTACTGCTCTCTCCTGGTGTAACCCAGGTACATGTACTACTGCTCTCTCCTGGTGTAACCCAGGTACATATACTACTGTTCTCTCCTGGTGTAACCCAGGCACATATACTACTGTTCTCTCCTGGTGTAACCCAGGCACATATACTACTGTTCTCTCCTGGTGTAACCCAGGCACATATACTACTGTTCTCTCCTGGTGTAACCCAGGCACATATACTACTTTTCTCTCCTGGTGTAACCCAGGCACATATACTACTATTCTCTCCTGGTGTAACTCAGGTACTCTACTCTCCTGGTGTAACCCAGGCACATATACTACTGTTCTCTCCTGGTGTAACCCAGGCACATATACTACTATTCTCTCCTGGTGTAACTCAGGTACTCTACTCTCCTGGTGTAACCCAGGCACATATACTACTGTTCTCTCCTGGAGTAACCCAGGCACATATACTACTTTTCTCTCCTGGTGTAACCCAGGCACATATACTACTGTTCTCTCCTGGTGTAACCCAGGCACATATACTACTGTTCTCTCCTGGTGTAACCCAGGCACATATACTACTTTTCTCTCCTGGTGTAACCCAGGCACATATACTACTATTCTCTCCTGGTGTAACTCAGGTACTCTACTCTCCTGGTGTAACCCAGGCACATATACTACTGTTCTCTCCTGGTGTAACCCAGGCACATATACTACTTTTCTCTCCTGGTGTAACCCAGGCACATATACTACTATTCTCTCCTGGTGTAACTCAGGTACTCTACTCTCCTGGTGTAACCCAGGCACATATACTACTGTTCTCTCCTGGTGTAACCCAGTCACATATACTACTATTCTCTCCTGGTGTAACTCAGGTACTCTACTCTCCTGGTGTAACCCAGGCACATATACTACTGTTCTCTCCTGGAGTAACCCAGGCACATATACTACTTTTCTCTCCTGGTGTAACCCAGGCACATATACTACTGTTCTCTCCTGGTGTAACCCAGGCACATATACTACTGTTCTCTCCTGGTGTAACCCAGGCACATATACTACTGTTCTCTCCTGGTGTAACCCAGGCACATATACTACTGTATTCTCCAGGTTTAACCCAGGCACATACACTACTTTTCTCTCCTGGTGTGACCCAGGCACATATACTACTGTTCTCTCCTGGTGTAACCCAGGCACATATACTACTGTTCTCTCCTGGTGTAACCCAGGCACATATACTACTGTTCTCTCCTGGTGTAACCCAGGCACATACTGTATACTACTGTTCTCTCCTGGTGTAACCCAGGTACTCTACTCTCCTGGTGTAACCCAGGCATATATACTACTGTTCTCTCCTGGTGTAACCCAGGCACATATACTACTGTATTCTCCAGGTTTAACCCAGGCACATACACTACTTTTCTCTCCTGGTGTGACCCAGGCACATATACTACTGTTCTCTCCTGGTGTAACCCAGGCACATATACTACTGTTCTCTCCTGGTGTAACCCAGGCACATATACTACTGTTCTCTCCTGGTGTAACCCAGGCACATACTGTATACTACTGTTCTCTCCTGGTGTAACCCAGGTACTCTACTCTCCTGGTGTAACCCAGGCATATATACTACTGTTCTCTCCTGGTGTAACCCAGGAACATATACTACTGTTCTCTCCTGGTGTAACCCAGGAACATATACTACTGTTCTCTCCTGGTGTAACCCAGGCATATATACTACTGTTCTCTCCTGGTGTAACCCAGGCACATATACAACTGTTCTCTCCTGGTGTAACCCAGGCACATACTGTATACTACTGTACTGTCCTGGTGTAACCCAGGCACATATACTACTGTTCTCTCCTGGTGTAACCCAGGCATATATACTACTGTTCTCTCCTGGTGTAACCAAGGCACATATATTACTGTTCTCTCCTGGTGTAACCCAGGCATATATACTACTGTACTCTCCTGGTGTAACCCAGGCACATATACTACTGTTCTCTCCTGGTGTAACCCAGGCATATATACTACTGTTCTCTCCTGGTGTAACCCAGGAACATATACTACTGTTCTCTCCTGGTGTAACCCAGGCATATATACTACTGTTCTCTCCTGGTGTAACCCCGGCACATATACTACTGCTCTCTCCTGGTGTAACCCAGGCACATACTGTATACTGCTGTACTCTCCTGGTGTAACTCAGGCACATATACTACTGTTCTCTCCTGGTGTAACCCAGGCACATATACTACTGTTCTCTCCTGATGTAACCCAGGCACATGTACTACTGCTCTCTCCTGGTGTAACCCAGGTACATGTACTACTGCTCTCTCCTGGTGTAACCCAGGTACATATACTACTGTTCTCTCCTGGTGTAACCCAGGCACATATACTACTGTTCTCTCCTGGTGTAACCCAGGCACATATACTACTGTTCTCTCCTGGTGTAACCCAGGCACATATACTACTGTTCTCTCCTGGTGTAACCCAGGCACATACTGTATACTACTGTACTCTCCTGGTGTAACCCAGGCACATATACTACTGTTCTCTCCTGGTGTAACCCAGGCATATATACTACTGTTCTCTCCTGGTGTAACCCAGGCACATACTGTATACTGCTGTACTCTCCTGGTGTAACTCAGGCACATATACTACTGTTCTCTCCTGGTGTAACCCAGGCACATATACTACTGTTCTCTCCTGATGTAACCCAGGCACATGTACTACTGCTCTCTCCTGGTGTAACCCAGGTACATATATTACTGTTCTCTCCTGGTGTAACCCAGGCACATATACTACTTTTCTCTCCTGGTGTAACCCAGGCACATATACTACTATTCTCTCCTGGTGTAACTCAGGTACTCTACTCTCCAGGTGTAACCCAGGCACATATACTACTGTTCTCTCCTGGTGTAACCCAGGCACATATACTACTATTCTCTCCTGGTGTAACTCAGGTACTCTACTCTCCTGGTGTAACCCAGGCACATATACTACTGTTCTCTCCTGGAGTAACCCAGGCACATATACTACTTTTCTCTCCTGGTGTAACCAAGGCACATATACTACTGTTCTCTCCTGGTTTAACCCAGGCACATATACTACTGTATTCTCCAGGTTTAACCCAGGCATATATACTACTGTTCTCTCCTGGTGTAACCCAGGAACATATACTACTGTTCTCTCCTGGTGTAACCCAGGCATATATACTACTGTTCTCTCCTGGTGTAACCCAGGCACATATACTACTGTTCTCTCCTGGTGTAACCCAGGCACATATACTACTGTTCTCTCCTGGTGTAACCCAGGCACATATACTACTGTATTCTCCAGGTTTAACCCAGGCATATATACTACTGTTCTCTCCTGGTGTAACCCAAGAACATATACTACTGTTCTCTCCTGGTGTAACCCAGGCATATATACTACTGTTCTCTCCTGGTGTAACCCAGGCACATATACTACTGCTCTCTCCTGGTGTAACCCGGGCACATACTGTATACTGCTGTACTCTCCTGGTGTAACTCAGGCACATATACTACTGTTCTCTCCTGGTGTAACCCAGGCACATATACTACTGTTCTCTCCTGGTGTAACCCAGGCACATATACTACTGTTCTCTCCTGGTGTAACCCAGGCACATACTGTATACTACTGTACTCTCCTGGTGTAACTCAGGCACATATACTACTGTTCTCTCCTGGTGTAACCCAGGCACATATACTACTGTTCTCTCCTGGTGTAACCCAGGCACATATACTACTGTTCTCTCCTGGTGTAACCCAGGCACATACTGTATACTACTGTACTCTCCTGGTGTAACCCAGGCACATACTGTATACTACTGTACTGTCCTGGTGTAACCCAGGCACATATACTACTGTTCTCTCCTGGTGTAACCCAGGCATATATACTACTGTTCTCTCCTGGTGTAACCCAGGCACATATATTACTGTTCTCTCCTGGTGTAACCCAGGCATATATACTACTGTACTCTCCTGGTGTAACCCAGGCACATATACTACTGTTCTCTCCTGGTGTAACCCAGGCATATATACTACTGTTCTCTCCTGGTGTAACCCAGGAACATATACTACTGTTCTCTCCTGGTGTAACCCAGGCATATATACTACTGTTCTCTCCTGGTGTAACCCAGGCACATATACTACTGCTCTCTCCTGGTGTAACCCAGGCACATACTGTATACTGCTGTACTCTCCTGGTGTAACTCAGGCACATATACTACTGTTCTCTCCTGGTGTAACCCAGGCACATATACTACTGTTCTCTCCTGATGTAACCCAGGCACATGTACTACTGCTCTCTCCTGGTGTAACCCAGGTACATGTACTACTGCTCTCTCCTGGTGTAACCCAGGTACATATACTACTGTTCTCTCCTGGTGTAACCCAGGCACATATACTACTGTTCTCTCCTGGTGTAACCCAGGCACATATACTACTGTTCTCTCCTGGTGTAACCCAGGCACATATACTACTGTTCTCTCCTGGTGTAACCCAGGCACATATACTACTTTTCTCTCCTGGTGTAACCCAGGCACATATACTACTATTCTCTCCTGGTGTAACTCAGGTACTCTACTCTCCTGGTGTAACCCAGGCACATATACTACTGTTCTCTCCTGGTGTAACCCAGGCACATATACTACTATTCTCTCCTGGTGTAACTCAGGTACTCTACTCTCCTGGTGTAACCCAGGCACATATACTACTGTTCTCTCCTGGAGTAACCCAGGCACATATACTACTTTTCTCTCCTGGTGTAACCCAGGCACATATACTACTGTTCTCTCCTGGTGTAACCCAGGCACATATACTACTGTTCTCTCCTGGTGTAACCCAGGCACATATACTACTTTTCTCTCCTGGTGTAACCCAGGCACATATACTACTATTCTCTCCTGGTGTAACTCAGGTACTCTACTCTCCTGGTGTAACCCAGGCACATATACTACTGTTCTCTCCTGGTGTAACCCAGGCACATATACTACTTTTCTCTCCTGGTGTAACCCAGGCACATATACTACTATTCTCCCCTGGTGTAACTCAGGTACTCTACTCTCCTGGTGTAACCCAGGCACATATACTACTGTTCTCTCCTGGTGTAACCCAGGCACATATACTACTATTCTCTCCTGGTGTAACTCAGGTACTCTACTCTCCTGGTGTAACCCAGGCACATATACTACTGTTCTCTCCTGGAGTAACCCAGGCACATATACTACTTTTCTCTCCTGGTGTAACCCAGGCACATATACTACTGTTCTCTCCTGGTGTAACCCAGGCACATATACTACTGTTCTCTCCTGGTGTAACCCAGGCACATATACTACTGTTCTCTCCTGGTGTAACCCAGGCACATATACTACTGTATTCTCCAGGTTTAACCCAGGCACATACACTACTTTTCTCTCCTGGTGTGACCCAGGCACATATACTACTGTTCTCTCCTGGTGTAACCCAGGCACATATACTACTGTTCTCTCCTGGTGTAACCCAGGCACATATACTACTGTTCTCTCCTGGTGTAACCCAGGCACATACTGTATACTACTGTTCTCTCCTGGTGTAACCCAGGTACTCTACTCTCCTGGTGTAACCCAGGCATATATACTACTGTTCTCTCCTGGTGTAACCCAGGCACATATACTACTGTTCTCTCCTGGTGTAACCCAGGCATATATACTACTGTTGTCTCCTGGTGTAACCCAGGCATATATACTACTGTTCTCTCCTGGTGTAACCCAGGAACATATACTACTGTTCTCTCCTGGTGTAACCCAGGCACATATACTACTGTTCTCTCCTGGCGTAACCCAGGCACATATACTACTTTTCTCTCCTGGTGTAACCCAGGCACATATACTACTGTTCTCTCCTGGTGTAACCAAGGCACATATACTACTGTTCTCTCCTGGTGTAACCCAGGCACATATACTACTGTTCTCTCCTGGAGTAACCCAGGCACATATACTACTTTTCTCTCCTGGTGTAACCCAGGCACATATACTACTGTTCTCTCCTGGTGTAACCCAGGCACATATACTACTGTTCTCTCCTGGTGTAACCCAGGCACATATACTACTGTTCTCTCCTGGTGTAACCCAGGCACATATACTACTGTATTCTCCAGGTTTAACCCAGGCACATACACTACTTTTCTCTCCTGGTGTGACCCAGGCACATATACTACTGTTCTCTCCTGGTGTAACCCAGGCACATATACTACTGTTCTCTCCTGGTGTAACCCAGGCACATATACTACTGTTCTCTCCTGGTGTAACCCAGGCACATACTGTATACTACTGTTCTCTCCTGGTGTAACCCAGGTACTCTACTCTCCTGGTGTAACCCAGGCATATATACTACTGTTCTCTCCTGGTGTAACCCAGGCACATATACTACTGTTCTCTCCTGGTGTAACCCAGGCATATATACTACTGTTGTCTCCTGGTGTAACCCAGGCATATATACTACTGTTCTCTCCTGGTGTAACCCAGGAACATATACTACTGTTCTCTCCTGGTGTAACCCAGGCACATATACTACTGTTCTCTCCTGGCGTAACCCAGGCACATATACTACTTTTCTCTCCTGGTGTAACCCAGGCACATATACTACTGTTCTCTCCTGGTGTAACCAAGGCACATATACTACTGTTCTCTCCTGGTGTAACCCAGGCATATATACTACTGTTTTCTCCTGGTGTAACCCAGGCATATATACTACTGTTCTCTCCTGGTGTAACCCAGGAACATATACTACTGTTCTCTCCTGGTGTAACCCAGGCATATATACTACTGTTCTCTCCTGGTGTAACCCAGGAACATATACTACTGTTCTCTCCTGGTGTAACCCAGGCACATACACTACTGTACTCTCCTGGTGTTACCCAGGCACATATACTACTGTTCTCTCCTTGAGTAACCCAGGCACATATACTACTTTTCTCTCCTGGTGTAACCCAGGCACATATACTACTGTTCTCTCCTGGTGTAACCCAGGCACATATACTACTGTTCTCTCCTGGTGTAACCCAGGCACATATATTACTGTTCTCTCCTGGTGTAACCCAGGCACATACACTACTGTTCTCTCCTGGTGTAACCCAGGTACATATACTACTGTTCTCTCCTGGTGTAACCCAGGCACATACTGTATACTACTGTACTCTCCTGGTGTAACCCAGGCACATATACTACTGTTCTCTCCTGGTGTAACCCAGGCATATATACTACTGTTCTCTCCTGGTGTAACCCAGGCACATACTGTATACTGCTGTACTCTCCTGGTGTAACTCAGGCACATATACTACTGTTCTCTCCTGGTGTAACCCAGGCACATATACTACTGTTCTCTCCTGATGTAACCCAGGCACATGTACTACTGCTCTCTCCTGGTGTAACCCAGGTACATATATTACTGTTCTCTCCTGGTGTAACCCAGGCACATATACTACTTTTCTCTCCTGGTGTAACCCAGGCACATATACTACTATTCTCTCCTGGTGTAACTCAGGTACTCTACTCTCCAGGTGTAACCCAGGCACATATACTACTGTTCTCTCCTGGTGTAACCCAGGCACATATACTACTATTCTCTCCTGGTGTAACTCAGGTACTCTACTCTCCTGGTGTAACCCAGGCACATATACTACTGTTCTCTCCTGGAGTAACCCAGGCACATATACTACTTTTCTCTCCTGGTGTAACCAAGGCACATATACTACTGTTCTCTCCTGGTTTAACCCAGGCACATATACTACTGTATTCTCCAGGTTTAACCCAGGCATTTATACTACTGTTCTCTCCTGGTGTAACCCAGGAACATATACTACTGTTCTCTCCTGGTGTAACCCAGGCATATATACTACTGTTCTCTCCTGGTGTAACCCAGGCACATATACTACTGTTCTCTCCTGGTGTAACCCAGGCACATATACTACTGTTCTCTCCTGGTGTAACCCAGGCACATATACTACTGTATTCTCCAGGTTTAACCCAGGCATATATACTACTGTTCTCTCCTGGTGTAACCCAAGAACATATACTACTGTTCTCTCCTGGTGTAACCCAGGCATATATACTACTGTTCTCTCCTGGTGTAACCCAGGCACATATACTACTGCTCTCTCCTGGTGTAACCCGGGCACATACTGTATACTGCTGTACTCTCCTGGTGTAACTCAGGCACATATACTACTGTTCTCTCCTGGTGTAACCCAGGCACATATACTACTGTTCTCTCCTGGTGTAACCCAGGCACATATACTACTGTTCTCTCCTGGTGTAACCCAGGCACATACTGTATACTACTGTACTCTCCTGGTGTAACTCAGGCACATATACTACTGTTCTCTCCTGGTGTAACCCAGGCACATATACTACTGTTCTCTCCTGGTGTAACCCAGGCACATATACTACTGTTCTCTCCTGGTGTAACCCAGGCACATACTGTATACTACTGTACTCTCCTGGTGTAACCCAGGCACATACTGTATACTACTGTACTGTCCTGGTGTAACCCAGGCACATATACTACTGTTCTCTCCTGGTGTAACCCAGGCATATATACTACTGTTCTCTCCTGGTGTAACCCAGGCACATATATTACTGTTCTCTCCTGGTGTAACCCAGGCATATATACTACTGTACTCTCCTGGTGTAACCCAGGCACATATACTACTGTTCTCTCCTGGTGTAACCCAGGCATATATACTACTGTTCTCTCCTGGTGTAACCCAGGAACATATACTACTGTTCTCTCCTGGTGTAACCCAGGCATATATACTACTGTTCTCTCCTGGTGTAACCCAGGCACATATACTACTGCTCTCTCCTGGTGTAACCCAGGCACATACTGTATACTGCTGTACTCTCCTGGTGTAACTCAGGCACATATACTACTGTTCTCTCCTGGTGTAACCCAGGCACATATACTACTGTTCTCTCCTGATGTAACCCAGGCACATGTACTACTGCTCTCTCCTGGTGTAACCCAGGTACATGTACTACTGCTCTCTCCTGGTGTAACCCAGGTACATATACTACTGTTCTCTCCTGGTGTAACCCAGGCACATATACTACTGTTCTCTCCTGGTGTAACCCAGGCACATATACTACTGTTCTCTCCTGGTGTAACCCAGGCACATATACTACTGTTCTCTCCTGGTGTAACCCAGGCACATATACTACTTTTCTCTCCTGGTGTAACCCAGGCACATATACTACTATTCTCTCCTGGTGTAACTCAGGTACTCTACTCTCCTGGTGTAACCCAGGCACATATACTACTGTTCTCTCCTGGTGTAACCCAGGCACATATACTACTATTCTCTCCTGGTGTAGCTCAGGTACTCTACTCTCCTGGTGTAACCCAGGCACATATACTACTGTTCTCTCCTGGAGTAACCCAGGCACATATACTACTTTTCTCTCCTGGTGTAACCCAGGCACATATACTACTGTTCTCTCCTGGTGTAACCCAGGCACATATACTACTGTTCTCTCCTGGTGTAACCCAGGCACATATACTACTTTTCTCTCCTGGTGTAACCCAGGCACATATACTACTATTCTCTCCTGGTGTAACTCAGGTACTCTACTCTCCTGGTGTAACCCAGGCACATATACTACTGTTCTCTCCTGGTGTAACCCAGGCACATATACTACTTTTCTCTCCTGGTGTAACCCAGGCACATATACTACTATTCTCCCCTGGTGTAACTCAGGTACTCTACTCTCCTGGTGTAACCCAGGCACATATACTACTGTTCTCTCCTGGTGTAACCCAGGCACATATACTACTATTCTCTCCTGGTGTAACTCAGGTACTCTACTCTCCTGGTGTAACCCAGGCACATATACTACTGTTCTCTCCTGGAGTAACCCAGGCACATATACTACTTTTCTCTCCTGGTGTAACCCAGGCACATATACTACTGTTCTCTCCTGGTGTAACCCAGGCACATATACTACTGTTCTCTCCTGGTGTAACCCAGGCACATATACTACTGTTCTCTCCTGGTGTAACCCAGGCACATATACTACTGTATTCTCCAGGTTTAACCCAGGCACATACACTACTTTTCTCTCCTGGTGTGACCCAGGCACATATACTACTGTTCTCTCCTGGTGTAACCCAGGCACATATACTACTGTTCTCTCCTGGTGTAACCCAGGCACATATACTACTGTTCTCTCCTGGTGTAACCCAGGCACATACTGTATACTACTGTTCTCTCCTGGTGTAACCCAGGTACTCTACTCTCCTGGTGTAACCCAGGCATATATACTACTGTTCTCTCCTGGTGTAACCCAGGCACATATACTACTGTTCTCTCCTGGTGTAACCCAGGCATATATACTACTGTTCTCTCCTGGTGTAACCCAGGCATATATACTACTGTTCTCTCCTGGTGTAACCCAGGAACATATACTACTGTTCTCTCCTGGTGTAACCCAGGCACATATACTACTGTTCTCTCCTGGCGTAACCCAGGCACATATACTACTTTTCTCTCCTGGTGTAACCCAGGCACATATACTACTGTTCTCTCCTGGTGTAACCAAGGCACATATACTACTGTTCTCTCCTGGTGTAACCCAGGCATATATACTACTGTTTTCTCCTGGTGTAACCCAGGCATATATACTACTGTTCTCTCCTGGTGTAACCCAGGAACATATACTACTGTTCTCTCCTGGTGTAACCCAGGCATATATACTACTGTTCTCTCCTGGTGTAACCCAGGAACATATACTACTGTTCTCTCCTGGTGTAACCCAGGCACATACACTACTGTACTCTCCTGGTGTTACCCAGGCACATATACTACTGTTCTCTCCTTGAGTAACCCAGGCACATATACTACTTTTCTCTCCTGGTGTAACCCAGGCACATATACTACTGTTCTCTCCTGGTGTAACCCAGGCACATATACTACTGTTCTCTCCTGGTGTAACCCAGGCACATATATTACTGTTCTCTCCTGGTGTAACCCAGGCACATACACTACTGTTCTCTCCTGGTGTAACCCAGGTACATATACTACTGTTCTCTCCTGGTGTAACCCAGGCACATATATTACTGTTCTCTCCTGGTGTAACCCAGGCATATATACTACTTTTCTCTCCTGGTGTAAACCAGGCACATATACTACTATTCTCTCCTGGTGTAACTCAGGTACTCTACTCTCCTGGTGTAACCCAGGCACATATACTACTGTTCTCTCCTGGTGTAACCCAGGCACATATACTACTATTCTCTCCTGGTGTAACTCAGGTACTCTACTCTCCTGGTGTAACCCAGGCACATATACTACTGTTCTCTCCTGGAGTAACCCAGGCACATATACTACTTTTCTCTCCTGGTGTAACCCAGGCACATATACTACTGTTCTCTCCTGGTGTAACCCAGGCACATATACTACTGTTCTCTCCTGGTGTAACCCAGGCACATATACTACTGTTCTCTCCTGGTGTAACCCAGGCATATATACTACTTTTCTCTCCTGGTGTAACCCAGGCACATATACTACTATTCTCTCCTGGTGTAACTCAGGTACTCTACTCTCCTGGTGTAACCCAGGCACATATACTACTGTTCTCTCCTGGTGTAACCCAGGCACATATACTACTATTCTCTCCTGGTGTAACTCAGGTACTCTACTCTCCTGGTGTAACCCAGGCACATATACTACTGTTCTCTCCTGGAGTAACCCAGGCACATATACTACTTTTCTCTCCTGGTGTAACCCAGGCACATATACTACTGTTCTCTCCTGGTGTAACCCAGGCACATATACTACTGTTCTCTCCTGGTGTAACCCAGGCACATATACTACTGTTCTCTCCTGGTGTAACCCAGGCACATATACTACTGTATTCTCCAGGTTTAACCCAGGCACATACACTACTTTTCTCTCCTGGTGTGACCCAGGCACATATACTACTGTTCTCTCCTGGTGTAACCCAGGCACATATACTACTGTTCTCTCCTGGTGTAACCCAGGCACATATACTACTGTTCTCTCCTGGTGTAACCCAGGCACATACTGTATACTACTGTTCTCTCCTGGTGTAACCCAGGTACTCTACTCTCCTGGTGTAACCCAGGCATATATACTACTGTTCTCTCCTGGTGTAACCCAGGCACATATACTACTGTTCTCTCCTGGTGTAACCCAGGCATATATACTACTGTTCTCTCCTGGTGTAACCCAGGCATATATACTACTGTTCTCTCCTGGTGTAACCCAGGAACATATACTACTGTTCTCTCCTGGTGTAACCCAGGCACATATACTACTGTTCTCTCCTGGCGTAACCCAGGCACATATACTACTTTTCTCTCCTGGTGTAACCCAGGCACATATACTACTGTTCTCTCCTGGTGTAACCAAGGCACATATACTACTGTTCTCTCCTGGTGTAACCCAGGCATATATACTACTGTTCTCTCCTGGTGTAACCCAGGCATATATACTACTGTTCTCTCCTGGTGTAACCCAGGAACATATACTACTGTTCTCTCCTGGTGTAACCCAGGCATATATACTACTGTTCTCTCCTGGTGTAACCCAGGAACATATACTACTGTTCTCTCCTGGTGTAACCCAGGCACATACACTACTGTACTCTCCTGGTGTTACCCAGGCACATATACTACTGTTCTCTCCTTGAGTAACCCAGGCACATATACTACTTTTCTCTCCTGGTGTAACCCAGGCACATATACTACTGTTCTCTCCTGGTGTAACCCAGGCACATATACTACTGTTCTCTCCTGGTGTAACCCAGGCACATATACTACTGTTCTCTCCTGGTGTAACCCAGGCACATATACTACTGTATTCTCCAGGTGTAACCCAGGCACATACACTACTTTTCTCTCCTGGTGTGACCCAGGCACATATACTACTGTTCTCTCCTGGTGTAACCCAGGCACATATACTACTGTTCTCTCCTGGTGTAACCCAGGCACATATACTACTGTTCTCTCCTGGTGTAACCCAGGCACATACTGTATACTACTGTTCTCTCCTGGTGTAACCCAGGTACTCTACTCTCCTGGTGTAACCCAGGCATATATACTACTGTTCTCTCCTGGTGTAACCCAGGCACATATACTACTGTTCTCTCCTGGTGTAACCCAGGCATATATACTACTGTTCTCTCCTGGTGTAACCCAGGCATATATACTACTGTTCTCTCCTGGTGTAACCCAGGAACATATACTACTGTTCTCTCCTGGTGTAACCCAGGCACATATACTACTGTTCTCTCCTGGCGTAACCCAGGCACATATACTACTTTTCTCTCCTGGTGTAACCCAGGCACATATACTACTGTTCTCTCCTGGTGTAACCAAGGCACATATACTACTGTTCTCTCCTGGTGTAACCCAGGCATATATACCACTGTTCTCTCCTGGTGTAACCCAGGCATATATACTACTGTTCTCTCCTGGTGTAACCCAGGAACATATACTACTGTTCTCTCCTGGCGTAACCCAGGCATATATACTACTGTTCTCTCCTGGCGTAACCCAGGCACATACTGTATACTACTGTACTCTCCTGGTGTAACCCAGGCACATATACTACTGTTCTCTCCTGGTGTAACCCAGGCATATATACTACTGTTCTCTCCTGGTGTAACCCAGGCACATATACTACTGCTCTCTCCTGGTGTAACCCAGGCACATACTGTATACTGCTGTACTCTCCTGGTGTAACTCAGGCACATATACTACTGTTCTCTCCTGGTGTAACCCAGGTACATATACTACTGTTCTTTCCTGGTGTAACCCAGGCACATACACTACTGTTCTCTCCTGGTGTAAACCAGGCATATATACTACTGTTCTCTCCTGGTGTAACCCAGGCACATATACTACTGCTCTCTCCTGGTGTAACCCAGGCACATACTGTATACTACTGTTCTCTCCTGGTGTAACCCAGGTACTCTACTCTCCTGGTGTAACCCAGGCACATATACTACTGTACTCTCCTGGTGTAACCCAGGCACATATACTACTTTTCTCTCCTGGTGTAACCCAGGCACATATACTACTGTTCTCTCCTGGTGTAACCAAGGCACATATACTACTGTTCTCTCCTCGTGTAACCCAGGCATATATACTACTGTTCTCTCCTGGTGTAACCCAGGCATATATACTACTGTTCTCTCCTGGTGTAACCCAGGAACATATACTACTGTTCTCTCCTGGTGTAACCCAGGCATATATACTACTGTTCTCTCCTGGTGTAACCCAGGCACATATACTACTGTATTCTCCAGGTGTAACCCAGGCACATACACTACTTTTCTCTCCTGGTGTGACCCAGGCACATATACTACTGTTCTCTCCTGGTGTAACCCAGGCACATATACTACTGTTCTCTCCTGGTGTAACCCAGGCACATATACTACTGTTCTCTCCTGGTGTAACCCAGGCACATACTGTATACTACTGTTCTCTCCTGGTGTAACCCAGGTACTCTACTCTCCTGGTGTAACCCAGGCATATATACTACTGTTCTCTCCTGGTGTAACCCAGGCACATATACTACTGTTCTCTCCTGGTGTAACCCAGGCATATATACTACTGTTCTCTCCTGGTGTAACCCAGGCATATGTACTACTGTTCTCTCCTGGTGTAACCCAGGAACATATACTACTGTTCTCTCCTGGCGTAACCCAGGCACATATACTACTTTTCTCTCCTGGTGTAACCCAGGCACATATACTACTTTTCTCTCCTGGTGTAACCCAGGCACATATACTACTATTCTCTCCTGGTGTAACTCAGGTACTCTACTCTCCTGGTGTAACCCAGGCACATATACTACTGTTCTCTCCTGGTGTAACCCAGGCACATATACTACCTTTCTCTCCTGGTGTAACCCAGGCACATATACTACTATTCTCTCCTGGTGTAACTCAGGTACTCTACTCTCCTGGTGTAACCCAGGCACATATACTACTGTTCTCTCCTGGTGTAACCCAGGCACATATACTACTATTCTCTCCTGGTGTAACTCAGGTACTCTACTCTCCTGGTGTAACCCAGGCACATATACTACTGTTCTCTCCTGGAGTAACCCAGGCACATATACTACTTTTCTCTCCTGGTGTAACCCAGGCACATATACTACTGTTCTCTCCTGGTGTAACCCAGGCACATATACTACTGTTCTCTCCTGGTGTAACCCAGGCACATATACTACTGTTCTCTCCTGGTGTAACCCAGGCACATATACTACTGTATTCTCCAGGTTTAACCCAGGCACATACACTACTTTTCTCTCCTGGTGTGACCCAGGCACATATACTACTGTTCTCTCCTGGTGTAACCCAGGCACATATACTACTGTTCTCTCCTGGTGTAACCCAGGCACATATACTACTGTTCTCTCCTGGTGTAACCCAGGCACATACTGTATACTACTGTTCTCTCCTGGTGTAACCCAGGTACTCTACTCTCCTGGTGTAACCCAGGCATATATACTACTGTTCTCTCCTGGTGTAACCCAGGCACATATACTACTGTTCTCTCCTGGTGTAACCCAGGCATATATACTACTGTTCTCTCCTGGTGTAACCCAGGAACATATACTACTGTTCTCTCCTGGTGTAACCCAGGCACATACACTACTGTACTCTCCTGGTGTTACCCAGGCACATATACTACTGTTCTCTCCTTGAGTAACCCAGGCACATATACTACTTTTCTCTCCTGGTGTAACCCAGGCACATATACTACTGTTCTCTCCTGGTGTAACCCAGGCACATATACTACTGTTCTCTCCTGGTGTAACCCAGGCACATTTATTACTGTTCTCTCCTGGTGTAACCCAGGCACATACACTACTGTTCTCTCCTGGTGTAACCCAGGTACATATACTACTGTTCTCTCCTGGTGTAACCCAGGCACATATATTACTGTTCTCTCCTGGTGTAACCCAGGCATATATACTACTTTTCTCTCCTGGTGTAACCCAGGCACATATACTACTATTCTCTCCTGGTGTAACTCAGGTACTCTACTCTCCTGGTGTAACCCAGGCACATATACTACTGTTCTCTCCTGGTGTAACCCAGGCACATATACTACTATTCTCTCCTGGTGTAACTCAGGTACTCTACTCTCCTGGTGTAACCCAGGCACATATACTACTGTTCTCTCCTGGAGTAACCCAGGCACATATACTACTTTTCTCTCCTGGTGTAACCCAGGCACATATACTACTGTTCTCTCCTGGTGTAACCCAGGCACATATACTACTGTTCTCTCCTGGTGTAACCCAGGCACATATACTACTGTTCTCTCCTGGTGTAACCCAGGCACATATACTACTGTATTCTCCAGGTTTAACCCAGGCACATACACTACTTTTCTCTCCTGGTGTGACCCAGGCACATATACTACTGTTCTCTCCTGGTGTAACCCAGGCACATATACTACTGTTCTCTCCTGGTGTAACCCAGGCACATATACTACTGTTCTCTCCTGGTGTAACCCAGGCACATACTGTATACTACTGTTCTCTCCTGGTGTAACCCAGGTACTCTACTCTCCTGGTGTAACCCAGGCATATATACTACTGTTCTCTCCTGGTGTAACCCAGGCACATATACTACTGTTCTCTCCTGGTGTAACCCAGGCATATATACTACTGTTCTCTCCTGGTGTAACCCAGGCATATATACTACTGTTCTCTCCTGGTGTAACCCAGGAACATATACTACTGTTCTCTCCTGGTGTAACCCAGGCACATATACTACTGTTCTCTCCTGGCGTAACCCAGGCACATATACTACTTTTCTCTCCTGGTGTAACCCAGGCACATATACTACTGTTCTCTCCTGGTGTAACCCAGGCACATATACTACTGTTCTCTCCTGGTGTAACCCAGGCATATATACTACTGTTCTCTCCTGGTGTAACCCAGGCATATATACTACTGTTCTCTCCTGGTGTAACCCAGGAACATATACTACTGTTCTCTCCTGGTGTAACCCAGGCATATATACTACTGTTCTCTCCTGGTGTAACCCAGGAACATATACTACTGTTCTCTCCTGGTGTAACCCAGGCACATACACTACTGTACTCTCCTGGTGTTACCCAGGCACATATACTACTGTTCTCTCCTTGAGTAACCCAGGCACATATACTACTTTTCTCTCCTGGTGTAACCCAGGCACATATACTACTGTTCTCTCCTGGTGTAACCCAGGCACATATACTACTGTTCTCTCCTGGTGTAACCCAGGCACATATACTACTGTTCTCTCCTGGTGTAACCCAGGCACATATACTACTGTATTCTCCAGGTGTAACCCAGGCACATACACTACTTTTCTCTCCTGGTGTGACCCAGGCACATATACTACTGTTCTCTCCTGGTGTAACCCAGGCACATATACTACTGTTCTCTCCTGGTGTAACCCAGGCACATATACTACTGTTCTCTCCTGGTGTAACCCAGGCACATACTGTATACTACTGTTCTCTCCTGGTGTAACCCAGGTACTCTACTCTCCTGGTGTAACCCAGGCATATATACTACTGTTCTCTCCTGGTGTAACCCAGGCACATATACTACTGTTCTCTCCTGGTGTAACCCAGGCATATATACTACTGTTCTCTCCTGGTGTAACCCAGGCATATATACTACTGTTCTCTCCTGGTGTAACCCAGGAACATATACTACTGTTCTCTCCTGGTGTAACCCAGGCACATATACTACTGTTCTCTCCTGGCGTAACCCAGGCACATATACTACTTTTCTCTCCTGGTGTAACCCAGGCACATATACTACTGTTCTCTCCTGGTGTAACCAAGGCACATATACTACTGTTCTCTCCTGGTGTAACCCAGGCATATATACCACTGTTCTCTCCTGGTGTAAACCAGGCATATATACTACTGTTCTCTCCTGGTGTAACCCAGGAACATATACTACTGTTCTCTCCTGGCGTAACCCAGGCATATATACTACTGTTCTCTCCTGGCGTAACCCAGGCACATACTGTATACTACTGTACTCTCCTGGTGTAACCCAGGCACATATACTACTGTTCTCTCCTGGTGTAACCCAGGCATATATACTACTGTTCTCTCCTGGTGTAACCCAGGCACATATACTACTGCTCTCTCCTGGTGTAACCCAGGCACATACTGTATACTGCTGTACTCTCCTGGTGTAACTCAGGCACATATACTACTGTTCTCTCCTGGTGTAACCCAGGTACATATACTACTGTTCTTTCCTGGTGTAACCCAGGCACATACACTACTGTTCTCTCCTGGTGTAAACCAGGCATATATACTACTGTTCTCTCCTGGTGTAACCCAGGCACATATACTACTGCTCTCTCCTGGTGTAACCCAGGCACATACTGTATACTACTGTTCTCTCCTGGTGTAACCCAGGTACTCTACTCTCCTGGTGTAACCCAGGCACATATACTACTGTACTCTCCTGGTGTAACCCAGGCACATATACTACTTTTCTCTCCTGGTGTAACCCAGGCACATATACTACTGTTCTCTCCTGGTGTAACCAAGGCACATATACTACTGTTCTCTCCTGGTGTAACCCAGGCATATATACTACTGTTCTCTCCTGGTGTAACCCAGGCATATATACTACTGTTCTCTCCTGGTGTAACCCAGGAACATATACTACTGTTCTCTCCTGGTGTAACCCAGGCATATATACTACTGTTCTCTCCTGGTGTAACCCAGGCACATATACTACTGTATTCTCCAGGTGTAACCCAGGCACATACACTACTTTTCTCTCCTGGTGTGACCCAGGCACATATACTACTGTTCTCTCCTGGTGTAACCCAGGCACATATACTACTGTTCTCTCCTGGTGTAACCCAGGCACATATACTACTGTTCTCTCCTGGTGTAACCCAGGCACATACTGTATACTACTGTTCTCTCCTGGTGTAACCCAGGTACTCTACTCTCCTGGTGTAACCCAGGCATATATACTACTGTTCTCTCCTGGTGTAACCCAGGCACATATACTACTGTTCTCTCCTGGTGTAACCCAGGCATATATACTACTGTTCTCTCCTGGTGTAACCCAGGCATATGTACTACTGTTCTCTCCTGGTGTAACCCAAGAACATATACTACTGTTCTCTCCTGGCGTAACCCAGGCACATATACTACTTTTCTCTCCTGGTGTAACCCAGGCACATATACTACTGTTCTCTCCTGGTGTAACCAAGGCACATATACTACTGTTCTCTCCTGGTGTAACCCAGGCATATATACTACTGTTCTCTCCTGGTGTAACCCAGGCATATATACTACTGTTCTCTCCTGGTGTAACCCAGGCACATATACTACTGTTCTCTCCTGGTGTAACCCAGGCATATATACTACTGTTCTCTCCTGGTGTAACCCAGGAACATATACTACTGTTCTCTCCTGGTGTAACCCAGGCACTTACCCTACTGTACTCTCCTGGTGTTACCCAGGCACATATACTACTGTTCTCTCCTTGAGTAACCCAGGCACATATACTACTTTTCTCTCCTGGTGTAACCCAGGCACATATACTACTGTTCTCTACTGGTGTAACCCAGGCACATATACTACTGTTCTCTCCTGGTGTAACCCAGGCACATATACTACTGTTCTCTCCTGGTGTAACCCAGGCACATATACTACTGTATTCTCCAGGTGTAACCCAGGCACATACACTACTTTTCTCTCCTGGTGTGACCCAGGCACATATACTACTGTTCTCTCCTGGTGTAACCCAGGCACATATACTACTGTTCTCTCCTGGTGTAACCCAGGCACATATACTACTGTTCTCTCCTGGTGTAACCCAGGCACATACTGTATACTACTGTTCTCTCCTGGTGTAACCCAGGTACTCTACTCTCCTGGTGTAACCCAGGCATATATACTAATGTTCTCTCCTGGTGTAACCCACGCACATATACTACTGTTCTCTCCTGGTGTAACCCAGGCATATACACTACTGTTCTCTCCTGGTGTAACCCAGGCATATATACTACTGTTCTCTCCTGGTGTAACCCAGGAACATATACTACTGTTCTCTCCTGGTGTAACCCAGGCATATATACTACTGTTCTCTCCTGGCGTAACCCAGGCACATATACTACTTTTCTCTCCTGGTGTAACCCAGGCACATATACTACTGTTCTCTCCTGGTGTAACCAAGGCACATATACTACTGTTCTCTCCTGGTGTAACCCAGGCATATATACTACTGTTCTCTCCTGGTGTAACCCAGGCATATATACTACTGTTCTCTCCTGGTGTAACCCAGGAACATATACTACTGTTCTCTCCTGGTGTAACCCAGGCATATATACTACTGTTCTCTCCTGGCGTAACCCAGGCACATATACTACTGTTCTCTCCTGGCGTAACCCAGGCACATACTGTATACTACTGTACTCTCCTGGTGTAACCCAAGCACATATACTACTGTTCTCTCCTGGTGTAACCCAGGCATATATACTACTGTTCTCTCCTGGTGTAACCCAGGCACATATACTACTGCTCTCTCCTGGTGTAACCCAGGCACATACTGTATACTGCTGAACTCTCCTGGTGTAACTCAGGCACATATACTACTGTTCTCTCCTGGTGTAACCCAGGTACATATACTACTGTTCTTTCCTGGTGTAACCCAGGCACATACACAACTGTTCTCTCCTGGTGTAAACCAGGCATATATACTACTGTTCTCTCCTGGTGTAACCCAGGCACATATACTACTGCTCTCTCCTGGTGTAACCCAGGCACATACTGTATACTACTGTTCTCTCCTGGTGTAACCCAGGTACTCTACTCTCCTGGTGTAACCCAGGCACATATATTACTGTTCTCTCCTGGTGTAACCCAGGCATATATACTACTGTACTCTCCTGGTGTAACCCAGGCACATATACTACTGTTCTCTCCTGGAATAACCCAGGCACATATACTACTTTTCTCTCCTGGTGTAACCCAGGCACATATACTACTGTTCTCTCCTGGTGTAACCCAGGCACATATACTACTGTTCTCTCCTGGTGTAACCCAGGCACATATACTACTGTTCTCTCCTGGTGTAACCCAGGCACATATACTACTGTATTCTCCAGGTGTAACCCAGGCACATACACTACTTTTCTCTCCTGGTGTGACCCAGGCACATATACTACTGTTCTCTCCTGGTGTAACCCAGGCACATATACTACTGTTCTCTCCTGGTGTAACCCAGGCACATATACTACTGTTCTCTCCTGGTGTAACCCAGGCATATACTGTATACTACTGTTCTCTCCTGGTGTAACCCAGGTACTCTACTCTCCTGGTGTAACCCAGGCACATATATTACTGTTCTCTCCTGGTGTAACCCAGGCATATATACTACTGTACTCTCCTGGTGTAACCCAGGCACATATACTACTGTTCTCTCCTGGTGTAACCCAGGCACATATACTACTGTATTCTCCAGGTGTAACCCAGGCATATATACTACTGTTCTCTCCTGGTGTAACCCAGGCACATATACTACTGTTCTCTCCTGGTGTAACCCAGGCATATATACTACTGTTCTCTCCTGGTGTAACCCAGGCATATATACTACTGTTCTCTCCTGGTGTAACCCAGGAACATATACTACTGTTCTCTGCTGGCGTAACCCAGGCACATATACTACTGTTCTCTCCTGGCGTAACCCAGGCACATATACTACTTTTCTCTCCTGGTGTAACCCAGGCACATATACTACTGTTCTCTCCTGGTGTAACCAAGGCACATATACTACTGTTCTCTCCTGGTGTAACCCAGGCATATATACTACTGTTCACTCCTGGTGTAACCCAGGCATATATACTACTGTTCTCTCCTGGTGTAACCCAGGAACATATACTACTGTTCTCTCCTGGTGTAACCCAGGCATATATACTACTGTTCTCTCCTGGCGTAACCCAGGCACATACTGTATACTACTGTACTCTCCTGGTGTAACCCAGGCACATATACTACTGTTCTCTCCTGGTGTAACCCAGGCATATATACTACTGTTCTCTCCTGGTGTAACCCAGGCACATATACTACTGCTCTCTCCTGGTGTAACCCAGGCACATACTGTATACTGCTGTACTCTCCTGGTGTAACTCAGGCACATATACTACTGTTCTCTCCTGGTGTAACCCAGGTACATATACTACTGTTCTTTCCTGGTGTAACCCAGGCACATACACTACTGTTCTCTCCTGGTGTAAACCAGGCATATATACTACTGTTCTCTCCTGGTGTAACCCAGGCACATATACTACTGCTCTCTCCTGGTGTAACCCAGGCACATACTGTATACTACTGTTCTCTCCTGGTGTAACCCAGGTACTCTACTCTCCTGGTGTAACCCAGGCACATATACTACTGTACTCTCCTGGTGTAACCCAGGCACATATACTACTTTTCTCTCCTGGTGTAACCCAGGCACATATACTACTGTTCTCTCCTGGTGTAACCAAGGCACATATACTACTGTTCTCTCCTGGTGTAACCCAGGCATATATACCACTGTTCTCTCCTGGTGTAACCCAGGCATATATACTACTGTTCTCTCCTGGTGTAACCCAGGAACATATACTACTGTTCTCTCCTGGTGTAACCCAGGCACATATACTACTGTTCTCTCCTGGTGTAACCCAGGCACATATACTACTGTTCTCTCCTGGTGTAACCCAGGCACATACTGTATACTACTGTACTCTCCAGGTGTAACCCAGGCACATATACTACTGTTCTCTCCTGGTGTAACCCAGGCATATATACTACTGTTCTCTCCTGGTGTAACCCAGGCACATATATTACTGTTCTCTCTTGGTGTAACCCAGGCATATATACTACTGTACTCTCCTGGTGTAACCCAGGCACATATACTACTGTTCTCTCCTGGTGTAACCCAGGCATATATACTACTGTTCTCTCCTGGTGTAACCCAGGAACATATACTACTGTTCTCTCCTTGTGTAACCCAGGCATATATACTACTGTTCTCTCCTGGTGTAACCCAGGCACATATACTACTGCTCTCTCCTGGTGTAACCCAGGCACATACTGTATACTGCTGTACTCTCCTGGTGTAACTCAGGCACATATACTACTGTTCTCTCCTGGTGTAACCCAGGCACATATACTACTGTTCTCTTCTGATGTAACCCAGGCACATGTACTACTGTTCTCTCCTGATGTAACCCAGGTACATGTACTACTGCTCTCTCCTGGTGTAACCCAGGTACATATACTACTGTTCTCTCCTGGTGTAACCCAGGCACATATACTACTGTTCTCTCCTGGTGTAACCCAGGCACATATACTACTGTTCTCTCCTGGTGTAACCCAGGCACATATACTACTGTTCTCTCCTGGTGTAACCCAGGCACATACTGTATACTACTGTACTCTCCTGGTGTAACCCAGGCACATATACTACTGTTCTCTCCTGGTGTAACCCAGGCATATATACTACTGTTCTCTCCTGGTGTAACCCAGGCACATACTGTATACTGCTGTACTCTCCTGGTGTAACTCAGGCACATATACTACTGTTCTCTCCTGGTGTAACCCAGGCACATATACTACTGTTCTCTCCTGATGTAACCCAGGCACATGTACTACTGCTCTCTCCTGGTGTAACCCAGGTACATATATTACTGTTCTCTCCTGGTGTAACCCAGGCACATATACTACTGTTCTCTCCTGGTGTAACCCAGGCACATATACTACTGTTCTCTCCTGGTGTAACTCAGGTACTCTACTCTCCTGGTGTAACCCAGGCACATATACTACTGTTCTCTCCTGGTGTAACCCAGGCACATATACTACTATTCTCTCCTGGTGTAACTCAGGTACTCTACTCTCCTGGTGTAACCCAGGCACATATACTACTGTTCTCTCCTGGAGTAACCCAGGCACATATACTACTTTTCTCTCCTGGTGTAACCCAGGCACATATACTACTGTTCTCTCCTGGTGTAACCCAGGCACATATACTACTGTTCTCTCCTGGTGTAACCCAGGCACATATACTACTGTTCTCTCCTGGTGTAACCCAGGCACATATACTACTGTTCTCTCCTGGTGTAACCCAGGCACATACACTACTTTTCTCTCCTGGTGTGACCCAGGCACATATACTACTGTTCTCTCCTGGTGTGACCCAGGCACATATACTACTGTTCTCTCCTGGTGTAACCCAGGCACATATACTACTGTTCTCTCCTGGTGTAACCCAGGCACATACTGTATACTACTGTTCTCTCCTGGTGTAACCCAGGTACTCTACTCTCCTGGTGTAACCCAGTCATATATACTACTGTTCTCTCCTGGTGTAACCCAGGCACATATACTACTGTTCTCTCCTGGTGTAACCCAGGCATATATACTACTGTTCTCTCCTGGTGTAACCCAGGCATATATACTACTGTTCTCTCCTGGTGTAACCCAGGAACATATACTACTGTTCTCTCCTGGTGTAACCCAGGCATATATACTACTGTTCTCTCCTGGCGTAACCCAGGCACATATACTACTTTTCTCTCCTGGTGTAACCCAGGCATATATACTACTGTTCTCTCCTGGTGTAACCCAGGCACATATACTACTGTTCTCTCCTGGCGTAACCCAGGTACATACTGTATACTACTGTACTCTCCTGGTGTAACCCAGGCACATATACTACTGTTCTCTCCTGGTGTAACCCAGGCATATATACTACTGTTCTCTCCTGGTGTAACCCAGGCACATATACTACTGCTCTCTCCTGGTGTAACCCAGGCACATACTGTATACTGCTGTACTCTCCTGGTGTAACTCAGGCACATATACTACTGTTCTCTCCTGGTGTAACCCAGGTACATATACTACTGTTCTTTCCTGGTGTAACCCAGGCACATACACTACTGTTCTCTCCTGGTGTAAACCAGGCTTATATACTACTGTTCTCTCCTGGTGTAACCCAGGCACATATACTACTGCTCTCTCCTGGTGTAACCCAGGCACATACTGTATACTACTGTTCTCTCCTGGTGTAACCCAGGTACTCTACTCTCCTGGTGTAACCCAGGCACATATACTACTGTACTCTCCTGGTGTAACCCAGGCACATAAACTACTTTTCTCTCCTGGTGTAACCAAGGCACATATACTACTGTTCTCTCCTGGTGTAACCCAGGCATATATACTACTGTTCTCTCCTGGTGTAACCCAGGCATATATACTACTGTTCTCTCCTGGTGTAACCCAGGAACATATACTACTGTTCTCTCCTGGTGTAACCCAGGCATATATACTACTGTTCTCTCCTGGTGTAACCCAGGCACATATACTACTGTTCTCTTCTGGTGTAACCCAGGCACATACTGTATACTACTGTACTGTCCTGGTGTAACCCAGGCACATATACTACTGTTCTCTCCTGGTGTAACCCAGGCATATATACTACTGTTCTCTCCTGGTGTAACCCAGGCACATATATTACTGTTCTCTCCTGGTGTAACCCAGGCATATATACTACTGTACTCTCCTGGTGTAACCCAGGCACATATACTACTGTTCTCTCCTGGTGTAACCCAGGCATATATACTACTGTTCTCTCCTGGTGTAACCCAGGAACATATACTACTGTTCTCTCCTGGTGTAACCCAGGCATATATATTACTGTTCTCTCCTGGTGTAACCCAGGCACATATACTACTGCTCTCTCCTGGTGTAACCCAGGCACATACTGTATACTGCTGTACTCTCCTGGTGTAACCCAGGCACATATACTACTGTTCTCTCCTGGTGTAACCCAGGCATATATACTACTGTTCTCTCCTGGTGTAACCCAGGCACATACTGTATACTGCTGTACTCTCCTGGTGTAACTCAGGCACATATACTACTGTTCTCTCCTGGTGTAACCCAGGCACATATACTACTGTTCTCTCCTGATGTAACCCAGGCACATGTACTACTGCTCTCTCCTGGTGTAACCCAGGTACATATATTACTGTTCTCTCCTGGTGTAACCCAGGCACATATACTACTTTTCTCTCCTGGTGTAACCCAGGCACATATACTACTATTCTCTCCTGGTGTAACTCAGGTACTCTACTCTCCTGGTGTAACCCAGGCACATATACTACTGTTCTCTCCTGGTGTAACCCAGGCACATATACTACTATTCTCTCCTGGTGTAACTCAGGTACTCTACTCTCCTGGTGTAACCCAGGCACATATACTACTGTTCTCTCCTGGAGTAACCCAGGCACATATACTACTTTTCTCTCCTGGTGTAACCCAGGCACATATACTACTGTTCTCTCCTGGTGTAACCCAGGCACATATACTACTGTATTCTCCAGGTTTAACCCAGGCATATATACTACTGTTCTCTCCTGGTGTAACCCAGGAACATATACTACTGTTCTCTCCTGGTGTAACCCAGGCATATATACTACTGTTCTCTCCTGGTGTAACCCAGGCACATATACTACTGTTCTCTCCTGGTGTAACCCAGGCACATATACTACTGTTCTCTCCTGGTGTAACCCAGGCACATATACTACTGTATTCTCCAGGTTTAACCCAGGCATATATACTACTGTTCTCTCCTGGTGTAACCCAGGAACATATACTACTGTTCTCTCCTGGTGTAACCCAGGCATATATACTACTGTTCTCTCCTGGTGTAACCCAGGCACATATACTACTGCTCTCTCCTGGTGTAACCCAGGCACATACTGTATACTGCTGTACTCTCCTGGTGTAACTCAGGCACATATACTACTGTTCTCTCCTGGTGTAACCCAGGCACATATACTACTGTTCTCTCCTGGTGTAACCCAGGCACATATACTACTGTTCTCTCCTGGTGTAACCCAGGCACATACTGTATACTACTGTTCTCTCCTGGTGTAACCCAGGCACATATACTACTGTTCTCTCCTGGTGTAACCCAGGCACATACTGTATACTACTGTACTCTCCTGGTGTAACCCAGGCACATACTGTATACTACTGTACTGTCCTGGTGTAACCCAGGCACATATACTACTGTTCTCTCCTGGTGTAACCCAGGCATATATACTACTGTTCTCTCCTGGTGTAACCCAGGCACATATATTACTGTTCTCTCCTGGTGTAACCCAGGCATATATACTACTGTACTCTCCTGGTGTAACCCAGGCACATATACTACTGTTCTCTCCTGGTGTAACCCAGGCATATATACTACTGTTCTCTCCTGGTGTAACCCAGGAACATATACTACTGTTCTCTCCTGGTGTAACCCAGGCATATATACTACTGTTCTCTCCTGGTGTAACCCAGGCACATATACTACTGCTCTCTCCTGGTGTAACCCAGGCACATACTGTATACTGCTGTACTCTCCTGGTGTAACTCAGGCACATATACTACTGTTCTCTCCTGGTGTAACCCAGGCACATATACTACTGTTCTCTCCTGATGTAACCCAGGCACATGTACTACTGCTCTCTCCTGGTGTAACCCAGGTACATGTACTACTGCTCTCTCCTGGTGTAACCCAGGTACATATACTACTGTTCTCTCCTGGTGTAACCCAGGCACATATACTACTGTTCTCTCCTGGTGTAACCCAGGCACATATACTACTGTTCTCTCCTGGTGTAACCCAGGCACATATACTACTGTTCTCTCCTGGTGTAACCCAGGCACATATACTACTTTTCTCTCCTGGTGTAACCCAGGCACATATACTACTATTCTCTCCTGGTGTAACTCAGGTACTCTACTCTCCTGGTGTAACCCAGGCACATATACTACTGTTCTCTCCTGGTGTAACCCAGGCACATATACTACTAATCTCTCCTGGTGTAACTCAGGTACTCTACTCTCCTGGTGTAACCCAGGCACATATACTACTGTTCTCTCCTGGAGTAACCCAGGCACATATACTACTTTTCTCTCCTGGTGTAACCCAGGCACATATACTACTGTTCTCTCCTGGTGTAACCCAGGCACATATACTACTGTTCTCTCCTGGTGTAACCCAGGCACATATACTACTTTTCTCTCCTGGTGTAACCCAGGCACATATACTACTATTCTCTCCTGGTGTAACTCAGGTACTCTACTCTCCTGGTGTAACCCAGGCACATATACTACTGTTCTCTCCTGGTGTAACCCAGGCACATATACTACTTTTCTCTCCTGGTGTAACCCAGGCACATATACTACTATTCTCTCCTGGTGTAACTCAGGTACTCTACTCTCCTGGTGTAACCCAGGCACATATACTACTGTTCTCTCCTGGTGTAACCCAGGCACATATACTACTATTCTCTCCTGGTGTAACTCAGGTACTCTACTCTCCTGGTGTAACCCAGGCACATATACTACTGTTCTCTCCTGCAGTAACCCAGGCACATATACTACTTTTCTCTCCTGGTGTAACCCAGGCACATATACTACTGTTCTCTCCTGGTGTAACCCAGGCACATATACTACTGTTCTCTCCTGGTGTAACCCAGGCACATATACTACTGTTCTCTCCTGGTGTAACCCAGGCACATATACTACTGTATTCTCCAGGTTTAACCCAGGCACATACACTACTTTTCTCTCCTGGTGTGACCCAGGCACATATACTACTGTTCTCTCCTGGTGTAACCCAGGCACATATACTACTGTTCTCTCCTGGTGTAACCCAGGCACATATACTACTGTTCTCTCCTGGTGTAACCCAGGCACATACTGTATACTACTGTTCTCTCCTGGTGTAACCCAGGTACTCTACTCTCCTGGTGTAACCCAGGCATATATACTACTGTTCTCTCCTGGTGTAACCCAGGCACATATACTACTGTTCTCTCCTGGTGTAACCCAGGCATATATACTACTGTTCTCTCCTGGTGTAACCCAGGCATATATACTACTGTTCTCTCCTGGTGTAACCCAGGAACATATACTACTGTTCTCTCATTGGTGTAACCCAGGCACATATACTACTGTTCTCTCCTGGCGTAACCCAGGCACATATACTACTTTTCTCTCCTGGTGTAACCCAGGCACATATACTACTGTTCTCTCCTGGTGTAACCAAGGCACATATACTACTGTTCTCTCCTGGTGTAACCCAGGCATATATACTACTGTTTTCTCCTGGTGTAACCCAGGCATATATACTACTGTTCTCTCCTGGTGTAACCCAGGAACATATACTACTGTTCTCTCCTGGTGTAACCCAGGCATATATACTACTGTTCTCTCCTGGTGTAACCCAGGAACATATACTACTGTTCTCTCCTGGTGTAACCCAGGCACATACACTACTGTACTCTCCTGGTGTTACCCAGGCACATATACTACTGTTCTCTCCTTGAGTAACCCAGGCACATATACTACTTTTCTCTCCTGGTGTAACCCAGGCACATATACTACTGTTCTCTCCTGGTGTAACCCAGGCACATATACTACTGTTCTCTCCTGGTGTAACCCAGGCACATATATTACTGTTCTCTCCTGGTGTAACCCAGGTACATACACTACTGTTCTCTCCTGGTGTAACCCAGGTACATATACTACTGTTCTCTCCTGGTGTAACCCAGGCACATATATTACTGTTCTCTCCTGGTGTAACCCAGGCATATATACTACTTTTCTCTCCTGGTGAAACCCAGGCACATATACTACTATTCTCTCCTGGTGTAACTCAGGTACTCTACTCTCCTGGTGTAACCCAGGCACATATACTACTGTTCTCTCCTGGTGTAACCCAGGCACATATACTACTATTCTCTCCTGGTGTAACTCAGGTACTCTACTCTCCTGGTGTAACCCAGGCACATATACTACTGTTCTCTCCTGGAGTAACCCAGGCACATATACTACTTTTCTCTCCTGATGTAACCCAGGCACATATACTACTGTTCTCTCCTGGTGTAACCCAGGCACATATACTACTATTCTCTCCTGGTGTAACCCAGGCACATATACTACTGTTCTCTCCTGGTGTAACCCAGGCACATATACTACTGTATTCTCCAGGTTTAACCCAGGCACATACACTACTTTTCTCTCCTGGTGTGACCCAGGCACATATACTACTGTTCTCTCCTGGTGTAACCCAGGCACATATACTACTGTTCTCTCCTGGTGTAACCCAGGCACATATACTACTGTTCTCTCCTGGTGTAACCCAGGCACATACTGTATACTACTGTTCTCTCCTGGTGTAACCCAGGTACTCTACTCTCCTGGTGTAACCCAGGCATATATACTACTGTTCTCTCCTGGTGTAACCCAGGCACATATACTACTGTTCTCTCCTGGTGTAACCCAGGCATATATACTACTGTTCTCTCCTGGTGTAACCCAGGCATATATACTACTGTTCTCTCCTGGTGTAACCCAGGCATATATACTACTGTTCTCTCCTGGTGTAACCCAGGAACATATACTACTGTTCTCTCCTGGTGTAACCCAGGCACATACACTACTGTACTCTCCTGGTGTTACCCAGGCACATATACTACTGTTCTCTCCTTGAGTAACCCAGGCACATATACTACTTTTCTCTCCTGGTGTAACCCAGGCACATATACTACTGTTCTCTCCTGGTGTAACCCAGGCACATATACTACTGTTCTCTCCTGGTGTAACCCAGGCACATATATTACTGTTCTCTCCTGGTGTAACCCAGGCACATACACTACTGTTCTCTCCTGGTGTAACCCAGGTACATATACTACTGTTCTCTCCTGGTGTAACCCAGGCACATATATTACTGTTCTCTCCTGGTGTAACCCAGGCATATATACTACTTTTCTCTCCTGGTGTAACCCAGGCACATATACTACTATTCTCTCCTGGTGTAACTCAGGTACTCTACTCTCCTGGTGTAACCCAGGCACATATACTACTGTTCTCTCCTGGTGTAACCCAGGCACATATACTACTATTCTCTCCTGGTGTAACTCAGGTACTCTACTCTCCTGGTGTAACCCAGGCACATATACTACTGTTCTCTCCTGGAGTAACCCAGGCACATATACTACTTTTCTCTCCTGGTGTAACCCAGGCACATATACTACTGTTCTCTCCTGGTGTAACCCAGGCACATATACTACTATTCTCTCCTGGTGTAACCCAGGCACATATACTACTGTTCTCTCCTGGTGTAACCCAGGCACATATACTACTGTATTCTCCAGGTTTAACCCAGGCACATACACTACTTTTCTCTCCTGGTGTGACCCAGGCACATATACTACTGTTCTCTCCTGGTGTAACCCAGGCACATATACTACTGTTCTCTCCTGGTGTAACCCAGGCACATATACTACTGTTCTCTCCTGGTGTAACCCAGGCACATACTGTATACTACTGTTCTCTCCTGGTGTAACCCAGGTACTCTACTCTCCTGGTGTAACCCAGGCATATATACTACTGTTCTCTCCTGGTGTAACCCAGGCACATATACTACTGTTCTCTCCTGGTGTAACCCAGGCATATATACTACTGTTCTCTCCTGGTGTAACCCAGGCATATATACTACTGTTCTCTCCTGGTGTAACCCAGGAACATATACTACTGTTCTCTCCTGGTGTAACCCAGGCACATATACTACTGTTCTCTCCTGGCGTAACCCAGGCACATATACTACTTTTCTCTCCTGGTGTAACCCAGGCACATATACTACTGTTCTCTCCTGGTGTAACCAAGGCACATATACTACTGTTCTCTCCTGGTGTAACCCAGGCATATATACTACTGTTCTCTCCTGGTGTAACCCAGGCATATATACTACTGTTCTCTCCTGGTGTAACCCAGGAACATATACTACTGTTCTCTCCTGGTGTAACCCAGGCATATATACTACTGTTCTCTCCTGGTGTAACCCAGGAACATATACTACTGTTCTCTCCTGGTGTAACCCAGGCACATACACTACTGTACTCTCCTGGTGTTACCCAGGCACATATACTACTGTTCTCTCCTGGCGTAACCCAGGCACATACTGTATACTACTGTACTCTCCTGGTGTAACCCAAGCACATATACTACTGTTCTCTCCTGGTGTAACCCAGGCATATATACTACTGTTCTCTCCTGGTGTAACCCAGGCACATATACTACTGCTCTCTCCTGGTGTAACCCAAGCACATACTGTATACTGCTGAACTCTCCTGGTGTAACTCAGGCACATATACTACTGTTCTCTCCTGGTGTAACCCAGGTACATATACTACTGTTCTTTCCTGGTGTAACCCAGGCACATACACAACTGTTCTCTCCTGGTGTAAACCAGGCATATATACTACTGTTCTCTCCTGGTGTAACCCAGGCACATATACTACTGCTCTCTCCTGGTGTAACCCAGGCACATACTGTATACTACTGTTCTCTCCTGGTGTAACCCAGGTACTCTACTCTCCTGGTGTAACCCAGGCACATATATTACTGTTCTCTCCTGGTGTAACCCAGGCATATATACTACTGTACTCTCCTGGTGTAACCCAGGCACATATACTACTGTTCTCTCCTGGAATAACCCAGGCACATATACTACTTTTCTCTCCTGGTGTAACCCAGGCACATATACTACTGTTCTCTCCTGGTGTAACCCAGGCACATATACTACTGTTCTCTCCTGGTGTAACCCAGGCACATATACTACTGTTCTCTCCTGGTGTAACCCAGGCACATATACTACTGTATTCTCCAGGTGTAACCCAGGCACATACACTACTTTTCTCTCCTGGTGTGACCCAGGCACATATACTACTGTTCTCTCCTGGTGTAACCCAGGCACATATACTACTGTTCTCTCCTGGTGTAACCCAGGCACATATACTACTGTTCTCTCCTGGTGTAACCCAGGCACATACTGTATACTACTGTTCTCTCCTGGTGTAACCCAGGTACATATACTACTGTTCTTTCCTGGTGTAACCCAGGCACATACACTACTGTTCTCTCCTGGTGTAAACCAGGCTTATATACTACTGTTCTCTCCTGGTGTAACCCAGGCACATATACTACTGTTCTCTCCTGGCGTAACCCAGGCACATATACTACTTTTCTCTCCTGGTGTAACCCAGGCACATATACTACTGTTCTCTCCTGGTGTAACCCAGGCACATATACTACTGTTCTCTCCTGGTGTAACCCAGGCATATATACTACTGTTCACTCCTGGTGTAACCCAGGCATATATACTACTGTTCTCTCCTGGTGTAACCCAGGAACATATACTACTGTTCTCTCCTGGTGTAACCCAGGCATATATACTACTGTTCTCTCCTGGCGTAACCCAGGCACATATACTACTGTTCTCTCCTGGCGTAACCCAGGCACATACTGTATACTACTGTACTCTCCTGGTGTAACCCAGGCACATATACTACTGTTCTCTCCTGGTGTAACCCAGGCATATATACTACTGTTCTCTCCTGGTGTAACCCAGGCACATATACTACTGCTCTCTCCTGGTGTAACCCAGGCACATACTGTATACTGCTGTACTCTCCTGGTGTAACTCAGGCACATATACTACTGTTCTCTCCTGGTGTAACCCAGGTACATATACTACTGTTCTTTCCTGGTGTAACCCAGGCACATACACTACTGTTCTCTCCTGGTGTAAACCAGGCATATATACTACTGTTCTCTCCTGGTGTAACCCAGGTACATATACTACTGCTCTCTCCTGGTGTAACCCAGGCACATACTGTATACTACTGTTCTCTCCTGGTGTAACCCAGGTACTCTACTCTCCTGGTGTAACCCAGGCACATATACTACTGTACTCTCCTGGTGTAACCCAGGCACATATACTACTTTTCTCTCCTGGTGTAACCCAGGCACATATACTACTGTTCTCTCCTGGTGTAACCAAGGCACATATACTACTGTTCTCTCCTGGTGTAACCCAGGCATATATACCACTGTTCTCTCCTGGTGTAACCCAGGCATATATACTACTGTTCTCTCCTGGTGTAACCCAGGAACATATACTACTGTTCTCTCCTGGTGTAACCCAGGCACATATACTACTGTTCTCTCCTGGTGTAACCCAGGCACATATACTACTGTTCTCTCCTGGTGTAACCCAGGCACATACTGTATACTACTGTACTCTCCAGGTGTAACCCAGGCACATATACTACTGTTCTCTCCTGGTGTAACCCAGGCATATATACTACTGTTCTCTCCTGGTGTAACCCAGGCACATATATTACTGTTCTCTCCTGGTGTAACCCAGGCATATATACTACTGTACTCTCCTGGTGTAACCCAGGCACATATACTACTGTTCTCTCCTGGTGTAACCCAGGCATATATACTACTGTTCTCTCCTGGTGTAACCCAGGAACATATACTACTGTTCTCTCCTGGTGTAACCCAGGCATATATACTACTGTTCTCTCCTGGTGTAACCCAGGCACATATACTACTGCTCTCTCCTGGTGTAACCCAGGCACATACTGTATACTGCTGTACTCTCCTGGTGTAACTCAGGCACATATACTACTGTTCTCTCCTGGTGTAACCCAGGCACATATACTACTGTTCTCTTCTGATGTAACCCAGGCACATGTACTACTGTTCTCTCCTGATGTAACCCAGGTACATGTACTACTGCTCTCTCCTGGTGTAACCCAGGTACATATACTACTGTTCTCTCCTGGTGTAACCCAGGCACATATACTACTGTTCTCTCCTGGTGTAACCCAGGCACATATACTACTGTTCTCTCCTGGTGTAACCCAGGCACATATACTACTGTTCTCTCCTGGTGTAACCCAGGCACATACTGTATACTACTGTACTCTCCTGGTGTAACCCAGGCACATATACTACTGTTCTCTCCTGGTGTAACCCAGGCATATATACTACTGTTCTCTCCTGGTGTAACCCAGGCACATACTGTATACTGCTGTACTCTCCTGGTGTAACTCAGGCACATATACTACTGTTCTCTCCTGGTGTAACCCAGGCACATATACTACTGTTCTCTCCTGATGTAACCCAGGCACATGTACTACTGCTCTCTCCTGGTGTAACCCAGGTACATATATTACTGTTCTCTCCTGGTGTAACCCAGGCACATATACTACTGTTCTCTCCTGGTGTAACCCAGGCACATATACTACTGTTCTCTCCTGGTGTAACTCAGGTACTCTACTCTCCTGGTGTAACCCAGGCACATATACTACTGTTCTCTCCTGGTGTAACCCAGGCACATATACTACTATTCTCTCCTGGTGTAACTCAGGTACTCTACTCTCCTGGTGTAACCCAGGCACATATACTACTGTTCTCTCCTGGAGTAACCCAGGCACATATACTACTTTTCTCTCCTGGTGTAACCCAGGCACATATACTACTGTTCTCTCCTGGTGTAACCCAGGCACATATACTACTGTTCTCTCCTGGTGTAACCCAGGCACATATACTACTGTTCTCTCCTGGTGTAACCCAGGCACATATACTACTGTTCTCTCCTGGTGTAACCCAGGCACATACACTACTTTTCTCTCCTGGTGTGACCCAGGCACATATACTACTGTTCTCTCCTGGTGTGACCCAGGCACATATACTACTGTTCTCTCCTGGTGTAACCCAGGCACATATACTACTGTTCTCTCCTGGTGTAACCCAGGCACATACTGTATACTACTGTTCTCTCCTGGTGTAACCCAGGTACTCTACTCTCCTGGTGTAACCCAGGCATATATACTACTGTTCTCTCCTGGTGTAACCCAGGCACATATACTACTGTTCTCTCTTGGTGTAACCCAGGCATATATACTACTGTTCTCTCATGGTGTAACCCAGGCATATATACTACTGTTCTCTCCTGGTGTAACCCAGGAACATATACTACTGTTCTCTCCTGGTGTAACCCAGGCATATATACTACTGTTCTCTCCTGGCGTAACCCAGGCACATATACTACTTTTCTCTCCTGGTGTAACCCAGGCATATATACTACTGTTCTCTCCTGGTGTAACCCAGGCACATATACTACTGTTCTCTCCTGGCGTAACCCAGGCACATACTGTATACTACTGTACTCTCCTGGTGTAACCCAGGCACATATACTACTGTTCTCTCCTGGTGTAACCCAGGCATATATACTACTGTTCTCTCCTGGTGTAACCCAGGCACATATACTACTGCTCTCTCCTGGTGTAACCCAGGCACATACTGTATACTGCTGTACTCTCCTGGTGTAACTCAGGCACATATACTACTGTTCTCTCCTGGTGTAACCCAGGTACATATACTACTGTTCTTTCCTGGTGTAACCCAGGCACATACACTACTGTTCTCTCCTGGTGTAAACCAGGCTTATATACTACTGTTCTCTCCTGGTGTAACCCAGGCACATATACTACTGCTCTCTCCTGGTGTAACCCAGGCACATACTGTATACTACTGTTCTCTCCTGGTGTAACCCAGGTACTCTACTCTCCTGGTGTAACCCAGGCACATATACTACTGTACTCTCCTGGTGTAACCCAGGCACATAAACTACTTTTCTCTCCTGGTGTAACCCAGGCACATATACTACTGTTCTCTCCTGGTGTAACCAAGGCATATATACTACTGTTCTCTCCTGGTGTAACCCAGGCATATATACTACTGTTCTCTCCTGGTGTAACCCAGGAACATATACTACTGTTCTCTCCTGGTGTAACCCAGGCATATATACTACTGTTCTCTCCTGGTGTAACCCAGGCACATATACTACTGTTCTCTCCTGGTGTAACCCAGGCACATACTGTATACTACTGTACTGTCCTGGTGTAACCCAGGCACATATACTACTGTTCTCTCCTGGTGTAACCCAGGCATATATACTACTGTTCTCTCCTGGTGTAACCCAGGCACATATATTACTGTTCTCTCCTGGTGTAACCCAGGCATATATACTACTGTACTCTCCTGGTGTAACCCAGGCACATATACTACTGTTCTCTCCTGGTGTAACCCAGGCATATATACTACTGTTCTCTCCTGGTGTAACCCAGGAACATATACTACTGTTCTCTCCTGGTGTAACCCAGGCATATATACTACTGTTCTCTCCTGGTGTAACCCAGGCACATATACTACTGCTCTCTCCTGGTGTAACCCAGGCACATACTGTATACTGCTGTACTCTCCTGGTGTAACTCAGGCACATATACTACTGTTCTCTCCTGGTGTAACCCAGGCACATATACTACTGTTCTCTCCTGATGTAACCCAGGCACATGTACTACTGCTCTCTCCTGGTGTAACCCAGGTACATGTACTACTGCTCTCTCCTGGTGTAACCCAGGTACATATACTACTGTTCTCTCCTGGTGTAACCCAGGCACATATACTACTGTTCTCTCCTGGTGTAACCCAGGCACATATACTACTGTTCTCTCCTGGTGTAACCCAGGCACATATACTACTGTTCTCTCCTGGTGTAACCCAGGCACATACTGTATACTACTGTACTCTCCTGGTGTAACCCAGGCACATATACTACTGTTCTCTCCTGGTGTAACCCAGGCATATATACTACTGTTCTCTCCTGGTGTAACCCAGGCACATACTGTATACTGCTGTACTCTCCTGGTGTAACTCAGGCACATATACTACTGTTCTCTCCTGGTGTAACCCAGGCACATATACTACTGTTCTCTCCTGATGTAACCCAGGCACATGTACTACTGCTCTCTCCTGGTGTAACCCAGGTACATATATTACTGTTCTCTCCTGGTGTAACCCAGGCACATATACTACTTTTCTCTCCTGGTGTAACCCAGGCACATATACTACTATTCTCTCCTGGTGTAACTCAGGTACTCTACTCTCCTGGTGTAACCCAGGCACATATACTGTTCTCTCCTGGTGTAACCCAGGCACATATACTACTATTCTCTCCTGGTGTAACTCAGGTACTCTACTCTCCTGGTGTAACCCAGGCACATATACTACTGTTCTCTCCTGGAGTAACCCAGGCACATATACTACTTTTCTCTCCTGGTGTAACCCAGGCACATATACTACTGTTCTCTCCTGGTGTAACCCAGGCACATATACTACTGTATTCTCCAGGTTTAACCCAGGCATATATACTACTGTTCTCTCCTGGTGTAACCCAGGAACATATACTACTGTTCTCTCCTGGTGTAACCCAGGCATATATACTACTGTTCTCTCCTGGTGTAACCCAGGCACATATACTACTGTTCTCTCCTGGTGTAACCCAGGCACATATACTACTGTTCTCTCCTGGTGTAACCCAGGCACATATACTACTGTATTCTCCAGGTTTAACCCAGGCATATATACTACTGTTCTCTCCTGGTGTAACCCAGGAACATATACTACTGTTCTCTCCTGGTGTAACCCAGGCATATATACTACTGTTCTCTCCTGGTGTAACCCAGGCACATATACTACTGCTCTCTCCTGGTGTAACCCAGGCACATACTGTATACTGCTGTACTCTCCTGGTGTAACTCAGGCACATATACTACTGTTCTCTCCTGGTGTAACCCAGGCACATATACTACTGTTCTCTCCTGGTGTAACCCAGGCACATACTGTATACTACTGTACTCTCCTGGTGTAACCCAGGCACATATACTACTGTTCTCTCCTGGTGTAACCCAGGCACATACTGTATACTACTGTACTCTCCTGGTGTAACCCAGGCACATACTGTATACTACTGTACTGTCCTGGTGTAACCCAGGCACATATACTACTGTTCTCTCCTGGTGTAACCCAGGCATATATACTACTGTTCTCTCCTGGTGTAACCCAGGCACATATATTACTGTTCTCTCCTGGTGTAACCCAGGCACATACTGTATACTACTGTACTCTCCTGGTGTAACCCAGGCACATATACTACTGTTCTCTCCTGGTGTAACCCAGGCACATACTGTATACTACTGTACTCTCCTGGTGTAACCCAGGCACATACTGTATACTACTGTACTGTCCTGGTGTAACCCAGGCACATATACTACTGTTCTCTCCTGGTGTAACCCAGGCATATATACTACTGTTCTCTCCTGGTGTAACCCAGGCACATATATTACTGTTCTCTCCTGGTGTAACCCAGGCATATATACTACTGTACTCTCCTGGTGTAACCCAGGCACATATACTACTGTTCTCTCCTGGTGTAACCCAGGCATATATACTACTGTTCTCTCCTGGTGTAACCCAGGAACATATACTACTGTTCTCTCCTGGTGTAACCCAGGCATATATACTACTGTTCTCTCCTGGTGTAACCCAGGCACATATACTACTGCTCTCTCCTGGTGTAACCCAGGCACATACTGTATACTGCTGTACTCTCCTGGTGTAACTCAGGCACATATACTACTGTTCTCTCCTGGTGTAACCCAGGCACATATACTACTGTTCTCTCCTGATGTAACCCAGGCACATGTACTACTGCTCTCTCCTGGTGTAACCCAGGTACATGTACTACTGCTCTCTCCTGGTGTAACCCAGGTACATATACTACTGTTCTCTCCTGGTGTAACCCAGGCACATATACTACTGTTCTCTCCTGGTGTAACCCAGGCACATATACTACTGTTCTCTCCTGGTGTAACCCAGGCACATATACTACTGTTCTCTCCTGGTGTAACCCAGGCACATATACTACTTTTCTCTCCTGGTGTAACCCAGGCACATATACTACTATTCTCTCCTGGTGTAACTCAGGTACTCTACTCTCCTGGTGTAACCCAGGCACATATACTACTGTTCTCTCCTGGTGTAACCCAGGCACATATACTACTAATCTCTCCTGGTGTAACTCAGGTACTCTACTCTCCTGGTGTAACCCAGGCACATATACTACTGTTCTCTCCTGGAGTAACCCAGGCACATATACTACTTTTCTCTCCTGGTGTAACCCAGGCACATATACTACTGTTCTCTCCTGGTGTAACCCAGGCACATATACTACTGTTCTCTCCTGGTGTAACCCAGGCACATATACTACTTTTCTCTCCTGGTGTAACCCAGGCACATATACTACTATTCTCTCCTGGTGTAACTCAGGTACTCTACTCTCCTGGTGTAACCCAGGCACATATACTACTGTTCTCTCCTGGTGTAACCCAGGCACATATACTACTTTTCTCTCCTGGTGTAACCCAGGCACATATACTACTATTCTCTCCTGGTGTAACTCAGGTACTCTACTCTCCTGGTGTAACCCAGGCACATATACTACTGTTCTCTCCTGGTGTAACCCAGGCACATATACTACTATTCTCTCCTGGTGTAACTCAGGTACTCTACTCTCCTGGTGTAACCCAGGCACATATACTACTGTTCTCTCCTGGAGTAACCCAGGCACATATACTACTTTTCTCTCCTGGTGTAACCCAGGCACATATACTACTGTTCTCTCCTGGTGTAACCCAGGCACATATACTACTGTTCTCTCCTGGTGTAACCCAGGCACATATACTACTGTTCTCTCCTGGTGTAACCCAGGCACATATACTACTGTATTCTCCAGGTTTAACCCAGGCACATACACTACTTTTCTCTCCTGGTGTGACCCAGGCACATATACTACTGTTCTCTCCTGGTGTAACCCAGGCACATATACTACTGTTCTCTCCTGGTGTAACCCAGGCACATATACTACTGTTCTCTCCTGGTGTAACCCAGGCACATACTGTATACTACTGTTCTCTCCTGGTGTAACTCAGGTACTCTACTCTCCTGGTGTAACCCAGGCACATATACTACTGTTCTCTCCTGGTGTAACCCAGGCACATATACTACTAATCTCTCCTGGTGTAACTCAGGTACTCTACTCTCCTGGTGTAACCCAGGCACATATACTACTGTTCTCTCCTGGAGTAACCCAGGCACATATACTACTTTTCTCTCCTGGTGTAACCCAGGCACATATACTACTGTTCTCTCCTGGTGTAACCCAGGCACATATACTACTGTTCTCTCCTGGTGTAACCCAGGCACATATACTACTTTTCTCTCCTGGTGTAACCCAGGCACATATACTACTATTCTCTCCTGGTGTAACTCAGGTACTCTACTCTCCTGGTGTAACCCAGGCACATATACTACTGTTCTCTCCTGGTGTAACCCAGGCACATATACTACTTTTCTCTCCTGGTGTAACCCAGGCACATATACTACTATTCTCTCCTGGTGTAACTCAGGTACTCTACTCTCCTGGTGTAACCCAGGCACATATACTACTGTTCTCTCCTGGTGTAACCCAGGCACATATACTACTATTCTCTCCTGGTGTAACTCAGGTACTCTACTCTCCTGGTGTAACCCAGGCACATATACTACTGTTCTCTCCTGGAGTAACCCAGGCACATATACTACTTTTCTCTCCTGGTGTAACCCAGGCACATATACTACTGTTCTCTCCTGGTGTAACCCAGGCACATATACTACTGTTCTCTCCTGGTGTAACCCAGGCACATATACTACTGTTCTCTCCTGGTGTAACCCAGGCACATATACTACTGTATTCTCCAGGTTTAACCCAGGCACATACACTACTTTTCTCTCCTGGTGTGACCCAGGCACATATACTACTGTTCTCTCCTGGTGTAACCCAGGCACATATACTACTGTTCTCTCCTGGTGTAACCCAGGCACATATACTACTGTTCTCTCCTGGTGTAACCCAGGCACATACTGTATACTACTGTTCTCTCCTGGTGTAACCCAGGTACTCTACTCTCCTGGTGTAACCCAGGCATATATACTACTGTTCTCTCCTGGTGTAACCCAGGCACATATACTACTGTTCTCTCCTGGTGTAACCCAGGCATATATACTACTGTTCTCTCCTGGTGTAACCCAGGCATATATACTACTGTTCTCTCCTGGTGTAACCCAGGAACATATACTACTGTTCTCTCCTGGTGTAACCCAGGCACATATACTACTGTTCTCTCCTGGCGTAACCCAGGCACATATACTACTTTTCTCTCCTGGTGTAACCCAGGCACATATACTACTGTTCTCTCCTGGTGTAACCAAGGCACATATACTACTGTTCTCTCCTGGTGTAACCCAGGCATATATACTACTGTTTTCTCCTGGTGTAACCCAGGCATATATACTACTGTTCTCTCCTGGTGTAACCCAGGAACATATACTACTGTTCTCTCCTGGTGTAACCCAGGCATATATACTACTGTTCTCTCCTGGTGTAACCCAGGAACATATACTACTGTTCTCTCCTGGTGTAACCCAGGCACATACACTACTGTACTCTCCTGGTGTTACCCAGGCACATATACTACTGTTCTCTCCTTGAGTAACCCAGGCACATATACTACTTTTCTCTCCTGGTGTAACCCAGGCACATATACTACTGTTCTCTCCTGGTGTAACCCAGGCACATATACTACTGTTCTCTCCTGGTGTAACCCAGGCACATATATTACTGTTCTCTCCTGGTGTAACCCAGGCACATACACTACTGTTCTCTCCTGGTGTAACCCACGTACATATACTACTGTTCTCTCCTGGTGTAACCCAGGCACATATATTACTGTTCTCTCCTGGTGTAACCCAGGCATATATACTACTTTTCTCTCCTGGTGTAACCCAGGCACATATACTACTATTCTCTCCTGGTGTAACTCAGGTACTCTACTCTCCTGGTGTAACCCAGGCACATATACTACTGTTCTCTCCTGGTGTAACCCAGGCACATATACTACTATTCTCTCCTGGTGTAACTCAGGTACTCTACTCTCCTGGTGTAACCCAGGCACATATACTACTGTTCTCTCCTGGAGTAACCCAGGCACATATACTACTTTTCTCTCCTGGTGTAACCCAGGCACATATACTACTGTTCTCTCCTGGTGTAACCCAGGCACATATACTACTATTCTCTCCTGGTGTAACCCAGGCACATATACTACTGTTCTCTCCTGGTGTAACCCAGGCACATATACTACTGTATTCTCCAGGTTTAACCCAGGCACATACACTACTTTTCTCTCCTGGTGTGACCCAGGCACATATACTACTGTTCTCTCCTGGTGTAACCCAGGCACATATACTACTGTTCTCTCCTGGTGTAACCCAGGCACATATACTACTGTTCTCTCCTGGTGTAACCCAGGCACATACTGTATACTACTGTTCTCTCCTGGTGTAACCCAGGTACTCTACTCTCCTGGTGTAACCCAGGCATATATACTACTGTTCTCTCCTGGTGTAACCCAGGCACATATACTACTGTTCTCTCCTGGTGTAACCCAGGCATATATACTACTGTTCTCTCCTGGTGTAACCCAGGCATATATACTACTGTTCTCTCCTGGTGTAACCCAGGAACATATACTACTGTTCTCTCCTGGTGTAACCCAGGCACATATACTACTGTTCTCTCCTGGCGTAACCCAGGCACATATACTACTTTTCTCTCCTGGTGTAACCCAGGCACATATACTACTGTTCTCTCCTGGTGTAACCAAGGCACATATACTACTGTTCTCTCCTGGTGTAACCCAGGCATATATACTACTGTTCTCTCCTGGTGTAACCCAGGCATATATACTACTGTTCTCTCCTGGTGTAACCCAGGAACATATACTACTGTTCTCTCCTGGTGTAACCCAGGCATATATACTACTGTTCTCTCCTGGTGTAACCCAGGAACATATACTACTGTTCTCTCCTGGTGTAACCCAGGCACATACACTACTGTACTCTCCTGGTGTTACCCAGGCACATATACTACTGTTCTCTCCTTGAGTAACCCAGGCACATATACTACTTTTCTCTCCTGGTGTAACCCAGGCACATATACTACTGTTCTCTCCTGGTGTAACCCAGGCACATATACTAATGTTCTCTCCTGGTGTAACCCAGGCACATATACTACTGTTCTCTCCTGGTGTAACCCAGGCACATATACTACTGTATTCTCCAGGTGTAACCCAGGCACATACACTACTTTTCTCTCCTGGTGTGACCCAGGCACATATACTACTGTTCTCTCCTGGTGTAACCCAGGCACATATACTACTGTTCTCTCCTGGTGTAACCCAGGCACATATACTACTGTTCTCTCCTGGTGTAACCCAGGCACATACTGTATACTACTGTTCTCTCCTGGTGTAACCCAGGTACTCTACTCTCCTGGTGTAACCCAGGCATATATACTACTGTTCTCTCCTGGTGTAACCCAGGCACATATACTACTGTTCTCTCCTGGTGTAACCCAGGCATATATACTACTGTTCTCTCCTGGTGTAACCCAGGCATATATACTACTGTTCTCTCCTGGTGTAACCCAGGAACATATACTACTGTTCTCTCCTGGTGTAACCCAGGCACATATACTACTGTTCTCTCCTGGCGTAACCCAGGCACATATACTACTGTTCTCTCCTGGTGTAACCAAGGCACATATACTACTGTTCTCTCCTGGTGTAACCCAGGCATATATACCACTGTTCTCTCCTGGTGTAACCCAGGCATATATACTACTGTTCTCTCCTGGTGTAACCCAGGCACATATACTACTGTTCTCTCCTGGTGTAACCCAGGCCTATATACTACTGTTCTCTCCTGGTGTAACCCAGGCACATATACTACTGCTCTCTCCTGGTGTAACCCAGGCACATACTGTATACTGCTGTACTCTCCTGGTGTAACTCAGGCACATATACTACTGTTCTCTCCTGGTGTAACCCAGGTACATATACTACTGTTCTTTCCTGGTGTAACCCAGGCACATACACTACTGTTCTCTCCTGGTGTAAACCAGGCATATATACTACTGTTCTCTCCTGGTGTAACCCAGGCACATATACTACTGCTCTCTCCTGGTGTAACCCAGGCACATACTGTATACTACTGTTCTCTCCTGGTGTAACCCAGGAACATATACTACTGTTCTCTCCTGGTGTAACCCAGGCATATATACTACTGTTCTCTCCTGGTGTAACCCAGGCACATATACTACTGTTCTCTCCTGGTGTAACCCAGGCACATACTGTATACTACTGTACTCTCCTGTTGTAACCCATGCACATATACTACTGTTCTCTCCTGGTGTAACCCAGGCATATATACTACTGTTCTCTCCTGGTGTAACCCAGGCACATATATTACTGTTCTCTCCTGGTGTAACCCAGGCATATATACTACTGTACTCTCCTGGTGTAACCCAGGCACATATACTACTGTTCTCTCCTGGTGTAACCCAGGCATATATACTACTGTTCTCTCCTGGTGTAACCCAGGCACATATACTACTGTTCTCTCCTGGTGTAACCCAGGCACATATACTACTGTTCTCTCCTGATGTAACCCAGGCACATGTACTACTGCTCTCTCCTGGTGTAACCCAGGTACTCTACTCTCCTGGTGTAACCCAGGCACATATACTACTGTACTCTCCTGGTGTAACCCAGGCACATATACTACTTTTCTCTCCTGGTGTAACCCAGGCACATATACTACTGTTCTCTCCTGGTGTAACCAAGGCACATATACTACTGTTCTCTCCTGGTGTAACCCAGGCATATATACTACTGTTCTCTCCTGGTGTAACCCAGGCATATATACTACTGTTCTCTCCTGGTGTAACCCAGGAACATATACTACTGTTCTCTCCTGGTGTAACCCAGGAACATATACTACTGTTCTCTCCTGGTGTAACCCAGGCATATATACTACTGTTCTCTCCTGGTGTAACCCAGGCACATATACTACTGTTCTCTCCTGGTGTAACCCAGGCACATACTGTATACTACTGTACTCTCCTGGTGTAACCCAGGCACATATACTACTGTTCTCTCCTGGTGTAACCCAGGCATATATACTACTGTTCTCTCCTGGTGTAACCCAGGCACATATATTACTGTTCTCTCCTGGTGTAACCCAGGCATATATACTACTGTACTCTCCTGGTGTAACCCAGGCACATATACTACTGTTCTCTCCTGGTGTAACCCAGGCATATATACTACTGTTCTCTCCTGGTGTAACCCAGGAACATATACTGCTGTACTCTCCTGGTGTAACTCAGGCACATATACTACTGTTCTCTCCTGGTGTAACCCAGGCACATATACTACTGTTCTCTCCTGATGTAACCCAGGCACATGTACTACTGCTCTCTCCTGGTGTAACCCAGGTACATGTACTACTGCTCTCTCCTGGTGTAACCCAGGTACATATACTACTGTTCTCTCCTGGTGTAACCCAGGCACATATACTACTGTTCTCTCCTGGTGTAACCCAGGCACATATACTACTGTTCTCTCCTGGTGTAACCCAGGCACATATACTACTGTTCTCTCCTGGTGTAACCCAGGCACATACTGTATACTACTGTACTCTCCTGGTGTAACCCAGCCACATATACTACTGTTCTCTCCTGGTGTAACCCAGGCATATATACTACTGTTCCCTCCTGGTGTAACCCAGGCACATACTGTATACTGCTGTACTCTCCTGGTGTAACTCAGGCACATATACTACTGTTCTCTCCTGGTGTAACCCAGGCACATATACTACTGTTCTCTCCTGATGTAACCCAGGCACATGTACTACTGCTCTCTCCTGGTGTAACCCAGGTACATATATTACTGTTCTCTCCTGGTGTAACCCAGGCACATATACTACTGTTCTCTCCTGGTGTAACCCAGGCACATATACTACTGTTCTCTCCTGGTGTAACCAAGGCACATATACTACTGTTCTCTCCTGGTGTAACCCAGGCATATATACTACTGTTCTCTCCTGGTGTAACCCAGGCATATATACTACTGTTCTCTCCTGGTGTAACCCAGGAACATATACTACTGTTCTCTCCTGGTGTAACCCAGGAACATATACTACTGTTCTCTCCTGGTGTAACCCAGGCATATATACTACTGTTCTCTCCTGGTGTAACCCAGGCACATATACTACTGTTCTCTCCTGGTGTAACCCAGGCACATACTGTATACTACTGTACTCTCCTGGTGTAACCCAGGCACATATACTACTGTTCTCTCCTGGTGTAACCCAGGCATATATACTACTGCTCTCTCCTGGTGTAAACCAGGCACATATATTACTGTTCTCTCCTGGTGTAACCCAGGCATATATACTACTGTACTCTCCTGGTGTAACCCAGGCACATATACTACTGTTCTCTCCTGGTGTAACCCAGGCATATATACTACTGTTCTCTCCTGGTGTAACCCAGGAACATATACTGCTGTACTCTCCTGGTGTAACTCAGGCACATATACTACTGTTCTCTCCTGGTGTAACCCAGGCACATATACTACTGTTCTCTCCTGATGTAACCCAGGCACATGTACTACTGCTCTCTCCTGGTGTAACCCAGGTACATGTACTACTGCTCTCTCCTGGTGTAACCCAGGTACATATACTACTGTTCTCTCCTGGTGTAACCCAGGCACATATACTACTGTTCTCTCCTGGTGTAACCCAGGCACATATACTACTGTTCTCTCCTGGTGTAACCCAGGCACATATACTACTGTTCTCTCCTGGTGTAACCCAGGCACATACTGTATACTACTGTACTCTCCTGGTGTAACCCAGCCACATATACTACTGTTCTCTCCTGGTGTAACCCAGGCATATATACTACTGTTCCCTCCTGGTGTAACCCAGGCACATACTGTATACTGCTGTACTCTCCTGGTGTAACTCAGGCACATATACTACTGTTCTCTCCTGGTGTAACCCAGGCACATATACTACTGTTCTCTCCTGATGTAACCCAGGCACATGTACTACTGCTCTCTCCTGGTGTAACCCAGGTACATATATTACTGTTCTCTCCTGGTGTAACCCAGGCACATATACTACTGTTCTCTCCTGGTGTAACCCAGGCACATATACTTCTGCTCTCTCCTGGTGTAACCCAGGCACATATACTACTGCTCTCTCCTTGTGTAACCCAGACAGGAGAAGCTGGGTCTCATACTATACTTTTAGTGGGGTCCATTTTGAGGCTTAATAAAGCAGCATTTTTTTTTTATTTTTTTTGGGGGGGGGGGGGGGTGGATCTGAAAAGTTTATTTGATCTGTTGAAGCCCCTTTGGATGAACTATAGTGATAGTCCTCTAGGGTGAGCCAGCACTGTGGTGTTGGGAACAGAGATTCTAAATGTCAGCTCTATTACTGGGGTAAAATGTGCTGGGGACCTTAGGTGGCAATTATCAATATACCTCCAACCTCTTTAAGTGTCCATGTCTGGGCTTAACTCTTTTTTTTCCGTGTTATATAGTCCATTCTATCCCAGAGCTATCTGACAGATACCCGTGGTGGCTGCAGAATGCTGTCTGTCATTAAGTGGGCAGTGCGGGAGCATAGATCTCCGCTCTAAGGGGAAGATTTATCAAACCTTCTAAAGAGGAGAGGTGGAGATGTTGCCCCCCAAGCAACCAATGAGCTTCTAGCTATCACAGAATATACTAGCTAAATGATATGTTGAATCTGATGGGTTGCTAAAACTCCACCTTCATGTGGCAACCACTGGCCATCTGGGCAGGTCCAGCTGCTTCGAGGAGTAGCCAAGCAGCCCCTCCTCCCGACACTGCAATGGGTGTGTTGTTTGACTACACCCCCAGGTTGAAGGGCTATACCTACTTTCCCATGCTGGTGGCCGAGTTTGAGCCCAAGTCTGTCCCTTGTGGCATCTGTAGAGATCACTGTCCACCCATGAGTATTGTGAGGGCCAGAATGCAGAAAAGTTAAAGGGGAAGAGATATCCTATAGGTATGTGAGATCAGGGTGAGGAGAGAGGCCCTGAGGCTGAAGAGAGAGGGACAATACCGATCAGAGAGAACGTCATCTCTGCAGACAACCGTGTGATAAAATGTCACCGTCATTATGCAAACACTGTGCAGGAGAAATAGATGCAATAAAAGCTTTTCTTTCTTCCATTATAGAGATAGACTGGTGCCCATTCATCTGTCATCTGTACAGTAATTGCACTATACCCCTTCGCCTTTCCTGTTATTAAACCTACATGCGGAGCTTCACCTAACTGGTAAACCATCCAATGTATCCTGGGTACAAACTGACTGAGACTGGAAGGTGACTATGTGGATCTCCAGAGGTAGGTACCTAGAACACCCCACAGATGGACTGGGGACTACATATTGAAAGGGGTGCGTCTAAAGGGTTAGGAAGTACCTGGGATGTTACTGCCTCCCTGCAAACCCAGGTACACATCTAGTTTGTGAAGGGATCTCCAAAGCGTTGGAGGTGGGCACCTTGAAGTGGACTGGGAAGAGCATCTAAGTGCCCGAACTCTTTCCATAAGTGAGGTCCATTTTGTGTAGGTTACTGTCCATTTTCAAAATTCCTGAAACCCCAAAACTAGCACAATCACTGAACACGTATGCCACCCCCTGGTAATTATTCTTGGTTAGTAGCAGGTTATCTGAGGAACCAAAATGTGTGCTAAAAGTTACTGAGACCAAGAAGTGACCTAACCTGACATAGCCTGGCTTAGAATGACATTCCAAGCATTGACCAGGCCGGGTTTAATTTCACAGCACTGGGCACGCCGCACAGTGGAAAATACCATTCACCGGCTCTCTGCTCGCTGGCTGCACACTGTTTTCTCTTTTATTCTTTGACATGTCCAGAATAATGAGGACAAAACCAGGAAGCAATGTCAGAACGTGCATCTCTATAAAAGGAGAATAGCTTTTAGAATGTCTTTAGGATCACTATTTCAGGCTGACGACACAATGTAGCACAGCACTGAGACTTAATAAACAGAGTTTGTCCAAGTTGAGTTGCCATGCTGCGATCGTCTGCTCTCAAGGAGGGGGGGGGGGGGGAATGTTTCAAGCCTTGGAGAGAGATAAAGCAGAGGAGTTACCCATAGCAACCAATCAGCTTCTTACTGATATATATCTAGCACGATCTTTTTAATGACAGTTAGATGCCGATTGGATGCTTTGGGCAACTTCCCAAAGGCTAGATACATCCTTCCCCCCCAATTTGTGATGTTGTCACGTGAATTAAATGATCATATCTGCGGTATGTGTTGTATGTCCCTTTTTTTTTTTTAAAGGAACTGACAATTCGAAAATGTTGTAACCATAGACTGTCGATTAGTTATATTACTTTTAAACCATTGATATGTTTCAGAAATATTCTGTTGCCTCTATTTGTCTTACATATCGTAACAGCTCCTGTGTGGGCCATACATCTGTGGCTCGATTCCCCGTTCAGCCGACGCCGATCCGCGGACATCGACACAACTCAGGGTTTCAGGCGTGTTTAATATGTAGTGCCCTTTGCCTTCAGTCCAATTCCTTGTAGCTGTTTATCCGACACCTGTTTTCATAGTCTGTCTCGCAAGGGCCATGAGTGATCTGGAGATGACAGCTACCTCCCAACACTTAAGGCCTACAGGCACAGTCCCATTGTGTTTATTCCGACTCAGGCTGTCCCACAAAGACCCCAGGGTGCTCTACTGGAACCATGTGCCAAGGAATTGGACTAGATATAGGCACTCCAGAGTTGGATCAAGGGTTTGGTTGGGTAGACTCTCAAAGAGAGCTGCAGCAGTTTGGAGAATTGGCTAAGGACGGGTGTCACAGGGTTTTTCAATTAGACATTTTAGTAGGTCAGTCATTAAAGACAATACACAGTGTATGTAGCACAAGAATTCTGTAGGCCATAATAACAAAGCCTTCACTTGCACTGTTATTAAATAGTGTTTTATGTTCTTGATGCACGAAGTAAAATAATACAAAATGCAATTTGTACTCGATTTGATGTATGGATACTCTTCTGTCCGCAGTTATCTGTCACCTCTGGATATGCTCTGAGTTCCAGTATCAAGTGAAGATAGAAACAGAGAGAGTCCTGGCCTGCAGAGCTTACCATCTAACCATTGTTCTTCCCCACAACAAGGGCATATCAGACAGTAACAGATGGCAGCGTCAGTGATCACTCAGACCTCTCTTATAATAAGATGACTTTGGCAATTATCCCTTCCCTTCTACAGCTTGTGGCACAAGCACAGGACAGGTGTATTTTGGATGCAGAAAAACAAGTATATTTGAAGGTGTTCACTCAGCAGGGATAGAGTAACCCTCTCCGGGAGGCTGTTTACAGATACCAGAGGCTGCAGCTGTCTCCGGAAATCCAGAGGCTCCTATGAAAGGATATATGGGGAAGCCAGACTTCTGAGAACGTGTTTACAACGCTGAAAGGCGATCCAGGCTCATCTCCCTACAAGGAAAGAGAGACCATTCTCCCAGGCAGGGCCTGCTGTCTGTCAGACCGAGCACGTTCCTCTTATACAGGGGGAACGGCTGCATCTCAGCTGCATAGTAAGCGCCACAGGCTCAGGCTGCGGAGGGCAGATCACAGGCAGAAACGCAGGAATCTCAGTGTAGCCAGCCGCTAACTTGCCAAAGCAACAACAACAATCAGCTATTCTGGCCTCAAAACATTTAAAAGCTCAAAACTGGGCATTTCCTTACACTTCACTTACAAATATTCTCTCTATTATTATAATTTATGTATTTATAAGGCACCACCAATGGTTATGAATGACCTACAAAGCGCATACAGCAATACATTACATTAAGTGGTCGATTCAATTAACTCGCCCCATCCGCAAATTACTCACGGCCATGGGTAACTGCGGCTATATGTTCTGGACCCGCAGATTTTTGCTTGCAGCCCAAAAGGTGGTGGCGGATTTTTTTACTGGGGGACGGCTGCAGCTGTATGGCCCCTAGGCTACTTCCGCCACTGAATTACTCTTCCTTGTTTAAACACAGTGTCGGAAGTACTACCATGGCAAGGGGTATGGCAGCGATGGGGCCCTAAAGCTGGCCATACAAGGTGCGATGGCACCGTGCAAGGCGACAGGGGATCCGTTGTTAAACATATCGGACGGTCCCCTCGAAAGGTGTGATCGGGTGGCCGCCCGCCCGATATGCCGGCTCCCCCCTCCCTCACCCGCATAGTGCTGCATGGGATTGCACATCGCATCCCCTGATCGACTGCGCCTGCAGTAAGATCAGGGGGTGCAATGTACAACCCCACGGGTGCGCGCTCGGTCCGACATCAGGCACATACACAGTGCAATATAGCAGCCAAATCGTACCAATCAGTCGGATTGGCTGCTTTATCGTACCGTGTATGGGCCGGTTTAGATTGGAGGGGCCAAATCACCATTCTCAGGGCACCACCGCTGTGCATGCACAGTGAAGCTGGTGTACCGGCCCCCAGGCAGTGATTTAGTCTTATTGTTTGTCTTCCTCAGTCTCAATACCCTGTCACTAAAAACATTAATAATAATAACTCTGGTATTTAGGTGCCTGCTCTTGTGTGTAATTTGGGGATATAATTTTTACTATATTAGAAGGGTGAGAAATGACATTGTATTAGAAATGAGGATCTCATTTATTATACACATTTTATATTATCCTATAATTTCATACGAAGGGGGAGATGTATCCAACGTTAGAGAGAAATAAAGTGGATAGAAACCAGTCTCATTTATCTAGCACATATTAAAACAGATGGTTTGATACATCTCCCCCTAAGCCTCACACATTTATTCTGGTTTTGTTATCATTTTTATTATCTGTAGTAAAAGTTATTTTTTTTTTAAACCGTAATACCTCTGTATCTCTGTTTATAGATTATTATAGTTTATGTTTTATACTGGGGTTCAGAGTACGTGCACTGGAAGTACTTTCCATTGGTCTCTTAGGCATTTACTGCTATTGTCATATGATAGTGTTATCTAGGACACCTGACACCACCTACAAGAACTCGTGCCGGGAATCCAAACAAATAAAACAGGGGTAACCATTAACTAGGGAAGTTACCGCACTTTACACGTTCTGGGAAAGACCCACGCCATACAGTCATTGATCAGATTTATCACATTAAGCCATCATAATCTTACTGTGTGCGGGCAGCCTTAGGCTAGAACTACGCATTTCATAGACTGTGCAATTTTATGTATGCATCCACATTGCACTGTCCTATATAGCTAGGTCTTGTCCTATGATGATTGGTGGAAGAATTGAGCATGGCAAGTAGTGCTAAAATGCAATCCAAATGTAATGTCTCAGATATCACTAATATATATAATAAAAGATAAAGGCCCTGATTCAGACCCACTCGCAGGTCTGAAGGGCGTTTTTTTTTTTGTGACTGGCCTTCTGGCCACTCGCTAAGCTGTGGGTAACCACCCACAGCTTTAGCGAGCGGCCAGGTGATGGTCGCGACGGTCCCGACCATTGGGGCTTGCGACGAGTCCCTTGTGGTAGGGTCTCGTCTGCCGCAAGCCCCAGTGAGCTTCCGGCTCCAATAGAGCCGGAAGCTCACCACTGATATCACTCGTTCCTTCGGGAACGCCTCCATTTGGCCAGCCATCCCCCCCAACCCTCCGCCACTTTTGGATGCGAGCGCCGGAGCGAGTGATTTCTCGCTCGCTCTGGGACTCGCGCACGTGCAGTGCGCATAGCGCTTGCGAGCGGGTCTGATTCAGGCCCATAGTTAGCAATGGCCAATTCCGCTGCTGTAATATTTTCATGATCAGACTCAGGGCCTGATTCAGACCCGGACGCTGGCTATTTAAATCATGTGCTCGCATTGCGTCGCGTAAAGCCGCCCACTAAGTAATAGTGAGCGGCCGCACTATGCGCTCGCACCTGTATAAAGACGCCCCTTTGCCACTCGCAACACACGTCATCTCCGGCAGTTGTAGGATTAATCAGGAACATCGAGAGCTATCGGAGCTGCTCGCAGCGCTTGTGGTAGCCTTTTCCCACCACAACATTGCGAGCAGTTCAGGCTAAAATACAACCCAGTCACGTGTGTAATGACGCTACTTTGCTAATTATGCACACCCATTAAAAGCCGTTCTGACAGTCGGGCACGCCTGCGTTCGCACATCCACCCCCCCGTTTACAAGCACCTTCCCGTTACCACCCACAAACGGCACTGTCACTCTCATCCACATGCCTATCCTATATCGCCTGTATTACTGTAACCCGTTCCTCATCTGCCTACCGTATCTTCCCCCCGACTCTACCCTTAATCTCATCAATGCTCAACTTATTCTTGTAGCTCCAGCTCTCCTCTGCTGCCCCCGTCCTGCCCGTTGCCCCATCGGCTCCCTGTAATATACAGAATCAATCCACACAACCTGCCTCCCATCCCCTCTGCTCAGGGCCTGATTCAGACCCGGACGCTGGCTATTTAAATCATGTGCTCGCACTGCGTCGCGTAAAGCCGCGCAAAAAGCACTCGCTCCGTGGCTCACTACAAAAGGGGCAGCTGTCGATGTTGATCGACAGATCGCCCCGATTTGTAGGCGTTGCGGGGGAGCCGGCTTCACAAACGGAGGCGTTCCCAAACGAACGCCTGCCGTGACATCACCAGTGTTGTCAGTGGGAGAGCTTCCGGCTGGGGCTTGCGGTCACAAGACCCTACCACAAGGGTCTAGTCGCAAGCCTGAAGGTGGCGATGGTCTTGACCATCGCGACCATCATCCTGGCCACTCGCAATAGCTGTGGGTGATCACCCACAGCTATGCGAGAGGCCAGGAGGCCGCTCTAAAAAAAAAAAATGCCCAGATTCAGAGCGAACGCTTTTTCAGAGCGTCCGGCTCTGAATCAGGGCCTCTGTCCTACCCTCCTACCGATAGTGCCTTTAGGCCCCCTGTGCTGCCTTCACTCCCGCTGACCACTCTAAATTTTCCCAACCCCACCACCCCATACCCTTTCAGTTGGAAAATGGAAAACTTCAGTAGATTGTGTTTCACAGTTCCAGTGAAGAGACAAAGCTCTTTATAGCTCTATCCCATATTATGTGTCTACTGATTTACATTGTATTGATTTTGGTGTATTCATATACAAGAATTGTTGTATATATATCACTTAGTTTCTTTAACATTATCATGCATCGAATGTTGAGATGTGTTGTCTTCAGTTGTGATAGCATTCTGTACGTCATCATTAAGTCTAATTTTCTTTTAACCAAACGGACCACTGATGTCCTTATGCTGCCGAGTTCTTACTTCTGTATGGCAATATACAATGCAATACAAGTAATCGCTGCCAGCTCTACTCCTGGTATGGAAGTCAGGCCCGTACCAAGCAGGAGTGGATCATGTCCTCGTACTTCGGCAGTGTCAGGTACTCAGTAGCAGTCTACAGGGATTTCCAATAGACTGTGATTGTGGTCATATTGCTCCTTTGTGTAGTGTTCCCACTGACGCGTTTCATCAAATGCTACGATTTATAGAAGAGGGTCCACCTGGAAAGAGGATCTACCATTAGGATTCCTAGACTAGGATACTACAGAGGAGAAACTTAAAATGTTCTGCCTCAGCTACCCAGATATCCAGGGACAGAATACAACATCACTTCAACCCATAGGAAAGTTTGAGGGAGGGCCCATTGATAACTGTCCACCCCACCAGTGCCCCCAGCTTTGCTCTTCTGATGTGTTGTGGTCGTCGCATATGCAGTGAGGTCCGGTTAGGTGCATGTTCCAAAGAACTGAGTTGTGGCCTCTAGATGGTGGACAAACATCTCTGAGCCCTCCCCAAATTTAGCTATGGGGTCGGAGATGCTGTGCTCCGCCCCCGAATATCCATAACATATACAAACCTATTGTTTAGGAATCATACATTGAGCGAGTAGTGTCTCTGATAAAACTGTTTTATTGTTGGAGCTGCAGCTGTTTCTTAAGCTGGATACACACTATGCGATATGTGAGGACATCATATCCCGTCAGACCCTCAGCACTCCTCCCCCTCCTTTCCCTGACCACCCCTCCCCTTCTGTCTCATCAACTCTGACAACCTTCTCCCCTGTTTCTGGAGAGGAAGTCATGGCTCTCATCCGGTCCTCCCCTCCTTTCACCTCCCCTCTTGACCCTATCCCTTCCCGTCTCCTCTCCTTCCTGTCTCCTTCTGCCTGTTCCCATCTTGCTCACCTCCTTAATCTCTCCCTCTCATCTGGCACTGTCCCTTCTGCATTCAAACATGCCTTTGTCTCCCCCATTCTTAAAAAAACCTACCCTTGATCCTAACATACTTTGCAACTATCGACCCATCTCTCTTCTCCCTTTTGCTTCCAAACTCCTTGAGCGTATTATCTACAACCGCCTTACCACCTTTCTTTCCTCCCACTCCCTCCTTGACTCATTTCAATCTGGCTTCCGATCTCTCCACTCCACTGAAACTGCCCTCACGAAAGTCAGCAACGACCTCCTTGCTGCCAAATCCAAGGGCCACTACTCTCTGCTCATTCTCCTTGACCTCTCTGCTGAATTTGACACTGTAGACCACCCTCGCCTCCTGCAAATCATTTACTCTCTCGATCTACGTGGCACTGCCCTTTCCTGGCTTTCCTCCTACCTCTCTGATCGGTCCTTCTCTGTGTCCTCTCATGACTCCTCTCCCCCCCCACTTCCACTAACAGTAGGAGTTCCCCAAGGTTCTGTTCTTGGACCTCTCCTTTTCTCCCTATATACGTCCTCTTTAGGTGAACTCATTAACTCCTTTGACCTCCAATATCATCTCCATGCTGATGATACTCACATTTACCTTTCCACCCCTGAGCTCTCCCCCTCGCTCCTTACCTGTATCTCCAACTGTCTCTCTGCTGTCTTCATGGATGTTCCAGCGCTTTCTTAAACTTAACATGTCTAAAACTGAGCTGATCATCTTCCCACCCTCTTCCACTACATCACTTTCCATAATTTCATTATCTATTGATGGCACAACTATCTCCTCTATCCCCAAAGTGCGCTGTCTTGGAGTTATCCTAGACTCCTCCCTCTCCTTTAAACCACACATTCAGCACCTCTCGCACTCCTGCCGTTTCCACCTAAAAAATATCTGCATGATTAGACCCTTCCTCACCCAGGATGCCACTAAAACCCTCATCCACTCACTGGTCATCTCCAGATTGGACTACTGTAACCTTCTCCTAGCTGGCCTCCCAGTCTCTCACCGCTCTCCACTACAATCTGTTCTCAATGCTGCTGCCCGGCTCATCTTCCTCTCCAGACGTTCTACATCTGCTTCCCCTCTCCTTCAAGCCCTACACTGGCTCCCTTTCCCCTTCAGATGCCAATTCAAGGTTCTTACACTCGCCTACAAAGCCCCCACCAAATACTCTCCCACATACATTTCTGACGTTCTCTCCCTTCACACTCCCGCCCGTCCACTTTTCTCAACAAATGAATGCCGCCTCTCTTGCCAACTGATTACTTCCTCCCACTCCCGCATCCAAGACTTTGCCTGTGCTGCTCCCTACCTTTGGAATGCTCTCCCTCTCCGACTCTCCACCTCTCTACAAATCTTCAAACGGGCTCTCAAGACCCACTACTTCACCAAGGCCTTCCAGCTCTCATCCTAACCCACCTCATGCTCTTTCCTCCCGATCTTCCCCTTCTGTGTCATGCCTGTCTGTCTGTCCCTCCCCTTTAGATTGTAAGCTCTCACGAGCAGGGACCTCTTCCCTCATGTGCTTCTCTTTACATTTTCTTCTACACTTTACTCCCCATTAGGGCACCTAACATGGGACTGCCAACTCCCTGCTGCTTATTGTGAGTGCTTTAATCGCTATTGCAGCAATGTATATAAATCGTGTCCTTGTCCTGCACTGCAATGTACTGTAAGTTACTTGTTTCTTGTTCACTTATTAGTTCTATGTACTATGTGAGGCGCTGCGGAACACTTGTGGCGCCATATAAATAAAGGATAATAATATTATGTTGTACAATCGGCCGATGAACGACATGTCGCATAGTTCAGCGGCGGCTGTGTACAGATGATTTGTCTGTGAACGACGCAGATAAATCGTCATGTCTGGGTGTGTGTACGGGCGACCCGTCGACCCTCACACACTGGCTGCAGGGACCACAGGTGACTGACAACTCAACTGGGCGGGCAAATTTAAATGCCTGGGTCAGCGGATATGATGCCCAGGTGTGTACCCAGCATAACTGTTGTCCCTCAGGCTTTTCACCATGTAGGTGGTAATTCTGGTGTCTAGACTCCTTGCCTCATGTGTACTTTGGGGATATCATTTATATTATATAAGATTGAGAAATGGCACTGCTTTAAATATCAGGAACTCTTTTTTTGTATTACATACAAAATGATATTATTGAAGTATTTTACACTAAGATTCACATGTTTTTTGTGGGTTTATAACTCACCATTTTGATTACTATTAATAAAAGTTTAACAGTGATAGATCATTATCTGTATTCTTTCAGTTTCTATTGGAGACTGGGGCTGAGAATACGTGCCACTAGGAGTAGAAGTAGGTAATTAAGTGATAGTGTTATCTAGGTCACCTGATCATATCTACAGGACTGAATGGATTACGGGACATCATAAAGTGCATATTCCGGGATTGCCTATGCATATAAATAAAACACAGATGAACATTAACTTGAGATGTTACAGTGATTTACAGTTTCAGGGTGAAGGCCCACGCTGTACAGTCATTGGTCAGTTTTATCACATAGAGCACCCGTGTGTGGGCAGTTGGGGCCAGAGCTACACATGTTATAGTGCAGATAATTGTGTGTTCTATGCATCCACATGGCACTGGGGCTCATACAGAGTTGTATACTACACAGCTGCTGTGTGTAAATATGCTAATGTTGCAGGAGCCATCTTGTGTTAATAGACGTCTCCTGCATGCTTGTGTGATCCGCTCCTGCGTCCGAGGACGCAGCCATCAGGTGACTTGAGAGAACATCGACCGTCTGAGTTACCCTCCATAGTCAAGGCCAGTAAATCTGTGACGGAAGACGCAGAAGCTGAAACTCCCAGAAAACGGGATGGCGACGCTCCCCCATTTTCATGAACGATGCCTGGCGCCTCCCCCTCCCCCAAACACCTACAGCCTGTCAATCAGGCTGTGGCTTAGGGGGCACTGCGTGCTACGAATCAGGGCCCGTTTTGCACATGTGCAGAATGGGTCATGCCCATGAACAGTCCCCCCGCCATCGGAGTTCTGTGCAAACCAGGGGCATATCTATAATGGGTGCAGGGTGTGCGGGGTACACGGGCCCCTGGGTCCAGGGGGGCTCGCCCCACACACCCTGCACCCATTAGTCTTATACTGACGTGTCCGTAGTGCTGCTCTGCAGAGCAGCAAAAATTACTGGGAAAATGGCGGCGGCCATTTTCCCAGAGACCCGCGCATGCGCTGTAGATTCTGGCACCGGGCCAGAATCTACTGCACCCGTTGTACTACTGGAGAGAGGAGGGGGCACGCACAGAGGACCTCATTCAGAGCAGCTCGTAAGCGGCAGTACGCTCGTTCCGAGCGATGTTCGCCCATCTGCGCATGCGTACGGTTTATAATACGCATGCGCGAACCAGTCAGTGCGGCCGAAAATCGTTTGTTCGCTATATAGCGAATGCCTGCTATTTTGAGTGACAGGAGGAGGCGTTTGTGGGTGGTAACAGGGAAAGGTGCTTGAAAACGGGGAGTGGAATTCAGAACGCAGGCGTGCTTAAAGGTCAAAACGGGCGTTTTATGGGTGTGCATAATACAGCAGCGTCATTGACCACGTCACTTGGTTGTTTTATAGTCAGAACTGCTCGCAATATAGTGGTAGGAAAAACCAACCACAAGAATAGCGAGCAGTTCATACGCTGTTCGATGTACTCGATTAATCTAATAGCGGACATGACGTATGATGCGAGCGGCCAGGGGGCGTATTTTTCAATAAACGTCCGCATGTTTTGTTCGCTCGTTCAGACATAGAGGCGGCAACAGACCGCAAAGAGCGAACGGTTCATTTGAATAGCCACCCCCTTTTTCTGAATGAGCGAGCGCTAATAGCGTCCGGCTCTGAATCAGGCCCATGGGCTGCACACGGGCCCCCTCCTCTCTTAAAATGCCCCTGACGCAAAGCATTGGGTTTAGCCACTCTGTCAGACAGGATTGCGTTGAGCTGGCCTCTCACGTGAGCCACTGCAGAATATCAGGAGAGGGGGTCTCCGGATGGGGGAGTCTATGGGAGAGAATCTGAGGCTCAGGATGCACCACAAGGGTCTAATGTCTTCCCAGCTGTAGAATCAGTCAGTCCCGAATGGTTCTCTTATGGGCATCCCAGAGGATAGAGGGAAAAACATAACCCGTGATGTTTACCTCAAAGTAATCCGTGAATGCCCCTAAGGATTTGACGGTCATCAAATCTGCAGGAGGATTTAGGGGGTGGGTGAAGGATATTGAGTAGGACTACATTGGCAGCGTGGTCTGTCCGTCAGAATGGGACGATATCCTCCTTGATAACCATGGGGGAAGAGTCCAGAATCATCAGAAATGTAATCTATGTGGGAATATACTTTGTCTGTGAGAGAGGTTAATGGTGTAATCCCTGCCCCCCCCCCCATTAACTAGGCACCAAGTATCAACCAGTAAGTGATCCCTCAAAATCTAACTAAAGTGCACAGAAAGGGAAGAGGCCGGGTCTACAGACGTCAATTTAGGGCGGGATGATTTATCCAGGGTTGGATCAAGAATCAGGTTATCCGAGTATCACCTGACCTCACGCGTGAAGATCAATCTGAGTGAAAAGCGAGGAAAGGTAGGAGAGCTGTCCAGAATTGGGGGACATAGCAAGAGACCAAGGAGACCAGCGTGGCACCCAAGGAACCAACTACTATTAGAAACCATCCCTCAGGATCCGAGTAGGAACTAGAGACAGTGAAGGGAATCCTACGATGATTAAAAATGTCAAAAATAGAGGGGAAATATTCTTAAGGTACAAATTGTTGATGCTATAGTCATCGGATATTGCCATAAATACAATAAGTACCTATATATACATATAATATTCACACAATTACATGTAGAAGTTCAAGGTTCTCCTGCGCGCCCAAACCTCCCCGCTCATGGTCGGTACATGAGGCGTAAAGCCCCTTTGACACACCACTGCAAAGGTGCCAAATAGATACTACTGTGCATGCACCAAACACCTATACTTGCCCCAATGTCAGCCAGTCGGCACACCTCCTTCTGAGACCCTGTGTCTACTCTTAACAAACAAACAAAAATGGCAGCTGCTATTTTTGTTTGTTATGAGTTGCATGAAGGAGCCAGCATTAGTAGGGCATGCTGGTTCTAGTAGTGCTAGTTGGGAGTTCCCAGGGGTGACTCCCAGGTAAGCTGGCTCTCAATTTGGATGCATTTATGTATGTGCCTTTATCATGAGGCCTTACATTTGACAAAATTATATATGTGCCTTTATCATGAGGCCTTATAATTGGTATATTTTACATTTGGGGTGAACGTTTGGGCGTAGGGTCCCCCGGACTGGTCTGGCTGGGCCTCCTCAGGGCATCACCACTTAATACACATAGTTGCTTTTCACATCACCTTTTATGTTTGTTTATTATTCATGGATTTTTTCACATATAATTTAACCTCTCATTCCACACTTAATGATTACTCGCACACATCTATACTTTACACTGCACTGTCACTCTTTTTCCATTTTCGTGTGATGCCCTGGGGGGGTCCTGGGCTGGACGTTTTTTGGGGTGCACTGCACCCCAGATGTAAACCCCTTAGTGCTGGGGACTGCTAGTAACAGAGAAGCCGTGACATGGCCTAGCAGCCTCCCATGTGTTTGCAAATGCATGCAACTAATATCTCTGAATTTCTATGACCATATAGTCTTCATATATTGTTGCAGGTATTATTCAGTGTGCTGAGGTACAATAGGGGTTAAATCCCTCTCCTTTTTCTACCTGTGCCTACTCTGTCAGGGCCTGTTGATCAAGACCCTTCTACCTTAAAATCATGTGGAAATGGTACATGTAAAATTATGGATATTATTGCACTGTAATCAACCTTACAGTATGTTATCTACGCTGACAATCAGTCAGACTCTTCAGCTATTGTCTGCCCTGCGAGGACAAGAGTCCGTGGAACACCATCGTTCCTCAACAGCGCCTATGCAAGAGCATAAAACACAGCGAGCATGCAATCACACACACTAGCACGGTCCCTGATTAACCAATAGCCCTGTTATTGTTATATTGCTGTTTGTAGTGTGGAAATGAACACAAAGGCTGTGTAATGTAGACACTCCTCCTGGCTGGTCCTGATTGATAAAATTGGGACTATGGGCCTGATTGAGAGATGGACACAAATCCCGTTGCAACTGCGATTCCGTACACGGTGAACTTACAAAAACTATTCTAATGACTTAGCTGATGTCTTGTGCGCTGAGACGCCCACCATCGGCATCTCACATCTGTTGCTTGTGTACAAAAATGGAAACATCGGTTGCACATCGAACTTTTGAGTAAGCTTATGCTGCCTCAGACAGAACGGCTTTCCTGAGTTGAATTCGCAGACGCTCACTTGAGTACGAACACCAAACGGTCCCGACACACCTGCGTTTTTCTAACCACCCCCTCGTTACCATCCCCAAAATGCTGACTGTCTGTCACTCGCTTTGCGAATAAATCCTCTCTGCGACCGCCATCGCTAATCCATTTCCGGAGGTGTGCAGTGCAGCTTTGGCGCATGCTTAGTAGCTAAAAATGGCTCCACTGCGTCCAACGTGGACATTGCCGCCATCTCTGATTCAGGCCCTATCCCACCAGAATCAGGACAGTTGGCAGCCTTCACTGACTTACCGGGACGGCTTCAGGTGGAGCAGCGCCCTGTGCGGTTATTTTTTGGCGTCCCCAGCCCCCCCTGCGCACGGCCAATATGGGAGCATGGCCTAATTATCATTAAGCACGCCTCTATATGACGCCAAATTGGGGGCTTGTCCGTATGGCACGCCTCCTGTTTTATGTCATTGAACCTAACCCCCCCTTCCCCACCAAGAGCACTGACATTAACTTTTAAGTGCTCACAATTAATGAATAAACCTCTCCTGTCTTAAGTATTTTGATGAATTCAGCTATTTTCTCTTCCATAAATATGGCCCCAGGATCTTTATTTAATAACATGAAAGCACAAAGCAATAATATACTATGTGGTCTATTTACTAAGCCTTGGATGGAGATAAAGGGGGCGATTCAGACCTGGACGCAAAGCAGCGCACTTTCGCTGCTAACAGGGGCAGGGTATGCAAATTCCGCGATCGCACTGTCTGGTGTAAGGATGCCCTCTATGTTTTAGAGAGCGAAGGCAGAGCGAGTGCACGCCGGTGTAATGACGCCCACTTTTCTTTCTTAACACACGTTGTCTCCAGGAAGTGTATGATTAATCAATAACATGGAGAGCCATCGGAGCTCCATGCTAATTATGAACACCCATAGCGTTCGTTCACGGCTTAGCGTCCAGGTCTGAATCAGGCCCAAAGTTCCAAACAATCAGCTCCTAACTGCCATGTCACAGACTGTATTTGATAAATGCTAGTTAGGAGCTGGTTCATTCGATTTTATCTCCATTCACTTTATCTCCATCCAAGGCTTAGTAAATAGACCCCTACATCCAAGAGCAACCAATCAGCAATTAGTGGTCTAGCGTAGTTAGATTTCATTACTTGCTGTGGGTGGTGGCGCATAATAGCTATTTGCGCCATGTTATGAAATAGAGGGCCTGATTCAGACCCGGTCGCAAGCGCTGTGCGCTCACAACCGGGTTGATGGTGGGCCAGTGCGCATGCGTGAGACCCGGATAGCGACGGGCAATCCGTTGCTCCGGGTCTCGTACCAAAGGGGGCGTGCTGTCGATGTTGAGTGACAGCACGCCCCCTTTGGTGGGCGGGCCAGGGGAGTGGCTGCCCAAACGGAGGCGTTCCCATTTGGGGGAGGCCCCACTGACATCACAAGTGATGTCAGTGGGAGAGATTTCGGCTCTGTTAGAGCCGAAATCTCTCTGGGGCTTGTGGCAACGAGACCCTACCACAAGGGTCTCGTCGCAAGCCCGATGGTCGCAATGGTCTTGACCATCGCGAACATCTTCCTGCCCGCTCGCTATAGCTGTGGGTAGTCACCCACAGCTATGCGAGCGGCCAGGAGGCCGCTCTAAAAAAAAAAGACCGTCCCTGATTCAGAGTGAGTGCTCTGTCAGAGCGACCGGCTCTGAATCAGGGCCAGAATCCAATAATAATAATATGACCTTGAAAGAAGATCATCAAAGGTCGACTTTTGTCCAGGAATGATGATGTTTGTCCATGCAAGATGACGTTTAGCCTCTTTCTGAGTTCCGTTTTTTTGGAGGGAAAAATCCGAACTCGGCGTGCAAACTCGAACCTATCTGAGCCTGCACATCCCTACTTTAAATCCCATGCAGAGAGGTGCGCATGCTCCTATGGACGCCGCGGCCGCCTGCACACAACCGCCGGAGGAGGGAGAGGACAGCTGACAACGGGCACCGGGGATCTCTCGCCCGCTGTCCCACGCCAGCCCAGACTCCAGCGTCGCCGGACCAGGTTAGAGGGACCTGGATTCGGCGGCGCTGTGACAATCTCACATCCAGTGCTTACACGCAAAACTGGAAACATGGAGCGCAGATCAGGCGGCCATCAGCCTTCTGAGTAAGTCTAAGCGGTCTCCAGACACACAGAGAGCTCTCCTGCTTCCAGCAAGAATGCAGTGACTGATTTATGGACGCCCAGAAAACAGTGTTTAAACGGTCAAGGTGGGTACACATTAGACGATATGTCGCCCAATCCGGCGGGTCAGGCCGTCATCGGCAAGTGTGTACGCACTATATCTGCCCATGTGCCCTCCTCCAGGGTCGTCCATCGCATCGACAGATCTGTCGTACATGCTGCTCAGTCTGTCTATGTGATGAACGATCCCATGCATTTGGATGCGGCTGGTGAACGTCATATCGTGCAGTCGCTCACCAGATCGTGCGGCGTGTACGAACTGCACGATATGACGTCCGTCGCATCGTGGGTTGGCTGGGTACACAGTTCATCTTCGTTTTTCTAACCACCCCTCGTTAACTACCCCAAACGCTGACTTTGTGTGTGAATCCTCCGTTTGTGCTTGATCGGAAAACAATCGCTGTGAGTGCGCAGTACGGCTTTCACACATGCGCGATGGCTAACAATCGCTCAAACTGTGTAGAAACCGGCACTGTACTATATTATTTTTCATGATTTTTTTTCTTCCTATGTTATCTGGAGAGGGAACTGGCAGACACGGGACAGCTAGTCGGTGCCTGCCAGTTATTAATCCTCATGAAAAGGATTTGAGAATCTGCGTTCCAGGTTCTGACTGCAATAAAGCCGCAACAAGGTAAATAATTGAAAAGTATCAGCTGTGAGTCTGACTTGGTAAATTAAAAACCCTGTGGTTAAGCTCTTTTCCTGTCTATTCCGGCAGCCGCTCTTAGACAGACCGCACAGCTTCCAGAGCAAAGTAGAGCAAGGTGAAGAATCAAAATGGAAACTGGTTTGTCCTGTCGTGACACCACGGCTCAGTTGAATGTGATTGGTTGGACATGTGCCATGTGACTCAACTCTATTATTAATAACACTGCTCAGAGTACAGAAAGACTTGATTGTGTAACGAGGGAGACTCATCCTTGGCATCTATCCCTATATTGTTGCTGCATGCAGGCCTGTGCTCATACCATCATTCCCCGCTTTCTAAGTTTTGCAGGATTTTCTTAGTTCTGAAGACCTCATTGACTTCACCGGCGCCTCTCCTGTGGCCAATAGCAGAAACTGGCTAGCAACCCTCTGTGCCATGTGCCCCGTGCCTGTTTCAAAGCTGCTTAAATATTCCCTCGCTATTTGCACACCCAGTTTCCTAGCGTGACTGGTGCCCGATCCCCCTCGGCTTGATTCCTGGCTTGCCTTTGTCGTTTGATTTGGTACCTCACTCTCCATTACCCAGTAGCCTCCTAATGGGGCTCATTTGGGGGCCACAATCTACGGTCACCTCAAAAAGGAATCCTCTGGTGATGACTGAGGTCTGCCATGAGCATACACAGCAACTAGCATTCACCATATTTATTCACATACATTGCACAGTGATACCACCATTGCCAGTCACATACATTGCAGTGATACCACCAGTGCCAGTCACATACATTGCAGTGATACCACCAGTGCCAGTCACATACATTACACAGTGATGTCACCACTGCCAGGCACGTACATTACACAGTGATAACACCACTGCCAGTCCCATAGATTTCACAGTGATACCACCATAGATTGCACAGTGATACCACCATTGCCAGTCACATACATTGCACAGTGATACCACCACTGCCAGTCACATACATTACACAGTGATGTCAGCACTACCAGTCATATCCTTTACACAGTGATACCACCACTGTCAGTCACATACATTACACAGTGATGACACCACTACCAGTCACATACATTACACAGTGATGCCACCACGCTCAGTCTGATACATTACACAGTGATGTCACCACTGCCAGTCACATACATTGCACAATGATACCACCACTGCCAGTCACATAGATTTCACAGTGATACCACCATAGATTGCACAGTGATACCACCATTGCCAGTCACATACATTGCACAGTGATACCACCACTGCCAGTCACATACATTACACAGTGATGTCAGCACTACCAGTCATATCCTTTACACAGTGATACCACCACTGCCAGTCACATACATTACACAGTGATGACACCACTACCAGTCACATACATTACACAGTGATGCCACCACGGCCAGTCTGATACATTACACAGTGATGTCACCACTGCCAGTCACATACATTGCACAATGATACCACCACTGCCAGACACATAGATTGCACAGTGATACCACCACTGCCAGTCACATACATTACACAGTGATGTCACCACTGCCAGTCACATAGATTGCACAGTGATGCCACCACTGCCAGTCACATGCATTGCACAGTGATATCACCACTGCCATTCACGTACATTGCACAGTGATACCACCACTGCCAGTCACATATATTGCACAGTGATGTCACCACTGCCAGTCACATACATTGCACAGTGATACCACCACTGCCAGTCACATACATTGCACAGTGATGTCACCACTGCCAGTCACATACATTGCACAGTGATGCCACCACTGCCAGTCACATACATTGCACAGTGATGTCACCACTGCCAGTCACATACATTACACAGTGATGCCACCACGGCCAGTCTGATACATTGCACAGTGATGTCACCACTGCCAATCACATACATTGCACAGTGATACCACCACTGCCAGTCACATACATTGCACAGTGATACCACCACTGCCAGTCACATACATTACACAGTGATGTCACCACTGCCAATCACAGACATTACACATTGATGTCACCACTGCCAGTCACATACATTGCACAGTGATGTCACCACTGCCAGTCACATACATTGCACAGTGATACCACCACTGCCAGTCACATACATTACACAGTGATGTCACCACTGCCAATCACAGACATTACACATTGATGTCACCACTGCCAGTCACATACATTGCACAGTGATACCACCACTGCCAGTCACATACATTGCACAGTGATGTCACCACTGCCAGTCACATACATTACACAGTGATGCCACCACTGCCAGTCACATACATTGCACAGTGATACCACCACTGCCAGTCACATACATTGCACAGTGATGTCACCACTGCCAGTCACATACATTACACAGTGATGTCACCACTGCCAGTCACATACATTACACAGTGATGTCACCACTGCCAGTCACATACATTGCACAGTGATGTCACCACTGCCAGACACATACATTGCACAGTGATGTCACCACTGCCAGTCACATACATTGCACAGTGATACCACCACTGCCAGTCACATACATTACACAGTGATGTCAGCACTACCAGTCATATCCTTTACACAGTGATACCACCACTGTCAGTCACATACATTACACAGTGATGACACCACTACCAGTCACATACATTACACAGTGATGCCACCACGCTCAGTCTGATACATTACACAGTGATGTCACCACTGCCAGTCACATACATTGCACAATGATACCACCACTGCCAGTCACATAGATTTCACAGTGATACCACCATAGATTGCACAGTGATACCACCATTGCCAGTCACATACATTGCACAGTGATACCACCACTGCCAGTCACATACATTACACAGTGATGTCAGCACTACCAGTCATATCCTTTACACAGTGATACCACCACTGCCAGTCACATACATTACACAGTGATGACACCACTACCAGTCACATACATTACACAGTGATGCCACCACGGCCAGTCTGATACATTACACAGTGATGTCACCACTGCCAGTCACATACATTGCACAATGATACCACCACTGCCAGACACATAGATTGCACAGTGATACCACCACTGCCAGTCACATACATTACACAGTGATGTCACCACTGCCAGTCACATAGATTGCACAGTGATGCCACCACTGCCAGTCACATGCATTGCACAGTGATATCACCACTGCCATTCACGTACATTGCACAGTGATACCACCACTGCCAGTCACATATATTGCACAGTGATGTCACCACTGCCAGTCACATACATTGCACAGTGATACCACCACTGCCAGTCACATACATTGCACAGTGATGTCACCACTGCCAGTCACATACATTGCACAGTGATGCCACCACTGCCAGTCACATACATTGCACAGTGATGTCACCACTGCCAGTCACATACATTACACAGTGATGCCACCACGGCCAGTCTGATACATTGCACAGTGATGTCACCACTGCCAATCACATACATTGCACAGTGATACCACCACTGCCAGTCACATACATTGCACAGTGATACCACCACTGCCAGTCACATACATTACACAGTGATGTCACCACTGCCAATCACAGACATTACACATTGATGTCACCACTGCCAGTCACATACATTGCACAGTGATGTCACCACTGCCAGTCACATACATTGCACAGTGATACCACCACTGCCAGTCACATACATTACACAGTGATGTCACCACTGCCAATCACAGACATTACACATTGATGTCACCACTGCCAGTCACATACATTGCACAGTGATACCACCACTGCCAGTCACATACATTGCACAGTGATGTCACCACTGCCAGTCACATACATTACACAGTGATGCCACCACTGCCAGTCACATACATTGCACAGTGATACCACCACTGCCAGTCACATACATTGCACAGTGATGTCACCACTGCCAGTCACATACATTACACAGTGATGTCACCACTGCCAGTCACATACATTACACAGTGATGTCACCACTGCCAGTCACATACATTGCACAGTGATGTCACCACTGCCAGACACATACATTGCACAGTGATGTCACCACTGCCAGTCACATACATTGCACAGTGATGTCACCACTGCCAGACACATAGATTGCACAGTGATACCACCACTGCCAGTCACATAGATTGCACAGTGATGCCACCACTGCCAGTCACAAATATTGCATACCAATACTGGCATTGTCAGTCATACATTGCTTAGATACCCCCATTGCCATCTAAAACCCTTACTGTAAGACATATCTTGCAGGTTACAGGGTCAGGCAACAGGATCAATCATGCCTCTGTGTACTCACCTAATCCCACTAATGAGCTCCAACCCAATGGCTCTGTGATGGGCTGTTGGAACCAGGTATAAACAGAAAATCAAGAATAATAAAAATGCTTTTCACATAGATTGCTAGTTAGATATAGGGTAAGGGGTATATTTACAGGATAAATGTGTAAGGTCTATTATACAGCGTTCCTCTAATAATAAGTCCACAAAGTTAGGCTTATCCTATAAATCTAGGGTCTCATAATTTATATGTTATTCCCCATATGTTATGTACAACCCCATAAACTGCACGGCTGAAGTTCCAGAATTAACTGATTAAATAAGCATATAAATAAGTTACTGTGGCTTAACCAGTACCCGGCTCACCAACAGCCAATCACAATCATTGACACAGAGGAGGGTTGGATAACGTAAGGACAGATACTGTGGCCCTCATTCAGAGGCTCTCGCAAAATGCGAGCGGTCGCTCTGAATGTGGGTGGCCTCTTGTGTTTTGAAGTGCGGCCTCCTGGTCACTAGTTAAGCTGTGGGTTACCACCCACAGCTTTAGCGACCGACCATGTTGATGGTCGCGATGGTCAAGACCATCGGGGCTTGCGACGAGACCCTACGGTTGGGTCTCGGCAACCGCAAGCCCCAGGGAGCTTCCTGCTCTGATCGAGCAGGAAGCTCCCCACTGACATCACTGCTGATGTCAGTGCGGCCGCCCACAAACGGCATGCGTTCCTTAAGGAATGCCTCCGTTTGTGAAACCACCCCCCTCCCCGCCTACTAAACAGGGCGAGCTGTCGATCAACATCGACAGCCGCCCCGTCGGTAGCGAGCCCTGGAGCGTGCGCAGGGCCTAAACGTCGACCCGCTTGCGAGCGCTCAGCGCTTGCAAGTGGGTCTGAATGAGGTCCTGTATGTATTAGGTCTTGGGGGTTGGAGGACCTCAAGCAGGGAGCTTATGAAGGAACCAGTGCTTTATAAGTGGAGAAACGCGTTAGTGATGTGTGAGCAGTGCCAGTTTTATACTGACTGATATATATTAGTAAATCATTTTTAAATCTGTGCTATTAAAGACAGTGTCATTTGCATTATACACTGCTGCTGCTGATTAGTACATTTTTGGGAATGGCTGCTTTTACTCAGAGACGCAGTTTTATTTAACCCATCCTGCTGTGACTGCAGCCAGACCCTGCTGACTCTTTGAGGCCTTATATATCCTTATTGTGCAGCCTCTAAGTGGAATGTAGATTATTTTATGTACTGCATAGCCGAGCGAGGAGAACTTGGGACTCTGGGCCTGATTCAGAGCCGGACGCTATTTGCGCTCGCTCGTTCAGAAAATAGGGGTGGCTATTCAAATGAACCGTTCGCTGTTTGCGGTCTGTTCACGCCTCTATGTCTGAACGAGCGAACAAAACTTGCGGTCGTTTTTTTTAAAACTACGCCCCCTGGCCGCTCGCACCATACGTCATGTCCGCTATTTATTAGATTAATCGAGTACATCGACCAGGGTATGAACGGCTCGCTATTCTTGTGGTTGGTTTTTGCTACCACAATTTCGCGAGCAGTTCTGGCTATAAAATAACCCAGTGACGTGGTCAATAACGCTGCTGTATTAATTATGCACACCCATAAAACGCCCGTTTTGACCTTTAAGCACGCCTGCGTTCGGATCTCCACTCCCCGTTTTCAAGCACCTTCCCCTGTTACCACCCACATACGCCTCATTCTGTCACTCAAAATAGCAGGCATTCGCTATTTAGCGAGCACATGAATTTCGACCGCACTGACTGGTTCGCGCATGCGCATAACGATCCGTACGCATGCGCAGTTGGGCAAACATCGCTCGGAGCGAACGAGCGGCCGCTTACGAGCGGCTCTGAATCAGGCCCTCAGTTCGGTTTGCAACTTTCCCAGAGAAAGTGGTGGGGTAGCATCTCTACACTCTGGGCCACATTTAAAGTTCCTCCTTACCATCTGAGGGGCGAAACAAAAAGAAAAACATTTCTGCTTAGCTAACATCTGTTTCCACTATTATTTTATAATCTGATATTTGCTGATGTGTTTGTTTTTAACCTCCCCATACATTCAGGTCATCCGGTCACGGTATTTATAACCTTTGATTCTACATTGTTTTGTGCCTGTCTTCAGTACCTCTCATTCTACTCCAAAAGGGATAGATAGTATTATCGGTCTACCTACACATCTGTACTCACTATTTATTGTGCTAAATGTTTTCTATATTTCATGATATATAAATTGAGTTTTGTATTAATCTGAGTCCAGTAGTACACCGCGTATACATCTGATGGTGTTCGTACAGATTAAGATGCACACACAAAGGAATGCGTTGGGTATTCCTGGCCAGTTATCTATCTATCTATCTATCTATCTATCTATCTATCTATCTATCTATCTATCTATCTGTCTCTCCTATCTATCTATCTAATATCTATCTATCTATCTCTCAAATCTATCTAGCTATCTCATATATATCTATCTCATATCTATCTATCTCATACATATCTATCTTTCCTATCTATCTACCTATCTATCTATCCCATATCTATCTATCTATCTATCTGTCTATCTATCTATCTATCTATCTCATATATATATCTGTCTCTCCTATCTATCTATCTCTCCTATCTATCTAATATCTATCCATCTCTCAAATCTATCTATCTATCTCATATATATCTATCTCATATATCTATCTCATATCTATCTATCTTATATCTATCTCATATCTATTTATCTCTCCTATCTATCTATCTATCTATTTATCTCATATCTATCTATCTGTCTCATATCCATCTATCTATCTATCTATCTATCTCATATCTATCTATCTATCTATCTATCCCATATCTATCTATCTATCTATCTATCTATCTCATATCTATCTATCTATCTATCTATCCCATATCTATCTATCTAATATCTATCTATCTATCTATCTATCTATCTGTCTGTCTGTCTATCTATCTATCTCATATCTATCTATCTATCTATCCCATATCTATCTATCTATCTATCTATCTATCTATCTATCTATCTATCTATCTGTCTGTCTATCTGTCGATCGTGTCAGACTAGATGGGCTGACTGGTTCTTATCTGCTGTCAAATGGTTCTATGTAGCAAATTTATGCTAATTAAATGACTATTACCAGTCAAAATAATTATAGTCCCCATCTCCATTTTAAATATCAACATTAAGGTATTTACAAAACTCCTGGTTGACGGCACACCCTCTACATCAGTGGTCCTCAAACTACGGCCCGGGGGCCACATGCGGCCCGCTGAGGACATTTATATGGCCCGCCGGGTGTTTATACCGCCGCTGCCTGTCTGTCATTTTTTTTTACATGAGAAGGACGGTCGTTAGTGGAAGAGGGAGAGGGGTCGGCGGCCGCCACCGATTGGCTGGCCGGCTGAAGCGCTGGATCATGAGAATTGTTGGCTGCAATCTAGCTTCAGGCGGTGAGAGGAACCGAACAGCGCAGCCGGACTACAACTCTCATCTCCCAGGATTCAGAGGAAGCCAGGGCATTTGGGAGGGCCGCCTGAGCGGTGACTTGTGGGCAGTGAAGGTCGGAAGCGGGAGCGCGAAGAGTGGGAGAGAGAGTGTGGGAAACGGAGGCATCACAGCGCAGAGGCAGCTTGGAGGAAGTTGGGAGCATTATTACCTCAGTGTGAGCCTGAGGGAAAAGCGGAGTTTCACCAATCAGACTGCAATGATGGGCATTGCAGTCTGTATGTCTCTGTGTGGGCAAAGTTATTGCTGGTATATTGTTTTTGTAGCGCTGTATATATATATTGGTATTTTACTAATAGCAATTTGGAATCCCTAGGAAACAATGATGTCAAGAAAAAGAAAAATTGACTCGGAGTGTAGGATATTCAATTTGATATTTCTATGCATCTCTCCCCTCTGAGACATATCCTCATCTCAGGAACCATGCACTCAAAATGGCAACCATCTTTGGCAGCACTTATGTCTATGAACAGACTTTTTCAAGAATGAAACATTTGAAATCTCCAACCAGATCAAGACTAACGGATGCACATTTGCATCACTTGTTATGACTAGCAGTGACAAATATGGAACCAGACATTGACCATCTCATTAGCCAAAAGCAGGCCCATAGTTCCCATTGAATACTGGTAAATTTGTTGATTTAACTTTACTTCATTTTAAATATTGTATTTGTTCCCGATTTGTTTCTTCACTTCAAAATAAGATATATGCAGTGTGCATAGGAATTTGTTCATAGTTTTTGTTTTTACTATAGTCCGGCCCTTCAACGGTCTGAGGGACAGTGAACTGGCCCCCTGTTTAAAAAGTTTGAGGACCCCTGCTCTACATAATATAGACAAACTGCAGCATTTTTCTACTGGAAGACAAGGGTTATACCTAGATTCAAGATAGTATTAGCCAGGGCTACAACCAGGGTCGGACTGGCCCACAGTGTTACAGGGGAAATCCCCGGTGGGCCCCACCCACTCCTCTAGACTTTGCACTGAATTGTACATTGGAGGGTCAGTTACCTTGTGGAGCAGGACCACTGAAAAACATTGGTTTTCGTCTATAGAAACTACACCAATATTTGGTTAGCCAAGCAACTGTGGTGGCTGGCCACATTACCCTCTGGTGGATGACCACACCCCTTAAAGCATGGATCCCCTACTATTGCATTCCCCCGGTTGCCCCTTTATGCCCCAGTCCGACACTGGCTACAACTGCAGGAGAACTGGTTTACCAGTCAGAAGAGGATCCCTCCCAGGCTCTCAGTGAACGATAGGTGTGTAGTGACACAAAATCTGGTATCTTTGCAATTTACTAAAAAATATACCGTTTGGCCAGGCCTTGTGTCTAGAGGTATCGGCGTGCAGGAGCCGCGCAGCCAGCTCACAGATCAAGAAAGATCCAGCAAAACCCAGGCTTGGTCTTTCAGTCATGATAATGTGGGGGAGGGGTGGGGGGGAGTTGGGGAATGCAAGGGAAAAAGTGTAAAAATTGATCAATCTAATTTCAAAAATCAAGAAAACTTTTTAAAACCTTAATTCATTTAAAAACAGAATAAAGTATTTCTTAATGACATTAATCAAACGCAAATCATAATAACACCAGCAAAGAGTATTACCGGTGACCGCGGCGCTAACACTGGCGATGGTGACCCATTCATGTTTCGGGTGAAACAAAGCAATAAACCCTATCACCAGGGAAACCTCCTGGTTTTGCAAACGATGGTCCTGTTTCATAGCTGGACACTAACGCAGCTGAGACTGCGTCTTTTTACGCATCGCGGCTGCGCCTTCCTGCGAATGCCGCAGCTGATAGGATTCGTACAGAGACGCCCTCTAGCTGCGTCACTAATCCGCCATTTGGCGGCGCGCGGCGGTCACACGTTTGCACAATTCACACATTGCACCGGCCCTTTGGAGGCGCAGAGTGTCCGCCTGGACATGGCCGCCAAAATCAGCACCCCCACCCCCCGTCCCTGACAAAGATCATTTTTTTCTCCACTTGTCTGTCCTTCCCCTAAAACTCCCCATTTTAGGGACGATTGAGAAACTACATTCCTGGTATATAGGAAAGGTTTCTTCATGATGAAAGCGAAAGAAAATATGTGACATATATCTGGGGCACAGTATCTGTTATGCTCCTTGGAAGCTGCAGCGTGAGAAAGCTTGCTCTGTGCATGCACCAGCGAAACGCTGTGATTGGATGGCAGGCGGAGATCAGCTGAAGCCTGATTGGACGGCTGCCATATCCACGCGCTGGATGCATGTCCTGGCTGTTTAGTTTCTTCCTCTTCTGCAAGTGTCTAGCTCAGGGCAAGGCACTTCCCACTTGCTGCATTCCTGTCTCATGAGCAGTATTAGTACTGAGTAAGGGAGGTAGCAGGTTTTCTCCTGGCGTATGAGTCTTACTGAACGCTGAGGCGTAGAGGGCTTTTACATGCTGGTTAGCAATATTTAGGTATTATAAAATGTAATGATGTTTTTGTTACAAGCATAGCTGTGGAATGAATGAGCCGGTTTGTCTGGTCCTCGATAGTTAAAAGCTGAAGGAGAAACACAAGTCCAGAGATAGACTTGGCGCTAGAGCCGGGACAGGTTAACTGTACAATTTGGTAACGCACGTCGGACAAATTCATCCATTTGAATGGCCAGATAATTTCTACAGAACACACTGTACCACCCTATGGCCTGTATTCAATTTGAGGCGAAAAGTCCGGATCCGCGATACTTTTTCGCCGATGATGTCATTTTCGCCTGTTTTGCTTTTACCCCGTATTCAATTTGAAAGACTTTCCGCCTAGGAGAAAAGTCAATGCAATGTAATAGGCGGAAAAGTTTCGCCTATGAATAGCAGGCGGAAAAAAGTGCAGAATTGGGGTTCTGGGGTGTAACGTTGCGGGAACCTCCTGCAGCCTACAGACAGTCCCCCAAAGGTAAACTGTGTCCAAAAATAAAACCAAAAACACTTAAGGACACCCCAAAATAATGACTTGGGGGCGAAAAAAAAAAAGTTGGTGTACAAAGTTAAACACTAGCGAACTTGACTCTGGGGGGGTCCCCAAGTATGCCCCAGGTGTTTTTTGATTGCAGGTGTTTGCGGCAGGTAGATTTTCACGATTTTTTCAACTTCACTTTAGCAACTTTTAAATATGCTGACCCCCATTTTCAAGTACCCCAAATTTGCTGGGATAAGTTATTTTCTGAAAAAAATACTCCTGAATACTATTCTGCATCATGTATAGAAAAACGCTATTTAGCAGCTATTGAGGAACCCCCATGTCAGAGCATCTTTTGGGGGGTGTCAGGCTGATTTCCCCAAATCTGACAGTACTTTCCGCCTGTTCGAGTTTCGCCGGGTCCCATTTTCGCGTACTTTCAAAATGAATACGGGGTAAAGCGGGCACGCGCGCGATACTTTCCCGCCTACAAAACAGGCGAAGTAGGCGGAAAGTCCGGGCCGTGAAAAAGTATCGCGGCTCGACTCAAATTGAATACGGCTCAATATTTGAAACTCGCTAATCAGGGAAGCATGAAAAGGTGGTATGGTCGATTCATTTTGGGTTATGTACCTAGTGCATCCGAAATGCTAGACCACCCACCCTCATCCCGGGGATGACCATCAACGGCTCTGCCATCGATGGTTGATGGATTTTAACAATCAGCTATAAACCGTCAATGATTGAGCCACAGATGCTTTAACTATGCGCATGTTTACCATCGGTGGGTCACCAGCTGCCGTTTCTGGGAGGGGGTAGCCAGGTCAGCATTGTAGGGGGCGTGTCTGCGGCAATGGTGGGTGGCGCGGTGGTGGTATTGTAAAGCTGTGGTGGGACTACGATGTCCTGATTCGGCGCAAATCGCTGGCATCGCCCCCTTCCCCGCACCGCCCACTATCACTCTTAAGTGGACGGCTGGCGGGGAGATAGAAGGAAATTTCCGCTGGTGGCCCTCAAACTGGGAGACTTGTACTCTCTAGCGGGGGCCCAGGAGCATCACCCGATTTTCGGGAGACTACCGGCCATTGCAGTCTACAGGAATGTCCCCTAATATTGGGACTGTCTGACAAGTTCTTTTATAGTGCAGAGGTTCCCAATCCCCGTCATTACAGTCCAGGTTTCAAGGAAATCCATGCTTGAGTTCAGATGATTTAATCAAGTTGACTGAGGTATTAAGTACTAATTAGTCACCTGTGCTCCAGCATGGCTATCCTTAAAACCTGGATGGTAATGACAGAGTTTGGGAACCTCTGGCTTACACAGTTTCCTCATTTAAGTGCCTTTCATTTCTGCATTCATTTTTTACATGCCTGATTTGTGTAGATGTATTTGCCATACTTTATATTATCGGGCAGAGTTGTTTATTTCCATTGCCCTGCGGTAAAACACAGTGATGTATCCAACGCAGAGAGCCCAATGGGGGCAAGAAAACAACTAACAGAAACAACGAACAGAAAAATAATCAAAACACCCTGATGATATAAATACATGGCTGAAAAGCACAGAAAATAAGTGATTCTGGTAAGGCAATATATTAGAGCACAAGTTCTCAAACTCGGTCCTCAGGAACCCAAACAGTGCATGTTTTTCATGTCTCCTCACAGAATCAAAGTGAAATAATTAGCTACATCTGTGGATCTTTTAAAATGTGTCAGTGAGTAATGACCACACCTGTGCACCTGCTGGGTGACCTGGAAAACGTGACCTGTGTGGGGGTCCCGAGGACCGAGTTTGAGAGCCACTGTATTAGAGAAAGGTGCAGTCAGGTCTGTACAAGCTAATAACTTAAATACAATTAGCACCTGAAAATGCCTTTCATTATAAACAACAAACAACTTTATCATAATTATCAAGGTTACAGAGCTGACCCTCTCTCCAGGTTCCTCAGTACAAGCAAGATAACAGCTACATGTATGTTTTCAGTAAGAACTCCTGGTATAATTACATAACAGCTAATAATGACATTGATGACTTTTGTATATGATATGTTAACACAGATACATTAGCGTGTATTAGATAACATGAGAGAATGTAATAGTTAGGAGCCATGTGTATGCTGTTTCTCAGTCTAAGAAGAACAGGAACCATGGACTGTCTGCATTAGGCTGTCTTGATTATATGCAATTAGATACTCATCAAACGCTGATTGTGTAAACTGTCTGAAGATCAGCAATGGTTTAATCAACAGTATAATCGTCATACTCTGTATAATGTTTCTATGGTGCCCTGTGTGGTATACACTATTGGCTCTTGAAGCTACATTATCCTCTGTTTGTTAAAGGGGCTTTTTTTTTGGCTTTTGAGGTGAAGTTCGGCGACAGTCAAATATATTTCGTGGAGCCTAGCCAGGAAGCCAGGGGCAAGAGAGGACCCGGTGCTTGGCAAGTTGAGGAGCGTTGCTGACCCCTGCAGGAAAGGGCCTACACAGAGGGCACCACTTTGTGCCCGCCAAGAGAGGCAGAGCGGGTAATGTCCCAGTGGGACACCCTTTATTCCCGCCCTAGACCACCAGGATGTTGGGTCGTGGCACAGTCCCACTCCTGGACTGCAGTGTCTCAATGGGAGGTTGAGTTGGTGGGAACACTGTAACACTGCTGCTCTGTATAGCAGAGCAGCGGGTGAATAGATGCCAGGGGGCTTCAGCTTCGGGACCAGCCGGGACTGTCTAATATGATGTTTATGTCACCTGTCACTGCTGATGGGCGGCTCTACAGCTATGCTTCACTACCCGTGACAGCCAATTATATTGTGCCTAAGGGCGGTCTAACCCCTAAATCTGCCTCTGGATCCAGAGGAAGTCAACACAAATTCCTGGCAAGGCAGCTGCCATCTTAGCTGTGCAGGGACTCTATAGACTGGTGTGCCATAGAGCACCCAATAATTAAGATACAGTTTATCCAATTAGGCTTTGAGCAGGTGTCTTGTATAAGGGGGTGGGTTGGAAATCCCGGCAGTCAGGATGCCTGCGGTCAATATACCGATGCTCAGGAATGGATCCCGACAAGGGTCGGGTAAGTATAGTAACCCTCCTCCCTACTACCCTTAACCCTCTGTTCCTACATCCTAAACCTAACCCTCCCCCCTTGGTGCCTAAACCTAATCCTCTCTCCTTAGTGCCTAAACTACCCCCCCAAGTGGTGCCTTACCCACTCCCGGGGGTACCTAACCTCTCCCTCCCCTAGCCTAACCATATACCCCACCTCCCCCTGTTATGGCTAAACCTACCCCCCCCCCAGTGGTGCCTTACCCACCCCGGGGGTACCTAACCTCTCCCTCCCCTAGCCTAACCCGACACCCCCCCCTCCCCCTGTGATGGCTAAACCTAATCCCCCCTGCCCACCCCACCGCGGTTTAGTCCTAACCAGCCCTGCTATACTTACATTCGGCATCCCGGGTGTTGGGATTATGGTGCCGGAATGTCACCTACTGTTGGTATTCCCGCACCAGTCTTCTGGCCGGGTAGTGGCATTCCGGCGCCGGGATTTCGTCAGCCAGGATGCCGGGTGTAGGTATATTACCTACATGCCGGTATAAGTGTTGCTGCACAACTCCCTGTCCATTAATGTCCTAAGTATTTCCCCATCTCTGATTTCCTCAGCAGTCTCCCATTTATTGGGATAGTAAGTAAATGGGAGGTGCATCAAACCTTCTAGAGGACAGGCCGGGAATAGCAATCAATCAGCTCCTAGCTTTCATTGTATACAACATACTTGATAGCTATAAAGCCGATTGGTTACTATGGTTTGATACCTCTCCCCCTTATTTTCCTGGTTTGTGGTTAATATTACAAGTATGGTGTCATCTGCATTATATAGACGCATTATTTTGTAGGTCATCTGGATGCTCATTAAAAAGAAGATTAAATTGGACAATGTACTGATCTTTGCGAATTTTTAAAAGCCTTTAGAACAGTGGTTCTCAAACTCGGTCCTCAGGACCCTACACAGTGCACTTTTTGCAGGTCACCCAGCAGGTGCACAGGTGTATTCATTACTCGCTGACACATTTTAAAAGATCTACAGGTGCAGCTAATTATATCACTAGTAATTATGTGAGGAGACCTGCAAAACATGCATTGTTTGGGGTCCTGTGGACCGAGTTTGAGAACCTGTGCTTTAGAACATCCTAATGATGTGTTCTATGTATCGTGGCTACAGCCTAGGATCTGTCGCTGACTCGATGTATCGATGTCACCAGGCAATTTGGGTAATTTTGGCCTGAATTTGGCATGTGTGTGGACTACGACACAATTATCTTCAGTCATTAAGTTCTGATCAGATTTAATTGCTCAGCAAGGGAATGACTCAGCCAATAAGTGACTGGGACCGTGGCTTCAGTCATTGGCCAACAGTGAACTAGGGGTGGTGGTTGACTTAGGCGTCATTGGGTTTAATCAATGCCCTCCCTTCCGGGATCCCCACATGGAGCACCAGATGCTGAAGTGAAGAAGAAGCAGTCAGTGGCTACTATGTACGCCCTTATCACTTGCCCATCATGGTGATTGCCCACGTAACATAATGCCTAACTTCCTTGGAGACAGACCAAAAGTGTTGAATACCGGAATGAGAAACAGTCCCCTCATACTGGGACAATTGGGAGGTACAATCATATATACAGTTACCCTCATTATTGTCCTAATCACATAACTGCATGGATAAGTTTGTTACAAAGCTATATGACATTTGCCGTCGGACCCCATTGCAGTCACACTAACGTTTACGGTGTAATTGTGATACTGCGTTTCATGTTGGGTCTCAGCCTTATGCTGGGTACACACTAGACCAGGCCCGGCCATGCTGAGGCTCTCCAGCAGTGGTGAAACTACAAGTCCCAGCATTGCACCCACCGCACAACTGGTAAAGCATGCTGGGACTTGTAGTCTCAAACAGCTGGAGAGCCTCAGGTTGGCCAGGCCTGCGCTAGACGATGTGTACCCATACAATATGGCGGCCGATGGGTCAACACATCGTATCTGCGATACACATCAGAACAATGTAATGAAGGATGGAACAATCCCCCGTTCTGTCCTTCATTACCTTGCACGGAGCCGCATGCCATATGGTCCGGGTGGCCCTGCAGCACGGCCGACCGGAAGATATCGCCAAGGACCGTGAGAGCGCGCAGATTGGGCGTACACACTGAACATTCCGGCCGATATGTCGTTCCGATTCGGCCGGAAAGCACATATCGTGCCGACATCGCTCCGGTGTGTTCCCAGCTTTAAACAAAGTCATTTGGTTGCTGAGACTTTATCACGTAAAGAAAATGTCACAATGGAACACAGCATTTCTTTAAAAAAAAAAGTATATTTCACGAGCCGCCCAACCTCCTCTGTCTCCTAAAACATTCTCTCCTGAGTCCTCATTGGCTGCTTGTTGGAGTCACTGGCTTTCTGATTGGCTGTGCTAGCTGTTCACGCGTTTAGCATGAACTGTGTGTGTGCTGCAGAGCCTAACAATTGTCCGCAGGACACAAATAGCACATGTTGTGTCTCTGATTCATCACTTCCTCATTGAGTCACAACAGAGAACAAGGTTACGGAGCATATGAGCTAACAGCAGGATCGTAACACATCTTAGACAGTCAGCAGATATATTACAACACATATAGCTTGTGGCAGAGCAAAGCATCTTGTCTTGCAAAGAATTTTCAGGTGTCTTAGGGCAGCGAATCTCAAAGTACGTACTAAGGGGCTGATTTAGGATAGAGAGAAAATGACTCTTTCCTCTTGCCTGCGTGTAGCTTTGCAATTACGATCCATGCTGAATCTGGCCCTTTGTCCTATATACATATATGAACGAAGGGTTATTGCGGCAGTCAGAGCCAGTTTAAGGGGGTGGGGGAGCACGGTGCTCCAGGCCCGCCTCCCTCAGGGTCCCCCCCGGGCTGAAGCACACAGTTGCACTGTGCAGTGTTAGACGCACGCACTGCCTCTGTTACCGCATTGCAGCCACCAGGCACTAGGACCCAGCGGCTCTCCACAGAGGTGCGACCTCCGACATGCAGCTTCTGCGCGGCACCCCGTCTTGTCTTCCTCTCCTCTTTGTCCGGCATATACGGACGTGCCTCTGAGCAGTCCCGCAAGTGGGGGAGCCCCATGAGATGAGGTGACCCCAATATTCACTGTGCCACCACTGCTCACTATATATATATATATATATATATATATATATATGTATATATAATCTCCACTGCTGCTACCCACTCCGGTCAGGTATATGGTCTCCTTAAACAAAAATCCAGCACATAAAAAAAGCAGTGTGGCCTCAGAAAAATTGAATTTCTGCAACTGAGAAGTAAAAAAACCCAAACAGAAAACAAACAAAAACTTTTTAATATAAAAACAAACAAAAACAATACATATAAAACATAAAAGGCTGCTGATATCAATTAAAAAAAAGGAGTGTCTATATAATAGCTTATCATGCATATTACATGAACTCCTATAAATCCACACAAGCAATGTTTATTGTATACAGATTTATTTCACATACCCATATAAAACTACACAGGGTTATAACTTGATGTTAGACAATATATATATTGTAATCAGATTTATTTCATATAGCCATATAAATCTACACAGGGTTATAACTTGAATGTTAGACAATATATTTTGTATACTGATTTATTTCACATTTGGGAATATGACATAACCTCTGATGAAGTCACACCTACTAACAAAACGTGTCAGGGCTGCAGACACAGAGCCTGATTCAGAGCCGGACGCTCTGAACGAGCGCCCGCTCTGAATCAGGGCGTTTTGGTTTTTTTTGGTGCGTCCTCCTGGACGCTCGCATAGCTGTGGGTTACCACCCACAGCTTATGCGAGCGTCCATGATGATGGTTGCGATGGTCAAGACCATCGCGACCATCGGACTTGTGACGAGACCCTGCGGTAGGGTCTCGGGGACCGCAAGCCCTGGAGTGATTTTGGCTCTATCAGAGCCAAAAACACTCCCACTGACATCACTAGTGATGTCAGTGGGGCAGGACCCAGATGGTAGGTGTTCCCATGGGAACGCCTCCGTCTGGCAGCCACGCCCCCCGGCACGCCCACCAAAGGGGGCGTGCTGTCACTCACCATCGACAGCACGCCCCCTTTGGTGCGAGACCCAGAGCGACAGCTCGCGCATGCGCATGATGGAGCTCCCTCCGTCGTGCGCATGCGCACTAGGGCACCATCGACCCACTTGCGAGCGCTCAGCGCTCGCGAGCGGGTCTGAATCAGGCCCACAGGCTGTCACCACTCTCTGAACCTTTACTGCTCTCACTTTGGATAACAAGAGACCTCAACAAACACTACCTTCCACAGATCCTAAAGGCAGACTAAGGCAGAATCGGCAAGTAACATGTGCTCAGATCCATGAGCTGTTACCTGCTGTTAAATAGATGCCCTATTCAGGGTCCAAAACCCAACAGTTGCCCTTATTCAGGATCCAAAATCCCAACGCCTCCTTATGAGTGTGATCTGGATCAGATCAGACTCAGGGCCTGATTCAGAGCCGGACGCTCTGACCAGAGCGCTCGCTCTGAATCAGGGCCCTCCTATCTAAACTCGGAGCGGCCTCTTGGACGCTCGCATAGCTGTGGGTTACCACCCACAGCTTATGCGAGCGTCCATGATGATGGTCGCGATGGTCATCGGGCTTGCAACGAGACCCTGCGGTAAGGTCTCACTGCCGCAAGCCCTGGAGCGATTTTGGCTCTATCAGAGCCAAAATCACTCCCACTGAGATCACTAGTGATGTCAGTGGGGCCGGACCCAGACGGTAGGCGTTCCCATGGGAATGCCTCCGTCTGGCAGCCACGCCCCCGGCACGACCACCAAAGGGGGCGTGCTCTCAAACACCATCAAACACCATCGACAGCACGCCCCCTTTGGTGCGAGAACTGGAGCGACAGCTTGGCTGTCGCTATCCGGGTCTCGCGCATGCGCACGACGGAGCTCCCTAACAGTAATAACTTTCCTGTTATCCTCATCAAGAACCTGACATGATATCAGTCCCAAGTGCCTACCTCAAATCACAGTAAGAACTACTCCAATCACAGGCAACTCAAGGCCCATTTTTCAATGATTGGGCTCTAGGCCCGATAATTACAATGTCTTATAGCTGTGAAGCCCTGTGGTGCGTTACAAGTTATCGCTAATGTGATCACTTCACTTCTCCTTCAGGAGCCAGTCGACGTTCTTCACACGAGCGGTCTGCTGACCAGGGATGCGTGAACGGAGCGTGAGGGGGATCGATCCTACGGTTCCTTCTTCCTGCACTTTTGTGGAAAATAGCCCATAGGCTTTGCATTCCAGAGGCTGGTAAATTCGGCAAATAAGCAGCCCACTACTTGCTAAGTGGGAGAGCTCAGTCAGAAACAGGTTTTCCCCACCCCGTACGCATGACATGGAGCTTTAGATACACGCCCATGGCCTCCGTAACTAAGAACCGTGGGCCTGATTCAGGTGTGGAGGCTATTTAGATGTTCCCGCAGTTGAGCGCAGTGCGCACGCATGGAGACTCAATTGCGATTAAATGGGACTACGGTTGTACGTAGTGGGGATTTATCCGCAAGTGATTAACAGACGGGCCTTTTTGTGGGAGGCAACAGGGGGTGGAGGCAAAAAACACTAGCGAGTCGTGGCTGGTTTTGGGGCGTTTATCTGCCTGCATCTCCCGTACGCAGAAATGGTGCCATCGTCCCAGCTACCGCGGCCATTCTGCGCCATTATAGGATTACTCAGATGGTCGATTATCAAAGGACTTGTGACCTGCCGCAATTTCCAGACGTTTGCTGATGCCAACAATACTTCTGGCACTGTTTTACCTTAATATATATGTGCACAAGTGCAGGTTTGGGTAATGCTATCATATAAAGTCAGATAATCCGGTTATTTTGGTGCTATAAAGTGTTCTAGACACATTCGCTGTTGATTGCCAGCAGATACACAATATTTTTTTTTGACAGACGGATGACGGACAGGTGCATGCACCTCTCCTCTTACGGCACGCTTGGAACATAACCCAGCCTTGACTTGTAGGTTACCCAAACAAGGACGAAAGTCACTCGCAGCCAGAAATTCCAGCAGAATAGCTCCTGATGCTGCTCCACGGTCAGCAGTGGTCCCTATGACCGAGACGGCCCCATTGGCTGGTGGGGAAGATGAGGCAGGCAGAGATTGGCTGGCCTTCGCTGGTCACTCTCTGCCTGCGTGATGTGCTGGGGATTTCTGGATGCCACTTACCCTGTATCTTGGCACAGTGTCTGTATCCAGGGCCTGACGGCGACTTTCTCCTTTTTTTAGGGACAGGGTGCACGCGCCAGCAGTTTCTAAAACAAGAAGATATGTCGCCTTATTCTGGAGGAACCAGGTGTCCCTATAGAATATGTCAGAAAATGAAGAACTCTTGGCTCTGTGTGACTAGTCAAGTAGCCGCACATACTGTACAGCTGTTATCCTGGTCTGTGTGTGAGATACTAGTGCAGACTGCTGCAGTACATGTGTATCAGGCTAACACTGAGCTAGACTTAACTCGTTCACCCCTAGAACGCCGTAATTCCCATCAGACCTAGCTGGTTCAGCTTGTCTCCTGGTCAGTGTGAGCAGTCAGATCCAGGCAACTCGACCAACTGTATGGGCCCAGAAGCAGGCAGCCCTTGCTCGTAAATTCAGAGTTTGGAGCACATCAAAACAAAGGCGCAATTTCCCCTTGGTAAGACCGTGTCGCCCTGCAGGTGGGGCAGATTTAACATGTGCAGAGAGATTTGTAGTTGGGATGGGGCAAGTTCTAGCATAATGCTTCGTGTCTGTGTCAAAGCAAAGCTACCCAGTTTTTGTGCACTACATGCAACAGCAGCCACTACTTTACCTGAATGCAAAACATTCAATGTGTGTGTTTGCACCCCTTTGTTGCAACATGGCCCGTTCCTGGAGCAAAATTCTACTATGTGTCTCCTTTTTTAAAAATGTCCTCCTACCTAACCTAGATCTGGGGTCTTCAACCTTTAAGACAGAGTGGGCCACATTAAAAAATGCAACGAAGCCCGAGGGCCACTAAGCTATACTGCGGTATTTAGACTCTGCCCCCTCCCCACACAGTTATGTCCCATAACTGCCCCCCTCTGCAGTGCCTCCAGTAGTGCCCCTTATACAGTGCCCCCAGTAGTGGTCCCCCCTATGCAGTGCCCCCAGTAGTGCCCCATATACAGTGCCCCCAGTAGTGGTCCCTCCTATGCAGTGGCCCCAGTAGTGGTCTCCCATATGCAGTGCCCCCAGTAGTGGTCCCCCCTATGCAGTGCCCCCAGTAGTAGTCCCCCCTATGCAGTCCCCCCCCTATGCAGTGCCCCCAGTAGTGGTCCCCCCTATGCAGTGCCCCCAGTAGTGGTCTCCATTATGCAGTGCCCCCAGTAGTAGTCCCCCCTATGCAATGCCCCTTATATAGTGTCCCCTGTAGTACAGTAGTAGTCCCCCCTATTCAGTGCCCCCAATAGTACCCCTTATATTGCATCCCCCTATGCAGTGCCCCTTATATAGTGCCCCCAGTAGTACAGTAGTAGTCCTCCCTATGCAGTTCCCCCAATAGTACCCCTTATATTGCAATCCAAGTAGTGGTCCACCTATGCAGTTCCCCCAGTAGTGCACCTTATATTGCATCCCCAGTTGTGGTCCCACTATGCAGTGCCACCCCCCCAGTAGTAGTCCCCCCTATGCAGTGCCCCCACCCCTATGCATTGCCCCTTACATATATTGGGTTGCGGTTAAAACATCCCACACAAACACTGAACATCCGCTGACAAGTCATCATCCATAACTAACGCAGTCTTCTAATGTTACGCGTCAATGGCAGCCCAGCGCTCAGTATGTAGACACAGGAGAAACATACTGAGCTTTAATGACATTTGTGGAATATTTGTGCTGTAACTTCACAAGGGACAACAGGCGCTCAGAGACTGTTGGACACAGCACAACAGCTAGTGATCTGGTAAAATGTGGGCAGGACTGTTTCAAAGTCGGGGTGAGCAACACAATTACACTTGACTCTGGCCACAAGGTGGCGCTAGTGTGCTTCGGTGTATAGATTTTGCTATTTTCTGGGACTACCTGAAGTAAATCCAATATTGCAGCCATTTCTCAAAGGAGTTGGAGGGAGAAGGGGAGTTAATGATGTATGGGATTAGCATGAGGGAGATCGAGCTATATGATAATCAAAGGTGACCTGTCTCGTCTCTGTCATGCACAGCGAGAGCTAGGGACGGACTGGGGGCAAGATTCGGCCCGACATTTATAGTGGGGGAAAATGGGCGTGGTATGAATCATGGGGTGTGGTCATGCATCTCAGAGTGTGCGGTAAGTCGCATTGGCGTGGACTTGCGGCACTCCTCAGTAGGGATGGCCATCGGAGGGGTGTCCATCGATGATTGCCATCAATGGGTCCACAGGTGGTTTCCATCGATGGAACACAAACCATCTATGGTCAACCAACGATGGTTTGCACCCCGTGATGGCCACCGCTGCTGTTGGGAACGGGGCCCGTGGGCCAATAAAAAAAAAAGGGGTCAGGGCTTAGCGGGCTGCTACTTGTACATCGATGGCAAACAACCATTGGGTCTCTGTCATCGATGTTAAAACTATTCGACATCGGCCATAAACCATCAATAATTTTAAATCATAGATGGTCAAAGGCCATCCCTACTCCTCAGTCTCAGCATGCCAGCCAAGCAGAGTGCCAGGAGGCGGAGCTGCTCGGCCAGGCGTTCAGGCGGCAAGACTGACCCATCAGGCTATTGCCCCCCTCCCAGCCCCTGTGATGCTGTGACTCCACCCCCAGATACAGGCGCCATAGGAATGCACTCCAGGACAGGGTGCAGTGGGTCCCTTCAAATGATATCCCCCCCCTCCCTCCGCGTGGAGGCTAATCTGAGTAACCTCAGGGCTATCAGATGGCCGATGGTCTGGCAGATGATCCGATGCTGGGTCTTAGGACACAGCACACGGATTTCGATGCTGTCAGGAGGCATCTTTTTTTTCCTCGGACGCCTCCAGCAGCAGTAGCCTTTTTCCACATCGCTGCTGCGTCCAAAGACTCAGCAGCGATGTGAACTGTGTCCATCTCCGAAGAAGCGAATCAAATCCACGATGCCAGTGTTGTAAAAATAATGACAGCACAATATCAATTCCACGTACGGTATTATAAACAAAAAAACAGAAACAAATGAGTAAATGCTGATTACACCTTACTCATTTCCTGGGGCGTATTCCACCATTAACCCTTTCTCTGCCAGGGATGCTCTCGATGGTGGCGTGACATGGGTTAATATTTGTCGCTGTTGAGTAATTCTCATTCATCCAAGGTGAAAAGTGTTAGCAGGTGAGAAGCTGGCAGGTACGTGTGGAAATGGCAGGGTACCTTTGCCCTACATAGCACACAGGCACTATGGGTAAGAATATGGGCAAGCACGTGTGCCCTTCAGGAAAATGTATTTGTAATGGGTAAACAAGTTGTTATTGCCGGAGGGAGGGGGGGGGGGGAGGACTGGGGAGCACGGTCTACACATAGCACATTGATCAGAGCTGAGAATATCCTCTGTACATCAGCATTTCTCCAGCTGATGGGACTCTGGACCTCATTCAGAGTTGGTCGTGAGCGCTGAGCGCTCACAACCGAGTCGATGTTGCCCCACAGCGCATGCGCACGACGGAGCTGGCTCCGTCGTGCGCATGCGCGAGACCCGGCTAACGACGGGCGCTCCGGCGTTAGGGGTCTCGTAGCAGACTGGGCGAGCTGTTGATGTTGAGTGACAGCTCGCCCCGTTTGCTGGGCGGGCCGGGGGCGTGCCCAGCCAAACGGAGGCGTTCCAGTCGGAATGCTTGCCGTTTGGGGGCGGCCCCACTGACATCATTGCTGATGTCAGTGGGGAACTTCCTGCTCAAACAGAGCAGGAATCTCCCTGGGGCTTACGAGTGCCCAGACCCTACCCTAGGGTCTGGTCGTAAGCCCCGACGGTCGCGATGGTCTTGTCCATCGCGACCATCACCCATGTCGGTCGTTAGAGCTGTGGGTGTTAACCCACAGCTTAACGATCGACAAGGAGGCGGCCGTTCAGGATGCAAGCGGCCGCCCTGATTCAGTGTGACCGCTTGCAACTAACGACCGCCTCTGAATGAGGACCTCTGTGCTGGTGACACAGACCAACCAGTCTCCTCTGTCCTGTAATGATATTGGTTAGAATAGTAACATCAGCCTGTGTCCACTTCTTTATACAAACCAGTGCCCCAGTATTACGCCTGCCTGTGTTCCCACTATTACAGCATGCAATGGGTCCTATCTTTACTCCACCATGTGTGGAACTTGAACCAACCAGCTACACATTATACCAGCCAGTGCCCCTTCACATTATATTACCTGTGCTTCATCATACCACTCTCCCACACCAACACATTATACCAGCCCATGGTCAGTGCCACACTATACCAGCCAGTGTCCCTTCACATTATATCACCTGTGCTTCATCATACCACCCTCCCCCACCAACACATTATACCAGCCCATGGTCAGTGCCACACTATACCAGCCAGTGCCCCGTCACATTATATCACCTGTGCTTCATCATACCACCCTCCCCCACCAACACATTATACCAGGCCATGGTCAGTGCCACACTATACCAGCCAGTGCCCCGTCACATTATATCACCTGTGCTTCATCATACCACCCTCCCCCACCAACACATTATACCAGCCCATGGTCAGTGCCACACTATACCAGCCAGTGCCCCGTCACATTATATGACCCGTGCTTCATCATACCACTCTCCCACACCAACACATTATACCAGCCCATGGTCAGTGCCACACTATACCAGCCAGTGCCCCTTCACATTATATCACCTGTGCTTCATCATACCACCCTCCCCCACCAACACATTATACCAGCCCATGGTCAGTGCCACACTATACCAGCCAGTGCCCCGTCACATTATATCACCTGTGCTTCATCATACCACCCTCCCCCACCAACACATTATACCAGCCCATGGTCAGTGCCACACTATACCAGCCAGTGCCCCGTCACATTATATCACCTGTGCTTCATCATACCACCCTCCCCCACCAACACATTATACCAGCCCATGGTCAGTGCCACACTATACCAGCCAGTGCCCATCACATTATATCACCCGTGCTTCATCATACCACTCTCCCACACCAACACATTATACCAGCCCATGGTCAGTGCCACACTATACCAGCCAGTGCCCCGTCACATTATATCACCTGTGCTTCATCATACCACTCTCCCCCACCATCATATTATACCAGCCCATGGTCAGTGCCATTCTATACCAGCCATTGCCCCATCACATTATATCACCTGTGCTTCATCATACCACCCTCCCCCACCATCACATTATACCAGCTCATGGTCAGTGCCATACTATACCAGCCAGTGCCCCATCACATTATATCACCTGTGCATCATACCACCCTCCCCCACCAACACCAGCCCATGGTCAGTGCCATACTATACCAGCCAGTGCCCCATCACATTATATCACCTGTGCTTCATCATACCACTCTCCCACACCAACACAATATACCAGCCCATGGTCAGTGCCATACTATACCAGCCAGTGCCCCATCACATTATATCACCTGTGCTTCATCATACTACTCTCCCCCACCAACAATTTATACCAGCCCATGGTCAGTGCTATAATATACCAGCCAGTGCCCCATTGCATTATATTACCTGTGCTTCATCATACCACTCTCCCCCACCATCATATTATACCAGCCCATGGTCAGTGCCATACTATACCAGCCAGTGCCCCTTCACATTATATCACCTGTGCTTCATCATACCACCCTCCCCCACCATCATATTATACCAGCCCATGGTCAGTGCCACACTATACCAGCCAGTGCCCCTTCACATTATATCACCTGTGCTTCATCATACTACCCTCCCACACCAACACATTATACCCGTCATGGTCAGTGCCATAATATACCAGCCAGTGCCCCATAACATTATATCACCTGTGCTTCATCATACCACCCTCCCCCACCAACACATTATTCCAGCCCATGGTCAGTGCCATACTATACCAGCCAGTGCCCCATCACAATATATCGCCTGTGCTTCATCATACCACCCTCCCCTACCAACACATTATACCAGCCCATGGTCAGTGCCACACTATACCAGCCAGTGCCCCGTCACATTATATCACCCGTGCTTCATCATACCACTCTCCCACACCAACACATTATACCAGCCCATGGTCAGTGCCACACTATACCAGCCAGTGCCCCTTCACATTATATCACCTGTGCTTCATCATACCACCCTCCCCCACCAACACATTATACCAGCCCATGGTCAGTGCCACACTATACCAGCCAGTGCCCCGTCACATTATATCACCTGTGCTTCATCATACCACCCTCCCCCACCAACACATTATACCAGCCCATGGTCAGTGCCACACTATACCAGCCAGTGCCCCATCACATTATATCACCTGTGCTTCATCATACCACCCTCCCCCACCAACACATTATACCAGCCCATGGTCAGTGCCACACTATACCAGCCAGTGCCCATCACATTATATCACCCGTGCTTCATCATACCACTCTCCCACACCAACACATTATACCAGCCCATGGTCAGTGCCACACTATACCAGCCAGTGCCCCGTCACATTATATCACCTGTGCTTCATCATACCACTCTCCCCCACCATCATATTATACCAGCCCATGGTCAGTGCCATTCTATACCAGCCATTGCCCCATCACATTATATCACCTGTGCTTCATCATACCACCCTCCCCCACCATCACATTATACCAGCCCATGGTCAGTGCCATACTATACCAGCCAGTGCCCCATCACATTATATCACCTGTGCATCATACCACCCTCCCCCACCAACACCAGCCCATGGTCAGTGCCATACTATACCAGCCAGTGCCCCATCACATTATATCACCTGTGCTTCATCATACCACTCTCCCACACCAACACAATATACCAGCCCATGGTCAGTGCCATACTATACCAGCCAGTGCCCCATCACATTATATCACCTGTGCTTCATCATACTACTCTCCCCCACCAACAATTTATACCAGCCCATGGTCAGTGCTATAATATACCAGCCAGTGCCCCATTGCATTATATTACCTGTGCTTCATCATACCACTCTCCCCCACCATCATATTATACCAGCCCATGGTCAGTGCCATACTATACCAGCCAGTGCCCCTTCACATTATATCACCTGTGCTTCATCATACCACCCTCCCCCACCAACACATTATACCCGTCATGGTCAGTGCCATAATATACCAGCCAGTGCCCCATAACATTATATCACCTGTGCTTCATCATACCACCCTCCCCCACCAACACATTATACCAGCCCATGGTCAGTGCCATACTATACCAGCCAGTGCCCCATCACAATATATCGCCTGTGCTTCATCATACCACCCTCCCACACCAACACATTATACCAACCCATGGTCAGTTCCATACTATACCAGCCAGTGCCCCATCACATTATATCACCTGTGTTTCATCATACCACTCTCCCACACCAACACATTATACCAGCCCATGGTCAGTGCCATACTATACCAGCCAGTGCCCCATCACATTATATCACCTGTGCTTCATCATACCACTCTCCCCCACCATCATATTAAACCAGCCCATGGTCAGTGCCATACTATACCAGCCAGTGCCCCATCACATTATGTCACTTGTGCTTCATCATACCACTCTCCCACACCAACACATTATACCAGCCATGGTCAGTGCCACACTATACCAGCCAGTGCCCCATCACATTATATCACCTGTGCTTCAACATACCACTCTCCCCCACCATCATTTTAAACCAGCCCATGGTCAGTGCCATACTATACCAGCCAGTGCCCCATCACATTATGTCACTTGTGCTTCATCATACCACTCTCCCACACCAACACATTATACCAGCCATGGTCAGTGCCACACTATACCAGCCAGTGCCCCTTCACATTATATCACTTGTGCTTCATCATACCACTCTCCCACACCAACACATTATACCAGCCCATGGTCAGTGCCATACTATACCAGCCAGTGCCCCATCACATTATATCACCTGTGCTTCATCATACCACCCTCCCCCACCAACATATTATACCAGCCCATGGTCAGTGCCATAATATACCAGCCAGTGCCCATCACATTATATCACCTGTGCTTCATCATACCACCCTCCCACACCATCATATTATACCAGCCCATGGTCAGTGCCATACTATACCAGCCAGTGCCCCATCACATTATATCACCTGTGCTTCATCATACCACCCTCCCACACCAACATATTATACCAGCCCATGGTCAGTGCCATAATATACCAGCCAGTGCCCATCACATTATATCACCTGTGCTTCATCATACCACCCTCCCACACCAACACATTATACCAACCCATGGTCAGTGCCATTCTATACCAGCCATTGCCCCATCACATTATATTACCTGTGCTTCATCATACCACCCTCCCCCACCATCATATTATACCAGCCCATGGTCAGTGCCATACTATACCAGCCAGTGCCCCATCACATTATATCACCTGTGCTTCATCATACCACCCTCCCACACACACCAACATATTATACCAGCCCATGGTCAGTGCCATAATATACCAGCCAGTGCCCATCACATTATATCACCTGTGCTTCATCATACCACCTTGTACCACCAACACATTATACCTGTCTGCATTTTGGTCATTTTACCAGCCTGTGCCCTATGACATAGAAACAAAAAAAGATGTGTGTGTGCGTGTTTGTGTGTGTTTCTGTGTGTGTTTGTGTGCGTGTTTAGTATTTTCTTAATATAAACATTAGTAATATTTTTGTCCCATGTATTCCTGGATTAGTTTCCTCCACAAGTGCTGGAAGGCTAATTATAGAGCTACAGTACGGTCATACTTATGTTACCTTTCAGACTTTCTCACTTGAGTTCTCTTGTTTTATAATAGTAACCCTTACCCTTATTATTATTATCATTGTACCAGTCTATATCCCTCCTTACACCAGTCTTGACCATCTCAATATCCCAGCTTGTACTCCCTCTAAATAAAATAATTGGCTCCATCTATATACCAGCCCTTGCCATTCAATATATCAGAGAGTGCCCATTATTATACCATTCTTACACTTATTGTATTGAAGTAACAGCTATTTATGTAGTGGCAGCATATTCTGGTGCACTTTACACCTTCATAAAACCAACATGTGTCCCATCCTTGCCTCTATCCTCTGCGCCTTGGAAAATCACTGCATCGTTAAATGACCCATGACGTATTATGACACCTCTTGGGGCTTCAGACGAAATACTTTCCCCCTCTTTTAAAAGAACACACATGAAATGGTTTCAGTAATCTGAGGTGACTTAGTGCTCATTGGGCTGAGGCCACTTAGTGCCCATTGGCCTGAGACCACTTTGTGACCATTGGGCTAAGGCCACTTAGTGCCCATTGGACTGAGGGCCTGATTCAGAGCCGGACGCTCTGACCAGAGCACTTGCTCTGAATCAGGGCCCTCCTACCTAAACTTGGAGCGGCCTCTTGGATGCTCGCATATCTGTTGGTTACCACCCACAGCTTATGCGAGCGTCCATGATGATGGTCGTGATAGTCAAGACCATCGGGCTTGCGACGAGACCCTGCGGTAGGGTCTCGGTGACCGCAAGCCCTGGAGTGATTTTGGCTCTATCAGAGCCAAAATCACTCCCACTGACATCACTAGTGATTTCAGTGGGGCCGAACCCAGACGGTAGGCGTTCCCATGGGAACGCCTCCGTCTGGCAGCCACGCCCCCAGCACGCCCACCAAAGGGGGCGTGCTGTCTATCAACATCGACAGCACGCCCCCTTTGGTGCGAGACCTGGAGCGACGGCTTCCCCGTCGCTCCCCGGGTCTCGCGCATGTGCACGATGGAGCTCCCTCCGTCGTGCGCATGCGCACTAGGGCACCATCGACCTGCTTGCGAGCGCTCAGCGCTCGCGAGCGGGTCTGAATCAGGCCCTGAGGTCACAGTGCCCATTGGGCTAAGGCCACTTAGTGCCCTTTGGGCTGAGGCCACTTAGTGCCCATTGGACTGAGGTCACTTAGTGCCCATTGGGCTGAGGCCACTTAGTGCCCATTGAACTGAGGTCACTTAGTGCCTATTGGGCTGAGGTCACTTAGTGCCCATTGGGCTGAGGTCACTTAGTATCCATTGGGCTGAGGTCACTTAGAGCCCTTTGGGCTGAGACCACTTAGTGACCATTGGGCTAAGGCCACTTAGTGCCCATTGGACTGAGGTCAATTAGTGCCCATTGGGCTAAGGTCACTTAGTGCCCATTGGGCTGATGCCACTTAGTGCCTATTGGGCTGAGGTCACTTAGTGCCCATTGGGCTGAGGTCACTTAGTGCCCATTGGGCTGAGGTTACTTAGAGCCCTTTGGGCTGAGAGTGACCATTGGGCTAAGGCCACTTAGTGCCCATTGGACTGAGGTCACTTAATGCCCATTGGGCTAAGGCCACTTAGTGCCCATTGGGCTGAGGCCACTTAGTGTCCATTGGGCTGAGGCCACTTAGTGTCCATTGGGCTGAGGCCACTTAGTGCCCATTGGGCTGAGGCCACTTAGGCCTATTGGGCCTTATGGTGCGTACACACTTGACGATATGCTCCCTGAGCGATATCGTCTGGTGTGTCCCCGGCAGGGTGTGCTCAATGTCGTTCATTACATTGAGCACACCCACTGAACGATATTATTAACGATATCGTTCAGCGCCGGGGTCTCTCCCCCATTCCCCAACATGCAGCAACCTGACGACATCATCAGGTTGGCCTGTATGTTAACCCGATGAACGATGATGACGAACGACCCGCGGGAACGCGCGTCGTCGTTATCATTCATCGTTTTTGTATTAAAAATGGACAAAAAAGTGGACGACTGAACGATAACGATATCGTTATCGTTCAGTCGTCCACTTTAATCGCCCAGTGTGTACGCACCTTTAGACTTCAGTCTTGGTTGTTTAATGGAGAGTCCGGCTCTGAGCATACTCGCATAGCCGCAGGGACAGGGGGCTCTGCAACTTCTTTTGTCGTGCCCCCGTCCTTACACTGCAAATCCCCAGATAGCGGCATCTTGCAGAGGGGTGCGGGACCATGAAGACGTGATTCACAGAGAGTTGGGTCATCACCAGCACTTTATCCATTTCAATAACAAGTGGGTGGGATTGCGGGAGGATATCTTGCTCTCCCGGGAGTCTTTGGGCCCCCCCAATTATTTCGTCACATGATAAGATGCACCTCTCCTAATGTAATGGTTGTTATGGGGGGAAGGGGGGGGGGGGGCCTGATGAAGCTATTTTCGGAGAACCACGACAGCATAGTCACACCCTGTGTGCATGATGCAGCAATTCCCTGCATTGCGTTGCGGGGGTAGGACCAATTTGCCCGCCAACCGACAGTTGACCCCTCCATCTCCCCTCAGGGAGATCTCACTGAGTGAAGTATTAGCAAGTATGCTCCAGTACCTCCTGGAGGGGTAGTTTAGAAAGTAGATTACATGACTAATCCTCTTTCCAATTAAACTTGCCCCTTAATATTGCATTACTATGGGCTCTATTTACTACAATCCGCATTGGTAATGCAGATTGTAGTGTGATATTACCGAGTGAATTCGCATTGCGAATTCAGGCAATATCACAGGGATTTACTACAAATCCCTTGCAGGGGCAGAGCTAGTGAGAAAGCTCTGTCCCTGCGAATCCCCTCCGCACTCTAGTCACGATATTTTAGAAAAAAAATACAGTGACTAGTGCCCCGCGCATGCGCCAACCGGCCATCGCTGCTACCCCCCCACGGCGCTAAGCCCCGCCCCCGACACCAAGCCCCACCCCCCGCGATCGCAGACCCCCCTTCCCTTACCTGCAGTCATCGGTGCTCCAGTGATTGTCTTCCATGCCTCCTGTCAGCTGATATCCCATACTGCATTGGGACCCGATCACCTGATGACCGGGCCGCAGTGCAGCATGGGAGACCAGTTGACCGGAGTGAGAACATCACCGGAGCCCCGACTACCAGTACCTGGAGTCAGGTAAGTGAATTTTTTTTTAACTATTTTTATTTATTTTTTTGCAGTGTATCAGCTTGTGGTCTGTTTAGACCACACAGCTGATCACTGGGACTGGCTCCCGGATCTGCTCTGTCTTTTAGAGCACAGTAGGAGTCCGGTAACCGGGGGAGACCCTGGATAACGCCAGGTGGCGTTATTATCACAGGGCTTTCCCCGATATTGTTTTTTCACAATTTATTTTTAGTAACTTTGGTCGGATCACATTTCCCATTACAATTATGGGAAATGCGATCTGCTTACTAAAAATAAGTGATACTTAGGGGTTGGAGTACAATTTTACGAATTCTACTCTAATTGCCCTGTAATAACTATAGGTGATACTAAAATAATGTGAAAAGGGTGTGAAAACACCCTTTTTCACTTTATTTTAGTCAAAATAATGTTAATAAATAGAGCCCTAGGACTTTTATTTCATTACTAAAAATATTCAGTCATACATAGGGTTATAAATGATTCTTCAGAGACTATTGATTTTGCAACCATGGGGAGGAATGAACTCCAGAGAACGACACGTACTTTTTATTTTTACACCAGTATAAGAATAGTTATTAAAGCAAGATGTTTGTCTGTCTGCCTTTAATGTACAGATCCCATATGTACCACTATTTTGCTTTACGAGAGACGGCAGGAACATGTAGGAAGGCGGGAAAATTACCTCAGAGGAGCAGAATGTTCCTTGCAAAACAAACATGTTCAACTGTTACTAGTCCTCGCATTCCGCAGGAGCTTCAAGTTCTTTATGGGAATAATGTCCTTTAAAGTTGTTTTTCTACCCGAACTGGAGTGATTCTTATAGTGCAGACAGGATTATACCTCTTAAAAATGCCATTCGCATATTAGGGCAGATAGTGCAGCTGCTATGTGGCCCAGAGCTGGGGGGGCATCTTCCTTGTCAAATTTACATATGTAATATATATTTTGCCCCATTGGTTGGTAGATAGGGGTCTTTACAAACTTTTGCAATGGGGTCTTCAAAAACCCAGTTGCGCCCCCTGGTGCTAGGGTTTGGCTGCATTTGGTGTATGATGGAAAATTGAAGATGGGGTCACGTAAAGTGATGTATATTTTATTATTACAGAAAACATGTCTATTCAAATCAGGAGGCTGGATTTCCAATAATGGCATCTTTTTACCTCAAGCTTTAAATGAACAGACTTGGTTATGCATTACCGTTTCAAATTTTGGGATTAAGGGGCCTATATATCAAGGCTTGATGAAAGAGAAAATTGTGAGATATAAATCACCAACCAATCAGCTTCTAACTTACATTTTATAGGCTGTGTTTGAAAAATGACAGTTGGGAGATGATTGGTTAATACTTTTTATCTCACAATTTTATCTCTCATCAAGCTTTAGTACATAGACCCCCTAAAACCGCAGAGAATTGGTGACTTGCATGACTGTGAGATGGGAATGCACCTTCCCTCTTATATGGGCACACAGTGGGGGTCTGTTCTGGGTGCACGGTGTGCAGTGCGGGGCCCCACTTGACCCAGGAGTCAGTGTGCATCACAGTCACACACCATGGGATCGGTATGAAATACCGCAAGCCCTCTGGCCGGCAGTTCGAATCCCGGGAGCGGCAGGCCGACAGAAGCAGAGTTCCCCGCAGTGGAAGCCCGACAGCGCTGGAAATCCCGATTGTCCTAAAGGTAAGTAAAAACTAACCTAACCCCCTAACCCTACTTAGGGGTGCCTAACCCTAACCTCCCCCCTCAAGTGCCTAAACCTAATCCCCCCTCTAAGTGCCTAACCCTAACCCCCCCTTCCCCGCTGCCTAAACCTGTCCCCCAGGGGGGGGTGCCTAAGTCCCCCCCGCGTGCCCTAAACCTAACCCTCCCCCCTCCGCGGCTGTCCGCTCGCAGCGCCCGGGATCCCTTCGATCGGGATGCCGGGCGCCGGTCTCCCAGCGTCGGGAAAATGACAGGCGTCTAGATATAGACGCCTGTCATTTAACCCTCGCCGGGATAAAGCAGTCGGGAAGCCGGCTGTCGGGATTAAGACAACCGGTTTCCCGATTGCATCCCTTTTATATAAATAGCCAGGGCGGTTGGCACTTCTCGTGCAGGTAAAGCAGTGGCGTATAATTGGTTCAGGGTATACACAGGACCATGGGTCAGGGAAGGTAATGAGGTGTAAAGAGATGGGGAGTGCCAGGTACTCCCTAAGCTTTGGAGCTCTAGGTGACTGTCTAATTGTAGCGACAACCCAGCATACAAAAGATTCATATAAGTTTATTCGCAAGTATCCCAACATACAGACAATTCAAGTCAATTACCCACAAGACACCTTCCATGTCCATTCTGAAACGTATTCTCTCTACGCATTTTGCAAAACAAAATCTATTGATTCTTGAACCGTTCAATAGACTGACAAACACTGTGGAATCTTTATTTAGGAAATATTAACCATTGCATCCACAGAAGAAATGTACAATGGCGGACTATCTGGGTTCACTAGCACAAAGCCACCAGTTATTTTTAGCCGTTACGTGCCAGAGCTGCAACCTATAAGCTGTAGGTCGCTACAGAGACTGAGAAATCTAATACAAAGTGACAACTAGAACAGTAAGGAGCTTACTACAGATAGAACTCATAAAAGCTAAAAGCAGGAACCCATAAGTTATGAGCTGTCATCCTGACAAGTCAGGACTTACATAAAGTACTATTAGTCTCTACAGTAGGGAAATATTGTTAACGGGCTGAGTCATTAGTTGATGTGAGGTAACTTATACGGAGATGAATCATTGCACAGGTAGAACTGAGTCTATGACACTTGTGTTTGCAACAAATGGGACATTCAACTACAGATAAGTGCACCAACCCCTGAGACAAGCCTTTCCGGTATTTGTCCAGACGTTCCTTTCCCCTATTTATCAATAGCAATAACCGTACCCCATGGTCTGTTCCTCTAAATGCCTATGAACCTGAATGAGTCAATCAGGGGCCACCCAGGATGACCCCCTGAAGATGTCACTCATCATTGTTTTGTTGTCAACACAAAGAAATAGATATCCTTGTGCAGGCAATGTAACAATACCGGTGAGTGATGTCCAATATCCCACGCCCCTGGAGAAAGCCTGCCCAGGGTTTACATATAATAATATGGAAAAACACTTATTAAATTTATAGAACATGGTATTTGGTCTACTCATTATCTCTGATGGAGAAACATTGAGCAACTGGGAAATTTCCTACACATATGGTGGAACCATCATAAGTGTAGAAGATGTAACATCTGCCTGGCCAAGAGGTGAGGATCCCCTGCCAGTCCGAGGCCACCTCTGGGTCCCCTGGAGGTTAGTGCGCTATAAATGGTGTTAAGGGTCCAGAGATGCATTGTTCTGCCCCTTGGGGGAACTGGCCAATGATCAAAACTGTCTAGGGAAAAAATAACCCTTATAGTAATTATCTTACAGAAAATATCATAAATGTCGTTATGCCCTTGAACCGGCCACGTCGTTACTCAACAAACCAAATTAGATTCCTGATAATGACATTTATAAGTTACCATGCAAGTAATTAATGCAGCTCGTTGCAACACAGCCCAGGAATCAGAACGGAAAACAACTTCAACTAGCAGCTGTAAAGTAGAGAATATGGTTTAGTGTCTGGATGGAATTAACCACTACTGTACGTGGGAAACTTGTTGTGAGAATAATACAGTTCACATGTAATAATACAAACAATATGTTTACTAATGTTATGTGTCCGGGGGACGGTGTAAGAGCGGAAGGGCCCGTGTGCAGTTTCCGGGCAGAGATGGCCATTGACCATCGATGATTCATAATCATCGATTGTTTATGGCCGATGTCGAATGCTTTTGCCATCGATGGGGAAGAAGCAGATGGTTTCCTTCCATCTATGTCTAAGCATAACCAAATGTTTTTTTTTTTCGTTTATAAGGTGCCCCCAGACACTGTGCATGTCAGACTCGAGACAGACCATGCATGATGATTATGTAGATTTATGCCTATACCGTCTATAAAGCTACATTACTGACATGGTGCAAGTCGTGCAAATGTGCTGTAACTAATAGCAACCAATCATCCTTCTGCAATGATCAGTCTATGCAAGTCTTACGGAAGTTAATATCGGATTATTTATTTTACAGTATGTAAATTGATTAATGACACATGTTAAGTCATTTAAGTAATGACTTAATGAACACAATATTAGCTTTACAAGAAAGGAGGATTATAATGACTATAATTGTTCATTATTATTATTGTGAGTAAAGACTTCCTATCTCACTGATCATAACATTATTTGTATGGCACTTCTATCTGAATTGTCATGGGGTCGGAGAGGGGGGACATTTTTATTTAAATTATTTTATCCTAGTCAGGTTTGACAATTTTATTAGATTGTAACTATCCTTAGATTTACTGACAATTAGCAGCTCTCTAGTGGTGTTAGAATGATATGGTCACTTTGAGGCTGTACAGTTTTATTGACATATCACAGAGAAAGAAATGGGGGGGAATCGTTATGTATGTACAACAAAAATAATGGATCTAGTATGAACATGGTTAGTGTTAAAATAATTAGAACAGGGATACAAACTGTAATGCAGCAATCCCACAAAAAAACGTATACATTTCTGCAGAGGTTCCACAGTCATGTGACTACCATGGCAACCACAGTCACATGACACTTGAAGTTATGAGAAGAGGGGCTTTGGAACGCCTCTCTGAGCTTTCATTGATTTTAAATTGATGCATGTTAGAAAGCTTGTTAAGAATACAATGAAAGCATGTTAAACGCAGCACTAACATTTTAAAACACATTGGTACTCTGTGAAATGTGTAATGTGCAAATGAAACAAAATAAAACTATTTTTAATGCGCTTTTCAAGAGCTGATTAGTGCATGGAAAGTAAACTGCTAACCCTCGTAGTTTCACTCTCTCTAGCAATGTATAATGTTGCTTTGCCTGGAATGACTGGGCGGTCTCGCTGCTGATCAGTATTCCTGCTGTGGCTAGCATCTCTGGGTTGCGAAATTATAACCGCAGAAGAAAAACATCCACATTTTCAGATAGTTTAGACTTGTAAACAGAGACGCCTGCACAGGACAGGCTCCATAGCACACACAGAACACTGCACGTGGGCAGTATACTTTATAGTACAGTCTCTTCTACAAAGCACCATGAAAACACATTTTTAAAAAAAAATCTATAAATGATTTGCTTTTTTAATCCTGACAACAGTTCAATTATTGTGAGTGCTTATAGATTTTCACAGGGCCAGCCTGAGGGTCGTTCGATCCAAGCGGCCGCCTGAGGGGTGCCAATCCATAGGGGGCACTGTGTGGGCGGCACTGGGACCAATGACTGGTGCTGACACTTCCCTTCACACCCGTTCTGCCCTGCTGACCTGCCCAGCACACCCCGATCTCTCTCCTACTGCTCACTCCCCTTTAATCATGAACTCTACCTGCCCCCGTCACAACAGAAGACTTCGCTTGCCTCACCTCTAGGTCGGGCTGGACCCGGTGGCAGAGGAAAATGTGCCACCCGGACAGGGGCAGATTAACAATCGGACAGGAGTAGCTCCAGCTCCATGGTCCCACATAAGACAGGGCAATCATCATGGCAGCAAGATGAACAGCAGCCCCGCTGGCCACACAGCATAGTTGCCGACATTCCCGCTAGGGGTAGCCAGGTCGGCATAGCGGGGGGCGTAAGGCGACAAAGGAGGGGGCATGGCTGGGACGTGTTGCGGCATTTGGAGCGGAGTGGGGGGAGGGACCGCGTGATCATATTACCGTGGCCCTGCCCCCGGCTACACAATGACGTGGTCACAAGCATCGTGAGGCAGTGGATGGGGCCACAATGACGAGATTCAGCGTGAATTGCGTCATTGGCCTCCCTCAAGTGGATGGCTGCGGAGGGGATGCCGGCCCGTGGCGAATGGCCGGGAGACTTGCCCACTTTTCTGGGTGTCCAGAAGCGCCACTTGATTTTCGGGAGCCTCCCGGCCATTACAGGTGTGTAGGCAAGTATGCAAATCATAAGTATTAAAATTGTATTTCTAGTTTTCTCACAAAATTATGCAATTTTTCTAGTTCTATGTACTTAGGGAGACAGTGGGACAGTGTAGTGGGTATACATGCCCTTATAGCACTGGCCACACCCTCAAAGCACTGGTCACTCCGAGTCTATAAACTGGCTCTGCCCCCTGGCCGATACCCTCTTGAAAATTTGGGCTGACGACTGGCAGGTCCATTATTGACCCACAGCGGGTTGCCGATGACTGGCCTATGTGCAGTGGCAACCCTCGCCTTGGTGTCACTTGGTGCCAAATAGCTTGTAATGCACGCGGCGAAGCCACTCTGTGGTAATAGGAGGCGTGGCCTTGTTGGTGGGGGTGTGGCCTCACAACCCAAACCCCCGTTTTAGCCACTCCGGGGGTGCCGCAGATGCGAACTGCCCCTAGGGACCAGTGTGCAGTGCCAGCGTCCTCACTGTGTCAGGAGCCGAGTGCTGCACTTAATGCTACAGTGCAGCATCCGGATCCTGTCACTGAGGAGTCGGCACTTTGATGTCACCCCTCAGCGGGTGACACCCGGGTGCGGCCCGCACCCCCTTTGTGAGGCCACTGCCTATGTGCCTGTCATTCATGAACTGAGCACTGGGATCCCTGTAGGAACAACGCCTTGTTATTGAGTGATGTGGCCGCTCTGTGACTGGCTGCCTGTGGATGAATCAAGTGCTTCCAGCGGGGCGGCATGCTTCAGGAACATCCTGGTCCCGACCTTGACCCCGAGTTCAACACCGCGAGATTAACTGGATGGACTGGTGCTGGTGAATAAATAACACGCTGCGCGTTTCATCAAAGCTGCTACACTGCTAGGCCCGCTCTGAATTATACAGCCTTCTATCTCTGGTCTAGGAAAAGCGTATACCCCTTTTATACCAAAAGTCCCGGGTCTTACCCGGGATTTGGACCATGTTTCCACCCTGGATCAGACCTGGGACAGACCCCTTTTACACCACGGTACCGAACCGGGCACTGTTCACACCGGAGTCGGATCAGCACTGAGTCGGCTCTTCCGGTGCAGGTGAGCAGCGCTTCTTCCCTTCCCCTCTTACCTCACTCCACGGCGGTCCAGAGGCAGGGAGGGGTGTGCTGCTCGGCCCTGGTTGCAGTGGACGCTTGGAGATTATATAATCTCCAAGCGTCACTGAAATCGGCCAATCAGGCGGCAGGTGGCATGATCTGGGTCATCGTGACCCGGATCGCGCCGTTTACGCTGCAGGGTGACACGGGAACGACCTGTCGGTGTAAAAAGGGCTATTACACTAGGTAAAAACTGTCTATGAAAGCAGAAAACCCCTGACAGTATTGCCACAAATAATATATATATATATATATATATATATATATAAATCAATATCACCCGACACTCCTGAGGCAGCTAACACCTTGAGTATATATGCTTGGGTGCCTTCCTTAAGAGTATACCATACCCCTTTTGCACATCCAAATAAATGAGGAGGCACTCCAAGTCTTGCGTGAAAAACGTGTATTAGGAACAGTCAATATATATATATATAGGGTTAGGCTGTGGGGGGGAGGGTTGGGATTAGGCTGCAGGAAAAGTGGGTTGGGGTTGGGACACTTACCTATTTGTGTCAGGAACTGACTGACAGGAAACCATACCCAGGCTTGGACTGGGGCACCGGGCCCCACTGATTTGTAGCCACGCCCTCTATCGCGTAAGGGCGTGGCCTACGGCGCCGTTCCTATGGTAGGCTGCTGTGCACTGAGCCGGCAGCTACACGCAGGGGACGGGAGCACAGGGCACTCAGTCAGGGAGGGTCAGCATTGCAGTGCATTACTGGGTAATACATCCCAGTAGTCTCTGCAGTGGGGTCAGAGGAGCATGTGCTCTGATTGGAGGAGCCCATCACATGCTCCTCTCTCTGTCCTGAAGCTTAGCAGCAGCGCAGCCTCATGGGTGTGACTCATTGTGAGGCTGTGACTGCTGCTCTGCCGGCTGCCTGAGGGAAGATGAGGATACTGCTGCTGCTGGTGAGTACACTGTGTGGGGACTGCAGGTGGTATAATGTGTGGGGACTACAGGTGGCATACTGTGTGGGGACTACAGGTGGCATACTGTGTGGGGACTACAGGTGGCATACTGTGTGGGGACTACAGGTGGCATACTGTGTGGGGACTACAGGTGGCATACTGTGTGGGGACTACAGGTGGTATAATGTGTGGGGACTACAGGTGGCATACTGTGTGGGGACTACAGGTGGTATAATGTGTGGAGACTACAGGTGGTATAATGTGTGGGGACTACAGGTGGCATACTGTGTGGGGACTACAGGTGGCATAATGTGTGGGGACTGCAGGTGGCATAATGTGTGGGGACTACAGGTGGCATAATGTGTGGGCACTACAGGTGGCATACTGTGTGGGGACTACAGGTGGCATACTGTGTGGGTACTACAGTTGAATATAAAGTATGAGCACTCCTGGTGGCATAATCTGTGGATACTACAGGGTGACATAATGTTTCAGCACTACAATTGTATAATGTGTGGTCACTTAAGTGTGGTATAATGTGGATGCACTACAGTCTGACATAATGTGGGGACACTACAGTGAGGTATAATGTGGGGGGCACTATAGTCTGACATAATGTGGGGACACTACAGTGAGGTATAATGTGGGGAGCACTACAGTCTGACATAATGTGGGGACACTACAGTGAGGTATAATGTGGGGGGCACTACAGTCTGACATAATGTGGGGACACTACAGTGAGGTATAATGTGGGGGGCACTACAGTCTGACATAATGTGGGGACACTACAGTGAGGTATAATGTGGGGACACTACAGTGAGGTATAATGTGGGGGGCACTACAGTCTGACATAATGTGGGGACACTACAGTGAGGTATAATGTGGGGGGCACTACAGTCTGACATAATGTGGGGACACTACAGTGAGGTATAATGTGGGGAGCACTACAGTCTGACATAATGTGGGGACACTACAGTGAGGTATAATGTGGGGAGCACTACAGTCTGACATAATGTGGGGACACTACAGTGAGGTATAATGTGGGGAGCACTACAGTCTGACATAATGTGGGGACACTACAGTGAGGTATAATGTGGGGGGCACTACAGTCTGACATAATGTGGGGACACTACAGTGAGGTATAATGTGGGGGGCACTACAGTCTGACATAATGTGGGGACACTACAGTGAGGTATAATGTGGGGGCACTGCAGCGTGATATAATGTGGGGGGCACTACAGTGTGGAATAATGTGGGGGCACTGCAGTGGGGTAATATGGGTAGGGCACTATAGCATGGCATAATGTCGGGGCACTGCAGTGTGGTATAATGTGGGGGGCACTACAGTGTGGCATAATGTGGGAGGCACTATTGTGTGGTACTACACCAGCGGTTGTCAACCGCTGTGGCCTCTATTATTGCGTTCCTCTGTGGGCCCAATTCTTATAAACAATGAAGTATGCTATTACACTAAGCACACTATCTACGTGGGGTTATTAACCCTGTGGGGAGGGCTGTGTATGTTTTTTTTTATCCAGTGCTTGTTTTATGCATTATGGACATAGTTGGATTGGGGGCTAGGGGTATTGCAAAAATGTTGGCACGGTGCTATTAGTCCTGGTGCCGGCACTGTATTTTCACATACTATAGTAATAGTGTTATACATGTAAATGGGGTGGAAAGGGGTACTCAGCTGGCTGGAAGTCCAAAGGTTTGTCACCAGCATTCATTGGCGGCCAGAGTGCCTTGTGGTGGGCAGGTGCCCTGCCAGTGCCATACCTGGTCCTGACGCTCGGGATGCCTTTCTGAGGGTCTCATTTATCAATGAGGTTTATCATTCATAACGAGTGATAAAACTCATTGCGTCGGATAATGATGCCCCAGCCAATCAGCTCCCAGCTGGCATCTGTTTGAAAATTGATAGTTGGGGGGGAGGGGGGGGGGGGTAAAGTGATTGCGTAAGCAATTGCATTACCGTTTAGTCTTCGCAGGGAAGGGTTGCAATCAGCGCCCTTGACCCTGCATGAAATTCTTGGAAGGCGAATCGGGGCGTGACTGGCCACCGGTTCTGTAAACGGTCGTGTTGCCGATTTCCGGGAGGGAAGAGGCCAGGGTCTTCATCGGTGGACGCAGATTTCCTGGCCTTGCAGCTGCCAGGACTCGCTCTGCCTGCGGTAAGCTTCAGCTACCTCAGCCTGGCGGAAGGAGCAACCATCACAACCATCAATCACGATGGTTGCGATGGTGATCTCAGGCTGTGGGCCTGATTCACTATGGATCGCTATTCTGCTTATACGCACGCAGCGCAGTTGCTAATTTCAGCGGCGATATGTAAATGTTTGTATTCGCATTGCGATCGCAGCCTGACATAAGGACGCACACTTCCCCTTACTCACATCCGGCAACATAGCGAAACAATCGGATGCATCGAGTAACATCGGACACATACGCACAGGTAAGGCAGGTCAGACCTCACTTAGGAATTGCTGACTTCAGCGCACGTTATGTGGCCTCAGGCGGCTTATGGTATCGCAGTGGATAATTTATGCATGTACCCCCCCCAGTCATCACCCACAAACGGCACTTCCTGTCAATCACTCTGCCATGGGTCTACGTATTCTCTGCGATCACAGTCCTGATCGCAGCGGCTAGTTCCTGCGGTGCATACGTATGCTCAGTACGCAACAGTTGGCCGATTGTGCATGCGTATAACCAACTGCAAACCTCGCTGAATCAGGCCTTTGACCTCTATCGCAGCGCTGGGATCGCAGATGCAGCAAGGAGGTGTCTGTGTCTTACAAAAATGTGCCACATACATAAAGGATATCGATTTCTACAAAATTATGCCATAAATGAGTCTAAACCTAACACTTTAGGAGACAAGGTTAATGCAGTGAGGACCTCATTCAGAGGCGGTTGTTAGATGCAAGCGGTCGCACAGAATCAGGGCGGCCACTTGCATCCTGAACGGCCGCCTCCTTGTCAATCGTTAAGCTGGGGCTTACGACCAGACCCTAAGGTTGGGTCTGAGCACTCGTAAGCCCCAGGGAGCTTCCTGCTCTGATGGAGCAGGAAGCTCCCCACTGACATCACTGATGTTGTCAGTGCGTCCGCCCACAAAACGGTAGGCGTTCCTTAAGGAATGCCTCCATTTTGGAAACCACCCCCCCGGCCCGCCTACAAAAAGGGGCGAGCTGTCGATCAACATCGACAGCCGCCCCTTTTGTAGCGAGCTCCAGAGCGACAGAGTTTATCTGTCGCTCCGGGGCTTGCGCACGCGCAGTGCGGCCGCTGTGCATGCGCAGGCTTTACCATCAAGTTGGTTACGAGCGCATCGGCGCTCGTGACCGACTCTGAATAAGGTCCTGATTCCCAACCTCGGTCCTCAAGGCACACTAACAGTCCTGGTTTTAGCGATATCCAGACTTAAGCAGATGGTTAAATCAAAATAACTGAGGGACTAATTAAGTCACTTGTGCTCAAGTATGGCTATCCTTAAAACCTGGAGTGTTAGTGTGCCTTGAGGACCGTGGTTGGGAACCCCTGGATTAATGCATTGAAGACGGTGGTTCCAACATGGTTCCTCCAGTGTTTAGGGGAAGGGGGCGCGTCGGCCCCGTTTCCCAGGAGGGACGAGGCCAGGGTCCACGGTCGCGATGGTTGTGATGGCGATCCCAGCACTGCGACGTCGGTCCGAGCGCTGGGATCGCAGATGCAGCAAGGAGGCGTCTGAGGTAAAAAAAATAAATTCAAAAAAGCACCTCCTGCCGCCATCGCAGATCCCAGTGCTGCGTCTTAATATGCAGCATCGGATCATCTGCGTGCCCATCGATCATCTGGGTAACCCTGAGGTTACTCAGATTACCCCTCCCAGCTCCGTAGCCGAGGCCGGTCCCTGTTTTTCCAGAACAGAGGCCGGCACCGCCTCCAAATGGCTGCAGCCTGTCAATCAAGCTGTGCGAGGATGCCTTACACCCATTGCTCTGCCGATCTTAATACATAGACCCCAGTATAGTGAAAAGAAATAGATTATCAAGAATTAGGGGGCGAAGCAGCGTTGAAATTAAACACCTGGAAATTCCCCCCCCCCCCCAAAAAAAATAAAATAAAATATATATATAGCTTTCTTTTCCTATTTAGTCTATGCGTTTCCTGTTGAGGCAGTTCCTGTTGAGAGCACTGTTATATCCATTATAGTTTCCCTATTATTGTACAGGAGTGCAGGATCTGCATCTTTCTGTTTCATTTTCAACTGGGATTTTCCAGTGATGTCCCAGGATTTTCCCCTCTGCCGCAGATGACTTAGGTCCAGAGATGCCCTGAGTGTGCATGTTTATAAGTGTCCAGTTCCAGAACATATGTGCAGTGCTGCTCCCAATATCTGCAGTCTCTAATTTGCACAAAAAAAAAAAAACGGAAGAAATTGATAAATCCAAATTTATTTTTTTTTGCACTTTTTACTTTGTGGAGTAATGGCTGGTATCAGCCAGAGTGAGAATGCGTTGCCATGAATATATCAGAGACAAATTGTTCTGTACTTCACAGGTTGCGTTACTGAGCTACGCTGACAGGGGACATTAAAGAATTAGAATTTTCTGATAGGGAATGCTCAGGGAACAAGGGGCCTCTTGAAGGCACTCACAGACTGGAGAGCCTTTGATAGACTCTCGTACCAGACACAAGTTGTTTCATATCCCCTATCTGTGAATGGTCAAAGCATTGGGCGCTTATCAGCCCCTGACACATGTATTTTGTCTACTGCTTAGGCTGGTGATTGAAAATACATTATTATACATACAGAATTTACATGGCTCAGCGCACAGGCCAGGCAATGACATCTCGTGCTTGCTCCTACAGCTATAGTGATGCCTCTTAGTGGATCAGCGCAAGGCATTCTGGATGTCATAGCTGATAAAGTTCAGCCTGTTCTCCCCAAGGAAAGTGAAATCCAATTTTAAGTATGGTGGGTATAGTGGCACATAAAGGGTTACGTGAACTCATTGACAGATGTCATTCACATCGACTCCAGCAAAAGCATGGCTCTGTTGTTGGTAATGTCAGTGTATGGGCACCAGAACGTATTAACTTGAGGTTGCTGGTCTCATAACCTATTAACTTGAGGTTGCTGGTCTCATAACCTATTAGCAGAGTAGCGGTAGCTGAGATGTGCAGTTCATTCTTCTCATTAGCCCTCTGTCTTCATAAGCCATTTGCAGAGTTACCCACTTATCATGTGCAGTCACTTTACCGTGGATGATGGAATAAACGTGTGATTCCACAGCTCTATCTACTTCCTCTGAGTTTGGATTGTCACCAGGGTTGCTAGTCACTTTCCATAACTTATCTTGCTTAACCTGCATGTCCATGGCAAATCTCCATGTAGCATAGTCTTCTGCCCCTGTCAGCTTCTCAAAACTCATGCTGATCCCTGCACTGTACATGTCTCTCATCGGGGCCTATTCATTATGTTATTTATCAGGGGGCAGGGCGACCCCCGATAATTAGCATTCCATCTTGCGGCGAGCGCCGAAGCAATTATTCCGTAGCAGTGAAAATGAGCAATGGGGCGTCTGACTCAGCAGTCAACAACCATCATCTGCAGATATATCTGTTAGGTGTGTACCCAGCTTAACACTTATGTATCTTGTGGATTTTATTATTTAATGGCATCGTATGATAAAAGTCAGGATTAGGTTGTGTTAAGCTCTGGGTCACCATGTCTGTAACCGGGCCCCGCAAACGTACGTGTTCTACCGTTCTAGCAATGTCAGCGTTTGATAGAAGCCAGCTACACAACATGTATGTGCTACTTCTCTCTGCAAGGCACATAATGAATTGTCTACGTGCAGAAAAGCAGTTTGTTTAATGAATCGCTGGAAATCTCCCTCTGTATCCTGTCTTCCAATAGTCTGGGATTCGTTCCAGCTATCACGCATGTACATAAAACTGAACGCTACTTGTTCCCATCTCTGATTGCAGATAGCGAGCAGCTGTTCGATGTCCATTGGACCATGGGCCAAGAAGTCTTGCGTATTTCTGGATGATAAGAATGAAATACATGTAAAAGGTACAATATATAATACATATACAGTATACAGTATACATCAGTCTTACGTGTTATGGGAGTTGAACACATATATTACACTAAGGGTCCTGATACTGATTATGTCGATGCCGGTCATAGTTGAGCAATTTTTTTTTTACTACGCATCCGTCTAAGTCACGCTGCGCAGTCACCTAAATGTGTTTATAATTGCGATTTCGCACACACATGTATTGCTTTTGCATTTTAAATGATTGCCCCTTTAAAACATTGGGCAGACTCGCCGGGAACTCGCCGTTGCCTGAAAGCCGCAGGCTAATATTGTTTATAATAGGTACAGGAGGGCCTGGCACCATACACCCTGCACCTATAGTCATACGTGCCTTCTCTCGCTGAACCTACTGGAGGCCCCCGATTTTTCTGATAACCCCCCCCCTGCACCCCCGGAAAATACTTCTCCTGCATCATGCCCACTTACTAGTAAAGTGGGTAGAATGGGGAGAAACGTACCGGCAATCCGATGTCTGCGCGTAGGGGGCGGGGCCTAATAACGCGGTTCAATCATAATCACGACAGTTGTCCCCGCCCCGTATTTAAATATGCGTGATTTGGGCCTAATGAAGTGAATACTCCGTCCCTGCCCCCATCACTGCCCACTTGAAAGTATTCTCCAGGCCTCTCCCGGAGAGGTAAAAAGACATGTCGGTAAGTATGCCTATATTGCCGACACAAGTTAAGATGCGGGACTAAGGAGGGGGTGGGATGGGGTGCGCTGCTCAGACTATTATATTTACACCATGGTCCAGGTATCTGGACAAATTGATTATCTGAACTCGTAGCCACATTTATTTTGGATAATCGGAGTTCTGACGTTTTTAAATTGGCGACTCTTACTAATGTCCTTTACATAATGGATTAACTTGTACAGTATTTTAGTTGTACGGCATGTGGGTCCTTGAAGGGTTTAATGCTGAGTATGCAGTGCACACGTGTATTACTGTTAGTCAGGATCTCTAGCACAGGGCTGAGCTGGTGAAATAGAAACCCCTGCGCACAGCACACAAACCTGCTTCCCTGTTGATTGGTCAGTCTGCGGACAGCCGGAAGCACAGGCTGTTTCTGTGAGTGTGAGTCTGGTACATTGTATTCCGGAGGGATCTAGTCATCCAGTTATCTGCGATGGCCAGCAAGTTGCAGTTTTAGCAGTTTCGCTTCTGCATTGGGAAGATGACACAGGATACAGCTACAAGCATTGAAATGACAAAGTACAATGGACTTCATTCAGAGTCGGTCGCAAGCGCCGATGCGCTCGTAACCGACTCGATGGTTAGTCCTGCGCACGCGCAGCGGCCGCACTGCGCGTGCGCAAGCCCCGGAGCGACAGAGAAACTCTGTCGCTCCGGAGATCGCTAGAAAAGGGGCGGCTGTCGATGTTGATCGACAGCTTGCCCCGTTTTGTAGGCGGTCCGGTGGGGTGGTTTCCAAAACGGAGGCGCTCCTTTACGAACGCCTACCGTATTGTGGGCGGCCGTACTGACATCATCAGTGATGTCAGTGGGGAGTTTCCTGCTCTTTCAGAGCAGGAAGCTCCCTGGGGCTTACGAGTGCCCAGACCCAACCTTAGGGTCTGGTCGTAAGCCCCGATGGTCGCGATGGTGTTCACCATCGCGACCATCAACCTGGACGGTCATTAAGCTTACCGATCGACAAGGAGGCGTTTGTTCAGGATGCAAGCGGCTGCCCTGATTCAGTGCGACCGCTTGCAACTTACGACCGCCTCTGAATGAGGTCCAATATCCACAAAGGCACCATTCTGTTTCTGCAGCGTTAGATATTTAAAAGGAGCCGTCAGGATAGGAGATTACATACATGAGGGTGCTGTTTGGTTTTATTATGCACCACGAGGCTTTTGATCCATGTATCCACCTATTACCTATAGCTTTATACAGCAGTACTTCCATGACTTGTGTACGGAGGCATAAGTGCCCTGTTAGCAATGTGCACATTGGTACAAATGGGAAAAAGAATTCTCTGCCAGGATGCAATAATGTGAGCTGGCCATGCCCGTGCCTTACACAGCTATGAAGGTGTACAAGGGACTGCAATGGGGCATATATATAGATAAACTGCACCATCATTATCTAACTGACCCCAACAGACTTCTTAAAGTGAAACGGATAAAATGCAAACAGTTATTAAAGCAAAAGGCATCTGTTTCCTCCTGAAAGTGATAAAAGGCTGACTTACTGTATGCATAAGTCCTCAGTGATGCCCTCTGAATTAGCCATTTGGCACTGTGGCACATATATGCTTTCATTAAGCATGCTGGGGTCTATTTATCATCACTGGCCCAAAAAGTATCACCCAAAAAGTATTGCAGCAATAATAAGCCTCCAAACCTCCCCCTGACACGGCACCGCGCTCTCTGCACTGCAGTCAGTGACATGGAACATGCAGGCAGTGTTGTGGCCACCCCTTCCCTCTCCTCCAATCCTCTCCTCCTGTCCTCGGAGTCCCAGCCTGTTACAGGGAGCCGGCGCCCTCCTCAGTGTGGCGCCTTACTCAGCCACATACCTGGCGTAATGCTAGGGCTGGCCGTGGTTCTCCCAGTGTTTGCATGGGTTTCCTCCAGGTATATTGGTATCCTCCCACGGCATACGATTAGGAAGCCGGCGGCCAGAATCCTGACCGCCGGCTTCCCGAATTCTCTATCCCGCCTAGGGATAAATGACTGGCGTCTAAAAGCTAGACGCCTGTCATTTTCCCGATGCCGGGAGACCTGCGCCCGGTATCCCGGTCAAAGGGATGCCGGGCGCCGCGAGCGGCCAGCTGTGGGGGGGGAGGCTTAGGTTTAGGGCTCCCGGGGGGGACTTAGGGTTAGGCACCCCCCCGGGAGGGTTAGGGTTAGGCTAGGGGGAGGGAGGGTTAGGGTTAGGCACCCCCCCTGGGACTTAGGTTTAGGCAGCGGGGAAGGGGGGGTTAGGGTTAGGCACTTAGAGGGGGGATTAGGTTTAGGCACTTCTGGGGGGGAGGTTAGGGTTAGGCACCCCTAAGGAGGGTTAGGGGGTTACATTAGTATAGTAGATACTTACCTTTAGGACGATCGGAAATTTCCAGCGCTGTCGGTCTTCCGCTGCCGGGCTCTGCTCTTTTGTCGGGCTGCCGGGAATCGAACTGCCGGTCATGCGGCAGTCGGCTATTCATACCGAATGCCCTCCCACAATCCCAAAAAAATCCACCATACTGGTAGGTTATTTGGCTGCTATCAAAAAGTAACCCATGTGTATGTACTTGTGGAAGGGACAGAGGCAGAATTAGCGGCTTTGCATCGGGGCGTCGCAATCTTATGACCGTCCCCAGTGCCAAATGTCTCAGGGAGCATACGAGTCCTCTCCACTCGCTGCAGTGAAATCAGGGCAGTGCAGTCTACAAGCAGCGCTATGGGCTCAGTAATTATACTGGGGTGCCCTTCCTACACAGGAGACATGGGGGAACAGCTCAAACACCACCAGTCTCAGGTGCAGCCAGGGGGGTACAGCTAGGCAGACTGAGGTGCTCCAAGAGGAGTATTGACTCCGAGGAGAATTACGATTTTGGCTGTGGGGATCACACATCCAGGGTGGGGAAACAAAAAGTTTGTGTAAGAAAAGTTGGATCCTGAGCGGCAGCATGGGTTGTGATGGACGAGAGACAGACTGCCCTGCTGCCACCGGTGATCTAATGTCATGATAACCCAGGGAGGAGAGGAAGAGCCATATTACACGTGTTGCAGTTTCCAGGTATGTAAATGGTATAATAATAATATATACTGTATATATATTCTACTTCAGAGGGGCAGGCCTAGTGAAACTCTATATGTAGCCCTCAGATATATATGACCTGCCTCTCCCTGTCCCCTTCTGCCTCTCCCTGTCACCCTCTGCCTCTCCCTGTCACCCTCTGCCTCTCCCTGTCCCCCTCTGCCTCTCCCTGTCCCCCTCTGCCTCTCCCTGTCCTCTGCCCGTCATTATCTATCTCTCCCTGATACCCTCTGCCTCTCCATGTCACCCTCTGCCTCTCCCCGTCATCCTCTATCTCTCCCCGATACCCTCTGCCTCTCCATGTCACCCTCTGCCTCTCCCTTGCCCCTCTGCCTCTCCCTGTCACCCTCTGCCTCTCCCTGTCCCCCTCTGCCGCTCCCTGTCCCCCTCTGCCTCCCCATGTGACCCTCTGCCTCCCCATGTGACCCTCTGCCTCTCCCTGTCCTCTCCCCGTCCCTCCATAATGAATCAGGCCCAGAGTTAGGTATTTATATTTAGAGTAACTGAGTTCTTAAGTCAGGGAGTAGGGTTCTGAAAGATAGGTTCCTATCTTTCAGAACCCTACCCCCTGACTGAGAGGAGGGGGCCCGTGATGGAGACTGCACACGGGCCCCCTCCTCTCTTGAAACGCCCCTGGCCACTGGCCTTGTTTACATAGCCAGTAGGGAATTTAAGATCAGCTCGGATCTAACTCTTTAACATAGCCGTGGATGTCCCTGGTTTGAAAATCAGGATTGACCCAGATTGGGGTCATGGGGATATAGGAAAGGTGATATTCAGTTATAGGGAGTTAAGGGGGGTCTATGTACTCAGCCTTGGAGAGAGATAAAGTGGATGGAGATATAGTTACTTCCTGGCCCCGCAGGCCGCCAGGACCCAGTCAGGCTGCGGTAAGCTTCAGCTTCAGGGACAACAATCACGGCCGATAGTTCAGCTAGTGCTAGTCTTGGGATCTGTTTCCTAAAGACACCGCCTGCTGCATTTGCATTTGAAATGGACGGAGTTGCACAGCCGCTTGTGCGCGACTCTGTAGTCCCGTCTATCTCTGAATCAACCCCATAGTTTGAAAGAGGGGACTCCCATCCATTAGCAACATGGGTCCAGGTCAGTATGCGGGAGATAGGGTCCTCCCCCTTCTATGGAAAACATCATTTGTCCCTAGCGCGCAGTGAGACTGTCAAGTCAATGGGCTATCAATCATTGTAAAGAGTGGACAATGAAAAAAAAAGTTGCACCAGGCCTCCACAAAAACATAGGCCCATCATCATGACAGCGTAATGATGACCAGCCTCCCAGCTGGCCACACAGTTGGCCATAAATCATAAATATTAAAATTGCATTTCTATTTTCCTCACAAAATTATATAAACGTTTCTCTTTTACGTTCTTAGTGAGACATTGGAATTTATAATGTAATAGTTGTACATACCCACACAGCACTGGCCACGCCCACAAATCACTGGACACGCCCACAAATCACTGGACACGCCCACATATCACTTGACACACCCACACATCACGGACCACACCCACACATCACTGGTCACGCCCACACAGCACTGGCCACACCCACACAGCACTGACCACGCCCGCACCACCCTAATAACACTTCCTGTCCTTCTCACAATGGACTGTGGATCATTCTCAGCCCCAGGCCCATGTGGTCCCTAATCTGGCCCCGGTGATTGATGACACTGAGAAAAGCTGGACCACTTGAGTCCTGAAACGGCTCGGTCAGCTTGTAGTTTTAGAGCTTTCACTGGTATTAGTGGTGCATGTCCTAGTTCTGCTCCCCATCTGGGCTTTCCTGTTAGATCCCTGAATTTTCTTTTTCTCTATATGTTGATAAACGCATGATAATATTATTATAATCTCCAATCTTATACAAGTCATGAGCTGGCATAGGCAGCTAGTAACCGGGGCCTCTGCTGCTACTGATGGGGAAGCTCCTGGTTACCAGACAGGCCACCTTCCCATTCCTTCCCTGTTGCACCTGTTGCAGAGTTAATGACATTAAGAATTTGCTGCCACCTCCCAAAGAGCAAAGTGTGGCTCCGTGTTCTGCTAGTCTAATGTGTCACTGCCAGGGTTAGACTAGGTCCTAGTTTTAATCCCTTGTTTGCCTTATTTTAGGGGAACTTTTTTTTAATTTTATATAAATTGCTGGATATCCGCAAATATTACGCATCCCCAGGATTTATGGACCACAGCAGATATGGGGGGGGGGGCATCTTCTCCAGTCCCCTGATTTCATTTCCAAAAACAGCTAAATGGTCAAGTTTACCAAGCTCCGCCATGGGAACCATTCCGGTAACTAACACCATCTTCAGATGATATCGGGTACAGGTCACAACCCCGGGAGTAAAGTTAGCACGTTAGCGATCACTTTACTTCTAAAACATCAATCAGGCGATCCCCATATTGTTATTGCAGCTATAAGCAGCAATAAGAAATTATAATGATACGGGATCTATTGCCGATAATTGATAAACTTGCCTCCTACTATGTTGAATGTTGCACCAGTCTTATTAATGACACTGAGAAAAGCGACCTTAGTTTGCAGAACCTGAAGTAGTGTTGTGGGCAAATAGCCAGCTCCTCTACTGGTAGGGCTGGCGGAGTCCCTGGTTCAAATCCCCTGATGGACTTTATTTTAGCACCTTGGATGTTGCATCTTGCTGGATGACGAGTCTCCCTGCTTACATAAACCAGGAGCAGGCTCCCACTGACAGAGTAGATCCATGTAGCCAGGTGCTTCTTTGTGTTGACCATGGGTAAAGTCCCCCAAATGGTTTCCTTTTAGTGCCTTGAATGGTGCACATGGCTGATTAATGACATTAAAAAGTGGTGATGTTCATTGAAGAGCAGGATAGCTTGGTGCACTAATACCCTGCTGCTTTAATAGTGATGTTAGTGGTGACCTTGGTTCTAATCCCCATGTAGGTTTCCATTTAGTATTGTCTATTTTGCACTAGGCTAGTTGATGACACTGAGAAAAAGATTCCTAGTTTACTGCAGCCCGAGTGGCTTAGTGGTCTAATAGCTGCTCTTCCTGCTGGCAATGATGGTGGAATCCCTGGTTCAAATCCCCTGACAGGCTTCTCTGGCCAACCTGTGGCTCTCCAGCTGTTGTGTAACCATGAGTCCTATGCTGGGACTTGTGATTTCATGACAGCTGGAGAGCCACAGGTTGGCCAGGGCTGCTTTAGCACCTTGGATGTTATAACCTGCTGGATGATGAAAGTCTCCCTGTCTACCGACGGGTAGCAGGCTCCCACCTCTGACAGTGTTGGCGAATCCATGTAGCTATGTGCCTCATTGGGCACGTGGAGAATCCTCCACCAGGAGATCTGAGACAGGACATCCCACCATTGCCAGTAGGGCAGGCAGCTAGAAGAGGCCCAGGGCTCGGTTTTAACATTTTTTTTGAGTACCATTAAAAGTAATAAAAGCAACACAAACTTGTTCATGCATCATATTTTCTTAACCACTGAAGCACACCATGGGATTAGAACCCCAGGCCCCATCACCACAGAAGACCGGCCAACATACAGACTGAGCCATCTCAGCTTTGATAGAGATGAGAAGATTTTTCTCAGTGTCATCAATTAACCAGGTGTAATGGCCAATATACAGCAAAACAAACTCATGGTTGGATTAGAACCCCCAAACTCCACCACCATAGATGACCTACCAACATGCAGACTGAGCCATCTCATGACTTATAACAACAAATATATTTTTCTCAATGTCATTAATTAACCAGGTGTAATGCCCAATATACAGCAAAACAAGCTCACATGGGATCTGAACCCCAGACTCCATCACCAGAGTATCTGCCTACATGCTGACTGAGCCACCTCAGGTTTTACGGCAACAAGCATTTTTTTCTCAATGTCATTAATTAACCCAGTGCAAAGCCAATATACAGTAAAACAAGCTCATAATAGTATTTGAACCATAGACTCCATCACCATAGAGTACCTATCAATGTGCAGACTGAGCCATCTCAGGTTAAGTAACATTAAGAAGATTTTTCTCAAGGTCATTAATTAACCCAGTGCAAAGCCAATATACAGCAAACAATATACAGCAAACAAGTTCATAACAGTATTTGAACCATAGACTCCATCACCATAGAGCTGGGGTTCTCAAACTCGGTCCTCAGGACCCCACACAGTTCACATTTTCCAGGTCACCCAGCAGGTGCACAGGTGTATTCATTACTTACTGACACATTTTAGAAGATCCACAGATGGAGCTAATTATTTGACTTGTGATTGTGAGGAGACCTGGAAAACATGCACTGTGTGAGATCCTGTGCCATAGAGTACCTATCAATTTGCAGACTGAGCCATCTCAAGTTAAGTAACAGTAAGAAGAATTTTCTCACTGTCATTAATTAACACAGTGCAATGGCCAATATACAGCAAAACAAGCTCACATGGGATTTGAACCCCAGACTCCATCAAGATGGCTGCATCATCATAGAAGTGACTAAAAATTAACTATCATTGTGCAGACTGAGCTATCTCAGCATTAGAGCAATGAGAAGAGTTTTCTCAAGGTCATTAATTAATCCATTGCAAAGCCAATATACAGCAAAATAAGATGACTGCAGGAATTGAACCCTAACCTCCATCAACATATAATATCTACCAACAAGCAGACTAAGCCATTGCAGGTGTTAGGGTAGCAAAAAGATGTACTCAATATCTTCAATTAATCAAGTTAAAAGGCCATTAAACACCAAAAAACCACACAGGTGGATTTGAACCATAGTCCCCATCACCATAGAGAACTAGCCTACACACAGACCAGGCTATCTGTGGTTTTGACAGTAAGACAGCGATTTTTCTCAAAGTCATACATTACTCAATGCAATGGCCAATATACAGCAAAAGAGTTTACCAAGATATTTGAACCCAAGTCCCCATCACCATAGAGAACCTGTCTACATGCAGATTGAGCTATTGCAGGTTTCTGAGCAACCTGAAGACTTTTCTCAATGTAATCATATAACCCAGTGCAAATTCCAATATATAGCAAAACAAGAACACTGTGGGATTTGAACCCCAGAGTCCACTACCATATAGTACCAGCCAATATGCAGACTGAGCTATCTCAGGTTCTATAGTGGAATAAAGATTTTTCTCAATGTCATCAATTAACCCAGTGCAAAGTCCAGTAAACAGCAAAATAGGTACACCATGGGATTTGAACCACAGACTCTATTACCATACAGCACCAGCCAACATGCAGACTGAGCTACCTCAAGTTATGTAGTGGTCAGAAGATTCTTTTCAATGTCATCAATTAACCCAGCGCAAGTTCAATATACAGCAAATACAGCAAATTCACCATGGGAATTTGAAGCCCAGACTCCGGTACCATACAGCACCAGCCAACATGCAGACTGAGCTATCTCGGGACTTATAGCAACAAAGAGATTTTTCTCAATGTCATTAATTAACCCAGTGCAATGGCCAATACACAGCAAAACAAGATCATTGCTGGACCAGAACCCCAAACTCAAACACCAGAGTACCTGCCAACATGCTGACTTAGCCACCTCAGGTTTTATGGCTGCAAGAAGATTTTTCTCAATGTCATTAATTAACACAGTGCAATGGGCAATATACAGCAAAATAAGCTCATAATGGTATCTGAACCATAGACTCCATCACCATAGAGTACCTGTCAATGTGCAGACTGAGCCACCTCAGGTTATGCAACATTCGGAAGATTTTTCTCAATGTCATTAATTAACACAGTGCAAAGCCAATATACAGCAAAACAAGCTCACATGGGATTTGAACCTCAGACTCCAACATGATGGCTGCATCATGATAAAAGTGACTAAAATATAACAGTGAGGAGAGTTTTCTCATGGTCATTAATTAACCCAGTGCAAAATAAGATGACAGAAGGATTTGAACCCCAGAATCCATCACTATAGTGAACATACCAACATGCAGACTGAGTTATCACAGGGTTTATAGTGATGAGCTGTATTTTCTCAATGTCATCAATTAACACAGTGCAAAGCCAATATACAGCAAAACAAGTTGATTGTGGGATTTGAACCCCAGACTCTACCATCATAGAGCATCTGCCAACATGCAGACTGAGATATTGCAGGGTTTACAGTAATTAGAAAATGTTTCTCAATGCCTTCAATTAACACAGTGCAATATATAGCAAAACAAGCTCACTGTGTTCATTGAACCCTAACCTCCATCAACATATAATATCTACCAACAAGCAGACTAAGCAATTGCAGGTGTTAGGGTACCAAGAATATGTACTCAATATCTTCAATTAATCAAGTTAAAAGGCCATTAAACACACAGGTGGATTTGAACCACAGTCCCCATTACCATATAGCACTAGCCTACATGCAGACCGAGCTATCTGTGGTTTTGACAGTAATACAGTGACACAATGATTTTTCTCAAAGTCATAAATTACTCAATGCAATGGCCAATATACAGCAAAAGAGTTTACCAAGAGATTTGAACCCAAGTCCCCATCGAGAACCTGTCTACATGCAGATTGAGCTATTGCAGGTTTCTGAGCAAAGTGAAGACTTTTCTAAATGTCATCATATAACCCAGTGCAATGGCCAATATAGAGCAAAATAATGGCTATAACATGCAAATATTTTTTTCAATGTCATTAATTAACTGTGCAAAGTCCAATATATAGCAAAATGAGCGCACTGTGGGATTTGAACCCCAGACTCAATTACCATACAGCACCAGCCAGCACGCAGACTGAACTATCTCAGGTTCTATAGTGCTATAAAGATATTTCTCAATGTCATCAATTAACCCAGTGCAAAGTCCAATATACAGCAAAATAGGCTCAGCACAGGATTTGAACCCCAGACTCCATCACCATACAGCACTAGCCAACATGAAGACTGAGCTACCTCAGGTTATATAGGGATAGGAAGATTCTTTTCAATGTCATGAATTAACCCAGTGCAAGTCCAATATACAGCAACACAAGCTCACCATGGGATTTGAACCCCAGACTCCATTACCATACGAGCACCAGCCAACATGTAGACTGAGCTATCTGTGGTTTTGACAATAACAAAGTGATTTTTCTCAAAGTCATAAATTACTCAATGCAATGGCCAATATACAGCAAAAGAGTTTACCAAGAGTTTTGAACCCAAGTCCCCATCACCATAGAGAACCTGCCTACATGCAGATTGAGCTATTGCAGGTTCCATGGCAAATTTAAGACTTTTCTCAAAGTCATCATATAACCCAGTGGAATGGCCAATATAGAGCAAAATAATGTCACATGGGCTGTGAACCACAGACTCCACCATTGCTACTAGTCTACTAGTCCATTGAGCCATCTCATACCCAGAGAATTGCAGCAGACTTTTTTTTCATTAACCATCAAAATGCAGCTCCCAAAGTGCTTAGGAAAACTTGACTGTGGATTCTAACTGAGGCCCCCACCATGTCAGCTACTAACACACTCAGCCAGCTCATGCCTTTGTCAAGTGGGGACAGATTTTACTAATGTCATCAGTCAGTTTGTTGCCTTATGCAAGTCATGAGCTGGCACAGTCAGCTAGTAACCAGGTCCTCTGCTGCTACTGATGTGGCAGCTCCTGGTTACATTACCAGACCGGCCACCTTCCCATTCCTTCACTATGTACAGTGACCACAGCAGATATTGAAGGTATCTACTCCAGCCCCTGATTTGTTTACAAACACAGGTGCTATACGGGGGACAGCTAAATGGTCACATTTAACAAGTTCCGCTATGTGAACCATTCCGGTATCTAACACCATCTTTAGATATGTGCAGTAGCGCGGACAGGTCACGATACCGGAAGTAAAGTTATCTCGTTAGCGATCACTTTACTTCTCAAATATCAATCAGGCGATCCCCAATTTCTTATCGCTGCTATAAGAGGCAATAACAAATTATAATGATACGGGATCAATTGCAGATGATTGATAAATATGCCCCTTAGTATGATGAATGTTACACCAGTCTTATTAATGATACAGAGAAAAGCTACCACCAGCTGCAGTAGCTTTGTGAGCTAAAAGCCAGCTCCTGTACTGGTAGGGATGGTGTGATCACTGGTACGAATTCCCTGATGGGCTTTGTTTTAGCACCTTGGATGTTGCACCTTGCTGGATAGTAAAAGTCTCCCTGCTTACATAAACCAGGAGCAGGCTCCCACTGTCAGAGCAAATCCATGTAGCCAGGTGCTTCTTTGTGTTGACCATGGGTAAAGTCCCCCATATGGTTTCCTTTTAGTGCCTTGAATGGTGCACATGGCTGATTAATGACATTAAAAAGTGGGAATGTTCATGGAAGAGCAGGATAGCTTGGTGTGCTAATACCCTGCTGTTTTAATGGTGATGTTAGTGGAGACCCTGGTTCTAATCCTCGTTTAGGTTTCCATTTAGTATTGTCTGTTTTGCACTAGGCTAGCTGATGACATTGCAAGTGGCTTAGTGGTCTTATAGCTACTCTTCTTACTGGCAATGATGGCAGCATCCCTGGTTCAAATCCCCTGACAGGCTTCTGTGGCTCTCCAGCTGTTGTGTAACTATGAGTCAGGAGAGCCACAGATTGGCCAGGGGCTGCTTTAGCACCTTGGATGCTGGATAATGGATAATTATAGTCTCCCTGTCTGATACCCCTTTTACACCAGAGCTAAAACCCGGGTTATTGCAGGGTTAACCCCGGTAGCTCCTTATTATAAATATGTTCTTTGTATTATTGTAATCATTTTTATAGCAAATCTCAGAAGTATGACAGGGAGGGGCTGCTTCCCCTGACTGCACATCCCTGCACCTTAGTGCCTAACCCTCGCCCTAGTGCCTAAACCTAACCACAACTCTGCTGCTTACAATCGGGATGCCAGCGCTGGGATTCCGGCGCTGGGATTCTATGTGCCGGGATATTGACCGTATCCCATCTGTATATCTAGATATATGTGTAAATATGTATATGAGGGCCTGGATGTGTGTGTTTATCTATGTGTGAGTGAATGTATATGAGCACACTTTATGGGGCATATCCAATTAGCCGCAGGGTTTCACCCGCGGCTAATTGTCATGCAAAAGTCCCGCGACGCGGGGATTAGCTAGTCAATTAAATAGATATTTCCCCGCGCCATTAGAACGGGACTCCTGCGCGAGAACACACTGATTCCGCGAGAACCGCGGAATCTGTGTGTTATACCCGCTCGCGCGAGGCCGAATAGGGCGGCCTCACGCAGATTTTACCTCGCACCTACATGAGGTGCGAGGTAAAGTCCGTCAGCGGGGACTCACACGCGGGGTCTCGGGGACACCCGCGGCTGGAATCTCCGCTAATTGAATCCCAACCTACGCGATAATTAGCCGCGCGGTAAACCCCGCGGCTAATTGGATATGCCCCCATGTGTACCGTTGTAATAAAGCAGAAGTTTACCGCAATACATATATAATAAAGCTTGTACAGTGTAAATGAACAATAGGCAGCATGTCTTCCACTTCCACAATACATATGGATCTGTATATATGTACTAAGGGGCGGCAGCAGATATTATAGGTAACCTCTGCAGAGCCACGGCACAGCAGTCTCTATAGGATGCTCTGCAGCTGCCATGTACAGGTATGCAGCCAGCTCCGCAAAGCCTAACTTTCCGCAGCTTCTACCCTATAGGTCCCCCAGGGGCTTGCGCATGCGCTAATGTAAGTTTACGTACGGCTTCAATCGTCCACAGCCGTAATCCCCATGTGCTGGATGCAGGAGAGCCGCCGGGGACAGGCTTCCCTTCTCCGTTCATGCGGCTCAGAATAGCACGGAACGCAAACGTATCAAGCACCGCATCGTGCATGTGATACATCCCGTCACTCATCACCTGCATAGCGGCCTTTGGCCCTGACTCAGAGGTGCTCGCAAAAAGCAAGCACTCGCTCTGAATCAGGGCGTGCGCTGTTTTTTTTTAGTTGCGGCCACTTGGCCGCTCGCATAGCTGTGGGTTACCACAAACAGCTTATGCGAGCGGCCAGGTGATGGTTGCGATGGTCAAGACCATCGGGCTTGCGACGAGACCCTTGCGTAGGGTCTCATTGCCGCAAGACCCAGTGGACTTCCGCAAGCCCCAGGAAGTCCACCTACTGACATCACCAGTGATGTCAGTAGGGCCGCCCACAAACGGCAGGCGTTCCTGCAGGAGCGCCTCCATTTGCCCAGCCTCCCCCCCGCCCCGTCTTCCAAATGGGGCGAGCTGTCGATCAACATCGACAGCCGCCGCTTTTGGATGTGAGCGCCGGAGCGAGTGCTTTGTGCGCTCTCTCCGGGGCTCGCGCACGCCGCACGTGCGCACTGCCTAACAATCGACCCGCTTGCGAGCGGGTCTGAATCAGGCCCTTTGTTCTTTACCATTATTTATGCAGAGAGCAGCTCTGCCGATAAGAGCTGTATTACACGGTATGAGGACTTACGGGTTTATGACCCGGGAGCCCTACTGCGCATGTGCGGTCGTCAGTGAGCGCGAGGCACGGGGGACAGCGGCAGGGAACCTCTCGGGGGAACAGTGTTGAAAAATGCCCATAGACTTCTCTAGGCAACTAGCTCCAAGCTCCAGAAAGTGGCGCTTTCCGGCGTTGGATCCATATGTGGAATGCGGTCAAACCTCCGGAAATTGCATATTAGCTGTATGACATCTCGCCCTGGATAGGACCATGTTTACCTGTGACTCTCGCATATAGCTGTGGTATGAGAGAGAGCCAATGGGGTAAATTTACTAAAGTGAGAGTTTTTAGAAGTGAGTTTTAAAAGTGATGTTGCCCATAGCAACCAATCAGATTCTACTTAACATTAAACTAGCACCTTCTAGAAGATAATAGCTAGAATCTGATTGGTTGCTATGGGCAACATCACTTTTAAAACTCACTTCTAAAAACTCTCACTTTAGTAAATTTACCCCAATGTCTTACTCATTGCCAGCACATGCTATGAGCTACTAATTGATACAAGACCCCCATACTCATTTTAAATTCCCCCTTTCCCAATAACACAGACAGAGGTGGTGTGAGATCTGTGCACGTGCAGCTGTATCTGGATCTTGTGATCAGCCAGAAGACTAGGGGAGGCCGGTCCTATACATCCTGGGTACATTATGTTCTATACATATAACCCTCCCACACCTACTTCCTATCACAGAACAGCAGAGTATACAAACAAGACGTGGGGGAAGGAGGGGGGGGTCGTGTTTGTTTCTTCACAGGGCAAAAATAGTTCTGTTGTTTTCACTTCCATCTCCTTGCGTGACAATGTACTATTGTTACATATAGACTAACGTGTGTGTGTGTATAACTATACATGTACAGGACAGGCACGCACGGCATTTACAGTTGGGAACATAAATAATACATATGACTTAATTGCAGTTCATTGTTGGCTCATACACCATAGGGTAGGGATAGCTATCGCCACTGGCGTCACCAGGAGGGTGCAGACCACACCGGGTGTCATGTAAGTGATGCCGCTGGCTATAGCCATGATATGCCAGTGGGCAAGGGCAGTGGACAGCTGACATTTGCATGCACAAAGGATCGCCGCTAAGGGCACAGTCGGAGCGACCCATTGTTGCCCACGCTCCCGGAATGGCCGGGAGGCTTCCGAAAATCGGGTGGTACCAGGGGACTCGACGACACGATTCAAGATGAATCATCATCTTAGCCCGGTTCCCTGCTTTACAGTGGCGGTAATCTTGGCATTGTATAGAAGGCGGCGGGGCCGCCTGGTACCTGGTTTACGCAGTGGAAGTGACGTCAGCATCTATCGGAAAGCAGCCATCAGAAAGGAGCATGGGGCATCGGATGGTAAAATCAACGGTTGCCATCAGGGGCGTATTAAGAGAGGAGGGGGCGGTGTGCATTGCCCATCCAGTGCCCCTTTCTCTCCCCGGGGGCTGGCAGCAGAATGGCAGCAGCAGTACACTCTGGGCACTAGTCTGTGCCCAGAGTCTACTGCGCATGTGCAGGTCGCCAGGAAAATGACCTAGCCGCGGCGGTCATTTTCCCTGTACTGCGCATTTTCCAGGCGTTTTTACAGCGCTGACACTGGCACCGACGCGGGACTCCGGAGAGGTAAGTATAATATGGGTGCATGGTGTGCGGTGCGGGCTCCCCCTGCACCCATTATAAATACGCCCGTTAGCAGGTTTTATGGACAGTTTGGGAGCTTTATGCCAGCCTTACTTATAACGTTTGTGTATGTTGTAGGTCAGTGCTTTGCCCTGGTATAAATAATTCAGACTCTGGGCTATATGTACAAAGCGGCACTCACACTCAGGGTATAGCCTGGCGTCCTGTGCACTGAATGTAAGTGCAACTTTACATTTTCAGCTCCAACCCGCTGTGAACCATTATTGTTGTCAACTGTTCTCAAATCCATGGACAGGAACCAGGTTTTATCGCTATTTTCCAGTATCAATCGTTACTGTACATTTTTGTCTTCAAATCCATGGACAGGAACCAGGTTTTATCGCTATTTTCCAGTATCAATCGTTACTGTACATTTTTGTCTTCAAATCCATGGACAGGAACCAGGTTTTATCGCCATTTTTCAGTATCAATCATTACTGTACGTTTTTGTTTTTAAATCCATGGGCAGGAACCCGGTTTTATCGCCATTTTTCAGTATCAATCATTACTGTACGTTTCCGTTTTCAAATCCATGGACAGGAACCAGGTTTTATCGCTATTTTCCAGTATCAATCGTTACTGTACATTTTTGTCTTCAAATCCATGGACAGGAGCCAGGTTTTATCGCCATTTTTCAGTATCAATCGTTACTGTACGTTTTTGTTTTATAATCCATGGACAGGAACCCGGTTTTATCGCTATTTTTCAGTTTCAATCGTTACTGTACGTTTTTGTTTTATAATCCATGGACAGGAACCCGGTTTTATCGCTATTTTTCAGTATCAATCGTTACTGTACGTTTTTGTTTTATAATCCATGGACAGGAACCCGGTTTTATCGCTATTTTTCAGTTTCAATCGTTACTGTACGTTTTTGTTTTATAATCCATGGACAGGAACCCGGTTTTATCGCTATTTTTCAGTATCAATCGTTACTGTACGTTTTTGTTTTATAATCCATGGACAGGAACCCGGTTTTATCGCTATTTTTCAGTTTCAATCGTTACTGTACGTTTTTGTTTTATAATCCATGGACAGGAACCCGGTTTTATCGCTATTTTTCAGTATCAATCGTTACTGTACGTTTTTGTTTTATAATCCATGGACAGGAACCCGGTTTTATCGCTATTTTTCAGTATCAATCGTTACTGTACGTTTTTGTTTTATAATCCATGGACAGGAACCCGGTTTTATCGCTATTTTTCAGTTTCAATCGTTACTGTACGTGTTATTTTTTTCATTTTCTATGCTAATCTTAACATGTAATTATGTGCTGTAGGTTTTATAAGTCACTATTGAAACTGAGCGTTTAAAAAAAATACAGAAAATGAAATTATAGAGATGTTTGGTAAACATGTCATGATGATGTATGTAACCTGTCATGTACACATATCCTGCGCTGGCAGTCATCTGTATGCTTGTACTTGCAGTTCTACAGCGCCAGCATACTTAAGCAGTGTATGGCTGCCAGGGCTTGCTGGGACCAGTGGCTTTACTGGGGTTGGTGACACCAGTGCGCTGTATTCATCCAGTCACCCCTACTATGGTCCTCCGCACACGCCGAAGGCGCTCGCAAAAGTGGCATTTCCTCGTTCCAACAAAGCCATGCCCCCTGATGCATATCAATTTGGATGGGGGGGGAGTGACCGCACGTCACACCCCCATTCTCGTCATGCTGGTGGCTTGCAAAGGGCTAGGGGAGCTGCTAGGCCCCCTCCCTCTCTCCCGGCAAATGCTTGCCGCTCGGTTTCACCATCCCAAGGAGTGACACAAAAACAGCAGAGCAGCGGCCCACAGCCCCTGAACCCCCCTAGTGATGCCACTGGCTATGCCCAGTAGTGCCACATGCAAAATTACAGAATTATTTCATTAACACCCCGGGGCGCCAAGAAGGATGGAGGAGCAAGTACTATTAACCAGGCCTGGGTATGTACGGGGACCCGAGCCAGCTGTTGAGGGACACAAATGCCCCACTTCTCAGCGCATGCCACTTGGTGGAGGCAAGCTTAATATTTTTCATGGATTCATTATTTTTTTTAGGAAGGGGTGTGGACAGTACTCCAGATTTGTACACGCCCCTCCTTATCTCCCAGACCGGCGTAATATGTCTCGAGAGCCATGACAATACCCACTGGGGCATGTTGGCAAGAGCCCCGGGTGGACCCACATTTTTTATTTGCTGTCACAATTCATCTAGACAATACAGCCCCTGCTATAGTGTGAGCAGTTCCGCTTGGCCTAGCCTAGTGCCGGTTGCGTTTCTTGTGCGGTACACCGCGCTGTTCACCCCCACCCTTCCCTTCTCACAACACCTGGGGCTTGCCCAGTGCCCCAGCCTTTCCCGGCACAGTGTGGTCATCCATCACTGCTGCTCGGTGACACTATACGAGGGGGTGACACCAAAAGGGGCAGAGCATCTTTGCTTTTTTGGTATAACCCCCTCAGATGGTGTCCAGTGTGGTCGGCACCCCCCTAGTGAAGCCATTGACCGAATGTGTCTGCCATTAAGTCCCTATGAGGAGAGTACTGCCAGAGGCTGAGTGGACCCTGAGAAATTAGAAATGCTATAGTATATTTTAGGCGTGGTGCTCCAAATTTTAGAAAGCCTCCTTCCCAGGAAAATCCCATAACACACCTAAAGCATTTGCCACCCATGTTCCCCACCCAAGTGAATCACCAGATGAAGAGAGAAAGTCCATGCTCAGATTGTTATCACTGTGGTCATAGCAACCTTTCAGTTCTTTTTCGAGGACCTTTATACAGAATAAAAATATTTGATAACCTTTGTCTAGTACCCTACATAATCATTTATCATATCTGTCTATGAGCTTTGTTGTACTCGGCTTCATACAGTCTATTGAACCAGTTGGTGGCTGCAAGCTTCAACTTCATCATCACTCCCAAAACGTTTTCCGTCCAAGAACTCTATAGGGGCCGATTGAATTTAGCGCAATGTGAATAGCGCCGGGAAGGAGTTCCCTGAGCTATTCAATTATCCCCATCGCGCCGGCACTTAGTCGGGAGATGCCTGTCACCGTGGGTGTGTAGTTGCAGTAACCGTCATTCTCCGACTTAAGTGACAGCCACAATTCTGTTAGTGCCGCACTAACCTGGAAAACAACATGAGGTTGCCGCACTTAAGTCGGATTTCTGCTCGCACCCCCACCCCCCGGTGGGTGCGAGCAGAAATCCTCTAGTCGGACTTAAAGCGCAGTCAATTGAAAAGCTCAGAGAACTTCTTCCTGGCGCTAGTCACACAGCGCTGAATTGAATCGTCCCCTTTGATCTTAGTGCAAAGGTGAAAATGACTTTGAGCAAGGTCCAGACCAGTGATTCCCAACCTCGGTCCTCAAGGCACACCAACAGTCCTGGTATTAGTGATATCCATGCTTAAGCACAGATGGTTCAATCAAAGTAACTGAGGTATTAATTGAGACACCTGTGCTCAAGTATGGCTGTCCTTAAAACCTGGACTGTTAGTGTGCCTTGAGGACTGTGGTTAGGAAACCCTGGTCCAGACTATAGGGTGGATGATGGAAAACCTCATAGGGCTCATTTTAACAACGCACAACGTAGCCATAAACAAGCATAACAGCCACTCACAGAGCAGAAAACAGGTCAGGGAGACCGGCAGACCATGAATTGAGGATGGTGAATGACCTGCACTGGGGGGAATGCGCAGACAGTGTGTCATTTCTGGATTACCCTCGCATATGCTAATGCTCGTTAATAAAAAGCAAAGGTGAAATCCCCTCTGTGGAACTCTTCCCCTCAGCCCTGTATCTAGACACAGATCCCTGCATTCTTCTAATTTAAGCAGTGATGTAATCTCATATCCGAAACTGAAATGATACCCTGGTTTATTTGTGCCTGTGTGGACAGAGTTAAAGGAAAGGAAAAACTTTGCAAGGGCCAAAATAGTTTTAGGCACTTCTGTTAGAGTTGTAGAAGATACCGCCTGTGGCTCTCCCAGCCGTTCTGGAACTACTAGTCCCAGTGTTTTGTGAGCGCTATCAGCAACCACCCTGTCTGGCAGATCATGCTGGGGCCTGTGGTTTCACAAGTCCCGTACAGCCACTGGTTGTCCAGGTCTGATCGAGGTTCTTCTGTGTAGAGGGCTTCTATAAATGCTGTGCCTCCCATTGAGGGGCTTATTTATCACAATCCACAGTTAGAATGTGAATTGTGATCATTTTTTAACGCAGATGTGATGAATAATTTTTTTAGGAAATTTGCAACGTGAAAATTATTATTTTGACGCAAATTTACAATTTTTCCTCCTGCCAGGAGACGGGCTGTGATTAGAGACGGCCCTGAAGAAGAGCTGGGAGCAAACTGCTAGCATAACGCTATCACATTGATTCCTAGTTCAGGTCCCTCGCAGTCAGCGCACATGGCGCATCCATCCGGATTCTGTGAAACAGTAGCTCATAGGCTACTATAGGCACACGCCATCTAGAGATCTAGAGATGGCATCACCTATCGGTGCCAGGCTTCGCACTCCGGAGATTGGCAAATCCGACTTCATATCTATGTCGACTGCATTTGCGTTTGTCAGATATCGGAGATATCTGATGCGATCCCTGTAGGGTACATCTGGGGGATCCTTAATAATTGTGGTTACCCCCCAAAAGCGTCTATTTTCGGGGGGAAATCTCGCTAACATTGAATGATAAATAGGCCGTGTGTTTGAACCTGACAATGACACATACACTATACTCTCACTTTGCAGAGTTTCCAGTAAAACACTACATTTTGGAATTGTCAGCCTTCCTGATTTCCTCTCTTGACCTTGCATTGCCCACTGCTCTCTGCCACAACATCCTATCGGATCATTTCTCAGAACTAATTGTTGCTTTCCTCATTCCTATTCCACATATAGACAGAAAACATCACCGCATAGCTCTGGGGTGAGCCTGGCATGGCATCTGCTCTAAGAATATTTCCAGAGACGTATGCACATGATAAAACATGTGTCTCACAGCTATAGCCCCGGAGTCCACATACATGGTCTCCAACACTCAGAAAGCCTGCTATGATGTTAACTTTGACAGTCCCAGGAGAAACAAATAGGCTTATCCAGAACTGTGCTTACAATGCACACTCTACATAATGGTTGCTACTCTTTAAGAATGTCCAGGAGATTCCATAATTGTGGGGACTCTTACGGATTCTCAAGAGAGTAGACCAGTGTCCCAGATCTGCTCACTTCTCCATTAATGCTGAACCGCACCATCGTACCACGCCACCCGGTGCAGCAAATTGTGGCATTGATCATCACGGAGGTGGGGCCACAATGCACGCCAGCAGTGAGCAGTAGCAACTCTTGCACTGTGCCAGAGGCTATAGCATACAGTGTATACAATCGGGAAACCGGCTGCCTTAATACTGACAGCCGGCTTCCCGACTGTCATATTGTGGTGAGGGTGGAATGCCGGGCATCTAGATGTAGACGCCTGACATTTCCCCGACACTGGTAGACCGGCATCCCAGACGTGGGGGGGGAGGGTTAGGTTTAGGGCACCCGGGGGAGACTTAGGGTTAGGCACCCCCGGGAGGGTTAGGGTTAGGCTAGGAGGGGGGAGGGTTAGGGTTAGGCACCCCCCCGGGGGACTTAGGTTTAGGCAGCGGGGAAGGGGGGGGTTAGGTTTAGGCACTTAGAGGGGGGATTAGGGTTAGGCATTTGGGGGGGAGGTTAGGCACCCCTAAGGAGGGTTAGGGGGTTATGGTAGTTTATAATCTGGATTTCCAGCGCTGTCGGGCTTCTGCTGCCGGGAACTCTGATTTTGTCGGCCAGGCGCTGCCGGGAATCGAACCGCCGCAACTGCAGTATTTCAGACCGATTCCAGCATACAGTATGTGCATATCTCCGGGAAAATGGTGCCGGTGCCATTTTGTCAGTGATTTTTTTACTGCATATGTCTCTGAGAAAATGAGGTAAGTTTAGTGTATGGGTGCAGAGTGAGCGGTGTTTACCAGGGGCCTATGTACACGGCACACCCTTCACCCATTATAGATGGGCTACTCTGGCTACACACCTCCCACCGGTGTCTGCACTCCAGGATCTCCCGGAGGGGATTAAGAAGTTGGTAAGTACGGTCTATATGTTTACAATATACATACAGAGTGTGGTGTAGCTACAGTACAGGGTAAAGACTGTATTGGCTCCTTCCTAATCCATTGTACAATATAGAACGCAACTGAGAAGGGTGACGGGGGAGCATGTACATGGCTTCCTTCACATACAGGAGATTACAAGTGCCCTGACTGGGCGACACCAGCCATTCGCCAAAACGTCAGTCAGGGCTGCAGACAGCCCAGTACAAATAAAAAATGCAGGCTCCCCCCTAACCAATTGTGTCCCCATCCTCTCCCAAGCTAACACATGGCACACAGATGCATACCTCCCAACCATCCCGATTTCTGCAGGACAGTCCTGCTTTTCGGGCACTATCCCGTTGCCCCACCCTCGGGTCGCAGTGTCCCACGGGCAGTTGGGAGGTTGGGGGACACTCTGTAGAGGTGAATGGATGTCGCAGGCGTATGGATTCCATTTAGTGCCAGGAGAGGCTGGGGGCAAGCGGTCACATCCCCAAACATCATATATCAGGGGGCGTGGTCTAGCCACTACTCTCCGGTAATTCTCCTTGACCTCTCTGCTGCATTTGGCACTGTAGATCGCCCTCTCCTCCTGCAAATCCTTCACTCTCTTAGTCTACGTGGCACTGCCCTCTCCTGGCTGTCCTCCTACCTCTCTGATCGTTCCTTCTCTGTCTCCTCACATGACTCCTCTCCCCCCCCACTTCCACTAACCGTAGGAGTTCCCCAAGGTTCTGTTCTTGGACCTCTCTCCCCCTATATACGTCCTCTTTAGGTGAACTCATGAACTCTTTTAACCTCCAATATCAACTCTATGCTGATGATACTCAAATCTACCTTTCCACCCTGACTTCTCCCCCTCGCTCCTTACCCGTATCTCCAACTCTCTCTGCTATCTCTTCATGGATGTCCCAGCGCTTTCTTAAACTTAACATGTCTAAGACTGAGCTGATCATCTTCCCACCCTCTTCCACTACCTCGCTTCCAAAAATATCATTATCTATTGATGGCACAACTATCTCCTCTAGTCCCAAAGTGCGCTGTCTTGGAGTTATCATAGACTCTTCCCTCTCCTTTAAACCTCACAATCAGCACCTCACGCAGTCCGGCCATTTCCACCTAGAATATATTTCCAGGATTAGACCCTTTCTCACCCAGGATGCCACTAAAACCCTCATCCACTCGCTGGACATCTCCACATTGGACTACTGTAACCTTCACCTAGCTGGCCTCCCAGTTTCTCACCTCTCTCCACTACAATCGGTTCTCAATGCTGCTGCTCGGCTCATCTTCCTCTCCAGACGTTCTACATCTTGTCAGGAACACCGACATCAGGCCCCGACAGAGAGCCCAGCCAGCAGCATTACTTACCTCTGCTCTCCGATTCGTGGGCCTGGGCAGCCGCTGGACTTCTTTGCAGCAACGCTCCACCCAGAGTCTACCTGTGTTTCCTGTCAGCTGGGACTCAATCACCAATCAGCAACAGGCACTGCATATAAAAACACTTCCTGGATGATCATTCAGTGCCTGTACAATGTCTTCTCAAGTCCTAGTATTTGGCTCCTGATATCATTTGATCTTGGACTTCCTATCCTCGTGTCCTGCGCCTTGGATACAAAGCATGCAGCACCTAAAGATGCCACTTTGGATACAAAGCCCACAGCACCTAACAACGCCACTTTGGGTACAAAACCTGCAGCACCCATTGATGCACATCTGTGTACTTTATCCATATCACCGTGACACATCTCATGGTACTATATCTGGAGTTCGACGCAACATTGTGTACACAAGACTCTCATCGCAAGCCTATGACGTCACATTTACCTTTACACCTTTGACCCAGTATTCCCGTCTCATCTTACTGGGTGAACCCCAGTGATTTGGACTCAGGAGTCCTGCCTCCGTCTATTGAGGATAGCTCAGCATCATCTGACTAGTGTCCTGCTTGTGGAGTTCATGCACTAATACCAGTCGTCCCACTCCTACTACGTTGCTGCATTCTTGTCAAGGATTCATGTTCTTATCATTCTGGACTTTTGTTCTGATTCTACCCATCATTCCCAATTCTCCGCTGTTTGTTCAATAAAACCTTGTGTTCTTTCAAAAGCCACTAAGATTCAAGTCTTAATTCTCCTATGAGGAAAAGCTATCTAAAACCTCCTCAGTTCTTGCTACCACGGTCTCAGCCCACAGAGTCTGATTCATCTCAGGAGGCCAACTTTCCTAGAGTTGTGACACATCTGCGTCACCTCTCCTTCAAGCCCTACTGTACACTGGCTCCCCTTCCCCTTCAGATGCCAATTCTAGGTTCTTACACTCGCCTACAAAGACCTCACCCAGTCCTTGCCCACATACATTTCTGACCTCCCTTCACACTCCCGCCCGGAATATTTATATATGGGAGACTCAACCTGTACTTCATCAAGGCCTTCCAGCTCTCATCCTAACCCAGGGCTCAACAAATCCCGGGCACTAGGTTGCCATGGCGACTAAGATTTTAACCTGGCGACCAGGATTTCCAAGCCCTATACCCCCCCCCCCCCCACCCCCCGCAAGGAAGCTCCTGCCGGGCGCCCGCTGAAATGTTACCGGCAGACGCCCGACTCCCCGCAGCGGAAGCCCCAGCTCACTCCTGAGCTCCGGAGTATGGCTCCCCCCACGGGCATTATGGGACAGACGTCATGACATCTCTCCCATAGTTCTGAAGAGCGGCAGACGGCAGCGGACGCAGGATCGTGGCCTAAGGTAAGTATTCTGGGGTTTTTTTTGTGCGCGCCACACTTAGAGGGGGTTTAGTACTGGGGCACTATTAGAGGGGGCTTAGTACTGGGGTACTATTAGAGGGGGTTTAGTACTGGGGGCACTATTAGAAGGGGCTTAGTACTGGGGCACTATTAGAGGGGGTTTAGTACTGGGGTTACTATTAGAGGGGGCTTAGTACTGGGGGTACTAATACTGGGGGCACTATTAGAGGCGGCTTAGTACTGGGGACACTATCACAAGGGGCTTACTACTGGGGGCACTATTTCAAGGGGCTTACTACTGGGGGCACTAATACAGGGGGCTTACTACTGGGGGCACTATTACAGGGGACTTACTACTGGGGCACTATTTCAAGGAGCTTACCACTGGGGACACTATTTCAAGGGGCTTACTACTGGAGGCACTATATCAGGGGGTTTAAGACTGGGGGCACTATTTCAAGGGGCTTGCTACTTGGGGCACTAATACAGGGGGCTTACTACAGGGGGCACTATTTCAAGGGGCTTACTACTGGGGGCTTACTACAGGGGGCACTATTTCAAGGGGCTTACTTCTGGGGGCACTGCTACAAGGGGCAATTTTACAAGGGGCTTACTACAGGGGGCACTATTTCAAGGGGCTTACTACTTGGGGCACTAATACAGGGGGCTTACTACAGGGGGCACTATTACAGGGGGCACTATTTCAAGGGGTTTACTACTTGGGGCACTAATACAGGGGGCTTACTACAGGGGGCACTATTACAGGGGGTACTATTTCAAGGGGCTTACTACTGGGGGCTTACTACAGGGGGCACTATTTCAAGGGGCTTACTACTGGGGGCACTACTACAAGGGGCTTACTACTGGGGGCAATTTTACAAGGGGCTTACTACAGGGGGCACTATTTCAAATGGCTTACTACTGGGGGAACTATTTCAAGGGGCTTACTACTGGGGGCACTATTACAAGGGGCTTACTACAAGGGGCTTACTACTGGGGGAACTATTTCAAGGGGCTTACTACTGGGGGCACTATTACAAGGGGCTTACTACTGGGGGCACTTTTACAAGGGGCTTACTACAAGGGGCTTACTACTGGGGGAACTATTTCAAGGGGCTTACTACTGGGGGCACTATTACAAGGGGCTTACTACTGGGGGCACTATTACAAGGGGCTTACTACTGGGGGCACTATTACAGGGGGCTTACTACTAGGTTGAGGGGCACTGAAAGGGCATGTGTGGTGGTCTATACAAGCTTTCATATATTTTGGTAATGGACAATGGTCTGGCTCCTAAACTTTTAAGATGGCTCCTAGATTTTACAAAAAATTTGTCAAGCCCTGTCCTAACCCACCTAAAATGAGCTGATTGGTAGTTGTGGAGCAGTCACCTCCCACTTTTTATTACCTCACAAGTTTAGCAGGGCAGACCAAGGTTCAGTGTGAACAGGGCCGACCTGAGAATAACCCAGATGGATGGTGCAGTGTAAACGGTGTCTGACCTGGGTTGGAACCATGTCTGAAAACCCAGATCGGACACGGGTTTTTGGTGGAAAAGAGGTATAAGAGAGATAATGTTGAGAAGTTACCCAATGGAACCCATCAGCGTATAGCTGTCATTTCATAGACTGTGCTAGTTAAATGACAGAAGATGATTGGTTGCTATGGGCAACTTCTCCATTTTAGCTCTCTCCAAGGCTTGATCTATATCCCCCACAGACACGCACACCTAGAAAGGAGGCTGAGAATAGCACCCAGTATGCAGGAATGTGGCGCTGTCAGTAAAGTACCTGCCTGTGACCTATAAGTAGAACTCCTGGCTTGTTCATTCTACTGAGGGCCAGTTGCTAAATGAAGTCTACTACACATCAGTGTCAGGCGAATGAACATCCACCTTGCGGTGTGTCTCTATTACTGGCAGAGCTGTACGAGCGACGGCCATTTTTCTGGAGTCCAAAAACACACTGAGACTTGTGTAAAACACATGAGCCCCTATCTACGGAGACACACGCTGAGCTTCCCAAATCTCCTCTCACTGTGATATTTCCTTGTCCATAGTGTCCGCTATAAAAGTGTCTTTAATGCCGCCTCTACCAGTAGCAATTAGTCTGCTCATTTGCTCTGACGATGTAATTAGAAGGCAGATTTCAGGCTCTTTAAACTGCTTCCATTTAATTATCCTTCTGATGGTAATTAAACTCCATTTAGATACAACGGGCTATTTCTAATAGACTGCGAGCCTGGTGCTGCTGCGAGGATACATGTGAGTATGCCCAGTAATTTTTAAAGCAGCAAGCATGTTAAAGGCTGAGAGGGCAATGGGGCATGTCAGGGACAGAAGGAATCAGACTGAGGTTTCCCTCCCTGTGACTATGCCATGCATCGTGCTATTTATTATAATGTCATTACACGCTTCATGTTTTCAGGATCGGCTTCAGCTCAGACTATAGGGGAGATGTACTAAAGCCTTGGTGAGAGATAAAGTGGAGACCGATAAAGTACCAACCAATCGGCTCCTAAAAGTCATTTCTCCACTTTATCCCTCTCAAAGACTTAGTACATCTCTCCCATTATGCTAACAGTGAGAAGGACGGTGAAGAAAGTACGTCATTCCCGTGCCAGAACAAAGCCCCGGCTATTTTTGTGAGCTGCAGTTCTCCGAAACATCAGCTGGAGATTGTCAGATCAGCCTGGGAGATGTTACTCGCCCGACGTCCAGCTACTTCTAAGAATAGGGAGACACGTCTTTAGCTTCTTAGAGAGAGGAGAGTCCTCCCTACACCTCCACCTGGCCAGAGGCTGTACTGCACAGCAGCATTTGCTCAGGTACTCTGCCTGTAACAGGAACATCTTGTACTTCAGGCTGAAAATCAAACAAACATGTAACTGGTACAGCTGCACCAGCACGCTCACAGCGAGCCACAATCACATACAGATCACAGGGCCGTGCCAAGGGGAGGCCTGGCAGCGCGCCACAGAGCGGCAACTGGGAGAAGTGACCTAATCATATATTGATATAGTGATCTCGCCTCAATTCCCCATTCACCTCACTGTGACCTCTTGGCAGATTCCCAGATTCTGAGAAAGAAATGAATACGTTTAGAGTATATATATATATATATATATACAAGTGTGTCTCGCTAACTCCTATACACCTTAGACTGTCAGCCCTTGTGTCTCGCTAACTCCTATACACCTTAGACTGTCAGCCCGTGTGTCTCGCTAACTCCTATACACCTTAGACTGTCAGCCCTTGTGTCTCGCTAACTCCTATACACCTTAGACTGTCAGCCCTTGTGTCTCGCTAACTCCTATACACCTTAGACTGTCAGCGCTTGTGTCTCACTAACTCCTATACACCTTAGACTGTCAGCCCTTGTGTCTCGCTAACTCCTATACACCTTAGACTGTCAGCCCGTGTGTCTCGCTAACTCCTATACACCTTAGACTGTCAGCCCTTGTGTCTCGCTAACTCCTATACACCTTAGACTGTCAGCCCGTGTGTCTCGCTAACTCCTATACACCTTAGACTGTCAGCCCGTGTGTCTCGCTAACTCCTATACACCTTAGACTGTCAGCTCTTGTGCCTCGCTAACTCCTATACACCTTAGACTGTCAGCCCGTGTGTCTCGCTAACTCCTATACACATTAGACTGTCAGCCCTTGTGTCTCACTAACTCCTATACACCTTACACTGTCAGCCCTTGTGTCTCGCTAACTCCTATACACCTTAGACTGTCAGCTCTTGTGCCTCGCTAACTCCTATACACCTTAGACTGTCAGCCCGTGTGTCTCGCTAACTCCTATACACATTAGACTGTCAGCCCTTGTGTCTCACTAACTCCTATACACCTTAGACTGTCAGCCCTTGTGTCTCGCTAACTCCTATACACCTTAGACTGTCAGCCCTTGTGTCTCGCTAACTCCTATACACCTTAGACTGTCGGCCCTTGTGTGTCTCGCTAACTCCTATACACCTTAGACTGTCAGCCCTTGTGTCTCGCTAACTCCTATACACCTTAGACTGTCAGCCCTTGTGTCTCGCTAACTCCTATACACCTTAGACTGTCAGCCCTTGTGTCTCGCTAACTCCTATACACCTTAGACTGTCAGCCCTTGTGTCTCGCTAACTCCTATACACCTTAGACTGTCAGCCCGTGTGTCTCGCTAACTCCTATACACCTTAGACTGTCAGCCCTTGTGTCTCGCTAACTCCTATACACCTTTGGTTGTAAGCCCTTGTGTCTCACTAACTCCTATACACATTAGACTGTCAGCCCTTGTGTCTCGCTAACTCCTATACACCTTAGACTGTCAGCCCTTGTGTCTCGCTAACTCCTATACACCTTAGGCTGTAAGCCCTTGTGTCTCACTAACGCCTATACACCTTAGACTGTCAGCCCGTGTGTCTCGCTAACTCCTATACACCTTAGACTGTCAGCGCTTGTGTCTCGCTAACTCCTATACAACTTAGACTGTCAGCCCTTGTGTCTCGCTAACTCCTATACACCTTAGACTGCCAGCCATTGTGTCTCACTAACTCCTATACACCTTAGACTGTCAGCCCGTGTGTCTCGCTAACTCCTATACACCTTAGACTGTCAGCCCTTGTGTCTCGCTAACTCCTATACACCTTAGACTGTCAGCCCTTGTGTCTCGCTAACTCCTATACACCGTAGACTGTCAGCCCTTGTGTCTCGCTAACTCCTATACACCTTAGGCTGTCAGCCCTTGTGTCTCGCTAACTCCTATACACTGTAGACTGTCAGCCCTTGTGTCTCGCTAACTCCTATACACCTTAGACTGTCAGCCCGTGTGTCTCGCTAACTCCTATACACCTTAGACTGTCAGCCCTTGTGTCTCGCTAACTCCTATACACCTTAGACTGTCAGCCCTTGTGTCTCGCTAACTCCTATACTCCTTAGACTGTCAGCCCTTGTGTCTCGCTAACTCCTATACACCTTAGACTGTCAGCCCTTGTGTCTCGCTAACTCCTATACACCTTAGACTGTCAGCCCGTGTGTCTCGCTAACTCCTATACACCTTAGACTGTCAGCCCTTGTGTCTCGCTAACTCCTATACACCTTAGACTGTCAGCCCTTGTGTCTCTCTAACTCCTATACACCTTAGACTGTCAGTCCGTGTGTCTCGCTAACTCCTATACACCTTAGACTGTCAGCCCGTGTGTCTCGCTAACTCCTATACACCTTAGACTGTCAGCCCTTGTGTCTCGCTAACTCCTATACACCTTAGACTGTCAGCCCTTGTGTCTCGCTAACTCCTATACACCGTAGACTGTCAGCCCTTGTGTCTCGCTAACTCCTATACACCTTAGGCTGTCAGCCCTTGTGTCTCGCTAACTCCTATACACTGTAGACTGTCAGCCCTTGTGTCTCGCTAACTCCTATACACCTTAGACTGTCAGCCCGTGTGTCTCGCTAACTCCTATACACCTTAGACTGTCAGCCCTTGTGTCTCGCTAACTCCTATACACCTTAGACTGTCAGCCCTTGTGTCTCGCTAACTCCTTAGACTGTCAGCCCTTGTGTCTCGCTAACTCCTATACACCTTAGACTGTCAGCCCTTGTGTCTCGCTAACTCCTATACACCTTAGACTGTCAGCCCGTGTGTCTCGCTAACTCCTATACACCTTAGACTGTCAGCCCTTGTGTCTCGCTAACTCCTATACACCTTAGACTGTCAGCCCTTGTGTCTCTCTAACTCCTATACACCTTAGACTGTCAGTCCGTGTGTCTCGCTAACTCCTATACACCTTAGACTGTCAGCCCTTGTGTCTCGCTAACTCCTATACACCTTACACTGTCAGCCCTTGTGTCTCGCTAACTCCTATACACCTTAGACTGTCAGCCCGTGTGTCTCGCTAACTCCTGTACACCTTAGACTGTCAGTCCGTGTGTCTCGCTAACTCCTATACACCTTAGACTGTCAGCCCTTGTGTCTCGCTAACTCCTATACACCTTAGACTGTCAGCCCTTGTGTCTCGCTAACTCCTATACACCTCATACTGTCAGCCCGTGTGTCTCGCTAACTCCTATACACCTTAGACTGTCAGCTCTTGTGTCTCGCTAACTCCTATACACAGACTGTCAGCCCTTGTGTCTCACTAACTCCTATACACCTCATACTGTCAGCCCGTGTGTCTCGCTAACTCCTATACACCTTAGACTGTCAGCCCTTGTGTCTCGCTAACTCCTATACACCTTAGACTGTCAGTTCTTGTGTCTCGCTAACTCCTATACACCTTAGACTGTCAGCCCTTGTGTCTCGCTAACTCCTATACACCTTAGACTGTCAGCCCTTGTGTCTCGCTAACTCCTATACACATTAGACTGTCAGCCCTTGTGTCTCGCTAACTCCTATACACATTAGACTGTCAGCCCTTGTGTCTCGCTAACTCCTATACACCTTAGACTGTCAGCCCTTGTGTCTCGCTAACTCCTATACACATTAGACTGTCAGCCGTTGTGTCTCGCTAACTCCTATACACCTTAGACTGTCAGCCCTTGTGTCTCGCTAACTCCTATACACCTTAGACTGTCAGCCCTTGTGTCTCGCTAACTCCTATAGACCTTAGACTGTCAGCCCGTGTGTCTCGCTAACTCCTATACACCTTAGACTGTCAGCCCGTGTGTCTCACTAACTCCTATACACCTTAGACTGCCAGCCCTTGTGTCTCGCTAACTCCTATACACCTTACACTGTCAGCCCTTGTGTCTCGCTAACTCCTATACACCTTAGACTGTCAGCCCGTGTGTCTCGCTAACTCCTGTACACCTTAGACTGTCAGTCCGTGTGTCTCGCTAACTCCTATACACCTTAGACTGTCAGCCCTTGTGTCTCGCTAACTCCTATACACCTTAGACTGTCAGCCCTTGTGTCTCGCTAACTCCTATACACCTCATACTGTCAGCCCGTGTGTCTCGCTAACTCCTATACACCTTAGACTGTCAGCTCTTGTGTCTCGCTAACTCCTATACACAGACTGTCAGCCCTTGTGTCTCACTAACTCCTATACACCTCATACTGTCAGCCCGTGTGTCTCGCTAACTCCTATACACCTTAGACTGTCAGCCCTTGTGTCTCGCTAACTCCTATACACCTTAGACTGTCAGTTCTTGTGTCTCGCTAACTCCTATACACCTTAGACTGTCAGCCCTTGTGTCTCGCTAACTCCTATACACATTAGACTGTCAGCCCTTGTGTCTCGCTAACTCCTATACACATTAGACTGTCAGCCCTTGTGTCTCGCTAACTCCTATACACCTTAGACTGTCAGCCCTTGTGTCTCGCTAACTCCTATACACATTAGACTGTCAGCCGTTGTGTCTCGCTAACTCCTATACACATTAGACTGTCAGCCCTTGTGTCTCGCTAACTCCTATACACCTTAGACTGTCAGCCCGTGTGTCTCGCTAACTCCTGTACACCTTAGACTGTCAGTCCGTGTGTCTCGCTAACTCCTATACACCTTAGACTGTCAGCCCTTGTGTCTCGCTAACTCCTATACACCTTAGACTGTCAGCCCTTGTGTCTCGCTAACTCCTATACACCTCATACTGTCAGCCCGTGTGTCTCGCTAACTCCTATACACCTTAGACTGTCAGCTCTTGTGTCTCGCTAACTCCTATACACAGACTGTCAGCCCTTGTGTCTCACTAACTCCTATACACCTCATACTGTCAGCCCGTGTGTCTCGCTAACTCCTATACACCTTAGACTGTCAGCCCTTGTGTCTCGCTAACTCCTATACACCTTAGACTGTCAGTTCTTGTGTCTCGCTAACTCCTATACACCTTAGACTGTCAGCCCTTGTGTCTCGCTAACTCCTATACACCTTAGACTGTCAGCCCTTGTGTCTCGCTAACTCCTATACACATTAGACTGTCAGCCCTTGTGTCTCGCTAACTCCTATACACATTAGACTGTCAGCCCTTGTGTCTCGCTAACTCCTATACACCTTAGACTGTCAGCCCTTGTGTCTCGCTAACTCCTATACACATTAGACTGTCAGCCGTTGTGTCTCGCTAACTCCTATACACATTAGACTGTCAGCCCTTGTGTCTCGCTAACTCCTATACACCTTAGACTGTCAGCCCTTGTGTCTCGCTAACTCCTATAGACCTTAGACTGTCAGCCCGTGTGTCTCGCTAACTCCTATACACCTTAGACTGTCAGCCCGTGTGTCTCGCTAACTCCTATACACCTCATACTGTCAGCCCATGTGTCTCGCTAACTCCTATACACCTTAGACTGCCAGCCCTTGTGTCTCGCTAACTCCTATACACCTTAGACTGCCAGCCCGTGTGTCTCGCTAACTCCTATACACCTTAGACTGTCAGCCCTTGTGTCTCGCTAACTCCTATACACCTTAGACTGCCAGCCCGTGTGTCTCGCTAACTCCTATACACCTCATACTGTCAGCCCGTGTGTCTCGCTAACTCCTATACACCTTAGACTGCCAGCCCTTGTGTCTCGCTAACTCCTATACACCTTAGACTGCCAGCCCGTGTGTCTCGCTAACTCCTATACACCTTAGACTGTCAGCCCTTGTGTCTCGCTAACTCCTATACACCTTAGACTGCCAGCCCTTGTGTCTCACTAACTCCTATACACCTTAGACTGTCAGCCCTTGTGTCTCACTAACTCCTATACACCTTAGACTGTCAGCCCGTGTGTCTCGCTAACTCCTATACACCTTAGACTGCCATCCCTTGTGTCTCACTAACTCCTATACACCTTAGACTGTCAGCCCTTGTGTCTCGCTAACTCCTATACACCTTAGACTGTCAGCCCTTGTGTCTCACTAACTCCTATACACCTTAGACTGCCAGCCCGTGTGAGAAAGGTCCCCCCACCTAATCACTGTATATTTATGGCTAAGTGATCACTGCTTATGTACTGCGCTATTGCATATATGGTGGATTTTAAATAAAATGTAATTATAATAATTTAGCCCTTTATGTTCAGGGGGTACTACCCATTCCTGACCTGCATATTGTTATTTATAGGATGCTACAAAATTCCACAGCAGCGAACACAGCAGTACTACAAAGTGCATCCATAATTACATAGACTATAGCATAAGTACTAATAAATGATGAGGTACTACAGACTGCTGCTATGTGACGTTTCAGTTTTATTTTAAAACTTTCCTCAGGGACCACAGATCAGTTTAAAACTTTCCTCAGGGACCACAGATCAGTTTAAAACTTTCCTCAGGGACAACAGAACAATCTTGGCGTCACCATCTCCAGTCTGCAATGACGTCCATAGGAAAACCCGGGACAGTCCTAGCAACCAATTGTGATTTCAGGTCAGTGACTGACAATTACACCACCTGTAATATATGCTAGAAAACACAGTGTAGGCATGTTATATAGTGTTCACTCTAGGTCCGGCGGGAGGCAGGGCGCCGGACCCAGAGCTAGGGCGTTTTTGCGCGCGCGCGCCCAAAAAGGGGCATGGCCAAAGAAAAGGGGGCGTGTCTGTATGACGCGTCTGTATGTTACTCCTGGGGCGTGCCCGGCAATAACGGACGTGCCGGTGGGCGCGTTCTGCCCTTCAGCAATAGGGCAGGGCTCGTTCTGCACTTCAGAAATCGGCCAGGGTGCGGCGCCACGCTAACACAGCCTAGCGTGAACACTATTATAACTAACAATCAAATACACTGAATCTTAAATATCACTGTAGAAGTTTTATTTATATAACAGGTAGCGCAGGTATCCAGTACCAACGTTGTGTCTGATGTAATATGTCGGACGTATCCTCATTTTCTAACAAGCAATTATATGCATGCAACTGCAAGGGATGTATATTACGTAGCGTTACAGCTCTAGTAATATGAAGGCTACATACAGGACTATGTGACGTGCAAGCTTTAGATAAAGCTGCTTGAAGGACCATTGATCATTCTTGTACATAGAGAACCTCATTCATCATCGTCCCTTATATGTGGGTTCGACTAAATACTGTAACCCAGCATGCAGAGACACTACTGAGTTATAGACATATAGACTCGCCTCTGGGTGTTCTAGCACGGGGGTGATTGCATCATCATAGCACCACCCCCCTGTGATGTAATAGCAAGAATCATGGCATCATGCAGAAGAGGCGGAGCTACAGTGATGCGATTGATAACTGCTTTATCACACCTCGCCCTCCCTCCTGGCTCCACCCATTGGACAAGGGATGACCTGATCTTCCTGCTGTCCATGGGGACACCCAGGAATTCGGGAGCCACCGGACAGTTTGGGAGAGTAGGCGAGCGTGCTGATCATTAGTGGAGAGGAGGCAAAGACTTTGTGGTTTGAGTCAATATCCATGAGGATGCCTCTGTATGAGGAGCCCGTGACAGCACGGGTGCGGTATAAAGGTCGGCACTCAGAAAGTCGACTAGTCCCACATGTCAACAGGAAAAAAAGGTCGACATGGTCATTTGGTCGACCATCATTCTGTAGAGAGAATTTATGTCAACAGGGTTAAATGGTTGACAGTCAAAGGGTCGACATGTCGACACTAAAGTGTTGACACTGTTTTTTTATTTATTATTTTAGCCTGACCTTAATCATCATGAAAAAAAAAGTGTCGACATTTTAGCCCTGTCGACCTAAATACATGCCTACAGAATGATGGTCTACCTAACATTCATGTCAACCATTTTTACTGTCGACATTCAGAATGTGCCGATCTTCTGAATAACATCCTTTATTTTATGGTTGACCAATCGACCGGTATCCAATTGTCCTGTATGCCTGAGCAGCGCAACGATTACCAACAGTGATGAGGCTAACTGTAGCTTAAGGTGCCACCTAAGGTCTTCTTACCACCACTATGTATGACATCTGCCCAAACAGCCACGTCCACGTGAAGTCATACCCCTATCTGAGAGCGAGAGACGGGAAAGTACGGCCCAAATCTTCTTTAGTGACATCACGGAACTGGATTTGCATTAGTTCCCCCTAGATTTCTGCCAAAACGCACGAGTGTCTTCAATGCGTCTCTCACTCATATGATTCATTGATAAATGAGGCAAAAACCAAACAGTATCTTACAAAAAACTATTTTAATTGAACAAAAGTAGTTTCCAAAACACAGTCTGTCTCTTTAGATTCTTATCGCCACCTGCCAGCACACCGGTATGAGAGAAGCTGGCAATCCATGGGCAGGTCTGTCTGTAGGTCTGTGGTCATCGTGGGCATAAACTTTTACGTCAGTTCTTGCAGCAAATTGGGCTAACGACGGAATGGTCATATAGGAAATATAGGGACTGAGGGACGGATTCAGAGATGAATAAATCCTCTGTGATCGCCGTTAGGAGACCATCGTGGCAAATGTGCAGTCCGACTCCCACACAAGCACAGACCACCGATAATCACTCAGCTGCGGGGAACATAGGAATGCCCCTAAATCAGGACACTAATCAGGCACATGTTGCTTCTAATCTGCGAACAAAATCTGCATGTTCGCATTTTGTCATGTGCCCGCTACCTATTCCTACTCACATTAAAGCAGATGTAGTAGGTGACAGGCGGTTCAAATCCCAACAGCGGCAGCCCGGCATGGGTGAAAATCCTGATCGTCCCTAAGGTAAGTATCGCTAACCTAATTTCCCCCCTAACACTAAACCGCCCCAAGTGCCTAACCCCCCCCTTCCCCGCAGTCTAAACCTAAGTCTCCCGGGGGGTTGCGTAACCCTAACCTCCCTTCCCCTAGCCTAAACCTAACACTCCTTCGTTCGGTATGCCGGGCATTGGGCTCCCGGCGTATGGATAATGACAGGCGTCGAGTTTTAGACGCCTGTCATTAGTACCTTGCCGGGATTAGGGAGTCGTGAAGCCGGCGGTCGGCATTTAGACCATCGGCTTCCTGACTACATCCCCTATTCCTATTTACATTAAAGCACATTCAAACAAAACACATATGGTAAGACGTCTTGCGCTGCGCACTGCCTTAAAGATGTGTTATAAAGATTCACAGGGGAGGACGATGTCCCAATCACAGATAAGTGTGGCTGCATTAAATCTGGTTACCAGATCAGCCAACTCATGTTACGCACTGGTGCCTTCTGCTGGCCGCTATTGTGAAGACAACCCAACCCTTCAAATCTAAAAAAAATATATAACACGTCTTCAGGTACACAATAACGAGCGGTGTGTATATATATATATATATATATATATATACATACATATACACTGGTGGCCAAAATTGCGGTCACTTTTTGAAATTTGAATGTTTATCAACTTCGAATGCTTATAAAAACTGTTTCCCTTCACGCAGTGCAATGATTCATATATTAAATGAGAGGAAATTTAATGCTGAATTCAACACAATAACAGAGGTCAAATATTTGCATTACAAGGAAAGTTATGCTGTGAAAACAACACTTAGGGTGAAAATCCCTGTGTACTTATGATGTTACTGTCCTATCAGTATATCGTTGGGTATCCTTTATTTTTCAAGACCACAGCACAGCGACGTGATCCAGGATTGTGGTGTTAAGTGAAAATGGTCTTTCGTATGCAGCAATTGCAAGAGAAGTTGGTGGAATGTGACAACATCAGGAGTACGAAAGTTTTGTTTACGCTATCAGGAAACACAATCTATACATAAACAAAGAAGGAAAAGGACGGAAAAAGTGCACAACAGCTGTTGATCGGAGAATAAAACGAATTTGTGTCAGGGACAGATGGATGTCATCTGCGGCCATTACCAGTGACCTGAGTGCAACTGGTGTTTTTGTCAGTGCAAGAACGGAACGGAGAAGACTAACGGAGGTTGGCCTAAAAGGTAGGATTCCCCGAAAAAAGGTTTTGCTGAATAAAAAGCAGCGGCAGAAACGAATACAGTGGGCAAAAGAACACATTGCATGGACAGAAGGTCAGTGGAAACAAGTGATATGGAGTGACGAAACTAAGATATCGATATTTGATAGTGATGGGGGAAAATATGTGAGACGTCGCATCGGGGAAGAGGTACATCCAGATTGCATTCAAGCGACAACAAAGAATCCTACAAGTGTTATGATCTGGGCATATATGACAGCAGATGCTGTAGGCCGCCTTTATGTCATAGATGGCACACTGAACAGCAGAAAGTACACTGGCACCATCCTACAACCAAACCTTCTACCTTCTATCAGGGATCTGTTTCCAGATAAAGCCCCATTTTTCCCATCAGGATTCAGCTCCCTGCCACACTGCATGCAAACAGTGGTTCACGGAGAATGACATACAGGTGCTGGGATGGCCAGGAAACAGCCCAGACCTGAACCCAATAGAACATTTGTGGTTCTGTTTGAAAAAACTGATACATCTGAGGCGTCCATCCAATAAAAGACAATTAATTGAGGCTATAATTGTCTCATGGCACCACATAATAAAGAAGAGCTCCAAACATTGGTTGGCTCAATGACACATCGCTGTGCTGCTGTCCTGAAAAATAAAGGATAGCCTACGAAAGACTGATAGGACAGTAACATCATAAGTACACAGGGATTTTCACCCTAAGTGTTGTTTCCACTGCATAACTTTCCTTGTAATGCAAATATTTGACCTCTGTTTATTGTGTCGAATTCAGCATTAATTTCCTTTCATTTGATGTATGAATCATTGCACTGCATGAAGTGTAACAGTTTTTAGAAGCATTCAAAGTTGAAAAACAGTCAAATTTCAAAAAGTGTCTGCAATTTTGGCCACCACTGTATATATATATATATATATATATATATATACATATATATATATATGTATATATATATATATATACACACACATACAGTCCCCCCTTTATTTAGTCCAGTAATTAAGTAAAATATTAAAAGTATTATAAGATCCATGAATTAGATCTGGCCCATCTACTGCCCTCTAGTGTTGGAATGAGAAATAGACATTAAAATGTGACAATAAATTAAGGGAAAGAGGTCAGATCCTAGTGGATGCTGTAAAGGGCTTTTACACAACCTGTTTAAGTTTAAAATGTATGTTGTTAAAACAATCACAATAAAATCCATTAAAATTGTTGCAGTGCGGTCCCGGGGTCTTCTGTTCACCAATGAGAAGCACAAGCCAGAGGTCCACTGTATAGAGGTGGCAGTCTATGGGGGCAAAGGAGCAATAGTCTTCTGCAGAGGGATCAGTAGGTGGCTTCATCCATATTGTCATCACTGTCTCCCCCAAACTCTTCCCCGTTATCAAAATAGGACATGATGTAGTCCGTCTCCTATAAACAGAGAAATGGAGGTCAGGTCAGTCAGTCTACCCAGATCCAGACACCGTTCCCAAACTCGCTTCCACAAAAGATAGACGACTTCCTTGTTGGACTAACACTAGTTTAATCGGATAAAGGGATCCAACCTGCGCCGGCCAATGGTTTGGAGAGAACTGATTGTGCTACATGAAGGGGAATTTCTGATCGGCAACTATTTTGGCACAATATTACCGTGTGGGTATGAACTGGTCTACATCAATCATTTCGCGGCGTCTGGCTTGAAAATAAGTGCATGCGTTAGGATCATTAATGCCAACCCGTATTCCCCTGCTTGTGTGCAGCCACATAAACGGCGGGTGGGCGCACCAAGCTGGAAGATCAACCATGTACAACTTTCCACCACTTTGCACCGACCTGCTGATCACGTTGCAACTTATATGCACCACAGAGCTGCCCAGGTATCCGCGGAAACTATCCCAATGCCTCACAGTCACATATCCATCACACGGGGATAAGACCAGAGCTAACATAAATGCACCGTATAGCTAGCAGCAATTAGGACCTCATTCAGAGTCGGTCGAAGCGGCCGCACGGTCGTACAGAAAAAGGTCCCGGATATGCAAATGATTCCCTCGCATGTTGCGTCCCTAAGGTCGGATCGTTAGCTGTCTGACCAAGGGGTTAATGCGGTCGGACCGCTAAAAATACGCCCACATGTCGTACGCATAGCACGTCATCTCCGGCTACATAAGGATTAATCGCGAGCATCGACAGCCATCGGAACTGGTCGTACAGCTAAAGGTTGACCTTACCTTCTCTTAAGCTCTATGATCATTTCAGTGTAAACCTCCCCTGTCACGTGTGCCATGACGCTACTTTGTAATTTATGCACTCCCATAAAACGCCGTTCGCATAATTAGGCACGCCTGCGTTCGGATCTCCACTCCCCCGTTTTCACGCACCTTCCCATGTTACCACCCACAAACGCCGCAATCTGTCACTCAAACTACCGACCTGGCGATGTGCAAGGAGAGAGAAATTTCTGATCGTAGCGGCTAGTTTGCGCACGCGCATAGCGGCCTTTACGCATGCGCACTATAGTGAACATCGGTGGCGTACGACCGCGCGGCCGCTTCGACCGACTCTGAATGAGGTCCTTAGTGCACTGGACCATACAGGTGACCTGTTTGCAAATAAGCCTATTTGTGTTCAGGATTACAGGTGCAGTCGTTGAATCCTTTAAACTGGAGTTCCGAGGGTAAAACAATGTAAGCAGATCAATTAGCCACAACGTATCGTAGTAGAGCCGCATGTTAGGTTTCTACGCACAAAACAGCAATGGTAACAAGCAAGAATTAGCAAAGACCATTACCAGCACATCCCACAGAAACATAACCCGCAAGGCTACCACGGAGCCTGGCAGGAGGGTTTATCTGTTGTCTCAGTGACGTCTTCGCAAGAAACAAAAGTCTGTTAACGTTGTGATCACCTGCTACGGAGCCCCAGACAAAGATCGAAGCTGCTCTTCCTTACACTTGGAACTAATTGATCACCCACAGACTGGGTTTATGCTAATGTGCCTTTGAAAGTTTAAACGATTCCCTTGAAATCCAAGCTGCAGGCGTGTATCAACACACAGACTCAAATGCATGGGACTGTCAATTTATTTAAGCACTTTATTTTACCAGGTTCTATCTGCAAGACTAGCACAGCTCTGGTCGGAGGCACACGCCTGCTCTATCCTCATCAGGAGATGTCTTGGTAAATATATGGTAGCCTATTTGACAAAGCAACTTAGCTACTGTAAAATTTGAGGACAATCCTATTTTTGGTGGAACGGTTACCTAGCCATCGCCTAGGTTCAGCGTAACCTAATGTCCCTTTACATCAGCTCCTGCTGGATAACCTGAATACGGTAGATAACCCTTTGGAAGAGGCGTTCCCATTCAGTGCTCTAGGAGGAGGGGGTGGAGCACTGGCAGTTATCACGTGTCCCATTGGACGGTCGGAATATCCATTCCAGATAGCTAACTTTTTTGGACCAGGTTTTACATATGGTATAAACCCACCAAAACTATTAGGATAGAATATTCCATATATGGGTAGAAAACATTGCCCAGCAAACGTGGTGCCTAAGTGGACTTCCATCAGTGTCTTATACTGTAACTGCACACGCACCGTGGTACGGGAGGAAGAAGCCCTAAATAAAACCAAACGTCTCCAGTTCTTACCTCCTCGTGTTCCTCCTCGTCGTAGTCTTCCTCTTCCTCCTTCTCCTCTTCTTCCTCCTTGTTCTCCTCTTCTTCCTCAGAGCTTACCTCCTTCTCTTTCTTCTCCAGATTCTGTGGGATACAGAAACAAGATCTAAGGCCACACGGTAAGTGAGCTACAACTCTATCATCTGCTTTACTACATAACAAAGCGCGAGGAACTCCATTTCCTAAAGGAGTCAATTCTACCTCCTGTGGAGCCGTTGTGCACAGCGGAAGCAGCCATGGTTTGGGGCTGAGCCAATATACACACGAGAATGCAGCTCATCCACTCACTAGGTTCTCCCTCAATCCACCTAAGCCTCACGCACTTCCAAGACGATTTCCAGCAGACGGTTAGCTGGGATTGGTGGACGTGAAACCTCTTGAAGGATCTCCCTCGTTTCATTGGTTCTAACGCTCCCTCAAAACTCACCTGTTAGCTCTAGCCTACCTGACCTCTGCCTGATCCCTTCCCTCTCTCCAAGCTCCTTTACCCCATATCCTCGTCTTCTTCCCCTCCCTTTAAAATGTAAGACCTGACGGGCAGGGCCCTCTGCCTCTTATTTCATCCCTTCCCCCTACGCTCACGTAACTAAGGAGATAGGCCTATGCACGTAGTTACATCTACACATGTACTTATATTTATGTGTGCTGATCGCCATGATGTGTGTTGCTTCGTTTGCCCTGTCTGGTAACATTGCTAGAAATAAAATCTAATAAGAAAATATATATATTTGCTGTTACCGAGCTGAAAAACCCCTATCATAATACAGCTATGATTGCTAAAGAGACCGGCTCGTTGTCTGGCAGCTGCACTGAAAGAGAGCCATTAGATGCGTGTGTATTGTCTGAGGCAGTGATGAGCAGTCTAATGATACGGCAATCATGTCTGCTGGGGGAAAGCGTGTGAGGAGAATGTGACAGGAAAAATAGAGGTAATCCCTATTGTCAGTTTATTATTCCCACGCTTACGGTTTTAGGCCTCAGTTTGTGTGCGAAACAGACAAAGATGGCGCGCCTTGACGTGTGCAATTGCAGCGTGAGTTGACGTCTGCAATTCCAATATATGTGGATCCAAGACGATTCTATTCAGCTAAGTGCAGAGGTGCTGCTGGGTACTGCACTACGAGAGGGCCAAGTTACACGTAATATATATATATATAATGTATAAGGTTTATTGCTATTTGTGAGGTAACATTTGGCGACATTCCTTAGCACCGCCTGCCCTGCTGATGCCCTGTACTAGTGGCAGAGAGCAGTGATATGTAGGAGAGGCAGTGATGGAGGGATAATATACTCTAGTATAACTTCATGTCAATGTACATGGATTAAATGAAACATCCAGCTTTTATGAAGTAGTTTGAGCCAAACTGCAAATATCCGGTTTGACTGCAAATAGTTTTCTGTTTAAAATCAGGCAGAAATTGTTTGCTGCACAATGCCATGTTGCTACAAAAGTCCATCCCACATTTGAATTGACCGACGATGATCAGAAAATAGGCTTTAACTGTTTTTACATATCATGCTTAAATGAAAAACACAGCCCATCAGAGCAAAGCCTTTGTATTATCGTAGAGCTCTCTTTGCAGTCAGTATATAACAGCAAGAGCCACCAGACTTTCCGGGTGTGTAGTTACAGATGTGCCCAGCTAGTTTGTTGCTCCATACGCCACACACTACGCCATGAGTCGCACCACACAGAACATGGTGTAGCGCTGGAAAAAAGTAATAACGTGTAATACAACTTTCTGTCCACCAGGTGTCACTTTTCCTAAACTACACAGCGCATGCGTCTGATTTCCAATGCATGTTCTGTATCACCGCCCGACGATTGGCTGACAGAAGCGGTGATTTGGTACACTGTATAGCAGTACAGCGTTTTCCACATGGAATCAGGAATGTATAATAAAGCTGTAGAAGAATGTATAATAAAGTTTGAAATCGTTAAGTGTGTGAGTCCTCTACTTTTATAAAAAAATATTTTGCCCGCACAGCTCTGTATTACACACTGACTGTGCGGGCAATGTAGGCACTGTTGGAACTGTCCCAGACTTAGACATTGTAGTGATTTCATGACTTTAGGAACTACTGTAGTATGGGGCTCAGGCGTGTGGGCTAGGGGGTTAGATGATTGCCTAGCCTCACTGCTTGTCCCGACTTCTAGTCCCGCAGGTTTGAGACTGGGAAAGTATATATATATATATTTTTTTAAATCTTCACTAGTTCAGTATTGTTATCCAATCGTTACTGAAATCAATAAATTATCCACAACTTCCCACCACCTGGCATTTCTATGCTACTTTATGCCACTGTGTGCTCAAGAAAGGGGTATACGGCGCTCCAATACAGTACCCACGTAGCGCCCTGCTTGTCGCGCTATGGCGTTTCAAGTCTTTTTGTACTGCGCATGCCCAGCGTATCAGGAGTCACACACTGCATCCCAGACTACTGTATAGTGATTTCATGACTTTAGAAACTAGTAGTGGGCTCTGTTTAAAAGTGAGGTCTCTGTATTACAAACGGATTGTGCGATTTAAAACGCACACTTGCGGCACGTCGGCGCTGTGGTGGCTGTCAGCTCCGAGGGGTTACAATGGGATCTCTGGCGCATGCCCAGTGGAGCCGCTCCATACGCCAGTTCGCGCTGTGCCATGGCGTATGGAAGATCATAGCACTGCGCGTGCCCAGTGGGTCGGGAGTCACACACAGTGCATCCCAGACTTAGGGCATACTGTATGTATCAAAGCTTGATGTGAGATAAAATTGTGAAATATACATCACCAACCAATTAGCTCCAAGCTATCATTTCTTAAACACAGCCTGCAAAATGTAAGTTAGAAGCCGATTGGTTGGTGATATATACAGCTTGTGCGGGCGGCCTGGCGATGGTCGCGATTATCACGACCATTGGGCTTGCGACGAGACCCTTGTGGTAGGGTCTCGTCCACCGCAAGCCCCAGTGAACTTCCTGCTCTAATAGATACAGGTACAGTATCTGAGCTGACCCAGTATTGCATATATACACTGTAGACCGAGCAATTGAAGTTCAGTATTTTTATCAAAGCCAACTGAACTCAATACATTGTCTACAGCTTCATACCACCTGGCATTTCTATGCCACTTTATGCCACTGTACTGCTGATGCACTGTGTGCTCAAGGAAGTGGTGTACGGCGCTCCATACAGTACCCACGTAGCGCCCTGTGAGTTGCGCTATAGCGTTTAGCGTCTCATAGTACTGCGCATGCCCAGTAGAGTCGGTCTGGAGTCACACACAGTGCATCCCAGACTAATGCTCAGGGCCGTAACTAGGGTGGTGCCATGGCACAGGGCACCACAGATCAGGGGGTGCTGTTTGGTCCTGTCAACTATACTGTTTATTATCATTCTCACTTGTAGTTTCCTCTTCTTTTATCCCCAGCATCTCCTGGCCGCCCCTATCTCTTCCCTGGCCCTTCCCCATAAAGCCATGGCCATTTTTCAGGTGCACTATATTATGTCCCTATTTAAAAAATTGAGGGGGGGGGGTATGGTGGCGCCAATGCTTTCTCTGGCACAGGGCACCCAAAAGTCTAGTTACGGTTCTGATAATCTCCCTGATCCATGCTGCAAGCATCTTCTGCTATTGCGTACCGTTTAATAGAAAAATAGTTAAACCGTGCACGATATTTCTTACTGTACTGTAAGTCACGTACTGAAATACAGTAACATTACTTCCTGGTCACTACTGTTGGGGTTCTGTGTCCAACTCACTACATTATTCACAACAACCCCAACTGTACCTTACAACGACAGATGCACGTGTTGGGTCTCAGACGCACTTAAAGACTGAATTACACACAAACACCAATTTTAAAAATGAATGACGATTCTTTTACTTAACATAACCTCCTGTAATATACCGTATGCAGTTAATCACACAATTTTTAAATACATGCTTTTAGATAAGATGAAAACAAAGTGTATTTACCAATGGTCCCTGCATGATGCCAACTAGAAAAAGTAAACACAAAGGATTGTAAGTACTGTACATGTAAATACTGTAGGTCAAACACAGTAGTGTACAGTAATTTCAAAATATATTCACTGTTACACAGTAGTTTAACAGTATACAGTATGACTCTACTACAGTATATACCAGGGCTTGACAAATGTTTCTAAAACCTAGGAGCCAGGATGAAAGTGTAGGTGCCAGACCCCCCCCCCCTTCCCCCGAGGCAGCATTACTGACCACCTACGCCCCGGGCAACCAAACTCCATGGCCACACCACTAACGGGGTACCCCAGGTAAACCACCCTCCCACAGCCACATTATTGAGCAGCTAACCCGCCTCTCCAGGCAACCAACCCCCAGAAAGACCACCCCTCCGCAGCCAAAAAACCCCGGGCAAGCAAAGCCACCGCCGGCAGTGGCCGAACTAGAGAGTGGTGGGCCCAGATGCAAGAATATGCTTTGGGCACCCCTATGCAGCTCCCCCAGTAGTGGTCCCCCTATGCAGCTCCCCCAGTAGTGGTCCCCCTATGCAGTGCCCCCAGTAGTAGTCCCCACTATGCAGTGCCCCCAGTAGTAGTCCCCCTATGCAGTGCCGCCAGCAGTAGTCCCCCTATGCAGTGCCCGAAGTAGTAGTCCCCACTATGCATTGCCCTTAGTAGCGCCCCCCTACACAGTGCCCTAGTAACACCCCCATTATACAGTGCCTCAGTAGTGGCAACACCCGCCAGTACAGTGCCCCCAGTAGCGGCCACCCCCCCTATGCAATGCCCCCAGTAGCGGCCACCCCCCCTATGCAGTGCCCCAGTAGTGGCCACCTCCCTATGCAGTGCCCCCAGTAGTGGTCCCCATATATAATGCCCTCAGTAGTGGTCCCCCTATGTAGTGCCCCTTTAATCAATGCCCCCAGAAGTGGTCCACACTATGCATTGCCCCAGTAGTAGTCCCCCCTATACAGTGCCCCCAATAGTAGTCCCCCTTATGCAGTGACCCCAGTAGTAGTCCCCACTATGCATTGCCCCTTATAGCGGCCCCACCCTGTACAGTGCCCCAGTAGTAGTCCCCACTATGCATTGCCCCTAGTAGCGGCCCCACCCTGTACAGTGCCCCAGTAGTAGTCCCCACTATGCATTGCCCCTAGTAGCGGCCCCACCCTGTACAGTGCCCCAGTAGTGGCCCCCCATACAGTGTCCCCAGTAGCGGCCACCCCCACCTATGAAGTGCCCCCACAGTAGCGGCCACCCAAACTATGCAGTGCCCCCACAGTGTCCCCAGTAGCGGCCACCCCCCCTATGCAGTGCCCCTTAAAAAAAAAAAGAAAACGCAATTACCTGATCCACGCTCCTGCCGACGACCGCAGCTGTCCGCTCCTCCTGGCCGCTCTGCACTATGGGAGAGACGTCATGACTTCTCTCCCAACCTGCTGCGGGTGAGCCGGAAGGCGGAGCTCATGAGTGAGCTCCAGCCGGCTCACTCCTTGGATGGTGCAGCAGCCAATGAGAGTCTGACAGACTCATCGGCTGCTATAACAAACATACAGCCACCGCTGGCGGCTGTGTGTTTGTTACTCTGTACTACAGGGCCCGGGGGCTGCTGAAAATCTGGTCGCCAGGCAACCAAATCTGGTCGCCATGGAGACCTGCCCCCGGGTTTTGTCAAGCCCTGGTATATACATTACTGCAGTTTTTTTTCAGTAAGTCTTTACTCAACAACTGTATTACACTATGACATAGGCATGCATTTCTATGAGGGGTGCGGTGCCTAATGCCGTGCTGGTGTACTTCCGTAGCTTGCGTCGCACCGTCTCACCTTCTGCCCGTATGTTGCTCAGATGGTCCCGGACTTCCAAGCTGGACACGGACATGACTACTGTACCTAGGAGGAAGGAGATGACGTGAGAACAGTCCTTCCTCAATGCCGACCGATACGCCCTACCGGACCGAGGACTACACAAAAAGATTTGGGTTTTAAGTGAGAATCATCACTGGCACTTTTGGCCTCAGATCCAGAGTTTCACCTATACTGTAGGTGCTCGCACACCAGGAGCAGATTCAACCTCGCACCAGAGTGCAAGGTCCACTGTACGCCTTGAAGAAAGGAGGATAGGCAGAGATGAACAGACAGTAAAAGACAGACACACAGGTTCTCACCGGAGATACTCTTGCTCTTCGTCCCGCTCGATCCCCCACACAGGGCCCTGCAGGAGAGAGAATACGCCGTGCTGGGCCATTTCCTGCTCCAACAGTGTGTCACACTAATCCACATTAATACCGGCCCTAAATCACCGGCCTAACAAACTACAGTATTAATGTACAGTAGGCCTCACAGAGGGCCTACCTGTTATGGTGGAAGAGGCAGCGGGGGGGAACTTCTTTAGCTCTTTCGCTTTTTCACCGCCGTAGTCCTCTTCGGTCCTCAGTTTCTTTCTTCTGTCGCTGGCACGTCCTGGCCAGCGGCGCCGCCTCTTCCTCTCTTTAGACCTGGTGGTCTAGGTAGGGGTTAATGTACAGTAGGCCTCACAGAGGATCTACCTGTTATGGTGGAAGAGGCTGCAGGGGGGGGGGGGGGGCTTCTTTAGCTCCTTTGCTTTCCACCCACCCCCACAGTCCTCTCCGGTCCTCAGCAGATTGAATAACAATAATGGAAACATTACAGTACTGTAATTGTTGATCTATGCAATTTAACATTACTGTTATTCAATCTTCAAGACTTCCTGTAGAATAGAAATGTACACAGTAATAACATTATACAGTACAGTATTACCCACCACCGTACAATACTCTACCTTTTTTTCTGGATGACTGGAAACATATGTTGATCCTTTTTTCTACATCACCGCACCTTCAAGTCTCAAGTCGTGTTTGTTGATTGATCTCTACTTGGTGGCCGTGTGACTGTCCTCCATGCTTGTTTCCTTGGCATGCGCAGCACCCCATTCAATGTGTTCTTTATCCGGTTCAGTTCCTCTTTTCCAATCCTGTACCTCGTCCGACATCTTGAGAGGATATCTTCTTTTAAATTGTTGGGGATCGGTACTTTCTTCCGACTGCCATCAAAGTTCACACGCTTGGTCCAATTGCAATAAAGGTTGTAGGGCACATGTTCTTGAAATATTGCTTGGGCATATCGATGCATCTCACCATTGCCAGCTCTGTAAAGTTCATTGTCCTTCTCAGCGGTGATTACAGCCAGTGGTATATCTGGCAAGGGTGTTCCAAATACAGTCTGTGGTGCTGGGGTGCTCGACATGACAGGCGTTCCTGGTGAAAGTACAGGTAAGCTTGTATTATTGACTCTCGATTCTTCAGCTGACAGTTCGGGCAGGCGATACGAGGCCACTGGTGCACTCTCCAAATGAGGCAGGCTGGATGATGGCACTGGTGTACTCTCCGAATGAGGCAGGCTGGATGATGGCACTGGTGTACTCTCCGAATGAGGCAGGCTGGATGATGGCACTGGTGTCATGTCCAAGTGTTCTGATGCCACTGTAGTGTCCATGTCTAGCAAATGGAATGATGGTGCAGTCTCCAAGTTGTAATCCTCAGGGTCGGTGTAGTCCTCAGGGTCAATTTCATCAGGTGTGGCCATTTCGTACTGTACTGCCTGGTCATGTCTGTTCCTGGTACGCTGGGCAGCAGCCTCTTGACATTCTTCTTTAGTTTGCCGGATGGCTTCTTTCATTGCTTCTGCAATGGTGTCCTTCAGCCCTTCTTTCAAAGTGTCAATTTTCGCCTCCAGATGACACACTTTTCCCACGAGGTCTCTCACCATCTGAGCACAGCTACATGTGCATGCATTCTCTTCTTGAAAGGACAGTTTTCGACGGATTGATGAATGGGATGCATCTTTCACGCGTGTACAAACCAGAGGCTCCAAGGTGTCCAGTTCTTCATTCAGTGGATTTGGTGCATCGATCACTGGTCTTTCCTCCTGGGTCTCCACGTTCATCGGTCCATTATCTCCGAAGTGCTGCATCAAAGACTTTTATTTATTATTATTTTTTTTAAATCTTCACTACAGGATTAAACAGAAATCACTTGGTGGTGTGTGAATTCTGTCATGTATACCAACACATACAGGTATCGACGCACACACAGCATTGCATAAATATCGAGCAATTGAAGTTCAATATTCTTAAGCAAGTTTACTGAGGTACAGTAGACTCTCCTCAACTTCCCACCACCTGCCATTTCTATGCTACTCTATGCCACCCAGCTGTACTGTATTTTACATGGAACCACAATGCACAAGACATTGTATTTTACACATTACAGCGATGTTGCCGCAAGTGTGCGCTTTAAAACGCACAGTACAGACACATTCATAGCGGCACATTAGTTGTCCTAGCAAATGGGGGATGGTGTCCTTGGCAATGGTCACCATTCGTAGCCTTTTCAGGACACAAGGGCAGAGCAGACTGCTAATTACAGTAAATGGCTAACAGAACGTCCTTTATAATGGTAATGAAAGTCTCTTGTTTGCTTTGGGGGAAGGGACCTGATGCACTGTGTGTGACTCCCGACACACTGGGCATGCGCAGTACTACTTTATGAGCCTCCATACGCCACAGGTACGGATCGGCTCCACTGGGCATGCACCAGATATCCCATTGTAGGCCCCCTGGAGCTGACAGCCACCACAGCGCCGACAGTGCAGCAAGTTCGCGTTTTAAAACGCACATTCAATGTGTAATACAGAGACCCCTCTTTCAAACAGAGCCCACTAACCAGTTTCTGAAGTCATGAAATCACTATAGTGTCAAAGGGGTCTATTTACTAAGCAGTGTTAGGTGACAGAGTGAAAAGTGATTAGGTGCCAGCCAATCAGCTCCCCACTGTCATTTTTCAAACACAGCCTGTGAGATGACAGTTGGGAGCTGATTGGCTGGCACCTTATCACTTTTCACTCTGTCTCCTAACACTGCTTAGTAAATAGACCCCTAAGTCTGGTACAGTTCCGCAAGCGTGCGTCTTAAAACGCACATTCAGATTATAGGAAACCGACACATTCATAGCGGCATTTTAGTTGTCCAAGCAGATGGGGGATGGAGTCCTTGGCAATGGTCACCATTCCACGCCTTTTCAGGACACAAGGGTAGACCTTGAGCTGATTGCTTACAGTAAATGCTAACACAGCGTCCTTTATTATGGTTATGAAAGGCTCTTGCTTGCTTTGGGGGAAGGGACCTGATGCACTGTGTGTGACTCCCGACCCACTGGGCATGCACAGTGCTATGATCTTCCATACGCCATGGCATAGCACGAACTGGCGTATGGAGCGGCTAAACTGGGCATGCGCCAGAGATCCCATTGCAACCCCTCCACTGGGCATGCGCCAGAGATCCAATTGCAACCCCTCCACTGGGCATGCGCCAGAGATCCCATTGGCTGTGACTCCCTACCCACTGGGCATGCGTAGTACTATGATCCTCAATACGCCACAGGCATATGGAGTGGCTCCACTGGGCATGCGCCAGAGATCCCATTGCAACCCCCTGATCTGACAGCCACCACAGCGCCGACGTGCCGACATTGCCGCAAGTTTGCGGTTTTAAACGCACAATCAGTTTGTAATGCCTCACTTTTAAACAGCCCAATACTAGTTTCACCATAGTGTACAGAGCCGACAGTGCCGAAAAAAAATAATTTTCCAGGGCTTGAACCCGGGACCAGCATTGTTGCAAAGCGATCACCTAACCTTTAGCCCACAAGCCAGCTATATCAAGAACCGCACATAGCGGCCTCATCCTTGTGCACCAAAATATTATACTAGTACATATATACACAGTACCCCACCATTAGAGAATACTTCATCCCATCTCATTGAAAGCTGTGTGTGCATCTCATTAATCTACAGTATCGGTTTTATCGTCATAACTCGGGCAACTACACTACTGTACAGTTATGTACTGATTTGCGTCCCATTCTAAGAGCTTATGTGATATTAAAAAGATTGGTTGTGCGAACATGCAATATGCAAATACAGTGCGTGAATGTGATATCCATCCAATTTAACAGTGTGGTATTCAGTATAAATGACATCAGCGGAGCACTCGCCACCCAGCGGTTAAGCGCTGTATTACATGCTGCAGCGTATCCTTCGTTGAAGAATACCACGGTACGTCAAAGTCCAGCCATCACGTAACGTTCCATGGCGCGACACAGAGGCCTGAATGGCGCGCTATGAGCAACAAACTAGCTGGGTACATCTGTATATAACAAGGACACCATTGGAATACGTTCAGATTCCAATGTACACATCCAGTTGTCCTATATGGAATTCACAGCACAAAATGCTATTAGGCACAGTCCGCACGGCACAGATCCCGGTGACCCTATGGACAAACTGCACGGCACAGATCCCGCCTTCCCTATGGGCAGACAGCACGGCACAGATCCTACCGACCGCACAGATCCCGCTGACTCTATGGGCAGACCGCACTGCACTGACCCTATGGGCAGACCGCACTGCACAGATCCCGGCGACCCTATGGACAAACCGCACGGTACAGATCCCACTGACCCTATGGGCAGACCGCACGGCACAGATCCTACCGACCGCACAGATCCCGCTGACCCTATGGGCAGACCGCACTGCACAGATCCCGGCGACCCTATGGACAAACCGCACGGCACAGATCCCGCCGACCCTATGGGCAGACCGCACTGCACAGATCCCACTGACCCTATGGACAAAGCGCACGGCACAGATCCTACCGACCGCACAGATCCCACTGACCCTATGGGCAGACCGCACGGCACAGATCCTACCGACCGCACAGATCCCGCTGACTCTATGGGCAGACCGCACTGCACTGACCCTATGGGCAGACCGCACTGCACAGATCCCGCCGATCCTATGGGCAGACCGCACGGCACAGATCCCACTGACCCTATGGGCAGACCGCACGGCACAGATCCCACTGACCCTATGGGCAGACCGCACTGCACAGAACCTGCTGACCCTATGGGCAGGCCGCACTGCACAGATCCCACTGACCCTATGGGCAGACCGCACGGCACAGATCCTACCGACCGCACAGATCCCGCTGACTCTATGGGCAGACCACACTGCACTGACCCTATGGGCAGACCGCACTGCACAGATCCCGCCGACCCTATGGGCAGACCGCACAGCACAGATCCCACTGACCCTATGGGCAGACCGCATGGCACAGATCCCACTGACCCTATGGGCAGACCGCACGGCACAGATCCCACTGACCCTATGGGCAGACCGCACTGCACAGATCTCACTCACCCTATGGGCAGACCCCACTGCACAGATCCCCACACTGCACAGATCTCACTCACCCTATGGGCAGACCCCACTGCACAGATCTCACTGACCCTATGGGCAGAACCCGCTGTACAGATCCCACTGACCCTATGGGCACAGAACCCGCCGACTCTATGGTCCAGACCCCAATGCACAGATCATGACGCACAGCCACCTGAGCAGGAGCTAACCCACTGCAGTACATACGCCCAACATACTGTAATAGCATCATAGCACAGGACTGACCCTAGCACCAACATCCCTTCATCTGTACAGTACATAGCAACCTCTTCTATACATTCTATCTATTACATCCACCGTAAGAGCACAAAGTGTCAGTAAGAGGAGACCTTACCTCCAGTTTCTTAATGATCTCTTCTTTATCCAACGGGACCCTCTGCTTGTGTTTCGGGAGGACAACAGTAGACTCTGCAGAAGAAGTTATCATTAGCAAGGCTATTACAGTACATAAATGTGACAGCATTCAACGAGGGGACCACCCCACAGACCCCCGCCCCCTAGAAGGGCCAGCTTTTCCCAGGCTCCTCAACGAGCAGACGTGCGAGATACCGGTGGATGGTTGTAGAAAGGTGCATTGTGATTGGACAGACAGCTGCGTCCATAGGACAGCCTATCACATGTGGATGGGAACCCACAAGGTGTACAACCAGCTGAAGCCACGGAACTCATGGGGGGGGGGAGTGGGATCCCCGCCAATCTTATAGCCGAGCAGAAGTATGGTGTATTATATTCCTAACCAGATCTCATATTGCTATACCTCACAGTCTCACACGTATACACCATTGTGTTCCATGATACGCCAGTAGAGGGCACTGCAATCAAATAGTTATCTACTGCTTTGATATTGGTCCCAAGCTAACAATAGAGCTGAGACGATGAACACGTGCTGTAATGTACTTGTGTTCCTAGTCAATGAATATTCAGGATGCATCTGACACTACTAAGAGATCATATGCTAGGACCCCAGTTTTGATAAAGGGAGCAGATCCGTAGCTTTGTCCGAGTCACCGGATAGAAGTTAAGGAAAGCAGATACATCAGCGAATTTCAAGGTGTGTTTGACTAGGTACAGAGCCCTGTACTCAATCCAGATCTCTCCAGCTCATTGGTCAGGCACCCAGTTTAAGGGCCAATCCAGTCAACGGAATGTTCACAGCATCAGAACCTGAATAATAGGATATTTGCAGCAGTACAGAGTACTTTAGGAAAGAAGTGCACTGATCACATGGGAGGCACTAACCAGTCCCCTCACTGCATTAGTGACAACAGGGCGGCAAGTGTCATGATGTGAGGAGGGGGCTGGCGGCGCATGGAAAGCCACAGACTGAGAGTTATATAGTGGATGGCGCAGGGTCCCCCAGCAGCACAGAGTATATCAGGAGATGAGTGATGTGTTAGTGAGGACAGGGCTGCATGTGACAGGGGCAGTGACATGATGTGAGGAGGGGAATGGAGGAAGCAGGAAGACACAGACTGAGAGTTATATAGTGGGAGGAGCAGGGTCCCCAGCAGCACAGAGTATATCAGGATATGAGTGATGTGTTAGTGAGCACAGGGCTGCATGTGACAGAGGAGGTGACATAATGTGAGGAGGGGAATGGAGGAAGCAGGAAGCCACAGACTGAGAGTTAGATAGAGGAAGGAGCAGGATTCCCCAGCAGCACAGAGTAAATCAGGAGATGAGTGATGTGTTAGTGAGGACAGGGCTGCATGTGTTACGGGCAGTGACATGATGTGAGGAGGGGAATGGAGGCAGCAGGAAGCCACAGACTGAGGGTTATATAGTGGGAGGAGCAGGGTTCCCGAGCAGCACAGAGAATATCAGGAGATGAGTGATGTGTTCGTGAGGACAGGGCTGCATGTGACAGGGGCAGTGACATGATGTGAGGAGGGGAATGGAGGAAGCAGGAAGCCACAGACAGTTATATAGTGGGAGGAGTAGGGTCCCCAGCAGCACAGAGTAAATCAGGAGATGCGTGATGTGTTAGTGAGGACAGGGCTGCATGTGACAGGGGCAGTGACATGATGTGAGGAGGGGAATGGAGGGAGCAGGAAGCCACAGACTGAGAGTTATATAGTGGGAGGATCAGGGTCCCCCAGCAGCACAGAGTATATCAGGAGATGAGTGATGTGTTAGTGAGGACAGGGCTGTATGTGACAGGGGCAGTGACATGATGTGAGGAGGGGAATGGAGGCAGCAGGAAGCCACAGAATGAGGGTTATATAGTGGGAGGAGCAGAGTTCCCCAGCAGCACAGAGTATATCAGGAGATGAGTGGCTGCATGTGACAGGGGCAGTGACATGATGTGAGGAGGGGAATGGAGGCAGCAGGAAGCCACAGACAGTTATTTAGTGGGAGGAGCAGGGTCCCCAGCAGCACAGAGTAAATCAGGAGATGAGTGATGTGTTAGTGAGCACAGGGCTGCATGTGACAGAGGAGGTGACATGATGTGAGGAGGGGAATGGAGGCAGCAGGAAGCCACAGACTGAGAGTTATATAGAGGAAGGAGCAGGATTCCCCAGCATCACAGAGTAAATCAGGAGATGAGTAATGTGTTAGTGAGGACAAGGCTGCATGTGTTATGGGCAGTGACATGATGTGAGGAGGGGAATGGAGGCAGCAGGAAGCCACAGAATGAGGGTTATATAGTGGGAGGAGCAGAGTTCCCCAGCAGCACAGAGTATATCAGGAGATGAGTGGCTGCATGTGACAGGGGCAGTGACATGATGTGAGGAGGGGAATGGAGGCAGCAGGAAGCCACAGACAGTTATTTAGTGGGAGGAGCAGGGTCCCCAGCAGCACAGCGTAAATCAGGAGATGAGTGATGTGTTAGTGAGCACAGGGCTGCATGTGACAGAGGAGGTGACATGATGTGAGGAGGGGAATGGAGGCAGCAGGAAGCCACAGACTGAGAGTTATATAGAGGAAGGAGCAGGGTCCCCAGTAGCACAGAGTATATCAGGAGATGAGTGATGTGTTAGTGAGGACAGGGCTGCATGTGACAGGGGCAGTGACAGGATGTGAGGAGGGGAATGGAGGTGTCGGAAGCACCTCTGTATGAAACAAACTTCTTGCATCTAAGTGGCTTGTTTGATAACAGTAAATATATCAACATCCGAATCCATGTATTAAATACACAGATCACCATAAGATACAACTTACTTTCTTTCTGTATCTTCCTCACTTTGATCTTCAGCTCACGAGGGAGCAGTTTCCAATCTGGAAAACAAACAGCAAGAATAACAAAGTGTCCACAGCAATCGTTACACATCGGTGCTCGTAGTAATACTATACATGCAACAAACATATATTTAACTCAAAGTCTGAGTGAAATAATGCAATGAAATAGCCCGTCAATGCTTTAATAACAGCGTATCTGTGCTGTAACCGTGAACCAGAAAAGTATATAGCTAATAGGGCAGCACAGACGGTGTAATGGTTAGCATTACTGCCTCACAGCACTGAGGTCGTGGGTTCAATTCCCACCGCGGTCCTAACTGTGTGGAGTTTGTATATTCTCCCTGTGCTTGCATGGGTCACCTCCGGGTGCTCCAGTTTCCTCCCACACTCCAAAAATATACAGGTTGGTTAATTGGCTCCCAACAAAAAATTAACCCTAGTGTGTGTGTGTGTGTGTGTGTGTGTGTGCGCATGTGATAGGGAATATTGGTTGTAAGCTCCACTGGGGCAGGGACGGATGTGAATGGCCGATTATTCTCTGTAAAGTGCTGCGGAATATGTGTGCGCTATATAGATAACTGGTAATAAATAAATAATAGTTACCTTACTGTATGTGGATATTTCTGTGACAGAATAAAGGATAAATTCCTACTATACTCTCCTGGCTGCCATATCCCCAATTACAGTCTACAAATCAGCGGGGGCTTCATTAATATTATATGTTCTGATAAACAAGATCCGTGACCTGTGATGCCCCCTAAGCGTGTAGGGCGGGTGGTCTTTGTGTGTGATGCCCCTCATTACCCTTACAGCTTGGTGTCAGGAGATATATCGATGATTAATTTATTTTTTTTCTTAAATCATTAATGCCTACTGTCACATTTTCCATTTAAAGAGACTACTGACCTGGATTTCTTTACACCGAGAAATATAAATGTTTATGAACAAAAGAAAGCCGCCCCATAATATGAAACGGGCAGCTAAACCCAAATATTGAAATCTTTATTGTTAACTTTACAAAGCAAACAGTGCGACAGACTATTCCCCCATCACACACAATCACTCTACAGCTGAAAAACCTGACTACATTGCTGGTAATGCACATAAGAAGCTAAGGGGGGAATTCAATTAGACTCGTTCATTTAATGGGTGTGAAAAAGGGTGATAGCCTCTGGCTTTATCGCCCGGGGCTATTTAATTAGAGCCCCTTTTTCACCCAAGGCCCTTTTTTTTAAGCCCATTAAAGTAACAGGCGTTAATACCTGTTAACGGGCGTTAAGATCCGTACCTATGCGTTAACGGGGTCTATTGACTCATTAACAGCCTATGTATCTGGGATTTCTTTCCGGGTCTGATAGAAAATCTCCGTGAATAACTTTGCCTCGGCCTGTTTTGTCTCTTGCGACTCTTATAGAATCCGTAATGTTATGCTTTCAAAATGAGCGACAGCATGTAAAAGGACAAGGCCTGTTTACCAAGAGGGTCACATGCGCGGAGAGCTGCCGGAACGATCGGGCGAAGGCCATCTTTGCTCATTTTTCCTCGCACCCCATAGAGGCATGCGAGAAAATGAGTGAAATTGGCGACGATATTAAAGGGTAAAGTGCGCAGTTGGGCAAAACGCAGCTGCAGACGTGATTTTTTTTTTTAATGGCATGAGACTTCTCTGTAGCACGCAATGCCGGTGTTCCCGTAGATGAGCGACTGAATTGCAACCTCGCCATTTGCAAAATTCTTAAAATCTCTTACGGCGCATGCGTTACACAGAGCGTACGCACCTCGGCGCTATTGCGATAAGGACAGGCGGTATCGGAAATGTTGTGCAAAAATGATGGGCGCTCCTGGGCGACGGCTAGTAGCACTCACCATAACCGGTCCATTCAGTGGGCGTGTCATGGGACTGTCGCGGGCGTGTTATGCAAGCAGCTGCGTTTCCAGATGCACCGCTCCAGGCACAGGAGGCCATGGGCAGACGATGGCACTGCACCTGGCACTGAAAGCTTTGCTGGTTCGGCCGATGGTGACGTGTAATGACGCACCCATCGGCATTACAGTGTGCGCGGGCGCTAAACGTGGGCGCCTCAGAACTAGGCACTTTGACATGAAAAGGGAAAACAAGCATATAGGGCTGTCTGATGGATTCATTCATTAAGATGATTATTGATTTAATGAGCCATGATAATGTTACATTTAACCCACGTTTTATGGAGCCCCACAAACGTTCCAGAGCACCTCCCTCAGTTGTTGTAGAAATGGCTGATTCAGCCTGGGAGCAAACCACAGCCTGAGGTAATAACATCCACACGATAATAATCGCCCAGTGTCACCATTACAAACCAGAGAGATTTATTTCTGTTATGGAGAGTACAGTGGCAGTAATGGGGCCTAACCTTTGAAAGAACGTAGTGTGCCTTTGGATCTTTACTCTGATTAATAGGAAGGCACAGAGAAATGTGGAAGCTTACCGGGGTGCCAGTCAATAGCATTGTCAACAGGTCCAGACGTCTGATATTTATCAGAGTAACGTTCCACATCTGAGAGGAGAAGGAATAAAAAAAAAAAAAAAGGACAGATAAAAATAGACATGCATGCGTCACCGAGAGGCAAAATCAATATAACACGTAGATAGTGAGAGAAACAAGCCATGTGCCACCCAGAGCAGGGAGACAGGCGACAACGCTGAATACAGTCGCTCGCGGACTGCGTGACGGGACCAGTGCGCACCGAGACTTCACGGCTTTTCAGCAATAAATAAATATAATCTTCCTTATTTTTAAAATGACTGTCAGAGCCTTAACTGTAACTATAATCCTCATTATGTCAGCGTTGGTGGCATGCCGGAGGCCTGCTGTGCAGTATAAGGTAACCCATCCAACGCCACAGAGCAAATCCCACACAGACAGATGGTGTTATGGGGGTCTAACTAATTCATCTCCGCCGCTGGGTTATTAAGCTGTTAGACGTGTCGGCAGCAGATTGATCTCTCACGCCACAGAAGGAGACGAGAGGGTCTGACCCGAGAAACATTTAATTGGATGGAGGAATGTTTGTGCCTGGTGACAAGATGGCTGCTGCTTGCCAGTGAGTAACGACAGGCTGGAACAATCTGGGTGCAGGCACTATGCTCCCCTGCATTAAAAAAGGACCTTTCTATGTGTACATTGTGTTCTTTTTCTCCTTTTGAAAAGCAAAATCATAGGGCTGTATTGTAAAAATTCTTCCACATGAAGTTAAACGTTACATAGTTACCAAGGCTCAAGGGAGACAAAAGTCTGTCACGTTCAATACTTTCATATATGGACAGGCTGCATTATACAGAGGTCATAGGTGGCGCATTAAAGCCTGGATAAACGACCCTAATAATGTCGTCCAATATTCACAGCTGGAGATACCTTTCTTTGTAAGGAAGACATTAACATGCACGTCAGGAGCTGCCCAATTATCACACCCTAAGGGGTATATTTACTAATGTGAGAGTTTTTAGAAGTGGAGATGTTGCCCATAGCAACCAATCAGATTCTACTTATCATTTAACTAACACCTTCTAGAATATAATAGCTAGAATCTGATTGGTTGCTATGGGCAACATCTGCACGTCTAAGTTGGGAGCAAACCAGAAAAAGTGCAAATAACTGCACCTGGACAAACCATGATGAAGTGGGGTAAATGCATTTCATTAGTTTGCATGCAGGGTAAATACCGGCTGCTTTTGCATGTAGCCCACACATGCTGGACGGCTTTATTCTTATACTGCAATATAGATTTGAGTTAGGACACGTCCCTCCCACATCTAACTCTCTGCACATACTACAACAACAAGCCCTGGAGCAGGTAATCAGTGATACCCCTTCCTCTTGGCTGCCCTGTGTTAGACCCCACGGACGATCTGCTATTTCTTTCTTCTGGAATGGTGACCCCCAACTGTCCTCCATATTTCACATGTTCCCAAGCAGGCCTCCACATCGGCAGGAAGGATATGCGCCTAGTGTACAACAAACCGCCATTACTGCGTGCTTGTGCCTGCCCTGTACTAGGTACAAAAGATATTACTCCTAACGGCACGGTTGTGTAGTGGTTAGCATTACCGGCTCATAACCCTTAGATCATGAGTTCAATTCCCATCGTGGCCTATTTGTGTGGAGTTTGTATGTTCTTCCCATGTTTGTATGGGTTTCCTAGCACACTTGAAAAACGGGGGGCACAATAAAAATAAACAATAATAATAAGTAACAGGCATGTATATGCTCCAACTTGCCGATCGGCACGAGAATTTTGCATGAACAGGTCTTCTCTGAACTTCTTGAGATGACAGCAACCCCGCCACTATTTGATGGTCATCTTTACCTATCCTGATATCCTGCTTCATAGGGCTTTACATCCATCTTCTCCAGCACTCACTATTTTTATATTTAGCAGTGAACCCACCTCTGCTAACCTGCAGAGTTCCATGGCCAAGACACCATAGGCCAAGGATCGCCCGCGGTACAGGAGGAACCAACTCCTGACAGCTGCTGTCACATGACACGCCAGGGCTTACAGCACAGAGCGCAGATGTAAACGCCTGCAGATGCTGACTGTCGACGCAGAGAATCGGCTATATAATCTCAAGAACCTCCATCTGCAACGACTCAAACCCACCACAGAAACATCATGTCAATTCAGACACCAGCAGGGTGTCCCAAACCACCATTTTGGCTAGTTGGTAGGAAGGGGATTCACTCTAATAATGTTATTTATCTGTCTACTAAAGGGCGGTCACACCAAATATTGATTTGATTTAGATTTATCTTCTGTTCATTCACTTTGCATTTTGTTAATTGATAATCAAATAATCTATTAACAAATATATTTTTTAAAGCATTCTTACTTTGCAGTTTTTTTTCCACCAACCTAAAACTTTTGCCCAGTATATACGTCATGGAATAGATGACTAGTATCGCGTAGGACCGCTTCTAGCACGGCGAATTGCCGCAACTCGACGTGACATGTATTCCACAAGTGGACCTCTGGAGAGATGGTGACCCATGCCGTCTGTATAACTACCCACATGTCCCTGATAATTGCAGGTGTAGGATCTTTGGTGCGAATGGACCTGTCCACCACGTCCTATAAATGCTCAATTAGGTTCATATCGGGCAAACGTGGTGGTCACACCATTCGTCGGAACTCTCCAGAATGCTCCTCAAACCAATTATGGACGACTTGGGACTGATGACACTGTGCATTATCCTGCTTAAATATTCCATCTTTATGGGGGTACATGAAGTAAATGGTTGTCAAGCAATGCAACATAGCAGTTACTGGTTAATGACGTGTTCAGGCGAAAAAGTGGACCCAACCCATGCCACGTGAACACCTCACACCATAATGGAACCACCACCAGCCTGCACGGTGCCTCGTTGACAACTGGGGTCCATGGTCTCATGGGGTCTGCGCGACACCCGAACTCTACCATCAGCCCGAAGCAAGTGGAACCGTAACTCATCGGACCACGCCACATGTTGCGACGTCACGAGCCCAGGTGAGGGGCTGTGTCCGGTGTCGTAGTGTTAACAAGGGCACTCAGGTGCGTCATCTGCTCCCATATCCCATGGAAGATAAAGAACGCTGCACTGACCTGCTGGGTATGCGTCTGGTACCTCCGGCATTGGCGGATGTCATATGAGCCAGTGTCGCTTGTCTGTTACCACAAACAATTTTGGTCAGGCGCCGCTGGTCACGATCATTAAGTGCCTGTGGTTGGCCACTGCGGTGTCCACTGTGGGTGGTAATGCCTTCCATAAGGTATTCCCGGTACACGTGACACCGTAGATCGAGGGATGTTGAATGTCTGCACAACTTCAGAAATAGAATTGCCCATCCGTTGGGCACCCGCTATCATGCCCAGTTGGAACTCTGATAATTTACGTCGCCTTGCCATGAGCAGCCTAGCCAGTGTTCAAACTTACTCATGAGATGTCAGGTTACAACAGGTGCAGATCTGGGCATTTCCAAGATGCCACAGTGATGCCACCTACCATTACCTTTACATACTGTTGTCCCATGATTTTTGTTACTTCAGGGTTATATATAGGCTTCACTGTTAAGCCTCGTTGTGAGAATGTTGTTAACCGGCAGCCATCTTGAATGCCCTGAACATGTTTTTTTCTCTCAGATGCCAAAATATGTTTTCAACTGTATATAAGATGCTGTTGATTGTTGTGGTTGTCTGCTCACATAGACAGCAATGGAAAATGGAGTACGGTCTAATACAAGAGAGATGTCAGTTCAAGTTTCTTCCTGTTCCATTACTAACTATGGGAACAGACATTCACAGAGACAGCAATCACTAGACCTGATAGCAATTATGCCTGATGTTTACCTCCTTATACGCAGTAACAGCAATGGGTGGATTGTGAATCCGAACACTGGACCTGATTCAGACCTGCTCGCAAGCGGGTCGATGGTGTGCTCTACGCACGCGCAGCGGCCGCACTGCGCGTGCGTAAGCCCCAGAGCGAGAGAGAAATTCTCTCGCTCCGTGGCTCACTACAAAAGGGGCGGCTGTCGATGTTGATCGACAGCTCGCCCCGTTTTGTAGGCGTGGCGGAGGGGTGGCTTCACAAACGGAGGTGTTCCCATGCGAATGCCTGCCGTTTGTGGGCGGCCCCACTGACATCATCAGTGATGTCAGTGGAAGAGCTTCCAGCTCTATTAGAGCCAGAAGCTCTTTGGGGCTTGCGGCCACGAGACCCTACCACAAGGGTCTCGTCGCAAGCCCGATGGTCTTGACCATTGACCATCATCCTGGCCGCTCGCAATAGCTGTGGGTGGTCACCCACAGCTATGCGAGCAGCCAGGAGGCCTTACAGAAAAAACAAGAAAAACGCCCTGATTCAGAGTGAGCGCTCCTTCAGAGCGTCCGTCTGTGAATCAGGCCCACTGTGCTGAAAAGTCTTAAAGCTTTTTGCATCACCCTGGGTGAATCTGCATAATTCACATGAATCCTTAAAACTCCTGCCCATTATAACTAAAATCTAAAAATAAAAAAAAAACCTCGCCCACTGACGCTGATTCGACCGTGATGCGCAAGCACTGAGCCAAAGTTTTGCCCAAACCCCACAAACTGAATTTCCTCATCTTCTGATACCTCAAACAATGGAAAGCAAATAAAATAGCCATGTACAGTAAAATGACCCATAGGCAAATATAATCTGTGAGGACTATACATGATCAGAGACATCACAATAACTCAAGTAAAGCCACTACAAAATCCCTGTTGCCGATCTGGCCGACATGTCGTTCCAAATCGCGTGGAAACGACATATCGGGGCGATATCGCTCCAGTGTGTACTTTAGAGACAGATATCTGTTGTAAAAGAGAAGAAACTTGTCCTACATTGTTATCACTGAGACAAACGGAAATCAACATAAGAAAGACGTAAAGTGCTTTCAGACATCACAGAGCAGAGCCGCCAATGACATGTTACACAGCAGTACAACAGCAAGTACAAGGTACCTTTCTTCGGATCCGCCGGTTTTATGTAGTAAGGGAGACTCTTCATTGAGCCCCGTAATTCCTGTTTCAACGCCAGCATATATTCCACCTCCTCGCCTGTCTGCAGAGGTACGGGATTAAAATCTAAGGCCTAGTACAAGAAGAGGAGATCAGTCAAATGTTTCGCCTTAATCCCAGACAGGGTGAAAAATTCAATCAACAGAGCAAATGACGAGTCGCTATACGGTAATCATAGCAAGCAGACGCAGCTCCACAGACGTAGGGGCTGATCCAACTAACCGCAAAGCTCCGTAGTAACCCTGCGCTCCAGGTCTCTGTGTACATTACCGGTAATCAGACGCAGTTTCCTGGCCTCGCAAGCCGGCCAACCTGAGTAAGCTGAGGCTTTCTCAGCTTGCTGGCAGCCCGGCACCGTCCACCGATGGTTGCGATGTTGATCCCAGCCTGCGACCTCCATCGCAGTGCTGGGATCGCAAATGCAGCAGGGGGTGTCATAGAACTCCTGCTGCATTTGAATATTAGCAAAGACGGAATTGCAAAGCTGCCTGCATGCGCTACACACTACAGTATATGCCTGCGTGCAACTTTGCAATTCCGTCTGATGATGAATGAATCACCTCCTATGTATTTTTTGATTTGCTTTGGGCCCTGTAGATATGGAAATACCATTCTGAAACACGCTGCATTCTGGCCAGATTTAGGGAGCAGTGTAACGCAAAAGTTATGTCCTGTCATCCGTATCTAATATCAAACATCAGGCAACAGTAATGGGGAACCGTAGACAAATTCAGAAGACTATTTCATTCTCAAAAAAAAGATAACACCAAATAGCCATACTTACAGGGAACAAAGGCGGAGGTTGAAGGGTGGGTGGAGGTAAAGTTTCACCCCTTCCGATGCCCATAGCCTGAATGTTAAAGGTCATCTGACCCCGGCCAAGACCTCTACCTCTTCCTGCCATCTTGGGAGCAGTACCTGGCTAATAACAAATAAATCCGCCCTGTGTGTAAAATAGACACAACAGCTACAATTCATTCCTACACATAAAAAAACACTACATTATAAATAGATGGCATCAGCAGCAGATAAACGAGCCATTCTCAGAGGCACAAGTGGTATATGATATAGTCACACAGCAATGTTCATCTTGGGGGTGTCACCAGAATAAGAACAAGTGTACTGTGTACAAGGGTAGTAAATGTGTAGACTGGATAAGGGGGTTTAAAAAGGTGGCTTGGGAATTTCGTAAGCTTGTCTAATTTTTAGGGAACACTTGAAAGCTTAGGGTGGGTACACACACTTGCATGATATCGGCCCGATTTGCCGAAATCGGAACGACAAATCGGTCATATCGTGCAGTGTGTATGCCCGACCGCGTGCCCCTGCGGGTCACGTGCGATAACGTGTGATTGGCCGTGCTGCACGGCCAACCAAAAGATATCACATGCAGTGTATATTAATGAAGAATGGAATGACACATCGTTCCTTCGTTTATTAACCGGCAATCTTACATGGTCCGGGGCGAGGGTAAATCATCCCGACCAACGGCAAGATAGCCGGTCGTACAAGTGTGTGCTCGACCTTAGATGACAGGAGAGACTTCAACAGCAGTAAAGTGAGGTGCAGACTTTTGGCTCCACGTTAGGGCAGTCAATGGCTCTGTATGACAAAGGAAGTATTTTACACTTATAGGAACCTTCGACTGTTACCTATCATTTTATACAGAGTACTTGATCAATGTTAGCTAGAAGCTTATTGGTTGTTTTGGGCAACTTGTCCATTCTGTTTAGAAGATTTTATACCCACAGCACCCCCACAGACCCTAGTCTCCCGGGTTATTGCCAGACTTAAGCTGGGTACACACTATACCAGTGGTTCACAAACTTTCTGAATCACGGCGCACTAGAGTACCAGCATTTTTTTTCACCCCTGAGCCAAAAGTTTGTTATACCTCTTTTCCACCAAAAACCCAGGTCCGACCTGGGTTTTTTGGACATGGTTCCAACCCTGGTCAGACCCATTTACACTGCACCTTCGATGTGGATTACTCCCAGGTCAGCCCTGTTCACACTGAACTCAGGTCTGCCCTGCTAAACCTGTGAGGTCATAAAAAGTGGGAGGTGAATACTCCACAACCACCAATCAGCTCATTTTAGGTATGACCCAGGTCAGATAACCCGGGTTGCACCGTTTACACTGCACCATTACCCGGGTCCATCCTTGGTCCAACCCTGGTAGCTACCTGGGTTGGATTGCTGGGTCACTTGACCTGGGTTATTTTTAAGGGACCAATTTACACTGAGCTGCGACCCGGGAAGACCCAGCAAAAACCCAGGTTTTTGCTCTGGTGTAAAAGGGGTATTATTGAGAAATACCAGCACTGGTTTTGCCCATCACACTGACCATAAATAATATCATTTGGTGCTCGACCCCCAACCCGTGGCACCCCTGCATGTGCCCTGCAGTACCCAGTTTGGGAACCACTGCACTATATGATATATTGTCCAATATATAGTCCGCGATGGATCGGAATGACCATCGTATAGTATGTACCCTGAAAACCATCCAATTCACCCGTAGGGCTAATGTGATGTTTCGTGCAGCTTCAAGCAGTAGGCTGCTCCGCCCACTGATTTTCCATCCGCTGCTGTCATGATTAGTAATAGCACTTGCACCAGCCCCATGCTTGGGGGAAAGAGATCCGTCAGAAACAAGATTCCCTTCTCCGTGTGCACCACTCAAAATAGCACGGGGACTCTAGTTACGCACCCATAAACACCACAAGTCAGGACAGTTCCCATGCAATCACATTGTCGCTGCCCAGATCACGCCCCAAAATACTCATTTCACGGACAGTGGCGGTTCTAGTGGCAGACTTATTTTTGGGGCGGGGGGGACTGCCAATGCCATCCTCCCCAATCAGAGTCCGATCCATCAAGCCCTAATGGCGTAATAGCCCGCGAACGGCTACAAGTGATCAGTAGCGCAGTTCCCATACTCCGAGGGTTTACGCAGGGTAACAGACACAATAGCCCATTCAAAGTCAAAAAGAGAAAACATCGCTGCAATTTTATGCTCTGGTTTAGGTTTGAGCACCTGTGGAACTACATGTGCAAGAATGCTCAGTCAGACAGCAGGTGGCATGGCATCCTGGGACTTGCAGTTCTCCTACACCAGCCTGTTCCCTATCTCTGGACTGATGAGATGCACAATCCTAATAAATGACAACTAAAACGAAGCCACACATAAGTCAGGCATGTGTAGACAGACACCAGGGGATATTTTTTATTAAAATACGGGTTTTTAGAAGTGGATATGTTGCCCATAGCAACCAATCAGATTCTACTTAACATTTATTTAGCACCAAGATAGGAGCTAGAATCTGATTGGTTGCTATGGGCAACAGTTCCACTTTTAAAAACCCGCGCTGTAGTAAATATACCCCCAGACCTCCTCTCCTTGATAACCTACATACATCAGTTCTCTCCATGTATTTAACATTACCTTCACCGCATGCTGTTTCCCCCACACCATGGAACGCAGGACACTTCCGCCACACATGAAACGCAGGCCGGCTCCCGGCGCATACTGCTGACGTCAGGCATTGCCATTAGCTCGTCCACCTGCCCATCCCATGTCGAGCAACCAATCGCAAGAAAGATCGGGGGGCGGTGCAGCGCTAGGAGCTTGAGGTCCAGGCAGGGGAGCGTGTGGTTACCATGGTGATGGAGCCTTCTATTGGCACAGCCAGTGCTAGGTCTATAATATAACACCCTGTACACCACACAGTGCAGTCCCCTGGTGCTGTCAGATTAGCAGCAGGCCCACTCTGTATTATTACAGATGAGAAGTCTGGAAGAAGTATAGGGTAACTTCTGGTGTGGGTAGGCATCAGCTAATGGGCATTTTACCCTTAAGTCTGCAAAGTCATCTAACCCCTTATATTATTGCCATCGGTTCAGCCTGCATAAGTGTAGTGTATAAAAACACCAGCCTCCGACACCCACACTCAGATCTCTGTATAATAATCCAGACTGACACATAACCTGAGACCGCCATGCACATGGAGTGGGGGGAAAGAGAGAATGGAGTCCAGGGTTTAATATGCTAGATAATACATATTTACTAATAAGTTAGCACTTACTATACTGTGCCCTGGGCAGCTATGGTAATACATTCATAACTGCCACCTGTCTGCGATGAAGATGTGCCCCGGGAATAGTTTAGCCATGGGCCCTGCTTTTCATCAGTACTAGCAAGCAATGTAATGCTGCATACAATTCTCACTATTATTCTCTAGACTCTGCACAAGTAAATTTAATATGCTAAAGTATCTGATTTAGCAAAATACATCATGATGAGGATAGTAGCGCATCTAGATCTACTGCGCCAGGTGGGTACACACACTATACGATATATCATCCACAGCGATCGGAACGTTCATCGTATAGTGTGTGTACCCTGAAAACCACCAAATTGATTGTACGATTAATTAGGCGCTCCCATCTTCCCATCAGATGTGCTGCATATCAGATGGAACGATGTCACGGATTAGTCAAGTAACGATATATCGCACCATCGTACAGCAGATCGTGCAGTGCGAACGGCTATGCAATATATATAATGTTACTTTGCTTCTTTGGGTCGTCTAGGTGTGTACACAGATGTTCAACAGTATGGAGCTTAGAATGTTGGCACCTAGGCATCTATAGCATGGCCCTGACCACAACATCTTACACGGGAATGTGTCATCATCCGTCCTTGCAGCCGGGATGTCACCTAACCGCGCTTGTATGATAACTCAGAATTGCAATGTTCCCCTATAGCTATAAACTGCCGTCATTGGTGCTTTTGCTGTCACTAGTAAGGCGGTTATCGAAGCTGGACCCGTACATAGAATAGAAAAAGGTTAGTTAAGAAGGGGGCACACGAGAGGCAAGGGATATAAAGGGAATCGGGTATATGAAAGCGTAGTTAGGAGTATATGAGAGACAGGTGAAATGGGCAGTAAGGAGCCACGGGGAGGTGGTATGAGGGGGGACAGACAGGCACAATGGAGGAGACAAGGACTGCCAGAGGTGGGTGTTATAAACATTGAGGGGTTAAATATATATTGATTCTTCTTCCTTCTTTCAACTGACCTTCAACCTAGTGTACTGAGACCAGCTTGCCTGGCAAGTCATAGTCATTTTGTGTATCAGTTCTGCGTACAGACGCGTATAAGGCTAGTATAACGAACCCTGCCGACCTGTGACTATTCCCAGTTTCCTCATCTTGTGTACCAACCTTGCTTGTGACTCATTTTCTGCATCAATTCTTCCATTGGTCTGAAGTCAGACACGGCAGAATCACGACAAGGGACCCCGTCTGCGGTGATGTAGTCAACCAATGTGGTTCAAGCGGACCAGATTGGTTTGACATTTCGGTGTGTGTGTGGGGCATCACTTTCTAATAAGATTCTGAGAATGGCAGAGATACATTTAGATTTCAATAACTCTAGCGGCAAACGTCAGCCGATGACCATTATCGCTACACCAAGCTTTTCTAATGGAGGCCCATGCAATGTGGTCATTCATTCAGTGTCATACTGCCCATATTGGATACATGTTTGGTCGTTTGGCAATTGCAAATCGTGTGACTATCTTAAATGGCTGCCTACGCACAGATGGGTGTGATCAGCCAATTTGTCTTTTTGACCAAATTGTCCTGACATTGATCGAGAATTACCACTTTTTCACTGGGCAGGTCAATTTGGTCAATGACTATAATCTTTATGTGGTTGCCTTCCCATATTCTGGGTCTGTACATTCATCTCCTTCACGCAGTCATTTTTACAAAATATCAATAACTAACGACCAACGGGAGCAATTTTGAATTTACGGTGGGTCTTTTTATTTTAACAGAGGTCTTATTAGTCGTTTTCCCTCCTGACGTCAACCGAACAGATTTCGTTTTTTGACGTGACATGCAAAAGGGCTACGTAGAGTTGTCCATACATTAATGGTTCATACACCTAAACCTTTCTCGAAAATGCTCTATAGAATAGGGAAAACTGCTTCAAAATCCGTCCAGTGGTTCCCGAGATTAGCCCGAACACACAGACAGACGCCTACCAGGCACTTTATTTTACACAAAGTGCCTGAAGGCTCGAAATGTGTTGGTGGTAAAATGCATTGAGTAGCCATTACTGGTCTGATTGGTTATTTGGCCCCAATTTCAAATAGCTCTCCACTGGTGAAGTAATTCAACATCAACATCGATTTCTCACCCCTACCATCACCGGATAATACCCCCCCCACACACACACCTACCTTTCTCCAAAAGAAGAGACCACACAAGTTTACCGTATTATGGGGGAAGTGAAGCCTCTGAGAGATATAAAGTGGAAACGTTGCCCACAGGGACCAATCAGCTTGTAACTGTCATTTTACAGACTGAGGGCCGTATTTAATTAGCGTAGAAAACGGCCGATTGCTGTTGGCAGCAAAATCGTCCAATTTTCGTCCCCCCCAAAAAAATGCAAAAAGTTTTCTCTATCTGAGACCAGGAGAGAAAAAAAAAAACGCAAATTCCCTAAAAAACCTAAACAGTTTTTAAACCGTTAAAAACATGCCTGCGCCAGCCACGTGTAATGTTTAAAACACTTATCGCATCCATACGGACCCCCGAAAAAGCAGACCCAATACGTTAAAGTCATTTTCAACTAAAAATATATATAGATTTATTTATTTTTTCATATATATATATATATATATTTTTATTTTTTTTTATTTATTTATTTATTTTTTTCATTATTATTTATTTATTTTTTCATCCAAAATTTGACCGGTCGCTTCTCACCAAAGTACGTAACTTACTATTTTTTTTGTGACTAATTTATCATTAGGGGGGTGTCAAAAGGGTTCTGAAATAAATCCCCACATTTTTAGGCAAAAATAGGGATTTTGCTTTTTTTTTTTCTCCTGGTTTGAGATGGAGAAAACTTTTCGCCTGTTTCAGTCTATCCAGCGATAATCGGCCAATATTATCGTTGGTGATATTAATCGCCGCTAATCGAATATGGCCCTGAGCTAGAAAAATGACATAAGCTGGTTGGTTGCTGTGGGCACTTTATCTCTCTCCAAGATTTGATAAATGTCCCCCATCGCAATATGTTGTCGTTTTATACATATACTTGCGGCCTCGTGAGACATAGTACTTTATACTTTGAAAACCTAAATACAAAATAGGTTAAATATATTACTATGAAGGGGAAGCACAATGCCCCTGGCATGTGCTAAATGTACCCCAGTAAAATCACAGCTATATAATAGAGTTGACTAGAATAACATTTGTCCGCATGTACACTCGACGCGGAGTACATTCTTTTTTTTATTATTCTGTCTCGCTGAGCAACACGCGCTGTGATTCTGGTGACAGAGATAAGAGACAATGTGTCTGCAGTTATAGATCACGGGTACACTTCAGAGATAGAGGTTTGAGAAATAGCAACAAAAGCTGAAGTATTTATTAACAGGTGTTTATAGACACGTATCATGCAGGGCTGTAAGGAGAATATTTAGTCATTCACAGTCCCAGTGCCCTGATTCCGAATTGTACGCTATTGCATTCTCAACTGCGTTCACTCCCCGCTTGGCATAGTGTGCGACAGACTGAGCAAATGTTGCTACACCCACTTCCCCTATCTGCGTTGTGTGCAGGTTCTGCGTGGTGTGCAGATGGATTTATAAGAGGTGGTGTGTTGGATTGGATTTGGAACACATGGAGCCTCATTCAGATGATGGGTGCTATTGCAGCTGGGGTTGCGATTTTTTTGCAGAGTAAAAGTGTCTATAATATGCAAATGCTAGTTTCAGCCTTCCCCTTATGTACTAGCGTACGCCGGACTGTGCAATGCCCACGGACAGTGGAGACTGTAATGTGGTATATGAATTAGGGTGTACTGTAATGTGGCATAATATTAATTGGGGGCACTGAAATATTGCATAATACGAACTAGAAGCACTACACTGTGGCATAATATGAACTGGAGGCACTACACTGTGGAATAAGATGAACTGGAGGCACTACACTGTGGCATAATATGAACTGGAAGCACTACACTGTGGCATAATATGAACTGGAAGCACTACACTGTGGCATAATATGAATTGGAGGCACTACACTGTGGCATAATATGAATTGGAGGTACTACACTGTGGCATAATATGAACTGGTGGCACTACACTGTGGCATAATATGAATTGGAGGCACTACACTGGCATAAGATGAACTGGAGGCACTAAACTGTGGCATAATATGAACTGGAAGCACTACACTGTGGCATAATATGAATTGGATGCACTACACTGTGGCATAATATGAATTGGAGGCACTACACTGTGGCATAATATGAATTGGAGGCACTACACTGTGGCATAATAAGAACTGGAGGCACTACACTGTGGCATAATATGAATTGGAGGCACTACACTGTGGCATAATATGAACTGGCGGCACTACACTGTGGCATAATATGAACTGGAGGCACTACACTGTGGCATAATATGAACTGGAGGCACTACACTGTGGCATAATATGAACTGGAAGCACTACACTGTGGCATAATATGAATTGGAGGCACTGCACTGTGGCATAATATGAATTGGAGGCACTACACTGTGGCATAATATGAATTGGAGGCACTACACTGTGGCATAATATGAATTGGAGGCACCATACTGTGGCATATGAATTGGAGGTACTACACTGTGGCATAATATGAATTGGTCACTACACTGTGGCATAATATGAACTGGAAGCACTACACTGTGGCATAATATGAATTGGAGGCACTACACTGTGGCATAATATGAACTGGAAGCACTACACTGTGGCATAATATGAATTGGAGGCACTACACTGTGGCATAATATGAACTGGAAGCACTACACTGTGGCATAATATGGGCTGGAAGCACTACATGGTGGCATAATATGAAAATATGAACTGGTGGCACTACCCTGTGGCATAATATGAATTGGAGGCACTACACTGTGGCATAATATGAACTGGAAGCACAACACTGTGGCATAATATGAATTGGAGGCACTACACTGGCATAATATGAACTGGAAGCACTACACTGTGGCATAATATGAATTGGAGGCACTACACTGTGGCATAATCTGAATTGGAGGCACTACACTGTGGCATAATATGAATTGGAGGCACTTCACTGTGGCATAATATGAATTGGAGGCACTACACTGTGGCATAATATGAACTGGAAGCACTACACTGTGGCATAATATGAATTGGAGGCACTATACTGTGGCATTATGAACTGAGGACACTGCAATGTGACATAATATGTACCGGGGACACTGTGGCATAACAGGAATTGGGGGCACTGTGTGGCACATTGTGTATTGGGAGCACTACAATATGGTATATTGTGAACTGGAAAACTTAATAAGGCAAACAATGCACTAGGCACTACTATGGGACGTAACATTAACTAGTGCACTCATTTGGAGCATACCATTATCTACTATGCGGCATATAAAAATAGGGCATTGCTCTGGGCATAACATGAACAATTGTTGCATAGATAGGTGTCTCTCTAGATGCATTAGGGTAAGGACCCTTTCAAAATGTTGCTATGGGGTCTGCAAAGTTCTGGCTACACCCAGGGGATTTTGGGATGGTGGACTGGTTCCTCCAGGAGTTAAATCTTTACTTTTGGCTTCTCAAACATTAAACACCAAAAATTCCGTCTCTGGGGGCCTCTGCCCAAAAGCAAAGTGCTCCGGGACATGTTGAAAAGGTGAGAAGTGAACTACACCCACTGCAGCAATGATATCACGTATCCAGTGTGGGATTCTCATGTAACAGCCATCCAGCATTGCAGGAGTTACCGGCACCCAATACGGATGCTCAGTGCTGACGCTGTCACTGTCCATGGTGGGTTTCACAGCTCCGTCTGTTCTCTCCTGGCTGGTTTCAGCTTCTATTTCAGTATCCAGAGAGCTGAGTGGGAGGCAGGCGCTGCTAAAAATGTGAGAGGGACGATCCATTCTTACGCAGAAAATAGTTGGAAGAGAATGACACATATACATCTTACTGCCTCCCCAATGCACTTACTCACAATTACCACTCACTATTGACCTTGGGAAAAGTTGCCACTTGTGCACTACACAGAGCTGTTTCAGCGTATGGGCTTGATTCAGAGGTGGCGATGTCAGGCGCAAGTGGCCAATATTATCAGTCTGCACGTGCGTCTGGATGGGTACCGCTCTGAGATGCAGAACGAATTTGGACGCAAGATCTGGGGACTTCAGTGAGTATTCCTGGGACATGGAGGTGGCTAGCCAGACGTGGGCGTGACGCGGTCAGCGATCTCGCTTGAAGACGCAGTTGCACTGACCCTGGCGGACAGATGTTGCACCAGAATAGGGCTGCTGCAATCTTCGGTGGTGCGACCAATGGTGTGTCCTAATACGCACTGTGATGCATTTGCGCCACAGTCGGAGGGTGTCTCAGTAGGAGGACCGTCAGTGGCCACAGCGCTAGCATAAAGACGCAGTCGCGGCTGCGGTAAAAGACAGTTTGGTTTGTGACTGCGCACACTTCTGAATCATGCCCTGTATGAGCTAATTAAGAAGAAGAGGACAAGTAGCGTCAGCATTTTATGGGAAGGATGCACTATCCTCAGAAATGCGGTCAAACCTCCGAAAATGCCCCCCCTCCTTTCCTTATCTGTCAGCGGCAGCAGCCTGTGTCTCCCTTGCCCAGCCCTGTCTGCGGCTGCCATCCCATACGCAATAAAAATGGCTCCAGGGTCTCAGTTCCTGCAGCCATTCTGCACGGCCATTGGGTAACTCAACCCCTTCCTCTCAGTGCACTGTACTACGCCGTTCCCTTCCTCTGGGTGCACTGTACACCGTTCCCTTCCTCTAGGTGCACTGTACTACGCTGTTCCCTTCCTCTAGGTGCAGTGTACTAAACCGTTCCCTTCCTCTAGGTGCACTGTACTACGCTGTTCCCTTCCTCTAGGTGCACTGTACTAAACCGTTCCTATCCTCTAGATGCACTGTACTACGCCGTTCCCTTCCTCTAGATGCACTGTACTACGCCGTTCCCTTCCTCTAGGTGCACTGTACTAAACCGTTCCCTTCCTCTAGATGCACTGTACTACGCCGTTCCCTTCCTCTAAGTGCACTGTACTACGTCGTCCCCTTCCTCTGGGTGCACTGTACACCGTTCCCTTCCTCTAGATGCACTGTACCACGCCGTTCCCTTCCTCTAGGTGCACTGTACTATGCTGTTCCCTTCCTCTAGGTGCACTGTACTGCGCCGTTCCCTTCCTCTAGGTGCACCAGCAGGTACACTCACTGACATGTTTTAAAAGATCCACAGGTGTAACTAATTATTTCACTTGTGTTTCTGTGAGGAGACCTGGAAAACATGCACTGTTTGGGGTCTTGAGGACCGAGTTTGAGAACCTGTGCTCTAGGTGCACTGTACTACGCTGTTCCCTTCCTCTAGGTGCACTGTACTACGCTATTCCCTTCCTCTTGGTGCACTGTGCTACGCCGTTCCCTTACTCTAGGTGCACTGTACACCGTTTCCTTCCTCTGGGTGCACTGTACACCGTTCCCCTCCTCTAGTTGCACTGTACTACGCCGCTCCCTTCCTCTGAGTGCACTGTACACCGTTCCCTTCCTCTAGGTGCACTGTACTACACCGTTCCCTTCCTCTACGTGCACTGTACTATGCCGTTCCCTTCCTCTAGGTGCACTGTACACCGTTCCCTTCCTCTGGGTGCACTGTACACCGTTCCCTTCCTCTGAGTGCACTGTACACCATTCCCTTCCTCTAGGTGCACTGTTCTACTCTGTTCCCTTTCTCTGAGTGCACTGTACACCGTTCCCTTCCTCTAGGTGCACTAGGTGCACTGTACTACGACGTTCCCTTCCTCTGACTGCACTGTACTACGCCATTCCCTTCCTCTAGGTGCACTGTACTACGCCGTTCCCTTCCTCTGAGTGCACTGTACTACGCTGTTCCCTTCCTCTAGGTGCACTGTACTACACCGTTCCCTTCCTCTAGGTGCACTGTACTATGCCGTACCCTTCTTCTGATTGCACTGTACTACGCCGTTCCCTTCCTCAAGGTGCACTGTACTACGCCGTTCCCTTCCTCTGATTGCACTGTACTAAGCTGTTCCCTTCCTCTAGGTGCACTGTACTACGCCGTTCCCTTCCTCTAGGTGCACTGTACTACGCCATTCCCTTCCTCTAGGTGCACTGTACTACGCCGTTCCCTTCCTCTAGGTGCACTGTACACCGTTCCCTTCCTCTAGATGCACTGTACCACGCCGTTCCCTTCCTCTAGGTGCACTGTATTACGCCGTTCCCTTCCTCTAGGTGCACTGTACTATGCCGTTCCCTTCCTCTAGGTGCACTGTACTACGCCGTTCCCTTCCTCTAGGTCAGTGGTTCTCAAACTCGATCCTCAGGACCCCACACAGGTCATGTTTTGCAGGTCACCCAGCAGGTACACAGGTGTATTCATTACTCACTGACATGTTTTAAAAGATCCACAGGTGTAGCTAATTATTTCACTTGTGTTTCTGTGAGGAGACCTGGAAAACATGCACTGTTTGGGGTCTTGAGGACCGAGTTTGAGAATCTGTGCTCTAGGTGCACTGTACTAAACCGTTCCCTTCCTCTAGATGCACTGTACTACGCCGTTCCCTTCCTCTAGGTGCACTGTACTAAACCGTTCCCTTCCTCTAGGTGCACTGTACTAAACCGTTCCCTTCCTCTAGATGCACTGTACTACGCCGTTCCCTTCCTCTAAGTGCACTGTACTAAGTCGTCCCCTTCCTCTGGGTGCACTGTACACCGTTCCCTTCCTCTAGATGCACTGTACCACGCCGTTCCCTTCCTCTAGGTGCACTGTACTATGCCGTTCCCTTCCTCTAGGTGCACTGTACTACGCCGTTCCCTTCCTCTAGGTGCACTGTACTATGCCGTTCCCTTCCTCTAGGTGCACTGTACTACGCCGTTCCTTTCCTCTAGGTCAGTGGTTCTCAAACTCGATCCTCAGGACCCCACACAGGTCATGTTTTGCAGGTCACCCAGCAGGTACACAGGTGTATTCATTACTCACTGACATGTTTTAAAAGATCCACAGGTGTAGCTAATTATTTCACTTGTGTTTCTGTGAGGAGACCTGGAAAACATGCACTGTTTGGGGTCTTGAGGACCGAGTTTGAGAACCTGTGCTCTAGGTGCACTGTACTACGCTGTTCCCTTCCTCTAGGTGCACTGTACTACGCTATTCCCTTCCTCTTGGTGCACTGTACTACGCCGTTCCCTTACTCTAGGTGCACTGTACACCGTTTCCTTCCTCTGGGTGCACTGTACACCGTTCCCCTCCTCTAGTTGCACTGTACTACGCCGCTCCCTTCCTCTGAGTGCACTGTACACCGTTCCCTTCCTCTAGGTGCACTGTACTACACCGTTCCCTTCCTCTACGTGCACTGTACTATGCCGTTCCCTTCCTCTAGGTGCACTGTACACCGTTCCCTTCCTCTGGGTGCACTGTACACCGTTCCCTTCCTCTGAGTGCACTGTACACCATTCCCTTCCTCTAGGTGCACTGTTCTACTCTGTTCCCTTTCTCTGAGTGCACTGTACACCGTTCCCTTCCTCTAGGTGCACTAGGTGCACTGTACTACGACGTTCCCTTCCTCTGACTGCACTGTACTACGCCATTCCCTTCCTCTAGGTGCACTGTACTACGCCGTTCCCTTCCTCTGAGTGCACTGTACTACGCTGTTCCCTTCCTCTAGGTGCACTGTACTACACCGTTCCCTTCCTCTAGGTGCACTGTACTACGCCGTTCCCTTCTTCTGATTGCACTGTACTACGCCGTTCCCTTCCTCAAGGTGCACTGTACTACGCCGTTCCCTTCCTCTGATTGCACTGTACTAAGCTGTTCCCTTCCTCTAGGTGCACTGTACTACGCCGTTCCCTTCCTCTAGGTGCACTGTACTACGCCGTTCCCTTCCTCTAGGTGCACTGTACTACGCCGTTCCCTTCCTCTAGGTGCACTGTACTACGCCATTCCCTTCCTCTAGGTGCACTATACTACGCCGTTCCCTTCCTCTGATTGCACTGTACTACGCAGTTCCCTTCCTCTAGGTGCACTGTACTACGCCGTTCCCTTCCTCTAGGTGCACTGTACTATGCCATTCCCTTCCTCTAGGTGCACTGCACTACGCCGTTCCCTTCCTCTAGGTGCACTGTACTACGCCGTTCCCTTCCTCTAGGTGCACTGTACTACGCCCTTCCCTTCCTCTAGGTGCACTGTACTACGCCGTTCCCTTCCTCTAGGTGCACTATACTATGCCGTTCCCTTCCTCTGATAGCACTGTACTACGCTGTTCCCTTCCCCTAGGTGCACTGTACTACGCCGTTCCCTTCCTCTAGGTGCACTGTACTACGCCGTTCCCTTCCTCTAGGTGCACTGTATCTTCCAACAAGCCCTAAATCAGGTTATCCTAACGCTCTGGCCTGTCTGATTATGGCTATAATGAAGTACTAGGATAACTGACCACATACAGAAAAATCTGATTCCCTGTGATCTTCCAGGATGAAGATGGACCACTCACCATAAAATGTCCGTGACGTAATGACGTAAAAACAAATAGGCGCAAAAATGCAGGAATTGTCTCCTGGTCTGTTATTTATACCTCAGCACAATATATCCTCTGTGCATAGATAAGTGTTTTGTATCTGCATAATGCCATTCTCAGATCTATTTTTGGTGTTACCAGCCCAAACATGCCCGTCTTATTCTTCTCAGCGCGAACAATCCAGGAGATTATCTCACAGATTTATATTGAGTTGCTAAAGGTTACAGGTTCATTATTGCAGCTAATTGTGCGCAATGGCGCAGATTTTGCAGTCTCCGTGGGCTGGAAACGACTGCGCTCTGGGAAATTGATGCTGGGTACTTATGGATCATTATCTGGAAATAGTGAGCCTGGATCAATGGTGGGCTCAGAAAGTTGCAGCTCCTGGTGAATCTGTTTGCTGATTGGCGGTGGTGAGACTATGCAAATTAGCCGTTACCTTGTCTACTAGCGTACGCCAGAATGCCCCGAGACACCCACTTTGCACGGTGTAACACCGCTGGTGGTTCTGAACAATCCACCATTGCAGCCACCATTAACAATTGCACCAACCAATCAGATTCTAGCTATTATTTTCAATGGCTGAACATGGCCTCTGTTGCTGCTGCTCAGCTTTCAGTGACACTCCCATAACATGCCCATGAGACGGCCTTTTCTCGCACTCACTTCAGGCCCCTCCCAGTCACCGCCCAGGAAACGCCCATGGTTTTTCCTCGCCAGTTCTGAAACCAGCGGTCCAGTATGTTACAGCGCATTTGTGCAAAGACTCGGGGTAATGCTGGCCCAATATGGGTTTTCAAAATATTTTGCACATGCGCAGTAGCAAATAATCGCCCAATTGCGCAAACATCGTCATTACATGCAGTTAGTGTGCACCTCTGAACACGGGCATCTTAATGTGTAACCTCTGATTGGGCCCCCTCCTGTCTGGCAGTGCAGAATATCCTGGTTTAATGCCAGAATCTTCTGCACATACACGGCTTTTCAGGTAAATGGCGCCCGCGCCTTAATACCGAGGACATCTTTTCTGCGCATTCACATGTCACCGGGAAAATGGCCCCCGCTATTTTCTCTGTCATTTTTGAGTGCAAATGGTCTCAGGGGCGTATCTATAATGGGTGCAGAATCGGTATGATATGCTGCCGGCTGAAATCCCGACACTGGAAGCCCGCATGGTGAAGAATCCCGACAGCGGTAGGTAAGTACCCTACCCTCCCACTCCCCACCCCCCAACCCTCCCTTGGTGGTGCCTAACACTAACTTCCCCCCCGGGGGTGGCTTTACCTAACCCCCCCTTCCCTGGGGAGAGAGCAGTTACTTACCCATCTGGACGATCGGGATTCCAGTGGTTCGAGATGCCGATGTCGGTATCCTGTTCTCCTTTGGGATATCGGTGTCGGCATATTGCCGGACATCCCGTCTGCCGGCAATATGAGTGCATCCTGTGCAGCCCCTATGTCAAGGGGGCCTCCCACATTGCTCAGCGCCAGAGTTGTCAGAGCACATGTGCCAGCACTAGGGGGGGCTGCACTGAGACTGCACACAGGCCCCTTACTATGAAGAGACTCCTATGCATGGAGTCCCCCCCTAAATAGATAATTCCAGCACTTGCCTATGTCAGCCAGGGCTGATCCCCACTGTAATACATAGAAGTGGTACGCCGCTAACTTATCACACACTATTAGGTATCTTACAATATTAGCGCAGCTTGAGAGGTCGGCATATTTCATGCTATGCACAGTCGCGGGCACCTTAAGATACCGGCGGCTCTGCATATTGCGCAGAATGTGTATGGGACGCAGAATATATATGGGAAGCCGGTGGGCGTCTCAATCCAAATCCCGGGCAGCTGCGACATTTAAATTTTTTCGCACAGCCGCTGTGCACAAATTTGCAACAGCGCCGGCTTTAGCGCCCGTCTCTGAGCCAGGCCCTCTGTCTGCAAACTGACACGTGGCAACATCATGGGGAGGCCATAGGATGAGGAACAGGCCTTCCAGCTGCTTTGTTGAACTAGAAATCCCAGCATGCCTTGCAACAGTTTTAGCATAGCCAAATAGCTAAACTGTTGCAAGGCATGCTGGGATGTGTAGTTCCACAACATCTGAGGAACCGCTTATTGTCCACCGATAGGATAGAGGGTAGATACATCAGACGGTGACTGTACCTCACTGTGTATGTGTATGCTAGTGGGGCGTCCTCAGGTCTGAGGGTACAGGTATACGACAGAGCAGCCAATGTATGGCCAGCTTACATACTCGGATATACTCATTGGCCACATATTAAGGTCTGAGGGGTTTTTAGAAGTGGAGATATTGCACATAGCAACCAATCAGATTCTAGCTATTATCTTCTATAAGGTGCTAGATACAGTAAATGTTAAGTAGAATCTGATTGGCTGCTTTGGGCAACACCTCCTTCTCTAAAAATCCACACTGTAGTAACTATGGGGTCTATTTACTAAGCAATGTTTGGAGACAGAGTGAAAAGTGATAAGGTACCAGCCAATCAGCTCCCAACTGTCATTTTTCAAACACAGCCTGTGAGATGACAGTTGGGAGCTGATTGGCTGGTACCTTATCACTTTCTTATCACTTTTCACTCTGTCTCCTAACACTGCTTAGTAAATAGACCCCTGTACCCCATAGCATTAAATGGGCAAGAGCAATCGCACACCTGGCTATCCGCACTGGGCCTTATTCAGGGTTGTACGCTATGCCGATTAAGTTAAGCGATTATCACCTGACTGCGCACGTGCCACCAGGCAGGGGCCGTTTTGTCTGAGGTAACTGGGAGCGGGGAGACAAACGCTCTCGTATCGCAACCATTTCAGGGGAGCATTTACCAGCCGCTGACTTCGATCCTCTACGCAGGAAACCTGGCTCGGGCGTCTTAGGTACGGCGACCATTCTGAGAAATCATAGTCTCACTCAGGAAGTCAGTGTTTGCCTGGTCAGCGTCCGACGCTGCGTGGTTGCAGATAGCTGCAATGGCTCCGGTGGGCGTCTCAGGACAAGTCCCGGCTGCTGTTGCATTAGCCAATTTTCGCACATCCTCAGCTGTAAAAATGGCGGCTGCAACATCATTAGCTTCCAACTCTAAATCAGGCCCACAGTGCGCAAATAGCAGATTTAATTTTGTGAAACCAGATATTTAAAAATCATCATTTGACAATTTTGGTAAATGAGAAAATGTCACTTTAAGGTGGATGGACGTTTGGTATTCAGTGCAGAGCAGGGAGGAAAAAGATTCCCTGCACCAAACGCATTCCGTGTCTGACAGCAATTTAGCCGAGTACCCTTGATGATGTCACTAACAGCAATACAGATTTCAAGAGCTATTGAGAGATCATCATGACAGAAAGATAAGTACAGAGATTTTCTCTACAGTATTCCACCTACCGAACAGCTGACGCCGACAGCACGGCCACCGGGGTACAAGCCAAAAATTTTATTTGGCTGTTAGTGATTGCACGGATATTTTGGTAAACTTCTGATGCTGTATAACATAATACTTCTTTATGCTGTAAATAGTGGTGGGGTTTTATTTCCCCCCCATGAACTTCACCTGTATCGTCGCTCAGTCAGAGAGGGGTCTATCTAAGAATTATGAGATTCATCTTTCAATTGTGTCAAATGAGACCAACCAAGACCTGATTATCAGGTTTGTTTTTTTTTTTTTAATAATATTATTTATTCAATAGATAAAAAAAGTACAAAAATGAGAAACATAGTGGAGCCTGCACAGAGGCTCTAAATAAACAGATACAAAATTGTTATCTCATATGGAAAATATTTAGTAAATACAACAGTCACATCTATATATTATTTTTTTTTTGTAGAACAATAAAAAAAAAAAAAAGGAAAAAAGGAGAAAAAAAGAAAAGAAAACCTGATTATCAGTTTTTACCTGCCAATTACACATACATATACAGTATATATACCGACATACATATAAGGGGAGTATCCACATGTAAGGCGGCGTGGCCACTCCTCCTATTTAAAAAAAAAGAGCACAATCCTCCCTCCTATCAGGTGCAGGCAGAGGAGACTGCTGGCTGTACACCAGGGAAGGGCTTGTAGCAACATTTGCATATTTGCATAAAGTACCAGGCATGCGACTGGCAAAAGCAGTCATGGACTGAAGGCAGTGTGGGATGACGGTGTGGGATGACTGAAGGCAGTGTGGGATGACGGTGTGGGATGACTGAAGGCAGTGTGGGATGACGGTGTGGGATGACTGAAGGCAGTGTAGGATGATGGTGTGGGATGACTGTAGGCAGTGTAGGATGACGGGTGTGGGATGACTGAAGGCAGTGTGGGATGACGGTGTGGGATCACTGTAGGCAGTGTGGGATGACGGTGTGGGATGACTGAAGGTAGTGTGGGATGACGGTGTGGGATGACTGAAGGCAGTGTAGGATGACGGTGTGGGATGACTGAAGGCAGTGTGGGATGACGGTGTGGGATGACTGAAGGCAGTGTGGGATGACGGTGTGGGATGACTGAAGGCAGTGTAGGGTGACGGGTGATGCGATGACTGAAGGCAGTGTAGGATGATGGTGTGGGATCACTGAAGGCAGTGTAGGATGACGGTGTTGGATGACTGAAGGCAGTGTAGGATGACGCTGTGGGATGACTGAAGGCAGTGTAGGATGACGGTGTGGGATGACTGAAGGCAGTGTAGGATGACGGTGTGGGATGACTGAAGGCAGTGTAGGATGACGGTGTGGGATGACTGAAGGCAGTGTAGGATGACGGTGTGGGATGACTGAAGGCAGTGTAGGATGACGGCGTGGGATGACTGAAGGCAGTGTGGGATGACGGTGTGGGTTGACTGAAGGCAGTGTGGGATGATGCTGTGGGATGACTGAAGGCAGTGTGGGATGACGGTGTGGGATGACTGAAGGTAGTGTGGGATGACGGTGTGGGATGACTGAAGGCAGTGTGGGATGACGGTGTGGGATCTCTGACGGCAGTGTGGGATGACTGTAGACAGTGTGGGATGATGGTCTGGGATCACTGGCGGCAGTGTGGGATGATGGTCTGGGATCACTGGCGGCAGTGTAGGATGACGGTGTGGGATGACTGAAGGCAGTGTAGGATGACGGTGTGCGATGACTGAGGGCAGTGTGGGATGACGGTGTGGGATGACTGAAGGCAGTGTAGGATGATGCTGTGGAATGACTGAAGGCAGTGTAGGATGATGCTGTGGGATGACTAAAGGCAGTGTAGGATGACGGGTGTGGGATGACTGAAGGCAGTGTAGGATGATGGTGTGGGATCACTGACGGCAGTGTGGGATGATGGTCTAGGATCACTGGCGGCAGTGTGGGATGACAGTGTAGGATCTCTGACGGCAGTGTGGGATGACGGTGTGGGATGACTGAAAGTAGTGTAGGATGAATGAAGGCAGTGTGGGATGATGGTGTGGGATCTCTGACGGCAGTGTGGGATGACAGTGTAGGATCTCTGACGGCAGTGTGGGATGACTGAAAGTAGTGTAGGATGAATGAAGGCAGTGTGGGATGATGGTGTAGGATCACTGGCGGCAGTGTGGGATGATGGTGTAGGATCACTGGCGGCAGTGTGGGATGATGGTGTGGGATGACTGAAAGCAGTGTGTAATGACGGTGGGGGATCACTGAATGCAGTGTGTAATGATGGTGGGGGATCACTGGAGGCAGTGCGTAATGACTGTGGGGGATCACTGGAGGCAGTGCGTAATGAGGGTGAGGGATCACAGAAGGCAGTGCGTAATGACGGTGGGGGATCACTGGAGGCAGTGCGTAATGACGGTGGGAGATCACTGAATGCAGTGCGTAATACGGTGGGGGATCACTGGAGGCAGTGCGTAATGACGGTGGGAGATCACTGAATGCAGTGCGTAATGACGGTGGGGGATCACGGAAGGCAGTACGTAATGACGGTGGGGGATCACGGAAGGCAGTGCGTAATGACGGTGGGGGATCACTGAAGGCCGTGCATAATGACGGTGGGGGATCACTGAAGGCCGTGCATAATGACGGTGGGGGATCACTGAAGGCAGTGCGTAATGACGGTGGGGGATCACTGAAGGCAGAGCGTAATGACGGTGGGGAATCACTGGAGGCAGTGCGTAATGAAAGTGGGGGATCACTGGAGGCAGTGCGTAATGACAGTGGGGGATCACTGGAGGCAGTGCGTAATGACAGTGGGGGATCACTGGAGGCAGTGCGCAATGACAGTCGGGGGTCACTGAAGGCAGTGCGTAATGACAGTCGGGGGTCACTGAAGGCAGTGCGTAATGACAGTGGGGGATCACTGAAGGCAGTGCATAATGACAGTGGGGGATCACTGAAGGCAGTGTTCACTGACAGTGGGGGATCACTGAAGGCAGTGTGTAATGACAGTGGGGGATCACTGGAGGCAGGGTGTAATGACAGTGGGGGATCACTGAAGGCAGTGCATAATGACAGTGGGGGATCATTGAAGGCAGTGCGTAATGACAGTGGGGGATCACTGAAGGCAGTGTACACTGACAGTGGGAGTTCACTGGAGGCAGTGCGTAATGACAGTGGGGGATCACTGAAGGCAGTGCGTAATGACAGTGGGGAATCACTGGAGGCAGTGCGTAATGACAGTGGGGGATCACTGGAGGCAGTGCGTAATGACAGTGGGAGATCACTGAAGGCAGTGTACACTGACAGTGGGAGATCACTGGAGGCAGTGCGTAATGACAGTGGGGGATCACTGGAGGCAGTGCGTAATGACAGTGGGGGATCACTGGAGGCAGTGCGTAATGACAGTGGGGGATCACTGGAGGCAGTGCGTACTGACAGTGGGAGATCACTGGAGGCAGTGCGTAATGACAGTGGGGGATCACTGAAGGCAGTGCGTAATGACAGTGGGGGATCACTGAAGGAGTGCGTAATGACAGTGGGGGATCACTGAAGGCAGTGCTTAATGACAGTGGGGGATCACTGAAGGCAGTGCGGTAATGACAGATGGGGGATCACTGAAGGCAGTGCCCAATGACAGTGGGGGATCACTGAAGGCAGTGCGCATTGACAGTGGGGGATCACTGAAGGCAGTGCGCAATGACAGTGGGGGATCACTGGAGGCAGTGCGTAATGACAGTGGGGGATCACTGAAGGCAGTGCGTAATGACAGTGGGGGATCACTGAAGGCAGTGCGTAATGACAGTGGGGGATCACAGAAGGCAGTGTGTAATGACAGTGGGGGAACACTGAAGGCAGTGCGTAATGACAGTGGGGGATCACTGAAGGCAGTGCGTAATGACAGTGGGGGATCACTGAAGGCAGTGTACACTGACAGTGGGGGATCACTGGAGTGTAGTGCAGTGTAGTGCGTAATGACAGTGGGGGATCACTGGAGGCAGTGCGTAATGACAGTGGGGGATCACTGGAGGCAGTGCGTAATGACAGTGGGGGATCACTGAAGGCAGTGCATAATGACAGTGGGGGATCACTGAAGGCAGTGCGTAATGACAGTGGGGGATCACTGAAGGCAGTGCTTAATGACAGTGGGGGATCACTGAAGGCAGTGCGGTAATGACAGAAGGGGGATCACTGAAGGCAGTGCCCAATGACAGTGGGGAATCACTGAAGGCAGTGCGCAATGACAGTGGGGGATCACTGGAGGCAGTGCGCAATGACAGTGGGGGATCAGTGGAGGCAGTGCGTAATGACAGTGGGGGATCACTGAAGGAAGTGCGTAATGACAGTGGGGGATCACTGAAGGCAGTGCGTAATGACAGTGGGGGATCACAGAAGGCAGTGCGTAATGACAGTGGGGGAACACTGAAGGCAGTGCGTAATGACAGTGGGGGATCACTGAAGGCAGTGCGTAATGACAGTGGGGGATCACTGAAGGCAGTGTACACTGACAGTGGGGGATCACTGGAGGCAGTGTGTAATGACAGTGGGGGATCACTGAAGGCAGTGTGTAATAACAGTGGGAGATCACTGAAGGCAGTGCGTAATGACATAGGGGGAGGGTCACTGAAGGCAGTGCGTAATGACAGTGGGGGATCACTGAAGGCAGTGCGTAATGACAGTGGGGGATCACTGATGGCAGTGCGTAATCAAGGTGGGGGATCACTGAAGGCAGTGCGTAATGACAGTTGGGGATCACTGAATGTAGTGCGTAATGACAGTGGGGGATCACTGGAGGCAGTGTGTAATGACAGCGGGGGATCACTGGAGGCAGTGCGCAATGACAGCGAGGGATCACTGGAGGCAGTGCGCAATGACTGGGGGATCACTGGAGGCAGTGCGTAATGACTGGGTGATCACTGAAGGCAGTGCGTAATGACAGTGGGGGATCACTGAATGTAGTGCGTAATGACAGTGGGGGATCACTGGAGGCAGTGCGTAATGACAGTGGGGGATTACTGGAGGCAGTGCGCAATGACAGTGGGGGATCACTGGAGGCAGTGCGTAATGACAGTGGGGGATCACTGAAGGCAGTGCGTAATGACAGTGGTGGATCACTGAATCTAATGCGTAATGACAGTGGGGGATCACTGGAGGCAGTGTGTAATGACAGTGGGGGATCACTGGAGGCAGTGTGCAATGACAGTGGGGGATCACTGGAGGCAGTGTGTAATGACAGTGGGGGATCACTGGAGGCAGTGTGTAATGACAGTGGGGGATCACTGGAGGCAGTGTGTAATGACAGTGGGGGATCACTGGAGGCAGTGTGCAATGACAGTGGGGGATCACTGGAGGCAGTGTGTAATGACAGTGGGGGATCACTGGAGGCAGTGCGTAATTACAGTGGGGGATCACTGAAGGCAGTGTATAATGACTGGGGGATGACTGGAGGCAGTGTGTAATGACAGTGGGGGATCACTGGAGGCAGTGTATAATGACGGTGGGGGATCACTGGAGGCAGTGTGCAATGATGGATCTGAACAATATATTGTATGGATTGTGCAGTGGGTGCGCCCCATCCAGTGTTTGTACAGCAGATGGGACGATGCAATGAACGTTGCCATGCCGTTACATCCTGGGACGTGGAGAGGGAGGGGCGGATTCTAATTACCCGGGCTTGCTAGAGTGGCCCAGTTCCGCCCCCCCCTCCCTCTTATCTCACAGCAGCCCAGCACACGCTGCTGTGTGCTGGGCTGCAGTGGGGAGACTGCCTGCGGCTGCTGAGCACTGTGGGGGGATTTGCGCCGGGCTGAGGGGCTCACAGCGCCCCCCTCCCCACCTTTTTTTAAAAACATTCTTTAGCCTAAGGGGCATGGCCAAGCCCCTTTGCCCCAGACCCGGCGTGACTCTTGACACCCCTGGTTACATGCAGCATGTAAGGATATACTGTGCTGTTGTACTGGATTGTGCTTTGTATCGTTATATGGCGTAGTTCCGTCGCTGGGTACACACATGGCATAGCGTGTACCCAGCTTTAGTTCTATATTTCATTTGTCTGGGCATAGAGATGAATGTTCTGCTGTCTTTCTTCCTGATTGTTGGGTGCGTTTATTTTTGTCAGTTTGGAATAAATGGTGGAGCAGGGTAGTGTGAGGGTAACAGAGGTGACAGAAGGACATTATGGCATTTGGGTCAGGTGCAGAATAATTGGTGCCCTCCCAAGTGTAATAATTCCCAGCACACACCTGGGGCTCTTATCTCTGCCAACCCTCCTATAGCTAATTATCACTTGTCTGCCCCCCACACGTCTGCACAGAGGAGTGTGTGTGTGCTGAGGTGTGGGAGGGGGGGAGAGAATTGGGCTTTTGGTTTGGAAACAAAGGAAAACAAAGAATAAACTCCAGGTACAATATGGCCTCTCTTCTCTAGGTCTGCCCTTACCCCTTTCATCATATAGAGTTTACAGTTTATGTTTTATTATTATGATGAAATCATTGTGTTTTATTCCCTATATTCCTTCATACAATCATGGAGGAGGATGTTTCTCTCCACTCCCGTTGGCGCGTGTGCGTCCGGCGAGATGCTGATGCACGTTGTGCCCGATATAGCTACACCGGCTGACGCAATGCTGGAATGCAGATCAAAAATAGAAAGTGCGAGTGTATGAGGATGGGGGTCTGATTCAAGGCTGAATCTTTTTTTATTCCCTCCTCATGCATCAGCAGCGCTCAGAGGATAGAGAGAGTGGTATGTATCGGGGAAACGGGCAGCAATACAATCAGCCGGCGTGTAACCATGGCGACGCCAGAATGAATGTACAATGGATCACACACGGTTCAGAGCAGACACTGAGAGCTTATGTGTGAACCGCAGTGATGTCTATGAAAAGCATTTTCCCTTCTACTGTACACATAGTGCACCTTTCATGCTCTGCATGGACAGCGGCATAATACGGGCTTTGTTTAAATAGGGCAAACAGGAGACTACAGTAGCAATATGGCCGTGTAGGCAAAGGAGAGGCACAATGATTAAACCTTTGGGGGGAGATGTACTAAGCTCAGATAAACGTGCAGAGTGATAAACGAGCAGCCACTCAGCTCCCAACTATCATATCACAGGTTGTGTTTTAAAAATGACAGTTGGGAGCTGATTGGCTGGTGGTTTATCACTCTCCAATTTATCACTTTCCAGAGCTTAGTACATCTGGCCCTAAGGATCTCTAACTCCACGTGGACAAAGGTCACTTCTTTGGGATGAGCAGAGTTTGCTGGAATAACAGCGTACCGTGCACCCAAATGTACAGCGGAATGGATAATGCTGGTGCTATATAAATGTTAATTAAAAAAAAAAAAGGGTTCAGTTGCCCACCATGATATATATAGGAGGGGGCGGCCAGGTTGGCATAGCGTTGGCGGCATCCCTGCTGCCGGGGTGTTTGTGTTAAGGATCGGGGGGTGGGGGGGCAAGGTGTTGGTGCAGGGAAGGGGGGGAGGGTAGGGGTAGACAGCTGGACGGGAGACTTGTCCACCTTTCAGGGAGGTATGTATAATATAGGCCATGTCAAACATATTACATAGTCACATGTCCAGCATATTATGAAATACCATGTTCAAGATATTATGCGGACCCTGGCCCATGTCCATCATATTATATAACAACATGTGAAACATACTGTATTATATAGCCCCAAGCACAGCATATTACATAGTACCATATTATATAGCTCCATGTCCAGCATATTATATAATGCCATGTAAAACATATTATATAGCTCCATGTCCAGCATATTATGTGACACCTTATCAAACAGACTATACTACTTCATGTCCAGCACAATTATCACCATGTGAAACATATTATATAGCCCTAAGCACAGCATATTACATAACACCATGTCAAACATAATATATAGCTCCATGTTCAGCATATTATACGGCACCATAACATACATGCGTATCCCTATACTATATATCCTCATGCCCATCATATTAGATAATGCCATGTCAAAAATATACGCATAGCTCCACGTCCAGCATATTATATAATGCTATGTCAAACATATTATACTTATAGCTCCATGTCCAGCATATTATATGACACCTTATCAAACCTACTATATAGCTTCATGTACAGCATATTCTATAACACCATGTCAAACATATTCTATAAAGCCATGTCACACATACTATATACAGTAGTCTCATGTTCAGCATATTATATAATGTAATGTCAAACATACTATATACAGTAGTCTCATGTCCAGCATATTATATAAAGCAATATCTAACATACTATATACAGTAGTCTCATGTTCAGCATATTATATAATGCAATGTCAAACATACTGTATACAGCAGTCTCATGTCCAGCATATTATATAAAGCCATGTCACACAAACTATATACAGTAGTCTCATGTCCAGCATATTATATAATGCAATGTCTAACATACTATATACAGTAGTCTCATGTCCAGCATATTATATAAAGCCATGTCAAACATACTATATACTGTAGTCTCATGTTCAGCATATTATATAATGCAATGTCAAACATACTATAAACAGTAGTCTCATGTCCAGCATATTATATAAAGCAATATCTAACATACTATATACAGTAGTCTCATGTTCAGCATATTATATAATGTAATGTCAAACATACTGTATACAGTAGTCTCATGTCCAGCATATTATATAAAGCAATATCTAACATACTATATACAGTAGTCTCATGTTCAGCATATTATATAATGCAATGTCTAACATACTATATACTGTAGTCTCATGTTCAGCATATTATATAATGCAATGTCTAACATACTATATACAGTAGTCTCATGTTCAGCATATTATATAAAGCAATATCTAACATACTATATACAGTAGTCTCATGTCCAACATATTATATAAAGCAATATCTAACATACTATATACAGTAGTCTCATGTTCAGCATATTATATAATGCAATGTCTAACATACTATATACAGTAGTCTCATGTCCAGCATATTATATAAAGCAATATCTAACATACTATATACAGTAGTCTCATGTCCAACATATTATATAAAGCAATATCTAACATACTATATACAGTAGTCTCATGTCCAACATATTATATAAAGCAATATCTAACATACTATATACAGTAGTCTCATGTTCAGCATATTATATAATGCAATGTCTAACATACTATATACAGTAGTCTCATGTCCAGCATATTATATAAAGCAATATCTAACATACTATATACAGTAGTCTCATGTCCAGCATATTACAGGACACTATGTCAAACATATTACATAACCACACACCCTGCATTTTATATAACACCATGTCTTGATAAATTAAGCTCAGTGTCCGGGACCTGATGTATTAAATAGCACCATGTATATTAGGGAGCCCCAGTAGTCCAGTATGTGATATAGCACCAATTGTCCAGCATCCCCTATCTGGCAATAGCACCAGGGGTAGGGACAGCCGTCTATAGATATATAATTAGCAGCACCCGTGATTGATAACAAGGGCTGACTGCTGCTTCTTCAGAGAACCCCAGCAGCTATTCAGAGTTCAGTGTATGGGAAGCAACGCGTGCCTAAAAGCAGCTATAAAGCAGACTTTTCTGCAGCATGTACTAAGTCTCTGGACACATAATATTAAGTCACCTCTGAGCTTCGCCAATGTAACAAAAAGCATATTGCCAGCAGTGTCTACATATTTAACAAGCAGTAGATTATACTTTGCATTGCTGTCATCTATTTCACGTAGAGTGGTTCTCAGTAACCAATCCTAACCACAACACTGGCCTAGGTAAGGGCACTGGTCAGAGGCCTAACAATTGGTATTGCCATAATTCACACTCGTATCTAAATAATAACACAACTGGCCAGTCCTGATCTGTCCAGGCGACGTGTCTTATCTGGAGAACTATGTTATATCATTCTCTAGTATTGGACACTAGTTTGGAAAGCAGTTGCTCCTTGCACGCAGCCATATTTCTGTGAAAGTCCAGCTCCCGACTCCCGGCCTGATTTAGAGACGGATATAGTGTCAATGTTACCACAGTTAAGTGATTTTTTTTTGCTACTGCAAATGCGTGAAAACTCCTGGAAACTCTTACTGCGCACACACAAAGCCAAGTGTCTGATGGCGTTCCCAATTACGTACGGCATCGCTGACACTTGAGAAGGGGTTTTAAATCCCTCCCCCCCTCTCTCTCGCAGTATGTAGACAATTCACGTCAACGTTTCAGAAGTCAACATTTTGGTGTCAACATTTTGTCTGTCAACATGGTGGCTGCATCCCAACATGGAGAACCTACCACTATACCACTACCGACATCATACAAGCAGTGCCATACCATGATGCCAGCAGTGCACCCGTAGTGCCCTGCGTCGTCAGTGACTCTACACTGTAACTGAATTGGTCACATTCTCAACCACACTCTTTCCAGTGCTTCATCCAATGGGAAGCACTAGAGAGGCACGAGGCACAGAACACCAGATACTAGAACCTGCAGATATATCCCAGGCACGTTTGAGCCCAGGATTTTCCGTAAAGATGCCAAAAACCTCTTTGCTGGCATGTATGCGAAAACGATTTGACCCTCAAGTGTTTTGGTTTTGGTTCTGGGCTTAAAAAAAAATAATTGTTAAAAACAACTAAAATCATGTCATTTTTTTGCAATCCAAAATCTGAAATTCTGATTTAAAATCCAAATTCTGAAAAACACAGATAGATCAGAACCGTGACTCGAATCTGTCCGGATTCCCGAAATTTGGGTGGATTCGGATTTCTGTAGAACCGGACCGCACATCCCTTGTCTATAGTAATGTACAGACAGATATACTGTTGAGGTTTGCTGTTGGCTGAACTCACCTCAATTTCCACTGCGCATGGCCAATATTCAAATAATTATACTCATTATATATTTCCTTCACTTGTCTTTTTAAGAAATCATTTTTTTATCTTAATATTATTGCTACATATAGATTGCAGTGCTGTACTGAGCAAGCAATACTTAGGTACAGACCATTATAGGAAGGAAACAATGTGTGCCCTCATTCCCCCCCTACCTGTTGTCAGAACTATTACTGGACAATGAACAGGGAGTTGTGTTGGGTATGAAATCCCGACGGCTCGTTGGCCACTGGGATGAAATGGCGAACGCCGGAAACCCGACAGAGGAGAATCCCGACGGAGCATGTAAGTACCCTAACCCTACCCTTCTTCCTCACCTAACCCTCCCTCTTCCTTTGAGGTGCCTAACCCTAAAACTCCCGGGGTGGTGCCTAACCCTAAGTCCCTCCCCGAGGGTGCCTAAATCTAACCCTCCCCCCCGCACCCTAAACCTAACCCTCCCGATGGGGTGCCTAACCACCCCCCAGTGGCGCCTAACCCTAACCTCCCCCCTTCCCCTAGCCTAACCCTCCCCAGGGAGTGCCTAAACCTAACCCCTCCCTCCCGCCAGCGGCTAAGTGCTAAGGACGACCGGACTTACCTCGATCAGTCCGGTGTTCTTCGGCATTCCGGCCTTGGGATTAAGATAAGCTTCGGTATTTTGACGCCTATCTTAAGTCCCTTGTCGGGCTTCTGCTGTCAGGATATATAGACTGGTGGCATTTAGTCCGCCGGTCTATAAAACTACATCCCGTCTTAATGGATAATTCCAAAAACCTGGTGGCGTATCATGAACAAAACACCTAATTGGACAGGAGCAACTTACCAAATCCAATCAGTTGTCTGCATTCATTACATCCCTCCTGTCCAAGCAATTAGAATCACTAATACAAGAAGATTCCTATGCACTCAAAGCTCATCTTTCCTTATCCAGTGCTTGGCCACTACAATTGGGGTCCCTGTTGAGGAGGGAGGTGCCACCCAAAGCACTATATGAAGCAGAAACCTGTCCAAAAAAATCTTACTTTCTAAAAGAAATAGAGAAATATTAAGTTTTCGTCAGAAATGTCATTCACAGGGGCAGATTCTGCACCATAATACAGAGGAAAAATACATAAATATTCAATTCAACAATGTATCTAGGAAACAGCCTATCAATGGGTTAATAATTAGTCAAATTAATAATAATACTTTGGAAAACTTGTGCTAAAATCATGTATAATCTGTTCTGTATGAAAGAAATTAATCTTCGGGGAAGGGGGAATAACAATCATTTTAGGCTATCAGTTACTGCCCAGCCATCTCTGCAAGGATGTGCAGCCAAGGAGTTAATAAGTAGAATACGGCCAGAACCAGCATACTGCATAAGAGGCGCAGCAGGGTTGGCTGAGCCTGGGCCCTGCACTATGTATATTGGTGCAGTGTTATGCCTCAGTGTATTTTAATGGAATATCTACTTCTGCTCTATGGGAAAGGAGCTAAAAATAGCATCTGTGGGTCTCTCAGGGGCTGTTCACTCTGTGACAGTGACTTGCAGGCACCAGGACGTATGCAGGGCTGCAACAGGGGGGGGGGGGGGGGTGAGACACACACACAGGATTATTATCAGTGATACAACCATACACTGGATATCTTTAAAGCAATATATATATTTATAGCCTTCAATTTTTTTTTTATATTGGGGATTAATTAGTTAAAAATAGAAGACTTTTTTTTTATTTATTTTTTTAATTCTTCTACAGAGGGAAGTCTATTTTTTTTTTTTTTTCCTCTTTTCCAGACATGAATTTACTGTGGGAATATACGGTGATCTTTCATGCCCAAGGAGCTGGTGTACGGGGCAATCCGATGGTCCTCACAAGCTTTCATCCAGCAGGGAGAGAAGCTTACCAGGTGAGGCTATGAACAACTAACCCTGTCCGGTAATCCATGTGTGTTTTTGCAAGGATACAGTACATGCCAACAGTGGTCCGGGCACAGATGCTGCAATTGGAATTAGAGGCATCCTTTCAATATAATTGCCTAAAAAAAAAATTTAATAAAAAAAAAAAAAAAGCCTTTTTCTACAACCTTATCTACAAAACCTTATTATTCTCTCAACTATTCATTATCACTTAGTTTGTTGTAGTGATTTATTTTCCCATTTTAGCTATTGGTTTTATTCCACGTGAGTCTAATTGCCCATGTTTTAGTTGTAATTTTTTTTTTTTTTTTTTTTTTAAATTACATTTTTTTATTTATTTTTTTATTTTTAATTCTCAATAATTGCATTCTTGAATACACCATTTGCATTTAGTTCTTTGTAACCCTAACCCCCCCCCCCTCCCCAACAGTTTTTTTAATTTATTTTTGGCTGTGAGACCTGGACGGGGAGATGGGAGAGAAACAAATATGAAATAGGGGAGACGAAAGAATCTAGCGCCCCCTCCTTTATTTTTAGAATCCCGAAAGGGCGTTTCAGATTTTGCTCAAAATGGGTTAATCCGACGGGCCATGCAAAACCTGATTCCAATGCAATAAAGAATTTATGCTCTCACTACTGCCGTAATACTAGCTGGATAGGAGGGAATGCACTTTGCAACGTGTGTTTTTACCCCTGATATGGATTAGAGCATTTGAAATGTATTTCCGTATTGGCTAGTCCCTCAGAGGAGCTAGCATTTTACGGTCTATGACATTAAGCTTCAAGGCTGCACGGAAAGGCTTGAATGAATTGTTAGCGCAATAGAGAGCGAAAATAAATTCTAAATAATGTCGAACGATATATTCTAATCTGTTGTAGAAGGCGCTCGGAAGTGGTCTGGCTTGTCAACAGCTATATTTCAGAATCAGAATAATGAGATATTAACGTGTCACCGGGGGAACGCACAGGCCTCGTTTAAATGCGTAATTACCCACATTCACTAATTAAATTCTACCAGCCCACCCCTTGTGTTTATTTGCTAAGATCTAAAAGTGCTGCAACATATTGCAGAATGCAGGAGAGCTGGGGAAACTGGACTAGTGCTATAAATACAATATTCCCAGAACGAACAAAACCAGGTGGGACAAGAAGCACAGATGGCTCGCCACTGCTTAGGAAGAAAAGATATAATAATAATTATTAATAATTGAATTGCAGTCTCAGTAGCTGCTCTCCATTCATCCTTGGTCTTGTCCCTTTTTCCCAGCTTGCACTACATACACGCAGAAAAAAAAAACCCTGTAGGATTTGCATAACACAGCGGTGTAAAGGAGCATTTGAATTGGTAATATGATGGTGTGTGAGCAGTTATAGTCTTGTTCTTTGTGAGCGATAGCTATATCAGAAGACCCCTTACACAGCGAGCGGCAGCTCTCTGTAGCCTCACACGCACATATTAATATGCTAGATAAAAGATATGCATCCTTGCATAATCACATGGAATCATTAACTTCAATACATGTGCCCATGTAGTAGGACATGTACATAGGACAAATGCCACGTATGCCGTAGTGTTCGGGCCCTGCACTTTCAAAAGTTATGGCATTAAAATGCCTAAAGGAATTATTTGTGAAACTACGCAAATATGGCCGACATCGTTGTTGAAGCATACATGTCCTCTACTTGCAGCGGAGGCTGCCATTTTGTAGCCTGGACAAATATTCAGCCCATCAGCTACTAGGGTAGAGGAAGGATTAAGGCTTGTGGATGCCCCTGCCAACATAATTGTGAAAATGTTATCTTGGTGTTTGTCTGCTGCCATCTCCCCCCCCCCCCCCCATCCTCCCATCTAGTGCAATAGTGCAGTGATAGTGTATCATTGCATGCCCCAGGAGCCCGATTCTGACGTAGCAGCGGCTATTGGCGGTCGCCCGTCCGGGACTTTATGCAACTGTCGCCATAAACTCCTTCCGTTGTCTACAGCTGTTCAGCTGAATGTGCAAGGACTCAGGCGCCCACATGCAGCTCCTGTACACGCAGTAATACCGATTGGGGCATCCTTAGACGCCACAATCGGTCGCATCATTGAATCTTGCGCTACCTGCAGTTTCTATGTCTGACTACGGCCTCCTTTGCATGTGGCTGTGCATGTGTGAACCCCCCCACACACACGGGGGGGGGGGGAGGGTGTGGCCTAGATTTATATGTGTAGTGGTACCAGTATCTGTGCTTTTTCTGATGGAATATGAATTGCTGCTTTGGATGCACAGTATAGGGAATATTGCCCGCTCCCTACTAATAGCTTCTTACACGTCGACCTATAGTGTGTCGACCTTTTGTCCCTGTCGACCTATTGACTGTGTAATATCTGGTGTCTATCTAGACATTGTCGACCTTTTTACTGTGTATCTATAGTCCGGAACCCCTACTAATTGCCGAAGCAATTACTGATCCTATGGGCTTATAGTCATTCTCTATAGAACATACACCTAACAGCCTACCCTTCTATCCAGTTCAATTAATTTACTGTAAGCGCCTCTGCATTGCCTGTGGCTAGTACCTAAGACAGTAACAAGCAGTGTGTAACCACCGGATGACACCAAGGGCCTCATTCAGAGGCGGTCGGAGGATGCAAGCGGTCGCTCAGAAACTGGGCGGCCACCTGCATCCTGACCGCCCTCCTCTGTTGCGGTCGTTAGGCTGTGGGTTAACACCCACAGCTCTAATGACCGCTCCGGTGATGGTCGCGATGGTCAGAGACCATCGCGACCATCGGGGCTTACGACGAGACCCTAGGGTAGGGTCTCACTTGTCGTAAGCCCCGGAGAGCTTCTGGCTCTGTCAGAGCCGGAAGCTCTCCACTGACATCACTAATGATGTCAGTGGGGCCTCCCCCAAACGGCAGGCGTTCCCATGGGAACGCCTTCGTTTGGGCTGCCACCCCCACGGCCCGCCTTCCAAACGGGGCGAGCTGTCAATCAACATCGACAGCTCGCCCCCTTTGGATCGAGACCCGATACGACCGGCGCTGTCGGTCGTAGCGGGTCTCATGCATGCGCACGATGGCGCCAGCACCGTCGTGCGCATGCTCTGTGGGGGCCATCAACCCGGTCCGAGCGCATCGCCGCTAACGACCGAGTCTGAATGACCCCCCAAGTCCCTATCAGCTGAGGCGCTATCCTAAAAGCTATTTTCACCTTTAACAAAAAAATAAATAGAAACTATAGAAACTTGCACTAGCCCTATAACAGGTGCATTGTCTGACTGCGCTCTCCTATGGCTGCAGCTGTGCGTCTGTGGATGCAGACGCTTGCATTGTCACATCCCCGACGCTCCCATAGCCCATTTCTGCCTACATTTCAAGCCACCTCCCAGTCACTAACCAGGAACGTCCATCCCTTTAGCGCCACTTTTCTGATCCCGTCTGATCCGAAGACAAGAGCGCCTTTATGCGTTACCAATGTGTTCCGCATGGGCATGGTGTAAGAGATAGACAGTAATTAGTTAGACAATGTCTAGATAGACACCAGATGTTAGACAGTCAATAGTTAGACAGGGAAAAAAGTTAGACACAAACAAAAGTCAGACACACTAAAGTTCGACAGGTACAAAAGTTCGACATGAAAATGGTCAACAATTTAATTTTTTTTTGCTTTTTAGCCCTAATCTTCACCCTAACCCTAACCTTCACTCCTGGTGCCTAACCCTAACCGTCTGGGTAAGTGCCTAACCCTAACCATGGGGGCAAGTGCCTAACCCTAAAAAAATAATTAAAAAAAATGTGTTGACTATTTTTATGTCGATTTTTTTCATGTCGAACTTTTGACCCTGTCAACCTTTTGTACCTGTCGAACTTTTTACATGTCTAACTTTAGTGTGTCTAACTATTGACTGTCTAACATCTGGTGTCTATCTAGACATTGTCTAATTACTCTGTCTATAGTCCGGAACCCGTTCCGCATGCGCCGTGGGGGTTCTCGGAATTGTTTGCTCATGTACAGTTGCAAATAGTCACTCAACTATGTAAGGATTGGCATTGCGTGCCCATGGTACCATCCAGCCGAATGACCACATAATTCAGGGCCAATGTCCCTGCAAAGAGAATGTTGATAATTTGCTAACTAACATCGGGGCCTATTTATCAGCGAGTTTTATCATATGCAACAAGTTTTAAAACTCATTGCGTCTGATAAATGGTGCTCCAGCCAATCAGCTCCCAACTGTCATTTTTCAAACAGATGACAGGAGCTGATTGGCTGGAGCACCAGTTATCAAACACAATGAGTTTTATCACTTATTGCATATGATAAAACTCTTTAATAAATGTTCCTCTATCATCTCTTATTGCCACAGTATGCAGCTATAAGACAGAGAAAAATATGCTCGCACTTGGTTTTACTCACAGTAATAATGCTCTATAGGTATACAAAACAGAAAGACTTTTGCTATCTGCGCTAATCTGTGTGTATCTAGAAAATAACAGCATGAGGGATTTTGTTCATATTTTGATTAAAACATTTAAACTTGTAGCTCTCTGTCAAGGGACCCTAATTGTCTGCAAGTCCTACACTAGCATACATACCCAACACACCATTAAATTGCAGTTAAATGCACTCACTTCTCACGTACCTTTTATACAAGGGCTGGCTTGTGAGCCACACCCAACTTGGCCTCTTGTAGCCTTGATTGAAAGCAGCCATGATAACACTAGGCCAGTGCTTCTTAAACTCTGTCCTCAGGACCCCAAACAGTTCCCGTTTTCCAGGACACCCAGCAGGTGCACAGGTGTAGTCATTACTCCCCGACACATTTCCCAGGTCAGACAGCAGGTGCACAGGTGTATTCATTACTCACTGACACATATCCCAGGTCACCCAGCAGGTGCACAGATGTAGTCGTTACTCACTGACACATTTCCCAGGTCACCCAGCAGGTGCACAGGTGTAGTAATTACTCACCGAAACATTTCCCAGGTCACACAGCAGATTTGCAGGTGTAGTCATTACGCACTGATATATTTTCCAAGGTCACCCAGCAGGTGCACAGGTGTAGTCATTACTCACCGACACATTTCCCAGGTCACCCAGCGGGTGCACAGGTGTATTCATTACTCACTGACACATATCCCAGGTCACCCAGCAGGTGCACAGATGTAGTCATTACTCACTGACACATTTCCCAGGTCACCCAGCAGGTGCACAGGTGTAGTCATTACTCACTGACACATTTCCCAGGTCACTCATTAGGTGCACAGGTGTAGTCATTACTCACTGACACATTTCCCAGGTCACTCACCAGGTGCAGTCATTACTCACTGACACATTTCTCAGGTAACACAGCAGGAGCACAGGTGTAGTCATTGCTCACTGACACATTTCCCAGGTCACACAGCAGGTGTACAGGTGTATTCATTACTCACTGACACATTTCCCAGGTCACCCAGCAGGTGCACAGGTGTAGTCATTACTCACTGACACAAATCCCAGGTCACCCAGCAGGTGCACAGGTGTATTCATTACTCACTGACACATTTCCCAGGTCACCCAGCAGGTGCACAGGTGTAGTCATTACTCACTGACACATTTCCTAGGTCACCCAGCAGGTGCACAGGTGTAGTCATTACTCACTGACACAAACCCAGGTAACACAGCAGGAGCACAGGTGTAGTCATTACTCACTGACGCATTCCCCAGGTCACTCACCAGGTTCACAGGTGTAGTCATTACTCACTGACACATATCCCAGGTCACACAGCAGGTGCACAGGTGTAGTGATTACTCACTGACACATTCCCAGGTCACTCACCAGGTGCACAGGTGTAGTGATTACTCACTGACACATTTCCCAGGTCACTCACCAGGTGCACAGATGTAGTCATTACTGACATGTTCTAAAATATCCATAAAATAGGTGTGCATCTTGGTATCGTGGATGGTAGACAAGGAAGCGTGCTTTGCGGGTCCTCACATTTTGCAGTTTACAAATTATCCTGCCGTTTATAGTAAGGCAGCTTGTTTATTAAAGACATATGACCAGGAAGACGGATAGAACAATTGCAATAACTTTTTTTTTTTTGTCTTTGACAAGACCCAATCTGCTGTGATGAGCTGTGTTTCTTACTTTTCTAGCTGATCATCACCAGAAGGATGTGTTTCTGGAGCTAATCCTAAAGTTACATCATTTTAGCTATAGAGAAACACTGAACCAAACAACTCGTGACTTGAGGATCTGGCTCTTGGAATGTGTGAAACTTATAACATAAGGCTTGAACATGTCCTGACTTTTTTTATTGTTATTAACTAGCGATGGTGTAGCTGCTTATCTGACATAGACTGAGAACCATTGGTGGTTGAACTATCCATGGCATCCTAGCTGTGGGACAGAGGACCTTAGTGTGCCATTCCTAGCCTGTCAGTGCAGGCAGAATCCTTGCTTCCTATTGGAGTAGGGCAAAGTTGGACTTAAATTAGGGGTGGGCAATGAGCGGCTCCCAGCTGTTGTACAACTACACATCCCAGCATGCCCTGCCAGTTTTTCTATTTGGCCATGCTAGAACTGTTGCAAAGCATGCTGGGATTCATAGACGGACTGGAGCTGCTAAGCAGCCCTGGCAGTCCCGCGGTACTACCCCTGCACGCACCTGGCATGGCCACAGCACAAAAAAAGGGACGTGGCCACGCCTCACGGGGGCGAACCGCGAATCACGGGGGTCTAGCCACGCGGCACACCCCCGTCTGTCACTATCCCCAGCCAAGCAGAGTCCTGGGAGGCGGAGCTGCTCAGCCTGAGTTTGACGGCAGACCGGCCCATCTGGCCAACAGCCCTTCTGACATTTGCCAGAAGTGCCAGATGGACAGTCCGGCCCTGCTGGGATTTGTAGTTCAATAACAGCTGGAGTGCTGCTTGTTGCCCGCCCCTGAGTGGTAAATGCATGCTGCTGCTTTCTTTGTACCTGCAAAATGTATCACACTGCAAATCTGTTTGCATTCCGATGGAGTCACATTTTGCACTTACGATGGAGAGAGGAACCAGATCTTCCTAGACAGCTTTTATAGGGGAAGGCTACTTTTGCGATTGTCATTTTTACCTGCCCCTCGCCTATGAATTACACTCTCCGGCCATGAGATGCGATGCGATTTATAAGCATCTTTGCTATGTCTGTGAAGCTACACCTCCAGTCATGTCCCGGCTTCATCCGCTCTTGCCGCAGTCTCAGATGTTGTAGTATACAAATGCCAGTAACTGCCTCCCCCTGGTGTAGTAGCTTGCATCCAGGGAAGCCAAGAGGGGGGGCGCATGTACTAATTACCCAGGCTTGTTGGAGGGGCTGTAGCCATGCCCTCTACAGTACACAGGGCCAGCCCCAATCTCTATGGCCGTTCCTGTGTCTGACTGAGCAAGCTTTGAAACATACACTTGTAGCGCCTCTGCGCGCTGTAACACTGCCGGTGTTTCTCCGCATGCCACCATCGGTGACCATCGACACTTGCACCAGCCCACGGCAGAAGGCGGGCATTTCCATTTACTTGATTTTTGAACAAACTAAATAAAAATAGAAATTATTTCCAACACCACAAAGTGAGGTAAGCGTGACTGCACAGGTATTTACCTCAATAAGTGGTATATTTAGTATACAGTAATCTTCCCACTTCTGAGATCTCTGATGGTCAATGTCAGGCCAATGCAGCAACAAGCGTGTATCCAGGGAATAGCCCAACACTAAGGTGAGGAGAGGCAAGTCAGGGCTCGGTAAGGGTCTAGCACCAGAGAACCACAAGTAACAGGACACCCAGGAAGAGGCGTGAATGTGCCTGATATATATGCGTAATATAGAGTTAGAGGAGTACGCCTATGTTACCATGCCTCAGGACAGTAAGTAGGCCCACCTATCTGTGACTGCCAGGGGCCTAACTAGATATTTGAAGGCCCCATAGCAAAAGTTTGTAAGAGCCTCTATGTACAGCACCTACCAATGGTGAATAAAATGTATATACACAAGGAAGATGGACCCCCCTGAGCTCTGGGCCCCATAGCACCTGCTATGTCTTTGTGCCTGGTGGCAGGCGCTGCATCTATGATCTGGGTAAGTGCCCACTACAGGGAAGTAGTCAAGTGGGCAACGTCACACTATATTAGGTTCCATGATGTGTGGCCATTTGTTGACCCAGGTGCGTTTTCTCTTTATGGGGTCTGTACCAGTGACTTGCTGAGTAGGTGTCTACACATAACCTGCAGTAAATGGACTGACTGTAAATAGACAATGAGGCTTATGTGCGGTTAGGGTTAGCCCGTGGAAGGGTTAAGCCAGGCACACACTAGAATATGTGTGAGATTGGACAACATATTTGTCCACATCGGCCAGTGTGTACCGGCTATGTCGCCGATGATACGCGCTCCCTTGTCAGCGAGGGCCATCTACCCGAATACTGCATGGCTGGCCCCCGACGTCACTCCCGGCATCGACAAGTGTGTATGCATTTGCATATGCCAGGACCCGCTGCCTTCGATATCGTGCTGGGTACACATCGGCTAATGTGCACCCAGCATTAGGGTGAGGGTTAGGATTAGGCTGTGGGAGGGGAGGGTTAGGGTGAGGCACTAGGGTGAGGGTTAGGCTGCGGGAGAATGTTAGAATGAGGCACTAGGTGGAGGGTTAGAGTTAGGCTGCAAGAGGTGAGGTTAGGGTGAGGCACTAGGGGAGGGTTAGAGTTAGGTTGTGGGAGTGGAGGGTTAGGCTGTGGGAGTGGATGGTTAGGGTGAGGCACTAAGGGGAGGGTAAAGGTTAGTCTATGAGAGGGGAGGGTTGGATTGAGGCACTAGGGTGAGGCAATTAGAAGGAGGGTTACGCTGTGGGAGGGGAGATTTAGGGTGAGGAACTAGGGGGAAGGTTAGGGTTAGGCTGCAAGAAGTGAGATTAGGGTGAGGCACTAGGTAGAGGGTTAGAGTTAGGCTGTGGGAGTGGAGGGTTAGGCTGCGAGAGGGTGAGGGTGAGGCAATAGGGGGAGGGTAAAGGTTAGGCTATGAGAGAGGAGGGTTGAGGCACTAGGGTGAGGCAATTAGAGAGAGGATTAGGTTGTGGGAGGTGAGGTTAGGATGAGGCACTAGGTAGAGGATTAGAGTTAGGCTGTGGGGGTGGAGGTTTAGGCTGCAAGAGGGTGAGGGTGAGGCAATAGGGGGAGGTTAAAGGTTAGGCTATGAAAGGGGAGAGTTGTGGTGAGCCACCAGGATGAGGGTTAGGGTGAGGCATTAGAGGGAGGGTTAGGCTGTGGGAGGGGAGGTTTAGGGTGAGGCACTATGGGGGGTAGGCTATGAGAGGGGAGGGTTAGGCTACTAGAGGGGAGGGTGAGGCACAAGGAGGAGGGTTAGGGTACAAGAGGGGAGGGTTAGGCTACGAGAGGGGAGGGTTAGGCTACGAGAGGGGAGGGTTAGGCTGTAGGAGGGGAGGTTAGGGTGAGGCACTGAGGGGAGAGTTAGGGTTAGGCTACGAGAGGGGAGGGTTGGGATGTAGGAGACGAGGTTAGGGTTAGGCACTAGAGGTAGGACTAGAGTGAGGCACTAGGGGAGGGTTAGGATTAGCGATATGTTACCCAAATGAAAATAATCTGTAATGATGGTGCTGTGTAATCCCAGCAATATGTTCTCTGTTTCTCGGATATTCCTCTGCCCAAGGATTTCATGTTACTCTCTGACCTTCCTGTCCTGTATACACAGGGAAATTGTAGCCTGAAGATGATACAGCCAAATTGCCTCATGGATTTCCCCAATCAATTATATGGAGTCTATTCAGTTACGTAAACCGGCCTCTTATTCTCTGGAGAGCAGAATCACTTCCCAGACCTCTGCCTGGGCTGCGGTATTGTGTCTCCCGTGGTTCCTGACAAGTCCCCACATGATGCTTCTGTCTAAACACCATATACATGTACAGGTGTATGTCAATGAAGCTTAGAAACAGTCTAAAATGATCAACATTTCAGTGTTTATATATATATATATATATATATATATATACAGCAGGTATTTCCTTTAGACGCTGAATAAGCCCCCTTGTGAAAGAAGAAAGCGGCACTCCATTATAGAAAAAATACGATATGTATTGAAAAAAGTTACATGATACACCACAAGTATGTCGACGTTTCAAGATCTCCCCGGACCTTGTCTTCAGGACTAGTGTACTCAAAAACATATATATATATAGTGGCTGTCAAAGTAGTGACCATTTTAGATGCAGTAATGATCTAGTTAGGGCGCCCACTAACTATTGGCCTCCTAGGCAGCCTAATGGTAGCGGTGGCCATCTTGGAGTGCTGCGCCTCCTACAGTGTTATCTTTACTAAACAGGATTCTAACGTCTAAGGTATATGATTTACATTTTAATTACTGACAAAGCTTATAAGGTGCACTACACCTCTGAGCGACTCAGGGCCTCATTTATCAACTAGCTTCATTTATCAAACAGATGACAGATGGAAGCCGATTGGCTGGAGCACCATTATCACACGCAATAAGTTTTATCACTCGTTGTGAATGATAGAGCTAGTTGATAAATGAGGCCGTCGGTTGTGCCGGGCACTTCGCACCATATGGATAATGGAGGATAGGCGTATGAGGTCTGGTTGCGGGAAGACATGGATGCCTGGTTTACTACCTTATGCGAATGCAATATTTCATTAGGATAATGTGGAGCATTTGTACATCTGCATCCAAGAAGCTGCGCGCCCACTGATTTCACGCCAGCCGCCGCAACCTCCCCATGCTAGGTACAAGCGATCAGAAAACAGGCTTCCCCCTTCCTCGTACACAAGGCTCAGAATCACGTAGAGCATTTCCCACGCTCCCACAAGTCAGGGTGGTTATATGCGTTCAGAGGGCGTATCTATAATGGGCCCCTGGGTCCAGGGGGGCCCACACCGCACACCCTGCACCCATAGAGTCTTATACGTACCTGTCCATAGTGCTGCTGTGCAGCGACGGCCATTTTCCCTATGATTTGCGCACAGGCACCATTTTTCCAGAGACCCGCCCATGCTGCCAGTGCAGCGCCGCGTGACCACCAGAGAGAGAAGGGGCCCCGAAACCGCAATTTGTGCCCGTGAACAGAGATCCGTCCTACTCAGAATCAGCACCGTACTACCCATAAAAGCGAGAGCGATGGAGGGAAAAGCACACGAGGGAGGAGGGCCCTGCTCATGAGAGCTTACAATCTATAGGAGAGAGGCAGACAAGGTGTCTTACATAAAAGTGTAACAGATAACAATCACACACATATACAGATGGAGAATGTTTATTTTGCACATATGGTATAGAAGCAGGGACCCCTGAGACCTGGAACATGAGCCATATGCTGGGTGCCATCTGTATTATTACCCGAGAACATGCTCTGCGTCAGGAGCTGACTAGCGCCCTTTGTGACTGAGGGATGTGGGCCATGTGTGCTCTGGTGGGGACTAGTTCTGTGCAATCATGTAACAAAACTGAATTATTCACTGGAGATTCATTTATATAACTGGCCAGTGCATGCCCACCTACTTCATAAGCTGTGTGTGGTCTGAGCATGCTCAGGAGAATAGGCTGATACTGCAATGGTCACTGACGAGGAGAATGGGACCATGCTCTGGAGAATAGGCCGATACTACAATGATCACTGACGAGGAGAATGGGACCATGCTCTGGAGAATGGGCCAATACTGCGATAGTCACCGACAGGGAGAGTGGGACCATGCTCAGGAGAATAGGCCGTTACCCTGATGGTCACTGACAGCGAGAGTGGAACCATGCTCAGGAGAATAGGCTGATACTGCGATGGTCACTGATGGGGAGAACGGGATGCTCAGGAGAATAGGCCATTACCCTGTTGGCCACAGACTGGGAGAGCGGGACCATGCTCAGGAGAATAGGCCGATAAATTGCTGGTCACCGACTGGGAGAGCGGGACCATCCTCAGGAGAATAGGCCGAAATACTGATGGTCACCGTCTGCGAGAGCAGGACCATGCTCAGGAGAATAGGCCGTTACCCTGATGGTCACCGACGGGGAGAGAGGGACCATGCTCAGGAGTATAGGCCGTTACCCTGATGGTCACAGACGGGGAGAGCAGGACCATGCTCAGGAGAATAGACTGATACATTGATGGTCACCGACAGGGAGAGCGGGACAATCCAATACGGGCCAGGGAAAACAGCTTAGTGGGGAATCCAAACTAACATAACTGAGCAGGCCAGTGTTAGCACTTGGCTACAGGTAAGTGGTTCCCGTAAGTTATTAGTTACAGGGCATTTCCATTTTGGGGTTTCAGGTCCACTTCAGTAACCCCTCTGTCAGCAGTAACAGCTGGTCTAAGAAGTTGGTATACAGTATGGTAAAATGTGAAAATATCAGGGACATTATTATAATATAAAAAGAAATGAATAATGAAAAACTTTTTTATTTTTTATTTTTCCTCTTTCCTGCCTGGGATGTTGCTCTCTGCTCTGGTGCTTCTAGCACACTCAGTTGATGCAAAATTGCTGAGATACAGAACAGTGTGTGCTAGAAGCACCAGAGCAGAGAGCGGCCCCCCAGGCAAGGAAGAAGAACTACACTTGTTGTGACAGGTGCAGGGTGCTAGGATGAACACTAAGATCTTAATATAGTGACTGTGATGATCAAATGATAACCTAGTTTATTGTCATAGGTTTAATTCCCCCTTTAAAGTGTGTTGTCATGGCCCTGTAATAAATGAGTTGTTTCTGTTTTCACAGGAAGAACACCTGCTTGCCGGATGTGCCGTTCCAAAGCGCCATAGTGCTTCCATCTCAGCTTAGCGGATAATACATCTGTCCCTGGAGCACTTTACCAATGAGAGACTCTACCATGTTGCATACAGAGGGCAGCGCCTTACTGAAGGCGGTGTGGCAGGGAAAATTCAGACTGACACGCCTCTTGCTGGAGGGAGGTGCCTATATCAATGAAGGCAATTCCCAAGGCGAAACCCCATTGATGGCAGCCTGCTTAGCCAAATATGATGACCCACAGAATAAGTCCCGGATGGTAAAATACCTTCTGGAAAATGGGGCTGACCCGAACATGCCAGACAAGATGGGGAAAACGGCTTTGATGCACGCTTGCTGCAATCTGACTGGGGCGAGCGTGGTGTCAGTCTTGCTTGAGCATGGCTCGGACCCCAGTATGAAGGACTACTCAGGCACATCTGCTCTTATGTATGCGATTAACAAGGGTGACAGAGAAACCTTAAGGGTCCTCTTGGATGCTTGCAAAGCTAGAGGCAAAGAGGTTATCATCATCACCACTGATACTTCTCCTTCTGGGACCAAAAAGACAAAGCAGTATCTCAACTCGCCTCCATCTCCAGGAATCGACGAAAAGCAATCCCCAGCTATCTGCATGTCACCCTCAGACATCGACCTAAAAACATCCCTTTCCCCGGCAAGCGAGAAAGAAGAAGCACGAGATGTCTTCAACTTTAACATGGGTACCAGGCTTACTTGCCCTACATCTAGCAAATTAGAAGTTAAAACCTCTGACCACATACCTATAAAAGGTAGGATGGTGAACAAGAAGCAATTGAAGAGACTAAACTCGGAACCTTGGGGCTTAGTGGCCCCTTCGGTCCTGGCTGCATCTCACCTCGCTGTACCTCCAGAGAAACCTACTCTTGTAGAATCTGAAGAGAAGCTCATTGCAGACATAAATAACTTGTCCATTAAAAAGAGACCCTTGCTCTCTAGGCGTCATAGCATAGAGGGTCAAGATTCATCTTGCTTTAAAACCGGAGAGCAGTCATCTGAGGAAGATCCCTCAGGACCGGATTCTTTATGGGCTGACAAAGTCCTGTTTGGCCACCTCCACCAACCACTGTCACGGCGTAACACAGCACCCGAGGCTCAGGAAACATCCAGTGCCACCTTGGCTCCAACCGCTGGGGCTAACTTACGAGCTGTTCCTCATCACAAACTGACACGTATGGAACATTACGAATCAGATTCCCATCTTTGCCCCGATTCTATTCCGGGTTCTCCAGACTCCGGCCGCGTGTCCTTGGAAAGAAGGAAATATAATGCTTCCCCATTAACACTTTTCACTAGCTCCTCGCGGGAATCATTAGAGAGTATTCCCAGTGCTGTCTCTCCAATGTCTGTCCGCCGTCGGACCCCTGGGCTGCTGGAAAGGCGAGGATCTGGGACTCTTCTTTTGGATCACATCTCTCACACCAGACCAGGCTTCTTACCACCACTGAACGTCAACCTCAATCCTCCAATCCCAGACATCAGACCGAATGGTAAAGCTCCTTCACCAGTACATGGCAGCCAGAAGACACTCATTCCTGTGGCCCCAAGCTCTCCAAAACACTTTGACACCAAAGCCAAGAAGAAGTTGATAAGAAGGCATTCTATGCAAACAGAACAGATCAAACAACTGGCCAGTTTTCAGAATCTTTTTACTCAAAACGAGTCCTCCAACTAAGGGTCCACTAAGATGAAAGGGAAGTTGCTCTAACATGAGGAATATGATATCTTGTAATAGTCACAAGTTTATATGTAAATGGTCGTATACCTTATGTTAGTTGCTCACCATGGTGTCCTTCAGTAGGTGTGTGTACAATAAGTATGGATTAACAGGAAATAATGCTTCCGCCGCAATCATGGCCTTTTTCTAAAATCTACCTAGTATCTGAAGAGTTATGAAGTCTCTGCAAATATGTGTGTATCTTATTAGTAGAACTTTGACAGTATCTTCAAATTTACAGGTTTAGCGGCCAGTTAAGTAAAAAAAAACCAAACAAACCATAATAGACCTGAAAACTGCCCTGGGAACCTAATGATTTCCTGTTAGGGATGTTTTGAGGTCTTATTATCTCATTAGTTCACAAATCTTAAAGTGATGGAGAAGCCCTGTGACGAGGGTACTCAAAGGGCGTAAAATACTATAATAAGAAATTGGATTGTCAGAATCTACGCAGTGTAAAATTGTCTATATATACATTTGACTTAAAATCTAGATATACAGTTTTGATTCAATTGCAGGAGTCAATTTGAGCGTTGATTAAGAAATGCTGCATATTTACCTACTTTTAAATTCTCGCTGGGAGAAACCTGGTGAGGAGATGTAGCTGACCATTTGAGGGGCTTAAAATTTTTTGCATTGTCTTAGCCCCCCCCCCAGGTCTATACAGAGGGGCAATTTTTGATATTATTTCCCCATCCTGCCCACTTAAGTAGGTGGGATGTGGGAGATCCACCCATTCTTCCAGGGGTGCGGAGAACTATCTGAAAAATCGAGAGTCTCATGCACCTTCCAGGAGAGTAGGTAAGTATGAAATAGGGATGGCCATGATGATTCAAAATCATCGATGGTTTATGGCTGATGTTGGATACTTTTACAATCGATGGCAGAGAGCCAAGAGTTATCTGCCACCGATGGATAAGTAGGAGCGGATTATTTTTTCTTTCCAGACGGGACGGGGCTTAGCCCGGGCCCCGGTGCTCGCTAAGCCCCGGCTGTTTTTTTATTGGCCCACAGTTCCCCACCATAGCAGTGGCCATCAAGGGGTGCAAACCATCGATGGTTCACCATCAATGGGCACTCCTCCGATGGCCAATCCTAGTATGAAATACTGTCCATCCCTAGTATGAAATACAGTTACTGTACCTGCTTACACATGGAGAGAGAGAGAGAGAGAGAAAGAGAGAGAGAAAGAGAGAGAGAGAGAGAGAGAGAGAGAACTTAAATTTATCGGATAGATCTACTAAGACTTCTGCTTGGTAAATATTACCAAATAAGATTTTAACAATGAATGTATAAGACAGAGGAATTTATCCTGTAAATTACCAAACACTTGATTCGGTGAAAACATTACCGGCAAAGCACACACACAGGAAGCATTGACGTTTATATATATATGTATAATTAATAATATATGAATGTAACAGTAGCAGGTTCATTCTATTAGGAGATATTTGCAACATTCTGTGGACTCTAGTATAACTTACAGTAGCATTTTCCCCCTATCTGCTCGTGTGTGTGTTTATATATGGGGCATTGACCCACGGCACTCTTCCACTAAACAATAAAAACCCATAGAAACTCTGCACTCACCCCAACAGTATTCCGTACAAGGACAGGGGATGTTAGTTCCACATATTGCATTATATGTTAAGCTGGTTCTACTTCACCAAAGTCTTCCCGGTCTGCCCAATCCTACATTGCCCCATAGAAATGTAACCATGACGCAGATTGTAATCAAAAGCTATGATGACACAATGTAAACACAAGATACACAGATTTGGTTATGCAGACACATTAATACACATACACATGTACATGTGTAGGATAGAGAAGACCGTTTTAATATTGGAACCAAAATGAGTGCTCGCCTTTAATGCGGCACTACACTAGAGCATTTTTGCACAGGTCCAACTACTATGCCCATTACTGTACCCAAAATAGTGATCCAGCCTAGAATCATTGTAAATGTTGTGTTTCACATGTTTCAGCCCCATGAGAGTTATTTTTTCACTGTAATTCCTGTATGCTAACCCCACGGAAGAGATTTAATTGCTGCACGACATGTGATTAGGTTTCAAAGAAAGTATTGGGCAGACTCCAGGGTATATCGTTTAAGTCAAATCTCTTATTTTATTCTTTGATTTATAGGGGTCTATTTACTAAGCAGTGTTAGAAGACAGAGTGAAAAGTGATAAGAAAGTGATAAGGTGCCAGCCAATCAGCTGCCAACTGTCATATTTCAATCACAGCCTGTGAGATGACAGTTGGGAGCTGATTGGCTGGCACCTTATCACTTTTCACTCTGTCTCCTAACACTGCTTAGTAACTAGACCCCATAGTAATAATTTTGTGCAGCATTAGAATAAAAAAAAATTGTCAATGTAATTACTACGCTAATCAGCCATTGAATCACAGTCCCTCTCCAATATACCTTGTTGCTTTATGCTGGTTGAAGCCCATTTTGAAATTTGGATAAAATATTCCAGGTACATAAGAGGCGACTGGTCGTTTTTAACAAAGGAAAATCCATCCGCCACACCAAACACTTTTGGGGGCCATATTTATTAATTATCGGGTTATAAACCTGATAATTAAAATGCCATATTGCCGCTTAACACAGCAATATGACATTAAGGATCGCATGAGTGTATTAAAAAAAAAAAAAAAAAAAACCTGCAGTGTGCAATAAGGGAAGAGCTAGCTAATGCAGCTAGAGCCTCACGTTCGGGACCCCACAGGGCAACTCTCCCCGCTTTGGGTTGGTCATTGCCTCATGGGCTTCCATGTTGTGCGTCTCGGTGATGCCAGTCATGTCTACGGAGAGTTGGAAAGCTGAATATCGGCACAGGCCTCTGTTCTGGCGACAGATATACTTTGTGTATTAGTATTACTTTCATTTCTTTAACAAAAAAAAAGGTTGAAACAATAAATCAAATCACCGTATTTAGTCTAAGTCATTAAAATTGCACAAATAAAAGCAACAAGCTTACCACGCTGTGTAGGGCTTTGGTGTGTATCTGATGTGTACTGACCAGATTATGTCATTATAACACTGTGGGGTCTATTTACTAAGCCTTGAATGGAGATAAAGTGAACAAAGATATAGTACCATCCAATTAGGTCCTAACCATCATTGTACAGGTTGTGTTTAAAAAATGAGTTAGGAGCTGATTGGTTGGAACTTTATCTACATCCAAGGCTTAGTACATAGCTTCCTAAATTACTCTTTATCAGTCCAGAGAAGCCATGCAGTGTCCCTATACCCCTGCCACTCTGAACCCATTCTGATGTCAGAACCCAAACTAAGGGCACATATAACAATGTGGTCAGCTGTGAGAGAAAGCATAGCCAAAGGTGACCCCATCGTGCTATGAGCTAGCAGCACACTGTACACTGGTGATAGAGAGGTGAAGGGATAGAATGATGGTGGGATTTATTTAAACCTTAGTGATCCTTTAAAGCTCTCGAGTTATATACAGTGGTGGATTTTACCTAGGGGCAGCAAGTAGGACTGCAGCCTTTACTAATTAAGACACCTGTGCTCAAGTACAGCTATCCTTAAGGCCTGGACTGTAAGTGTGCCTTGAGGACTGTGGTTGGGAACCCCTGTTCTAGGAGCTGCAGGCTTTGCATGCACAAAAAGTGACATCAGCAATTAGGGAGCATCCGATTGTATCCCGACGAGGATATTTCAATTAATTATTTAATATTAATTGTACAGTTATAAAAAAAAAAAAAAAAAAAAGTACCTTTTATAACAGTGTCTTAGGCCGTATTCAATTTGGGAGTGAAAAGCCCGTGCTGAACTTTTCGCTCCACATCGGAGCTTTTCCTGGGATAAAGTATCGGGCGCGCGCCCGCTTTATCCCCGTATTCAATTTAAAATCAGCAAAAACGGGACCCGGCAAATTGGGATCTACGAAAAAAAAAGTGAATTTTCGGGAAATAATTGTAGGACCCCCCTAAAGTTGTCCCGACATGGGGGATCACTATGGGTACCCCCGTATTTGCCTGCAAAAGAAAGTCAGGTTTCTAAATAGCCGCGGCAGGTGTTTTTTCCCGACATTGAAGAAGTGATGCAGAAGAGCACTTAAGTTAATTTTTTTTTTGTTTTTTTAAGTGGTCCCATGAAATTTGGGGTACATAAAAATGGGTACTAGCATATTTTTAAGTCCCTAAAGTATTTTTTAAAAAATTCTGCAAAAATGCACCTGCCGCTAATAATCTATTGTAGAAAACACCTGCCGCATACTTACAGAATAGCCCTGAACCTATTCCCCTATTTTTAAACACTGTTTCCACTTTTTTGTTTTTCATCCCAAATTTTTTATAATTTTTTTTTGGGTGTCCCTATTTTTTTTTTTCTTTTAAATGTCATTCCCAGGGGTGCAGTCTATTTTTTTTAAGCCTGCACCCCTAAACCCCAATTCTGCACTTTTTTTCGCCATGTAAAACATGGTGAAAACTTATCACCGTTTTTTTTTTCAAAGACTTTTCGAACCTGCAAAAAGTCTTTGAAATTGAATACGGGGATAATTGAAACATGTGAAAAGGACGTCATCGGCGATAGTTTATCGCCAATTCCGACTTTTCACAGCCTAATTGAATACGGACCTTAGTGTTCTAAAATACTTTTCCTGGTCAATCTCATAGGTTCAATTCCCCACCTGTCAGCATCTGAGAGCAAGCTTTATGTTTTACACACTATAAAAGCCTTATTTATATAATTACGCCTTCTATAGTGATCAAAACCTAAAGCTTGGTCTCAGATGCTGACAGGTGGGGAATTGAAACCTATAACATAAGTAAGAAAAATTATTTAAAAACACAGTGGTCTATTTACTAAGCCTTGGATGGAAACGGAGATCGTGTCCCAGGCAATCAGTTCCTAACTCATTTTTCAAACACAGCCTGTGACATGGCAGTTATGCCGGGTACACACTAGACCATATGATCGTCGGCAACATGTAGGTCCGACAGGCGACATCGTTAGCAAAGGGCATGCTGCCAAATGCCCCATGGCCCCCGCCGTCACTGGCGATGTCTGTGCACACTAGACATTGCCTAGTGTGTACTGGCCATAAGGAGCTGATTGGTTGGTTCTTTATCTCCGCTCACTTTATCTCCGCAGCTTAGTAAATAGACCCCTAAGTAACTATTATAACCCCCCCAAACTATGTATTTATAAAACAGTATAATTGATATTTGTGTCTGATGTGACTTATTGTGTCACCAGTGCTGCCTGTTTTATATAATATTGCTATAGTGATCCCTGAACTACCCTGTCTATAGCACGCACATAACCCCCCCACCACCACCACTGGGCCCAATTATGAATTGGGCGCAGTGCAGATATTCACGTAAATTGTCAGTTTTTCAACTGCGCACTAAATAGCCGCACAGCGCACGTGTCCTACGGTGTGTGCGCATTAGCAATTGAGACGGTCGATCTCAGAACTGTAATGGAAATGTTAAATTAAGAGAGTGATCTGTTAGTTATTATAACTATGTTTTAGCTTAAGGCGATTTAAAGTACAGCAGGTTATCTGTATGTGGTGTACTCTGTGCAACTAGCAGTAGCTGGGCAATTGCCCCCCCCCCCCTTAAGTCTGAAGGTAGGAGCCGCCACTCAGTGGTGTCACTATGGTCGGTGTCACCCAGTGTGCTAAATAAACCACACATGCGCTGAAAAAGAGGCATCATATTGTGGGGAAGGGGGCCCCAGATTTTTATCACTCTGGGGGTGTGCTCAAAAATCCTGGCGATGCTAGGCTGCACCCAGAGACTCTCCCCCGCACTCCTGGTGCATCCTCAGTGATCGGGAGCGTGCAGTGGTGTCATTTAGGGGGGGGTGTTGGACCCATAACGTCACAGTGCAGCACTTGATCCTGGCTTACGTCACCTGGTGCGATCCACATCCCCTAGTGAAGCCACTGGTTATATACAAGTAAAGCATAATGATTAGTTATGCAGAAATCCTGGATCTCGGACGGTGATCTTGTCAGCCCGGGAGAGTGTTCAAGTCTCTCAGAAGTGACCGCCTTCACCTAACGCCACCCACTTCAGTCATGTGCTTAGTAACAGAAGGTGCCCCAAAGCATAGTCCATGTACTGTATATATCCTGCCATGTAGCTGCTATATACGAGGGCCTGACAGACAGCTGACATCAACTCCTCTCTTTATATGGCTAATAAAAATAAGTAACATTATCATTTCTTACATTGACCTAAACGCCTGGTCTGACTGGCCCTTGTCAGGCTAAATGGAGCCAGGTGACAGACATAATATCATTACCCTCTATAGAGATTCCTGTGAGTCCTTTATACTTCATGATGTATGTACTGTATGAATACTACTTAGAATTTTATATAGAGAGTTGACCTCTGATTTTACTTGTAAAAATAAGAAAAAAAAAAGTATACACAAGTTTGTGTATGTGTATAGATGTATGTATAGGGATGTGACAATAGATACCTATATATTCTATGTGTGTGCATAGAAATGTACAGTGTGTGTATATACATTATATACTGTGTGTGAAATAGACAACCAATGCCTAGGACTTTCAATTGCATTTATGTCTTGTGTACACAAGATGGCGCTGTGTCTAGAAATCTACGTTATATAATAAAATGACTAGAGCAGGATGAAATACAGACAGAACTTGCTGTGTTTTGCCTACATGGGATAGATTAAGGTGAAAACCCACTTTGTCAATTAATACAATTGCTGATTATGTAAAACATGGAGTTGTGAAAAAAAAAAAATTAAACACATTAAAATAGGCCATATTGGCCAGGTGTCATTCTTATTGTGTAGTGTTCTGTCAGCTTGGGCAGTTACTGTATGCCTCCTAAGTTTTGTAAAGTGGGCGAGGCGGACATTCGCGAGTGGCGAAGGCATGCACCCAAAAAAGGAGACTGGCCTTGCAGTAACAGGTGATGATGATTATCCGTTTAGTCGGCATCGACTTTCGGACACTTTATGGATCAGTGAACGCCACGCTTCTCTTTCTCTGACCGCTTCCTTCAGGTCATTTATGGGCATGTTCGTGTCAGCCTTTATTGTGTCCAGCCTTGCCTTGGCCTTGCAGTAACAGGTATGACCTCATAAAAAAACACTGTGTCACCCCAATTTCCTCACGCTGGGGGCATGCCCAGTGCTCAGGGAGCTAATGCACTGCTCCCAGCCTCTCTCCAGGGAACAATCTACTCAGTGTGTGGGGACCGCCCGATATGTTGACCATCGGATCGGCCGTCACAGCGCAAGGTGCCTATTGCACCGTGTATGGGCCCCTTAACTGCACTGGTGCATTACATTACAGAAAGGGTCATTACACTGATGGATGAAGAATACAGTAATTTATATTAAAATATATTTATTCTAATATAAAACGTGAGCTCGCACTTAAAAGCAATTATTAAGACAATGTAACATATATTGCACAATGCTCAATTATACATTACAGCATTAAATACTCAAATACGTAGCTGAATAGTGATTCTATAATCTACACGAATGGTGCCATCGCACAGAGGCTCTCTGGCTGTCCCACGGCCCTTGCTCCTGGCTAGCAGGGTGCCTGGAACGTCACCCTACAAGCAGGATTTATTGCTGCCGCACCCGCTGAGTGTCCTGTGGACGCTCCAGACCAGCACCCTGCACAGTGTATGCAGCCAATCGGGTGTCTCGGGGACGTCATGACGTTGCAAGCTCAGGGGTGGGGGCGGCACAGAGGGCAAATGTGCCCGATTATGGTTCTGCTAATTTTTACTTGTTTCCAATCAGGAACCATGTGATGTACACAATTAATGCTGCGTACACCTGGTTCACAAGGTATTAAGTGCTGCATTGACAAAGACAATATTTCGGTCAAATTCCTGGAAATTATAGTCAGTTTGGTAAGTATGACTGAGCTTTGCTATACTATAGTCACCGCATAATATCCACATATACAGTTGTAGTTATATGTATGTGCTGCACTGCCACCTTGTGACAAACATCACATACTGCAGATTGTATCTGAATGAATGTTAGGCCCAAAGTCCTTAGTAGGTGCCAATGTTGACTACTGGCTCCTAAAACTTGGGACATTACCTTCAGCAGCAGAGTTGTAAGAGGGACAGGTCTGTCAGCCAATCAGTAGGGGGCGTGGTGTGAGCTTGTGAATTAGAGACCAGGGCTGTGGCTGTCGGAGGATAACTTGCAGCTCTGACCAGAAGGTTCTGCATCTGCCCACAGTACAAGGTACAGACATTTTATTTTTCACTATTTAGTGCACTAGTTACGGTCTTTTATTAACATTTGGTTATTGTTCTGTATATACTGGGACAGTGCTGTCCAGCTTCTTTTGTATAGAGAGTAACACGTTTCGACACTGCAGGGTGGTCAGATAATCTGGCTTGCAGAACGGGAAACTTGCATGCGTGGTATGTCACAGATTGATATAACCAGTGCACCTTAATGGCCTATCATCATGTGGGGTAGGGTGAGAAAGGATAGTATCAGGACATGACCCTGCAGGAAAGGGAACATTGTGCATGTATATTGTGTATAGGGTGTAGAAATAAGAACTCACGACAGGCAGATACAGTACTCGGTAAAGCGGTGTCCATAATGGCAGCGGACACTGTACTTTAACATATACAGGCACAAAAAATAAACAGGTGAAAGTAAACATTCCAGCACTCCCAGTGCTTAATGGTTAGTCTGCTGCAATATCCTGCAGCCAGTCTGCCAAGCTTTTCCAGCATAGCCAAATCATCAGTCCCTGGCACTACAGAACTTTGGCCTACTAACTGGCCGCTTGCCGCATCAGTGCCCAGAGTAATGGGTGTATGAGAGTTTTAAACCCTTTCTGCCTCTCAGTGATGAGCTGCAGCTGGGCCTGTGTAATTTTGAAGACCTGGAGTTCCAAATCTCCCTTGCTGCAGCAAACTGCATAGGCTTCACTCATCATTGTGCAGTTGACATTTCAGCCATAACATGGCCTTCTTCAGGACAAAGCCCACATCAAATAAGGAGCATTGTGGCACCCATACTAGGAGTCCCCTCTATCAAACATAGAGGCCCCCTAGTAGCTATTCTCTGGTGATGAGCAGACAATATTAGAAGTGGAGTGCGTTACTGCACAGTCAACATGGATCCACAAAGGACACTTTTGTACCCTTACCAAGATGTCTGCTGGTACCTTATCTGTGCATGTGCAGCGCCATCTTGCTTTACTGTGTACGAGCGATACAGTGGAGGACAACTGTCCTCTAAGCTCCTGTGACCAAACACAGTTTATGGTGGGTACACACTAGATCGGTCACTCAATTCGGAAGATTGGGCAGACATGTCGTCCACATAGACCAGTGTGCACCCATGATAACTCCCGCGGTGTGGTTCATCTCATCGACAGATCGGGCCTACATGCTGCTTAATCTGTCAGATGAATATCGTGCGGTCATTTACTAGATTGGATTGTGCGGTATCAAACGACCGCACGATGTTGTTTGTCTCTTGTGTCGGCCAGGTACACACATTGTGTAATGTGTACACGGCATTATAACCACCGTTCCAGCGCCTCCACCATTACTACAGTATATGAGACACCGGCTTGTGAGCCGCGCAACCCTGTTTCGCTACATGCTGCTTGGCTATAAGCATGGTAACAGTGAGTACTGCTGTACACAAAAACTACACATCCTGGCTAAGTTCCCCTGGAATAGCTGCTTGGGTTCTTTATGTAATGCGCTGGGTGTACATAACTCTGCCAGAACACCAAATTGTACACACATTTCCAACTAATAACACCCTACACTATACTGCACTAAGACATCCAGAGACTGGGACGGGTTATAAAAGTCCACATCTCTACCATCATTGATTAAATAAACTCAGGCACCCCCCATTTGGTGCTATAGCTGCTGTCGGCACTGGCAGATACATTTTTGACATACAGAATGTTAACTACGTAATTTTGACAGGTTGGGTGTGGGATCCCTGCGGTTACAATACCAGCATCCCGACAGTCAGAATCCTGACCCAACTAAGTATGTACTCTACACAGCCAGGTGCTTCTGCGGGTGCGTCCCACACAGCCAGGTGCTTCTGCGGGTGCGTCCCACACAGCCAGGTGCTTCTGCGGGTGCGTCCCACACAGCCAGGTGCTTCTGCGGGTGCGTCCCACACAGCCAGGTGCTTCTGCGGGTGCGTCCCACACAGCCAGGTGCTTCTGCGGGTGCGTCCCACACAGCCAGGTGCTTCTGCGGGTGCGTCCCACACAGCCAGGTGCTTTTGCGGGTGCGTCCCACACAGCCAGGTGCTTCTGCGGGTACGTCCCACACAGCCAGGTGCTTAGTCAGGCACGGCACTTAAGTGTTAATCAGCTCCTTTTGCTGTATGTACATTTCTATAGTGTATGTAAATTACATCCAATATGTGTCTAGCCCTACATTAGCCCTATATGCTTCTGGTACCGGGGCGGCAATAGCGATATCTTACTTTGGGGTGAAGCTTTTTGCTTCTGCTCTACATGTTTATCTAAAAGCAACAGGTGTGTTTTGTGCATTCCCCAGCAATGTTACCACATGAGTGCACACCACAACTGCACGGAGTCTGTTGCATCCTGTTATGTAATCACAGTCTTCCCGATGTCTCCTCCAATGTCAGTGACTTGTGTGCTACAGATCCTCTTATGTCAGTGACTCGTGTTCTACAGATCCTCTCATGTCAGTGACTCATGTGCTACAGATCCTCTTATGTCAGTGACTCGTGTTCTACAGATCCTCTCAAGTCAGTGACTTGTGCTACAGATCCTCTTATGTCAGTGACTCGTGTGCTACAGATCCTCTTATGTCAGTGACTCGTGTGCTACAGATCCTCTTAGGTCAGTGACTTGTGTGCTACAGATCCTCTTAGGTCAGTGACTTGTGTGCTACAGATCCTATGTCAGTGACTCGTGTGCTACAGATCCCCTCATGTCAGTGACTCGTGTGCTACAGCTCCTCTTATGTCAGTGACTCATGTGCTACAGCTCCTCTCATGTCAGTGACTTGTGCTACAGATCCTCTTATGTCAGTGACTCGTGTGCTACAGATCCTCTCATGTCAGTGACTTGTGCTACAGATCCTCTTATGTCAGTGACTCGTGTTCTACAGATCCCCTGTCAGTGACTCGTGTGCTACAGCTCCTCTCATGTCAGTGACTTGTGCTACAGATCCTCTCATGTCAGTGACTCGTGTGCTACAGATCCTCTCATGTCAGTGACTTGTGCTACAGATCCTCTTATGTCAGTGACTCGTGTTCTACAGATCCCCTCATGTCAGTGACTCGTGTGCTACAGCTCCTCTTATGTCAGTGACTCATGTGCTACAGCTCCTCTTATGTCAGTGACTCGTGTGCTACAGATCCTCTTATGTCAGTGACTCATGTGCTACAGACCCTCTTATGTCAGTGACTCATGTGCTACAGCTCCTCTTATGTCAGTGACTGGTGTTCTACAGATCCTCTTATGTCAGTGACTTGTGCTACAGATCCTCTTATGTCAGTGACTCCTGTGCTACAGATCCTCTTATGACAGTGACTCGTGTGCTACAGATCCTCTTATGACAGTGACTCGTGTGCTACAGATCCTCTTATGACAGTGACTCGTGTGCTACAGATCCTCTCATGTCAGTGACTCGTGTGCTACAGATCCCCTCATGTCAGTGACACGTGTGCTACAGCTCCTCTTATGTCAGTGACTCATGTGCTACAGCTCCTCTTATGTCAGTGACTCATGTGCTACAGCTCCTCTTATGTCAGTGACTCGTGTGCTACAGATCCTCTCATGTCAGTGACTTGTGCTACAGATCCTCATGTGAGTGACTCGTGTGCTACAGATCCTCTCATGTCAGTGACTCGTGTGCTACAGATCCTCTTATGTCAGTGACTCGTGTGCTACAGATCCTCTCATGACAGTGACTCGTGTGCTACAGATCCTCTCATGTCAGTGACTCGTGTGCTACAGATCCCCTCATGTCAGTGACTTGTGCTACAGATCCTCTTATGTCAGTGACTCGTGTTCTACAGATCCCCTGTCAGTGACTCGTGTGCTACAGCTCCTCTCATGTCAGTGACTTGTGCTACAGATCCTCTCATGTCAGTGACTCGTGTGCTACAGATCCTCTCATGTCAGTGACTTGTGCTACAGATCCTCTTATGTCAGTGACTCGTGTTCTACAGATCCCCTCATGTCAGTGACTCGTGTGCTACAGCTCCTCTTATGTCAGTGACTCATGTGCTACAGCTCCTCTTATGTCAGTGACTCGTGTGCTACAGATCCTCTTATGTCAGTGACTCATGTGCTACAGACCCTCTTATGTCAGTGACTCATGTGCTACAGACCCTCTTATGTCAGTGACTGGTGTTCTACAGATCCTCTTATGTCAGTGACTTGTGCTACAGATCCTCTTATGTCAGTGACTCCTGTGCTACAGATCCTCTTATGACAGTGACTCGTGTGCTACAGATCCTCTTATGACAGTGACTCGTGTGCTACAGATCCTCTTATGACAGTGACTCGTGTGCTACAGATCCTCTCATGTCAGTGACTCGTGTGCTACAGATCCCCTCATGTCAGTGACACGTGTGCTACAGCTCCTCTTATGTCAGTGACTCATGTGCTACAGCTCCTCTTATGTCAGTGACTCATGTGCTACAGCTCCTCTTATGTCAGTGACTCGTGTGCTACAGATCCTCTCATGTCAGTGACTTGTGCTACAGATCCTCATGTGAGTGACTCGTGTGCTACAGATCCTCTCATGTCAGTGACTCGTGTGCTACAGATCCTCTTATGTCAGTGACTCGTGTGCTACAGATCCTCTCATGACAGTGACTCGTGTGCTACAGATCCTCTCATGTCAGTGACTCGTGTGCTACAGATCCCCTCATGTCAGTGACTTGTGCTACAGATCCTCTTATGTCAGTGACTCGTGTTCTACAGATCCCCTGTCAGTGACTCGTGTGCTACAGCTCCTCTCATGTCAGTGACTTGTGCTACAGATCCTCTCATGTCAGTGACTCGTGTGCTACAGATCCTCTCATGTCAGTGACTTGTGCTACAGATCCTCTTATGTCAGTGACTCGTGTTCTACAGATCCCCTCATGTCAGTGACTCGTGTGCTACAGCTCCTCTTATGTCAGTGACTCATGTGCTACAGCTCCTCTTATGTCAGTGACTCGTGTGCTACAGATCCTCTTATGTCAGTGACTCATGTGCTACAGACCCTCTTATGTCAGTGACTCATGTGCTACAGACCCTCTTATGTCAGTGACTGGTGTTCTACAGATCCTCTTATGTCAGTGACTTGTGCTACAGATCCTCTTATGTCAGTGACTCCTGTGCTACAGATCCTCTTATGACAGTGACTTGTGTGCTACAGATCCTCTTATGACAGTGACTCGTGTGCTACAGATCCTCTCATGTCAGTGACTCGTGTGCTACAGATCCCCTCATGTCAGTGACACGTGTGCTACAGCTCCTCTTATGTCAGTGACTCATGTGCTACAGCTCCTCTTATGTCAGTGACTCATGTGCTACAGCTCCTCTTATGTCAGTGACTCGTGTGCTACAGATCCTCTCATGTCAGTGACTTGTGCTACAGATCCTCATGTGAGTGACTCGTGTGCTACAGATCCTCTCATGTCAGTGACTCGTGTGCTACAGATCCTCTTATGTCAGTGACTCGTGTGCTACAGATCCTCTCATGACAGTGACTCGTGTGCTACAGATCCTCTCATGTCAGTGACTCGTGTGCTACAGATCCCCTCATGTCAGTGACTCGTGTGCTACAGCTCCTCTTATGTCAGTGACTCGTGTGCTACAGATCCTCTCATGTCAGTGACTCGTGTGCTACAGATCCTCTTATGTCAGTGACTCGTGTGCTACAGATCCTCTCATGTCAGTGACTTGTGCTACAGATCCTCTTATGTCAGTGACTCGTGTTCTACAGACCCTCTTATGTCAGTGACTGGTGTTCTACAGATCCTCTTATGTCAGTGACTCGTGTGCTACAGATCCTCTCATGTCAGTGACTTGTGCTACAGATCCTCATGTGAGTGACTCGTGTGCTACAGATCCTCTCATGTCAGTGACTCGTGTGCTACAGACCCTCTTATGTCAGTGACTTGTGCTACAGATCCTCTTATGTCAGTGACTTGTGCTACAGATCCTCTTATGTCAGTGACTTGTGCTACAGATCCTCTTATGTCAGTGACTCGTGTGCTACAGATCCTCTGATATCTAACACCAGTAATATCTCTGTTAAACGTACTCACAAATACCATTGAAGCCATAAAATGATGTAACCAGAACCTTCCTCTGAGAAGGGTGACTGGCAGCTGCCTGTAATATAGAGGGCATGGTAACATACAGCTCACATCAGTCCTGCCACCTCCGCTGCTGCCCTATTTCCTCCACACCCGTGCTAGCTCCATCCTTCCAAGGCGCACAGCCTGTTGTGATCGCCGACACTTGCCCACTGACACCAAAGGTTTCTTTATTTTCATGTGTGTATATTGTACGTGGGTGGGATAACCAGTTTGTGTACATATCCTGAGTGGCAGCAGTATGGTTATCCAGCCCCGCTCCCATTCCTTGCACAGACATTATCTCTTTATTAAGCTCCCGGCACAGAGTAAGGATCAAAGTAAATATTAAGTAAAATTATAAAATAAGACGAGAAGCTGCTGGGAAGCCGGATAAAGCCCCCACACGGCCTGGCGCTGTATATAAACTGGCACGCTGCTGGCAGCCATGGGGCGTACGGAGGAGGGGCATGGACAAGCATATTTACCCCGTGGCCTCAATTGGAGGACTGTTGTAATAAATACATACATCTCACCAATAAGAATCAGCATTAACATTTATTTATTTTTATATTTTTTATTAAAACATAAGGGACATTGGCATAATAACAGCTTCACTTGTACATTCGTTTTCCCCCGAGGACTAGCGGTGGTACACGGATCCAGCAGCAGTGTGATGTTACTCCGAGAGTTAGGGAGTGTGGGTCCGATGAGGAGTAGTTCTGCTATGGGGGCACACAGCCCTTGTCTGACAGACCGCGGGTAGAGGGGACCAGGAAGCAGCCCAAGCAGGCAGGCACCATCAGCGGGATGCCACAGGGCAATCTGTCTCTCAGGGCAGCACTCTGATAGTCACACTCCAAGGGCGAAGATCAGTCCGGCAATAAGGACTCACAGGCAGGAGTCATCCAGCCCGGACCTGCGAGCCACAGGTAAGAGGATCCAGCCGCTCACAGAGCGGGGTTACAGGAGGGAAAGCGGCACTCAGGAAGGCACAGGTGAGGGATCGCAGAGGAGCCGAAGGATTCTAGCCAGAGGAGGCATCCGGATAGCCAACACCAGCCAAAAGCCCAAAGTGACGCCAGTAGGAGGCAAGAACCACCAGCGTGTAGGCGGTAGATGGTGATCACCGTCCAGGAACAGACAGCAGCAGAGGAGAGCACCCAGCACCAGCAACACCTGGAGGACAGCCGGTCGATCGGACCATACAGCCACAACAAGCGTCCACCACCCCAGAGATTTAAGTTAGTAGCAGTCGGGGAGGGTAGGGAGGGGTCACACTGTGCAGCCATATGGAGAGCAGGTAGGGGTACTGTGTGTGGTCACCGGAGCCACTGACCACACTCACCCACGATAATGTGCCAGGCACCCGAGGGAGCCATGGTAAAGGCACAATATCATAGAAGGTGGAAAAAGGGAGGGAATGGGAGGGGTGGGGGGCTGTGGATGGAGAAATGAGGTTGGGGGTCAGTTTAGACTTTCCCCATCTGAAAAGACACAAATCCACAATTAGTAGTGCACACACAATCTCCATTAATAATGTTATGAGGGAGGGGGCAAAGCAGCGTCACATGACAACTTACACGGTGCACGAGGAGCTCGTTCTCCTGCTGCATGATATTTAGTTTCCTCTCCAGCAGGAGATTCTTATCCATCTGCCATAAGAAAAGAAGGAAATGGTCATGTGACTAGGGGTAAGGAGAGTACATATAGTAATAGTGACATTATATACAGCCAGCACCAGACCCATGTGTTACATAATCTGCATACAGGATCATTCATACGGGAAGAGCACGGGCAGGTTCTCCTAATATTTATATCACAGCAGGACGCCAGGGGGTCGGCAGATACTGTAATGTGATATTCAGAAGCTGAGGCTTATTATATACAGGCTGCACTGTGTGTACAATTGTGCTGTCACCCATCACACCAGCCCAGTGTCCGATGGGGGCATGAAAGGCTCCCCGGGGGAATGCTTACAGGGTGTGATCAGCCCCCTGCTGTGCTGACCGGGCTGCCACCTCCCGGGGGGTGGGGGTGGGACCGTCAGAATGTCAGAAAGTATGAGTGGATGGATGTGACCCAGTTGGTCTGACGACTGGTAAAGTATCCGTACAAGAACATTCCATGCATGGGTAATATTTACTGTACAGGTTCTCACACTCAGTCCTCAGGACCCCAAACAGTGCATGCTTTCCAGGTCTCCTCACAGAATCACAAGTGAAGTAATTAGCTCCACCAGTGGATCTTTTAAAATGTGTCAGTGAGTAATGACTACACCTGTGCACCTCCTGGGTGACCTGCGATATGTGTCAGTGAGTAATGACTACACCTGTGCTCCTGCTGGGTGACCTGGGCTATGTGTCAGTGAGTAATGACTACACCTGTGCACCTGCTGGGTGACTTGAGGACTGAGTTTGAGAACCACTGATTGTAACCTAGGGCTTGATTAATGACGGATTGCAGCTGCGATTACACACGTTGACCCGCTGCGAAAACATGCTGATGTTTGCAATCGCAATGCAATCTCAGCACAGCATAACAACGCCCACTACCCCTCACTCACATCCGTAATACTTTGCAAGTCTGCAAAACCATCGGTAACATCGGAGCCTCATGCACAATGACAACAGGTCTGACATTAATTTGCTAACCTCATCGCTTGCACTGAAAGCTCTAGCTGCGTAGTCATCGCAGTGGCTCATTTCTGCACGCCCCTAACGTCATTCAAACGCACTGACACGCCTGCGTTCCGCTGACCACCCCCCGCCCCCAAGCGCTCACTTCCTGCTAATCACACTGCGATGGGTCTGTGAGATCGCAGTGAAGAGTTTGCACACTGCGATACATACCCACTGACCAGGCCCCTAATTCCTCACCGTGGCTTCCAAGGTGCTGAGCTGTCTCTGCTGCTCCCGGATGGTGTCCTGCTTCACTTCCATGACATGGTGCACGCTCTCCAGCTCCATTTCCCAGAAGGTTCCGGGGCGGCCATGATCCTATGAATAGATCATAGTGACATTACAGCAGTAACATACAACAACATGAAATGGCTTCATGAGTGACATACACTATACCCATTATACTAATCAGCTAAACAGGGCTTATACAATGTGCCTTCCTTTTTTATCATATCAACAAATCAGATCCAAGCTATTATTTTCCCCAAAAGTTTAGGGAATGAAAGCAGACATCTGATTGGTTGCGGTGGATTACTGCACATATTGGCACATTTGCATAAATGATTAAAAAGCCTCATTGTATTTGTGACTAAGCCTCAAGTCCTTTCGTAGAAAAGCGCTATATAAATAAATTATAATTATATATCTGTGAGAGCATTTCTCTTATATGTTCTTGTGTTTCTTATTCCAAATCTGCCGCATGACCACCCAAACGACCGCGCTATATATCTGTACTGTTATCCTGTCAGGTGAATAAGTCTCTTGCTGTAACGTCATGCTAACTATGTACACTGACATCAGCACCTGACATGGGAACACCCCTAAGTACAGAGAGTCTATGGGGCCCATTAACCATCCACCACAATCTGGCCGCCATACTATCGCCCATGACTGCGTTACAGGATGCGATCATAGCGCCGCCGTGTACCATATAGCACACGCAGGGACACGGGGTCTCAGAAACCAGGAGCCCGTCCCTGCCATGTGCTCAGTGACCGCATCAGTGATCTCTTCACTCCTGCGCATGCTCGGCTGCCATTGCCTAGGGGGTTCCTCCGGGATACTCTCCCAGTTATGCTGGGTACACACTAGACAACATATCGGGCACATTGTCTAGTGTGAAGCCGCTTTGTTTCTGACTGTGCGCACTCCCTCCCGTCGTCAGCAACATCCTGTGCATCTGCTGGGTGACCTGGGAAATGTGTCAGTGAGCAATGACTACACCTGTGCACCTGCTGGGTGACCTGGGAAATGTGTCAGTGAGTAATGACTACACCTGTGCACCTGCTGGGTGACCTGGGAAATGTGTCAGTGAGTAACGACTACACCTGTGCACCTGCTGGGAGACCTGGGATATGTGTCAGTGAGTAATGACTACACCTGTGCACCTGCAGGGTGACCTGGGATATGTGTCAGTGAGTAATGACTACACCTGTGCACCTGCTGGGTGACCTGGGAAATGTGTCAGTGAGTAATGACTACACCTGTGCACCTGCTGGGTGACCCGGGAAATGTGTCAGTGAGTAATGACTACACCTGTGCACCTGCTGGGTGACCTGGGAAATGTGTCAGTGAGTAATGACTACACCTATACACCTGCTGAGAGACCTGGGAAATGTGTCAGTGAGTAATGACTACACCTGTGCACCTGCTGGGTGACCTGGGAAATGTGTCAGTGAGTAATGACTACACCTATACACCTGCTGGGTGACCTGGGAAATGTGTCAGTGAGTAATGACTACACCTGTGCACCTGCTGGGTGACCTGGGAAATGTGTCAGTGAGTAATGACTACACCTGTGCTCCTGCTGGGTGGCCTGTGCCCCCTCCTACATTGCTGGCACATGTCCCCCAGCAGTCTCATGCTCTGATCTCCAGGAAAATGACATGCCGCCAATTTCCCAGTGATTTCTGCAGTGCCGATAGAGAGGTAAGTATCGTGAACGGGTGCATGGTGTGCGTTCCCCTGTGCACCCATTATAGATATGTCCATGGAGCAGAGCTAATTTCTGTCATATTCAAGGGTAATAAAAACTGTTTGATCAAAAAGTTGAAAGATGGAGACAAATATAACAATTATAGGATGTCCTGTACAAGCCAATAGGACAAAAGTCAGATCTTTAGGTCATCCTCATTCTTGCTATTAGTTCTCATATAAATTAGTACCATCATCTGCAGGCTGTACATCGTCCCGAATTCAAGGGATCCCTACAAAGAGAAGCAGATTCTGTGTCAGACACTCTCATTGTCTATGGGGAGTAGAATGACAGCTGCTGCGGGTATTACATAATATAATCTGTGATAGGAGAACGTTCCATAACTGAGGCTGAGCTGCAGAGCGCGGGGAATAGGTGAGTGTATGACCTCAGTGATATTCCCCCTTCAGTCATCTGCCAGAATGAAGGCTGAGCTGCAGAGCGCAGGGACTGGGTGAGTATGACCTCCCTCTTGTGCATCCCTCTCTTCTGTAATATATTTACACTTGTCCCTCCCTTTATGGATGGGATCAGTCTCCTTGTATGACCATGTGATTCCATTTCCCACCAACATGTCCTCTAACAAGACCACAATGTACCCCACCCCATGCAGCTGATAACCCATCCTGGCTATGTTACACGCGGTGTAAGGCAGAGGCTGACCTGCAGGGAGGAGGTGTCAGGGCCCGATGCTGGTTCTCTCAGCTCTGAGGGGAAACAAAGTTCTGTCAGATAGAACATCGGTCACAGGTCATATACATACACTCACACATACTTATACACTCACACATACTTATACACTCACACACTCACACATACTTATACTCTCACACATACTTATACTCTCACACATACTTATACTCTCACACATACTTATACTCTCACACATACTTATACTCTCACACATACTTATACTCTCACACATACTTATACTCTCACACATACTTATACTCTCACACATACTTATACTCTCACACATACTTATACTCTCACACATACTTATACTCTCACACATACTTATACTCTCACACATACTTATACTCTCACACATACTTATACTCTCACACATACTTATACTCTCACACATACTTATACTCTCACACATACTTATACTCTCACACATACTTATACTCTCACACATACTTATACTCTCACACATACTTATACTCTCACACATACTTATACTCTCACACATACTTATACTCTCACACATACTTATACACTCACACACTCACACATACTTATACACTCACACATACTTATACACTCACACACTCGCACATACTTATACACTCACACACTCGCACATACTTATACACTCACACACACTTATACACTCACATGGACGCACACACATACTTATACTCACACACTCGCACATACTTATACACTCGCACATACTTATACACTCACACATACTTATACACTCACACATACTTATACACTCACACATACTTATACACTCACACATACTTATACACTCACACATACTTATACACTCACACATACTTATACACTCACACATACTTATAGCACACACACTTGTACACACGTACATACACACACACACACACTGCATCCCTGTAATTATATATATAGCTATAGAGTGTTAGGTGTATACTCCTATCACACAGCTCCCCCTGGTAACTGAGTGATGGGGGCACAAGGCAGCTTACATACATCCCCCTCACTGTTACACAGGGAGATATTACATTGCTCTCAGCTATCTGACGCTTTCCATTTATAGATAAGTATGTGAGACTATGACTGGATAACATGTAATTGTGTCTCAGCGGCAGAAATCCCATCACACGTGTGACTATTGCGGGATTATATTGCCATGTACTATATATATGTAATATCTAGTTACTACAATGAGAAAACCTATTATTGGTTCTCACTAATAAGTGTCCAGATTGTATTTTCAGAGCCTCCCAGCAGAGAGCGCTGTGTAATTAGTGAGCACTCCCATAGCACTGTATTGTATTGTGCATCACATCTTTATGGTGTGCCTCACGTTACCCTAACTATACTATGAGTTTGGCAACCAACAGGCAATATACTACAGATATCCTATTAGGGGTTAACTGAGCAATATTTCCCTATCACACGTCCCCTAATTCTGTCACTTCCCATCTACAACACAACAGGAATATTAGAGGTCTCTTACCTGCAGAATGTTCCTCCACTTCTGAGGCTTTTTGTGCCTTTGCCGCTGCCTGCAATACACACAGTGAGGCAAATACTCACACGTTACATACAGTAAGATGATAGATATTAGTTATTGGCTTCCTAGTTAGATAGATTCCCATCCCGGGGGCTCATTCACACCCAATGTCAGAGCGGCATGGTGACTGCATTCATTCCCCATCATAAACCTCTTTGTGGATTATTGATCCAGATGGGGGCAACCTGGGAAACTCTCAGATAAAGCGTCACTTCTCATGGACGTCCCAGATTTCTTATTAAAGCCAATAAGAGCCCAATATGCTGTATAATATGTCCTATATCTGTCACCTGTTTATACCTGCCCCATGCAGCCCTGTGCTCAGGTTATCTGCATTATTCCCAGTACATTCCTCTATGTATATGCTGTATAATATGTCCTATATCTGTCACCTGTTTATACCTGCCCCATGCAGCCCTGTGCTCAGGTTATCTGCATTATTCCCAGTACATTCCTCTATGTATATGCTGTATAATATGTCCTATATCTGTCACCTGTTTATACCTGCCCCATGCAGCCCTGTGCTCAGGTTATCTGCATTATTCCCAGTACATTCCTCTATGTATATGCTGCCATCTGCTCAGCATAAGTGCCCTGTGCCCCACACATCTGCGGGACACTACCAACTCCTCATGCCCACCGTATCGCCATGCCCCACATTCCAGCCCTGTGCCCACCACTGCAGTGATTTCCAGCCTCATGTCTCCAGCCCAATATAGACAATGTACTCTATATCCTTAGTCCCAGACTCCCACAAATCACAGCCTTATGCCAGCCTCCCTTACCCCTCCTCACACTGCCCTGACCTTTCATCCCAATGGAGAAGCAATAGAGGAGGAATACAGAAATACCATCCCAGTGAATGGTGGTGCTTCTCTCCCCTGCAATCACAGGCAGTCAGTGGGCTGCTGTGGTGTCATACTGAGACATGTAGTTACTATTTACAGTGGTTCCCGGGAATGATCCGGGTTGTTGTTGTGACGTGAGACTGAGGCCGGAGCCGTCAGTGAGGCCACTTGGCATCAGAGTGGAGGTGGCACCAGTATTCCCCATCACACAAAGGTCTCAGAGGTGGCATTGCCGCCTGCATCTGGGCCACCATAGGGACAACCCCGACTTACAGGACACCCAGGTATTGCTCAGTGTCATTCAGTCCTGTCCAAGTTATTAACGGGGTTAGGGAAATGCTGATAAATGACAAACTTCAGGGATTAATTGTATGAAAAGCTCTCAGGGAGCACAAAAGGCCGTAGGGCCAAAATTACTACAAACGTTCTCTCAGGGAAATCAGAAGACACTTGGGACAAATTTATTGCACCATCGTCTGTTCCAGCCCAGTTCTACCTAAAGGAGAAATATAATGTATAGATAAATCTGTATCTGACCTGTTCTTTGAGCAGGTTTATCTCCTGTCTCAGGAGCTCCATCTGCTGGTCATGACGGCTTGTCAGGGCGGCCATCTCCTCCTGGTGGTGTTGGAGGAGGGATGTTATGTTCTTCTCCTGATTTTTGATCTTACCTGTGTATAAGGACAAGAGGACATCAGACAGATCTATCACACGGCCCCATTACAGCTCTACGCCAATGGCTTATACCATGGCAGCTGCACAGCGCTACTAATACAGGGAGAATGGTTTTATACACAATATACAGTGCATACGGAAAGTATTCGCAGCGCTTCACTTTTTCCACATTTTATGTTACAGCCTTATTCCAAAATGGAATAAATTAATTTTTGTCCTCAAAATTCTACACACAATACCCCATAATGACAACGTGTAAAAGATTTTTTGAGATTTTTGCAAATGTAATAATAATAAAAAAAAAAAACTGTAAGAAATCACACGTACATAAGTAATCACAGCCTTTGCTCAATACTTTGTTGATGAACCTTTGGCAGCAATTACAGCCTCAAGTCTTTTTGAATATGATGTCACAAGCTTGGCACACCTATCTTTGGGCAGTTTCGCCCATTCCTCTTTGCAGCACCTCTCCAGCTCCATCAGGTTGGATGGGAAGCGTCGGTGCACAGCCATTATCAGATCTCTCCAGAGATGTTCAATTAGATTCAAGTCTGGGCTCTGGCTGGGCCACTCAAGGACATTCACAGAGTTGTCCTGAAGCCACTCCTTTGATATCTTGGCTGTGTGCTTATGGTCGTTGTCCTGCTGAAAGATGATCCGTTTTTTCCCAGTCTGAGGTCAAGAGCGCTCTAGAGCACGTTTTCATCCAGGATGTCTCTGTAGATTGCTGCATTTATCTTTCCCTCTATCCTGACTAGTCTCCCAGTTCCTGCCGCTGAAAAACATCCCCACAGCGTGATGCTGCCACCACCATGCTTCACTATAGGGATGGTATTGGCCTGGTGATGAGCGGTGCCTGAATTCCTCCAAACATAACGCCTGGCATTCATGCCAAAGAGTTCAATCTTTGTCTCATCACAGCAGAGAATTTTGTCTCTCATGGCCTGAGAGTCCTTCAGGTGCATTTTGGTGAACTCCAGGTGGGCTGCCATGTGCTTTTTTTTTTTTTACTAAGGAGTGGCTTCCGTCTGGCTACTCTACCATACAGGCCTGATTGGTGGATTGCTGCAGAGATGGTTGACCTTATGGAAGGTTCTCCTCTCTCCACAGAGGAATGCTATAGCTCTGACAGAGTGACCATCGGGTTCTTGGTCACCTCCCTGACTAGGGCCCTTCTCCCACGATCGCTCAGTTTAGACGGCGGGTCAACTCTATGTAGAGTCCTGGTGGTTCAGAACTTCTTCCATTTACGGATGATGGAGGCCACTGTGCTCATTGGGACCTTCAATGCAGCAGATATTTTTTCTGTACCCTTTGTGCCTCGAGACAATCCTGTCTCGGAGGTCTACAGACAATTCCTTGGACTTCATGCTTGGTTTGTGCTCTGACATGCACTGTCAAGTGTGGGACCTTATATAGAGTGCCTTTCAAAATCATGTCCAATCAACTGAATTTACCACAGGTGGACTCCAAGTAAGCTGTAGGAACATCTCAAGGATGATCAATGGAAACAGGATGCACCTGAGCTCAATTTTGAGCTTCATGGCAAAGGCCGTGAATACTTATGTACATGTGATTTCTTAGGGTTTTCTTTTATATTAAAATAGCAAAGAAACTTTACACGTTGTCATTATGGGGTATTGTGTGTAGAATTTTGAGGACAAAAATGAATTTATTCCATTTTGGAATAAGGCTGTAACATAACACAATGTGGAAAAAGTGAAGCGCTGTGAATACTTTCCGGATGCACTGTAAATACAAAACTGTAATTTCACTCATATTGTGGACATGTCCTTCATAAGTGACATCTCATCCCCACATAACATAGACCCTATAAACCACCAGATAAGGATTGGTAGGGATCACTGCCAGACACATAGCAGCGATCCCTACCAATCCTTATGTATGTGTAATTGCTGTGCATGGTACCATGCAATAGGGATAGGATGATGGAGTACGTTATGTTGGGTGACTTGGTGAATAAGGGGTGTTATGGGAGTAGGTGGAGGCACAGCTTTGTTTTTTAATCTTCTATAATGCTGCTGAGTCTGCTTCCTCCTTGTATGACCAGGAACCAGGCAAGGCCAATGGGAAAGGAAATCAGCAATCAAGGCTGACCCCGTGCTCACATCCCTGTCCTGTTACACCTGTGACATCCCCTGTCCCCCGTACAATACAGAAGGGAGGATCATTTACTTACTGATCAGTGTGGTCACTTCCTGGGCAGCTTTTAGTTGTTTCTCTGCCCTCTGCCGTTTCTGAGAGAGAAAGAGAATCATGAAGATAATGAGCAATGCTGATAAGTATCTATAATAAGCTGAATAAAAGGAAATGTCTTGCTCAATAGCGCCAATTCCCACCAACAACTGTGTAGAGCCCAGGATGCCCCCTGGAGATTAGGGAGAGGTACTACAGGTCTCTATGAGGGAGTCATACACTGATCCTCAGCTCCTCATTTATCAGGATGTATATATCCCCCTGTGATAGGGGAGGGGGGACATCCTCTCACACCCGTCCTGTCTCCTCAGCCATATCTGCTGCCCCTATGTCCCCCTGTGACGTTCTCTGCATGTACAGTCACCAACATACAACCTCACAGAATGGCCATTTGTACATTGTACGTCTGCCACCGAAACGCCTCCCACCTGCAGAAAATCAGCGGTTCCCTTTCCGTGTGAGGGAATTCCCGCTACTTCCTATCATGGTGACCGTGCTGGGGTCAGCTGACCTGTCCGTTACCATGAGGAAGAGGAGACAGGTGACGGGGTACAATGGGGTCCTCCCTGTTATTATGTAAGTATATTATTTTTTCACAACTGGTACCAAGTCCAGGGCTGCCAGCCAGTAATGTGCTATCCTGTCGCCATGCTATGCAGTGATGGGCAATCAGCATTATCTCTGCCAACTGGTAACTAGACCCCAGAGTCACAAAGCATCCAGGGCACATTGCCCATTAGCACAACCATGGCAGGAGATGCTCTGAGTAATGGGCAGTGTTATAGTGACCCGGCTACTAGGGGAGGGCAAAGCAGTAACACAGAGTAGGCACCAAATCTTGGCTATTGCTATTCCCATGAGCCCCTGCTCCTGTGTGTCAGGGCCGTCATTACAGTCACACAGATCTAGTGACAATGAGAAGCAGTAGGTGACAATATATGCAGTATGTCATTATACATGTACTGTACTACATAGCACCTTATGTTCTAGGTGCCAAATGGAGCAAAAAAACAGCCATTTACTGGTATATCAGCAGAAATAAACACATTACTGATTGGCTGTTTTATAACCAATGACTGACTAAGGTAACTATAACTAATCACATAACATGTAAGTGCTAGCATTTGGTTACATACTAAGGTCACTGTTCAGCTTTTATAATCGCTATGTACAAATGACGGATAATACGATCCTGCCACATATACAGTTACCATATTAGCCCCTATTAATCAGAATACACCTGATGCATGGCACTGGTCAGGAAGCCACATCACAGACTGTTACCTAAGGGTCACCGAATCTGACCCCCGTCACTGTCACCCACACAGTCATCTCCTATGTAACCCCCTGCGGCCAATCAGAACAAAGTACAACAAATCCCAATAACAGTGCACTTACCTTCCGCCTGAGGCACGGGAAGATCAGGCTGAGGCAGCCCATGGCTGCCCCCCCACCAAAGCCCCTTCCCTAATCTACCAATATATACACTAAGTTATAAATAAAAAACTGACTTATATAATAACTTATACACTATAGTAACTGATAAACTGTCTTATAAACTAAAAACCTAATAAAAACTATATAAACACTAGTAGAAACCAGCAGCTGGGTAAAGTCCTGCACACTGCTCAGGGACCAGGTAACAGGATGAGTCCTAGTGCATTGTCCCTGCTCATCACTCATTGTGTCATAATGGCACCATTGTGATGTCATCGTATAAACTGTAGCAGCAGCCACACATGCCAACATGTATGCGAGACATATATATATATATATATATATATATATATATATATACACACACACACACATATATATATATATATATATATACACATACACACTGTTTTATAGATAATTCAATTTGTACTGTTCCCTACTGTACAACACTCAGACATGTAACATAGTAAGAACTCTCCACTTGTACATTAAATATACTACCTTGCCAGCTGCTCCTATTTGGAATCAATCCTACTACTACCCCAATAATAAATCAACAAAAAGGAAGAGGAATACTATAAATTAGTGTTATCTATAGTAAATATCCAAAAAAGCGCTTATGCAAGGGTCAAATACATTTAAATAAAACATGCACATTAATACAAATATTAAAAAAACATAATGAAAATAATAAACTACTGTGTGATCAGTGATAGCGCTGTGCAAAAAATATGAGATATGGTAAGAACTTACCCTTGTTATCTCTATTTCTACGAAGTCCATAGGGTTCCACAGGATACCTTGGGGTATAGGTGTGACGTCAGTCGCAGGGCACCAAAGAGTTAAGCTTTCAGCCTCCCAGGATGCACTAGGTCCCCCTCCTATACCCCGCCCCCGGGCCAAGGCACCTCAGTTAGTTACCAAGCCATAGGCCGGAGGAGGAGAAGGAAGAGAGAGAACAAAGATCTGGACACATACAAGAATCACATTCTCACCAGAGGGAGACGGAAAACCGGTGACCAGAGCAAAGCCCATCTGCAGCACAGGTGCGACAGGGCGGGAGTCCTGTGGAACCCTATGGACTTCGTAGAAATAGAGATAACAAGGGTAAGTTCTTACCATATCTCATATTTTCTACTTCAGGGTCCATAGGGTATCCACAGGATACCTTGGGGATGTCCCAAAGCAGTATCCTTTAAGGGTGGGGACGCTCCTGTGCAGAAAGGAGAATCCGCCGCCCGAAGGAAGCATCCTGAGAGGCGAAGGTGTCAAACCTGTAATACCTCACGAAGGTATGGACAGAAGACCACGTAGCAGCCTTGCAGATCTGAACTGCCGAGGCACCACGTCGAGCTGCCCACGAAGGACCCACAGACCTAGTGGAATGAGCCTTCAGAGAAAGAGGGACCGGTAGGCCTTCATGAAGATAAGCTTCAGAAATAGCCATACGGATCCAGGCTGCCAAAGTTTGCTTTGAAGCAGGCCAACCCTTTTTACGGAAGCCAAAGAGGACAAACAAAGCGTCCGACTTCCTAAACGAAGAAGTGCGGTCAACATAAGTCCTTAAGGCCCGCACAACATCCAAAGAGGCCTCACCCACGGAAAGACCCGGTGAGTTAAAGGCCGGAACAACTATTTCCTCGTTAATATGAAACTGGGAAATAACTTTGGGAAGAAACTCGGGCCGAGTGCGGAGCACTGCCCTGTTCCCATAAAAAACCAAGAAAGGGGGTCTACAAGAAAGAGCCCCTAACTCAGAAACACGTCTGGCCGAAGCAATGGCCAGAAGGAAAACAGTCTTAGCTGTTAGCCATTTAAGATCCACTGAGCCCAGTGGTTCAAACGGCGGTCCTTGGAGAGCCCTCAGGACCACAGCCAAATCCCAAGGCGCCACAGGTGGAACAAAGGGCGGCTGAATGCGGAGAACACCCTGCATAAAGGTGCGCACATCCGGGATTGTAGCAATCCTACGGTGAAACCAGACAGATAGGGCCGAAACCTGTACCTTCAAAGAAGCAAGGCGAAGCCCATGATCTAGTCCCGCTTGCAGGAAGGCGAGAATCCGAGACAGACGAAACTCCCGCGGTGCATAACCTCTCGGTCGACACCACTGGAAGAACGTATGCCACACGCGATGGTATATCCTCGCGGAAGACGGTTTCCGAGCTCGTAACATGGTACGCACCACAGAGCTGGAAAACCCCCGGGACCTCAGCATGGCCGTCTCAACAGCCACGCCGTCAAAGACAGCCGAGTCAGGTCCGGGTGAAGGCAAGGACCCTGAGACAGAAGGTCCGGTCGTAGCGGCAACCGCAGAGGAATGTCCACGGACAGACCCTGAAGGTCTGAGAACCAGTGCCGTCTGGGCCACGCGGGAGCTATCAACAGGAGCGTCCCTCCTTCCTGTTTGAATTTCCGGATTACCCGTGGAAGAAGGGAGACCGGAGGGAACAGGTATGCGAACCGGAACGTCCACCGGACGGACAGAGCATCCACCAGAGACGCCCCTTCGTCTCTTGTGCGAGACCCGTACACCGGCAACTTGTTGTTGTGCCGGGACGCCATGAGGTCGATTTCTGGAAGACCCCACCTGTCCACCAGTAGTTGAAAAACGTCCGGGTGCAGGGACCATTCCCCCGGATGAACGTCCTGGCGACTTAGAAAGTCCGCCTCCCAATTGAGCACTCCCGGGATGAAGACCGCTGATATGGCCGGAAGATTGCACTCCGCCCAAACCAGGATCCGAGAGACCTCTACGAGAGCCGCCCGACTGCGAGTTCCTCCTTGCCTGTTTATGTAGGCCACGGTGGTAGCGTTGTCCGACTGGACCTGCACCGGGCGACCCTGGAGAAACCGCTGTGCCTGCTGGAGAGCATTGAAGACCGCACGGAGTTCCAAGATATTTATTGGAAGCTCCGCTTCTGTCGGCGTCCACCTGCCCTGGAACAAGTGTGGACCCGAAACTGCTCCCCAGCCCCGAAGACTGGCGTCCGTTGTCAACAGGACCCAATTTGGAACCCAGAACGGACGTCCCTTGTTGAGGTGGGTCGTCTGTAACCACCACGTAAGGGACAGGCGAACCTCCTGGGTGAGCACAATCGTCTGGGACTTCAGAGACTGAGTCAGGCCGTTCCACTTGGACAGGATCAGGTGCTGCAGAGGTCTGGAGTGAAACTGGGCGTATTCCACCATGTCGAACACCGACACCATGGAGCCCAGTAACCTCATCGCCGAGTGTAAGGACACCCGGCGGCTGTGCAGACAACTGCGCACCCTTGACTGTAAAGCAGAGATCTTGTCCTCCATCACGAAGATCCTTTGCTGTCCCGAGTCCAATAAGGCTCCAAGATGCAGAATCCTCCGAGACGGGATTAGAGTGGACTTCTGCCAGTTGATTAGCCAGCCGTGCCGTTGCAGCAGTGCAATGGTCAGGTCCAAGTGGCGTAACAGGAGCTCTGGAGATCCTGCCACCAATAACAGGTCGTCCAAATACGGCAACATGCGGACTCCCTGCAGCCGCAGAGAAGCCGCCATGACCGCCATCACCTTGGTGAAAACACGTGGTGCTGTTGCCAGGCCAAAAGGTAACGCCCGAAACTGGAAGTGGTCGCTGCTGATTGCAAACCTGAGGAACTGTTGATGGCGCCAAAGAATAGGGACATGCAGGTAAGCGTCCTGTATGTCCAATGACACCAAGTAGTCCCCAGGTTCCAGCGCCAGAATGATGGACCGTAGGGTCTCCATCCGAAACTTCGGGACCCGCAAAGACTTGTTGAGTGCTTTGAGGTTGAGAATCGGACGATATGACCCATTGGGTTTCTGTACCAAAAATAGATTTGAATAGAAACCCTGGCCCCTCTGGGAGAATGGAACCGCCACTATAACTCCAGCCTGGAGCATAGTGTGCAATACCTTCCGCAGCTCCGTAGCCTTGTTCCGGTCTGATGGGAGACCCGTGGTGAAGAAGCGAGCCGGGGGTCTGTGCCGGAAGGAGAGGGCGTATCCGTGGGAAACCACCTCCAGAACCCAAGTGTCTGTCGTAGTGGTCGACCAACACTGGGCGAACTGTAGCAGGCGGCCTCCCACCCTGGGATCCCCCAAAGGGAGGCCCGGACCGTCAGGCCGCAGGCTTGCCATCTGGCTTGGGGGCCGGACGTCTGGTACTCCATGCCTGCTTCCGGGGCTTGACCGATTTCTTAGGGCCAGCCTGTCGAGGAAACGACTGTGGTTTGGGCCTGCCCTGGGCCCTAGATGACCGAAAGGACGATGGTCCCGAACAAGAAGGAGCAGCGGCCGACGGGAGACAGGCAGATTTGGCTGCCGCCAGCGTGGCCACAATCTTATCCAGATCCGGACCGAAGAGAACTTCTCCGGTAAACGGCAACGCTTCCAGACCTTTCTTGGAATCTGCGTCCGCCTTCCAGGATCGCAGCCACAAGGTGCGACGAGCAGCTACCGCTGCTGAAGAAATTCTAGACACCAGAGTACTAATGTCTAGAGCCGCCTCGTTGATGTAGGTGGCCGAATCACGGAGATTGCCAATCAACTCCGCCTGATCGGCCGGACAGTCGGATTCAAAAGAAGCCTCTAATGAATCCGCCCAGCGCTCCATCGCTCTGGCAACCCAGCAAATGGCCATAGCCGGCCGTGCTGCCCCCCCTGCAAGGGAATAAGCGGACTTCAGGCAGATTTCTACCTTGCGGTCCGTAGCATCCTTAAGGGAGGACATGGATGGCATCGGCAATGTGGCACTACGGACAAGACGGGTCACGTGAGAATCCACCTGTGGAGGGGATTCCCACTTCGCAAAATAATTATCCGCGAACGGATAAGCCACCGCCAGGCGTCTCTGCGGCTGGTATCTTTTGCCAGGTTGTTTCCACGCCTCCTCTAAATGGTCCACCAACTGACCCGAAAGAGGAAAGACTGTGGCATCGCCCTTCACATCTTTGAAAAAGGCATACTTAGATTTAGCCGCTGGGGGAACTTCGTCCTCAATCACCAAGGCTGTGCGGACCGCCCAAATAAGTCCAGGAATATATACTTTGGACTTAGCATCAGCGTCCTTAGTATGGAGAGGTTCCTGATCGTAAGGATCTAGAATCTCCCCATCATCAGACGTCCCTTCGTCATCCTCATAAGGAGCGGACAGAGACGCCACCGGCCTTTTATGAGACCGCATCACAGACTCCCCTTGCAACACATCCGACAAGTGCTGTACAGAACTCGTCAGGGAGTTAACCCACGCTGGCTCCTGAGAACCCGGGAGCGGGGAAATAGGGAGACTGTGGGGTACCACCAATTGTCGTGGGAACCCCTGCATGGGTGATGACACCACAGACTGCTGGGACAAACCCATCGGAGTAAACGCGGGCTGCGGAGCTAACTGGCCCACTAAAGCTGTTAACGCCTGAGCGAAACAAGCCCAGGGCGGCTCCTGTACCGGTGCTGTAACCGTAATAGGCCGCGCCATGGACAAACACTGCCGGCAAAGGCCCTCCGCGCTACCCTCCCCCTCCGCTAACGGTACTTTGCACGTGGTACACTGTAGCCGGAGGGGAAAATCACTTTCAGACATGATGGCACCACGTATGTGACCTCTCTCACCAATTAAGTATTAAATAGGCGAGAGACCACCCTGCAGCACCGCACCGCAAGGGCTTTAGCAGAAAGAACAGGGACAGTAATAAAGCTGACAGTTTAGAGAAGAAAAGATTACAGGCAGCAGCGCTAGCACAGTCACATACAATGCAGAAAAATAACAATTCCTGCACTAACAGCGCTGATCACTCAACTACACAGACACAGGGCCTGGTAGGACACAGCGCTGCATACACAGACCTGACCACAGCGGAGGAGAGGTATGCGGGGGGACCCAGACCACGATGCTTCCGTCCAGCGCTTCCAGCAGCGTTCACCATGCGTTCTGGAGAAGATGGCCGCCGAGGAGCAGAGAGGAGGCTGGCCTGGGGGAGGAGCGCTGCCACAGGACCAGTCGGCAGCATGCAGAGAGGGCTGTGTGCAGCGGGGGAGGCGCCGGCTGTGAGACAGGGAAGGCGCGCTCCCCTGGCATGCATTTAACCCCTGGGACGCCGCAGCGCTACCGCTCTGCTGCGGTCCGCTGTCCCAGGGGGTAGTGGAAGCGCAGGTTGGTCGCCTGGCTCCACGCTGCAGCCAGTCCCCAGGGAGCCCCCTGCCTGGGGACTTAGGACCATGTGATCAGCGGGGACCCACCGCGGGACCCCGCTGCTTACCTCTGTCCCCCTTGAATCCGGCCATGGTCCGGAACATCTGGGGTCACCGCTAGCTGTGACCCCAGACGCCCACCAGCATCCCCGGATCAGTACCGGCGTTCTGGTACCGGCGGGGTGTAGGGAAGACAGCATGGACGTCAGGACTGACTGTCCATGCTGTTCATCCAGATGTGCAGCCACAGCTGCATGAAGAATAAGCTTCAGGGGCTCTAGCCCCCACTCCAACAGGTGCACCCGACTCCGGCCGGGCACCAAACTAAACTGAGGTGCCTTGGCCCGGGGGCGGGGTATAGGAGGGGGACCTAGTGCATCCTGGGAGGCTGAAAGCTTAACTCTTTGGTGCCCTGCGACTGACGTCACACCTATACCCCAAGGTATCCTGTGGATACCCTATGGACCCTGAAGTAGAAAACTATATATATGGGTCTCAGGGACCCCTCACTGTGAAAAATTAGGGTCCTACTCCACAGTTTCTGGGTCCCATCACAATTTATGGTTTTGAGCTCCCCATATGCCATCAGACCACCCCACAGGCCCTACACATACTGTACACTATGGCAAGTCAGTCCCCACACACCCCACAGGCCCTACACATACTGTACACTATGGCAAGTCAGTCACCACACACCCCACAGGCCCTACACATACTGTACACTATGGCAAGTCAGTCACCACACACCCCACAGGCCCTACACATACTGTACACTATGGCAAGTCAGTCCCCACACACCCTACCATACTGTACACTATGGCAAGTCAGTCCCCACACACCCTACCATACTGTACACTATGGCAAATCAGTCACCACACCCCACAGGCCCTACACATACTGTACACTATGGCAAGTCAGTCACCACACACCCCACAGGCCCTACACATACTGTACACTACGGCAAGTCAGTCCCCACTCCCCACAGGCCCTACACATACTGTACACTATGGCAAGTCAGTCCCCACACACCCTACCATACTGTACACTATGGCAAGTCAGTCACCACACACCCCACAGGCCCTACACATACTGTACACTATGGCAAGTCAGTCCCCACACACCCTACCATACTGTACACTATGGCAAGTCAGTCACCACACACCCCACAGGCCCTACACATACTGTACACTATGGCAAGTCAGTCACCCCATAATCTTCCCCATCCCATTAGTGTCATCCTTTTGGGACTCCAACCAGCCCCCATGGGCGTAACAGCACCCAATCAATAAAACGTATGAAATGAGCAGAGGCATTGGGGCCTATGTATCCGGCTGTTTGTACACAAAATGATGCAGAAACTGCATTTTCTTATGTATTGTTCCTATGTACTAAAAGCACAGATATCTCCAGCAAGTGCTAATTAGCACTGTAAATAGCAGTCTCCATTATTATCAATGGGGACTACGATCTGACCCCTATGTACTAAGCAGCAAAGCTTTTTGGAGTTTAGCCCCGGTAGTTCACACTATCTCCAGATGGTGTAACCAATATAAGCCTAAGGCGGCTCCAGGTGCAGGAGAGAGATCTATCAATCTCCCTCCCCTGCAGCCCCCTGGCCGGCTCCGGAAGCTGACGCTGTGCCCATACACGCAGTGTCAGACCCCTATAAGCCCTTCCAAGTGAATATTAAAGGACACCAATGTATAGCCGCCTATATAATTTTCTTTACAAGTCCATTTTTTTAGTGTGAAAATCTAAATGTAATAGTGCAACAGTGCAATTATTATATTAGAGGGGTGTTTGCAGTGCATTATGGTACTATTAATATAACATCCAGGTGACTTACCAACCAATACGAGATACACACACGGAGGGTGCGGATTTGTAGGGAGACTTTCCCTGCCGATTCTGAACAGACCGATCTAACCGACAGCAGGTCCCTGCCAATCACAAGCCAGGACGGGAGCTTTAACCTATCAGAGCAAGACCACCAACCACACGCAACAAGAGCAGAGCCAGCCAGGTCCAGCCCAGCACAGGTTCGGTAAAAACAAAAGCCGGCAGTGACACCGACAACGCGTCCTACGGGACCCGGTCATTTTTAAAATCGAAGTCCCTTTTTGCCTGTAGCGCGTAAAAGAGCGCTATAGCGCCTATTTTGCCGTCACCGATGATGGCCAAAGATTTCCAGGGGTACCTCTGCAGTAGTTATACATCCATATATTGTATATATCCTGAATAAAATAGCCCATGCTCAGGTGGCAGATATGTTCAAATAATTAAAAGTGGTATACTGTATGCAACAGCAGGAGGCGCCTGTAGTAGAAAGACGCCCCCTGCTGGCTTCTGTGCTCCATTGTTGCATCCAAAAGACACAGAATAGGATCATCTGTGTGAGCAGCGGTCATCGAAGCCTCAGGTCACTCAGGATGGCCGGTGTTCTTACCGTACGCTACCAGGGCCAGTGAGGCTGACCCTGGCCTCGACACTCCTAAAAAACTGGCCCGACACGCCCCCGTTTTGTAAAATGCTCCCCATCGCCTCCCCCAAGTGTCTGCAAACGGTCACTCACCGGACGTCTGCAGCCGCAGTGCTTCCAACAACGCAGGACCCTACCTGTACTTTACACCGTACGGATCCTGCGCAGTTCAACAAACATCGGAGATGTACGTAGACCATCGGGTGTGTGTACCGCTCTAAGGCTCTTTGTTCATATTCTGATCAAAAACATTGAGGCTTCCAGCCTGTTACCGAGGGCCCCAAAATCTCATCACTGTATGTATATATATTTATGAATGTACTGTACACACACACACACTGTGTACACACACACACATTGTACACACACACACACACACACATTGTACACACACACACACATTGTACACACACACACACACACATTGTACACACACACACACATTGTACACACACACACACACACATTGTACACACACACACACATTGTACACACACACACACACTGTACACACACACACATTGTACACACACACACACATTGTACACACACATTGTACACACACACACACACATTGTACACACACACATTGTACACACACACACACACACACATTGTACACACACACTGTACACACACACACATTGTACACACACACACATTGTACACACACACACATTGTACACACACACACACACATTGTACACACACACACACACATTGTACACACACACACACACATTGTACACACACACACACACACACACACATTGTACACACACACACACACATTGTACACACACACACACACATTGTACACACACACACACACACATTGTACACACACACACACACACACATTGTACACACACACACTGTACACACACACACATTGTACACACACACATTGTACACACACACACATTGTACACACACACACACACACACACACACACACATTGTACACACACACACACACATTGTACACACACACACACACACATTGTACACACACACACACACACATTGTACACACACATTGTACACACACACACACACACATTGTACACACACACACACACACACACATTGTACACACACATTGTACACACACATTGTACACACACACACACATTGTACACACACACACACACACACATTGTACACACACACACACACACACACATTGTACACACACACACACTAAAGAAAGAAGGGGACATGAAACACAAACAAACTAGTTAATCTGTGAAAAGATTTTAGTTTACATTTATTGTACATTTACAAAGAAATCACTGCACCACGTTAACAAGGGCGGTATTTTGCTATGTGCAAACTTGTGCTGTAACCAAGGGCAACTAGATTCCAGCTTTCTAGGGCACCTAAGGAAATGAACATCTGGTTGGTTGCTACAGGTTACAAAAGCATTAAACACGTGACGCGATGTTATAAAATAAGCCCCTATGATGTTAGTCTCCGTATTCAGCAGTTCCTCACCAGACGATCACTGAGGTGTATAACAGGTTATATTGCTGGGACTCATTTAAGCTTTCATTTAGTTTAACCAGAGGATAAAATCTCCATTTCCCTGGATATTTCTGCAGATGTCGGTCCTCAGGTGCTTGGAGTTTCCTGATGTCCCATAACACGGAGACGGGCTCCTAAATAAAAACATATTTTGTTTTATAAAAGATATCTCAGGTCATTTTGTAATATGCTCTTTAATAATACAAGTTACTATGTCACACAGTCTCTGACGCTGGATAACAGGAGGTACAGTAAGTGTTACTATGTCACACAGTCTCTGATGCTGGATAACAGGAGGTACAGTAAGTGTTACTATGTCACACAGTCTCTGATGCTGGATAACAGGAGATACAGTAAGTGTTACTATGTCACACAGTCTCTGATGCTGGATAACAGGGGGGTAAGTGTTACTATGTCACACAGTCACTGATGCTGGATAACAGGAGGTACAGTAAGTGTTACTATGTCACACAGTCACTGATGCTGGATAACAGGAGATACAGTAAGTGTTACTATGTCACACAGTCACTGATGCTGGATAACAGGAGATACAGTAAGTGTTACTATGTCACACAGTCACTGATGCTGGATAACAGGAGATAACAAGAGATATGGTAAGAACTTACCTTTGTTATCTCTGTTTCTACGAAGTCCATAGGGTCCACAGGGTGACCTTGGGGTATAGCTGGATCCTGGATCCTCGGGCACCACGGAGTTAAAGCTTTTAGCTGCTCCCAGGATGCACTTGGGTCCAACCTCCCCTATACCCCGCCCCCGAGCCACAGGCACCTCAGTTGGTAAGCAGCCCAGGCCGGAGGAGGAGACGAAACAGAGAGAAGGAAGACTGGAACACACAAGAACCATACTCACAGAAATGGGAGACGGAAAACCGGTGACCAGTCACAGAGCCCATATGAAGCCAGGTGCGTCAGGGCGGGTGCCCTGTGGACCCTATGGACTTCGTAGAAACAGAGATAACAAAGGTAAGTTCTTACCATATCTCTTGTTTTCTACTTCAGGGTCCATAGGGGTCCACAGGGTGACCTTGGGGATGTCCCAAAGCAGTCCAACTAAGGGCGGGGACGCTCCTGTGCTGATAGGAGAACCCGGCGCCCAAAGGATGCATCCTGAGAGGCAAAGGTGTCAAACGCATAGAACCTCAAAAAGGTCTGAATGGAAGACCAGGTGGCCGCCTTACAGAGCTGAACAGCAGAGGCGCCACAGCTAGCAGCCCAAGAAGGGCCCACGGACCGAGTGGAATGAGCCTTAACAGAGGCTGGAACAGCTAAACCCTCCTGCATATAAGCCTCAATAATAACAGAACGAAGCCAACGGGCTAGAGTCTGTTTGTTGGCAGGCCAACCCCTCTTGTGAAAACCAAAGAGGATAAACAAAGAATCCGACTTCCTCACAGAACTAGTCCGGTCCACATAAACCTGGAGTGCCCTTACAACGTCTAAGGAAGTCTCCCCAGCCGAAAGATCAGGTGACTGAAAGGCTGGTACAACAATTTCCTGATTAATGTGGAACCTGGAAACCACCTTAGGCAGGAAATCAGGACGAGTGCGAAGCACCGCTCTGTCCTGATGAAAAATCAGAAAAGGGGGACGACAAGAAAGCGCCCCCAAATCTGAAACCCTCCTGGCAGAAGCAATTGCCAAGAGGAAAACAGTTTTAAAAGTTAGCCACTTGAGCTCCACTGACTCCAAGGGCTCAAAAGGAGGACCCTCTAAGGCCCCAAGAACCACCGCCAAATCCCACGGGGCCACAGGTGGCACAAAGGGAGGCTGGATTCTCAAAACACCCTGGAAAAAGGTGTGTACGTCCGGCATAGCAGCGATCCTGCGCTGGAACCACACCGACAGACCAGACACGTGTACCTTCAGTGAAGAAAGACGTAATCCTAAGTCCAAACCGGACTGAAGGAAAGCCAGAATACGCGAAACTCGGAACACCTGGGGATCATAGTTTCTGGCCTCGCACCACTGAAAGTAAGTGTGCCACACTCTGTGATAGATCCTCGCGGAAGTAGGCTTGCGCGCCCTCAGCATGGTGGTAATAACGGAGCTAGAAAAGCCCCGAGACCTCAGGACGGCTGTCTCAAGAGCCACGCCGTCAAAGATAGTCGACCCAGATCCGGGTGAAGACAGGGCCCCTGAGACAACAGGTCCCGCCGTTGAGGTAGGAGGTACGGAGCGTCGATGGACAGGCTCCGCAGATCGGAGTACCACGGCCTTCTGGGCCACGCTGGGGCCACCAGGATCAGTGTGCCTCCGTCCTGTTTGAACTTGCGCAGGACCTGAGGCAGCAGAGATATCGGAGGGAACAAGTAAGCCAGTTGAAACAGCCATTTCACCGACAGCGCGTCTATCAGACTTGCGCCTGCATCCCTTGTCCTTGACCCGTACACAGGCAGCTTGTGATTGTAACGGGACGCCATCAGGTCCAGCTCTGGCAGCCCCCACTTGTCCACGAGTAGTTGGAATACCTCTGGATGAAGCGACCATTCCCCGGGATGCACATCGTAACGGCTGAGGAAGTCTGCCTCCCAATTGAGGACTCCTGGGATGAAAACTGCCGAGAGAGCTGGAAGATAGCGCTCCGCCCAAGCCAGGACGCGGGACACCTCCGACATCGCAGCTCGACTGCGAGTCCCTCCCTGGTGATTGATGTACGCCACCGTGGTGGCGTTGTCTGACTGCACCTGAACGGCCCTTCCGTGAAGAGCGGTGCCGGACGACTGCAGGGCTCTGTATACTGCCCGCAGTTCCAGGATGTTGATGGGAAGAATCGCTTCCTCCGCCGACCAACGACCCTGAAGTGACAAGGAGCCTGTCACCGCCCCCCAACCCCGGAGACTGGCATCTGTCGTGAGCAGAACCCATTCCGGGATCCAAAAGGGGCGCCCCTCCAGGAGATGCGCTGTCTGCAGCCACCAGGCTAGGGACAGACGCACCTCCGAGGACAACACCAGCATCTGAGAGCGGATCCTGTGTGGCAATCCGTTCCATTCTGAAAGAATCAGCCCCTGCAGGGGCCTGGAATGGAACTGGGCAAACTCCACCATGTCGAATGCCGACACCATGGACCCCAAAACTCTCATCGCTGAGTGCACCGACACTCTGCCACTGCTCAGACAACTGTGAATCCGCAGCTGTAAGGAGGAGACCTTCTCTGGAGTCAGAAAAATCCGTTGCTGACGAGAGTCCAGCAGGGCCCCCAAATGAACCATCCGTTGTGATGGGATGAGGGAGGATTTCTTCCAGTTGATCAACCAGCCGTGCGCCTGTAGACAAGCGACCGTCAGGTGGAGATGCTGGATCAGTACCTCCGGGGAGCTTGCCAGCAAGAGGAGGTCGTCTAGATACGGTAGCAACCGTATCCCCTGGCTCCGAAGGTGAGCCGCCATGACCGCCATCACCTTGGTAAATACCCTTGGTGCCGTGGAGAGACCAAAGGGTAGAGCCCTGAATTGGTAGTGGTTGTGGAGAATAGCAAACCGCAGAAACCTTTGGTGCGATGTTGCTATAGGCACATGGAGGTAGGCGTCCTGGATATCCAGGGAGACCATATAATCCCCCGGTTCCATCGCCAGTATGATGGAACGCAAAGTTTCCATCCTGAATTTGGGAACCCTGAGAAACCTGTTCAGGGACTTCAAATTGAGGATGGGGCGATGAGAGCCATTGGGTTTCTGCACCAGAAACAGCGTAGAGTAATACCCCATCCCACGTTGAGACTGTGGTACGGGTATAATGACCCCCGCCGTCAGCAAGGCCTCTATGGCTTCCTGAACCTGCAAGGCCTTGGTTTTGTCCTGAGAAGGACTTGTGCAAAAAAACTGGCAAGGCGGCCTGTGCCGAAAAGACAGGGCGCACCCCTGGGAGACCACTTCTCGCACCCAGGCATCCGTGGTGGTATTGTGCCAGCACTGGGCGAATTGAAGAAGTCGGCCTCCCACTCTGGGGTCCCCCAGAGGGAGGCCCGTCCCATCACGCAGAAGGCTTATCTTCTGGCTTGGAAGAAGGGCGCCTAGCACTCCAGGCTTGCTTCTTTGGCTTTGTGGCGGTCTTGGGTGCGGACTGCCTCGGGAAGGACTGACCCTTTGCCTTGCCCTGAACCCGAAAGGAACGAAACGCCGAGCTCCGGACCTTAGCAGGTGTAGTAGCTGAAGGGAGGAAGGCTGACTTGGATTTTGCCAGGGTATCTACTATTTTGTCCAGGTCCGGACCAAATAGTAATTCCCCATTAAAAGGTAAGGCCTCCAAGCCTTTCTTTGAATCCGCGTCTGCTCTCCAAGACCGCAACCACAAGGATCTACGAGCAGACACTGCTGCCGCCGAAACCCTAGAGGTCAACAGGCTAGCATCCAAAGATGCTTCTCCAATGTAGGAGGCGGCATCTCTCATCTGTCCTAACAACGCCCCCTGGACGTCCGGAGATTCATCCGTAAACGTGTCCTCCAAGGCTTTGGCCCACCCCTCAATGGCCTTGGCCACCCAGGAGATGGCCATGGACGGCCGGGCTACAGCCCCTGAGAGAGAATAAATAGACTTTAGACAAGTCTCCACCTTCCTGTCCGTAGGATCCTTCAGCGAGGATATAGACGGCAATGGCAAAGTAGCACTCCTGATGAGGCGTGTTACATGGGAATCGACTGCAGGCGGAGTTTCCCATTTCTTACAATGCGCTTCCGGGAATGGATAATTGGACGCCAAGCGTTTCTGTGGCAGGAAACGCTTACTGGGCGTCTGCCAGGCCACCGCCATGTGATCAGTCAACTGATCAGACAAGGGGAACGCTGTAGAAGTAACCTTAGCTTTTTTAAAACTAGGATACCTTGACTTGGGAGCGGGTGCCTCATCCTCAATCAGAAGAATAGCCCGCACCGCCTTAACCAGAGCCCGCACATTGATGGAAGACTTAGTGTCTACCTCCTGGACTGAGGCATCTGAGGCTGAGTCATCCTGTACCTCACCATCATCCGAGAACCCCTCAGAATCCGAAAGATGCGCAGCCTGTGCCATGACTGAGCGTTTAGACGCCCTGGAGGGCACGTCACTGCGCAACATCGACTGAAAAGCCGAAGATGCTGCCGCCAAATCTTGGACAGTGTGGGAAAGCGCATCCACCCAGGGTGGAGGAGCTGTCACAGGAGCCTGAAACGGCACCACAGCCGGCTGTGCCACAGGGGTGGACTGAATATACATTGGCAACCCCGCATAGGGACCAACAGGCTGAGACCCCGGGGGAGTCTGCAATAATTGTGGGACACCCGGGGAATGGGGGATGGCAGGCTGGGGCAACGCCCTAGTAGGGGCGGCAGTCGGGACCGACAGACGGTCCGCGATGGACACCAGCACCTGGGAAAACATCGCCCATGGTGGCTCCTGCGAAATGGGAGGTTTAGACGTACCAGGGACCGCCTGGCACCGTCCGCACAGGCCGTCCTGTGACAAATCCTCCCTATCCACTCCTGCAGAACAGCGCCTGCAGGAGAACAATGCTGGAGCCCCGGAGTGCTCAATCTCCTCCTCAGACATGACTTAGGAAGAAAACGTGCGCACTCACCAGTGTGCTGAACAACAGCCCACAATATGGTACTGTGTAGCACACAACTGTATGTGACGGACCTCACAAATACGTGATCTATATAGGTGAGGTCAGTAGAAACACCCTTCCCCCGCACACCTGTAGGGCTTGTAGGAGAAGGAAAGGGATAGGTACAGGCTGACAGTAAGTAGAAAAAAGACACAGACAGGCAGCACTAGCAAAAGTCACATACCATGCAGGAAGATATACTCACTGCACCTTTCCACTACAATCAACCTCCCAGATTCAGTGTCTGGGAGGGCTATAGTGCTGTGTACACTGTCCTTCTGCAGGGGAGAGGTACACAGGGGGACCGGTCCGCGTGCTCCCTGAGAGTATCCACGCTGCCACAGAGAAAATGGCCGCTGGAGACCTCAGAGGAGGAGTGGCCGAGTATCTGCAGCTCAGCGACGCCAGACTCCGAGCTGAAAGGCGCGCTGAGCTGAGGGGAGGAGCCGCTAGACAGGGAAGGCTTCCTCCCCTGGCTAGCATATTAACCCCCGGGTTGGAGGCATCCCGCTTGCCGCGATATTAACCCTGGTGGTCTAGTGGTCTGGCGGGGTATGCCTCCGCTGGAGGGGGGGCCCGCCGCCACCGCTAGCGCCCCCGGTCTGTCCCCTAGACCGGGGGCATGGGACTGCATTTACAAGGAACCCGCGCACCGCCGCTAATCAGCGGTGCGCGGCTTACCTTAATCTCCCCGGCGTCTTCCGGCAGCAGTCCCGGGGGAAGCCAGAGTCCGGCTAGTACAGACTCTGGCTTCCCCCGCCGCGATCCCCAGTTCAGTGCTGGCGTCGCGGCGCCAGCAGGGAGAAGGAGCGGCAGCGTGGGCGTCTGTACAGACAGCCCAGCGCTGCTGCTCTAGAGAAAAAACTTATAGTAAAAAATAAATAAATTTAACTAAGTTCAATAAAAAATTAAAAGCTTTAGGGGGCTGCTCCTGCAGCCCACCCCGCAGGGTGACCCGACTCCGGCCGGGCACCATCTAAAACTGAGGTGCCTGTGGCTCGGGGGCGGGGTATAGGGGAGGTTGGACCCAAGTGCATCCTGGGAGCAGCTAAAAGCTTTAACTCCGTGGTGCCCGAGGATCCAGGATCCAGCTATACCCCAAGGTCACCCTGTGGACCCCTATGGACCCTGAAGTAGAAACAGTAAGTGTTACTATGTCACACAGTCTCTGATGCTGGATAACAGGAGGTACAGTAAGTGTTACTATGTCACACAGTCTCTGATGCTGGATAACAGGAGATACAGTAAGTGTTACTATGTCACACAGTCACTGATGCTGGATAACAGGAGATACAGTAAGTGTTACTATGTCACACAGTCACTGATGCTGGATAACAGGAGATACAGTAAGTGTTACTATGTCACACAGTCACTGATGCTGGATAACAGGAGGTACAGTAAGTGTTACTATGTCACACAGTCTCTGATGCTGGATAACAGGAGATACAGTAAGTGTTACTATGTCACACAGTCTCTGATGCTGGATAACAGGAGATACAGTAAGTGTTACTATGTCACACAGTCACTGATGCTGGATAACAGGGGGTACAGTAAGTGTTACTATGTCACACAGTCTCTGACGCTGGATAACAGGAGATACAGTAAGTGTTACTATGTCACACAGTCACTGATGCTGGATAACAGGGGGGTAAGTGTTACTATGTCACACAGTCTCTGATGCTGGATAACAGGAGGTACAGTAAGTGTTACTATGTCACACAGTCACTGATGCTGGATAACAGGAGATACAGTAAGTGTTACTATGTCACACAGTCACTGATGCTGGATAACAGGGGGTACAGTAAGTGTTACTATGTCACACAGTCTCTGACGCTGGATAACAGGAGATACAGTAAGTGTTACTATGTCACACAGTCTCTGATGCTGGATAACAGGAGGTACAGTAAGTGTTACTATGTCACACAGGCTCTGATGCTGGATAACAGGAGGTACAGTAAGTGTTACTATGTCACACAGTCACTGATGCTGGATAACAGGAGGTACAGTAAGTGTTACTATGTCACACAGTCACTGATGCTGGATAACAGGAGGTACAGTAAGTGTTACTATGTCACACAGTCTCTGATGCTGGATAACAGGAGGTACAGTAAGTGTTACTATGTCACACAGTCTCTGACGCTGGATAACAGGAGATACAGTAAGTGTTACTATGTCACACAGTCTCTGATGCTGGATAACAGGAGGTACAGTAAGTGTTACTATGTCACACAGTCACTGATGCTGGATAACAGGAGATACAGTAAGTGTTACTATGTCACACAGTCACTGATGCTGGATAAAAGGGGGTACAGTAAGTGTTACTATGTCACACAGTCTCTGATGCTGGATAACAGGAGGTACAGTAAGTGTTACTATGTCACACAGTCTCTGACGCTGGATAACAGGAGGTACAGTAAGTGTTACTATGTCACACAGTCTCTGATGCTGGATAACAGGAGGTACAGTAAGTGTTACTATGTCACACAGTCACTGATGCTGGATAACAGGAGATACAGTAAGTGTTACTATGTCACACAGTCACTGATGCTGGATAACAGGGTGTAAGTGTTACTATGTCCCACAGTCTCTGATGCTGGATAACAGGGGGTAAGTGTTACTATGTCACACAGTCTCTGATGCTGGATAACAGGGGGGTAAGTGTTACTATGTCACACAGTCACTGATGCTGGATAACAGGAGATACAGTAAGTGTTACTATGTCACACAGTCTCTGATGCTGGATAACAGGAGGTACAGTAAGTGTTACTATGTCACACAGTCTCTGATGCTGGATAACAGGAGATACAGTAAGTGTTACTATGTCACACAGGCTCTGATGCTGGATAACAGGAGATACAGTAAGTGTTACTATGTCACACAGTCACTGATGCTGGATAACAGGAGATACAGTAAGTGTTACTATGTCACACAGTCACTGATGCTGGATAACAGGGGGGTAAGTGTTACTATGTCACACAGTCTCTGATGCTGGATAACAGGAGATACAGTAAGTGTTACTATGTCACACAGTCTCTGATGCTGGATAACAGGAGATACAGTAAGTGTTACTATGTCACACAGTCACTGATGCTGGATAACAGGAGGTACAGTAAGTGTTACTATGTCACACAGTCACTGATGCTGGATAACAGGAGATACAGTAAGTGTTACTATGTCACACAGTCACTGATGCTGGATAACAGGAGATACAGTAAGTGTTACTATGTCACACAGTCTCTGATGCTGGATAACAGGAGATACAGTAAGTGTTACTATGTCACACAGGCTCTGATGCTGGATAACAGGAGATACAGTAAGTGTTACTATGTCACACAGTCACTGATGCTGGATAACAGGAGGTACAGTAAGTGTTACTATGTCACACAGTCTCTGATGCTGGATAACAGGAGATACAGTAAGTGTTACTATGTCACACAGTCACTGATGCTGGATAACAGGAGGTACAGTAAGTGTTACTATGTCACACAGTCACTGATGCTGGATAACAGGAGATACAGTAAGTGTTACTATGTCACACAGTCACTGATGCTGGATAACAGGAGATACAGTAAGTGTTACTATGTCACACAGTCTCTGATGCTGGATAACAGGAGATACAGTAAGTGTTACTATGTCACACAGTCACTGATGCTGGATAACAGGAGATACAGTAAGTGTTACTATGTCACACAGTCTCTGATGCTGGATAACAGGAGATACAGTAAGTGTTACTATGTCACACAGTCTCTGATGCTGGATAACAGGAGGTACAGTAAGTGTTACTATGTCACACAGTCTCTGATGCTGGATAACAGGAGATACAGTAAGTGTTACTATGTCACACAGTCTCTGATGCTGGATAACAGGAGGTACAGTAAGTGTTACTATGTCACACAGTCTCTGATGCTGGATAACAGGAGGTACAGTAAGTGTTACTATGTCACACAGTCTCTGATGCTGGATAACAGGAGGTACAGTAAGTGTTACTATGTCACACAGTCACTGATGCTGGATAACAGGAGATACAGTAAGTGTTACTATGTCACACAGTCACTGATGCTGGATAACAGGGGGTAAGTGTTACTATGTCCCACAGTCTCTGATGCTGGATAACAGGGGGTAAGTGTTACTATGTCACACAGTCTCTGATGCTGGATAACAGGGGGGTAAGTGTTACTATGTCACACAGTCACTGATGCTGGATAACAGGAGATACAGTAAGTGTTACTATGTCACACAGTCTCTGATGCTGGATAACAGGAGGTACAGTAAGTGTTACTATGTCACACAGTCTCTGATGCTGGATAACAGGAGATACAGTAAGTGTTACTATGTCACACAGTCACTGATGCTGGATAACAGGAGATACAGTAAGTGTTACTATGTCACACAGTCTCTGATACTGTATCTCCTGTTATCCAGCAAGTGTTACTATGTCACACAGTCTCTGATGCTGGATAACAGGAGGTACAGTAAGTGTTACTATGTCACACAGTCTCTGATGCTGGATAACAGGAGGTACAGTAAGTGTTACTATGTCACACAGTCTCTGATGCTGGATAACAGGAGATACAGTAAGTGTTACTATGTCACACAGTCACTGATGCTGGATAACAGGGGGTACAGTAAGTGTTACTATGTCACACAGTCTCTGACGCTGGATAACAGGAGATACAGTAAGTGTTACTATGTCACACAGTCTCTGATGCTGGATAACAGGAGGTACAGTAAGTGTTACTATGTCACACAGTCTCTGATGCTGGATAACAGGAGGTACAGTAAGTGTTACTATGTCACACAGTCACTGATGCTGGATAACAGGAGATACAGTAAGTGTTACTATGTCACACAGTCACTGATGCTGGATAACAGGGGGTACAGTAAGTGTTACTATGTCACACAGTCTCTGACGCTGGATAACAGGAGATACAGTAAGTGTTACTATGTCACACAGTCTCTGATGCTGGATAACAGGAGGTACAGTAAGTGTTACTATGTCACACAGGCTCTGATGCTGGATAACAGGAGGTACAGTAAGTGTTACTATGTCACACAGTCACTGATGCTGGATAACAGGAGGTACAGTAAGTGTTACTATGTCACACAGTCACTGATGCTGGATAACAGGAGGTACAGTAAGTGTTACTATGTCACACAGTCTCTGATGCTGGATAACAGGAGGTACAGTAAGTGTTACTATGTCACACAGTCTCTGACGCTGGATAACAGGAGATACAGTAAGTGTTACTATGTCACACAGTCTCTGATGCTGGATAACAGGAGGTACAGTAAGTGTTACTATGTCACACAGTCACTGATGCTGGATAACAGGAGATACAGTAAGTGTTACTATGTCACACAGTCACTGATGCTGGATAAAAGGGGGTACAGTAAGTGTTACTATGTCACACAGTCTCTGATGCTGGATAACAGGAGGTACAGTAAGTGTTACTATGTCACACAGTCTCTGACGCTGGATAACAGGAGGTACAGTAAGTGTTACTATGTCACACAGTCTCTGATGCTGGATAACAGGAGGTACAGTAAGTGTTACTATGTCACACAGTCACTGATGCTGGATAACAGGAGATACAGTAAGTGTTACTATGTCACACAGTCACTGATGCTGGATAACAGGGTGTAAGTGTTACTATGTCCCACAGTCTCTGATGCTGGATAACAGGGGGTAAGTGTTACTATGTCACACAGTCTCTGATGCTGGATAACAGGGGGGTAAGTGTTACTATGTCACACAGTCACTGATGCTGGATAACAGGAGATACAGTAAGTGTTACTATGTCACACAGTCTCTGATGCTGGATAACAGGAGGTACAGTAAGTGTTACTATGTCACACAGTCTCTGATGCTGGATAACAGGAGATACAGTAAGTGTTACTATGTCACACAGGCTCTGATGCTGGATAACAGGAGATACAGTAAGTGTTACTATGTCACACAGTCACTGATGCTGGATAACAGGAGATACAGTAAGTGTTACTATGTCACACAGTCACTGATGCTGGATAACAGGGGGGTAAGTGTTACTATGTCACACAGTCTCTGATGCTGGATAACAGGAGATACAGTAAGTGTTACTATGTCACACAGTCTCTGATGCTGGATAACAGGAGATACAGTAAGTGTTACTATGTCACACAGTCACTGATGCTGGATAACAGGAGGTACAGTAAGTGTTACTATGTCACACAGTCACTGATGCTGGATAACAGGAGATACAGTAAGTGTTACTATGTCACACAGTCACTGATGCTGGATAACAGGAGATACAGTAAGTGTTACTATGTCACACAGTCTCTGATGCTGGATAACAGGAGATACAGTAAGTGTTACTATGTCACACAGGCTCTGATGCTGGATAACAGGAGATACAGTAAGTGTTACTATGTCACACAGTCACTGATGCTGGATAACAGGAGGTACAGTAAGTGTTACTATGTCACACAGTCTCTGATGCTGGATAACAGGAGATACAGTAAGTGTTACTATGTCACACAGTCACTGATGCTGGATAACAGGAGGTACAGTAAGTGTTACTATGTCACACAGTCACTGATGCTGGATAACAGGAGATACAGTAAGTGTTACTATGTCACACAGTCACTGATGCTGGATAACAGGAGATACAGTAAGTGTTACTATGTCACACAGTCTCTGATGCTGGATAACAGGAGATACAGTAAGTGTTACTATGTCACACAGTCACTGATGCTGGATAACAGGAGATACAGTAAGTGTTACTATGTCACACAGTCTCTGATGCTGGATAACAGGAGATACAGTAAGTGTTACTATGTCACACAGTCTCTGATGCTGGATAACAGGAGGTACAGTAAGTGTTACTATGTCACACAGTCTCTGATGCTGGATAACAGGAGATACAGTAAGTGTTACTATGTCACACAGTCTCTGATGCTGGATAACAGGAGGTACAGTAAGTGTTACTATGTCACACAGTCTCTGATGCTGGATAACAGGAGGTACAGTAAGTGTTACTATGTCACACAGTCTCTGATGCTGGATAACAGGAGGTACAGTAAGTGTTACTATGTCACACAGTCACTGATGCTGGATAACAGGAGATACAGTAAGTGTTACTATGTCACACAGTCACTGATGCTGGATAACAGGGGGTAAGTGTTACTATGTCCCACAGTCTCTGATGCTGGATAACAGGGGGTAAGTGTTACTATGTCACACAGTCTCTGATGCTGGATAACAGGGGGGTAAGTGTTACTATGTCACACAGTCACTGATGCTGGATAACAGGAGATACAGTAAGTGTTACTATGTCACACAGTCTCTGATGCTGGATAACAGGAGGTACAGTAAGTGTTACTATGTCACACAGTCTCTGATGCTGGATAACAGGAGATACAGTAAGTGTTACTATGTCACACAGTCACTGATGCTGGATAACAGGAGATACAGTAAGTGTTACTATGTCACACAGTCTCTGATACTGTATCTCCTGTTATCCAGCAAGTGTTACTATGTCACACAGTCTCTGATGCTGGATAACAGGAGGTACAGTAAGTGTTACTATGTCACACAGTCTCTGATGCTGGATAACAGGAGGTACAGTAAGTGTTACTATGTCACACAGTCTCTGATGCTGGATAACAGGAGGTACAGTAAGTGTTACTATGTCACACAGTCTCTGATGCTGGATAACAGGAGATACAGTAAGTGTTACTATGTCACACAGTCTCTGATGCTGGATAACAGGAGATACAGTAAGTGTTACTATGTCACACAGTCTCTGATGTTGGATAACAGGGGGGTAAGTGTTACTATGTCACACAGTCTCTGATGCTGGATAACAGGGGGGTAAGTGTTACTAAATCACACAGTCTCTGATGCTGGATAACAGGAGATACAGTAAGTGTTACTATGTCACACAGTCTCTGATGCTGGATAACAGGGGGGTAAGTGTTACTAAATCACACAGTCTCTGATGCTGGATAACAGGAGATACAGTAAGTGTTACTATGTCACACAGTCAGTGATGCTGGATAACAGGAGATACAGTAAGTTACTATGTCACACAGTCTCTGATGCTGATAACAGGGGGTACAGTAAGTGTTACTATGTCACACAGTCTCTGATGCTGATAACAGGGGGTACAGTAAGTGTTACTATGTCACACAGTCACTGATGCTGGATAACAGGAGGTACAGTAAGTGTTACTATGTCACACAGTCTCTGATGCTGGATAACAGGAGGTACAGTAAGTGTTACTAAATCACACAGTCACTGATGCTGATAACAGGGGGTACAGTAAGTGTTACTATGTCACACAGTCTCTGATGCTGGATAACAGGGGGGTAAGTGTTACTAAATCACACAGTCTCTGATGCTGGATAACAGGAGATACAGTAAGTGTTACTATGTCACACAGTCACTGATGCTGGATAACAGGAGGTACAGTAAGTGTTACTAAATCACACAGTCTCTGATGCTGGATAACAGGAGATACAGTAAGTGTTACTATGTCACACAGTCACTGATGCTGGATAACAGGAGGTACAGTAAGTGTTACTATGTCACACAGTCTCTGATGCTGGATAACAGGAGGTACAGTAAGTGTTACTATGTCACACAGTCACTGATGCTGGATAACAGGAGGTACAGTAAGTGTTACTATGTCACACAGTCTCTGATGCTGATAACAGGGGGTACAGTAAGTGTTACTATGTCACACAGTCTCTGATGCTGATAACAGGGGGTACAGTAAGTGTTACTATGTCACACAGTCTCTGATGCTGGATAACAGGAGGTACAGTAAGTGTTACTATGTCACACAGTCTCTGATGCTGGATAACAGGAGGTACAGTAAGTGTTACTATGTCACACAGTCTCTGATGCTGGATAACAGGAGGTACAGTAAGTGTTACTATGTCACACAGTCACTGATTCTGGATAACAGGAGGTACAGTAAGTGTTACTATGTCACACAGTCTCTGATGCTGGATAACAGGAGATACAGTAAGTGTTACTATGTCACACAGTCACTGATGCTGGATAACAGGAGGTACAGTAAGTGTTACTATGTCACACAGTCTCTGATGCTGGATAACAGGAGGTACAGTAAGTGTTACTATGTCACACAGTCACTGATGCTGGATAACAGGAGATACAGTAAGTGTTACTATGTCACACAGTCTCTGATGCTGGATAACAGGAGATACAGTAAGTGTTACTATGTCACACAGTCTCTGATGCTGATAACAGGGGGTAAGGGTTACTATGTCACACAGTCTCTGATGCTGGATAACAGGAGATACAGTAAGTGTTACTATGTCACACAGTCTCTGATGCTGGATAACAGGAGATACAGTAAGTGTTACTAAATCACACAGTCACTGATGCTGGATAACAGGGGGTAAGTGTTACTATGTCACACAGTCACTGATGCTGGATAACAGGGGGTAAGTGTTACTATGTCACACAGTCACTGATACTGGATAACAGGAGATACAGTAAGTGTTACTATGTCACACAGTCTCTGATGCTGGATAACAGGAGGTACAGTAAGTGTTACTATGTCACACAGTCACTGATGCTGGATAACAGGAGGTACAGTAAGTGTTACTATGTCACACAGTCACTGATGCTGGATAAAAGGAGATACAGTAAGTGTTACTATGTCACACAGTCTCTGATGCTGGATAACAGGAGATACAGTAAGTGTTACTATGTCACACAGTCACTGATGCTGGATAACAGGAGATACAGTAAGTGTTACTATGTCACACAGTCTCTGATGCTGGATAACAGGAGATACAGTAAGTGTTACTATGTCACACAGTCACTGATGCTGGATAACAGGAGGTACAGTAAGTGTTACTATGTCACACAGTCACTGATGCTGGATAACAGGAGGTACAGTAAGTGTTACTATGTCACACAGTCTCTGATGCTGGATAACAGGAGATACAGTAAGTGTTACTATGTCACACAGTCACTGATGCTGGATAACAGGAGATACAGTAAGTGTTACTATGTCACACAGTCTCTGATGCTGGATAACAAGGGGTAAGTGTTACTATGTCACACAGTCACTGATGCTGGATAACAGGAGGTACAGTAAGTGTTACTATGTCACACAGGCTCTGATGCTGGATAACAGGAGATACAGTAAGTGTTACTATGTCACACAGTCTCTGATGCTGGATAACAGGGGGGTAAGTGTTACTATGTCACACAGTCACTGATGCTGGATAACAGGAGATACAGTAAGTGTTACTATGTCACACAGGCTCTGATGCTGGATAACAGGGGGTACAGTAAGTGTTACTATGTCACACAGTCTCTGATGCTGGATAACAGGAGGTACAGTAAGTGTTACTATGTCACACAGTCTCTGATGCTGATAACAGGGGGTACAGTAAGTGTTACTATGTCACACAGTCACTGATGCTGGATAACAGGAGGTACAGTAAGTGTTACTATGTCACACAGTCTCTGATGCTGGATAACAGGAGATACAGTAAGTGTTACTATGTCACACAGTCACTGATGCTGATAACAGGGGGTACAGTAAGTGTTACTATGTCACACAGTCTCTGATGCTGATAACAGGGGGTACAGTAAGTGTTACTATGTCACACAGTCACTGATGCTGGATAACAGGAGGTACAGTAAGTGTTACTATGTCACACAGTCTCTGATGCTGGATAACAGGAGATACAGTAAGTGTTACTATGTCACACAGTCACTGATGCTGGATAACAGGGGGGTAAGTGTTACTAAATCACACAGTCTCTGATGCTGGATAACAGGAGGTACAGTAAGTGTTACTATGTCACACAGTCACTGATGCTGGATAACAGGAGGTACAGTAAGTGTTACTATGTCACACAGTCACTGATGCTGGATAACAGGAGGTACAGTAAGTGTTACTATGTCACACAGTCTCTGATGCTGGATAACAGGAGGTACAGTAAGTGTTACTATGTCACACAGTCACTGATGCTGGATAACAGGAGGTACAGTAAGTGTTACTATGTCACACAGTCTCTGATGCTGGATAACAGGAGATACAGTAAGTGTTACTATGTCACACAGTCACTGATGCTGGATAACAGGGGGGTAAGTGTTACTAAATCACACAGTCTCTGATGCTGGATAACAGGAGATACAGTAAGTGTTACTATGTCACACAGTCACTGATGCTGGATAACAGGGGGGTAAGTGTTACTAAATCACACAGTCTCTGATGCTGGATAACAGGAGGTACAGTAAGTGTTACTATGTCACACAGTCACTGATGCTGGATAACAGGAGGTACAGTAAGTGTTACTATGTCACACAGTCTCTGATGCTGGATAACAGGAGGTACAGTAAGTGTTACTATGTCACACAGTCACTGATGCTGGATAACAGGAGATACAGTAAGTGTTACTATGTCACACAGTCTCTGATGCTGGATAACAGGGGGTACAGTAAGTGTTACTATGTCACACAGTCTCTGATGCTGTATAACAGGAGGTACAGTAAGTGTTACTATGTCACACAGTCACTGATGCTGATAAGAGGGGGTACAGTAAGTGTTACTATGTCACACAGTCTCTGATGCTGATAACAGGGGGTACAGTAAGTGTTACTATGTCACACAGTCTCTGATGCTGGATAACAGGAGGTACAGTAAGTGTTACTATGTCACACAGTCACTGATGCTGGATAACAGGAGGTACAGTAAGTGTTACTATGTCACACAGTCACTGAAGCTGATAACAGGGGGTACAGTAAGTGTTACTATGTCACACAGTCTCTGACGCTGGATAACAGGAGGTACAGTAAGTGTTACTATGTCACACAGTCACTGATGCTGGATAACAGGAGATACAGTAAGTGTTACTAAATCACACAGTCTCTGATGCTGGATAACAGGAGGTACAGTAAGTGTTACTATGTCACACAGTCTCTGATGCTGGATAACAGGAGATACAGTAAGTGTTACTATGTCACACAGTCACTGATGCTGGATAACAGGGGGTAAGTGTTACTATGTCACACAGTCACTGATGCTGGATAACAGGAGATACAGTAAGTGTTACTATGTCACACAGTCTCTGATGCTGGATAACAAGGGGTAAGTGTTACTATGTCACACAGTCTCTGATGCTGGATAACAAGGGGTAAGTGTTACTATGTCACACAGTCACTGATGCTGGATAACAGGGGGTAAGTGTTACTATGTCACACAGTCTCTGATGCTGGATAACAGGAGATACAGTAAGGGTTACTATGTCACACAGTCACTGATGCTGGATAACAGGAGATACAGTAAGTGTTACTATGTCACACAGTCTCTGATGCTGGATAACAGGAGATACAGTAAGTGTTACTATGTCACACAGTCACTGATGCTGGATAACAGGAGATACAGTAAGTGTTACTATGTCACACAGTCTCTGATGCTGGATAACAGGAGGTACAGTAAGTGTTACTATGTCACACAGTCTCTGATGCTGGATAACAGGAGGTACAGTAAGTGTTACTATGTCACACAGTCTCTGATGCTGGATAACAGGAGGTACAGTAAGTGTTACTATGTCACACAGTCACTGATTCTGGATAACAGGAGGTACAGTAAGTGTTACTATGTCACACAGTCTCTGATGCTGGATAACAGGAGATACAGTAAGTGTTACTATGTCACACAGTCACTGATGCTGGATAACAGGAGGTACAGTAAGTGTTACTATGTCACACAGTCTCTGATGCTGGATAACAGGAGGTACAGTAAGTGTTACTATGTCACACAGTCACTGATGCTGGATAACAGGAGATACAGTAAGTGTTACTATGTCACACAGTCTCTGATGCTGGATAACAGGAGATACAGTAAGTGTTACTATGTCACACAGTCTCTGATGCTGATAACAGGGGGTAAGGGTTACTATGTCACACAGTCTCTGATGCTGGATAACAGGAGATACAGTAAGTGTTACTATGTCACACAGTCTCTGATGCTGGATAACAGGAGATACAGTAAGTGTTACTAAATCACACAGTCACTGATGCTGGATAACAGGGGGTAAGTGTTACTATGTCACACAGTCACTGATGCTGGATAACAGGGGGTAAGTGTTACTATGTCACACAGTCACTGATACTGGATAACAGGAGATACAGTAAGTGTTACTATGTCACACAGTCTCTGATGCTGGATAACAGGAGGTACAGTAAGTGTTACTATGTCACACAGTCACTGATGCTGGATAACAGGAGGTACAGTAAGTGTTACTATGTCACACAGTCACTGATGCTGGATAAAAGGAGATACAGTAAGTGTTACTATGTCACACAGTCTCTGATGCTGGATAACAGGAGATACAGTAAGTGTTACTATGTCACACAGTCACTGATGCTGGATAACAGGAGATACAGTAAGTGTTACTATGTCACACAGTCTCTGATGCTGGATAACAGGAGATACAGTAAGTGTTACTATGTCACACAGTCACTGATGCTGGATAACAGGAGGTACAGTAAGTGTTACTATGTCACACAGTCACTGATGCTGGATAACAGGAGGTACAGTAAGTGTTACTATGTCACACAGTCTCTGATGCTGGATAACAGGAGATACAGTAAGTGTTACTATGTCACACAGTCACTGATGCTGGATAACAGGAGATACAGTAAGTGTTACTATGTCACACAGTCTCTGATGCTGGATAACAAGGGGTAAGTGTTACTATGTCACACAGTCACTGATGCTGGATAACAGGAGGTACAGTAAGTGTTACTATGTCACACAGGCTCTGATGCTGGATAACAGGAGATACAGTAAGTGTTACTATGTCACACAGTCTCTGATGCTGGATAACAGGGGGGTAAGTGTTACTATGTCACACAGTCACTGATGCTGGATAACAGGAGATACAGTAAGTGTTACTATGTCACACAGGCTCTGATGCTGGATAACAGGGGGTACAGTAAGTGTTACTATGTCACACAGTCTCTGATGCTGGATAACAGGAGGTACAGTAAGTGTTACTATGTCACACAGTCTCTGATGCTGATAACAGGGGGTACAGTAAGTGTTACTATGTCACACAGTCACTGATGCTGGATAACAGGAGGTACAGTAAGTGTTACTATGTCACACAGTCTCTGATGCTGGATAACAGGAGATACAGTAAGTGTTACTATGTCACACAGTCACTGATGCTGATAACAGGGGGTACAGTAAGTGTTACTATGTCACACAGTCTCTGATGCTGATAACAGGGGGTACAGTAAGTGTTACTATGTCACACAGTCACTGATGCTGGATAACAGGAGGTACAGTAAGTGTTACTATGTCACACAGTCTCTGATGCTGGATAACAGGAGATACAGTAAGTGTTACTATGTCACACAGTCACTGATGCTGGATAACAGGGGGGTAAGTGTTACTAAATCACACAGTCTCTGATGCTGGATAACAGGAGGTACAGTAAGTGTTACTATGTCACACAGTCACTGATGCTGGATAACAGGAGGTACAGTAAGTGTTACTATGTCACACAGTCTCTGATGCTGGATAACAGGAGATACAGTAAGTGTTACTATGTCACACAGTCACTGATGCTGGATAACAGGGGGGTAAGTGTTACTAAATCACACAGTCTCTGATGCTGGATAACAGGAGATACAGTAAGTGTTACTATGTCACACAGTCACTGATGCTGGATAACAGGGGGGTAAGTGTTACTAAATCACACAGTCTCTGATGCTGGATAACAGGAGGTACAGTAAGTGTTACTATGTCACACAGTCACTGATGCTGGATAACAGGAGGTACAGTAAGTGTTACTATGTCACACAGTCTCTGATGCTGGATAACAGGAGGTACAGTAAGTGTTACTATGTCACACAGTCACTGATGCTGGATAACAGGAGATACAGTAAGTGTTACTATGTCACACAGTCTCTGATGCTGGATAACAGGGGGTACAGTAAGTGTTACTATGTCACACAGTCTCTGATGCTGTATAACAGGAGGTACAGTAAGTGTTACTATGTCACACAGTCACTGATGCTGATAAGAGGGGGTACAGTAAGTGTTACTATGTCACACAGTCTCTGATGCTGATAACAGGGGGTACAGTAAGTGTTACTATGTCACACAGTCTCTGATGCTGGATAACAGGAGGTACAGTAAGTGTTACTATGTCACACAGTCACTGATGCTGGATAACAGGAGGTACAGTAAGTGTTACTATGTCACACAGTCACTGAAGCTGATAACAGGGGGTACAGTAAGTGTTACTATGTCACACAGTCTCTGACGCTGGATAACAGGAGGTACAGTAAGTGTTACTATGTCACACAGTCACTGATGCTGGATAACAGGAGATACAGTAAGTGTTACTAAATCACACAGTCTCTGATGCTGGATAACAGGAGGTACAGTAAGTGTTACTATGTCACACAGTCTCTGATGCTGGATAACAGGAGATACAGTAAGTGTTACTATGTCACACAGTCACTGATGCTGGATAACAGGGGGTAAGTGTTACTATGTCACACAGTCACTGATGCTGGATAACAGGAGATACAGTAAGTGTTACTATGTCACACAGTCTCTGATGCTGGATAACAAGGGGTAAGTGTTACTATGTCACACAGTCTCTGATGCTGGATAACAAGGGGTAAGTGTTACTATGTCACACAGTCACTGATGCTGGATAACAGGGGGTAAGTGTTACTATGTCACACAGTCTCTGATGCTGGATAACAGGAGATACAGTAAGGGTTACTATGTCACACAGTCACTGATGCTGGATAACAGGAGATACAGTAAGTGTTACTATGTCACACAGTCTCTGATGCTGGATAACAGGAGGTACAGTAAGTGTTACTATGTCACACAGTCACTGATGCTGGATAACAGGAGATACAGTAAGTGTTACTATGTCACACAGTCACTGATGCTGGATAACAGGAGATACAGTAAGTGTTACTATGTCACACAGTCTCTGATGCTGGATAACAGGAGGTACAGTAAGTGTTACTATGTCACACAGTCACTGATGCTGGATAACAGGAGATACAGTAAGTGTTACTATGTCACACAGTCTCTGATGCTGGCTAACAGGAGATACAGTAAGTGTTACTATGTCACACAGGCTCTGATGCTGGATAACAGGAGGTACAGTAAGTGTTACTATGTCACACAGTCTCTGATGCTGGATAACAGGGGGGTAAGTGTTACTATGTCACACAGTCACTGATGCTGGATAACAGGGGGGTAAGTGTTACTATGTCACACAGTCTCTGATGCTGGATAACAGGGGGGTAAGTGTTACTAAATCACACAGTCACTGATGCTGGATAACAGGAGGTACAGTAAGTGTTACTATGTCACACAGTCACTGATGCTGGATAACAGGAGGTACAGTAAGTGTTACTATGTCACACAGTCACTGATGCCGATAACAGGGGGTACAGTAAGTGTTACTATGTCACACAGTCTCTGATGCTGATAACAGGGGGTACAGTAAGTGTTACTATGTCACACAGTCTCTGATGCTGGATAACAGGAGGTACAGTAAGTGTTACTATGTCACACAGTCACTGATGCTGGATAACAGGAGGTACAGTAAGTGTTACTATGTCACACAGTCACTGAAGCTGATAACAGGGGGTACAGTAAGTGTTACTATGTCACACAGTCTCTGATGCTGATAACAGGGGGTACAGTAAGTGTTACTATGTCACACAGTCTCTGACGCTGGATAACAGGAGGTACAGTAAGTGTTACTATGTCACACAGTCTCTGATGCTGGATAACAGGAGATACAGTAAGTGTTACTAAATCACACAGTCTCTGATGCTGGATAACAGGAGGTACAGTAAGTGTTACTATGTCACACAGTCTCTGATGCTGGATAACAGGAGATACAGTAAGTGTTACTATGTCACACAGTCTCTGATGCTGGATAACAGGGGGTAAGTGTTACTATGTCACACAGTCACTGATGCTGGATAACAGGAGATACAGTAAGTGTTACTATGTCACACAGTCTCTGATGCTGGATAACAAGGGGTAAGTGTTACTATGTCATACAGTCTCTGATGCTGGATAACAAGGGGTAAGTGTTACTATGTCACACAGTCACTGATGCTGGATAACAGGGGGTAAGTGTTACTATGTCACACAGGCTCTGATGCTGGATAACAGGAGGTACAGTAAGTGTTACTATGTCACACAGTCTCTGATGCTGGATAACAGGGGGGTAAGTGTTACTATGTCACACAGTCTCTGATGCTGGATAACAGGGGGTACAGTAAGTGTTACTATGTCACACAGTCTCTGATGCTGGATAACAGGGGGGTAAGTGTTACTAAATCACACAGTCACTGATGCTGGATAACAGGAGGTACAGTAAGTGTTACTATGTCACACAGTCTCTGATGCTGGATAACAAGGGGTAAGTGTTACTATGTCACACAGTCACTGATGCTGGATAACAGGGGGTAAGTGTTACTATGTCACACAGTCTCTGATGCTGGATAACAGGAGATACAGTAAGGGTTACTATGTCACACAGTCACTGATGCTGGATAACAGGAGATACAGTAAGTGTTACTATGTCACACAGTCTCTGATGCTGGATAACAGGAGGTACAGTAAGTGTTACTATGTCACACAGTCTCTGATGCTGGATAACAGGAGATACAGTAAGTGTTACTATGTCACACAGTCACTGATGCTGGATAACAGGAGATACAGTAAGTGTTACTATGTCACACAGACTCTGATGCTGGATAACAGGAGATACAGTAAGTGTTACTATGTCACACAGTCACTGATGCTGGATAACAGGAGGTACAGTAAGTGTTACTATGTCACACAGTCTCTGATGCTGGATAACAGGAGGTACAGTAAGTGTTACTATGTCACACAGTCTCTGATGCTGGCTAACAGGAGATACAGTAAGTGTTACTATGTCACACAGTCTCTGATGCTGGATAACAGGAGGTACAGTAAGTGTTACTATTTCTCACAGTCTCTGATGCTGGATAACAGGAGATACAGTAAGTGTTACTATGTCACACAGTCTCTGATGCTGGATAACAGGGGGTACAGTAAGTGTTACTATGTCACACAGGCTCTGATGCTGGATAACAGGAGGTACAGTAAGTGTTACTATGTCACACAGTCTCTGATGCTGGATAACAGGGGGGTAAGTGTTACTATGTCACACAGTCACTGATGCTGGATAACAGGGGGGTAAGTGTTACTATGTCACACAGTCTCTGATGCTGGATAACAGGGGGTACAGTAAGTGTTACTATGTCACACAGTCTCTGATGCTGGATAACAGGGGGGTAAGTGTTACTAAATCACACAGTCACTGATGCTGGATAACAGGAGGTACAGTAAGTGTTACTATGTCACACAGTCTCTGATGCTGGATAACAGGGGGGTAAGTGTTACTATGTCACACAGTCTCTGACGCTGGATAACAGGGGGTAAGTGTTACTATGTCACACAGGTAAGAAAAAAAATACATATAATTTCAGGTCTACGTGAGAACTTGTTAGTGCCTCAGTCACAATGCAGAAAGCAGAAGTGTGGACAGGGGTCTGTTCTGTGAAGCATTTGTCACACGTTGTCTATAGGGGCCTGTACAGCGTATGGGGTAACAGCACTTACACTATAATTTGGTGGGGCCTGCATTAGACTGGGGAGCCTGCCAGTAAATCGCTTTTGTCGTCACCATGGAGAAGGAGCCAGCACTAGGAGGAACCTGGCTGGGCCACTGGCCATGTTTCATGTCAGATGGGAGCCCGATGGAGTCTGGAAGATGATGGCTCCTGGGTTCTATAAAGTAATATAAAGTCAGATATACATCATTGGATTCCTATAGAGAATAAAATACATGAACAGAAGCGATGACACCCAGTCACCGGCAGAGAGTAGTGACAGTAACAGGACCTTTGGGTGGTATGCTATTATACGGTGACCCCAGTGTCCTGTAAGGACCTTTGGCCATTAATCTGGGGCTATAAGGAAGCACTGATTCCCACACTGGTTCTGTAAAATAACTGTATATAATGCAATTATATAGATGTATAAGCATGAGCAGCCTCTATATCTGATCCAATGTCACATTATCAGATAAAAGGCGACAAAGAATGTATAGAGAGACTTCGGAGCTGATGCCAAGTTGAACGCAAGTCGGCCGCAGTTGTTTCCGCACTGCATGCTGGGAGATAACTGCGTATCGTCACCCGTATACAGAGTTGTAAGCCTGGACCGCCCCCCCTATCCAGACCATAACTATGAGTGCGCTCATGCACCAGCCTTATCCCCGGCGGAAAAGCTGCGTATGTGAACAGGAGCAATTCCGTGTACTCACATCTACGCACGGCCCATGAATCTATCCGCCGCCTCTATACTTTGCCTACGCGACACCACCGCACTACGGCCAGGTTTCCTCCCCCTTCGCTTGAGATGCATACAGTTTTCACACGTCTCCGCTATACTAGTTTGCGCTTGATCCCGACGCATGTGTAGAGCGTAATCACGCAAGAAGCGCTCCGCAAACGGACTCATGTTCAAGCCTGAACCAGCCCAAGGCTGTAGATGTCAGCGGCATTTCCGGAAGGGAAGCCCCAAGTACAGGAACATTACTAATGGGATAATTCCGACAAGGACGTTGCAGCTGATGTTTCTGTAATTACCCTACAAGTCAAATGGAAAACGTGTTCAGCACCAAGGCAACAATAAGGAATAAATACCCTGAGATCTGTCTGCTCCAGGACCAGAGAAAAATCTTGGCTCAGTGTATGGTCCCCTGTTCTCAAACTGGGGGGCAGGAGCCTGCTGGTGTTGGTTGTACGGATGATCTGCACCTGTGAAGAAATACAGAGGTCACCAGTAATCTAGCAAAAACTAAGAAAATACTTTGCAGCCATTAAATGTACTAGAGTAAGCACACTGTCCGGCCATCCATTTCTCCCATGGTATAAGGCTTCAGAACAACAAAAAGAATTCTGTATCCTGCAGCTCTCTGCCTTCTGAACAAAGCTCTGATCCTGCATATAAACAATCAGACTAACATCGCTGCTTACACCATCGCTTCCTGGTTCTGTGACCCTCTGTCCCACTTTGCTTAAGATGCAATAATAATAATGATAGAATCCGGTCTATTTGCCTGAGGAAGTGAAGGTCATCATCGAAGCACGTTTCAGCAATATTACAATGATATTTAGCCATTTTACTTTTAGGTTTTATTTTTGTCCTCTACATCTTTGTGTCTGCAAATTTTCTTGTAAAGATTGCATACTGTGATTTATTTATTTTTGGCATATTGTCTATAATAGTGAGAGGTATCTTCCAGGACAAATATACTAAAAGAGCTCCTCTAACAGATTGGTGCAAGGAGCTTACACATAGCAATTATCTATAATACAGGGCGAGCATACACAGAAAACACTGAAGTATCACAGCCGGCAACATTAATATAGGTAAAATACCTTCATGTTTGCCTGCACCTTGTCCAGTAGGTGGCGTTGGCTCAAGAAACGAGTTTTGACTCGTAAACTGAGGTCCAGGATTCCACTGGTTCTGGTTATAGTGAGATCCAGGTTCTGTGATGTAGAATGTATGCATGTCACTTAGGAACCACATAAAATTATAAAAGATGCAAAGCAGTAAGTACAAAATAAGGTTTTCGTCTCCAAGAGACTTGTGTTTTGCAGCATGTTAACACCTAATTCGGCTACCCTAACACCATGACTGAATGCTATGCCCGCGTCTCGGTTTCTATAATCGCTTAGGCACAGACATGGCCGATCCGGCAACTGGCCACGTGAAGACGAGAGGCGTTGATAGACTGTCACTGGCCTTTTCTAGCTGTCTTAGCCTGGCTTGAATTCTTTATACCCAGCTGTTCTGCATACTGGGTCGGGCTCTCCTGGACAGATCTCCGTACTGAGACTGCAACGCCTGAATTCTGGTGCAGGCTCTAAAATCCAACTTGAGGTCTCCTGAATCCTGTCTTCCAACCTTCCTGCTCTATCCTGACCATGAGAATCCTGTGGGTATACTTCTCATTTAGATGGCTTTCTAGCATCACTATGGAGGATGAGAACCAGCGGAAACCTTCTCTACTTGCTCCAGTGTGCAGAGTACCGCCCACATTCCTCTACTCTATTACCCACCCAGTGCCTGGTGTACCCGCATCTCTTCATAAATTGGCACAAGAAAAGGGTCTTGAAGGGTGCTTCTGGACCCGATGCACAAAACCTCAAGCCGCATGGATCCAAGATGCTACTTACAGCCGGACAAAGATCTGGCTACGAGTTCTTCTGCAAGCTCCACTTCACCTGCTCTATCTACAGCTTCGCAAGTCCCAACGATGAGGCTCCTTCCTTTAAGGAATAGGGGCTTCTCTTGTGGCCATTCTCTATTTGCATGCCATATTCCCTTTACTTGCCATCAGCTGGTTGCAGGTAGGGCCTTTAATGAATGTGTGGTAAAGTGCAAGGAGCTTACATATAGCAATTATCTATAATACAGGACGAGCATACACAGAAAACACTGCAATATTAATATAGGTAAAAAACAAAAGTATACTATACCTTCATGTTTGACTGCACCTTGTCCAGTAGGTGGCGTTTGCTCATAAAACGTGTTTTGGCTACTAAACGGAGGTCCGGGTTTCTGCTGGTTCTTGTTATAGTGAGATCCAGGACCTGTGACGTAGAATGTATGTAGGTCACTTAGGTACCAAATAAAATCATAAACAGATATGAAGCTGTATGCACGAAAACTGGATTTTTGTCTATCATGCCATAATGGATACTGGGGACTGTGGGACATCCCAAAGCTGTCTTTACGGGAGAGAACGATCCTGTGCTGCAGAAAGGACCCTTCATCCCAAAAGCCGCATTGTTGTGGCGAAGGTATCAAAACTATAAAATGCAATGAACGTGTTAGCTGAAGACCATGTAGCAGCACGGCACAGCTGCTCTGCAGAGGCACCACGGAGAGCCGCAAATGAGTACCCAACGGATCTAGTGGAATTAGCTTCTGAGCCAAGAGATTTGCTTGACGAATAATAAGGCATATCCAACAAGCCAATGTCTTCTTAGAGGCTGGCCAGACTCACTTACGAGCGTCATACAAGACAAAAAGTAAATCCGACCGACGGAATTCTGACATTCGGCGAACATAAACACGAAGAGCCTGGACCCCGTCGAGCGACCGTATAGAGGGGGTCTGCTGTAGGAGTTTCAGAAACCAAAAGGAAGGGAACCACGATCTTCTGGTTAATATGGAACCTGGAGACGACCTTCGGTAGGTAGTCAAGACGGGGGAGAAGTACAGACCTGTCTGAATGGAAAATAAGAAATGGTTCCCTATAGGATAACGCGCCCACGTCCGAGACTCTGCGGTCAGAGGTGATAGCCAGTAAGAACAGTTTTCCAAGTAAGCCATCTGAGGTCAATGGAAGATAACGGTTCAAGCAGGGGGGTGGGGCTGAATGTGAAGGACCCCTTGCAAAAAAGTCTGGATGTCCGGTGAGCATGCCACCTTGAGCTGGAAAGACAGATGCATACACTTGTACCTTGAGGGACGCTAATGGAAGACCTAAGTCCAAGCCCGCCTGCAAATAGGCCAAAACTATGGAAATCCTATAAAGCAAAAGGATCCAAACGACGAGTGGGCCACCACTGGAAATAAGAGTTCCAAACGCTCTAATAGATCGTAGCTGTAGGTGGCTTTCTGGCGGAAAGCATGGCTCGGATAACAGACTCCGAATTTGACCTATCAATAGCCACCTCGTCAAAGCTATGGCCTGGAGTGGAATTGCGCATATTCCACCATGTCGAAACAAGAGACCATCTTGCCGAGAGACCTCATACAAAGGCGAATCGATACCCTGCGCCGGTTGAGAAACTCCCGTATGAAAATCTGAAGGGAGAACTTGCTCCTGGGAAGAACAACTCTTTAGGCTTGTGAGTCCAACAGGGCCCCTAAATGTAACCCGTTTTGCAAGGGGGTGGGGGTGGACTTGTGCCAATTGATAATCCACCCATGAGACTGATATATCTATCATCTGTATCCCTGTTGTGTAATATACACAGACGGGAAAGAATAGGCCGCACTCCACGGCTTTGTGAAAACGGTGTATTCAAATATCAAAGTACTTGACAGACAGACTTTTCCGATTGGATCCCTCTAAGAGGGCGTCCCGCAAAGTAGCCCATAGGCTTCTATTGGTTAACGCCATCTAAACTGCATTTTTGGGGGTTTTACCGTATTTCTGCCCTTAGTACATCCCGCCCTGGATGAGATGTCTCAAAGGTGCCCCACAGGGAAAGCAAGCGCACAGTGGTAGTACGCAGTTACTTATGCCCAAAGGTGGCGTCCTTCGAGACACACACACGAGAAATGTGTAAGACCTGGTAAAGCTATGGCTGGAGAGGACGTGGCCGCCAGTCACAGACGCAGCCCTGCGTGCCCAGCAGAAAGGTAATATGAAAGAGGGAGAAGGTAATAAGGTAATGAGCTGGAGGAGGCTCCATATACCCACAGAGTCCAGTGTCCCCAATAGGATGATAGAGACAATAAATGGACGAGGTGATCAGCTGAGATCAGTGCTGGGACCCCCAAAAGAACTATTAGGGAGTAAGGGAATTTATTACAGGGTTTATTGCAAAGTGGAATACCCATCAAACCCAATTCATAGGTCTGTGTTCTCCAGACGGTTATTGGAGAAAAGCCTTTATTCACAATTACTGTGAGATATGGAATAGTAAAAACAAAGTACAGAAAAGAGGTCCCCCCCCCTAACGGTCATCTCCCTCTAATGTGCCTTCCCCCAATTCGGTTCTGATCGGTGGGTTCTGCCGACGTCACACAGCAGTAGTTGTAATGGGAAAGGGTTTGTCATTTGTTTTCAGGGCACCAGCAATGGCAGAGAACATGAGAATACCTGTCCGCCTGTCTATTCCTGCTCTATAGGATGATCTCCCTCCATCCACTTGTTCACTTACCAGGAATTTGGGAGCCCGGGAACCACGGATGTTGCTTGTTGCGATTGACAACAGAATCTGTAAAATGGAAATAAACGTTTTACTTCTCGCCAAGAAATACGGCAACTGATGCGCACAATTATACATAAACGGTGCACATGGAACCAACAAGAAATATATACAGTAGATTATACATAGATTTATTCATTATTGTCAACCATTTTCTCCATAGTGATATAGGGGACACATACCGATACTGGGGGATAAACACCACCCAGAGGGAGGCAGTTTTCATATAACGGGATACAGGAAAGAGAAAGGAACCGTAGAACTTACTAGAGCAGCATCCGCAATGTAGAGGAACCAGGACAGGGAAGGCTGGTGTCACTGATTTGGCCATCATTTATCAGAAAGTAAACAAAGGGAATATTCTACTTACGTCGTATAGCCATGGGGTATAGGGCCTGATTCAGAGCCGCTCGTAAGCGGCCGCTCGTTCGTTCCTACCGATGTTCGCACAACTGCGCATGCGTACGGATTTTAATACGCATGCGCGAACCAGTCAGTGCGGCCGAAAATCGTGTGCTCGCTAAATAGCGAATGCCTGCTATTTTGAGTGACAGAATGAGGCGTTTGTGGGTGGTAACAGGGGAAGGTGCTTGAAAACGGGGAGTGGAGATCCGAACGCAGACGTGCCAAATGGTCAAAACGGGCGTTTTAAGGGTGTGCATAATTAACAAAGCAGCGTCATTGACCACGTCACTTGGTTGTTTTATAGTCAGAACTGCTCGCATGATTGTGGTAGGAAAAACCAACCACAAGAATAGCGAGCAGTTCAGACGCCTTTCGATGTACTCGATTAATCTAATAAATAGCGGACATGATGTATGATGCGAGCGGCCAGGGGGCGTTTTTTTCAAAATTACGTTCGCATGTTTTGTTCGCTCGTTCAGACATAGAGGCGTGAACAGACCGCAAAGAGCGAACGGTTCATTTAAATAGCCATCCCCTTTTTCTGAACGAGCGACCGCAAATAGCGTCCGGCTCTGAATCAGGCCCAAAGTGCACGGTACAGGGGAGCTTGAGCACTTCAAATATCCCAACAAAAGGCTCCTCTTTCAGCAAGCCCCATTGGCTGCCTGGGAACTTTTGTCTAACCAAGCCCCAAGGATGGGGACAGGGGCCCGAGGGAGATTCGAAACTTAGCGGTTCCCTAATGAGCACAATCCTAACGAGGCTAACGGGACGGACACCATGAACATCAACAGAACACATATGTAGAGCATAAAGTGAGGGTGTCCATTGTGCCACAATATACTACAAATAAAAGGGGATTTTTGTCTTGCCTGTAAAAATCCTTTTTTCTGAAGCCATGGTGGTCAGGAGCACTGCAGGCACCAAGGTTAAACTTCTGAAGGGTGCAGCCGAGGCTCCTACTCCCCTATACCCAGCCTGCTCTCCAGAGGACCAGTTTTAACTTAACAAGCCCAAGAACAGATAAAGGAGAGAAGCAAAACGAGGGACCGGCACACATACTGTACATACTGCCTGGTCTGAGACCACAGCACCTAGTGCCGTAACAAGTCCCCTCACCAAGGGAGCATGAGGGGGGCGCCCAGTGTCCACCATGGCTTCAGAAAAAAGGATTTCACAGGTAAAACAAAAAATCCCCTTCAATTCTCTCAGCCTATGGTGTACACTGACTGTGGGACGTCCCAAAGCTGTCCCCCTTTATAGGCGGGAATGCTCCCGAACTGCACCTAGAACCAGACGTCAAAAAGCCGCAGCATTGATAGAACTTAATGAGAGTGTGTGCCGAAGACCAAGTAGCCACTCTGCAAAGCCGCTCCACAGAACCACCCCAGCAGACTGCCCAAGACTGGCCAACCGACCTCGTGGTATGAGCTCTCAGATACAGGAACCAGCCTCCCAGCCACCATAAAAGCCTGGCGTATTAGTGACGCATAGCCAACGCGCCAAAGATTGTTTCAAGGCTGATCAGCAGTTCTTACACGCATCAAACAGAACGAACAACAAATCAGTTTTCCGGAAAGACAGAGTCCTTCGTACGTAAATCTGTAGGGTTTGCACAACGTCCAAAGGATTCATCAGAATCAGTGGATGCTGAAGATGACAGGGCAGGAACAACAATTTCCTGATTAACATGAAACCTAGAAAAGACTTTAGTAAGATAATCCAGTCTAGCACGGAGAACCCGCCCGGTCCGTATGGAAGACCAGAAAGGGCGGGTTGTGATACAGCACCCCCAAGTCTGAGACTCGACGTGCCGATGCAATCGCCAACAAAAAGACAGTCTTCCAAGTGAGCCAATGCAGATCAACAGAGTACAGGGGCTCAAAGGGAGGTCTTATAAGCATCCGAAGGACTAGGTTAAGAGCCGGATGGAGGAGGGAGCCTTGAGGCTGCTAATTGAAAGGCAAGCTCCCGCATAGCGGAGGATAGGACACGGCCCAGTCCGGGTCCTATATGTGCGGAACCACCAGGTTCAACCACGGAGCAGTAGTGCCAAACATGAAACATTTTCTTTGCAGGCTGAACAGGTATAGGCATGCAGCCCAGGAGCAGCTCCGTCCTTATGGGAGGCCTTGGAGGACAGGTTAATAAACCTGTAGGCAGTATACACAACCCCCACACATTTTCCATCCTAAGGACTAAAATACACACTGCCATGGCTGGAACATTTTGCTCCAGCAAACATGATCCTTCTGGTCTCCCACAAGGCTTTGGTGATTTATATAAGCCATGGGCATGGCATTGCCGGACTGTGGGCCCAATTCTGAGTTGGGAATAAAGTAAGAAGGCGCAAGTAACTTTGCACCTGTGTAATACCATACTGCACTGCAGGTGGGGCAGATAGAACATGTTCAGAGAGATGCAGGAACCGGTATGCGCTGTCCAAGGTGCTGAAACCGGCCAGCATTCCCAGTGAATGTGCCACACTTTTCTGACAAAAGTTACAGAGCACAGAACAAGGAGCATATGGGTGAGATTAAGCAAACATTCTAAGAGAGAGTACGTGAAGTTGCCCCTAGCAACCAATCAACTTCTAGTTCTCGAGCATCTAGTACATGCTATAAAACAATAGCTGGAATCTGATTGGTTGCCACTTGCCCTCTTTAGAAGATTTGATAAAAGAGCTAACAGAAGGTAGTGACTGGGCAATCCTCCTCCTCATATATAGCAACACAAGTGCATGGTCCCCACAGAACACAATACGGTCAGAGAACCCCTCGCCCTTTAGTATCATCACTTCCATAGCTGGGGAAAGTAATGACGTGAGGGAGTAAATATTCTCTGCATAGCGCTGTGTAATATGAAGGAGCTATATAAAAGGTTAGAATAATAATATAAGATGATATGATCTTTACCAGACAAAAACCTTTATTACAGCACCTCCCGAATACAGGAGAACCCTCAATTTGTTCAGTGATTAAGGTTCAGAAATATTTTGTTCATAAAATAGGTCAACTGTGTACAATGTCTGGGTACCTCCAAGTCTTGTCAGCTTCACGACCAAACGACTGTCTAAGCTCGGTATAAGTACTGCACCTCTTATGGATTAGTAGGACTTAGGAACACCCTCGAATGGAACTGTGTAAACTGCATGGCCTAGTAAGTCGCGACCATGTTCCTGAAGTCCTACAGTCACAAAGGAGACTTCATACATCTCTATTAAGAGTCTATCTTGTCCTCTTGCAAGAATACCCTCCAGAAAGCCCCAGAAACATAGCCTCTGGGAAGGAAATACATTGTATGTTTTATAGCTGATAGTGAGACAATATATTGGGCTATTTTTAGTTTTGGGGCGAATCGGAACGACAAATCGTCCACATCTTCCCTTCCTGTGTGTACGCACTATTGCACGCTCCCATTAGTTGCTCGTAATATCTGACTACAGTGCTGACCAATCTGAAGATCTGGTGGATGACACCATGCTTGTGGATGCGGCAGGGGAACGCTATATAGGGCGGTCGTACACCAGATTGTGCAGTATGTACGGACTGCCCGATATATTGTGTCGCCGCTGGCTACACAGTGTAGTCTGTACCCAGCTTTACACACAGCTGCACTTCCTGGGTGTGACGGATTCGGTGTGTATGTGAAGGTATAAAGGATTGCGGGATCCAATGGGTGGGGCTTCCGGCGCGGACTAGCAGCCGGACGATAGCTAGTGTCAGGAAGCCATCTCATGTATACAACTGTGTGAAGAGTAAATAAGCCATCTGACTAAGCCAACCGATACAGTGTTATTATTTGTAAGCAGACGTCTACTAAGAGGGTGTTTGGCTACAGGCTGCAAGCACCTCTCTGGCAGAGATCATTAAGGTACAGGTGCAGACTCCAAAGAAACAGGATTAGAACTCGGACATCTCTATAAACCCTAGAAAGAAAAGCCAATGGTGTCAGGGATGAAACCACCATCACAACTGAAGAAAACTGCCTGGGAAGAAGGAAAACATGGGATACAATTGTGGCTTTAAAACACACTTGGGGGAACTGAAAGTACTGACCTCCCAAGCTAGGAGGGGTGGGGACTGGGTTATGTAGGGAAAGGAGGAGCACTTTCAGTTTTGTCCAAGTGCCCTATATCCTGCACCTAAGCACCAACATCAGTCTGTGTCCCCCTTGCCTGGAAGAACAGTATGAATAGGTAGGTCACAGGAATGAGACATGCTATAGATACCTGGATATCTGACGATTTCCGGCACTGGGGGTGGTTTCTGCTTGGAGAAGAAAGTCGCTAGAATTTGCTGTGTTTTTCCTTTTCTACCACCTGCAAGGTAAATGGCGGAATCATTAGACAGATCTCTGTGTTGTGCTACAGGAAACATAAATAGCAGGTTTCATCTAGTCTTTTCTGCGCTGGTCCAGGGTAATGCTCACAAAGTGGTATATACACAGTAGGAAGCCTGCCTGACATTATTACAATGCCATTAAGTGATCATGAATCACTATAGCAGGCATATAGCCTTTAGCACTTAATGAAAGGAAGATTTTAATTTTTTTTTTTTTTTACTTTTTTTGGGGGGTTTCCAGAGTAAACGAAGTATTAAAGCAGATATGGGATTAAATGGGATTCTAAAACCCAATAATTCGGTTTGGTATACAGATTATTTGTTTGACCTTGTCTTCATTATTTACTACACTTGTAGGCTGCCTGCCCTGACCTTTGGAATTGTTTTAGGATTACTCCATCACAGTGTGAAAAGGCGGGTACACACTTAACAATATGCTCCATGAGCGTTAGCGTTAAGTGTTTGGCATTGTTTGCTGGGCAAACGACATTGAGCATACACACTGAACGATATCGTTCAGTGACGTCACCCCGCACTTCCCCAAACACGTAGTGCCTGATGATGTCGTCAGATTGCCCTGCATGTTCGGGTGACGGCAGACATCGATAATGATCCGCGGGAGCGCGCCTCGTTAACAATATCGTGCATACACACTGGACGATATGAACGTTAACTATATCGTTATTGTCTAGTGTGTATGAGCCTTTACACCCTTCTACACTGAAGTGCCAAAAGTCATGGGATAGATGCCTAGTATCGTGTAGGACTCCCCTCTAGCCCAGCGAAGTTAGAAACCTGACGAGGCATGGTTTCCACAAGTGGACGGAAGACCTCTGGAGAGTTGTTGTCCCATGCCATCTGGATAGCTTCCCACAGCTCACTTGAAGTTTATAGGTGCAGGATCTTGGGTGTGAACGGACCAGTCCACCATGTCCCATACATGCTCGGGATCAAGTCATGGTCACACCATTCGTTGGAACGCTCCACAATGCTCCTCAAACCAATTCTGGACAACTTGGGACCAATGACACAGTGCTTTATCCTGCTGGAAAATTCCATTGTTGTGGGGATACGTGAAGTCCATGAAGGGCTGTTAATGGTCATCAAGCAATGCAACGTAGTGGTTACCGGTCAATGACGTGTTCAGGCAGACCATCGGGCCCAACCCATGCCATGTGAATACACCTCACACCATTATGGAACCACTACCAGCCTGCACGGTGTCTTATTGACAACTGGAGTCCATGGCCTTATGGGGTCGGCGTCACATCCAAACTTTACCATCAGCACAAACAAACTGGAACAGCGACTGATCGGACCATGCCACACGTTGCCAATCATTAGCGACATCACGAGCCCAGGTGAGGCACTGTGTCCAGTGTTGTAGTGTTAACAAGGGAACTCAGGTGGGTCTTTTGCTCCCATATCTCATTGAAGCTAAAGAAAGCCGCACTGACCTGCTGGATATGCGTCTGGTACCTCCTGCATCGAGAGTGGATGCTGGTCCCAATCATTAAGTACCCGTGGTCGGCCACTGTAGACAGCTGGTAATGCCTTCCATGAGGTATTCCAGGTACACGTGACACTGTAGAATGTCCGCACAACTTTGGAAATGTAGTGTTCCATCCATCTGGCACCCACTCATATGCTCCGTTCAAACTCTGATATGTCGCCTTGCCTTGAGCAGCCTAGCCGGTGTTCAAACTGACTCCAGATTACAACTGATGCAGGTCTGGGCATTTCCCAAATGTCACAGTACGGTGACGCCACCCCACCATTACCTTTACATACTGCTATCCCATGACTTATTTTTTTAATTTAGTGTTTTTTCATAAATGTATCCAAGCCCTCCTTTATATTGAATACACTGTCTTTACTAGCTCACTATTATCCTTTATATGTTTATACCCCCTTATAACACCTCCATTACATTGCGGTTTCTCTTTCATTACCTGTCTATGCCAGGCGATATATATCACTATTTCTGTCATCTCTGGCAGCAAAAATTCGTGTTTAATGATTTGATGTTATGGTATCTAAAATTACTTGCTGTCTGGTTTATATATTCTCGACTGCAGTACCACTCGCAAGTGGGTTATATACAGTTCATAGACTGAATACTGTATTCTGCTCATTTGCACTACTGGAGATATACTGTAATATTGCCTAGCACTATAGACCTGGCGGCATCCAAGTGCCAGTAAGTAGAATAAGCTTTATGGGACAGGCAGCTGTTCTAGGTGACGGTCTGGTCTGGGTTCTGGATGTAAGGAGATACATGGTATCATCAATAATTTTATAATAATGCCTCATTCATATATACCTCTCTTTCCTCTGGAACCACGATGCCTTTTAGGCTTGTTGGCAGGACCTTGGTTCCCCAGCTGGGCTTTGGCAGCCGGCCACTGTTTTTGTATACGACGAACTGCAAAGTAAAACCATATAAAGATTGTGGAATCCCTCCAAATAGAAATTCCATGACGGAATAATCATCATACATTTATCATAAAAATAATAGAGCAGTAACGTATCCAACATTATCCAGAAATGTGGAGTAAAAATTTTTTTCATTGCAAACATGAATGCCTGGGATATGGAAGATGGGAGCTGCTACCGCATCCTTGGTGATAATATGGGCGTGCAAAGTTCCATGCACGAGATAAACCGAGCAGAGCTACAGGCCGGATTTTAGAGGTCACTTCTAATAAACTTAGCAGTAGGGAAGGGGGGGACATCATTCCTTATTACATAGGAGTAGTAGGTCTATGCCCGAGAAATGAAGACAGGTATAATTATGCATTTCTTTAATGACAGAAAGGAGAGTTGACTACTTTTCCCTGCTGTTTAAAGTGAGGTTAGTGGTTACCTGTGTCGGGATGCTATATGTGGTTACCTGCAGCCTGATTAACAGGTTGCCAATATTGTGGGTGGGGGGGGGAGGGTTGAGGCCTATTTGTAAAAACCGAGAAGTCTCGCCTAGTAATGTCTGACTAATGTAGATGTGATAAAGGGAGTGAGATGTGTTTGTCCTTCTCTGGCATGGATGACGTGTGATGACAAAAGATGACAGCTTGCTGGGACCTATAGTCCCACTGTGAAGAATAATATTAGTGCTATCATTAACCCATTACCCCTGCACCCACCGCCACCAGGGGTGCAAGGAAGAGCTTTCGGCCACATGGCTGGTTGATCCTCAGGAGGTGGGATCCCATTTTAATTTTGGGGGTCCACACTTTCCGAGGACTGCCAGCCCTGGGCTGACTAGTTTGGGTCTGGTTTACGTCATGGCAGAGGGGACCCCACAGTGTGCGTCTGCCTGCTATAGTGTAAGCCCCCGGCTGGTTCAGCCCTGTGCTGGTTATAGGAGAAAAGAGGGACTTTAACTTTCTGTACACAGCAGACACAGAATCACTGCACCGGTCACACGGATCTCTGCTGAACATGCAGCTCACAGGCACGTCTATTCATTTCAGGCCAAACACGACTGAGCTCACACACGATATCATACACAGTCAGAAAACACGACTGAGCTCGCACACGATTCCATACACCGCCGGAAAACACGACTGAGCTCGCACACGATTCCATACACCGTCGGAAAACACGACTGAGCTCACACACGATATCATACACCGTCAGAAAACACGAATTAGTCGAACACGATTCTTGGTAAATTTGTGAGTCTGTTTGAGGAAAAAAACTGACTCGTGTCTCTGATGCCCACCGTGATTAATCTCAGACAGACACCATTCTTCGTAAATATACCCCACAGTGCGCAATGAGAGCAGGTAACACACACACACAGAGAGGTGGTAACACACACACACAGTGAGAGCAGGTAACACACAGTGAGAGCAGGTAACACACACACACACACACACACACACACACACACACACACACACAGTGAGAGCAGGTAACACACACACACAGTGAGAGCAGGTAACACACACACACAGTGAGCAGCGAGAGAAGGTAACACACACACACACACACAGTGAGCAGCGAGAGAAGGTAACACACACACAGTGAGCAGCGAGAGAAGGTAACACACACACACAGTGAGCAGCGAGAGAAGGTAACACACACACACAGTGAGCAGCGAGAGAAGGTAACACACACACACAGTGAGCAGCGAGAGAAGGTAACACACACACACAGTGAGCAGCGAGAGAAGGTAACACACACACACAGTGAGCAGCGAGAGAAGGTAACACACACACACAGTGAGCAGCGAGAGAAGGTAACACACACAGTGAGCAGCGAGAGAAGGTAACACACACACAGTGAGCAGCGAGAGAAGGTAACACACACACAGTGAGCAGCGAGAGAAGGTAACACACACACAGTGAGCAGCGAGAGAAGGTAACACACACACACAGTGAGCAGCGAGAGAAGGTAACACACACACACAGTGAGCAGCGAGAGAAGGTAACACACACACACAGTGAGCAGCGAGAGAAGGTAACACACACACACAGTGAGCAGCGAGAGAAGGGAACACACACACACAGTGAGCAGCGAGAGAAGGGAACACACACACAGTGAGCAGCGAGAGAAGGGAACACACACACAGTGAGCAGCGAGAGAAGGTAACACACACACACAGTGAGCAGCGAGAGAAGGTAACACACACACACAGTGAGCAGCGAGAGAAGGTAACACACACACACAGTGAGCAGCGAGAGAAGGGAACACACACACAGTGAGCAGCGAGAGAAGGGAACACACACACAGTGAGCAGCGAGAGAAGGGAACACACACACAGTGAGCAGCGAGAGAAGGGAACACACACACAGTGAGCAGCGAGAGAAGGTAACACACACACAGTGAGCAGCGAGAGAAGGGAACACACACACAGTGAGCAGCGAGAGAAGGTAACACACACACAGTGAGCAGCGAGAGAAGGTAACACACACACAGTGAGCAGCGAGAGAAGGTAACACACACACAGTGAGCAGCGAGAGAAGGGAACACACACACAGTGAGCAGCGAGAGAAGGGAACACACACACAGTGAGCAGCGAGAGAAGGTAACACACACACAGTGAGCAGCGAGAGAAGGTAACACACACACAGTGAGCAGCGAGAGAAGGTAACACACACAGTGAGCAGCGAGAGAAGGTAACACACACACAGTGAGCAGCGAGAGAAGGTAACACACACACACAGTGAGCAGCGAGAGAAGGTAACACACACACAGTGAGCAGCGAGAGAAGGTAACACACACACAGTGAGCAGCGAGAGAAGGGAACACACACACACACACACACACACACACACACACACACACACAGTGAGCAGCGAGAGAAGGGAACACACACACACACACACACACACAGTGAGCAGCGAGAGAAGGTAACACACACACACAGTGAGCAGCGAGAGAAGGGAACACACACACAGTGAGCAGCGAGAGAAGGTAACACACACACAGTGAGCAGCGAGAGAAGGTAACACACACACAGTGAGCAGCGAGAGAAGGGAACACACACACAGTGAGCAGCGAGAGAAGGGAACACACACACACAGTGAGCAGCGAGAGAAGGTAACACACACTGTGAGCAGGTTATACACACACACAGTGAGCAGTGGGATAAAGTAACATATAGGCTGATGCAGAGATGTAATAAAGTCAGTCTGCGAGCACATATTGTGGGTTTTCGCACAGAACATTCTCTGGGAGACGGAGGCTCTCACATCCCGGGCTCATCTCTGCTCATGGCTGATTAGGAGTAATGAGGCGCTCTCACATAGACTCAGCGAGGGCGTAAGCTTCAGTCTGAACTCATATGGGATAGGGCTGGTGTAAGTGTGCATGGGTGATGACGGCCGTGACACCAAGTGTACGCGAAGGGACGCTAAGCTCGCAGAGCTGCGTACAAATCCGCAATATGGGCGACCATACGCATTCAGTTCTGTGCAGGCAACATGGGAGCATCTACAGGAAAGCAAAGACAGGAACAAACAACAACTCCCCAATAGGTGGGTGTAATACCAGGTGTGTATGCAGGCAGCATTACCTTTGTTATTCTGCTGGGGTACACGTGCAGCTGGTGCTTGTGGAGGCTTTTTCTTTTTTTTACTTTTAGGGGAGTTCACTGATGCCTAGGAGACAAACACAACCTGTTACATGATGGAAAAGGACAAACGCTCGTGTTGTGCTGGGCAGCTTTCCTTGTACTTGAGGGGGCTCCTGCTTTTACTTACACCCCCCCCCCCTTTACCCTACACACAGTGGGGTTGTGTGACTGTTCATCTGTCGTCATGGTCGAACTGTTGGACACGCAGCATGTCAACAGTGACCATCTCGACATTCATACTGTCTATATGGCTAGGTCGACTAATCATCCCTGGCGGTCTAGTGGTGTCATGCCTTTTCCCAGCGGCTCCAGCTCCTCTACTTTCATGTTTAGACGGATGAGTTCCGGTGGCGATCTCTTAGCAGCAGAGTTCCCTTGAGCATTAAACCCCTTCTCCTAGTGCCTAACCCTAACCCCCCCCCCCCCTGCAGCCTAACCCTAACTCCCCCCGAGAATCACACTCACAGAGAAGGAGATGGGAAATCGGTGACCAGCCACATAGCCCATATGAAGCCAGGTGCGTCAGGGCGGGTGCCCTGTGAACCCTATGGACTTCGAAGAAAGTTTACAAAAGGTAAGTTCTTACCATAACTAATTTTCTTCTTCAGGGTCCATAGGCTCCACAGGGAGACCTTGGGGATGTCCCAAAGCAGTCCTTTTAAGGGTGGGGACGCTCCTGCGCTGAGAGGAGAATCCGGCACCCAAAGGAAGCATCCTGAGAGGCGAAAGTATCAAATGCATAGAACCTTAGAAAGGTCTGAATGGAAGACCACGTGGCCGCCTTACAAAGCTGAACAGCCGAGGCACCACGGCGAGCTGCCCACAGACCGAGTAGAATGAGCAGTAACAGAAGCCAGAACAGGCAAGCCTGCCAGTGTGTAGGCCTCAGAAAGTCAAACGAAGCCATCTGACCAATGTTTGTTTATTGGTCGGCCATCCTTTCTTGTGAAATCCAAAAGAGCACAAATAAGGAGTCTGATCTCCGAAGGGAACTGGTCCGGTCTACAGAAATCCGGAGAGCACGGACCACATCCAATGAGGCCTCACCTGCCGAGAGGTCAGGCGACTGAAAGGCCGGTACAATAATTTCCTGGTTAATATGGAAATTAGAAGCCACTTTAGGAAGAAACTCAGAGCGCGAGTGTCCAGGTGAAATATCAGAAAAGGAGGACGACAGGAGAGCGCCCCCAATTCTGACACCCTCCTGGCAGAAGCAATAGCCAGGAGAAAGAGTCTTAGCTGTTAACAACTTGAGATCCCCCGAATCTAGTGATTCAAATGGATGACCCTGGAGGGCCTGAAGAACAAACGCCAAATCCCAAGGAGCCAAAAGGGAGGTTGAATCCGGAGAACACCTTGTAGAAAGGTGTGGACACCCGGAAGCGGAGCTACCCTTCGTTGGAACCACACTGACAGGACAAAGACATGCACTTTCAACAAGGCCAGTCGTAGGCCGAGGTCCAACCCAGATTAAAGGAATGCCAATATTCTGGAAATACGAAACACCTGAGGGTCATACTCCCCTTGAGCGACACCACTGGAAATATGTATGCCATACTCTGTGGTAGATCCTGGCCGAAGCCTGTTTACGAGCTCTAAGCATCGCGTTGATGACAGAGCCAGAGAATCCTTTGGACCTTATGCTGGGCATACACGGTCAGATAAAATGCCTGTCAGACCGACAGACATTTCATCTGGCAGCCTGCCAGCCGCAGATGTCGCCGACATACACTGTGAGACTTCTCTCACAGTGTATCAGCCCGACATCCGCGCTCAGCCCCCGGGGGAGGAGACATTTCCCTGTTCCTTCCGTCCGTAGGAAGGAACACAGGAAATGTCTGTGTCGGCTGCGCTGGGCATACACTGCCTGATGCGGCCGACAGATTACCGGTATATATCGCATCGGAAGGGCATGCTGGACAATCCACAATTATCGGGGCGATCCGCGGATATCGGGAGGATCGTCCCGATAATTGTAGCGTGTATGGCCAGCATTAGGAGGGATGTCTCAAGAGCCACGCCCTCAAAGACAGATGCTCCAGGTCCGGGTAAAGGCAAGGACCTTGAGACAGGTCCGGACGTTAAGGCAATAGGAACGGAGTGTCGATGGAGAGACTCCGTAAATCTGAGTAACAATGATGTCTGGACAACCTGGAGCCACCAGCAGGACCGTGCCTCAGTCTTGTTGAACTGCCGAAGAACTCGAGGAAGCAGGGATACTGGAGGAAATAGTTACGCAAACTGGAAGGTCCACTTCACTGACAGAGCGTTCGGGATCCAAAAGAGCTACGGACTGAGAGCTACCTGGTTGATCCTGCCAGTAGCATATGCTTGTCTCAAAGATTAAGCCATGCACGTGTAAGTACACACGGCCGGTACAGTGAAACTGCGAATGGCTCATTAAATCAGCTGATGGTGGTAGTGTTTTTATTGGTGGGACGAGCTGTTTGTAGCCACCAAGACAGACAGGGGCACCTCCGGAGAAAGCACCAGCGTCTAAGTTCTGATCCGGTGGGGTAATCTGTTCCATCTGGAGTGGATCAGCCCCTACAGGGATCTTGAATGGGACTGAGCATATTCCACCATGTGGAATGTTGACAGCATGGATCCTAGAACCTGCATCGCCGAGTGTACCGACACCCGGCTACTGTGGAGGCAACTGCGCATTCGCCGTTGTAGGGAGGAGATATTCTCTGGAGTTAGAAAGATTCTCTGCTGATGAGAGTCCAGGAAAGCTGAACCATCCTCTGAGGGAATTAGGGAGGACTTTTTCCAATTGATCAACCACCCGTGCGCTTGTAGACAAGTGATCGTCAGGTGCAGGTGTTGCTGAAGTACCTCCGGAGAACCTGTCCGCCAGCAAAAGGAGGTCGTCCAGGTACGGCAGGAGTCGTATACCCCGACTCCGTAGATGGGCTGCCATGACAGCCATAATTTTGGTAAAGACCCTTGGAGCCGTGGATAGGCCAAAGGGCAGCGCCCCAAACTGGAAGTGTCGTTGCAGAAAAGCAAACCGCACTGAGAAGGCACTATGGGGACATGGAGGTATCCATCCTGAATGTCCAGGGACACCATGTAATCCCCAGTTTCCATAGGCAGTACGATCGTAAAGTTTCCATCCTGAACCTGGGCACCCTGAGGAACTTGTTCAGAGATTTTAGGTTGAGGATAGGTAGATGAGATCCATTCGACTTTTGAACCAGAGACAGAGTAGAATAGTAGCCATTCCGGCGTTGAGACAGTGGAACTGGTACAATTATCCCTGCTTTCAGCAAGGACTCTATGGCCTCCTGGATCTGCAAGGCCTTGTTCTTGTCCAAGGGAGGGCTTGTGCAGAAAAACTGGAGGGGAGGCTTTTTACAGAATGAGAGGGCATACCCCTGAGAGACCACTTCTTTTACCCAAGCATTCTTGGTGGTGTGACACCAGCACTGGGCGAACTGAAGAAGTCGGCCTGCCACCCTGGGATCCCCCAGAGGGAGGCCCGTCCTATCAGGCTGAAGGTTTATCCTCTGATTTGGAAGTAGGGCGTCTGGCGTTCCAGGACTGTTTCTTAGGCTTGGAGGTTGATTTGGCCGCTGATTGTCTAGTAAAACACTGTCCTTTGGCCTTTCCTTGAGAACGAAAAGACCGAAAGAGGTTCTAGCCTTAGAAGGCGCAGAGGCTGATGGCAAAAAAGCTGACTCGACTTAGCCAGTGTGTCTACAATTTTGTACAGGTCCGGGCCAAACAATATCTCCCCATTGAAGGGCAAGATCTCCAGGCTCTTTTTGGTATCAGTATCCGCCCTCCAGGAGCGTAGCCACAGGGAGCAGCGAGAAGATACGGCCGCAGCCGAGACTTTAGAGGTCAGGAGACTGGCATCCAAAGCAGCTTCACCTATATAAGCAGCCGCATCTCTCACGTGGCCCACCATAAGACCTCGGAGCCTCTTCAGGGAAGGTGTCCTCCGGAACATTTACCCAGCTCTCTATCGCCTTGGCCACCCTTGAGATAGCCATGGACGGACGGGCAACAGCCCCTGAGAGAGAATAAATAGATTTCAGGCACGTCTCCACCTTCCTATCTGTATAATCCTTCAAAGGTTTTCCATTCTGCAACATGGTCTGAAAGGCCGTGGAGGAAGTTGACAAACTCTGTACTGAATTAGATAAAACACCCACTCAGGGTGGCTGTACAGTTATTGGCAGTCCCTGGAAGGGAGTGCTAGACTGATGTGGTACCGGAGGGGATTGCATGTACTGCGGTAACTCCTGGTAGTTAGTGACAGTCTGTGGCACAGGAGTAGACTGCAAAAAATGCGGAATACCCTGAGAAGGAGGGATGGCTTGTTGAGGAAACCCCATATGGGGTAAAACGGCCGGGACCGCCAGGCAGTCCGCAAAGGAGGCCAGTACCTGAGAAACCACCACCCAAGGGGGATCCTGTCCTGTAGTTTGGGGGTTTGAAGGGCCAGGTAACTAAGGTTTTTCATGCTGTTGCTGTGCTCCAACACTGACCCGAGGAAACACTGGGGTAGGTCGTTCTAGGGTAGGGCTTCCAAAAAGCAATATCAATATGTACACACATACATACACCCATTTACCTGCTCTTCAGATATTTTGAGGATTAAATACAGTATTTGAATAATCTTTATACTAACATTAGTAATGTAATCATAATATATATTCTCTCTCTGACCTGTAAAGTGATGGGGCTCATCTTAATCCTAACCCCCTACACTGTGGCAGTTACAGTAAGTCAACCGGGGTGGCAACGTTACCTCTCCTATGATCCCAGTATAATAGACAGAAGTCCCTAGGCCGCCAAGCCCATTAGACCAGAACACACACAATTTTGAAAGAAATAGAATTGAATGAAGATCCCTCATTTTCGTCCACTTCCCCCATGGTGTATGCCAGCCAATCCGGTACATAACCAATCACGGGGATGTGGTCTTCACTGAGCTGCTCTTCTCTGCCTCGGTTCACCTTTTTCGGTGTGGTGGAGCGGAACTAACAGGCATCACGACTCCCCCGTCACCCAGAGGCAACTAAATGATCCTACCTGTGAATGGAGCTTGTTGCTGTTCATTCCATCTCCCGCTGGCTCTATCACTCGGAGGCTTTGCGTGCTGTTGCTGTGCTCCAACAGCGGCCCGGGCAAAGACTGGGGTAGATCGTTCTAGAGGAGGGTTTACTAATTACATTACAAATGCGATCATTAATAATGGGCCCATTCATGTGCACTCCACCCCCCCCCCCCATCCTCCCCGTATGTTTCTTATGGTGCTCCAGCCCCCATCTGTAAATCATTACAGACTCTGAGCCCCCCCATACGTAATGTATTGGTGTATTGGGCCCCAGTGTCTGTATTTGTCCTACTGTGCTGTGTACTTTATGTGAATTACAAGATAGACAAGACAACAAGTACCTTCTTAGTGTCTCCCAATCTCTTTCTGTTATTGGCAATAAGCCTCTTTAAGTCCGCCAGACGTTTATGTTGCTCCAATGCTTTAGTGAGGCTCTGTATGACTTCTTGGACAAAGGTGAAGTCATCGTTGCTTTCTATAGAGTAGTTATCCTGGAAGAGACAATAACAGACAGTCAGCAGCGCAGAGAAGGTGTAAGGGGAAAGGCTCGTACCGGGTGCACGTAGCAACAACTAAATGCTCATGACCTTGACTTTATCACAGATACAGCCGTCAGTTTTCTAATGCTGGGTACACACTAGGAACAGGCGCCTGTGACATTTGCATATTGTCGCACAACCGTGGCGGCATGAACGCCCGTCTCTGAATCCGGCCCAATATGCAGTAACAGTTTGGAGTGGGGACATCCTAGCTCAACTCTAAATCACAATATTGCATCTCTTGTATTGCCACAAGTGTTTTTCAGGTGGAAATTAGCATCTTTACCAGAATTTGGCCCAAATCTAAATGAGCGACAAAGTTTTCAAAAGGCTGCCCCGTCACCAGCCGCAACAACCTGCGTCCTTCTGCTGCCGAACCCGCCCAAAAGGACGCCTGTAACTCAGCATGACTGTTCTACGTTCTACATCTCTCTTGCGAGGAGGCCTCTTCCGTAACGCCGTGCAGAAGTGCCGTGGGGTGTAGAGGAAGCTGAAAAAGGGGAAAGCGTAGTACTTTCTGATGTTCAACCCGCAAGGAACCCAGCAGTAATAGCATACAGGGCGCTGTAATTTACACCCTCTCTAGTGGGGACACAATTATTTGTACTAAAGATACAGTGGATAAGCCACTCTGGTAAATAAACACTGATGGTAACACTAACGCAGGACCACTGCCCGTTCGGAATTACTTATGTATTTATCTCTTAATATAGGAACTGAAAAAACAAAATAGCTTGAATCCGGAATTTGCACAATGCCAACACCTGTAACAATTCAGTAGAGAATGTTGGTGAAAACAATATAAAATAAAGCTTTACCAAGAAATCAAACAGCTCTTCGTTGCACCAGAAGCTGTCCATATCACAGTCAGTACCCTAGGAGGGGGAGGGAGAAACATTTAATCAATCACATGACATCATGCTGTTACTAGAGCTCAAACATCACAAATAGAGAGATCACTGCTGAGCGTGCAGTTGTGGGGTTTGCAGTGACTGGTGATAGATATCCGTGGGGACCTGTCTGGTTCACAGCAATAATCTGTATCCTCTGCAGAAAGAGAACCCTTTTACCCTTCAACCCCTGCTCTCTAGTATACATGAACTTTGCTAGGCAAGACTACTCCGCAAATACCAAGCTTATGACCTGCTCCTACACTGATGGGCTTTAGAGAGCGTGAAATATTATGAAGTGGTTCTGGTTAACACATCTGTTACAGTATAATGATTCGCCCCTATTGGCCCGGATTGCGCATTATTGGGCGTTTTCCCATTGGGTCACTAGTGGAAGTAAAAGAATACTATTGGCTATGAGTGCGGCAGCTAATAATAGCTACTAGAACAGCAGAGGCTTCAACAAGACCCTGTGAGGTTTCGAGTGGAAATGTTTTATGCAATATTACTGTACTATTCTATACCTGTAACCATGCAAAGTCACATACATATGGTATGAGACGCATCCTCTGGTAAATGACCCCCAATTAGTAAATGTATCCTGCTACAACAATGGCAAGCATTAAACTCCAGACACTACATTTAGCCTCCTCCAACTACATGTCTAGATAAGACTAGTGGGGACACATTCTGTTTAGCTGAACAAAGCTATGAGCAGACGGGACTGTAAGCAGCTCCATCCCCAGCCTGACATCCTCTCCTATAAGGGTCTGGCCACGCTAGGGGAAAATGCCTCTATCCCAAAGTAGAATCCTACCCTATGTAGCAGTTAGACGGGCTCTCTATAATACAACGTCTATAGAGTCTCAGGGGCCAACTTTTGGGTGCAAACATTACCCCCTCATATGCCATACATAGGCATGGTCAGCAGCAACAGAAATATTTGGGGTGGCGAAAGCACCCACAGAACCGGGCACCTATGCGGCGCTGAATGACCAGAGACGTGATTGGTGGCGGACTGAAGCAGCTTAGAGCACTGATCCCAGACAGGGATAGGAGGATCAGTGGTACGTAAGCAAGCCAATCGGAGCTCACGGACTGACAGACAATCGGCACATTAGAATGACGGCGGCGCTGTGCTTCTAGTCTCGAGGGCTGCTGCAGGCGGCTGGTTGCTTAGTGCGGCTCCAAATCAACACCTGCTGATGCAGGCACACAGGGGAGCAAGGTAAGAGGTGCTGCTGTAGGCAAGAGGGGGAGGGTAAGAGGTGCTGCAGTTACGTGGGAGGCATAATGCAGAAGGGGCATTACTTTGTCACAAAACTGCACACCCTTACGTCTTCTCTATTTCGCTTGGTCTTGGGCGCGAAATGACTGTCTTGCCCAATGTGAAAAAAATCCTAGATCCTGATCAGGTACATGAGTTGTCCCCTCTCCATTATCGGCCATTCGTACATGTGCCACCTTATTTATAACAGTTTCCACTGCACAAGCCCCATCAGGAGATCTAACCAACAGAATGATCAGAGTTGATCATGAATTACAGAGAAGATGAAAAGGGTTCTATGCTGCAGGCTAAACCACAGAAGACGTATTGTACTACTCACCTGCACCACCATAGTACCCCCAGCACTACTGTCATTGTTTACATGAAAAATAAAAAGACATAGACTCGACGTTACTTGGGCTTACGTGCCAATCATTATGTATCCAATTTCAACTTTAAAAAAAAAATAATTTGTTAGTTAATATATCATTTGTAACATCATCAACTGCAGCATGTGGCCCGAGCCAGATTAGAGGCCTGGAGACGGCCGGTCAGAGACCCTGTTCCCCATGGCTGACCCAGAAGTTCCGTTTGTGTGTGTGTGGAGAAATAAAATAATTTGTGGTTAGGGTACAGCGAGAGACAAGCCCTGACAGGCACTATATCAGTCTAGGCGTGCTAGATAAATCTGGGGAGGGATGGCACTCTGACATACCGGTTTGGAAGGTGGATAACTATTATAAAAGGGACCTATCGAAAGTATAGAATTTGCTTACAGACCTTCTCGAAATGGTGGCAAAGTTCAGCCACAACGACCAAACTAATATAGACTGATGGTAATTCGGATAACATGCATCAAACTATGTTTTTATGGGGTTTTTTTACCCCTTATTTTCACAATACAAATTTAGTTTCTGGTGTTAATGTACCATCAAACAAGGAATGGAATCAGTAGACCAGGCAGAAAATAAGGGAACAAAACAATGAACCAAACAATACAAATCAAATATTTATTAGACAATAACAAAAAATAAGTTTTGGCTCCAGTAGTGTGTGTTGGGATAATTGGGACTCGGATATTGTACTGTATATATTACCTGTAACGTTCGGCTCTCAGTTTGGCTTCATAAGCTGATTTTAATTCTAAAACAGAAACAAAGGAAAAGCTTTACAGTACAAACTCCTTACTACACAAGTAATTGGGCCACTATGGTTTATTTCTTCATTCAATAGGGGGCACTTATTTATTCATTCATTGGAGGAACAATTAATTTCCCTATTCAATGGGGGGTACCATTATATATATCTTCATTCAAAGGGGGAAATAGTATTTATTTATTCAATGGGGGCACTATTGATTTCTCCTTTCGCTGGGAGCCATTATTTATTTCTCCATTCAATGGGGAGGGGGACACTTATTTACTTCTGTATGCAAGGGAGGTCACCATTATTTATTTCTTCATGCAAGGGAGGGCACTATTATTTATTTCTTCATACAAGGGAGGGCACTATTATTTCTTTCTTCATGCAAGGGAGGGCACTATTATTTCTTTCTTCATGCAAGGGAGGGCACTATTATTTCTTTCTTCATACAAGGGAGGGCACTATTATTTATTTCTTCATGCAAGGGAGGGCACTTATTTATTTCTTCATGCAAGGGAGGGCACTATTATTTCTTTCTTCATGCAAGGGAGGGCACTATTATTTCTTTCTTCATGCAAGGGAGGGCACTATTATTTCTTTCTTCATGCAAGGGAGGGCACTATTATTTCTTTCTTCATGCAAGGGAGGGCACTATTATTTCTTTCTTCATGCAAGGGAGGGCACTATTATTTCTTTCTTCATGCAAGGGAGGGCGCTATTATTTATTTCTTCATGCAAGGGAGGGCACTATTATTTATTTCTTCATGCAAGGGAGGGCACTATTATTTATTTCTTCATGCAAGGGAGGGCACTATTATTTATTTCTTCATGCAAGGGAGGGCACTATTATTTATTTCTTCATGCAAGGGAGGGCACTTATTTATTTCTTCATGCAAGGGAGGGCGCTATTATTTATTTCTTCATGCAAGGGAGGGCACTACTATTTATTTCTTCATGCAAGGGAGGGCACTATTATTTATTTCTTCATGCAAGGGAGGGCACTACTATTTATTTCTTCATGCAAGGGAGGGCACTACTATTTATTTCTTCATGCAAGGGAGGGCACTATTATTTATTTCTTCATGCAAGGGACGGCACTATTATTTATTTCTTCTGCAAGGGAGGGCCGCCAAGAGTTTGGTCTTTCCCCTCCCCATCGGAAGACCTGTGCACCATAGCATGAGGGGGGGCTGTGCCATTTTGGGGGCACTCTTACACAAACTTGACAAGCAATGGCACCCAGAGAGGCCAGGGCACTAAGAGCTACTATGCACAATACTGGGAAGCTGAAGGGGGGGTTGTATTTAGAAATAAATAAAAAAAAAACTATTCCATTCTTTATTTTTTAGCCACTGACAGGCATTATAGCTCAAACAGCATTCACTTCCACATAATCTCAGTCTTCTGGCATCATTCAATAAGGTCTATTATTAACATGGAAAAAAATTCAAAAGATCAAAAGGTCTAATACAACGATTTCTTCAGTGGTTTGGCCTTCAGTAAACCTGGTGGCAACAGACTGGATGGGTGATAATTACCTAGAAATGTTGTACCTCCGTCATGGATGGTAGAACGGGAGTTAGGTCCATCCCCGCTGGCAGGAGCATTACAGTTCACAAAACGATTGTTACTCTGTTTTCCAACTGTTCAATAATAAAAAACATTTATGTGATATTCATATAATGGGGAAAACAGGAAGACGACGGTAATAAATCGTGCCAGTTTTAGGCAGAAGTTGTCGACATGCCCAAAATAAAAATCAGCATTAGGATACTGCCATTGGTATAGTTACAATGCATGCAGGCACCCTATGGCAGAGGTATTCAACAGGTGAACACGGGATATCTGGGCCGAATAGCCCTGCTGGTTTTTGCTCGCACCCCAAAGAGTTTTTCCCTTCTCGTAATTACTAGTAACGTGCAGAACCCAATTCAAATTCCCAAAGCATTTGTTTACACACCCCACGGGCTGAAAGATTTAGCCCCCATGAGAGAAGGTCTTATCTGGGAAGAGAACATAATATATGGGGGAAACGCATTCATACTGTAAATGATAGGGATATTATACATCACCAGAGTTCTGTGACAATATAAAAGCACAAGGTTGTAAGACTAGAGCTTTTATACACAGAAACCTGTAGTAACGTCTAACACCTGCAATCATTTACAGTAATGGGCACATTATTCCCTATGGTTCACAAGCTTTGCTAATGAGGGCTGAATCAATGACGTCAGTGCTTAACGATTATAAGCAACGCTCAGTTTATACAATTAGTATTTATGAGAGGTTATACATACATTAAATTCACATAACCAAGTCAGAAAAAGTTACAGTAACCCTGATTGCAGATCCTAGTCCTGCTCAGCACCTGTGGTGTAATGCTGCCATAACAGATGGTACCAGGCTAAAGGGCCACACAGGCACAGTAATAAGACATCCCCTCCTGAAGGTGGCAGCAGAGGAAGAAGCAGCTGGCATAGTATAGTAGCCCCCAGTTATTGTATTTATGAAGTACAGTCTGCAGGGTTTGAGGACTCTAGGATTTTTGTAAAAAGTGGGCGAGTACTGTGTATTGTACACAGAGAACAAAAAAAAAAAAAAAGAACACAACAGGTAGATTGCGGGTATGTATACACATTTGCACAATGACGGTGTGTTATTTCCCTATACAAGTACCAACATGCAAATTGTGACATGCAAATTGGTAAGAAAAAAAATAAAATAAAAAAAAAGCCTACCCAGCAGGATGAAAAAGAGAAAGTCTCCCGTATAATAAACTACTGATAATTTATTCATAAACATCAGTCATAAGATTTGGAGACGACTTTCCCCAGATATATGGCAGCAGGGTATGAGTAACTACCAAATTATTTCCAGAGTTATTCTGTCATTCATCTTGCATGGCTTTATGTAACTTAGCATATAAATGATCATTAGTCATAAAACAATGAGAGAGAAAAAAGAGAGATAAAACATACCCCCAGGGAATGACTTTGAATCACCATGTTGTACACTGGCTGGGAACGGAAACAACGCTTTTTCAGCCAACTAAAGTGTTAAAAAAACAAAAACACACAAAATCTAAATTAGTGATTAAAAGTGACACCTGTGTAATTATGGATTTTTTTTTTTTTTTAAGTCTTCGTTTTTATTCATTTTAACATGCCAAGATGGCAACTACGCATTGTTTTGATTGCGTTCCATAAAAAAAATAAAAGAATTGGGAGACTACTCGAGTTCTGCATTGATACCCAACATATTGGTTCAGCTGGAAATACTAGAATTGAGCTTGTGTGTTCAAGTACCATCCACCATGTCCCATCTCCAAGACTTCTCCCGTGCTGCCCCCTAACCTATGGAATGCGCTTCCTCATTCTATCATACTCTCCCTCAACATCCAATTCTTCAAATGCTCCATCAAACCTCATTTCTGCACCCTAGCCCACCATCTCTGCCTTATTCGGCCCTCCCTCCCTAGCCCCTGGTTATCTCCCCAATTTCCCATTCTGTCCCTTTACATTTTAGAACCTTAACTCTGGCAAACAGGACCCTCCCTCCTCGTTTCATCCCTACCCTTAGGCTCTCTAAATCCGTTAACAGATATTCGTTATAACAGGGGTTCTCAGACTATTTTGCTCTGGGACATTATAGGATCCCAACAGTTTACTGCCAAATACTCCCACCCCAAAAAAGGGGGGGGGGGGGGGGGGGGGAGTGGTGGCAGTAAAATGTTGGGGTCCTATAAGGTCCCAGAGCAAAAAAGTCTGAGAACCCCTGTTATAACGAATATCTGTTAACGTATTTAAAGAGCCTGTTTTCGTCACACTTGGGGCATGCCCAGCGCTCTGGGAGCTGCTGGGTATGCCCCCAGTCCCCCTCTCTAGTGAACAAACGTCCCAGCAACCATTCACCACTTGCACTGCTAAGCAGAGCAGCGGGTGAGAAGAGCCCTCCCAACCTCTTCCCTACCTCGGGGCAGTGCCCGAAAAGCAGAACGGTCTCGCCAAAATCAGGATGGTTGGGAGGTATGCATCACCTCGCCATGCCCATCATCCCACTTACTGTATATTTTATGCTCAGTATGCCCCCCGCTCCCATCATACCACCTATATTTGAACGCACAGGTCTCTGTCATTCACTTACAGCAGGTGCTCTTCTTTGTGCCACAAGATGGTGCTGGCTGTGGCCGGGGCCGACAGGCTGGTGCCCACTGGGTGCACTGCTGGCTGGGGCAGCAGGTTGGTCCCCGCTGGGCGCACTACTAGCGCTGTTGCACTGTTGCAGGGTCTTAAATCAGGTAGAAACAGGATAACACAGAGTTAAAAGTAGGTACAGATTGATAGGACTTTAAGGTTCAGCCAGGAGTTTTAGGGTTTTGCTGGGCTTTGTGGTGATCCAGGTGTATGCACACTGTGTGCTGGCTTATGCACAGTGGTGGCGGTGGGATCTCTAATATAGTATGTGGTAGTGGAACTATGGGATCTATACACTCCAAACCAGTTGGAGTTACTCAGGGGCACGGAGGATGGACAGAGAAGGTGCTGTGGGTAACCCGTGCATGTCGCGCCTGTGTGTCTTTCAATAAACAGAGGAGTTCCCCTAACAAGCCGGGCATACCGCTAGCGGATCATGCATCGCTGTGGGCATTCAGCATTTGCTTGCGGAAGTGGGCGGCACAGTTTGGGAACCGCTGCGCTGTAACTATTCCTACACTTTTAATCATGTACATAGGTACTTTGTTTTGGATCTTTGCTACGTACGGAGCTGCAGAAATTTGTGGCGCCTTATAAATAAATGCTAATAAAAAGAAGAGTTATGGTAAAAACTTACCCTTGTTAACTCTCTTTCTTTGAAGTCCATAGGGAGACAGTGGGGACTTGGAGGACTGGACACCAACAGCAAAGCCTTTTCAATCCCAGGATGCTCCAGTCCTTCCCCCCCTATACCCCGCCCACAGCCTGAGGGCACTTTAGTTTTGTTAACAAGCGCAAGGCAGGAGCAGTACAGGAGAGAAGGAAGACTGGTACACTGAGGAATCACACTATCACACAGAGAAGGAAACAAGTGACCAAGAGAAGAAACACGTAGAAGCCAGGTGCGTCAGGGCGGGCGCCCTGTGGACCCTATAGACTTCAATGAAAGAGTTAACAAGGGTAAGTTTTACCATAACTCTCCTTTTTTTTCTTCAAGGTCCATTGGGCTCCACAGGGAGACAATGGGGATTTCTCAAAGCAGTTGTTCATGGGCGGGGACGCTCCTGAGCTGAGAGGGGAACCCGGCGCCCGGAGGAAGCATCCTGAGAGGCAAATATATCAAAGGCATAAAACCTAAGAAAGATATGGACAGAAGACCACGTGGCTGTCCTGCATAGTTGTTCAGCAGAGGCGCCATGTCGGGCTGCCTATGAGGGACCCACAGAGCGAGTATAATGAGCAGATACTGTAGCCGGTACAGGAAGGCCAGCCTGCGTGTAAGCCTGTGAGATAGTCATGTGAATCCATCTGGCCAAAGTCTGATTGTTAGCAGGCCATCCCTTCTTATGGAATCCATATAAGATGAAGAAGGAAACTCCTGGGAGAGGCCCATCTGGGATCTGAGCATATGGGGGGGGGGGGGGGAACCTTGTTCCACCAGGAGACAATCAGGTGTTGTAAGGGGCCTAGAGTGAAACTGAGCGAACTCCACCACGTCGAAGGTGGACTCCATGGATCCTAGGGTCTGCATTGCAGAGTGAATTGACACTCGCCGTCTGTGTAGTGGTCTGCGCACCCGGTGCTGTTAATACTGAGATTTTGTCTGCTGTTAGGAAGATTCTCTGGACTCAAGAGTCGAGGAGGGCTCCCAGATGTACCATTCTTTGAGAAGGTGTTATGGAAGGCTATTCCCAGTTGATCAGCCAACTGTGCAATTGTAGAAATGGTTACCTGTAGATGGCGGTGAAGAATTTCTGGGGAGCTGGCCAACAGCAATAAATCGTCTAAGTATGGGAGCAGTCTGATCCCTTGACGACGAAGGTAGGCCGCCATAACTGCCACGGTCTTGGTAAAGACCAGAGGAGCCGTAAAAAGGACAAAAGGCAGGGCTTGAAATTGGTAATGTTGCTGTAGTATAGCAAACTGGAGATATTGCTGATGAGAAGATGCTATAGGTAAGCGGCCTGAATGTCTAGAAACACCATAAATTCCCCAGGCTCCATAGCCAGGACAAGAAAGAGTGTAGGGTTTCCTGTGCATTAGACGCCTTACTTGTCCCCTTGAGTCCCGGCTGCAGTCTGGGGAGCCTTGCAAGCTAGGTCCCCCTCAGAGCCCCGCCTGGAGTACTTAGCCGAGGGCTGGTGTCACGGTGCCGCGGAGGGGTGATGGAGCAGCAGTGCAGGCGTCCAAAGGACAGTCTTTGGCTGTTGCTCTTGAAGTAATAGAAATGAAAGTTAAATCATAAAATAAGCTTGGCCTGCTTAATAGCAGCCCCACTGTTAAAACGGACCCAGCTCCTGCCAGGTACCAACAAAACAGAGTTGCCCTCAGCTGTGGCTGGTGTATAGGGGGAAGAACAGAAGCATCCTGGGATTGAAAAAGCTTAACTGCTGGTGTCCAGTCCTCCAAGTCCCCATTGACTCCCTGTGGAGCCCTATGGACCCTGAAGAAATATTATTAAAAAAAAAAATGTTCCTTCTGAATCTACTAGTCAGTACTGATTAATCTTTACATTTCTAGGGGGATATATATCAAGCAATGAAAAGCGGGGAAAAGTGGACCAGTACGACGTTACCTATAGCAACCAATCAGCTTCTGCCTATCATTTTATAGAATGTACTGGACAAATGCTACATCAATGCGGATTGGTTGCTATGGGCAACTTCTTCACTCTTCACGGTTTGATAAATCACCCCCCTGGCTTTCCCATGACCATGCTGGCTGTTGTGTGGACTATGGGCTCGATTCAGACCCGGTCGCTAAGCCGCGCTCTCTCGCAGCCCAAAGGGACCGGGTATGCAAATTCCGCGATCGCACTGTCTGGTGTAAGGACGCCCTCTATGTCTTCGAGAGCTACGGCAGAGCGAGCGCCGGTCTAAAGACGCCCACTTTTCTTTATTAACACATCATCTCCAGGAAATGTATGATTACTCAGAACAATCGGAGCTGCTCGCAACCCTTGAGGTCGACCCTACCCCACCGCAAGCACTGCGATCACTGCAGGCTGAAATACAACCAAGTGACGTGTACAATGACGCCTCCATGCTAATTATGCACACCCATAAAACGCCATTTAGACGCCCAGACACGCCGGCGTTCGCAGCACCACTCCCCCGTTCACAAGCACCTTCCCGTTACCACCCACAAACGGCGCTGTCACTAAAAGTAGCGTCAGGTCTGTGTACTACGAGGGCACAACTCCCGAGCGCAGCGACTGGTTCGCGCATGCGTATTTTGCCGTATACGCATGCGTCAATGGGCGACAATTGCCCATAGCGTGCGTCCGCGGCTTAGCGTCCGGGTCTGAATCGGGCCCTATGTACGAAAATACAACAGTAAGATATCGCCCTCCAGCCTAAAATGATTAAAGTACGGAACCTCACCCTTATCTTATGCCTTCCGTAAGTCTTTTCAGCATCGTAGCACTTATGCAGTATCTCCTCACATTTGTCTACGGTGTTACATCGGAAACGCTTTCCCACTTGACCCTTGTTTCTCTGAAAGAGAAAACAAAAAACAAAACTAGTTTAGCCAGAGGCATCAATGTGGCATTTTCCTGAGGTAACAAACATTATAGGATAACTAAAGGTGCCGCTTGTAACAGTATACACAGATTCCTCCTCACACATCATTGCTGCATACAGCGGCGCTTCAGGTCCCATGCGAGGTTGCTAGCGACGGTCGGCCTTTTTTGCAGAAAATGTGACCTGGGGGGGGGAATTCAATTAGCCACAGTAATTTACCGCAGGCCGATTGATCCCTCGGGGATATTTAATTAGACCCGAAGGCAGCCCGCAGACTGCACTTAACAGGGATTCTTTCTCGTGTCTGGTCAAGCCCCCCCCCCCCCAAAAAAATAGCCCGTTCACGGGTGCTAAGACCCTGTTAAGAAAAAAAGTCCATGAACGGGATACGTTCAATATCTCGACCGTGAAGATTCCGGCGGTCAGACTGCCGATGCCGGAATCCCGAAGGTAAGTAGCGGGGTTCGGGGGAGGGTTATATCTAGGCATTAGGGGTAGGGTTAGGTTTAGGCACCAGGGAAGGAGGGTTAGGGGTCGGGATGCCGGCATTGGGATTCTGACTGCCGGGATCACGAACGCTGGAATCCCGTGCCCAACCCCAGGGAACTTATCACGGATGTGTTTACGCCCATTGACATGTGTTATGTGCGTTAAGGATCGCAGGTGAACGAGGATGGAATGGAAGAGCCCCAGGCGTTGAAGCCTGAGGCTAGCACCCTTTTCCACTCCTGTTAAATTAACAGGGCTAACTGAATTCCCAACTTAGACGCAATGCGACCAACACGCACAAAGAGACTGCGCTGATTAATTTGATTTGCAACACTTGTATATCTGTGTACGACTGAGTCTCTGCGCCAGCATACTAAGTGCTACGATGACGCAGCCACTCACAGATATACACATCAGTAAATTCTCCTGCTGCGTCCTAGAGACATCACGCTGCAACAGACGCATTTTCAGCAAAAAGAAAAAAGGCCCAAAGCTAGCTAGCACGGGACATGGCGGCTCACACGCGTCGGGCATCTCACGCCAGGTGGCGTATCGTGGCTAGATATACGAGTACATCTGACTGTACAAGCAGCAGTGCTACAGAAGAGCGCATGGTTACTGAGAGGTCATTTTATTATTACCTCACTAGGGGGGGGGGGGGGTCTCCAGAAATTATGGAAGCGTGGCCACAGTAAATGCACAGCTTTCTTTAAGGTCCCAAACCAATTATAACGCTTCACTGGAGGAGAGGAGAAACGCGTGGGTTGACTGGTTAAATATCTATGGGGTACAGGTCAGTTCAATGTCTTTTTCGGGCAACCTGGTGGAATCCGTGTGTTTGGCATAAGCAGTGAAAAAGTTTGAGCTCTGCTAAAAACTAAGGGAGTTAGGGGGTGGCGCTGTGGAATAAAAGGGGCTATTGGATACCCTGCTCCTTCCAATATCCAACACTTGGACTGTGACTTCCTGCTCGCGTCCATTCCCCTCACTATGTCTCTATATCGTCACATACAGCCCTGTCAATACAATCACACATGTTGTCGGGTCACTACCGCTCCCTAAAATAGTTTGTGCTGCTGTGAGCCTTCTGATCATCTGAATGGCTAAAAGTGTGGCCCATCCTCATACTTCAAAAATGATTAAAAAATTTTTAAAAAAGTTACTTTAACATTAGTCAATTACAATAAACAATGCATTTACCAAGTACATAATCCGATGGGGAGGTGCGGTAACATGGATAAAGCACTGCTTAGCATTGCCAAAAAGTTTGCACAATTTGCAATGATAAATGATTATCCCATTGACATCCTGGCTACACTGGGAGATGTATTCAAGACCTGGTGGAAGAGAGACAAAATGAATGAGACTTTAGTGTGACAAGCATCAGCAATGTTCTCATGGGACAGATTATCTACAGGTGATGTACAAATGGGTCCTCAAAGGCCTTTGCTCTAGGCACGCCAAATAGTCCTTCTTGGCACGCTTGGGCTCTTGCCAAGGGTTGCCAAGGCAACCTCCTTTGATCATAAGAACGTTTTCGGCTTATTCACACCTCTAAAATGACAAGCTACAAAACTACAATGCTAGCGTATGCTGACCAATGGGGCTTGCGACATTCGCACATCTGTGCGCGACCAAGTCGCAACACGCTGTAAAACGGTTTACAATACGAGCAACCGTTATTCCTCCCATCAATTTTCGCTAAGCAGAACCTGCAGCTTTGTACATAGGTTGTACTAATTGCAACCAAGCATCTCTATGGTTCACTGTGAGTGGCTACAATGCAACGAAGACGGAATATTTAGGGGAAAAGTATGCTGTGCCCATTCCAGTGCTTCTACGTCGTACAAATCGTCTCACTCCGTATGGCATAAAGGCACTAGATATATGAGAATGGTGAAACCCATGTCAAGATGCAAGCAGGATTAACCGGATCTTGTGTAGATTGGAAGAGTAACCTCCTATAACCTCCCAAATCCAATCTCAATGTGCTCAAAACATTGAATGGAGCTGCAAAAAAAACAAACAAACCCCAATTTCCCCGAATGCAAGTAACGCGGCGAGGGTCACGGAAGAGAAGGGCTTCCATTTTCAAACCCGTTTTCAGGCATTGCGTGCTAGTACATGCACAAAACAGGAATGAGGCATGCTTGGACCTCTACACACACTAGTCATGCGAATCCATCTGGCCAGAGTCTGGTTGTTAGTTGGCCATCCCTTCTTATTAGGGAGGAGCATCTCAGGAAGCAGCAAGATCGCAGTGGAATGGCTCTGAGCTGGGGGAGGGGCCGGTGGGAGAGCACCTTGTCCACTATGCCGACTTCAACCACCAGGTCTCCTGGCCCTACAAAATGCCCTGCGCCAGTAGTCTAGTACAGTCCCGGACGAACCCGTGTCCACGGCAGTGCCTCCGGTCTGTCTTCGAAGACCGGAGGTAAGACTGCACATACACGCAGAACCTCGCCTTACCTGTCCCCTTGTTCCCGGCTGCAGTCTGGGGTCCAGGGAGCATCTGCTAGCTAGGTCCCCCACAGAGCCTCGCCGAGAGTACCTAGCCGAGGGCTGGTGTCACGGCAGAGGAGGGGTGATGGAGCAGCACTGCAGACGCTCCTGCCGGACACCAACGAAACGGATTTGCCCTCTGGCTGTGGGCGGTGTATAGGGGGAAGGACCGGAGCATCCTGGGATTGAAAAGCTTTGCTGTTGGTGCCCGGTCCTCCAGGTCCCACCTACACCCCATTGTCTCCCCTGTGGAGCCCTATGGACCCTGAAGAAGAAACATAAAATAAAAGCTTGGGGCTGTCCCATTGTTCTCAAAGGTGCACCTGCTTCTGCCAGCACCAAATGAAAAAACTGGCTGCCTGTGTATGGGGGCGGGGTATATGTGGAGGAGGGTCGGTGCACCCTGGAAGCTAAAGCTTTAACTGTTTGGTGAACGGCTCACTCCAACCAACTATAACCCATGGTGATCCCTGTGGACCCCCTATGGACCCGGAAGAAGAAATGTTACAGAATGGCGAGAGGTTCACTTTAATGAACCCAACACCTTTTAGTAAAGAAATCTGTCTATGGTACTGATGTAAGTAAACAGTATGCTAACCAATTTACTACATAGCATAAGAACACTCCCATTTTACCAACAAAAGGTTCCTTATCCCCCATTGCTTCGATTTTCTCCTCCAGGGTTTTAAATTGATCGGTAGCAGCCTTGTGCCGTCGTCTCTTCTCCTGTGTGACACAAGAAGGCAGTTCGTAGATTACAATGTTAGTACATAACATCCACAGCCTACAAACTTGGCAGTCGCATGATCGGGAAATTCTTGCACTAAACCCCCAAAAATGAATGCAATGATCTCCTATGTTAACAGAAACACACACAAATGATATTGTAAATAGGAGATTGATGGTGTGATTTACCTTAACTTGAATGTGTTATCTGTGTATGCAGAATATTAGTCAGTCAATAACCCTGAAAAAAAGCTCTCCTTCCAATTAATGTCCTCGAGCTAAGACCAGTTCTAGGGGGGGGGGGGATCTACTCCAGTCTCAGCTCTTCGTTCAGGGCAGGCCCTGAGAACCCATATGACAACGCCACTGCTGTGACGTACATAAACCAACAAGGTTAAACCCGAAGCTCCTTCACAATAGCAGAGATGACCAAGATCTTACGCTGGGCAAAGAGGTTCGTTCTGGCGATATTGGCAGTCTTCATCCCAGGTATAGACAACTGGGAAGCAGATTATCTCAGCCAACATGAGGTTCATCCTGGGAAGTGGTGCCAACACCCAGGGGTTTCAGCTGGTAAAATGATGGGGTCTTCCTGGGGTGAAAACGTCTGGGTTTTCTTTTTCCACCGATTCCCATGATTCAACATGTCCTCAAGAAGGTCAAGGCGTATAAGGTTCCAGTCATTCTGGTGGCAGGGGAAGCTTCATGAGATCTTGCTAGTTTTTGGTGCTAGACCACTGTGTACAATATCTTGGTATGAGCTTTCCATTTGGCATGCCTATTTTTTCATCTTCTGGTCTCATTTGACACTTAAAGCAGATTGTGTATCTTGCATCGGTCTACAAATTATTCTAAAGTGCACAATTACTTTCATTAATGCAGGGCTTGACAATTTTTTCTAAAATCTAGGAGCCACGACGAAAGTGTAGGAGCCAGACCACCGTCCCACCCAAAAAAAAATTACAGGAGTGAGGAGCACAGCTCTGTGTGTTATACACACTATACTCGTCCACAAAATGGTCACAGTTGAATGGATACAGTAAAATGGAGGCCCCTCACTGCTCATCTCCCCTGCTCCACTACCCACCCTCCAGCAATAAATAACCACATTTCACAAAAAACTATGGTGCCAGAAAGTACAACAAACCCCCCCTCCCCTCGTGGTCACACCACTATCCCTCTGAAGCCGCTCCGCAATCCCTGGTCACGCATAGACCCTATTACTGGAGAGCATTATACAGCCGGAGATAGGAGACAGTAGACAGCCGGGACGTACAGGATAATCAGCGTAGACTGGGACAGACAGCAGGGATCAGAGCAGGCCAGGATGCAGAGGAGTAGTCAGCACAGGCTGGGACGGACACAGGCACAGCAGTCACCACAGGCGACACTCAGCACATGCACTCCTATGCATGATATGAACACAGCAATACTATAGGCACGAATATCCGCCGGAGCTGATGAGGATCTGCTTCCTCCCTCACTGCAAAATCTGGTAGCCAGGCAGCAAAATCTGGTAGCCATGGCGACCTGGCCCCCGGGATTTGTCGAGCCCTGCATTAATGCATACCCTTTTTGCTTTAATCCTTTTTAATAAATGTACTCTTAGTTTAAAATAGATCGTCTACATCAGAAATCTCATATAGCGCGCCAGGGATGACTATATATTATTTTTTTAAATCTCAAAACCCTCACATAGAAAAAAAATAAATAAATCACATATAAAACAAAAGCAATTCCCAAAGGCGAGGCTTTCTTCCTACCAGAACTTCAATGAGAAAGGCATTACACAAAGTTGTGGTGCTCCACAAAGGCTCCGGGAGGGAAGTTCCTGTGTAAACGCTCCTAGCGGGTGGCAAAGTTAAATGACCAAAGTCCCTTACTGTACAGTCAAGTTTTGCAATTGCTTTTTATCCCAAGGTGATGGGGGGTACTGGCTGCACTTCCTATTTATGTCCATACAAACCAATTGACTGGCCTGATACCAATAATAAGCCAGTCAGAAGCACTGCGGTATACTTCAATGATCCTAAGCTTCAAGGAAGTTTTCCTTCAACGTGTTTTAGTTTGAATTAAATAGCAACGCCGGCTCTATGGCTCAAATCTGATCGGCTAGTTGACATACCAGACTAATGCCAAGAGTAATACTAGTTACGCCTTCCCCTAATTACCTAATCCCCAGACAGGCAGTGCATTATATAGCTCCTTAGAAACAGAGATCGCTGCAGGGAGCTGGTGACTGTCAGTTCCGGCATCTCTTAGAGACCCGCCGGCGGGTGAATCAGCGCCAACGTACCTTACCTGAGTCCCCGGTGTCCGGGCTGCGGTCCTCTGTGCCTGAGGAGGACCCGGCCGAGGTTGCTGAACCGTGGCCAGTGCTGAACGTCCTATAGGGCGCTCTGTGCTGCCCACTCAATGTTAAAGCTGCTTGGTGCAGCCTGGTAGTAAGTACCTGGGTAGCAACATTCAGACATGAGCAGGGTACTTTCCCGGGACTTATGCCCGGGGAAACGCCCTGGTCAGTTGCAGGGTCGGCTGCCCATGAACTTGCAGGATCAGCTACCCATGAGCGTGTGCCCTGGTAGGTACGTTTTAGACATACACGAGATCCTGGATATTTGGCCTGGCAGGCCAAAGTTCCGGGAATCTCAGTATGTCTGAAAGGGGTATAAATCCACTCTGGAGTGATGTAAACATATAGACACACACACCATGCGGTTGAGTACTTAACGCTATGCGTCAGCATAAAATGAATGGGACACAATTTTGATGATTCACTCTTTAAAAGCCATTAACAAAACCTCTTACCACCATCCGTTTGTGAAAAGCTCCTCGATAATGCTGCCTATCGTGGGGGACGTAGCAGATCTATAAAGACACAACAGTTAGTAATACACTAAGAATGAATGTGGGTAAATAGTGGACACGTCTGCTGTAGATACTCAAAATGTTTACAGCGTAATTAATGTAAAGCTTTTTTTAAGCATTTTAACAGTGTTGGCATTATAGCGTTAAAGATGACAGTAAAAGCACGTTTACAGTTATAATGCTGACATAGTTAAAAGGCTTTAAAACAGGATTTAGGGTACTTACCAGTTAAATGTCTCTCCAACTTTATCTGGGGGACACTTTATTACACTTGGGGTTAGAGAGGTATAGTGCGTCAGCGCTTAATAAACTGAATTCTTAGCATTATAAAACCTCCTCCCCTCTAACCCCTCCTCAGTTTGAACTTTAATAGCCTAGGTTAGGTTGAAAAACTATAACCATCTTACCCACAAATTCAACAAATGAGGGAGGGATGAGGGATGAAAGTGTTCCCCAGATGAAGTCACTTCAGGGCAAGTGCCAGAAACCCTGTTTTCTCTTCCTACATCTGGGGGCACTTATAGCGTTCCCGCTAGGCTGTTTTAGCGGGGCGCGGCGCCCTGCCCTCCTTCTGGAGAGCAAAAAGCACCTTGCCCTCTTTCTGGAGGGCAAAAAGCGGCCTGCCCTCACAGCCTGCGGGTGCCGTCTTCACACATGGGACGCAGTGTCCCGCGGGTGGAGAAATGTGCGGTGACCCAGTCACCGCCGGAGAATAGACGCCGGGCGCATGCGCCCGCCATCTACTGTCTCTCTCTGCAGCACTTGGGGGCTGCCCGGCGTGTCCGTAAGTGCCGGGCACGCCCCCAAGTATGACGAAAAGGGGGACGCGTCTTATAGACAGACCCCCTTTTCATGACCACGCCCCCTTTCCGGGCGCGCACACAAGGTTGCCCTCTCTAGCTCCGGCGCCCTGCCTGCCACCGGAGCTAGAGTGAACACTAACTTAATTAGACTTGGGGATGTACAAACGCTTACCCCCTGAGTTACAAAATATGTGGGTCCCAGGGACACTCCACTTTACAAAAATTGGGTCCTACATGACCATTTATGCTTTAGAGCTCCCCATATGCCACCACATATCCCCACATGCCCCCAACAGCATCAGATATCCCCACATGCATGTTTAATGCCTCCATGATCTTATAGGCGATATGACTTGTCTGTACACAAAGCCCATAGTGAATAAGTAGGCTTACCGTATCATCCCTTTAAACTGGGACACTGATGGATTACACAGGTTCTGTGGCCCATTAAAACCAGGTGAAATCCAGGCATGAAGTCAGCCAGCCACAGAACCTGTGTAATTAATTCACGAGTGTCCTGTTTTAAAGGGATATTATGGTTAGCCTATGAATAACGTTTTAGGCAATAAGAGGCATATTTATCTAAGGATATATGTGGTATATCCTAGAAGGCAACCATTTTCTGAGGTGATGTATATATATATTAAAAACTACCGGGATGTATGTACAGGAGACCACACTAGATATACCAGATATCTGCTGTAATGCCGTAGTCTTGTTAGGGCAGGCAGGGGGCGACTTTCAGAAAGGGACACTCCGCGCGCCCGAAAAAGGAGTGTGGTCATTTAGAAAAGGGGACGTGTCCTTGAGATGCATCCCCTTTTCATCACTGTAGGGGGTGTGCCCAGCACTCAAGGAGATGCTGGGCTGCCCTCAAGGCAAGCTCTCCTTGCAGTGTGAATACATGCCATGCCGGTCACTGTGGCACACGAGAGGGGATGGCTGTTTTAGCTTTGCACTGTATAACAGGCCTTATTCATGTTACGTCACACAGTAGTGCCCCTTATAAACACATTTATGCCACGCAGTAATGCCTTTTACACATTATACCACATATTAATGTCCGGCCTTTACACATTATGCCACACAGTAATGCCCTTTACACATTATGCCACTCAGCAGCGCCCAGTCTTTACACATTATGCCACACAGTAATACCCATTACAAATTATGCCACACAGCCATGCCTGGCCTTTACACATTATGCCGCACATTAATACCCCTTACAAATTATGCCAAGCAGTAATGCCCTTTATACATTATGCATCCCAATACAGTGCTCGCCCTATATTGCTTTAAACTTTACAAAAATGATACTTACGGCACACGTTCCCGACTCGGTCTTTTTCGCACGTTTGACGAGATCCATATTTCTTCTCTCTTGTTTTTTATAAAAAAAAAACCACTATAAAAAAATAAAATTGAAATGAATAAGAAGTATTCTGAAAAGGATTAAACATACATATGGAGCACTGTTAGGCTATGAACACACAGCTTTGTGCATAACACGAAGCTTTGATGGGTATTCCTATAGGACTCTATTACACTTTACTGATAGTTTACATTGCGAGTGTTGCAGGTAATTGTGAAATGGAGGCGAGACGGAGCGTACACTTGTCAGGAAGCGTTTGCACGAGTCCTTTGGCTTGCAGGAGCCCTGGCATCAGGGAATGGTTAGGTCTAGACTATAGAGGGCTGATGGACCTGTGACGTCACACCCACGTGACCCGGCCTAAAAGGGGGAGGGGCAGGGATGCTAACGGGGGACCAAAAGTGTCCGCTTGCCTCGCTTCGGGCATGATGGCTCGCTGCGCTTGCCACAGATATTTATTCCCCCTCTATGCCCTAGTGGATGGTAACGCAGGAGCGGTCCAGCCTCCTGCAGCGGTCACGTGGTGTATATGTCACAGAGGTCCTTTAGCCACATAGGAAATAGCAGCAACCATCAGGGAATGCTCAGTAGGCTTCCATGAGGGGTGTTATTTAAGGCACATGCAGCATTACTGGTAAGCCACCTGTAGCTATAGTCTACATGTGTGCCCAGTGTACAATGCATGTATCCTGGCTGCATAGATAAACTGGTATATCTAGTCCATCAACTCACCTGATCTGTTTACCAGTGGCAGCTGTGTCTCCTCCTGAAGCTGTAGAACTACAAGTCCCAGCACACTCTGATAGCCTCTATAGATAGCTGCTGGGGATAAATACGGACAATATATTATATACCTTGAGTAGCACGGCCAGGGCCTGCCAGGTCAGCTATGGACAAGGCCTCGCCGCCCCACAGCCCGTTACTGTGCAGCTCAATCACTCACCTGTGTCACCTCATCAATAACATACACTCATCCCTGGTAGTAGGGAAGCAGTAACTCCCGGCCGCAGCACAGAAGATCCAGGCGCGCCACAGCGTTTCCCCTCACACTGCACAAAACCTAGTTCTATGTCCCCGGTGCAGGCGCCATTTTGGTGAGGTTTGTAAGCTGAGTGAGAATGAATCCTGGTCTACGAGAACATGGAGGATCCGCGATAAGTAAAGGGCCGCGGCAGCGGAGACAAGTCTTGAACACATGCGTTCACAGTGCGCTTCCGTCTCCGGGAGATTCATTTCTGGGTAACGTGACGTCAGTGAGGTCATCTGAGGAAAAAAACAAAATCTTTTTAAAAAGTATCCGGTTCCCTCTCAGTATCGCTCAGTCTGACATCATTAGCTGCAGTTACAGGGTACAGTCACTGATGTGCAGGGGGGGAGCGTGTGTGTCACTGATGTGCAGAGGGGGAGCGTGTGTGTCACTGATGTGCAGAGGGGGAGCGTGTGTGTCACTGATGTGCAGGGGGGGAGCGTGTGTGTCACTGATGTGCAGGGGGAGCGTGTGTGTCACTGATGTGCAGGGGGGGAGCATGTGTGTCACTGATGTGCAGGGGGAGCGTGTGTGTCACTGATGTGCAGGGGGAGCGTGTGTGTCACTGATGTGCAGGGGGAGCGTGTGTGTCACTGATGTGCAGGGGGAGCGTGTGTGTCACTGATGTGCAGGGGGAGCGTGTGTGTCACTGATGTGCAGGGGGAGCGTGTGTGTCACTGATGTGCAGGGGGGGAGCGTGTGTGTCACTGATGTGCAGGGGGAGCGTGTGTGTCACTGATGTGCAGGGGGAGCGTGTGTGTCACTGATGTGCAGGGGGGGAGCGTGTGTGTCACTGATGTGCAGGGGGGGAGCGTGTGTGTCACTGATGTGCAGGGGGAGCGTGTGTGTCACTGATGTGCAGGGGGAGCGTGTGTGTCACTGATGTGCAGGGGGGGAGCGTGTGTGTCACTGATGTGCAGGGGGGGAGCGTGTGTGTCACTGATGTGCAGGGGGGGAGCGTGTGTGTCACTGATGTGCAGGGGGGGAGCGTGTGTGTCACTGATGTGCAGGGGGGGAGCGTGTGTGTCACTGATGTGCAGGGGGGGAGCGTGTGTGTCACTGATGTGCAGGGGGAGCGTGTGTGTCACTGATGTGCAGGGGGGGAGCGTGTGTGTCACTGATGTGCAGGGGGGAGCGTGTGTGTCACTGATGTGCAGGGGGAGCGTGTGTGTCACTGATGTGCAGGGGGGGAGCGTGTGTGTCACTGATGTGCAGGGGGGGAGCGTGTGTGTCACTGATGTGCAGGGGGAGCGTGTGTGTCACTGATGTGCAGGGGGAGCGTGTGTGTCACTGATGTGCAGGGGGGGAGCGTGTGTGTCACTGATGTGCAGGGGGGGAGCGTGTGTGTCACTGATGTGCAGGGGGGGAGCGTGTGTGTCACTGATGTGCAGGGGGAGCGTGTGTGTCACTGATGTGCAGGGGGGGAGCGTGTGTGTCACTGATGTGCAGGGGGGGAGCGTGTGTGTCACTGATGTGCAGGGGGGGAGCGTGTGTGTCACTGATGTGCAGGGGGGGAGCGTGTGTGTCACTGATGTGCAGGGGGGGAGCGTGTGTGTCACTGATGTGCAGGGGGAGCGTGTGTGTCACTGATGTGCAGGGGGGGAGCGTGTGTGTCACTGATGTGCAGGGGGAGCGTGTGTGTCACTGATGTGCAGGGGGAGCGTGTGTGTCACTGATGTGCAGGGGGGGAGCGTGTGTGTCACTGATGTGCAGGGGGGGAGCGTGTGTGTCACTGATGTGCAGGGGGAGCGTGTGTGTCACTGATGTGCAGGGGGGGAGCGTGTGTGTCACTGATGTGCAGGGGGGGAGCGTGTGTGTCACTGATGTGCAGGGGGAGCGTGTGTGTCACTGATGTGCAGGGGGGGAGCGTGTGTGTCACTGATGTGCAGGGGGAGCGTGTGTGTCACTGATGTGCAGGGGGGGAGCGTGTGTGTCACTGATGTGCAGGGGGAGCGTGTGTGTCACTGATGTGCAGGGGGGGAGCGTGTGTGTCACTGATGTGCAGGGGGGGAGCGTGTGTGTCACTGATGTGCAGGGGGGCGTGTGTGTCACTGATGTGCAGAGGGGGAGCGTGTGTGTCACTGATGTGCAGAGGGGGAGCGTGTGTGTCACTGATGTGCAGGGGGGGAGCGTGTGTGTCACTGATGTGCAGGGGGGGAGCGTGTGTGTCACTGATGTGCAGGGGGGCGTGTGTGTCACTGATGTGCAGGGGGAGCGTGTGTGTCACTGATGTGCAGGGGGGGAGCGTGTGTGTCACTGATGTGCAGGGGGGGAGCGTGTGTGTCACTGATGTGCAGGGGGGGAGCGTGTGTGTCACTGATGTGCAGGGGGGCGTGTGTGTCACTGATGTGCAGAGGGGGAGCGTGTGTGTCACTGATGTGCAGGGGGTGAGCGTGTGTGTCACTGATGTGCAGGGGGGGAGCGTGTGTGTCACTGATGTGCAGGGGGGGAGCGTGTGTGTCACTGATGTGCAGGGGGGGAGCGTGTGTGTCACTGATGTGCAGGGGGAGCGTGTGTGTCACTGATGTGCAGAGGGGAGCGTGTGTGTCACTGATGTGCAGAGGGGGAGCGTGTGTGTCACTGATGTGCAGAGGGGGAGCGTGTGTGTCACTGATGTGCAGAGGGGGAGCGTGTGTGTCACTGATGTGCAGAGGGGGAGCGTGTGTGTCACTGATGTGCAGAGGGGGAGCGTGTGTGTCACTGATGTGCAGAGGGGGAGCGTGTGTGTCACTGATGTGCAGAGGGGGAGCGTGTGTGTCACTGATGTGCAGAGGGGGAGCGTGTGTGTCACTGATGTGCAGGGGGGGAGCGTGTGTGTCACTGATGTGCAGGGGGAGCGTGTGTGTCACTGATGTGCAGGGGGGGAGCGTGTGTGTCACTGATGTGCAGGGGGGGAGCGTGTGTGTCACTGATGTGCAGGGGGAGCGTGTGTGTCACTGATGTGCAGGGGGGGGAGCGTGTGTGTCACTGATGTGCAGGGGGGGAGCGTGTGTGTCACTGATGTGCAGAGGGGGAGCGTGTGTGTCACTGATGTGCAGAGGGGGAGCGTGTGTGTCACTGATGTGCAGGGGGGGAGCGTGTGTGTCACTGATGTGCAGGGGGGGAGCGTGTGTGTCACTGATGTGCAGGGGGGGAGCGTGTGTGTCACTGATGTGCAGGGGGAGCGTGTGTGTCACTGATGTGCAGAGGGGAGCGTGTGTGTCACTGATGTGCAGAGGGGGAGCGTGTGTGTCACTGATGTGCAGGGGGAGCGTGTGTGTCACTGATACGCAGGGGGAGCGTGTGTGTCACTGATGTGCAGAGGGGAGCGTGTGTGTCACTGATGTGCAGAGGGGAGCGTGTGTGTCACTGATGTGCAGGGGGGGAGCGTGTGTGTCACTGATGTGCAGGGGGAGCGTGTGTGTCACTGATGTGCAGAGGGGGAGCGTGTGTGTCACTGATGTGCAGAGGGGGAGCGTGTGTGTCACTGATGTGCAGGGGGGGAGCGTGTGTGTCACTGATGTGCAGAGGGGGAGCGTGTGTGTCACTGATGTGCAGAGGGGGAGCGTGTGTGTCACTGATGTGCAGGGGGGGAGCGTGTGTGTCACTGATGTGCAGGGGGGGAGCGTGTGTGTCACTGATGTGCAGGGGGAGCGTGTGTGTCACTGATGTGCAGGGGGAGCGTGTGTGTCACTGATGTGCAGAGGGGAGCGTGTGTGTCACTGATGTGCAGAGGGGGAGCGTGTGTGTCACTGATGTGCAGGGGGGGAGCGTGTGTGTCACTGATGTGCAGGGGGGGAGCGTGTGTGTCACTGATGTGCAGGGGGGGGAGCGTGTGTGTCACTGATGTGCAGGGGGGGAGCGTGTGTGTCACTGATGTGCAGGGGGGGAGCGTGTGTGTCACTGATGTGCAGGGGGAGTGTGTGTGTCACTGATGTGCAGGGGGGGAGCGTGTGTGTCGGGCAGATGTGCAGGGGGGGAGCGTGTGTGTCACTGATGTGCAGGGGGGGAGCGTGTGTGTCACTGATGTGCAGGGGGGGAGCGTGTGTGTCACTGATGTGCAGGGGGGGAGCGTGTGTGTCACTGATGTGCAAGGGGGGAGCGTGTGTGTCACTGATGTGCAGGGGGGGGAGCGTGTGTGTCACTGATGTGCAGGGGGGGAGCGTGTGTGTCACTGATGTGCAGGGGGGGAGCGTGTGTGTCACTGATGTGCAGGGGAGCGTGTGTGTCACTGATGTGCAGGGGGGCGTGTGTGTCACTGATGTGCAGGGGGAGCGTGTGTGTCACTGATGTGCAGGGGGGGAGCGTGTGTGTCACTGATGTGCAGGGGGGGGCGTGTGTGTCACTGATGTGCAGGGGGGGAGCGTGTGTGTCACTGATGTGCAGGGGGGGAGCGTGTGTGTCACTGATGTGGAGGGGGGGGAGCGTGTGTGTCACTGATGTGGAGGGGGGGGAGCGTGTGTGTCACTGATGTGCAGGGGGAGCGTGTGTGTCACTGATGTGCAGGGGGAGCGTGTGTGTCACTGATGTGCAGGGGGGGAGCGTGTGTGTCGGGCAGATGTGCAGGGGGGGAGCGTGTGTGTCGGGCAGATGTGCAGGGGGGGAGCGTGTGTGTCACTGATGTGCAGGGGGGGAGCGTGTGTGTCACTGATGTGCAGGGGGGGAGCGTGTGTGTCACTGATGTGCAGGGGGGGAGCGTGTGTGTCACTGATGTGCAGGGGGGGAGCGTGTGTGTCACTGATGTGCAGGGGGGGAGCGTGTGTGTCACTGATGTGCAGTGGGGGAGCGTGTGTGTCGGGCAGATGTGCAGGGGGGGAGCGTGTGTGTCGGGCAGATGTGCAGGGGGGGAGCGTGTGTGTCACTGATGTGCAGAGGGGGGCATGTGTGTCACTGATGTGCAGGGGGGGGAGCATGTGTGTCACTGATGTGCAGGGGGGGAGCATGTGTGTCACTGATGTGCAGGGGGGGAGCATGTGTGTCACTGATGTGCAGGGGGGGGAGCATGTGTGTCACTGATGTGCAGGGGGGGAGCGTGTGTGTCACTGATGTGCAGGGGGAGCGTGTGTGTCGGGCTGATGTGCAGGGGGAGCGTGTGTGTCGGGCTGATGTGCAGGGGGAGCGTGTGTGTCACTGACGTGCAGGGGGGAGCGTGTGTGTCACTGATGTGCAGGGGGAGCGTGTGTGTCACTGATGTGCGTGTGTCGGGCAGATGTGCAGGGGGGGAGCGTGTGTGTCACTGATGTGCAGGGGGGGAGCGTGTGTGTCACTGATGTGCAGGGGGGGAGCGTGTGTGTCACTGATGTGCAGGGGGGGAGCGTGTGTGTCACTGATGTGCAGGGGGGGAGCGTGTGTGTCACTGATGTGCAGGGGGAGCGTGTGTGTCACTGATGTGCAGGGGGAGCGTGTGTGTCAGGCTGATGTGCAGGGGGAGCGTGTGTGTCGGGCTGATGTGCAGGGGGAGCGTGTGTGTCACTGAAGTGCAGGGGGAGTGTGTGTGTCGGGCAGATGTGCAGGGGGGGAGCGTGTGTGTCACTGATGTGCAGGGGGGGAGCGTGTGTGTCACTGATGTGCAGGGGGGGAGCATGTGTGTCACTGATGTGCAGGGGGAGCGTGTGTGTCGGGCAGATGTGCAGGGGGAGCGTGTGTGTCGGGCTGATGTGCAGGGGGAGCGTGTGTGTCACTGAAGTGCAGGGGGAGCGTGTGTGTCACTGATGTGCAGGGGGGGAGCGTGTGTGTCACTGATGTGCAGGGGGAGCGTGTGTGTCACTGATGTGCAGGGGGGAGCGTGTGTGTCACTGATGTGCAGGGGGGGAGCGTGTGTGTCACTGATGTGCAGGGGGGGAGCGTGTGTGTCACTGATGTGCAGGGGGGCAGCATGTGTGTCACTGATGTGCAGGGGGGCAGCATGTGTGTCACTGATGTGCAGGGGGGGAGCATGTGTGTCACTGATGTGCAGGGGGAGCGTGTGTGTCGGGCAGATGTGCAGGGGGGAAGCATGTGTGTCGGGCTGATGTGAGGGGTGAAGCATGTATGACAGGATGCTATACAGCGTGAGGACACGTTAGACAGAAGCTGCTGTGCTCAGTGACATATATCACATAAGCTACTGGATATGAGGCATGTTTGACGTAAGCTAGTGGGCTGGGGGGTATGTGTGATAAAAACTGTTGAGTAGGGGGAGTGTAACGGTGAAGGGCTGCCAGACACGGAGTGGTGAAGGTAAGGGAGAATCTGGTGAGTGTGCAGGTATTGGTGAGTGTGCAGGTATTGGTGAGTTAGGAAGGGGCCATGTGGGGAAAGAGACTCTCCCTAGCATGCCCCCTCTGCCCACCATCCTCTGTCTCACATACTCCCCTTCTCCCCAAAATGTTTCATGCGCATCACAGTGACCACCAGATTTTGTTTACACTGTGCCCCTAAGTCATGAAGAGTAGCCCATTTATCTATCCCATCCACTTACCTGTCTTTAATGTACCCGCACCTGATGTTTTCCTTCAATGCTATATCCACTCATACAACTTCTTCAGACTTGCCCACCCTCCCTCCTGGCACTAGTTGGATAATGTAAGCTCAGGGGGAGGGAGCGGAGGAGGGAAGGGCGGCACTGGGCGCAGTAAAGCCTAGCGCCGGTCCTGAATGGCACACCTACTCCCAGAGGCACTTCCATCTTTACTGACTCTGCGGAGCTTTCTGTCCAACCTCCTTACCATTAATCTTGCAGCCGAATCTCCACAACCCATCGCCTTCCCTTCGCTGCATCCTCCACTGGACCTACAGTTACCAGGATCCTCCCACACTCTGGAAATTCTTAGCTTTCCTCACCTCCCGGTCTACGTTTTTGTGCTTGACCACTCTAACCTACTGGCCTGACTGCCACTGCTGCCAACTAGCTCATTTTAGGATGCCCCTTTTCAAGGCCCCTGGATCATTGGTGTAACTAGGGCATTTGTAGCCCAGGGCAAATTGAAAAAAGGAGCCCCACCCTCCACTTACGTGTGTGTGCTGAAAAATGGGCGTGGCCACTGTAAAATGGGCCATGTCAACATGACACACAACCCTTTTACATCACTCTGGGAACATTCCTCTCCATACCATATGCACCTTAATGCAGTGCCCCTTATACAATCCCCCCAGTAGTGGTCCCCTTTATGCAGGCCCCCAGTAGTCTCACAGGCCCCCATTTGTGCCCCTTATACAGTGCCCCCACAGTAGTGGTCCCCCTTATGCAGGCCCCCATTAGTTCCCCCAGTAGTGGTACCCCTTATGCAGGCCCCCAATAGTGCCCTCCCAGTAGTGGTCCCCCTTATGCAGGCCCCCAGTAGTGGTCCCCCTTATGCAGGCCCCCAGTAGTGGTCCCCCTTATGCAGGCCCCCAGTAGTGGTCCCCCTTATGCAGGCCCCCAGTAGTGGTCCCCCTTATGCAGGCCCCCAGTAGTGGTACCCCTTATGCAGGCCCCCATTAGTGCCCCCCCAGTAGTGGTCCCACTTATGCAGGCCCCCAGTAGTGGTCCCCGTTATGCAGGCCCCCATTAGTGCCCCCCCTTGTGCAGGTCCCTGGTAGTGATCACATACATACATACACACACTAAACAAGAACACTTACCTGAATCACCGCTCCTACCGCGCCCACCGATACACCTCTGTCTCTGTCCTCGCACTTGGTCATATGGGAGGGACGTCATGATGTATCATCCACTGTAGGAGCCGGAAGGCGGAGCTCATGAGTGAGCTCCAGCCCAGTTCTTGCAGTGGGCGCAGCAGCAGCAAATGAGAGGCTGCTGAAACACATATTTCGCCGGCGGCGATGTGTGTAAATGTGTAGTGCTGACCGCACTCACTGCGGTCTGCACTACACTGGCTAACTAGGATGGACCTGTACCGTGGCCGGCACGCCGGCCCCACGGCGCCTAGTGTACGGGCCCCGGCAGCCGTGCCCTCTTTACGCCGCTGCCCTGGATATCTGCTCCACTCTCCACATCCTCCCACTATTCAGCCACCCTCTGATTTTAGTTCCTCACATTGGACCCTGCTATTGGTTTGTTCTGTCTTCTTCCTTCCTGAGCCCCTTGCCCTGTACAAGTGCACCACCCGCAAGTTCTAAACTTTTTTTTTTTTTTATAAACATTTTTATTGAAAAATTACAACAAAACCAGAACATTCCTATAGAGATTATCCATTAAAAAGAGCAAATAAAAGTCATATAAAGAAACCTATCTCCAGTTTAAGATAATGACAAGAATTATCACAGAAATAACTGGGAGACATAAACAAACATTAAACATGTAATAGAATAATAAAGAATAAAAACAACAATAACAGACCAAGGAACACCTTTTCCATGCTAATCTGAATAATGATGGCATAATATGGGTTGAGAGAGTGGGTAGGCTACAAGGTATACAATTGGGAAGCCGGCTGCCTTAATGCCGGCAGCCGGGTTCCCGACTGTCATATCCCGGCGAGGGTGAAATGCCAGGCGTCCAGATGTAGACGCCTGACATTTCCCCGACGCCGGGAGACCGGCGCCCGGCAACCCGATCGAAGGGTTGCCGGGCGCCGCGAGCAGACAGCCGCTGGGGGAAAGGGTTAGGTTTAGGGCACGCGGGGGGGACTTTGGGTTAGGCACCCCCCCGGGAGGGTTAGGCTAGGGGGAGGGAGGGTTAGGCACCCCCGGGGGGGGACTTAGGTTTAGGCAGCGGGGAAGGGGGGGTTAGGGTTAGGCACCCCTAAGGAGGGTTAGGGTAGTCAGTACTTACCTATCGACGATCGGGATTTCCAGCGCTGTCGGGCTTCCGCTGCCAGGAACTATGCTTTGGTGGGCCAGGTTACAAAGGTACTTTAGTTAAGTGAGAAGGAGTCTCAGGGCCTAATTCAGACCCGCTCGCGAGCGCTGAGCGCTCGCAAGCGGGTCGATGTTGCCCAAGTGCGCATGCGCACGACGGAGGCGGCTCCGTCGTGCGCATGCGCGAGACTGATAGCGACGGGGAAGCCGTCTCTCCGGGTCTCGCTACAAAGGGGGCATGCTGTCGATGGTGAGTGACAGCACGCCCCCTTTGGTGGGCGTGCCGGGGGCGTGGCTGCCCAGACGGAGGCGTTCCCATGGGAACGCCTACCGTCTGGGTCCGGCCCCACTGACATCACTAGAGATGTCAGTGGGAGTGTTTTTGGCTCTGATAGAGCCAAAAGCACTCCAGGGCTTGCAGCCAACGAGACCCTACCGCAAGGGTCTCGTCGCAAGCCTGATGGTCGCGATGGTCTTGTCCATCGCCACCATCTTTTTGGCCTCTCGTATAAACTGGGTGGTCACCCACAGCTATGCGAGCGGCCAGGAGGCCGCTCCAATTTTAGGTAGGAAGGCCCTGATTCAGAGCGAGCGCTCTTGTCAGAGCGTCCGGCTCTGAATCAGGCCCTCAGTACGGTATTGCACCCAGCTTCTTTGCGGCTGTGCAATATCCTGCATCTCTGAATTAGGCCTGTAGTTAATACATTATCACCTCCTTTCCAGTCTATGGCAAAGCGGTAATTTGCTGCCAGAGCATAACTTTCAATGGTAAATTGACCCGTCCAAGCTGAGGAGGCTGTTGTAGATTATAGAGGGAGATTCTGGGGCTCTATTCTGCCCAGATACATTTCTGTATGACTTTATTCAAAAGCCCCAAGTCTCGTTTGGACAGAAGGGACGGCTGTATTTGTATGATCTACAATAATCTTGAAAGCTAATCACTTTTATTAAGCGGCAATGGCCTATATATGACAAGGGAAGGGGAGCCCATTTGGAGATGTTTGATCAGGTGCTTTTGCATAATTCACCTTTTAAATTCGAGAAGGATTAGGGGGGATGAGAACCCCTAAAATATTTCAATGCAGAGGATGACCAGGGAAAAAGAAAAGTATTATCCCATTCTAATGGGGCCTCCTCATAAAAGGCCATATCCTGGGTCTTTAAATCATTTACTTTGAAGCCGGCAAGGATTTAAAAAAAAAAATCTGACAACTCTAAAAAGCCGGGGAATGACCGCATTAGGGGGGAAATTTACTAAGATGGGAGTTCTATTAAGAAGTGATGTTGCCCATAGCAACCAATCAGATTCCAGGTATTATCTTCTAGAAGGTGCTAGATAAATGAGAAGTAGAATCTGATTGGTTGCTATGGGCAACATCACTTCTTAAATAGAACCATCTTAGTAAATTTACCCCTAGGACTCTGAAAATATAAAAACTAGCCGCAAAACTTTACTTGGTGTTGAGCTATCAAAATTCCAGGCCATTCCGTTGCCCCTACAAATGGTGCAGGAGGTGGTCGATCACTACATTGGCGTGTTCCCCTTAGTAAGTTTAAAAGTTGAGTGCTACTTTTTATTACTGTCGCTCAGTTGCATAATTATCTCTCATTTTTTATATTATATTGTATATACCGTTGTAAGGGCTGGATCCATGCAGCCGCCAGCTTTTTTTCAGGCCTGTTACAGGAGCTGATTTCTGCTCCCACCTCCATAGGCTTTAAGCAGAAATCAGCCAGTCGTGATAGGGCAACGACAGCGAGTGTGGTGATAGGGTAACTGCAGCTGTCAATATCGATAACTGCAGCTGTCGGAACGATCAGTGGCACTGACCTTTCATACATAGCCCAGCGCATCGGAGCTGCTATCTTGTAGATAGCAGTGGCGATACGCTCCTGTATTTTAACGTTGAACCCCAGTTTAATACATGGGGTAGAAGCTGTATCAGCGCACATAACGTGCGCTGTGATACCACTCCTTGCCCATATCGGCAGTTCATACATCTACCCCACTGAACTAAGAAGGGCCGAAGAGGACCCCACTGCTGAAATTTTATTTACAATCATCAAATCGTTATCTTTTATTTACACCTTTATTGTCACCTTAATTCCCTAAACATAAACCATCTTGTCTCTCTCCAACCACTTACTGCAGTTATCCAGCAGATGGCAGTATAACACCGCTTTTTAAATGATATTGTTTAATACAACTGCTGCCCGTATATAGTGAAGACTTTCCCGCACTGAGATCCAGGGAACAGATTCACTGTGAATTTGTCTCTCTCCACCATTTGCCATGGAGAAGTTACTTAAACTATTAAAAAAAAAATGGCATTCATGTATTTAATCCATTAACATGTTGCAATTATAATCTGTCTAGAAGCAATATCATGGTCTATTAAAGTGTATTTATATACAGGACGTGTTAAAAGATGTCTGGTCCATCATGCTGGAACAACATCAATGTATTCATTATATTTTAGTATTTAAATTGGTCAGATTGGAAATGTACCCATCAACGGTACGATAGGACAGGGCGGTACATTGTAAGATCCATACATACTGCACGATGCAGTGGATGACTGCAAGATGTGTAGTTCCATGTTGCATTTAGTGAGATAGATAGATGTGGGATGGATAGATATGAGATAATATGGGATAGATAGATGTTAGATCGAATAGTGAAACAAATCCAGTGCGCCAGAACCTGTTTTTAAAGTAGGCCAACCTTGCTTTGCTGCATTGTATGAAACAAAGAACGGACCTGCGCAAGTGAGCCGTCTGATCTACGTATATTCGTAAAGCACAAACTACATCTAAAGATCCCCCTCCAAAACCGGAACTACAAAAGGCTGGTTGATCTGAAAGGATGAAACAACCTTTGCCAAAAAAGCAGAGTGAGTATGAAGCTCCGCTCGATCCTCATGAAAAACCAGATAAGGACGACGGCAGGAGAGCGCGCCAAGCTCCGATACTCTCCTAGCCAAAGCCAAAAGAAGGACAGTCTTCCAAGAAAGATGCTTCAATTCCACCGTCTCCAATGGTTCGATGACATAGAAGAGACAGTACGAGGTTGAGATCCCAAGGAGCTGACGGAACAAAGGGAGGCTGAATGAGGAGAACCCCTTGCAAAAAGGACTGAACATCCGGAAGCAAGGCCAACTTGCGTTGGAAGAAAATGGATAGAGCCGATCTCTGTACTTCCAAGGATCCCAAACGAAGGCCAGCATCCAAGTTTGACTGAAGAAAACTCAAAAGAGACTGCCCAGGCGAAAAGACAGGCTGAAACCTCCGCCGTTCACACAATGCCACGTAAACCTTCCAAATCCGATGATAATGAGCTGAAGTCACCGGTTTTCAAGCCCGGAGCATTATAGGAATAACCGGTCTTGGAATGCTCTTGCGTCTCAAGAGCGCAGTTTCAACAACCACACCTTCAAATGCAGCCGCTGTAAGGCGGGGTAGTGGAACGGACCTTGTTGAAGGAGGTCTGGACGAAGAGGCAGCAGCCAAGGGTCTGCTGCCAGAAGCATCTTCAGGTCTGAATACTAGACCCTGCGTGGCCAATCCAGAGCCACTAGAAGCCCTTGACTCCCTCACGCTTGATCACTCGAGGGAGAATAGGAAGGATTGGAAACAAGACACCGGAACGGCCATGGAGCTGTCTGTGCGTCCACTGCCACTGCTGCCAGATCCCGGGTGCGGGAGCAATAAAGAGAAAGCTGATGATTGCATCTGGATGCCATGAGATCTACTTGGGCCCTGCCCCATAGTTGAACCAGCTGTTGGAAAACCTGAGGATGAAGGGCTCATTCCCTCAGATGAAGATCCTGGAGACTTAGGTAATCCGCTTCCCAGTTGTCTACACCTGGAATGAATATGACCGACAGAGATGCCTTGTCGTTCTGCCCAAAAGACTTCAAATTCCTCCCTGACGATTGATGTAGGCCACCGCGGTGGCATTTTCTGATTGGACTCGAATGGCTCGATCTTGCAGCAGAGGAAAGGAGTTTATCAGAAGAGAGGCTTCCTGATCCGACCAGCGGCACTGGTAATGACCCAGAACCACTGCCCCCCAGCCCCTAAGGTTGGCGTCCGAGGTCAGGAGAACCCAATCCCAAAGGCTGAAGCGCCTGCCTGCCAGGAGATGGTTGGAGTGTAACTACCAAAGGGAGATATACGCACAAGGTGGTGCAAGTGGAGATGCAACCCAGACCACTGAGACAATAGATCTAGTTGGAAGGTCTGAAAGTGAAAACAACCAAACTCTATGGCTTCAAAAGCCGCAACCATCTTCCCTAAAAGGCGGATACAGAGATGTATCAAGACTCATAGAGGCTGGAGAACTAGCTCCTGGATTGGCTTGGCTTTGTCCTCTGCAAGAAATAACTTCTGAAGGGTGGTGTCCAAAGTCATCCCCAGAAACTGGAGGCGCTGTGCTGAAACCAGTTGTGACTTCGGATAATTTAGAATCCAGCCATGTTGTATCAGGAGGTGGTATGTGACAGATACATCCTGAAGTAGCTTTTCTTACGAAGGGGCCTTGAGGAGTAGGTTATCCAGATATGATGGTTACTCCCTGAAGCCTGAGAAGGGCTACCATGGTAGCCATAACCTTCGTGAAAACTCATGGGGACCAATGACAGTCCGAACAGGAGTGATCAAAATGCTAGTGCGATCCTAGGAGAGCGAATCTAAGAAATGCCTGGTGTGGTTCCCAACTGGGAATGTGTAAGTAAGCATCTTTGATATCTAACGACAAGAAATTCCCCTAATTCTAAGCTTGCTATCACCGAACGCAGGGATTCCATCTTTAACCTGAAAAATGTCAAATGAAGATTTAACGACTTCAGGATCAGACCGATCCGTCTGGCTTTGGACCTACGAAAAGATTTGAATAGAATCCTTTGGGTCTCTGATGGATTGGGACTGGAACCACAGTCTCTGATTCCAGCAGTTTGGCAATAGCCTGCTGTAACACTTCCCTCTTCACCTCTGAAGCTGGGAGACCTGTAATGAAGACACAAGAAGGAGGATAGATCACAAAATCTATCTGGTAGCCTCGAGAGACCAGATTTTGGACGCGTGTGTCAAAACAAGTTTGAAACCACACCTTGAACAGGGAGACGAGCTCCCACCATGGAGGCCCCCACTGGTTTATTGGCAGGCTTAAAGCCTGGCGGCGAGAAGAGATGGCTGCACTTCCTTACCTCTTGCTCCTTGCACAGCAGAGGAGGAGCCTCTTGCGCGACCTCTAAACTTAGTGGGAACCTGAAAGGAAGTTCCAGAAAAAGACCTACGAGGCGTAGGTGTGAACGATGAGGAGGAAGGCAGAAACGTAGACTTGCCTCACGTGGCCTGAGAGATCACTTATACAATTCTGGACCAAAAAGGATATTCCCGGTGAATGGTAATGCTTCTACTGCCTTCTTGGACTCAGCATCCGTCTGCCTGAAGCAAAGCCAGAGGGCTATGCATGCAACAATCGCCGAAGCGGAAATCCAGGAGCCAAGCAAACCTATTGTCCTGGATGCTTCTTCTTGGTAGATGGCTGATTCTCGGATATGTTTTGCTAAGGTGAGGAGTTAAGATCTTGGAGTCCCCGAACGCAAACCCCTGGACAATTGTTCAGCCTACCTCTGTAGCCTTGTTGACCCAAGAACCGACAAGTGCAGGATGAAGAAGCACCCCCTACAACGGTATAGATGGACTTTAACGGAGTTTCCAGCTTACAGTCAGAAGCCTCTTTCAGGGAAATAACCCCCGGAATCGGAAGAGTAGTTTTCTTGGAGAGACAGGATACTGATGAATCCACCGGTGGTGGAGATTCCCATCGAACTCAATTTTCTAAAGAGAAACCGCTTCGATATCTGAAACTTTTTGTCAGGATGTTTCCAAGCCAGCGACATTTGGTCATCTAGTTCCTGCGAAACAGGGAAAGTGATAGAAGACCTTTGCTTCTTAGCAAAAAGGGACTTTGGAGTCGGGGACTCCGAGTCCATTACCTTAAGTACCTGATATACCGCGAGAATGAGAGCCTCCAAGCCTTGAGGGCCCACATCGACGTCCTCCGGAAGCAGCTCTTAATCCGAATCCTGAAGAAACTCACCCTCTTCTACCAGAGACGCCCTGTCTTCCTCCAATTCATCAGACAGCAGGGTAGTCGGAAGCGCTCGTTTCCGGGGAAGCAGTTGCATAGGTGCCACCTGAACTTGTGAGGCAGAACCCACCACCTGAACCAAACTATCCATAGAATGAGCTAAGGCCTGAGCCCATGTCTGCTCCGCTAACTCTCTAGAAGCCTCCCGCTCCCTGCAAGCTCCGCATAAAGATCTGACATGACCTCAGAGTAGAGATCCAAGGGGGAAAGTTGTCCTGGACCGTGGTAACACCCCCAGGAGTAGGGTCCTCCGAGTCACAGGATTCACATAACAGAGCCCCTCTGAGTGAACTTAGTGTTACTTTTTACAGGCATACAGCTTTTATGAAGCCTCAGAGGCCGCACCTTTGCCTGTCATATTGTCAGAAGAGCACGAATAACCAACAATCTTTCTACTCACATGCAGGCACACAGTGACAATGGGATAGGAGAGAGAAAAGGAGAGACTGAGAGACACAGCACTAGAAAGGGAGGAGAGTCACGCCAATACCTTAAATTAAAGGCTCCTCCTATTAGCCACCTAACTGTTAACTCACAGTCTGCTGTATGCAGAGCTGAACTCCGTCTGTGCGCAGGAAACAGGGCGCGGAAGTGCTGTAGAGACACTCTACCTCCTGCCTGCAGCCGGGGATAAGCTCTGTCCCCTGGACCGGCAAGTAATGGCCGCCTATAGTGCGCTCCCTCTCCTGCAGAGAAGATGTTAGATAGATATGGGGTAAATAGTGATAGATATGAGAGAGATGTTAGATAGATATGAGGTAGGTAGATGTTAGATAGATATGATATAGATTGTGAGAAGATATATATGGGGTCATAGATAGTGAGATTGATGTGAAATAGATAGGAGGTAGATATGAGATAGACAGACGTTAGATAGTGAGATAGACAGATGTGAAACAGATATATGAGATAGATAGATGTTAGTGAAATAGATTGTGAGATAGATAGATGTTAGATAGTGAAATAGATATATGAGATAGATGTTAGATAGTGAAATAGATATGAGATAGATGTTAGATAGTGAAATAGATATGAGATAGATGTTAGATAGTGAAATAGATTATGAGATAGATGTTAGATAGTGAAATAGATATGAGATAGATAGATGTTAGTGAAACAGATATGAGATAGATGTTAGATAGTGAAATAGATATGGGATAGATAGATGTTAGATAGTGAAATAGATTATGAGATAGATAGATGTTAGATAGTGAAATAGATTATGAGATAGATAGATGTTAGATAGTGAAATAGATATATTAGATAGTGAAATAGATATGAGATAGATAGATGTTAGATAGTGAAATAGATGAGATAGATAGATGTTAGATAGTGAAATAGATATATGAGATAGATGTTAGATAGTGAAATAGATATATGAGATAGATAGATGTTAGTGAAATAGATATGAGATAGGTAGATGTTAGATATGAGATAGACAGACGTTAGATAGTGAGATAGATGTGAAACAGTTAGATATGGGATAGACAGATATGAAACAGATATATGAGATAGATAGATGTTAGATAGTGAAATAGATTGTGAGATAGATAGATGTTAGATAGTGAAATAGATATATGAGATAGATGTTAGATAGTGAAATAGATTATGAGATAGATAGATGTTAGATAGTGAAATAGATATATGAGATAGATAGATGTTAGACAGTGAAATAGATATATGAGATAGATAGATGTTAGATAGTGAAATAGATATGAGATAGATAGATGTTAGATATGAGATAGACAGACGTTAGATAGTGAGATAGATGTGAAACAGTTAGATATGGGATAGACAGATGTGAAACAGATATATGAGATAGATAGATGTTAGATAGTTAAATAGATTGTGAGATAGATGTTGGATAGTGAAATAGATATGAGATAGATGTTAGATAGTGAAATAGATATATGAGATAGATGTTAGATAGTGAAATAGATTATGAAATAGATAGATGTTAGATAGTGAAATAGATATGAGATAGATAGATGTTAGATAGTGAAACAGATATATGAGATAGATAGATGTTAGATAGTGAAATAGATATGAGATAGATAAATGTTAGATAGTGAAATAGATTATGAGATAGATAGATGTTAGATAGTGAAATAGATTGAGATAGATAGATGTTAGATAGTGAAATAGATATATTAGATAGTGAAATAGATATGAGATAGATAGATGTTAGATAGATGTTAGATAGTGAAATAGATGAGATAGATAGATGTTAGATAGTGAAATAGATATATGAGATAGATAGATGTTAGATAGTGAAATAGATATATGAGATAGATAGATGTTAGATAGTGAAATAGATATGAGATAGATAGATGTTAGATAGTGAAATAGATTATGAGATAGATAGATGTTAGATAGTGAAATAGATATGAGATAGATAGATGTTAGATAGTGAAATAGATTATGAGATAGATAGATGTTAGATAGTGAAATAGATGAGATAGATAGATGTTAGATAGTGAAATAGATATATGAGATAGATAGATGTTAGATAGTGAAATAGATATGAGATAGATGTTAGATTGATGATAATTAGTGAGATAGATGATAGATATAAGATAGATAGCTATGAGCTAGATAAATATAAGATAGTGATATAGATGTTAGAGAGAGATCTGGCTGGATAAATAGGTCCCTCGGGTACAGGACTGGCACAACGCCCTAGCTGTCACTTGACACCCCCTTCCCAATTACCGCCCTGCAGCACTGAGTCTCTCAGACACCCTTGACTCCTGATTGATTGACGTGCCCATGTTCCCCGGCCATGCTCACAAGAACCCTTCTACTCATATAAACAAAGCTAATTGTCTACTGTTGTGTGATGAATAAGGACAAAGAACCTGCCTGCGTGTGAGAGATAAGGAACAGCTTTTCATTTACAAAAATGGGGACATAGAATACTTAAGCGAGAACTTTGCCTTTTATAATGACTGTTCTGCCGCCGCTGAGAGGCTCCTGATATTACAGTTTTGTGACGTTGTAGCGTTCTCTGCCTCCTGTGACGACTGTCATTCCACAACTTGCAAAAAGTCTTTAAAGGTTATGTACAGATACCAGAGCAGCATTCTATCCTGGCTGCACACATAGAGGTGATATCGTTCACCCGTCACAGGAGTCACCACGCAGAACAATCGCATGCAGAGAACTTTAGATAACAACATGCAGACAAATATATATATATATATATATTTTTTTTTAAATAAGACTGATGTGAATTATGAAATTATTTCATTTAAAATTACTCTTCTTATTTAGCCCATAGAAGAACCCGTAATTTTTTGGTGTGCTGGCAAGGTGAGAATGCCCACCGCAGCTGTCTGCCACCCTGTGAGTACTCAGGAAACACTCACAAGGTAAAAATGGCTCCACTGCGTTCGCCATCGACGCTGAATACACAACTCAGAATCAGGCCCATAATGAAGGCAGATTAGGGTTGTCCATCGAACATAAATGATCAGCAACCATCGATGGTGTGATGGTGACAGGGACGAACCGGGGCTCTGTAACAGCCCTAGCAGGGGTGTGGCCTCACCTCACGGTGGCGTGACTGAATCCAACTGAGGCGTGCCAAAAGTCACAGGCGCCTGGCCCCACGGCACGCCCCTTCTCTCAGTATCCCGGCCGCGCAGTGCACCGGGAGGTGAAGATGTTCGGCCAGGTTTTAGACTGGACTGGCCCATCAGGCCAGAAGCGCAGAAGACCAGACTGTGGGCACGTGCATGCACAAACTATCAATGCGTCAACCATTGATGGTTTCTTACTGATGGTGAAAAAGCATCAACTATCAATGGCAGAGTCGTCAATGGACATCAATAAGGCAAATTGTTAATATTAAAAATTGTTAACACTTGTTTCAGTAATTCCATTTGAGCCAAGTATCACGATGGGTAAAGGGAGCAGAGACTCATAATAAAACCTCCTACTTACTGTCTGTGCAGTTGTGTACTGTTCCAATAATATCACTAACTGGTTACTCCGCGTCACGCCCAATAACTCACTCAGGGCTGAGGATTATTGCTGTGCTAAACTTCTTAAAACTATAGTTTACAGAGACAGCGCTTTATAAATGCACCATCATTATGGGAGTACACATCATCTCAGGGCCTGCAGTTAATCAAACGGTTGAGAGAAGTTTCAAGTATATTATTCAAATGAGCACAACACTAAGCTTCACACTAAAACACATTTGTGCAGATGAAACAGGGCCTGATCCAGAGCTGCACGAAACGCGCCAGAAATCGCAGCCGCAATGAGTTTCGGAAATAAATGCTGAGCTATGTCTCTATTTAGAGTCAGCGTCATCTATGTGATGGCACAACCCCCTTCAATCCCCTGGTCTGTAATTCCATCAGCACACCCACAGAACACTTACCATACGGGCAAATACTCCGTCACTACCGAGTTACCCTCCGGGTATAACGCAGAGGCAGGCGCAGGAGTGATGTGTGCCGTGTCCTCGGCAGTAGCGTATCTAAGAAGATGTGTAAATGATGCAGGTATCGCCTTTTGAACTGGGGCACTGCACGCGTCCGAAGATCGCCATCAGGAACATCGGCGCACCATCTGACCTTATATGACCATATTACCTTAGGGTTACTCAGAATGGCCACTGCAAGTAAGGTGCCGAGGCCAGAATGGGGAAGCAATGTATTAGAATAAATTAAATTACATTGATACATTAGTTATTTGAAACATATACATGCGGTCAATAGAGCTTTTAACGTTGAAGAACAAAATTAAAAAAACAAGAGTGCGGAAAGTGAGAGGGCAGGTTTGTTCAAAAGACAGGGAAGACTATTATTCTAACATGCTAGCCATGATTTTGACCACCGGGGAGCACTGTTTCATTGCTTATAGTGGCTTGATTGGTCATCTGTCACATGATCTTGGCTTAGCAAGTTCCCAATCTTCTAAATAAATGCAAACAATAGCTAGGGGCCATTTAGTTAGGTGCAGTGATGGGAACAAGTTAGTTCTAAGGCCAGCGATAAGCATCATGTATTGTAATAGGGATTAACAGCGTTCTGCCTACCCCTGATGAAAGTCCCTTAGCTGGACTGAAACGTACATTGGGACAAGTATGCTGTATGATTGTTTAAAATAAGTCAACCTTATTCACAAAGAATTGTTGGTGCTAATCTTTCCCTCTCTGCCTGTTGGGCTTATTAATTGCAAACTTCTTGCTAAATCAGTTACCTGTCACCATCTCTTAACAACTACATGGTGCTTCTGATGAGTGTGGTGGAAAATGATTATGTAGGTCTGTGCCACCATGATCCTGCTCGCCACAGGGCAATAACATAAGTTATCATGCTGCGGGGACTACAAGTGCTGACCACAGAGTGTACATTGTCCATTTTTAAGCGTCTTTGTCTTGAATTGAAGCATATCTTTGTATTACACTGTGGGTATGGCATGTACTCTGCGGCTGTGCCTAGTGCTGCTGTAGCGATAAGCAACTTCCCTCTACCCACCAAAATATGTCCCTGCATTACGGCGTGCAGCTCAGCAGTGGTGAGCGGGACATAATCACCCGACATTCTATCAAAAGTTCTGACTGGGCCACGGCACAGTCCATTAAAGATGGGACTGTTCAGCCTACAACTGTATGGTTGGGATGTATGTCCCTAGTATTGAAGTGGGCAGGGACAGAACGACCTGGTGGGGAATGGTACAGCAGCAGGAGAGCAGTGTGCTGATAGAGCGGAAGCAGTGACCTGTGCACTTATGTTATATTACTGAGCACAGTGCTGCATGTGACAGGGGCAGTGACATGATGTGAGGAGGGGAATGGAGGCAGCAGGAGGCCACAGACCGAGAGTTCTATAGAGGAAGGTGCAGGGTCCCCCCCAGCAGCACAGAGTATATCAGGAGATGAGTGATGTGTTAGTGAGCACAGTGCTGCATGTGATAGGAGCAGTGACATGATGTGAGGAGGGGAATGGAGGCAGCAGGAAGCCACAGACTGAGAGTTATATAGAGGAAGGAGCAGGGTCCCCCCCAGCAGCACAGAGTATATCAGGAGATGAGTGATGTGTCAGTGAGGACAGGGCTGCATGTGACAGGAGCAGTGACATGATGTGAGGATGGGAATGGAGGCAGCAGGAAGTCACAGACAGTTACATAGTGGGAGGAGCAGGGTCCCCAGCAGCACAGAGTATATCAGGAGATGAGTGATGTGTTAGTGAGGACAGGGCTGCATGTGACAGGGGCAGTGACATGATGTGAGGAGGGGAATGGAGGCAGCAGGAAGCCACAGACTGAGAGTTATATAGTGGGAGGAGCAGGGTCCCCAGCAGCACAGAGTATATCAGGAGATGAGTGATGTGTTAGTGAGGAAAGGGCTGTATGTGACAGGGTCAGTGACATGATGTGAGGAGGGGAATGGAGGAAGCAGGAAGGCACAGACTGAGAGTTATATAGTGGGAGGAGCAGGGTCCCCCAGCAGCACAGAGTATATCAGGAGATGAGTGATGTGTTAGTGAGGACAGGGCTGCATGTGACAGGGGCAGTGACATGATGTGAGGAGGGGAATGGAGGAAGCAGGAGGCCACAGACTGAGAGTTCTATAGAGGAAGGAGTAGGGTCCCCCCAGCAGCACAGAGTATATCAGGAGATTAGTGATGTGTTAGTGAGCACAGTGCTGCATGTGATAGGAGCAGTGACATGATGTGAGGAGGGGAATGGAGGCAGCAGGAGGCCACAGACTGAGAGTTATATAGAGGAAGGAGCAGGGTCCCCCCCAGCAGCACAGAGTATATCAGGAGATGAGGGATGTGTCAGTGAGCACAGGGCTGCATGTGACAGGGGCAGTGACATGATGTGAGGAGGGGAATGGAGGCTGCAGGAAGCCACAGACTGAGAGTTCTATAGAGGAAGGAGCAGGGTCCCCCCCAGCAGCACAGAGTATATCAGGAGATGAGTGATGTGTTAGTGAGGACAGGGCTGCATGTGGCAGGGGAGGTGACATGATGTGAGGAGGGGAATGGAGGCAGCAGAAAGCCACAGACAGTTATATAGTGGGAGGAGCAGGGTCCCCAGCAGCACAGAGTATATCAGGAGATGAGTGATGTGTCAGTGAGCACAGGGTCCCATGTGACAGGGGAGGTGCCATGATGTGAGGAGAGGAATGGAGGCAGCAGGAAGCCACAGACCGAGAGTTATATAGAGGAAGGATCAGGGTCCCGCAGCAGCACAGAGTATATCAGGAGATGAGTGATGTGTCAGTGAGGACAGGGCTGCATGTGGCAGGGGTGGTGACATGATGTGAGGAGGGGAATGGAGGCAGCAGGAAGCCACAGACTGAGAGTTATATAGAGGAAGGAGCAGGGTCCCCCCCAGCAGCACAGAGTATATCAGGAGATGAGTGATGTGTTAGTGAGCACAGTGCTGCATGTGATAGGAGCAGTGACATGATGTGAGGAGGGGAATGGAGGCAGCAGGAGGCCACAGACTGAGAGTTATATAGAGGAAGGAGCAGGGTCCCCCCCAGCAGCACAGAGTATATCAGGAGATGAGGGATGTGTTAGTGAGGACAGGGCTGCATGTGGCAGGGGAGGTGACTTGATGTGAGGAGGGGAATGGAGGCAGCAGGAGGCAGCAGACTGAGAGTTCTATAGAGAAAGGAGCAGGGTCCCCCCCAGCAGCACAGAGTATATCAGGAGATGAGTGATGTGTTAGTGAGGACAGGGCTGCATGTGGCAGGGGAGGTGACATGATGTGAGGAGGGGAATGGAGGCAGCAGAAAGCCACAGACAGTTATATAGTGGGAGCAGCAGGGTCCCCAGCAGCACAGAGTATATCAGGAGATGAGTGATGTGTCAGTGAGCACAGGGTCCCATGTGACAGGGGAGGTGCCATGATGTGAGGAAAGGAATGGAGGCAGCAGGAAGCCACAGACCGAGAGTTATATAGAGGAAGGATCAGGGTCCCGCAGCAGCACAGAGTATATCAAGAGATGAGTGATGTGTCAGTGAGGACAGGGCTGCATGTGGCAGGGGTGGTGACATGATGTGAGGAGGGGAATGGAGGCAGCAGGAAGCCACAGACTGAGAGTTATATAGAGGAAGGAGCAGGGTCCCCCCCCCAGCAGCACAGAGTATATCAGGAGATGAGTGATGTGTCAGTGAGGACAGGGCTGCATGTGACAGGAGCAGTGACATGATGTGAGGATGGGAATGGAGGCAGCAGGAAGTCACAGACAGTTACATAGTGGGAGGAGCAGGGTCCCCAGCAGCACAGAGTATATCAGGAGATGAGTGATGTGTTAGTGAGGACAGGGCTGCATGTGACAGGGGCAGTGACATGATGTGAGGAGGGGAATGGAGGCAGCAGGAGGCCACAGACTGAGAGTTCTATAGAGGAAGGAGCAGGGTCCCCCCCAGCAGCACAGAGTATATCAGGAGATGAGTGATGTGTTAGCGAGCACAGTGCTGCATGTGATAGGAGCAGTGACATGATGTGAGGAAGGGAATGGAGGCAGCAGGAGGCCACAGACTGAGTGTTATATAGAGGAAGGAGCAGGGTCCCCCCCAGTAGCACAGAGTATATCAGGAGATGAGGGATGTGTCAGTGAGCACAGGGCTGCATGTGACAGAGGCAGTGACATGATGTGAGGAGGGGAATGGAGGCAGCAGGAAGCCACAGACTGAGAGTTCTATAGAGGAAGGAGCAGGGTCCCCCCCAACAGCACAGAGTATATCAGGAGATGAGTGATGTGTTAGTGAGGACAGGGCTGCATGTGACAGGGGCAGTGACATGATGTGAGGAGGGGAATGGAGGCAGCAGGAAGCCACAGACTGAGAGTTATATAGTGGGAGGAGCAGGGTCCCCAGCAGCACAGAGTATATCAGGAGATGAGTGATGTGTTAGTGAGGAAAGGGCTGTATGTGACAGGGTCAGTGACATGATGTGAGGAGGGGAATGGAGGAAGCAGGAAGGCACAGACTGAGAGTTATATAGTGGGAGGAGCAGGGTCCCCCAGCAGCACAGAGTATATCAGGAGATGAGTGATGTGTTAGTGAGGACAGGGCTGCATGTGACAGGGGCAGTGACATGATGTGAGGAGGGGAATGGAGGAAGCAGGAGGCCACAGACTGAGAGTTCTATAGAGGAAGGAGTAGGGTCCCCCCAGCAGCACAGAGTATATCAGGAGATTAGTGATGTGTTAGTGAGCACAGTGCTGCATGTGATAGGAGCAGTGACATGATGTGAGGAGGGGAATGGAGGCAGCAGGAGGCCACAGACTGAGAGTTATATAGAGGAAGGAGCAGGGTCCCCCCCAGCAGCACAGAGTATATCAGGAGATGAGGGATGTGTCAGTGAGCACAGGGCTGCATGTGACAGGGGCAGTGACATGATGTGAGGAGGGGAATGGAGGCTGCAGGAAGCCACAGACTGAGAGTTCTATAGAGGAAGGAGCAGGGTCCCCCCCAGCAGCACAGAGTATATCAGGAGATGAGTGATGTGTTAGTGAGGACAGGGCTGCATGTGGCAGGGGAGGTGACATGATGTGAGGAGGGGAATGGAGGCAGCAGAAAGCCACAGACAGTTATATAGTGGGAGGAGCAGGGTCCCCAGCAGCACAGAGTATATCAGGAGATGAGTGATGTGTCAGTGAGCACAGGGTCCCATGTGACAGGGGAGGTGCCATGATGTGAGGAGAGGAATGGAGGCAGCAGGAAGCCACAGATCGAGAGTTATATAGAGGAAGGATCAGGGTCCCGCAGCAGCACAGAGTATATCAGGAGATGAGTGATGTGTCAGTGAGGACAGGGCTGCATGTGGCAGGGGTGGTGACATGATGTGAGGAGGGGAATGGAGGCAGCAGGAAGCCACAGACTGAGAGTTATATAGAGGAAGGAGCAGGGTCCCCCCCAGCAGCACAGAGTATATCAGGAGATGAGTGATGTGTTAGTGAGCACAGTGCTGCATGTGATAGGAGCAGTGACATGATGTGAGGAGGGGAATGGAGGCAGCAGGAGGCCACAGACTGAGAGTTATATAGAGGAAGGAGCAGGGTCCCCCCCAGCAGCACAGAGTATATCAGGAGATGAGGGATGTGTTAGTGAGGACAGGGCTGCATGTGGCAGGGGAGGTGACTTGATGTGAGGAGGGGAATGGAGGCAGCAGGAGGCAGCAGACTGAGAGTTCTATAGAGAAAGGAGCAGGGTCCCCCCCAGCAGCACAGAGTATATCAGGAGATGAGTGATGTGTTAGTGAGGACAGGGCTGCATGTGGCAGGGGAGGTGACATGATGTGAGGAGGGGAATGGAGGCAGCAGAAAGCCACAGACAGTTATATAGTGGGAGCAGCAGGGTCCCCAGCAGCACAGAGTATATCAGGAGATGAGTGATGTGTCAGTGAGCACAGGGTCCCATGTGACAGGGGAGGTGCCATGATGTGAGGAAAGGAATGGAGGCAGCAGGAAGCCACAGACCGAGAGTTATATAGAGGAAGGATCAGGGTCCCGCAGCAGCACAGAGTATATCAAGAGATGAGTGATGTGTCAGTGAGGACAGGGCTGCATGTGGCAGGGGTGGTGACATGATGTGAGGAGGGGAATGGAGGCAGCAGGAAGCCACAGACTGAGAGTTATATAGAGGAAGGAGCAGGGTCCCCCCCCAGCAGCACAGAGTATATCAGGAGATGAGTGATGTGTCAGTGAGGACAGGGCTGCATGTGACAGGAGCAGTGACATGATGTGAGGATGGGAATGGAGGCAGCAGGAAGTCACAGACAGTTACATAGTGGGAGGAGCAGGGTCCCCAGCAGCACAGAGTATATCAGGAGATGAGTGATGTGTTAGTGAGGACAGGGCTGCATGTGACAGGGGCAGTGACATGATGTGAGGAGGGGAATGGAGGCAGCAGGAGGCCACAGACTGAGAGTTCTATAGAGGAAGGAGCAGGGTCCCCCCCAGCAGCACAGAGTATATCAGGAGATGAGTGATGTGTTAGCGAGCACAGTGCTGCATGTGATAGGAGCAGTGACATGATGTGAGGAAGGGAATGGAGGCAGCAGGAGGCCACAGACTGAGTGTTATATAGAGGAAGGAGCAGGGTCCCCCCCAGTAGCACAGAGTATATCAGGAGATGAGGGATGTGTCAGTGAGCACAGGGCTGCATGTGACAGAGGCAGTGACATGATGTGAGGAGGGGAATGGAGGCAGCAGGAAGCCACAGACTGAGAGTTCTATAGAGGAAGGAGCAGGGTCCCCCCCAACAGCACAGAGTATATTAGGAGATGAGTGATGTGTTAGTGAGGACAGGGCTGCATGTGGCAGGGGAGGTGACATGATGTGAGGAGGGGAATGGAGGCAACAGGAAGCCACAGACAGTTATATAGTGGGAGGAGCAGGGTCCCCAGCAGCACAGAGTATATCAGGAGATGAGTGATGTGTCAGTGAGCACAGGGTCCCATGTGACAGGGGAGCTGCCATGATGTGAGGAGAGGAATGGAGGCAGCAGGAAGCCACAGACCGAGAGTTATATAGAGGAAGGATCAGGGTCCCGCAGCAGCACAGAGTATATCAGGAGATGAGTGATGTGTCAGTGAGGACAGGGCTGCATGTGACAGGAGCAGTGACATGATGTGAGGATGGGAATGGAGGCAGCAGGAAGTCACAGACAGTTACATAGTGGGAGGAGCAGGGTCCCCAGCAGCACAGAGTATATCAGGAGATGAGTGATGTGTTAGTGAGGACAGGGCTACATGTGGCAGGGGAGGTGACATGATGTGAGGAGGGGAATGGAGGCAGCAGGAGGCCACAGACTGAGAGTTATATAGTGGATGGAGCAGGGTCCCCCCCAGCAGCACAGAGTATATGAGGAGATGAGTGATGTGTTAGTGAGGACAGGGCTGCATGTGACAGGGGCAGTGACATGTGATGAGGGGAATGGAGGCAGCAGGAAGCCACAGACTGAGAGTTATATAGTGGGAGGAGCAGGGTCCCCAGCAGCACAGAGTATATCAGGAGATGAGTGATGTGTTAGTGAGGACAGGGCTGCATGTGATAGGAGCAGTGACATGATGTGAGGAGGGGAATGGAGGCAGCAGGAGGCCACAGACTGAGTGTTATATAGTGGATGGAGCAGGGTCCCCAGCAGCAGAGTATATCAGGAGATGAGTGATGTGTTAGTTGAGGACAGGGCTGCATGTGGCAGGGGAGGTGACATGATGTGAGGAGGGGAATGGAGGCAGCAGGAGGCCACAGACTGAGAGTTACATAGTGGGAGGAGCACGGTCTCCAGCAGCACAGAGTATATGAGGAGATGAGTGATGTGTTAGTGAGGACAGGGCTGCATGTGACAGGGGCAGTGACATGTGAGGAGGGGAATGGAGGCAGCAGGAAGCCACAGACTGAGAGTTATATAGTGGGAGGAGCAGGGTCCCCAGCAGCACAGAGTATATCAGGAGATGAGTGATGTGTTAGTGAGGACAGGGCTGCATATGACAGGGGCAGTGACATGATGTGAGGAGGGGAATGGAGGCAGCAGGAGGCCACAGACTGAGTGTTATATAGTGGATGGAGCAGGGTCCCAAGCAGCAGAGTATATCAGGAGATGAGTGTTAGTTGAGGACAGGGCTGCATGTCAAAGGGAAAGTTACATGATGTGAGGAGGCAGCAGGAAGCCACAGTCTGAGAGTTATATAGTGGAATGAGAAAAGTCCAGCAAAACATTGTCAATGGGCAATAAGCAATCCTGGTCACGGCTCACCATCTTTGTTTTTAATACAAAGAATAATTAGGCAAATAATATTGATCTTCTTCTGGATTGACAGTAGCTGTGCGTATGTGCAGTTCGGGTGTTAAAGATAGCTTGAATATGTAAAGTTAAAAAGAGAAAGGGTCCCATACGGTATGTGCGGTGACCAGGATGACGCTAGAGAACAGGTATAAGATCATCATCATCATCACTACCAGCATCGATGTAGCAGGAATGAAGAACGTTCTTTCCAAAAGATCAATCTTCAACGCTGATGCTCAGGCTCCTGTAATGGTGCATACACACGGTCAGAAAATCTGACATGTCTGAACGATGAATGATGCGCGTTCCCGATGGTCAGATAACGATATCTGACATCTGATGTGTTTGCAGTCAGGATTTGGACGATTTCAGTCATTTTAATGCAGTCAAAAATCGTTAGTAGTTCAAATCGTTTGCAAAATCGTTTAAATCGTTGGTCAAATCATTCAGTCGTTCATCTGACACATCTGACCTTGTGTATGCTCCATTACTCTGATGCAGGAAGATTGGGATGGAAGTTACATCACTTTATTAAACAAAGTTCATACATTCACCATACAGGATCAGTCGCCATCTAATTATTCTACAATGGTAACATGATGCCCCAGAAATATCACAACAAAAAAACAAACCAGTAAATAGAATGTAAAGGTGCGTACACACTAGGTGATATTTTGCACAATTCGCCCGCTTTCGACGCATCGGAACGACAAATCGTGTAAAATATATCCAAATCGTGAGTGTCTGCTCACGATCATGATGCACGTACCCGTGGTTCGCACATCGCATCTTCAGATCTGCCAATCTCGTACAGGAAGCACTGGAAATCGCACGGAGGCACGATAAATCTTTGGTCAGATTGGACACTTTAAGCACCATATGGTGTCCTTGAGCTGCGGGGGGGAGAGTTCAAGGGAAATCGCTCACGATAGCGCATCGTGAGTACATCGCCTAGTGTGTACGTACCTTTATTATTATATTGAAATAAAACAGATTTAAATAGTTTTTTCAGTTTATATGGTATATGCTGCTGCACTTTCACTCTGACAGAAGAGGAGTAAAGCAGCTGAGTCGGTGGCTTGGAAATACGTCCCCCTGCACTGGCGCAGCGAGCCGCCCAGTAATTTGTTAAGCAGAGCACTAACTGTCGGGGACTGGGGTGGAGAGAGATGTCAAGAGGTTTTCATGTAGAGATCTGGCACTGCATGGGGAAGTAACTAACTGCTGTACGCAAGGGGCCTGGGACAGAAGGAATTTTAATAAATTAGACCTGTCATTCAGGAGGATTTCCTAGGGAGCAGAGAGGGTAAGGAAGGATTGGGATGAACTTTTTGCCTGGAAGTAAAATACCATAGAAAAATATACAAGAATATTTTTTTCATCTCTGCCTTGTAAAGTAATTACATTGCACTGTGCTCCTGTATGGCATTCTGCACAGCAAGATACACATACCATCTGTATATGAGGGACAGCCGCTGACACAATCAGATAGATAGATAGATAGATAGATAGATAGATAGATAGATAGATAGATAGATAGATAGATAGATAGATAGATAGACAAATGTTAGATATATAGTGAGATAGATCGATTGTGAGATAGATAGATATGACAGAGATATGAGATAGATAGATAGATAGATAGATAGATAGATAGATAGATAGATAGATAGATAGATAGATAGATATGAGTGAGATAGATAGATAAATGTTAGATATATAGTGAGATAGATCGATTGTGAGATAGATAGATATGACAGAGATATGAGATAGATAGATAGATAGATAGATAGATAGATAGATAGATAGATATGAGATAGATAGAAAGATAGATAAATGTTAGATATATAGTGAGATAGATCGATTGTGAGATAGATAGATAGATATGACAGAGATATGACAGAGATATGAGATAGATAGATAGATGTTAGCTATATAGTGAGATAGATCGATTGTGAGATAGATAGATATATAGATAGATAGATATGACAGAGATATGAGATAGATAGATATTAGATAGATAGATAGATAGATAGATAGATAGATAGATAGATAGATAGATAGATACATAGATATGAGATAGATAGACAGATAGATAGGAGATAGACAGATAGATATGGGATAGATAGATAGATAGATAGATAGATAGATAGATAGATAGATATAGATATGAGATCTATAGATATAATATAAGTTTACCACTGTATAAAACTGTTTTATGCATCCCTAAAATGTGAAAACACTCCTGTGGATATGTCATAAATCTAATTTAATAATTCAGTTGTTTTTCAGTTGCTATTGACCACATATGAAAGCCTCCCTCACATGTTTGCACCCTTCAAAACCATTTATCACCAGACAGAACTTCACATTCTATAAACATATCCAAAATAATTAATTGTCTCTTAAATGTGAGCACTTATAAGCTTAAGGGTCTTTTTATTATTGGAACCAAAATCTCTGCAATAAGTCTCAATATTATATTATTTTAAGCAGTGATCAGAAATCAAATATCTCCACATTGCAGCGAATACTTGTTAAATAGATAAATAAATTGATTGCAAGCTCATTCGGCTAGGGACATATTTACATTCTGTTTCATGGCATTGTGTGTAATTTGTATGTGTCTTGGTTCCCTCAAAGTACAGCTTTGTGTAATACATTAGCCCTGTATAAATATACTATAATAATAATAATAATAATAATAATAATATTATTATTAATAATAATAATCAGGGCTATTTTTTTATTTTTTTTAAATAGGGTCAGGAACAGTGGGTGGAGTTATAGAAAAACAATTGATATATTATGTATATTATATATACCTATATTTAATATTTAGAAAAGAAGACACTCAAAAGGAACATTCAAATTTAAAGTATCTTATAGATAATATAATTTGGCCCAGGACATTACCTCATAGTTAATGAGAGGTTCATGAACTGACTTCCTTCTGAAAAATAGCACTAATAATAATAATAATTAGGATTTCTCATGTACAGTCAGAGAAACCTTTGCAGGCAAACACTATCTCTAGATAAAACACTTATTACCAACAGTAGACCCTTTATTGCATTAGACAAAGTGAATATGAGCTTTTTCATTGGTAAAAACAACATCCATTTTCTATGGCAAGATAGCTCTTTTCACTTTTAAAAATCTTCCCCTCAGTGATATTTAATTTATTTACTATCATTTAATGTTGGTATTAAGTCAACTACATGGTATACATATTAAACTGATAAGGAAGCTCCATCAAATAGCTTTTATCTAGCTCTCCATCCTTGTAACCAATGACATATGTCATCTTGGATCAATTTTTCCACAATATTTTTGAATTGCACAAATTTGCAGAGATCATTTCTGGCTTTTTAAGTGCATTTGATAGTAAGGTCATCGCAACAGTAATATGTATAATTATAATATAATATTTAAAAAATATATATTAATGAATCTGACCCAAAACGAAATAGTAACGATTAAGTGGAGTTCCCCTTTAATTACAATTTACCTGGAACACCCCCATTTCCTTCCCCTCTCGGGGGCCTTTACAAGGTTAGTGGATGAGTTTACAAGACTGGGGTAGACTTAGTTTATGTATGCAGTGGAAGACTGACAACAGGGACAGAGGAACACTTGCCCTTCAGTCCAGTTTTATTTTTTTCATCTAAATTAATGAGATTGTAAGCTCTTTTTGCCCTCTTTTCTGTTGTGATAGCCTATTAATGTGATAAATATTGATGTTCTGTGGGCCTTTACCTGTGTTTGCCAGCCCTACCCTTGCATTAGTTCAGGGTAGGACTCTAACGCTGCTCTAGGCATCAGCAGTGAATCCAAAACTGAAAGACCGAGTGTATTTATTTATTTTTTATTCCTATTATTTTTAATGTGAAAAATTAGTGCTTAGTAAAAACCGGGTAAGAGAAGAGTATGCGATAAAAAAATTAAAAAAATGAACAAATCAATTTTAATACTGTACCAAGTTATGGACAATTAATAGCAGGCCCAGGTTCTTAGCTGCTATTATAGAACATAATGTGCTATTTACTACGCAAATGAGGGATTCTAAAAATAAAACAAAAACAAAAAACATCATCCAGTAACAAACGTAAAATTAGAGTGCTAAGATGTTATTCGTTTTGAGATATCTGCCACGGCATAGATTTCTGAGGACGGTTAATGTGTAAATAATAAACATATAAATGCAATATAAAATTTGGAATATATAAACAAAAATAATATACTGGCGACCGTCGACTTTTAAATAAAAATACATAGTAATTTTGTAGATAGATAGATAAGGATGGATATTGGTTTTTTTTACTTTTTCTAAATGATATTATCCACAGCATGCAGCAATCTGGTGCTGCTCCCCCTCCTGTGCAGGGTGAGTAACGGAGCTATTTGTACGATGACACGTTAGTGAATAGAGTTTGTGTTTCATAGTGTCACACACTAATAGAGTCCTATCCCAAATAGCCCCATTAAGCAGCAGTGTAGTCAGGGATAGCTGCCTGCCCTGCTCCTGTCCATCACAGCCGCAGAGAAAGAGAGATTCTGTGTATTAGGGTGAGGGGCGGGCGGGCTAGCGAGGGAGGTCTCCATTACTATTGATCCTGTGAAGAGTTTCACAGTGTGACACTTCTTTTAATTACCAAGCTTGGCGATTCATGAAGAGCAGGCCCCATGCAGGCTGGCCCTCCCCAGTCAGAAAAACAGCCTTTTCTTTGCACCCCCTGAATGTACTAACTTTGCTTTCAATACGGAACCTCTCTGAATAACCTCTCTCCTCCGTCCACCCTGCTGATGATAAGAGTAAGTTAGGCATACTCTAATCCTGGCCAATAATGAGGTGTAATTAGCTTGGGCACCTTTTTAACTCCAATCCGCTGTTCAATTGAGCTAAGGCAATAATTAAAAAAAATAAAAGTTTGTAGAGACAAATCCTTTTGCATCTATGTAGGCCACCCCGGTCTTGCGAGGCCTGGTTGCTGATGGCAGCTGCTTCTGTTTTGGTTTTTCAGGCTGGATTCAATTGTTCCTGTTTGTCATAGAAAATCCAATGCTTGCAGGGTATTTTTCACCCCCTTCTGGAAAACAAAAATTTGCACATAATCAGGTTTATGTGCAGGAAAGTGCAGTAGCCATAGCAACTGGTTAGTTTAATGGGTACTAGGCTATACTGAGCGACGGCCGCTATGGTATATAGTACCGTTTTTGTTTGCTGTTTGCACCATACTGTTAAATAAGCCACTTTTGCAGTAGAGTGTAAGCTTCTCGGGTCAGGAGAAGGACCTCCCCTCTGGATTGTGCAGCTTTCTCGGTGATCTCATCGCCCATTGTTTGCCATAATACTGGGTTATATTGTCCGCGCCGCTGTCCTATGAAGCGTTATATGACTCAAATGACATTATTCAATAGCTTGAACTGTTTGGGGCTTTGAAGGTGAAGAACACATGGGCAGTTTAATGAAACCCCTTTACCACATCAATCATGCTCACTGTAAGTATATTGTCCCATAGGATGGCTGCAAACATCAGAGCCGCGTAGGAAGGAGAGAGTTAATTCCAATGAATGCCCCCCTCTGTCTGTCGTTCCCTTTTGTTTTGTATAATTTCTCCCTCTTCCTTTGATAACGCATCTCTTGTTCTCTGAGTAATAGCCTCCGGTATTCTCTCCTGCGAGATTTCTCTTTTTTTTTTTTTTTTTTTTTACTACATCGTGTCATTTTTCTTTGTTGTGTTGCATCGTTCTATGTTCTATTTCTTGTCCTCTTTTATATCTGTCCCATTATCAGTTTGGCAAAATGAAACCTGTCTTCTATGGCGTAGCCCATTCTCTGTCCCATTAAGCCTACCTCCCATGTGTCCCCCCCTTTTTTGCACCTGCTCCCCTCAGTCCAACTTTAATAATCTTTTGTATTATTCTGATTTTTTTTTTGTTTGTATGTTTTTGCTATTATTCCATGATGGGATGTAGTGAATATGCCGGCAGACTGGATGCCGGCCGTTGATATACCGCCGCCCGGCAAAATGCTGACTCTGCTATCCCGAAGGGGATCAGGAAACCAGCATCGGCATCCCGACTGCCGGAATCCCGTACGAAGGATCCGGGTATGCTAGTTAGGAAACGTGGGGGTTAGGTTAAAGGACCCCCGGGGGCGGGAAATAGGGTTAGGAACCCCCCGGGGAGGGATAGGGTTAGGCTGTGGGGAGGGGTGGTTTAGGCACCACCAGGGGAAAGTTAGGGTTAGGAACCCCCAGGGAGATTTTGGTTAGGCACCACTAAGGGAGGGTTGGGGGGGGGGTTAGGTTACTTACTGCCACTGTCAGGATTCTGCACCTTCTGCCTTCCAGCATCAGGATTTCAGCCGCCAGTATTTCATACCCAACCCTTCCATGATAGTTTTTGGTATTTTAAATAGTCATATATTAAAATAGTATGCATATTTAAATACATTTTGTCTAATAAAACAATGCTTCTTAATCTGGGCATTTTAAATATTAGTAGCTATATATCTCCTTTCTCTCAATTTATGATAGCATTTTTTTCTAAACTGTTCTCTTACCATTCATTATCTCCCTGTCAAAGTCTCTGGAGGGCAGACAAGTATGGCTGCCCATAAGACTGACAAGACTCTCAGACTCTGAGCATGTCATGTGATGGCAAAGAGAGAAGGAAGAATACAATTTTATTGTACACAATGCAGACAGAGCTTAGGGGGGCATTCTAAAGCCTCTCTGCTCACTACATCATGTTCCATGTACCACTTTTGTTACTATTCACAATTATAAATTAATAATAGCAACTTGAAGAAACAAATCAAGACAAAATGTCTCAGTGATTTGTGTTCATGTTTTCATGGGATTTCTGTTTTGAAAGACTTTAATAAAACCTATAATTACCACATATAAAAGAGTTACATAGTAAGGTTGCATATTATCAAAGACCCAACAAGTTCAACTGAACAGCCATGGCCAAAAGTTTTGAGAATGACACAAGTATTGGTTTTCACAAAGTTTGCTGCTTCAGTGTTTTTAGACCTATTTGTCAGATGTTACTATGGTATACTGAAGTAAAATTACAAGCATTTCATATGCAAAGAGTCAATATTTACAGTGTTGACCCTTCTTTTTCAAGACCTCTGCAATTCGCCCTGGCATGCTGTCAATCAATTTCTGAGCCACATACTGGCTGATGGCCGCCCATTCTTGCCTAATCAAGCGATTGTCAGAATTTGTGGGTTTTTGTTTGTCCACCCGCCTCTTGAGGATTGACCACAAATTCTCAATGGGATTAAGGTCTGGGGAGTTTCCTGGCCATGGACCCAATATTTCAATGTTTTGTTCCCCGAGCCATTTAGTTATCACTTTTGCCTTATGGCAAGGTGCTCCATCATGATGAAAAAGGCATTGTTCCTCACCAAACTGTTCTTGGATGGTTGGGAGAAGTTGCTCTTGGAGGATGTGTTGGTACCATTCTTTATTCATGGCTGTGTTCTTAGGCAGACTTGTGAGTGAGCCCACTCCCTTGGCTGAGAAGCAACCCCACACATGAATGGTCTCAGGATGCTTTACTGTTGGCATGACACAGGACTGATGGTAGCACTCACCTTTCCTTCTCCGGACAAGTGTGGAAAAAAAAAGTATGTCATGCACCAGAGTCTATGGCACTTTCAGCAGGGCCGCTGACACAGAAAATTATTTAGAAGGCTACGTGGGCCGAAACACAAATCCCAACGAGAAACCTAGCTTGTCTGTGGTATCGGGCTTATTATGAAATGTGCTATTTTAGTTTTTATTATTATACTTTTGAGAGAATCGGCATGCTATGCCAGCTGCAGCCACGGCTTAAAATCCTGACGCCGGAAGCCTGATCGTCCAGGATCCCGACAGGGGTGGCAAGTACCCTAACCCTCTCCCCCACCCTCCCTTGGTGGTGCCTAACCCTAACCTCCCCAGGGGGTGCCTAACCCTAACCTCCCCCCGGTGATGCCTAACCTTAACCCCGTCTCCCCATAGCCTAACCCTAACCCTCCCCGGGGGGTTCCTAACCCTAATCTCCCCCTGGGGTTCCCTAAACCTAACCCCCCCATCCCTGGAGAAACTGTAATACTTACTCGGATCCTTCGCTCGGGATGCCGACGCCGCTATCCTGATCTCATTCGGGATAGCGGTGTCGGCATTTTGCCGGGCAGCGAGACTCCGGCGGCGGTATATCGACGTCAGGGATCCCATCTGCCGGCAATTTAAACGTATACCCTTTTGAGACATATTAGCAGCACTTTATACATTTAGCAATGTGCTAGTCTGTTATGTATTTCTGTACTTATATTTTATTTGTCTCGGTGTGGTATTGCCAGTCACCGTGACCACCTGTCCCTTTAACAGGCGATCCTCTTAGCTCTTTCTCTCTTGTCGTGTCTCGTCTTGTAACCAAAATAAAATAAGTTGTCTTAAGAAATGCATGAGTGTTTGACCTCTATCTATTTCTGCTTGACCCCTGATCTTTTTTCCCCATGACTCTGATCTTCAGCCTGACACAGTGATGGATGGCCCGGTGGCCGTGATTTATGACATCCCTTAATATTTCTAGAGCAGACTGAATCGCATATGGCGGAGGAGACTGCAGGTCCAGGCAGGGGGGCATGTTATAAGAGGCTAAAGGAGTATATGTGAATTGCCAGCCTTTCACTACTGGGTGTGTGCGAGGGCACCGGGTGGCCTCTCAGTGTCTAGAGTGATTTATGAGCAATTGCGGAGATTAAATTGGCCCGGGCTAATGATAACTAAGTAGCCACGGCTGACCTTCTGATGACGATATGACGAATAGGAGGCACGTTTCCATTGTCTGAGTGTGTGTCTGATTACGGCGGCCTGCGACATTATTTGTTTATGGCTCGGCTCTTTTTTTTTTTTTACCTGAATTTTGCACTCGGGTCCCTTTGAAGATCCATCACCCTCTTTGGAAATTGACAAGATGGAAGTTTAAACTGGATGTCATTGTCCAGACATTGGCTATGGCAGTGACATAGAGTCCCAGCATGGTCCCATCTTGGGGCTGGAAGATCTGGCTGTGGAGTGAGAATAAGGGGCATAGGTTGGAGGCGGATTCAGTGGATGTGGTCAGAGGTTAGGGGGGTCTCTTCTTTGTCATGTGACAAAAGGGTCTACGGGCTAAGCCTTGAAGAGAGATAAAGTGAATGGAGATAAAGTACCAACCAATCAGCTTCTGTCATTTTTCAAACACAGCTTGTAGAGTGACAGGAGCTGATTGGTTGGTAATTTATCTTCATCCACTTTATCTCTCTTCAAGGCTTAGTATATAGACCACAAAGTTCCTCTGGACTACCCATTTCAAAATGATTTAACACTTTAAAACAAAGGGCCTGATTCAGACCCGCTCACAAGCGCACAGCGCTCACAAGTTGGTCGATGGTCCCCCACTGCGCATGCGCAAGCCGGAGCCGGCGTGTGTATGCGTGAAACCTGGCCAGCGACGGGCGCTCCGTCGCTACGGGTCTCGCACCAAAGCAGGGCAGCTGTCGATTGTGATTGACAGCTTGCCCCATTTCGGAGGTGGGCAGGGGGGGTGGCTGGCCAAATGGAGGCGTTCCCAAAGGAACGCCTGCCATTTGGGGGCGGCCCCACTGACATCACGAGTGATGTCAGTGGGTGAGCTTCCGGCTCTATTAGAGCTGAAAGCTCACTGGGGCTTGCGGGAACGAGACCCTACCACAAGGGTCTCGTCGCAAGCCCCGGCCATCACAACCATCACCTGGCCGCTCGCTAAAGCTGTGGGTGGTCACCCACAGCTTAGCGAGCGGCCAGGAGGCCGTCTTTAAAAAAAAACAGGGACGCCCTGATTCAGAGCGAGCACTCTCAAAGAGCGTCCGGCTCTGAATCAGGCCCAAAGTCCCTTCTCTCAACGACATATTCCGCAGCATTTTACAGAGAAAGTTTCAGTCATTCACATCAGTCCCTGCCCCCAGCGGAGATTACAATCTATATTGCCTACCGCACACATACACGCTAGGCAACCGATTAACCTGCAATATTTGGATTGTGGGAGGACACCAGAGCACCCAGGGGAAACTGACGCAATCACAGGGACAACGTACAAACTCAACACAGTGAGGGCCGTGGTGGGACTCAAACACAAGAACTCAGTGCTATGAGCCAGTGATGCTAACCACTACGCAATCCGTGCCATCTTCATTTTACATAAAATGTACAAGTGACCAATGACATTCAGACTTTACAGGTAATTATTTATGCAGATAATTATTTATGAAGAGACCTGTTCCATGTTAGATCAGAAATGAACCCCTGGATAGGCTGTTGTTGTATTACTGCACAAGAAAAGTAACTGAAAAATTAGGTTAAAAGGGCCAATTCAGGAAAGGTGAATGGGCCCCATTGCACATGTGGAAACAGTTTCCATGTGTGTTAAGTAACAGGCCCATTAATCATTGGAGTCCCAATGTGGTAATTCGTGAAGCTTCGAGAACTGATAGGTTTGAAGCTTGATGGTGGGAACTAGCAGCATTTTCAGATGGCGTTGGCCCCGCAGCCCAGCTACTTCCTATTGGATGGAGGTCTAGAGTGTGAAGTGATCTATACGGAACCCTCTGACTCCTCTGGCCCTCTCTGTGCGCATGCGTGATCGGTATACACCCAGTTACACTGCCTGCCAGCCTAAACTGTCACCGCTACTAATCAGGGGCGAAAGTGACAGCGTTAGAAAATGTGGGTCAGCTGCTTTTGTCACCGGAGCAATACTGAATTGCTTTCATATATCCGAAACTGCTGCCGCAACTCATGGCGAGTTGGACACCTAATTAACAGCGTGACATCAGGGCTTAATAATGAATAGGCCCCATCGTGTGGCATCTACACCTTCTCCTTTAAGTGCCTCCAACAAATCTTGTTTTGAGGATGTCCTTGTGTAAGATGATTAATAGCTACATAGCTTTGCCCATTGTTCTATTATCTTCAGCATATTCTGCAGCATTATACAGCCATTAATGGGTGCAGGATGCTATGTGGCCATTCATCATGTAGATATCAACACAGCGATGACTTACCTGCTCCCGACGGCTGCATTGCCGCCTCCCAGGTCCTGGCGGTCATGTAACTGTCAGTTCCAGCAAAGACGTGATGAGCGGTAGTCCAGTGAGTGTACTGACCCTATTCCTAACCCCTACCCTTAACCATCCCTCTAGCACCTACACCCTCACGTTCCGCAGCCTAATCTTGATGTCAACATTCTGACAATGTCGACATTTCAGTGTTGACATTATGTCGACAGTGTTACTGCTGGCCTAATGACTGCATTTCATAACGAATATACGTGTTATCGCATATACATATATCAGCCAAAAGATAAAGAAGGGCCTTACTTTAGAGATTTCAATCTAGAGCTGATTGTGTAGATGGTGTTTGTATAGGCTACTACTTCTCAGATAATGATTCTGCCATTATAAAGCCGTGATTGCCTGGTCTGGCCAAGAAAATGTCCTAATGCGATTGGCTGATTATAAATGGCCTAGTCCTGTGAAGATTCTAAAGCTCTGATTGGCTGCACGTTGGTCTAGCCTTGTGTACATTCTAAAGCTCTGATTGCCTGCACGTTGGTCTAGCCTTGTGTACATTCTAAAGCTCTGATTGGCTGCACGTTGGTCTAGCCTTGTGTACATTCTAAAGCTCTGATTGGCTGCACGTTGGTCTAGCCTTGTGTACATTCTGAAGGTCTGATTGGCTGCACGTTAGTCTAGCCTTGTGTACATTCTAAACCTCTGATTGGCTGCACGTTGGTCTAGCCTTGTGTACATTCTGAAGCTCTGATTGGCTGCACGTTGGTCTAGCCTTGTGTACATTCTAAAGCTCTGATTGCCTGCACGTTGGTCTAGCCTTGTGTACATTCTAAAGCTCTGATTGGCTGCACGTTGGTCTAGCCTTGTGTACATTCTAAAGCTCTGATTGGCTGCACGTTGGTCTAGCCTTGTGTACATTCTGAAGGTCTGATTGGCTGCACGTTAGTCTAGCCTTGTGTACATTCTAAACCTCTGATTGGCTGCACGTTGGTCTAGCCTTGTGTACATTCTGAAGCTCTGATTGGCTGCACGTTGGTCTAGCCTTGTGTACATTCTGAAGCTCTGATTGGCTGCACGTTGGTCTAGCCTTGTGTACATTCTGAAGCTCTGATTGGCTGCACGTTGGTCTAGCCTTGTGTACATTCTAAAGCTCTGATTGGCTGCACGTTGGTCTAGCCTTGTGTACATTCTGAAGCTCTGATTGGCTGCACGTTGGTCTAGCCTTGTGTACATTCTGAAGCTCTGATTGGCTGAACGTTGGTCTAGCCTTGTGTACATTCTGAAGCTCTGATTGGCTGCACGTTGGTCTAGCCTTGTGTACATTCTGAAGCTCTGATTGGCTGCACGTTGGTCTAGCCTTGTGTACATTCTGAAGCTCTGATTGGCTGCTCGTTGGTCTAGCCTTGTGTACATTCTGAAGCTCTGATTGGCTGCACGTTGGTCTAGCCTTATGTACATTCTGAAGCTCTGATTGGCTGCACGTTGGTCTAGCCTTGTGTACATTCTGAAGCTCTGATTGGCTGCACGTTGGTCTAGCCTTGTGTACATTCTGAAGCTCTGATTGGCTGCACGTTGGTCTAGCCTTGTGTACAGTCTAATGCTCTGATTGGCTGCACGTTGGTCTAGCCTTGTGTACATTCTGAAGCTCTGATTGGCTGCAGGTTGGTCTAGCCTTGTGTACATTCTGAAGCTCTGATTGGCTGCACGTTGGTCTAGCCTTGTATACATTCTAAAGCTCTCATTGTCTACATGTGATTTGTCTCATTCCCAGTGGAACAAACATTATAAAAAGAGAATACAGGAGCACTTACAGGCTGTGATTTGTATCGCCCATTTGGCGGTTTTAGATCCAACTGACCTCAAATCACATCATAAAAACCGCAGATCCTAATCAACATCTGGTCAGACATTGTTTCGAGTGGACAGTAACTACACTTGGACTGTCAGCTCGGGCTGCTTGGGCACTGTGCCGAGCAATAGGATCATTCAGATTTGGCTTCTCAGTGCGCCAGCTGAGTCATCAGGTGGACGGTCACCTTTCAGGGAACATCATGGCAGGGGGAGTCCATGTTACAGTGTTCCTAGTCCTGCCTGGAAGCTGGCTGCTGCTGCTACTATCAGCCACCGTACAGAGAGGAGGATGGGCACAAATAAGGGTGGCATGCACCAGGGAGCATTACTGCCCGCAGTTTGCCCAGCCCTGGCTTAGAGTAAGGTCATTAGACAGTGGGGTCTTTGTATTTATCCTCCTCCTGTCCTCTCAGTGTAAATCAAACAGAATCCCCTTACGGTCACTGGGTAATACTGGGTGGCGAAACGCGGTAATGGTGAGTGCGTGGTACAGCAAGGACACCGCTGTGTGTAGGCACAGGCTAACCATGTGTGGTGCAGAATTTGTCCTTGGTGATCTCACACTGAAGTATAAAATTATATACTCTCTATATACATCTCCTACTAAATACAGTACATTGTACAATATCTAAAAAAGGCTTTGTCCAAACGTCGTCACTTGCTAAGCCCTAACAATTATTATACTGGCCTTCATAATAAATTGGTCCTTTGGGGCACGGTCCCAATGCAGGATATGTACAGCATTTAATTTTGACATCGGAGAAGAGGGCATTATAGGGCTGATTCTGAGCAGGATGCAGCAGCGCCCCCTTGTCTGCGTCTACTGGCGGTCACCTGTCTGTAGCGTTATGCAAATACAGCTACAAAGTCCTTCCCTGGTGTACATACATGCCTATGAATATGCAAGGACTGAGACGCACACAGAGCCTGTATGCACTGTAATACTGACTGGTGCCTCCTTATACGTCACCACCGGTGGCACTAGCGAACACTACACCTGCCCTACGACAGGTGCAGTTTCTGTCCGTCTATGGCCTCCTGGGCGGTTGGGCGTCTGTGCAGGTAACCACTGAGCGACATGCCCGTTACTACCCCATAACATGCCCATAGGACGGACCATTTCCGATCGTGCGCTAAGTCACCAGCCTGTCATCGCCTTGGAACGTTGTGTGCTTCAAATGCAACTCCGCTTTCTGGACGAATGCGCCAGTGTGATTTAGACGCGTGCACAGAAGAAAAATCGATCCAGTGCCTCCGACATTGGCAGTGCGTGCCATTTAGAATCAGGCCCTATGGTCTATCCCAACTATGCCAATATGGCAAAATATATGAAGACATGGGGGAAATATAATACAGAGCGATTTGTCACAAATTTTTGCTGCGAGATCTAAAATACCAGTCTATTTTATTTTTATTTAAAAATATATATATATAGTATTGTCTTAAATTTCACGGCAAAAATCAAGGAATTTAAGAAACCGCTTTTTATTTTTTATTTTCACAAAGATCTCTGATCTGAGGAAATTATGCCCATAATCTCTGATGAAAATGTGTAGAGAAATAGGAACAAACTATATTTTCCCTCTCAATCACGTCTAAGACATCAATGGCGCAATTAAAAATGCACTCATTATAATAATGCCTATTTTTTGTTTTTGTTTTGTTTCTTCTGTTATTTTTTTTTGTCTTCATTTTACTTTATTGGAATGATTGATTCTCATTTCCTTTGTTCTGTGCTGTGCGTAGCTCGACTATGCACCAAAAGATAATGATATAATTGAGGTCTAGTCCATTTCTCTCTCACATTTCGCAGAGATTTTTCTTTTTCCAGCCGGATTTCAAAATAAGTATTTTTTTTTTTTTTTTTTCATATTCCACCTTATAATGGATCCCCGGGAGGCGGCAGGGGATGAATAATTGATAGCAACTAATCACCTGTTACTAATCACCCAAAAAGTGTAGACTTTAAGAGTTAACAACGAGAGAAGAATTCCGGGACTATATTATAAAATGTCCTTGACCCTCATTAAGGAGATTACACGCTTAAGTGCTCGGGGATGTTATGACAACTGTAAAATTTATGAAGATCCTTAGCACCTACCGAGCTTACAGTATGGTAATTAGCGCAGGGAAAGCGTTTCCGATAGAGTCCAAGCCGAATGCCCGTCAGCACAGAGAGTTCGGCACTGAGGAACACAGGGACCTGTTCCCGGCAATGAGAAGGAAGCCACATAAAGGTCCGATTGTTGCACTATAGAGTTTACCAGCAGCTGGAGATAAAAAACACTGTTCTGCCGCAGCGCATGAGAGCGTGACAAACCGCAAAATATTAATGTTTATTTTTAATTCTTTGGCTGTTTTTCCTAATTGTTATTTATGCGAACAGTGCAGCTTTGTCCAGCAGAGCTTGCAATTGTGAACTTGGCACAGGCTCCGAAACTAGAGCCGTCCATTTCAACGACAGTGGGGTTAAATTGTTCACACTTATTGGGTGGGCTATTACTCCCAGACAGAGACTCTCACACTGTTTTACCATCTTTTATTGACCATTCTGTACTGAGAAGACCTCATGTAAAGTGTATGACAGTAGCACAGACGAGAGCGTTACTTTTCGGACCACGCTGGTGATTTGGCAGCCATGGTAGGTTCTGCCAAAGACAGCAGTCATCAATCATTTATTGCTATGGTGGCTAAAATGGTCAAAAAGGAGTTTTAGCAACTCGGAAGTGATTCTCTCATCCATATTTGTATTCTATGATTTATATGTAAATAGCTGCTGGGTAAATTTTGTCGACATTTATCATGTCGGCATAAGTGTCAACATGGACGTATATATAATTATAATGTCAACAGCACATTACTGGTGGTCCAGCAGTGACTTACCTTGTCCGGCGGCTCCAGTGGTGTCCGCTTGGTCCGGTGGTCAGCTGATTGAGTTCTGGCTGATCCTAAGGCAGTTCGCAATGCTAACCCCTAACCCTCCCCATAGTGCCTAAAGCAGCCTAACCCTCCCCCTGCAGCTTAACCCTCCTCTTCCACAGCCTAACCCTCTCCTCCTGCAGACTAACCCTCCCCATAGTGCCTAACCTCCCTTCCTGCAGCTTAACCCCCATAGTGCTTAACCTCCCTTCCTGCAGCCTAACCCCCATACTGACTACCCTCCCTTCCTGCAGCCTAACTCTCCCCATAGTGCCTAACCTCCCTTCCTGCAGCCTAACCCTCCCCATAGTGCCTAACCCTCTCTTCCTGCAGCCTAAACCTTCCCATAGTGCCTAACCTCCCTTCCTGCAGCCTAACCTTCCCCATAGTGCCTAACCCTCTCCTCCTGCAGCCTAACCTTCCCCATAGTGCCTAACCTCCCTTCCTGCAGCCTAAACCTTCCCATAGTGCCTAACCTCCCTTCCTGCAGCCTAACCTTCCCCATAGTGCCTAACCCTCTCCTCCTGCAGCCTAACCTTCCCCATAGTGCCTAACCTCCCTTCCTGCAGCCTAACCCTCCCCATAGTGCCTAACCCTCCCTTCCTGCAGCCTAACCCTCCCCATAGTGCCTAACCTCCCTTCCTGCAGCCTAACTCTCCCCATAGTGCCTAACCTCCCTTCCTGCAGCCTAACCCTCCCCATAGTGCCTAACCTTCCTTCCTGCAGCCTAACCCTCCCCATAGTGCCTAACCTCCCTTCCTGCAGCCTAACCCTCCCCATACTGCTTAACCTCCCTTCCTGCAGCCTAACCCTCCCCATAGTGCCTAACCTCCCTTCCTGCAGCCTAACCCTCCCCATAGTGCCTAATCTCCCTTCCTGCAGCCTAACCCTCCCCATAGTGCCTAACCTCCCTTCCTGCAGCCTAACCCTCCCCATAGTGCCTAACCTCCCTTCCTGCAGCCTAACCCTCCCCATAGTGCCTAACCTCCTTTCCTGTAGCCTAACCCTCCCCATAGTGCCTAATCTCCCTTCCTGCAGCCTAACCTTCCCCATAGTGCCTTAACTTCCTTCCTGCAGCCTAACCCTCCCCATAGTGCCTAACCTCCCTTCCTGCAGCCTAACCCTCCCCATAGTGCCTAACCTCCCTTCCTGCAGCCTAACCCTCCCCATAGTGCCTAACCTCCCTTCCTGCAGCCTAACCCTCCCCATAGTGCCTAACCCTCTCCTCCTGCAGCCTAACCTTCCCCATAGTGCCTAACCTCCCTTCCTGCAGCCTAACCGTACCCATAGTGCCTAACCTCCCTTCCTGCAGCCTAACCCTCCCCATAGTGCCTAACCTCCCTTCCTGCAATCTAACCCTCCCCATAGTGCCTAACCTCCCTTCCTGCAGCCTAACCCTCCCCATAGTGCCTAACCTCCCTTCCTGCAGCCTAACCCTCCCCATAGTGCCTAACCTCCCTTCCTGCAGCCTAACCCTCCCCATAGTGCCTAACCTCCCTTCCTGCAGCCTAACCCTCCCCATAGTGCCTAACCTCCCTTCCTGCAGCCTAACCCTCCCCATAGTGCCTAACCCTCTCCTCCTGCAGCCTAACCTTCCCCATAGTGCCTAACCTCCCTTCCTGCAGCCTAACCGTACCCATAGTGCCTAACCTCCCTTCCTGCAGCCTAACCCTCCCCATAGTGCCTAACCTCCCTTCCTGCAATCTAACCCTCCCCATAGTGCCTAACCTCCCTTCCTGCAGCCTAACCCTCCCCATAGTGCCTAACCTCCCTTCCTGCAGCCTAACCCTCCCCATAGTGCCTAACCTCCCTTCCTGCAGCCTAACCCTCCCCATAGTGCCTAACCTCCCTTCCTGCAGCCTAACCTTCCCCATAGTGCCTAACCTTCCTTTCTGCAGCCTAACCCTCCCCATAGTGCCTAACCTCCCTTCCTGCAGCCTATACCTCCCCATAGTGCCTAACCTCCCTTCCTGCAGCCTAACCCTCCCCATAGTGCCTAACCTCCCTTCCTGCAGCCTAACTCTCCCCATAGTGCCTAACCTCCCTTCCTGCAGCCTAACCCTCCCCATAGTGCCTAACCTTCCTTCCTGCAGCCTAACCCTCCCCATAGTGCCTAACCTCCCTTCCTGCAGCCTAACCCTCCCCTCCCGCCACCTAACTGTAACTGACGGAATGTCACATTGCACCTGTCGACACTGTGAACATGTTGACATTCTGCACATTCTCCAACAATGCCAACTTCATAGCTGTCATCCTTGTGGTATCAACATTATGATAGCCGACATTGTAAATGTCGACATGACAACTGCATCCCTGTAAAAATACTTTTAATGGTTTAATCACTCTAGCTTGGATTACGTCTTTTTTTTTTATTTATTTTTTATACATTTTAGGGGAAATTTAGTGAAAACTTATTTTTTGTTCCTCAATTTTTGTGGGGCAATTTTCAAACCTACAGATTTGCTAAAGGCCAAAATTCTGTTTTTCCTACACCACTTTATACATCTTTGTACCAGTTGTAAAAATACAAAAAATACAAAGGGGCTGATTCAGTGCAACAAAAAAACAAAACAGTAATTTTGCACCTAGGTAACACCAGGCAGCACTGCAGATGAGGGAGATGTAATTACTATTATTAATATTATGTAATCATACTTACCTACCCTCCCGATTCGGCCGGGAGCCTCCCGAAAAATTGGGTGCCACTCCTGGCCCCCTGGAAATGCAGGCAATCCTCCTGGCTCCAGATGACCTGTTCGGCCCCTCCCCCGTGATTACAAAATACACCCCGTCAGCGGAGGGGGGGGGGCGGTGATGCGATTCGCGCTGAATTGCGTCACTGTGGCCCCACCCCCTGCTTCACAATGCCGTTAATATCCATGATGCGATTGTCCATCCATGATGCGGGTCCATGATGTGATTGTGCTGTTGCGTCCATGCTACGCCCCCAATGATGCATCATTCCGGTGCCACGCCCCCTTTTGCCGCAACACGCCCTCCCCGACGTGTAAACCCAGCAGCCTGGAAGGAGGGAGCTAAAAGTCGGCAAGCATGGATGTAACATGTGCTGAGATTTACAGTAGATGTGGGAGGGACGTGTCCTAACTCAGATCTAAATTACAGTGTAAGACTAAAGCTGACCAGCGTGTGTGGGCGACATGCAATAGCAGCCGGTATTTACCCTGCATGCTAACATACTAAATGTATTTGCATCTCTAAAAAATAGTCCCAAGGTATGAAATGTATCAAGCTACAGTTTGTCAAACAACCCTAAAACCCACAACAAAAAGAGGTGGTTCTGCTGGACGAGATACTGTAGGTCAATTAGCATGCTGTACGAGCTTATCCATGGGTGTCTCCACTAGACAACACCCTTCATTTCAGCCTGTTGTCCTTTAGAATTTCACAGATTGTCTTCACTTAGGAGCAGCTTATTAAGAAAAGGTTTATTAGTATTATTATTTCTGTGCAATTTTAATATTCTGCACCTGATGTTTGATATTTAAAAGTTGTTGTGCATTTACTGTTAGAGCTGTCCTGTCTGTCAGTATTAAAGAGACAAATAAAGATGTAAAAAGAAAAAAAAAAGTCCAGGCTGTGCCAGTCAACATTGGGCACCATCCTCTGTGGGGGCAGACTTAACAATGATCTGACCCTCTAGATAACCCTGGCCGGTGGGTAACAGGGTACAAATGTACAGCTGTAGTACCCGCTCTTGTGCCACTACAAGTGCTAGCATGCTTTGGTACACCAGTGCATACTTATAGCTATAAGAACGGGCGCTACAAGTGTTGGCCCTTTTTGGTGGGGAAAATAAAGATCTGCCCCTTACTAATAGAAAATATATCATTGTGCTAATATATATATATATATATATACATACATACACATACATACATACACACACACATACATACTGTTGGTTGCCCGTGGCTTCGCGCACGATGAAATCGCTTCTGCCAACATTGTTTATTGTTTTTATTTTAGGTGTTCTATTTGTATTGCTTTGCATAGGGGCCCTGTGGCGGCAGTGGCCCACTTGACCAGCAGCACTGTACAGACTGGTGGCAGCACCGCCTTCACCCACCTCTCACACCAATGTCACTGTGTGCCCTGTGCACAGACTGCTATGTAGCAAGAGACGCGGGCACAAAGCACCTCTGCCCCCACCCCTTACCAGCCGCGTGCATGGTACCACACCTATCTCTAGCATTGATGCTGTCAATACATTCTTTTTGTTGCTGTTGCTCCGCTTTAACATGACAGATGCAGATGATACAAAGTGCAGGTTATTGCTAGGAGTTTCCACTACACAATGAGGCAGTTTTCATGAAACCTGGTTCAGTAGTTTTTGGAACAACAGACAGACGCAACGTTCTTATTACATTAGTATACATACAGTATATGTGTGCGTGTGTCAAACTATGTAACTGCTCTGGGGCTCATCTACAGTTGGACGTAAGTCAATTTTGTGTCACGCCTCTCAGCCCTAATCAGATAGACAGGTAGATAGATAGACTCATTAAGCGCCACCCAAAATGAGCTGCTCTTCTTCAAGCACTGGATGTTTTTGGAATCCTATATATAAAACTGTACAGTAAAACGTTTCCACAAAAAAAAAAAAAAAAACTGAGGTTTCAACTTTTTGGAAATAATATCTACATATTGGAAGAAAAAAAAAACAATCAATCAGCAACATTTTTTTTCCGTCTGCTTGGAAAAACACCAGTGGGTAATATACACCGTGTTCCCATGTTGCTCTCCCCAGGGGCACGACTCTTTCGGACAAACCTTCAATTCCCATGACCAGGGCTGCCAATAAAATTTGGAAACACATGGTTGAACGGCTGCCTTAAACCCAGCGACCATTAGGTGTTATCTGTCAGCAGGTATTGTTGGGTAGCTCTATATTGCTATGTCAATATATCAAGTCCCGAGCAATCTTCGTAATTAGGCCACTGTGCACACAGGCTCACATTTATGGTTAACAAACCATTAACTAGGAGGACGAGACACAATGGGTGCCCGCTAATGACCCACAATAACCACTTTGCAGGCCATTTGTTGGAGGGGGTTATTGCCTCAATTGTGCCCAGAGAATGGCTAATGTCTTCATTCAGGTCCTTCCTTGCAAGGATGGGAATCATGAAGGAAGAGGCTCCCATCATGGGAATTTTGGCGTACAGATGTGCCTGCCTGAGTGCGAGGTGTCACATTGATTTGTGTGGTAGAGGGGTTTCAGCTGCACTGCAGCAGGTCCACAGCCAGCCATAAACTGGCATTACCATGGTGGTGACTGTCTGGGTCACTTCTACATGACCTATGGGGCCAGGCAATGCATTATGGGTGCGAGCGGTATGAAGCTAGCTGGGAGAATGCAAAACACACGGTCCGCCAGCACGGCTTTATAAAAGTGTCCTAGGGTGTTTCTATATTCATTTATATGTATTATGCAAGTAATGATGTCATCTCTTACAAACATTGGGCCTGATTCAGAGCCGTTCGCTATTTGTGGTCATTCGTTCAAAAACAAGGGGTGGCTATTCAAATGATCCGTTCGCAAATTGCAGTCTGTTCCCACCTCTAAGTCTGAACGAGCGAGCAAAACATACGCTCGTTTTTTTTATAAAAACGCCCCCTGGCCGCACGCACCATACGTCATGTCCGCTATTTATTAGATTAATCGAGTACATCGTACAGCGTATGAACTGCTCGCTATTCTTGTGGTTGGTGTTTTCAACCGCTATCTTGCGAGCAGTTCTGAGTTAAAAAAAACCAAGTGACGTGGTCAATGACGCTGCTGTATTAATTATGCACTCCCTTAAAACGCCGGTTTTGACCTTTAAGCACGCCTGCGTTCGGATCTCCACTCCCCGTTTTCAAGCACCTTCCCCTGTTACCACCCACATACGCCTCATTCTGTCACTCAAAATAGCAGGCCCTCGCTATATTGCGTACCAACGATTTTCGGCCGCACTGACTGGTTCGCGCATGCGTACTAAAAACCGTACGCATGCGCAGATGTGCGAACATCGCTCGGAACGAGCGTACTGCCGCTAGCGAGTGGCTCTGAATGAGGGCCATTGTGTTCTGATGTCATCACTTCAGTGTTCTATAACAAAACGTATGTATTATAATGAATAGATCACCCCCTACTGTTAATGATTAGGGACATTATAAGGCACGTAGGCCTATTATATCTTTATAATAGAAATTAATATTGTATGGGTACAGTATTATAGAACATAAAAAAGACCGAAATATATGGTCCACCACCACTACTACTACTACAATCCATGAAGAGACTTCACTTGTCTGCTTTAATGAAATAAAATACCCCACGTATTATGCAAGAAAAAGAAAGCAAAAAAAATCCAAATCACCAAATGTATTATTCATACCATCACCAGTTTTGCTGTTATGCTATAACGTCCCCCCCCCAAAAAAAACGCCAGGGATATCTGATCATTCAGCACATGAAGAGGTACAGTATACTTACTTGTGAAGACAAACATTATTGATTTAAGGAACACAATCCATTAATTATTATATTATGGGAAAAATATTATTTTATGAATATATTAACGGAGCCAAATTAATGTATAATTATATTAAGAGACTAGTAGTATTTTTTTTATTTTTTATTATTATGTTAAGAGGACAGTATTAATTGATTGGTAATGGTGGTAATAAAAATGTATTTATGACAGGGAGAACACTTATTATTTTATGCTACTGTAAATGGTGCCCACGCCACAAAATAATAAGTGCGGCCCTGCCATAAATACATTTTTATTGACCTCATTAGCAATCGATTAATATTGCCCCCCTAATATAATTAATACATAATATTGCTCTTTTAATTATGCATTAATATGGCCCACTTATACAATCATAAAATAACAATTAACGGTGTTTGCCTCCTTCATCAATAAATAATGATTCCTCTCAAAATAAGTTTATAGCGCCTCCTTATGTGCTCATTGGGTAGAGAGCTGTAACACGATGAGGTTTAAGCTATCTATTCTGTTTTATGGTGTGTTTAAGGGCGGTAAGGCATTAATACATTTTGTGGTTTATATTTTCCTTACTATCGAGAAGCCTAATGGTGCGTACACACGGGACGATCGACAACGATAACTATATCGTTGTTAGATCTCTCCGGGTGTGCTGGACGATCGATATCAATCATCCAGCACACCACCAACTCACCAACGACTATAGCAATCCGCGATCAACGATAGCGGGTCCCTATAGTAACCTGGACGATATCGACCAGGTTGGCCTGCATGCACGGGCGATGGTCGATATCGATCATACGTGCCCATGCATCGCAGGTCTTTGGGCACCGAAAAACGATAACCATATTAATCGTACTGTGTGCACTCACCTTTATTTTTACTTTGCAATTTATAGGGCGTGTCTCAGTGTTCTACACTAATCTCGTCGGGACAGCAAGCATATGCGAATAAATGCAAAATGTCAGTCGCCGGGAGATGCAAATCCCAGCATCTGCGTAAAAATTTGCAGCATCAGTGTAAAATGTTGCAGCATCGCTCGCTGATCACTCTGCCACAGTCAACGACTGTAACTTTATCCGCGGTTGCACTGATTTCGGCAATCCCTCCATCATACAATCCCCCTTAATCATCTATTTTGTGATCCATTAACTTCCAGTCACACATTTTAGGGCCAAGGGGGCCGATTCAGTAGTTCACGCAAGTGCACTGCTGATCAGATTCCCGATTATCGGCAACCTGTGTGTGCACAGGACCCATTCTGCGAGTCTCCTGATTAACAGGCAGAGGCATTTAAAAGGCGGTGCAGGGTCGCCCGGCGTTCCCGACAGACGCAGTGTCCTGGCCTCGCAAGCTGGCCAGCCTGAGTAAGCTGAGGCTTATTCACCTGGCTGGTGGCCCAGCACCGTCCACCACCGATAGTCGCGATGGTGATCCCTGCCTGCGACCTCCGCCGCAGTGCTGGGATCGCAAATACAGCAGGGGGTGCCATTCACCTCTTGCTGCATTTACATAATAGCAAGGACGGAATTGCTTTGCAATTACGATCCTTGCTGAGTCACCCCCAAGGCACGCAAGTTGTTCTGAATTGTTGTGCTTTGAATTGTTCCCCAGATCTCTTGAGGCTTTGACACAGAACAGATCGTGTAGACCTGCTCCCGTGTGCGGTGTAACACGATGAAGACATCTCAGAATATCCCAGCTAATCCCCATTCACTTGAATGGGGGAAAAAAAAAAAAGGTGTGATAAGGACCAATCTAATAGCGCATCTGCTGTCATTTTGTTTTTACTTTTAATTTCCTAAATATTAAGTAATGTAGGGACTTTTGCTGCATCGTCCCTGTCCAGGCTATTATATAGGCATGCCTATAGAGCTTTCAGCCATGCATTATAAGGCCTCAGGTGCCATCTTAAATAAAATGATAATGATAACAACACACATGTTCCGCAATCACCCTAAAGCACTGCAGATCGCAGTAATGTACAGGGTAGATTATATCGCATTTAGGAGCCATATTAACAATTTGTGGGCTGAAAGAAGGGAACAGGGAATTTTACTGCAAGGACAGATTTGAAAGTAAAGGGGATAATTAACTTATTTATTCACAGTTATTTATTTAGCGCCTGCATTTTCGGTTGAGCTTTTTCAATTGGGAATCAAACAGTAATAAAATTAAACTGGGTAAACAAACGTACAGAAAGGTAAGAGGGCCCTGCTCGCAAGCTTACAATCTATAGGGAATGGGGAAGAGAGAGGAAGAGAGAGAGAGAGAGAGAGAGAGAGAGAGAGAGAGAGAGAGAGAGAGAGAGAGAGAGAAAAAGAGAAAGAGAGATTACCACCATCATTATACCTACCAAGAAGGTAGAAACCATTGAGTTAGAAATTTGTTGCAATGTTTTAAGTGAACTCCCAACATTTGCTGCACCCCTTTTCACATTCTAGGCACATTCATGCAAGATCTGTGTTATAGGTTAGCTCTCGGGAAACAGGAAAGTGAAACACTTTAAAATGACACACAGTATAATATATGGAAATATAGGTATCACCTTCCCTTTGCAGAGCAGCTCTTTACAATTTCTTCTTGTCTGTTCTAATTAACATACTGTCATTTTCGACCAATGAAAATATCAGTCACGCTCAGATTTCCTAGTTCTACATTTTATACAACACCACCCACAATGTAAAATTTATCTAAGGTAAAAAAAATAATAATAAATATAAAGTAGTAATAAAAATAATAATTATATAACCTTATAATTATAATAAATATATAACCTTATCAATGGAGATAATAATATAAATACGATTCATGTTAGTGCAACTTAGATATCGCTTGTCCATTCATATCACTGTAGTCGCACTCAATGTTTACATAGCGCCTAGCGCTAATGGAGACTATTATTGATTATTTATATATGCCACCCTGTGCAGAGTGAATATATGTCATTTATATCCGTACCTGCCCCATTGTGGCTCACAGTCTAAATTTCCTAACGCAACTGTTCATATATGCGTCCGAGGAAACCAGAGCAAACACAGGGAGAACATACAAACTACACACAGATAGCAGCTGGTCCATGGTCAGGAATTGAACATATGACCTCAATGTTTGAAGGCAGTATTGCTAGCCACTAAACCACTGTTCTGCCCTACACATAGAATTTGCTTCTATCAAAAAAATGAAAAAATAGATGGAGAATGCCAGGCCCATTGAAATTAATGCCTACACACTGCATACAATTTGTAAAAAGCTGTTTAAGAATAAAAGTTGACTTTTCATTTATTCCTAGGAGATGTAAGTAATTCTGAAACATTTATGGAAAAACTCCAAAAATCTCTTCATGGCTGTTTTAATTATTAAAAATGTGCAACTTCCAAAATGCAAGTGCTCCACCATCCTAAATGCTGGAAAATTTAATAAAATCTGTTATTTTCTTATTTAGGAGCAGAACTGTAAAAAAAAATCTCCAATCACCTCCAGAGGGACGATTTAATTAATTCAGTTTGAAAGGTCCAGTTCTAACATAAGAAACTTTTAATTCTCCAGTTGCTGGGACTTGTGGTTCTGCCACAGCCAAATTTTTCTAGCTCTGGTCCTATTAGGGATCACTTCTAATTTTATTATTGCTTCATTTTCCTGATTGTGCAGTAATAACACAAAAAATTATGCAAACTGCAACATATTTTCTGATTACATTTCCTTTGGTTTTATTTTTAGGTGCTGTCTCCCCCAATCATTCTACAGTATGTGCAAATACCCACTCAGAAACAGTACTATTCCGATCCAAAATATTCTTTTTCAGGACTTCACGTTTAAAAACAAATGTGAAAATGTGCTATAAGAGTGACATGATACCGGACTGTGGGCTATTTTAAAAATTGGCAATTTCATTAAAGTTTTCTGACTATAAAAAAACTTTTTTCCCCCTTTTTTTTTATTAGAACTTAAATCATTTCAAACAAGTTTATAACATAATGAATGCTAATAAAAAATAGATTTGTATCACTACGTGGTATTATGCTCAGTTGGCCAGTCCGGTTAGACAACCAACATCAACTGAGCTGTTGCACCAGAAAAATAAAACTCTACCACATTGAGCACTAGGATGGAATTGTTTTTATAGATGGAATTAATTTGTCATGTGTGGCTCTTACAAATTGCCCAATCACCTGTCAGAATAACTGGATATTTACGTGTTCATTTTATGTAGTCGTATGTTTTCCTAAATTCTTGAATTCTAAGATAGATCCATTTATAACAATTCATATTTAGTGCTGTACTATTATTAACTCTTAATTTTGGTGTGAGATAGGCACCAGATAAAATGTTAAACTGAATTGGATTATATCTTGGCACTTCCCCGTTCCAATATTGGTGGCTTCTAAATATATAAAATTTTTAGGGGGAATATATTAAAGATGTTGATTAAGTGTTGAGGTTTTGACGTGGCAATTCACCAGCTGAAGTCAATTGTTTATCCAGGTCATTAAAATGTGACCAATTTTTGTAAACATTATTTCTGCTAAATTTCAACAATATGGGTAGCACTATACAGATCCAAACCTTCGATGTGGTACTTAAGCTTCAAATAATAATTTTCTCTCATTTTTAATCATTGACTCATGAAGAACTGGCTTATTTTTACTGCCAGTTAATTTACTAATGTTTGGTAATCTCACAGCATAAAAGTTGCAGCTTCATGCAGCAAAAAAGTTTATTCAAGTCTACAAGGGTTCGTTTTTAAATATTACAGTATATAATACAAGTAGTCCAGAATCACCTCTCTAGAACTTCAATTAAACCCTTAATTAAAAATTCAAGACTGTAAAAGTCATCTTTTGTGCCATTTTAGGTCTAATTATAATTAGAAAAAAAAACAGGAAAATGCACATTTGTTTTCACAGTGAAAAGCTGTTTTTGTTCATTTTAACCTATATATAAGACATCGCCGCTGTTTGGTAAGTATATCTTTTGACAAAAAAAGCAGTATATTAATAAAATCTTTTATTTCATTAACATTGCTAATTATATAATAATTTGCTCTATGATGATTTTGTATTGTTTATTAAATAAATAGAATTATTAATAAAAAAAAACCTGTGGATTAAATTTTTGATTAAACGACATAATAATGCAGGGTAATAGTCTAAATAAAAAGGAAAATAGTTAAGAAGTTAAAATAATGAATATGTTCTTATTTTTTTCCAGATGCATTTTTTTTCCCTATCTTTTATTTTTAATTGGTGGTGAAGAAACCAACTCTGGATTGGCATATGTTTTCAATTATCTATGGCAAAATTGGCAGGGGTCAGCACTTGGAAGGTTATTGAGAGTGTGAGACACAGAGTGGACGCTAACACGGGAAAACAAGGTGGTACTAGTGTGTGAGGTGGAGTGGGGGGGGGGTTCAGATAAAAATGGAAAGTAAAAGAATGTGGCAGTTTTAATTAAATTCCATTAAAGCTCCCGTCTCCGCTACACTTTTCTAGCATGTGCTCCACATTCTCATGCTAATTGTGGGACATCTGTACAGAGGCTCCTTTCTCATCAAAGACGTCCCCCATCAAAGACGTTCCTGGGAAACCCTTCACCTTTGACCTTTAGGGTCACCCAGAAAACAGTGCCCCTATAGATCCAAGTACTGTACAGCTGTAGTATCCTTTTGCTCCCACTATCCATCGGGATCTCGTTTTCAGACTGAAAACATCTTAGTCCCTGTTCTGTTGGCACGGCCCGCTATCAGACTCTCTTTTTTAAGAGCAGTAAAAGGGGGTCTTTATTTTCCACACTGAACTGTTTCCTTCTTAATGCTCTCCCCATTTAGGCTTCTCCTTACATCCCTGGTACACTGGGGGTTACATGCTGCCCCCTTACCCTGTACTGATGTGGAAGATAATATGTCCAATTAGGAAAATGAGATGCAAGCAGAACAGCCAGCACAGGATTATGGGATGCCAGCTGCCAACCAACTGGGTTGAAAAAAACAATTTAAATATATATATATATATATATTTCAAAATTTGACGTAGCAATATATATATTTTTTTTTATAAATATAGACTTATAATGTATTTTATGAATTAAATCATTGTTGCCATTTTGATGTTAAATAAAATATATTATTTTGTTTTGCGTACGTAATTATCTTTTTTTTTTTTTTACGTTTAGCTCATGAAGTGTTTTTAGGACTATTTACTTTTCTTGAGCAGTGACGTATTAATCACACTCTAGACCACAGAATCTTATCACCATCTGTGAAAACGTTTTTACTATGATACTATGCTGAGGGTTGTGCCCATCCATAGGCACCTTGCATTAAGCATTTTTTTTTTTTTGAAAGATGAATTTAAAAGGGTACATAGGTTTCTGACAATTATTTGCATCATAGAGTGTTTTGGGGCTCTCTTTTGTACAGCGGTTTTCTAAGATGGTACTTTCACCTTGGTCGGCCAGGCAGAATCTTCAGATTAATTTCCATTTCAAGCAGATATAAAAGTTCCTTCACCCAGAGGGTTTATGGTAATAAGCGCCACTGCTCTTCACCGTTAAACCCAATTGTGCAGGGGGCACATGTCTGTGTAGTTTCTGCCTTCTCTCCATCAGGTAAGAGAGATAACAGAACAGGTGACCTGATGGGAAACAGACCACCACGACACAGACCAAACTCATTTGCATCAGGGCTAAATGCACCAGCTCATTAACGCAGCTCAATGGCCCTTCTGGGCCTTTAACAATTACAGTAATTTATATACTCAATGAGCACTTATGGAATACTCCTGTACTCCTGGAGTCTGTGCAGTCGCCAGCCATATCACAGTTTATAGACTGAATGTTTTTGATGATGACCATGGAAGTTCAATGTTCTACCCTTGATTGAAGCTGATAGCATTTCATCAGCACACACTGGGCCTGACTCAGACCCGCTCGCGAGCGCTGAGCGCTCGCAAGCGGGTCGATGTTGCCCAAGTGCGCATGCGCACGAGGGAGCCGGCTCCATCGTGCACATGCGCGAGACCCGAATAACGACGGCCAAGCCGTCATTATGGGTCTCGCACCAAAGGGGGCGTGCTGTTGATGTTGAGTGACAGCACGCCCCCTTTGGTGGGCGTGCCTGGCCAGACGGAGGCGTTCCCATGGGAACGCCTTCCGTCTGGGGCCGGCCCCACAGACATCGCAAGTGATGTCAGTGGGAGTGCTTTCGGATCTGATAGAGCCAAAATCACTCCAGGGCTTGCGGCAGCGAGACCCTACCGCAGGGTCTCCGTCGCAAGCCCGATGGTCGCGATGGTCTTGACCATCGCGACCATCATCATGGACGCTCGCATAAGCTGTGGGTGGTCACCCACAGCTATGCGAGCGTCCAGGAGGACGCTCCATTTTCATGTAGGAGGGCCCTGATTCAGAGCGAGCGCTCTGGTCAGAGCGTCCGGCTCTGAATCAGGCCCTCTGTTTGATTTACACTGAGAGGACAGGAGGAGGATGTGGGCCTGAGTGCACTCAGTTGGATAAATACAAAGACCCCACTGTCTAATGACCTTACTCTAAGCCAGGTCTGGGCAAACTGCGGGCAGTAATGCTCCCTGGTGCTTGCCACCCTTATGTGTGCCCATCCTCCTCTCTGTACGGTGGCTGATAGTAGCAGCAGCAGCCAGCTTCCAGGCAGGACTAGGAACACTGATAGAGCCAAAAGCACTCCAGGGCTTGCGGAAGACGAGACCCTACCACAAGGGTCTCGTCGCAAGCACGATGGTCGCGATGGTCTTGACCATCGCGACCATCTTTTATGGCCGCTCGCTATAGCTGTGGGTGGTCACCCACAGCTATGCGAGTGGCCAGGAGGCCGCTCTAAAATTCAGAGGGACGGCCCTGATTCAGAGCGAGCGCTCTGAAAGAGTGTCCAGCTCTGAATCAGGGCCACAGCGCATAATGTTCAATCGCCAATATTGTGCTTGTTACCTATCAATGGAATCAATCTGCAACTACAATATGCTAATTTCACCTCTACGGGGGCAGATTAAATTAGGCGTGAGGATCTGACGTGATGTGCGGCTGCGGGTAACGTACTAGTATTTGGCTCACACTTCTCTGGGTTGCGAGCAAAGAAAAGCAAATTTTTATATTTAGGAAAATATTTATCAAGCATTTGTTTTCATACAATTATGTAGAAATTGCTTTTTCTGCATACATTTTATGAATTATACTATTATTATAATTATTGATTACTAATAGCATAACCGCGGCGTATCAATAATGGGTGCAGGGTGTGCGGGGCACATGGGCCCATATTATCTAAAACTTACTTCTCCAAGGTACCACGTCGGGTTGTCTCACCACTGCACAAAATGTCAGAAAATGGCCGCTGCGGCCATTATTCCGTTGTTTTGCGCATACGCAGTGAGGAAAGCGGCGGGAAAATGGAGGCCGCACCATTTACCCGGCGATCTAAGTATGCGCAGTAGACTCTGAGCACACCCTAGTGGCCAGAGTCTACTGATGCTGCGGTGGCCGGCCAGCCACGTCATTCAGCTGCCGGCCGCTGGGGAGAGGGAAAGAGGCCCCCAGACGGGGAATGCACACGGACCCCCTCCTCTCTTAAGACACCCCTGAGCATAATGCATGAGATTTCACAGAAATCACCCCCAGAAGGCTAACTAGCGCTGTAGATCGCAGTCCCCATTATTATTAATGGGGACTACCATATGAACCCTGTGTACCACCCTGTTTTCACCATCTTCAGATGATATAAACCCCTTTCGGCCTCTGGAGGCTTACTTGCAGGAAAGAGATCTCCATTCCCTCTCCGGCCAGCTCCGGAGACTAACACCGCGCACGTGCGCAGTGCCAGATTCCCCCGGAGGAGTGTTTCACAAATGTGGGTTCAGTTTAGTACATAGCGGGGATATTTTAATTCAAAATAATTAAAATATCCGCCGCAATACAGATTATTAATAATTTCGGCAATGCTGCAATTAATAATACATGCGCCCCTATGTATAAGTGCACTTTATTACTTTCCGTATTTGAGATTTAGTATCTACGGTTATTTTAGTTTTATGCTGCCACTCTATAGAACCCATACTTGTCAAATTTGCTTCCCGTGCCGAGAAAATAGGCATTGTATAGCGGGGGGGCGGCCTACGATGACGAGAATAAGCACGAATCGCGTAATTGCTCCCCCGGACCGCCCACTTGTGCTCTCTAAGTGTGTGGCGGGAGGGGGGGGAGGGGTGAGGGTGATCAAGTGGGTTTAGGGGATGCAGGAGACGTGCCTACTTTTCCGATTGGCTTGGAGCGCCACCCAACTTTCGGGAGAGTAGGTAAGTATGATACAACCCCATTCCACGTGTTTATTGCTGTAGAGCAGGGGTGGGGAGCCTTTTTTCTGGAAAGGGCCATTTTGATATATATATATAATTATTTGCGGGCCTGGTGCAGGACACACCCCTCCGTGTGACGTCACACGGGGGCGGGGCCACAATCGCCGGTGATTACAGAAATGCCTGGAGCATCCTGAGGATACTCCGGGGAGCTGTAAGGGCAGTGGTGTTACTGTCTGAAGTGTCCTAAGGATGCTCAAGGCAGCACTCGAGCTGCAGGGTGCCATTCTAGGCAACCTGCTAACCAGATGAGGCTAGCAGAAAAAAAGCTCTGAGGGCCAGACCAATTGATTCCGTGGGCCTTATACTGCCCCCGGGCCTGAAGTTCCCCATCCCTGCTGTAGAGGACAGAATAACTGGTACTGTAGGTCATTGCTTCTCAAACTCGGCCGTCAGGACACACTAACGGTGCTGGTTTTAAGGATATCCATGCTTGAGCACAGATGGTTCAATTAAAATGACTAAGGTTCTAATTAAGCCACCTATGGCTCAAGCATGGATATCCCTAAAACCTGGACTGTTAGAGTGTCCTGAGGACCGAGTTTGAGAAGCACCGCTGTAGATTATAAATTGAATACGGTAACCGCTACTTCGAATTTCAAGGTTAGCATTTATACTTACAATAACTTTCAAAAATTCCAGTAAATTATCCCTTATAATACACATTCTCCTAGTAAACGTTGAAGCAATGACATTTACTCAGACATTAGAGATTTTTTTTTATATAAATATTAGCACCACTAAATGTCAGCAAAATAAGGGGGAGAATTATCCAACCTTCTAAAAAAAGAGTGGAGATGTTGCTCACAGCCAATAAGATTCTAGCTGACACTGTATAGATTGTACTAGATCAGTGGTGTCAAACTCGTGCCCTCCAGCTGCTGTGGGACTACATATCCTAGCATGCCCTGCCACAGTTTTAGCATGCCCTAATAGCAAAACTCTGGCAGTGCATGCTGGGATGTGTAGTTCCACTGAAGCTGAAGGGCCCGAGTTTGACACCACTGTACTAGATAAATGATAGCTGAAAGCTGATTGGTTACTATGGGGAACACCTCCCCTCTAAGCCATAAGGCTGCAGGCTAAGCATGTTCATGCAGGTTATGGAATTCTGTAGTCACTTCTAATATCCTTATAACATTAAAGTACAGAATACACTATACTATCCATCATACAATATATCGTTCTCTTACGGATCGGAAGTATATATTGTACGGATCGTGCATTGTGTACGCCTGTTTTGTCGTTTGCAATGGTCGTTCATTGCATCATCCCGTCTACTGTTCTGCACAGCAGATGAGGCGATACGATGAACAACGATAAACGCAGCTTTGCTGCTACATACAGCTAGTGACGACATCGTTACATCACGTTCCTCTATCGCTGGCTCGCACATTGTATAGTGTACCCAGCTTTAGGGATAGGTTGACAGCTATAAAGAGCAGGTTTAGGTGTGTCCAGTCTTTGTATATATTCCTCGGATCGCCTTTTACCGTATATACTCGAGTATAAGTCGACCCGAATATAAGCCGAGGTACCTACTTTCACCACAAAAAACTGGGAAAACTTATTGACTCGAGTATAAGCCTAGGGTGGGAAATGGCAGCAGCTGGTAGTGCCCCCAGTAGTAATTCCCCCTGGTTGTGCCCCCAGTACTAATCCCTCCTGGTAGTTCCCCCAGTGGTAATAACCCCTTTTAGTGCCCCCTGTAGTAATCGCCCCCTTTAGTTCCCCCCCCAGTAGAGAGAGGCATACGGTAATAAGAATAAAAGAAAAAAAAATCACTTACCTGAAACTCCAGCTCCTCCGGCCGCTTTGTATGGGAGAGACGTCATTACTCATGACGTCTCTCCCATTACCCACTGCGGGAGCCGGAAGATGGCTCCCGCAGTGGGAGCAGCAGCAGCCGCTGAGAGTCTGACAGACTCTCAGCGGCTGCTGATTACAGCAAACACACAGCTACTGGCTCCGGCGGCTGTGTGTTTATGCTGTGTAGCGCTGACTGAACTCCGTCCGGTCAGCGCTACACTTCACTCGAGTATAAGCCGAGGGGGTACTTTTTCAGCACAAAAAATGTGCTGAAAAACTCGGCTTATACTCGAGTATATATATTCCTCGGATCGCCTTTTTAGTACATCTTTTTTACATAATGACTGACGGTATCATTAAAATTCGCCTAGACATGGGAGGCGTCTCAGTCACCTGGTAGTAAAGCGTTTAGCAGGATGCTCATAATCGATGAGTGCTGACATCACAGCTCACTGGTTATGAAGTTATATCATACTCCCCGATTTCTTTCTGTCGCCTCTCCGGGAGAAGCCCAGAGAGAAGTAGCTTGCAAATTCGGGGGGTGGTGCCAAATGCCTATGTCATTAGTCCCCGCCCCTTCAGGGTAAACATCCACAAATCGCGGGACCACGAGGAGGGGGTGGAGCTAAATGATGGACTGTCACGTCCTTTAGTCCCGCCCCCTCCACACGGAGCCGCGACTCCCGCCAATTGTCTCCCCATCCTGCTCACTTTACTAGGAAGTGCGTACGATGGGGGGAGATCCGGACACTCTTCCAGGGGTGCAGGGCTACCTGAAAATTCGGGAACCTCCTGCAACTTCCAAGAGAGTAAGCATGTATGAGTTATATTGCACAGACGTATATACTATTTGATGGAAGCGATAAACATTATTTTATATTTTCATCCTTTGCATGCGATACTTGTGTTTATCGACCTATTTTCCATAGAGGGCAGACATTCATTTATTTTTGTTCTCATGGGGATAGAGGTGCGCCCATGGAAATGTGTCAATTTAAAAGAGTTATAGAACATTTCGGGTGATTAGGGGAGGAGGGGACTGACAGATTTGCGCCTGGACACTAAATCACGTTTCCGCTGTCGGTGCTCAGTTGGTTTGCTACAAGCTTCCAGACATATATCTAATAAATGATGACATAAATACCCAAATGCCCAAATAAAACATAACAGTGAACAGATCGTTCTGCCAGCATGCCATGACGGAAGGACAGACAAAGTTGCTATTTTGCGGTTTTGTACATCATCATCATTTACTTTTTACTTTACACTTTACGCTTCTTTGTTTACTAAACTAAAACCTTTACAGGGGGGATAAAAATATTAAAATAGCCAATGGCTGTTCAACCGAACATTGATCTAGCACCTTCTAGAAGATAATAGCTAGAATGTGGTTGGTTGCTATGGGCAACATCTCCACTTCTAAAAATCTGCACTTTAGTAAATACACCCCTGAGACTGAGAGGCGTGCATCCATACATATGATATATAATGTATATATTAATAATATGGTGGAATGTGCAGGAATGAACCCGTAACCAATCAGATGTTAGCTCTTATTTTCTTAACTGTACAAGACAAATGACAACAGCAAGCTGACTGGTTGCTATAGTTCTAACAATCGTGCACATAGTATCATTTTATTTATTTATTTTAAAACACACTCTCTCTGCCGCTCTGTCTCTGGACGGTGTTACCCAGGGGCTGGCTGGCAACTTTTAGCCTGGGGGGCATATGCATGTAGGCGGCCCTGGCAGAGGAGTAGCGTGTAGTCAGGGTGCCCGAAGAACGTGCGTGCTACGGTGCCCCTCCCTCAAGTGTTCCAGGGAAGAGGCGAGTCCATATGGGATTAATGTAAAGTAAAAATAAAGATTAGGGGCAGCCCCGTCGTGGTGCCCATATGCAGTGCCCCCCTGTGCCCCAGGAGAGGACCCCCTTATGCAGGCCTCCAGTAGTGCCCCCAGTAGTGATCCTCCCTATGCAGTGCCCCTTATACAGTGCCCCCAGTAGTGGTCCCCCCTGTGTAGTGCCCCTTGTGCCCCCAGTAGTAAGTCCCTTATATAGTGCCCCCAGTAGTGGTACCCCCTATGCAGTGCCCCTTATATAGTGCCCCCAGTAGCAGTCCACCCCCCATGCAGTGCCCCCAATAGTGGTAACCCTTATGCAGTGCCCCTTAAATAGTTCCCCCAGTTGTAGTCTCCCCCTACGCAGTACCTCCAGTATTTCCCTTTTTATAGAGCCCCCAGCAGTGGTCCCTCAATGCAGTGCCCCCAGTGCATAGGGGGGAGGGGACTACTACTACCCCCTATGTAGTGCCCCTAGTAGTAGTCCCCTCCCCCTATGCAGTGCCTAGTACTTTTGCCCTCCCCTTGTAGTGCCCCTAGTAGTAGTAGTCCCCCCTTTTAGTGCCCCTAGTAGTAATAGTCCCCCCTTATAGTGCCCCCAGTAGTAGTCCCCCCCTTGAAGTACCCCCAGTAACAATCCCAAGTAGTGGTCTCCACCTTGCAGTGCCCCCAGTAGTGATCTCCCCCTTGTAGTGCCCCAAGTAGTGGTCTCCCTCTTGTAGTGCCCCCAGTAGTAGTCCCTCCCTCTTGTATTGCCCCCAGTAGTGGATCCCGCTTTGTAGTGCCCCCAGTAGTAGTAGTCCAGCCCCTTGTAGTGCCCCCAGTAGTAGTAGTCCCCCCCTTGTATTGCCCCCAGTAGTAGTAGTCCCCCCCTTGCAGTGCCTCCAGTAGTGGTTCTCCCCTTGTAGTGCCCCCAGTAGTAGTCCCCCCCTTGTAGTGCCCCCAGTAGTAGTAGTCCCCCCCCTGTATTGCCCCCAGTAGTAGTAGTCCCCCCCTTGCATTGCCTCCAGTAGTGGTTCCCCCCTTGTAGTGCCCTCAGTACTAGTAGTCCCCCCCTTGTAGTGCCCCCCGTAGTAGTAGTCCCCCTTGTAGTGCCCGCCCCTCCCCTAGTAGACACACGTATTAAAAAAAAACACTTACCTGAATCCCCGCTCCCGCCGTCGCCATCCGCTCCTCCGTCTGTCCTTCCCGGGCCGGGAAGCTCTGCATTATGGGAGAGACGTCATGACATCAAGACGCCGCGCCCATTGCCCACTGCGGGAGCTGGAAGATGGAGCGGCTCTTGCAGTGGGCGCAGCAGCAGCTAATGAGAGTCTGACAGACTCTCATTGGCTGCTGATCAAAACAAACACACAGTTGCTGGAGCCGGCGGCTGTGTGTTTGTCACTTGTGTAGCGCTGACCGAACTCTGTCCGGTCAGCGCTACACACGCGGTGCAGTCTGTGTCACAGTGACACAGACTGCCCGCGACCCACATGACGCTGCGGCCCGGGGGGCACATGGCACCCTCCCCAGCAGAGGCTAGATGGTGTTACCCTCCCAGCAGAGGCTAGATGGTGTTACCCTCCCCAGTATAGGCTAGATGGTGTTACCCTCCCCAGCAGAGGCTAGATGGTGTTACCCTCCCAGTATAGGCTAGACGGTGTTACCCTCCCCAGTATAGGCTAGATGGTGTTACCCTCCCCAGCATAAGCTAGGTGGTGTTACCCTCCCCAGTATAGGCTAGATGGTGTTACCCTCCCCAGCATAAGCTAGGTGGTGTTACCCTCCCCAGTATAGGCTAGATGGTGCTACCCTCCCCAGCATAGGCTAGACGGTGTTACCCTCCCCAGCATAGGCTAGGTGGTGTTACCCTCCCCAGCATAGGCTAGACGGTGTTACCCTCCCCAGCATAGGCTAGATGGTGTTACCCTCCCAGCAGAGGCTAGATGGTGTTACCCTCCCCAGTATAGGCTCAACGGTGTTACCCTCCCCAGCCGAGGCTAGACGTGTTACCCTCCCCAGTATAGGCTAGATGGTGTTACCCTCCCAGCAGAGGCTAGATGGTGTTACCCTCCCCAGTATAGGCTAGATGGTGTTACCCTCCCAGCAGAGGCTAGATGGTGTTACCCTCCCCAGTATGGGCTAGATGTTGTTACCCTCCCCAGTATAGGCTAGATTGTGTTACCCTCCCAGCAGAGGCCAGACGGTGTTACCCTCCCCAGTATAGGCTAGATGGTGTTACCCTCCCCAGTATAGGCTAGATCAGTGATTCTTAAACTCGGTCTTCAGGACCCCACACAGGTCACGTTTTCCAGGTCACCCAGCAGGGGCACAGGTGTATTCATTACTCACTGAAAATCCACAGGTGGAGCTAATTATTTCACTGATTCTGTGAGGAGACCTGCAAAACATCCACTGTTTGGGGTCCTGAGGACCGAGTTTGAGAACCTGTGGGCTAGATGGTCTTCCCTCCCAGCAGAGGCTAGATGGTGTTACCCTCCCCAGTATAGGCTAGATGGTGTTACCCTCCCAGCAGAGGCTAGATGTTGTTACCCTTCCAGTATAGGCTAGATGGTGTTACCCACCCAGCAGAGGCTAGATGGTGTTACCCTCCCCAGCATATGCTAGATGGTGTTACCCTCCCCAGTATAGGCTAGACGGTGTTACCCTCCCCAGCATAGGCTAGACGGTGTTACCCTCCCCAGCATAGGCTAGACGGTGTTACCCTCCCCAGCATAGGCTAGACGGTGTTACCCTTCCCAGCATAGGCTAGACGGTGTTACCCTCCCCAGCATAGGCTAGATGGTGTTACCCTCCCCAGCATAGGCTAGATGGTGTTACCCTGCCCAGCAGAGGCTAGATGGTGTTACCCTCCCCAGCATAGACTAGATGGTGTTACCCTCCCCAGTATAGGCTAGACGGTGTTACCCTCCCCAGTATAGGCTAGACGGTGTTACCCTCCCCAGTATAGGCTAGACGGTGTTACCCTCCCCAGCATAGGCTAGACGGTGTTACCCTCCCCAGCATAGGCTAGACGGTGTTACCCTTCCCAGAATAGGCTAGACGGTGTTACCCTCCCCAGCATAGGCTAGATGGTGTTACCCTCCCAGCAGAGGCTAGATGCTGTTACCCTCCCCAGTATAGGCTAAACGGTGTTACCCTCCCCAGCCGAGGCTAGACGTGTTACCCTCCCCAGTATAGGCTAGTTGGTGTTACCCTTCCCCGTATTGGCTAGATGGTGTTACCCTCCCCAGTATAGGCTAGATGGTGTTACCCTCCCAGCAGAGGCTAGATGGTGTTACCCTCCCCAGTATGGGCTAGATGGTGTTACCCTCCCCAGTATAGGCTAGATTGTGTTACCCTCCCAGCAGAGGCCAGACGGTGTTACCCTCCCCAGTATAGGCTAGATGGTGTTACCCTCCCCAGTATAGGCTAGATCAGTGGTTCTCAAACTCGGTCTTCAGGACCCCACACAGGTCACGTTTTCCAGATCACCCAGCAGGGGCACAGGTGTATTCATTACTCACTGAAAATCCACAGGTGGAGCTAATTATTTCACTGATTCTGTGAGGAGACCTGCAAAACATGCACTGTTTGGGGTCCTGCGGACCGAGTTTGAGAACCTGTGGGCTAGATGGTCTTCCCTCCCAGCAGAGGCTAGATGGTGTTACCCTCCCCAGTATAGGCTAGATGGTGTTACCCTCCCAGCAGAGGCTAGATGGTGTTACCCTCCCAGCAGAGGCTAGACGGTGTTACCCACCCAGCAGAGGCTAGATGGTGTTACCCTCCCCAGCATATGCTAGATGGTGTTACCCTCCCCAGCATAGGCTAGATGGTGTTACCCTCCCTAGCATAGGCTAGATGGTGTTACCCTCCCCAGCATATGCTAGATGGTGTTACCCTGCCCAGCAGAGGCTAGATGGTGTTACCCTCCCCAGCATAGGCTAGATGGTGTTACCCTCCCCAGCATAGGCTAGATGGTGTTACCCTGCCCAGCAGAGGCTAGATGGTGTTACCCTCCCCAGTATAAGCTAGATGGTGTTACCCTCCCCAGTATAAGCTAGATGGTGTTACCATCCCCAGTATAGGCTAGACGGTGTTACCCTCCCCAGTATAGGCTAGACGGTGTTACCCTCCCCAGTATAGGCTAGACGGACTTCTATTTAATATTGGACATGGCAAAATATGTAAAACACACTGTAAATTCTTATGCTTGGCAAATTCAACAAAACCTGCCTTTATCATTCAGACAAAGCAGCCGCTGGGGTCCCATTTTTCCCCATTTAGTAACGTTGGGCCTGATTCAGACCCACTCGCGAGTGGCTGTCCGCTCGCAAGTGGGTCGATGGTCTGCACTGAGCATGCGCACGACGGAGGGAGCTCCGTCGTGCGCATGCGCCAGACACGACGAGCGAAGGACTTTCCTTCGCTCGTTGTGTCCGATCAAAGGGGGCGTGCTGTCAATGTTGATTGACAGCACGCCCCCTTTGGTGGGCGTGCCGGGGGCGTGCCTCCCTGACGGGGGCGTTCCCACGGGAACGCCTCCCGTCAGAAGCCGGCCCACTGACATCACTAGTGATGTCAGTGGGAGTGATTTTGGCTCTGATAGAGCCAAAATCACTCCGGAGCTTGCGGTTGAAAACCTCAACCGCAGGCTCCGGCTCGCAATTTCGATGGTCGCGATGGTCACGACCATCGCGGCCATCAAAATGCACGCTCGTATAGCCTGTGGGTGGTGACCCACAGCTATACGAGCGTCCAGGAGGACGCTCCATGAAAATGGAGCCCGGCCCTCATGCAGAGCGTGCGCTCTGCTCAGAGCGTACGGCTCTGAATGAGGGCCGTTGTCAGTTACAAAACACGAATAACGGGGTTATTCCTAATGCTGGGCATACACTGGGCCTGATTCGGAGACAGACGCAGTAGCACAGTATCTCCATCTTTGGCCGCAGCTACAGTTCCAACATATGTGTCTGAAGGTAAAAGAAGCCTCCTGTCGGCATCGCAGATCCGACTGCACAGGATCAACATCACGACCATCAATCGCGATGTTTGTAGCATCGGCCATCTGGGTAAGCCAAAGCTCTCTCAGACTGGCCACCTCCTGCCACTTGCCAGGCCAGGAAACCAAGACCCTGGTCTCAGCACTCCCAGAAAACAGGGATGCCACACTCCCATTTCCGGTTATGCAGACCGGCAACACCCCCACCCAGCCCTAAATTGGTTGCCGCATGTAAATCATGGGTGGTGTACATAAACCATCGGGTTTACGTACATCTCTGAATCAGACCAACTGTTCAATTATCGGTCCGACCTGCTGATAATCATCTGATCAGGCCGATAATTGAACAATGTATGGCCATAACCGATCGGCAATTATCGGTCTGTCGGACATGCTGAAATCGCCCAGCATGTCCTATAGATCTGATACTTGGTTGCCTGCATCGGGCAGCGTTAGCGTTGCCGCGGCCAATATGGGAGGAACGGGGAGATCTCTCTTCCCCAGGGGAGGAACCCAAATATCGTGGCTATATACACTGACATATCTCATGGTATGGCCACGACGTTGCCTTGTCAGATAACAGAAGTTTGCTTTATTTATTTTTTTATACAAGTATCTACAGTAGGTGGTATTTTCTTCTGTATAAATAGTACACAAGTGTTCCTAAAAATATAAATATATATAATATATATATATATATATATATACACACACACACACAATGTACAGAATTGTAGACATGTATATCACTTGTGTATCATCATAATTATCTTATCCGACACATCCCAATTGATTGGAAGACAACGGATGAGTGCTAAAGAAGATATCTCTGTTTTTTTTACTCCATGCCTGGAACTTTAGAAGATAAATGATCTCCTCGAGATGCTTCATTAAGGGAATCCTGTATGTGCAACAGGCTGTGGACCAGTGGCAGCGTTAATCTCCTTCTCTGTTTTTTTTTATTCCTCACGGGCCCCTTTGACACATTGAATCAAGACAGGAACAAGACAATGGGAAGTGGAGAGGATGCTACCGGGTCAGCGAACACTTATGGGAGCCCGGCCTGGCACGGACAAAGCAAGTGTCAGCTGCTTGTCACCGCTCATTGGCAGGGGAGGGAGGTGTCCTGTTAGGTCACATGCGGCGGCTTTCTGCCGTGATGGAGAAAGCACTAAAGAGAGAAAGGAGACGTCACTCTGGGGCTTTCCGGTCAACTTGCCTAACATGGAAATTGGTGTAAAATGATTTCAGAGGTCATCACACAGAGCCATGCCGAGCCTCTCGGGAGCTCCCATGGACTTTCATCTTCTCACTTCTTTCAATTTATTTCTAACGATTACCTTAAATAACTGCGCAGGTGGCGGTGCCCATGTGGTGGTAGGACATATGAAGTCGCCTCACTTGGCCGCTGGCGTTCGATCAATCGATGCACTTTATTGCAGACACGATTGTGTCTGTTGAACGTTATCCTGTTTTCATGAATAGGGGCATGTTCAGGTATTTCTAAGGGATCCGAAGGGGGATAATTAATGAACCGTTGGCATGGGTCAGGGAGCCTGAAAGTGCTTCTTGTGATAGTGGGATGAGCACCTATATGTTGGAAAGAGAATGTCGGCCAAATGGTGTACATTGTAGAATGGGGCACAACACCTGCAGGAATACAGGCAGATGGGTACGTTCCTCACACCCGCTCTGTGGGCAGAAGGATGCGCTGGCATATAGGGACAGGCAGGCAAATGCAAGATTTTGTTTTGCAGAATTAAATAACAGTAATCTGGGAGAGGGTGTAGATTTTGCATGGTAATATATCAGTAGTACCTTGGCCGGATCCTCACATTCCTCCGTGCTTGGGAATACTTCGGCAGCAAAGCTGGCGTAGTGGTTAGCATTACTGCCTCACAGCACTGATGTCATGTGCTCAATATCCAGCCATGGTCAAACTGTATGGCGTTTGTATGTTCCTGGCGTTTGCATGGGTACTTCGAATATCTCGAACACTGCAAAAACATAGGTATGTGTGTCCATGTGAGCGGTACTATGTGTAAGCTCCCCTGGGGCAGGGACTGATGTGAGTGACGGAAGTATTCTCTGTAAAGACCTGCATAATGTGTCCGCTATATAAATAACGGGTAATAACATATAAATAAATGTGTTGCTGCCATAAGTGCCCTCCGCAAATGTGCGTAGCAATAGAGTCTGGTCATGTAAACAGGGGGAGATAATAGTTTTTGATGAACTCTTCTGGTGCAGCAGACTGGAGAGCCTCTTACACTTCATTCCATCTCGCTAATAAGTCTGCTCCTCCCTACTTATCTACACTCTGCTGTATCACTTATTAAGTGTCTCTGAATTATAGGACAGCAGATCTAGTGCCAGAACGCAATTGCATATTAATGACACAGAAATAATGCTTTATATAGCTGACTGACTGGCACGGCTGGTTAATGAAATAATCTTTTATCGATCTTTACCGATTGTCTTCTCTCATTAAGTGAGCAATAAAAGAATAGTACAGGCTTTGCCATAATGCATTATGAAAAGTATTCACAAAAGTAGTTGCTTAAGGGGAAAGCTTAAAAAGGGACATTTAGAGAAATGCTGCTATCTTCTTGATGAGCAGGAGAAATGCACTGCAGTCGGCTTGGCCAAGCACAGAAGGACAGAGGAGGGTGGCAGATGGTGTCACTTTATAGCAAAGTGGGCAGGAACGCAGTCCCGACAGGAATATTTTACCGTAATATTAGAACTTCCTCTTCTTAACAAATATCTAAAGCAAATTTCTGGCTACGACTCTCCTGGAATGTCCGGGAGTCTCACAAATTTAGGAAAGTGGGCGTTCCAGGAGTTTGATGGCGCGTTTCGCCATGAAAGTGAATTGCGTCACTGGGGCAGGGCAGCGATGTCATTCTCAGCACCACGCCCTTGGCCCCCCTCTGGCATCTCCTGGGTGGCGTGGGTGAAAACTCGCCACGTATGCTGTGAGATTAACTTTCGCATCATATACAAATGGGAAAATACAGTTTACATACATTTATTTTGGTACCAAGTACAAACAAGTACATATTTTTACATGACAATTGCCCACTCTCCTGGTGGTGCACGTGTCATGATAATGCAAATCACTATGAATTGAGTCATTGCAACCCCAAGCAGCCATGGGTCATGATCAGGGGTGTATTAAGAGAAGAGGGGGCCCTGGTGCAGTATCCATCTAGACCCCCTCCTCTTTAGCCTCTGGCTCTGTGTAGGTCTCTTTTCTACTGCACACGCTCAAATCAATGGGAAATATGCCCCTAGCATCACTTTCCCGTTGATTTGTCTAGCGCTACTCCCGCCAGACTCCGGAGGGATGAGTATTAAAGAACATGGGTGCAGGATGTGAGATATGGGCCCCCCTGGACACCCGGCACCCATTATAAACACGCCGCTGGTCATGATTGATAATGTAATTCACTATGAATCGCATGATCGCAGCTCCGCCCCCAGCGCTGCAAAGCTTTGAATCCGGACAAAACATCACAGGGTTGAGGCCACGATGACGCGTTTGATGGAGGCCAACCCCAAGCCACCCACCTCCCTCCTCCTCGCCTTGGACCTCCGGTGCAGGCAGTTGCTTTACTTTCTTTGATGGTGTTTTTTAATGTACAGTACCACACTTAATATACAAACTGGCTTCAATAAAGATCTACGAATATCGTTTACCTATAAATGGCCACGTCTCGTGTTCTCGTGTTCATCTAAAATATATTTAAAGTAAGTGAGAAGCCCTGGATGTGTTGCCAATGGGCAAATGGTTCTGCCAATCCACGGCACAAATTAGCACATTATGGGGTTTATTCCGAGTCGGAGGCCCTCCCGCTGTCGGACGCATGTGTCCAGAGTCCGTGCTCACAGAGTCGAAATGGCGACTTAGGCGCGCTTCATCAGAAACCTACTGGAAATGTGCCCGGGTGTTCCTGGGCGAGTCGCTGAAGCGGTTGAAAACTCTGCCGCGTAAACCGCTCACATTGGAGGCCATATTCTGACAGAGAATCTGCGCCTCGCAGGGGGGCTGGTGCAAGTTTCCATGGTGCGACTGACCGCGGCGCCTAAACGCGCACCACGCGGTATTTGAGGGTCTAAAGATGCCCCGAAGCGGGTGTCTCAGTCCTTGCACATGCAGACGCACATCTGTGCACCAGGGTAGGGCTGGCGGACGTGTGCCCAACGAAAGGCACAGACGCTGGCGTTGCAGCGTCCAACTCAGAATCTCATCCATTATCTCTTTGATAGCCGCATCAGCATGCAAAAAGCAATGGAAGGACTTAAAGACAAGAGAGATTAACAGCTCTTCAGCCTCCAAGGCAGAGAGGATTCTATGGAACAGATCAGCTGCAAAATGGAGCCGAATCAATGGCCTTCCCCAGCGGATAAAAGGAATCCTCTCAGGGGTATTAATAAGCTTAACTCCTGTTGATCCAACAGCATGCCTGAGCAATCTATGTGCTGTTATGGGGACTTACCTTCTGTCCGGGCTCACTACACGGCTCTCGTGTTCCCATCTGCGGGCTGGTCTCCTTTTACAGGCCCCCGGGCCGTCCGCCCTGAGAAATCCCAGGTTTAGCTGCTGCTCCTATTGTTCCTGTTTAAAGCCTAATGACTGGATTCATGGCAAATGGATCTGGCCTAAGCAGACAAGAGAGCATTGCTAATTATAGCTATTGCCAACCTGTGTGTAGGTCGCGCTTCTCTCCCATCTCCTCTATATGTCTATATAAAAGACGGCACGCTGGGTATTCCATATTTAGTCACCTGAACTGCATAAATTCTGTCTGTCTTCATATTTTTTGCCATTAATTGCTAATTTATGTGAGTTGGTGGTTAGGACTAGCTATCTGTGAGGGGTCCTTTTATCAATGATCACATTTGCAATGCAATCTGGACGTGATATTTGCGCCCACGATCGCATGGCAGGATGCGATCGTATTGGCCACATGTATGAAAAAGCACCGGCAGGGACAGGGGGTGTTTAAGGGGGGAAAATGCCTGAAATAGTTAATGATAAATAGGGCCCCTTACTGAGCTAGCATGCTGTGACTTGTAGTTCCACTACAAGTCACAAATTGCTATTCTTTGAGAAAAATCTGCATAAACATAATAAATGGGCCGTCAGTGAACGTACCGTATGCTCTCCTCCTGTCTGCATGGGCTTCTTCAAACACTCCACAAACATGGGGCCTGATTCAGAGCCGGACGCAATTAGCGCTCACTCGTCCAGAAAATATGGGTGGCTATTCAAATGAACCGTTCGCTCTTTGCGGTCTGTTCACGCCTCTAGGTCTGAGCGAGCAAACAAACTTGCGGTCGTTTTTTTGGAAAAATACGCCCCCTGGCCGCTCGCATCCTACGTCATGTCCGCTATTTATTAGATTAATCGAGTACATCGACCAGCGTATGAACTGCTCGCTATTCTTGCGGTTGGTTTTTGCTACCACAATCTTGCGAGCAGTTCTGGCTATAAAATAACCCAGTGACGTGGTCAATGACGCTCCTGTATTAATTATGCACACCGTTAAAACGCCCGTTTTGACCTTTAAGCACGCCTGCGTTCTGATTTCCACTCCCCGTTTTCAAGCACCTTCCCCTGTTACCACCCACATACGCCTCCTCCTGTCACTCAAAATAGCAGGCATTCGCTGTTTAGCGAACAAACGAATTTCGGCCGCACTGACTGGTTCGCGCAAGCGTATAACGATCCGTACGCATGCGCAATTGGGCAAACATCGCTCGGAGCGAACGAGCGCCCGCTTACGAGCGGCTCTGAATCAGGACCATAGCGCGTAGATGAATTGGCTTTTATTGGAACCCTAGTGTGTATGTCTGCCCATGCGGTAGGGAATATAGGACGTGATACAGAGATTTAGGCAATGCCAATATTGACGCAGTTGAGCAATGGACAGTAATCTGCGAATGCGTCAAGGTACATTACCGGCATAACTGGCAGCGACTTTTTACTCGCAGTGTAATTGATAGGCAGGGAGTGGTTGGGGAAGTGGCGCAAAAAAAATCACAGGCGTGTCGCAACCGTTTTTCGGGCAGCGTCACAGCCTGTGTCCTGCGATCCCGTAGGCAGTTAAGAATGGCTCCGGCGTCTTAGTACATGCGGCCATTCTGTGCGACCGCAGGATTACTTAGAAGGACGACCATCGAGGGATCTGCGACCGATGCCGCTTGGATTTGCAATGACCCCGGTGGGCGTCTCAATGCGAATCCCGGCGTCTGCAACATCCGCATATTTTCGTACAATAGCTGCGTGAACATTCGCAGTTGCGGTGGCATTAGCGTCTGTCTCTGTATCAGGCCCATATATATATATATATATATATATATATATATATACATACATACATACACATATATATATAAATGTAAAAGATGATTTCTCATCTCGAACACAACTGATGCGGCTCACTATGTAAGTGGCACGGCTTACCATCTGTGGCATGTATGAATATCAGTCTGCTTTATCTGATTCATGTCTCCAATGTCTCACTCTTCCTTTCTCTCCTATACCCCCCTCCCCAATCTTCCTCCGCTATCTCCCCTTCTTATTATTCACAGTTAGTTCTCCTTTATCAGAGTTTGTTTGGATAGAAAAAGAAAAGATCCACAATCTGATTGTTCCATTGTCTCGTCCTCCGTATACCAGGCCCCTCTGCGGAATTACGTGCCCCCCCCCCTCCTAACAGCTTGCCAATGCACTTATTATTCTCCTTGTCAATTAGATCTTTACCAAGTCTTCATATTTTTTTTTTTCCAGTGGGCATTTTGCGCTTTGAATGGAGGTGCTTACTATGCAATTATCTAAGACAGAATGGCATTCGGTAAAAAAAAAAAATTAGATGCTGCCTCCGATAGCAAAATATGCAGCTAATTTGTAGTCTACTCATCACTGCAATTTTTTTATTACAGACTATAATTTCTAGACACATAGACAAAGGCTGGTTTGTTGAATAATTAATCACAAGCCGCAGTTAACCCCCTCCGAGAAGAACAGAGACCCAGCGTCCGTCCAGCAGGCGAATGGTTAAAGTACGTAGACCGTTATATCTAAAGGAGTTTATCTCTAATCGTTTCAGATTAAAGGGGCTTCCATAGATTACATTCTAATACTTCTCCTATAGCACAGTGGTTTGCAGAATTTATGACTTCAATGCCACTTTGCTGTTTAGCAGGAGCCTCTGATACGTTTCATAAAGTAGTAGAGAGATAGGTAATCTCATTGGCGCAGAAGCGCTGGTAGAATTAACGTAAGAGTCTTCCTGCATATAAATAATACAGCACTGAAAGAGTTACATTCTCATTTATTTCACCGATATTGGAGTAGACAGTGTTTCATAAAAGTGGTTATAGTTACCAATGATATAAAGAGTAACGCGTTTCGTCTGCTTCATCAGAGAGTTGTTTTAGTTGTACAAGCGGCTGACCTGGAATGGTCTTAGTACAGGGGTGGCCAACCAGTCACAGGCAGAGCCAAAACATATCTGTAGTCAAGCTACAGAACCGATAGCATGCGACAAGCTGTCACGAGGCCACGCCCCATTTTTGTGCGCACGCCCTTGGTATGACATTTGCAGGAGCATGACCCTGTGTCACACCCCCATTTTAAGTCACACTGGGAGCGAGCGCAGCACATTGAAAATACTATATTTGTGCCCCTTATACAGTGCCCCCTAAAGTAATGCCCCTTAAGCAGTGTCCCCTGTATTTGTGCCCCTTAAGCAGTGCCCCCTGTAGTTTTGCCCCTTATGCAGTTCCCCTTGTAGTTTTGCCCCATATGTAGTGCCCCCAGCCCAGTACTTACCTGACCATGCTGGCTTAGGCTCCCGCTGCCACTGACTGGATCTAACTAGATCCAGCAGGCGCGCAGGGCTGGCTCCTCACATTGTGGGTGACGTTGTGATGTCACACGCACACTGCAATCACTGGCCAGCGTTCACAGTTCCAGTGGGAGGAGGCGCATCACAAAACCGATAGAGCCGCGGGTTGGCCACCCCCGTCTTAGCAGAAATCCACATACAGGGCCTGACTCAGAAGTGAGCGCTATTGCGTCTTTTGCTGCAGTGTGACTGCGTCGTTCTGCTAATGCCGCGGCCTACAGGCTTCCTACAGAGGCGCCCGCCTGGCTGCCATGTTAATCCGCCGCTGTGCGTAGTAGAACAAACCATTGGCGGCACTTTCAGATACTGGCAGCTACCCTACGACATCTGAAAATGGCCGTTGGGAGCTTATTGCAACTGTGTCTTTAGACGGGAGTCGCTGACCACAACACGCCCGTGTCAATTGGCTTCTGCAGGTGCCCAGTCGTGTATGTGAGGATGCACGGTGCCATGTAGCCGAATCTGTCTACTGGAAGCAGTTCTCGGTATCTGTTCTTATACTCCATATGTATGCACAGTGCCACTTCTCATGTTGTACTCACAGACAGAAGCTCTCAGTGCTCGTTTTTATTGTGTATGTGATTGGATGAATGGATAGCCCTGTATCTCTTTGGCTCTATAAGCAGGGTCGGACTGGCCGACAGTGGTACAGGGACCCCGCCGCTCCTCTAGGGATCAGATTCCAGACTGTGCACTTGCAGTACGTTACATTATACTGCACAGGACTATGGTGTATTATCTAGAATGCGTTGCTGTTATTATTAATCTGGTACATTATATTGTATGCACCAGCAGTATTTACTATCTATATTTTTAAAGGGACCCAGATCATGCACTCTCTTATAGTTAGCGAAGCCTCTGTAGAGGCTGGACACACCCCTTCTGGAGGCTGGCCACACCCCTAAATACTGGCCCCTATCACTGCAATCCCCCCTCTGGTGGGCCCTTGATGGCCCAGGCTGACACTGTCTATGAGTCACTTTTTCTTTATGTTCTTTATGTTGAACAACCACCTTTAATTTGTACTAGCCTGACCCCAATAAGCTGCCCTTCACCCCTCATTACCTGTAACCGGGAGCAGGTATACATAATACCACACTGCAGCTAATGTGAGGTTTCAAAGTGAATCGCTCCATGTAACTTTTTAAAAAGGTGATTTATTAACTGCTTAATATGCGTCTACTCAACGGTTTTGTGTGCACAGAGGAGAAAGTCCAGTTACAGCTTGTGAGAGGCATCTCCTTACTAATACCTTTACACATCATTACGGGCCGCGGGGCTGCTCTAGCCCAGGACGCAGTCTTCGATTCCGTTGCTGGTGAGCAATATTTTTGGGACTACGCGTGTGCTGCGATGCTGCTGCGGCTCCAGTCGCAGTGCGACTGGCTGGTTGACTGGCTGCGGCCGTTTTGGGGTGGTCGAGAAGGGGGCATGTTCCAGAAAATGGAGGCGTGTCACCTTCGTTTTTTTGGGCGCGTGCTGAACCCAGCGACTGCGCCGTTGGACGAAGCTTCACTGGCCTCGGCAACCGATGATCGAAGGTTCAGCCGATGGTCGCCATTACGATGCGATCTTCGGACGCAGCCAGCGGATCTGAGAAGCCACAGTGGGCGACTTTTTACAAAAAAGAAAGAAAAAAAAAGTAGGGATCCCTCCTGCATCCATTTTCTCGTAATCAGGGGCAGATGCTTATATCTTATATCCCTGGTGGAAAAACTAAAAAAGATAACTTAAAAAAAAACAAAAGTCCTCCCTTAATACCACTTCTTGATTCAATTAAACAACCCCATTACACACAATGCTGCTGTACCTGTCAATCATAAGAATGTCAGCTACATACGCTCTTTTTTACCATATCAGATTTCATGGTAATCTGCTAATCCCGATTCTAATTCAAATATTTTGTCCCACAATCCAAAGAAACCATGATTGCATGAAAGGACATTTACTACACTGGAGAGCGGTGGACTAGGCTAATTTAGTGACGTTGTGCACCTGTTTTGTCTCATTTTACCTATGTATACGGGTAAGCGTATGACATAACAAAAGGAGGATAAAAGTGACGGCAGTGGTGCAATAAATGGCGATGGGAGGCGCTTTGCGGATTAGAGGTGTTGTTAGTAAGGGCCACGTAGGAAATGTAGATACTTCAGAAGGTTCAGTGGATGCAGATTGCTCGCTTAGGTGACCATTTCCGCTTTATTAGTTGGCGACAAGGCTTTTTATTCCTTTGCGCAAAACCATGATTTCATGTATCCTGAGAGCTGGAGATCTGGAAGGAATTTCGAGGTGTTCTCCCTGACACCTGGGAGAGCAGGAAAGCCTCCATGATCCCACCCACTTCCTTAGTGATGTGGGCGGGGCAGGGAAGATGACACCGCCTACACCTCCCCTATAGAATCTGCCATAGGTTGTGTAGTGCGGAATGGGTATGCAATGCCGGCTGTCGGGATACCTCTTGTCAGAATACCGACAGCGGCAAAACGATGGTTGCTATCCCAACAGGGGTCGGGTAAGTATACTTACCCTTCCCCTTCTCCCCCTAAACCTCCCTTATTGTAGCCTATCCCTCCCCACCATAACCCTTCCCGTTAATGCCTAAACCTAAGTCTCCCCCCTTCGCGCCTAAACCTAACCCTCCCCCCTTAGGGCCTAACCCTAACACCACCCCCAGTGGTACCTAACCCCCCCTCGCCTCTAAGGGGTGCCTAACACTAACCTGCCCCCCCAAAACCTAACCCTGCTACACTCCCTAAACCTAACCCTCCCCCCCACACAGCTAACGCTAAGGGCACCCCTGACGTTCGGCGTCCTTTGACACTCTGGCGTCGGGATTAAGATAGGCGTTGACAACCATTTTATGGCCCTCATTCAGACCCGGACGCAAGTGACCGTTCGTACATTGGGCGAACGTAAAAAAATATTTAAATTCAGGCACACGCTCGTATTTTCGTTCGCATCAAAATATCCTCCCCAAACTCAGGCGACCCCTCCTCTAACTAACGAGCGTGCCAAATAGCGAGCGTACATCCCCGAAGTGGTTTGAAGGGAACGCACGCACTAGTACTACCCGGAAGTTGGACTGTCAGATTTCGATTAACTGCTCGTTTATTCTGCCTACCTCCCTCAATCGTAACATGCCAATCAATATATCAATTAGCTTAATTGTTTTTTTTTTGTTTTTTTTACACAATGCAATAAACTTTATTTATGTCCGTGTTTGTGTTTACCCGCAGAATACGTACGGCTTAAACATTCGCTTTTAATTGTCAAAATACATGTTAGCCCCTATTAAATAATTGTTCTATTTGTTTTTCTACCCGTATATTTCCTGGAGTTCAATTCTTTATGTAAATTTGCTTACGCATGTCACTGCATCAAGCCTATCATAAGTCTCAACAGATTTCTGGCCCTGTCGAACACATGACTCATACACTAACCAATAGAATTGCTCCTGTTAATTTCCTAAATACATTAGCCAATCATAAAATTTGGGTGCACTTTATCAAAAATGATTTTTATGAAAAACTTCATTGCCATCATGAGAGCCTCCGCATTCACCAGGCGCGAGCTGCTGGTGCTTACGGAGGTGATGGATAGGCGGATCACCAGCCAGCCTCCACCCATCACCAACCGCGAGAAGCGATCCGCATATGCGGAGGTTCGGGCCCGCCTGCGCTCCTTCGGCTCACGCCGCCATATCGGGCAGCTGGAGCGCAGGTGGTCGGACCTGCAACGGCGGACGCCCCGCTTGCTGGCATGCTTTCGCATGCAGATCGCAGAAAGTAAGTTTAATGGATTTTGTTTTTCATGTTTGTCTTTGTGGCCCTAACTGCATGGCCATGTTTTCCCTGTATTTCATATTTATTCATTTTCCTCATATCTGCATGGCCCTGTTTTCCCTGTATTTCATATTTATTCATTTTCCTCATATCTGCATGGCCCTGTTTTCCCTGTATTTCATATTTATTCATTTTCCTCATATCTGCATGGCCATGTTTTCCCTGTATTTCATATTTATTCATTTTCCTCATATCTGCATTGGCATGTTTTCCCTGTATTTCATATTTATTCATTTTCCTCATATCTGCATGGCCCTGTTTTCCCTGTATTTCATATTTATTCATTTTCCTCATATCTGCATGGCCCTGTTTTCCCTGTATTTCATATTTATTCATTTTCCTCATATCTGCATGGCCATGTTTTCCCTGTATTTCATATTTATTCATTTTCCTCATATCTGCATGGCCATGTTTTCCCTGTATTTCATATTTATTCATTTTCCTCATATCTGCATGGCCATGTTTTCCCTGTATTTCATATTTATTCATTTTCCTCATAACTGCATGGCCATGTTTTCCCTGTATTTCATATTTATTCATTCTCCTCATATCTGTTTTTTTTGGTTTTTTGGGGTGCATTTTAAATTGTTTTTGGGCGCGGATTTGTGTTGAAAATAACCACAATTTGTTTCCCATCTTTTAGGGGCCCAGCGAAGACTACGCCGTCAGTGTCCGGCCAGACGACGATCACGGCCACTCTCCCCAACCCCCAGCCAACACTCCAACTCCACTCCTTCCCCTATTCCCCACTCCTCCCCAGCCTTCCTACACAGCCTGATTTTTCTGGCCTCCTTCCCCTCCGTCCCAATTCCCCCTCTCCTCCAACCACCCCTCTTAGAATGACCCCCTCCCCGGAGTCGGTCATTACCCCACCCCGATCTTTGGGGAATGGACCCACCTCCGAGGAGGACGATGGAGGGCCTTCTGTAGCTGGCGTTGGGTCTTCCGGTATGTTTTTGTTTGCGGTTTTTTATCGTCACAAACTGTTTGTATGTAATCATGGTTTTTTTTTTTGTTTTTGGGTTTTTTTGCTAAACTTTTGTGGTTTTTGGCGATTGCTGTAACCTGTTACTGCTGTTTTCAACATACACATAGCACACCTGTCGGAATTTGGACATAGGCCTTGTATTTTTGCCCTACACCATTTTAGTTTGATGAGTTTTAATGCTGTTTTTTCTTTTTTCTTTTTGTGGAGTTTGGTGTTGTTTTTTTTTTTAATGTGGTTACACTATTGTTGTATTAATCCCCACACTTTTCTCACCCACAGAGGAACAGAGGCGTCGGGCAGATTTATCCGCCTGTGTGGCCCAGATGCACACCAATATCATCGGGGTGCTGGTGGTCCTTGACCGTATGTCGGTCCTCCTTAGGGAATAGTTTTTTATTTTTGGCCCATTATGTAAATAAATTGTTATTTTTGAAGTTACGTTCTGGCTCATTCGTTTTTTCAAAAGCACATATTGTTTACCCTGACATAAGTAGACTGTTCCTGCAAGGATTTCAATTTTTTGACAATAAGAGTGTGTGTTGTATTTTTATGTCAAACAGCCACAAGAAACACCTAACAGTAACAATCTGATTTCCCTTTTTTGGTGTAGTCACAATTAGATATTTCTACATTTTACAGGTTCCTAGTTGGTGTGCAAGCTGCTTAGGCCAATCTTACGAAGCAAAATGATTGTACAAGCTTCCTTTTGGTGTTGGTTTGGACGCTGCAAAAAAAATACATTTTAGCTCAGCTGGCGTCAGTACTGGATTACCCCTTAGTCAAATGTAACGTGTGTGAAACTGGTTACACTTGCTGGTAACGTTCCAAAAAAGGGACAACATTTCAGTCTCAAAACATTTATTATCAACATAACTGAAAAATCAAAGTGGTCACTCACAAACAAAACACACAGTGATAATCTGAGGCCCTGGAGCAAAATGCTGCGGCCAACGTGACCATTGGTCAGGCCCTGGCGGAAAATACCAGGGCCAACATCCGCATCGCCACTGCCCTGGAGCAGCTCGTTCGCCAGCACATGGTGGAGCCGACCTCCCTTCCTGCCGGAACATCAGGATCCTCCACCTCTGGCACAACATCAGCCAATCCTCCAAAATGTGCCTAGCCCTGTGCCTAGTCCAGAGGCCACAACATCTGCCTCTGGACAGGCCAGCCCGATGACATCCCGGACCCGGTCTGGCGCCCTCCCTCCCCCAGCCAAACAGGCGAAAAAACGGTGACACCATTGGCTACTTTTCCCACACTCCTTCTGTGCTTGCCTCATATTCCTTTCTGGCCAAAACTTCCCTCTCCTTTCTTGTGAATTGTTTTTAATTTTTGCATTTACGTTTACCCAAAAATTATTGTTTGCACAATTACTAAATATTGTGGAACACTGCCAAAAATGTTGGAGTTCAATATGTGTATTTTTTTTTGGGTGGATACCAATAAATTTACCACAAATGTACGACTTTGTATTCTGACATTATTGTAAAAATGGGTTACATTTAATCCGGGCCCACAAGCCAACAACGTTCAAAATAAAAAATTCCACATTGAAAAAAAAGGGCTTGTTAAGGAACGTTTAAAACATTACCTAAGGAGGAAAAATCACCTTGCAAACACAAAATGAGGGACCAAACCTAAACATGATGACATTATTGTTACAATAGTCCAAAAACGAACACATTGCGGCCAAAATACACCCCCACAAATGTACGCTAATTGATTGTGTAATCCAGACATTAGCAGCTATGATTTCCACCTGCGTTCGGTTTTGTGCTATCCAAAAAAACTGCTTTCTAAACACATACCAAGCCGTTTTTCAATCCAACACTAATTGAGTTTCTGACAAGCCGTGATTAATCGATGCAACATCGTGGAGTGCCGGGACGGAGGAGAAGGCCATCGCCACTGTGGTCGAGTTATCCAGCCCCTAAGCTGTGCGAGCAGTTTGAAGGGAAAGAGGATCATCCAGTGACGTATGAGTTGGTACGAACACATTTGACGTTCGCATTTGTTAATGTATGTACGCCCAAAAAACGCCTCGCCACGCCTGCGTTTTTCCATCTCCACCCCCGTCAACGCCCAAAAACGGCCTGTTCTGTCAATCACATTTGACATGTCACTTCCTGTACGCTATTTGACGAACGAGACAAAAAAAACTCGCAATCTGCCGTACGCACATGCGCAGTGTAACACCGACGCATGCGCGGTTACTCAACATCGGAACGCAACGAGCGTACTGCTGTTAACGAACGGCTCTGAATGAGGGCCTAAGGCCCTCATTCAGAGCCACTCGCTAGCGGCAGTACGCTCGTTCCGAGCGATGTTCGCACATCTGCGCATGCGTACGGTTTTTAGTACGCATGTGCGAACCAGTCAGTGCGGCCGAAAATCGATGGTACGCAATATAGCGAGGGCCTGCTATTTTGAGTGACAGAATGAGGCGTATGTGGGTGGTAACAGGGGAAGGTGCTTGAAAACGGGGAGTGGAGATCCGAACGCAGGCGTGCTTAAAGGTCAAAACGGGCGTTTTAAGGGAGTGCATAATTAATACAGCAGCGTCATTGACCACGTCACTTGGGTTTTTTTAACTCAGAACTGCTCGCAAAATAGCGGTTGAAAACACCAACCACAAGAATAGCGAGCAGTTCATACGCTGTACGATGTACTCGATTAATCTAATAAATAGCGGACATGACGTATGGTGCGTGCGGCCAGGGGGCGTTTTTATCAAATAAACGAGCGTATGTTTTGCTCGCTCGTTCAGACTTAGAGGTGGGAACAGACTCCAATTTGCGAACGGATCATTTGAATAGCCACCCCTTGTTTTTGAACGAACGACCACAAATAGCGAACGGCTCTGAATCAGGCCCTAAGTCCCTTGTTGGGATTCCCCTGTCGGTATTGAGACCGGTGGCATTGCGCTCGCCGGTCTCATAACTACGTCCCATCTTTCAGGCTATTAGTATAGGGGCGCTCTTCACACTAGTACACAAGGGACAGGCTGAAACCACCATCTTCATATTATCACAGCTGCGAATCCGGATTTTTTTTTTCCCCTTTTAAATCTTACTGCATATATTCGTGTTTGTTTTTAAAATGTTGCTCTCATTTAAGTTTTTTTTTTTTTAAAGCATTCAGGAGCGTGAAAATAAATGATACTGTGTGATTTAACATTATTTGCAATACAAAATAGATATATGCACATTTCTCTTAAATTCCATCAATGTCTACACAGTTTTACGAGTCATTTACGTACTAGATACCTAAAAAATGCTAGAAAAAAAAGCGGACAAGGCCCCGGGTGAGTTTATTTTTGATTGCACATACAAATAAGTAATTCCAAAAACTAATATATCTTTAAATGCACAGCATGAGACCGCTCTATCACGCAAGCGTCCTCGTCGTCACTGTGGCGGCAGATTCTCGTTATATCGGAGCATACAATATTTGTACACCGCTGAAGTAAGGAGCCGGGCACGCGTTTAAGTCACGTTAGATTTTATTTTGATCGTCGTCTCATCCTCTAGTGACCAGAAACAACGGGGGGGCTGTGGAGATAGAGAGTAACCGAGCACCTTCCCTAATTGAGGCGATGTCTACAAAATGGGAACTTCTGCGAGGATGAAGAGACCTCATTGTCTAGGCCAGGAGAGGGCCTTTTGTTTGGGTGTTTTATAGGGCAGAACATCGACAGATCCTCCTATAGATCCCAATGGAACAGCAGCGCGCAAGGGTTACGATCTAGTTCTCACACCTAAAACTTCTCTTTAGCTCTCTCCCGTTTTTCTGAAGTCTAACAAGGTCAATAGGAGGTCAGGGTATGGCTGGTCCTTCCCCCGGGGGCGAGAAATTTTCAGCAGCAAAAAAAAAAAAAATGGGGCGTATTTATGAGGCAGTCTGTTACTTGTTAGAACAAGAGAATGCAGTGTACAGCCTGTGACACTGTGTGAAGCCTGATTGTGCGACTTTCTGTGAGAAAACTAGCAGACGAGTATGTAAACCTTTGTAAGACAAGGTGACGAGAGCGGGCCAGTTGGTAAAACGTCATGATCCTCGAATATTAATTGTCAAAATGGCGTCTTATTCACAAATGCACGGCCCTTTCACACCCACGGGTTCACTAAAACAAAACTAACGGGTTCTGGAAACTTAACTGGGGCAAAATGTGAAAAATTGACAATAAATAATAATTATTATTATTAATTCCAGTTACCATCACTGCACTTATTTGCAGTAAACTATATAAACAGACACTTGCCTCCATTTTTGAACTTGCACACAACAGATATACGTTAGTTGCTGTGAAACAATGTATATTACGCACCGAAATGCACAATTAGTCATTTACAATAAAGCATAAGTCCGCGACCATAACAGGGCTGAGTAGGTGTCCTGAGGACGCCTGGTCGGCTGCGCACACTGCAGTGTACCCGTCTGGAGTGGACCACAGGATGCGCTAGACAGCACTGCACAAGCGATGCTGGCTACAGGGTGCCATTCCAGGCATCCTGCTAGCCACACGCAAGGAGCGTGGGCCGTCCACAGAGCCCTTGCACTTGGGCCCTGATTCAGAGCCGGACGCTCTGACCAGAGCGCTCGCTCTGAATCAGGGCCCACCTCCATAAATATGGAGCGTCCTCCTGGACGCTCGTATAGCTGTGGGTCACCACCCACAGCATATACGAGCGTGCAGGATGATGGTCGCAATGGTCTTGACCATCGCGACCATCGCCACTGCGTGCAGAAGCCTGCGGTTGAGTTTCTCAACCGCAAGGCCAGGAGTGATTTTGGCTCTATCAGAGCCAAAATCACTCCCACTGACATCACTAGTGATGTCAGTGGGGCCGGCTTCTGACGGTAGGCGTTCCCTTGGGAACGCCTCCGTCTGGCAGGCACGCCCCCGTCACGCCTACCAAAGGGGGCGTGCTGTCAATCAACATCGACAGCACGCCCCCTTTGATCAGACACTACGAGCGAAGGAAAGTCCTTCGCTCATTGCGTCTCGCGCATGCGCACGACGGAGCTCCCTCCGTCGTGCGCATGCGTAGTGCAGACCATCGACCCACTTGCGAGCGGACAGCCGCTCGCGAGTGGGTCTGAATCAGGGCCTTGGTGCGGTGGCACGCCCCTAATTACAGCCCTATATACGTTCCAACAATTAGACAAGCAAAATTTGGACAAAATAAGAACCAGCCCCTGTTCTGCCCTAACTCCACTCCACCCAAAACACACCCCTATCCACCCAGAAACCACCACTATTGGACAAAATTCTGCCCCTTTCAATGTTCACTAATCGGGACTGTCCTGGCAAAATCAGAGTAAAGCACAGAGTAAAGGTGGACGCAACTGCGTCTTCAGTAGCAGCGCATCTGAGAATTTCTGCTCATGCCGCAGGAGCCGGCTTCTGCGGCATGAGCAGGAATTCTCAGATCCACTGCCGGCTTCTCAGATCCGCTGCCTGCGTCCGAAGACACAGCATCGGATCCACAGCGCGTCCATCGGGCATCTGAGCATCCCTGAAGCTCTGCGTCCAGGGAACACTGTTGCTGGCTTTGGCATACCCCCAAAAACAGAGGAGACTCAGTACTGCGCCCGTGTCTGAATCAGGCCCTTTATAACCATTGCACAGCATGGAGAAACACTAAAAAAGGGCAACACTGTTTGCAAGAGCTTACAGTCTAAATGTTTAAGATGATAAATTTAAACCTTTTCCGAAATAAAAATATTGTTGAGATGACTTATGTTTTTATATATTTTTTTTACTTTATTATTGTTTGATTATTTTTTAATACAATATCAGAATTTTAACAATATTTATTAATTTGAATGGTTTCCTCGATTTGATTCCGCCATAACAATTACTAAATGTTATTGTTTATTTTATGGTTTCAAATTATTTAAGATTGGTTTGAGATCTGTATGTTCTATTTATCTCTCTACGGGTGTTTGCAACGCCCCCATGACAGCAGTAGAGCTATATTTAATAAACTTTTACTAGCAACACATATAGGACCTTATTCAGAGTCGGTCGCGAGCACCGATGCGCTCGTAACCGACTCGATGGTTAGGCCTGCGCGTGCGCAAGCCCCGGAGCGACAGAGAAACTCTGTCGCTCTGGAGCTCGCTACCAAAGGGGCGGCTGTCGATGTTGATCCACCTGCCCCCGTTTGGTAGGGGGGCCGGGGGGGTGGTTTCCAAAATGGAGGCGTTCCTTTACGAACGCCTACCGTTTTGTGGGCGGCCGCACTCACATCATCAGTGATGTCAGTGGGGAGCTTCCTGCTCCATCAGAGCAGAAAGCTCCCTGGGGCTTACGAGTGCCCAGACCCAACCTTAGGGTCTGGTCGTAAGCCCCGATGGTCGCGATGGTGATCACCATCGCGACCATCAACCTGGTCGGTCGTTAAGCTGTGGGTGGTAACCCATAGCTTAACGGTCGACAAGGAGGCAGCCATTCAGGATGCAAGCAGCCGCCCTGATTCAGTGCGACCGCTTGCAACTAACGACCGCCTCTGAATGAGATCCATAGTGCTTAATAATTGACAAAATGATAGTCAAACCTATGTTGGTTAAATGCACGCCTTCCATTAACAGCAATCTCCTGTTATCCACTTTGAAATGCCTCCCCACTTTGGTACCACCCCACCACTTGACCTCATGAACAGAGAAATACAGCGGGGAAGATGTATCAAGACTTGGAGGCTGATAAAGTGGAGAAATTGCCCACAGCAAGCAATCAGCTTCTGTAATTTCAAAGACTGTGCTAGATAAATAGCAGTTAGGAGCTCGAGGGCAATTGCTTCACATTATCTCTCTCCAAGTCTTGCCACGTCTCCCCATTGTTCTTTAAAAACTCCACTGCCAAACAATCCCTGACACCTGCCAAACAACCAGGGGGGCAACGCCTGACCAAAGCATGATCAATATGAATAACTCAACTAACTGCATTCTGCTTGCTCGACTGAAACCATAAGGTCCTGGAAAAAGTTTTGAAGAGCGATACCCCCCTCTCCCCCCTACTCGTCTTTGGGTGCAGGGCGTGCCATGTGGTCCCCCCTTAATCTACACCGTGCACCTATTATACATATATGCCCAAGCCCCCAGGCTCACAATAGACTTTTAAAGGGAGTAGTGGGATGTATCAGCTATCGCAAGCAGACTGTAATACGTCCCACCCACAATCGCCTGCCTACCAGCATTTTGTATTGCCGGTACGTGGGATCACTTACTCGTTGGGGCAGCTCTTCCGAACTATCCAGGCAATGTACAGACTTTAGGGTTTTTTTCTTTGAGGGGACGGGTCTAAAACAATGTTATTCACTTCAATTTAGCACCGCCCCCTACTTACACATTCATGTATTATCTCCCCATCCCGCCCACCTCGATGGGCTATATGCAGGAGATCTATCCGCTCTTTCGTGGGGAGCGGGGGACTACCAGAAAAATCTGAAGCCTCCCGCACCTTCCGGGAGAGTAACTATGGTCTAAATGCATATGCACAGCCATCGGCTTGGGGAATGGAGAGGGATCCTTCAGATTCCTTTCCAATGATCTTTCTGCGAATAGAGCCTCGTAGACACAAACTCAAGAGCTCACCTTCATACAGGCACATCGCAGCCCCACAGAACGTAATCATTTTACACATCTATCCCTAAATATTGATGTTGCACTGTTGAGATCATTTTAAAATATGGGTGAAGGGGGCTCAAGTGCAGCGGGCCCCCCACCATGAAGTGCCTCCACAGTGCCTCTCACTCACTGAACCGGCTACCTATGCCTCTCCCGCGATGCCATCTTTCTGGTGATGAATTCGGATTGATGGTGCATACGCAGAAGAGAGCAAAGACTCTAACACAATGGCAGAGTCTTTGATAGCTCCTGTGGGTTGGGTACAGGATGCCAGAAGTCAGAATCCCAACGGCGGCATCCCAACAGGATTAGGATACCGACATTTGTCAGACAGTATCTTAACCCTCCCCCTAACCCTCCCCGGTGCCTAAACCTAACCCTACCCTCTTAGTGCCTAACTCTAACATCTCCCCTTTGTGCCTAATCCTAACCCCACTACTTACCGTTGGGATGCCAGCTCCGGGATTCTGGCAGGTATCGGGATTCCGGGGCAGGCATTCTAACTGCAGACATCCCAACTATCTGTATTCTGACCGCATCCCATCTGAATACATCAGGAAGAGATGGCACCACAATAGAAGCATAGTGAGCCGGAGTGCCATGCGGGAGGCACAATATTCTCTTCTCCGTGCAGGGTGTGCACTGCTGGGCCCCCTGCACCTTATAATGTAAACGCCACTGCCCTCTGCCTCCCAGGCATTCCCCTTTAAAACTGTCCCTTACAACATGACTCAACCCCACTTCCTGCCCTCACTCAATAATATAAAACACGAGTGTCGTATCATTGGACAGCAGTGTTAGTATCTGCTGGCTGTCACTGCGGAACCTTGGTGAGAGTAGGTGTAAGATAAAACACACGAGTGTCGTATCATTGGACAGCAGTGTTAGTATCTGCTGGCTGTCACTGCGGAACCTTGGTGAGAGTAGGTGTAAGATAAAACACACGAGTGCCGTATCATTGGACAGCAGTGTTATTATCTGCTGGCTGTCGCTGCAGAATCTTAGTGAGAGTAGATGTAATATAAAACACACGAGTGCCATATCATTGGACAGCAGTGTTAGTATCTGCTGGCTGTCACTGCGGAACCTTGGTGAGAGTAGGTGTAAGATAAAACACACGAGTGCCGTATCATTGGACAGCAGTGTTAGTATCTGCTGGCTGTCGCTGCGGAATCTTAGTGAGAGTAGATGTAATATAAAACACACGAGTGCCGTATCATTGGACAGCAGTGTTAGTATCTGCTGGCTGTCACTGTGGAATCTTGGTGAGAGTAGGTGTAATATAAAACACACGAGTGCCGTATCATTGGACAGCAGTGTTAGTATCTGCTGGCTGTCACTGCGGAACCTTGGTGAAAGTAGGTGTAATATAAAACACACGAGTGCCGTATCATTGGACAGCAGTGTTAGTATCTGCTGGCTGTCACTGCGGAATCTTGGTGAAAGTAGGTGTAATATAAAACACACGAGTGCCGTATCATTGGACAGCAGTGTTAGTATCTGCTGGCTGTCACTGCGGAATCTTGGTGAAAGTAGGTGTAATATAAAACACACGAGTGCCGTATCATTGGACAGCAGTGTTAGTATCTGCTGGCTGTCACTGCGGAATCTTGGTGAAAGTAGGTGTAATATAAAACACACGAGTGCCGTATCATTGGACAGCAGTGTTAGTATCTGCTGGCTGTCACTGCGGAATCTTGGTGAAAGTAGGTGTAATATAAAACACACGAGTGCCGTATCATTGGACAGCAGTGTTAGTATCTGCTGGCTGTCACTGCGGAATCTTGGTGAAAGTAGGCGTGCTCTCTGTTGTTTGTGACATGGGGAAAAGCGATTACACCTAATGGGCAAATGTCCAATTTGTAAGAGCTACATTAGAGGATTTATTTCATATGACCGCACAGAAATGCGTCATAATGCCGCCATTATCTCGCCATTTACACCTAAGCAAACACACGGGTTTGTGTCCCTCTCATTAGTCCCACAAATCTCCTTAACGGAAAACTGGAAAGCTCTTTATCCATTCATGTAGTGAATGTGCGATTAACACTCTCCGGCCTGAAATGCCGCCTGGCATATACAGGGTTAAACATTATGGCCGGCACAGCCCCACGGGGCGTTCTGGCAGGCTCCACGGTTTTAACCTCAAGACCGTCACACGTTTTCCCCACATGGGAAACACTTAAAGGAACGCCAGCGCACAATAGGCCGATGGTGTATTGATTCATCACTATTTAAGGCTTAAACAGGATTTAGGTGGATCACAGAGTGGGGCTGATTGCTTTGGATTAAACCTAACTAACCATTTTGACGCTGCAAAAAGGTCAGCAGGAGACTACATCCAGATTCTGCAAGAGAGAGAGAAAAGTATATGTGAATATATTAAATATGGGATTATAGTCATCACCCCTCTGCCTGGGTATGCTGGGACCTGTAGTTCCACCATGACTGGAGAGCTACAGATTTACTAAGCTCCTCTTTCTGTCATAAGGATATAATAAGCTGAGGAGTTGGGGTGGAGGCGCAGGAGTGCAAGGGAAGCGTAACCATGCCCACCAATATGTTGGGTCAGTGCCCGCTACCACCCCGCCAGTAGCAGGTCCTGCGCCATGTCTCAGAGACCCTCTGTTCAACAGATCATCCCTGCCCACAGGACTGTAGCCCCTAAATGTCTTCTGGGCTCACAGAAAGGCCCGTTAGTAGCGTTGCCATCTTCCTATCAACACCATTACCACTGAGTGCTACAGCCCATGTGTAGGTACAATGAGCCCGGGGGCCTCCCGGAAGTTCCAGGAGAGTAGGTAAAGTAAGTGTGATTAATACTTTCTTAGTTTTATAAAGATGACCTCCAGGACAATGTAATGTAGCAACTCACTGCATTATGTTGTGGTGGGCTGGCCACATGATGACACAGTTCACAGCAGGATCTGAATAGTGTAAGGAGCAAGGTCCCACAGCAGCACAGAGTATATCAGGAAATGAGCGATATGTTAATGAGGCCCTCGGGGCAGGGCTGCATGTGACAGGAGCAGAGAAGGGAAATAGTGGTTGCAGGAAGCCACAGACATAAATTATGTAGTGGAAGGAGCAGGGTCACATCAGCAGCACAGAGTATATCAGGAAATGATACATGTGTTAGTGAGGATAGGGCTGCGAGTGACATGGGCAGTGATATGATTTGAAGAGGGGAAAGAAGGCAACAGAAAGACACAGACAGAGTTACACAGAGGGAGAAGCATGGTCCCCCAGCAGCACAGAGTATATCAGGAGATGAGTGATGTGTCAGTGAGGACAGGGCTACATGTGATAGGAGCAGTGACATGATGTGAGGAGGGGAATGGAGGCAGCAGGAGGCCACAGACTGAGAGTTAAATAGTGGGAGGAGCATGGTCCCCCAGCAGCACAGAATATATCAGGAGATGAGTGATGTGTTAGTGAGGACAGGGCTGTATGTGACAGGGGCAGTGACATGATGTGAGGAGGGGAATGGAGGCAGCAGGAAGCCACAGACTGAGAGTTATATAGTGGGAGGAGGGTCCCCAGCAGCACAGAGTATATCAGGAGATGAGTAATGTGTTAGTGAGGACAGGGCTGCATGTGACAGGGTCAGTGACATGATGTGAGGAGGGGAATGGAGGCAGCAGGAAGCCACAGACTGAGAGTTATATAGTGGGAGGAGTATTGTCCCCAGCAGCACAGAGTATACCAGGAGATGAGTGATGTGTTAGTGAGGACAGGGCTGCATGTGACAGGGTCAGTGACATGATGTGAGGAGGGGAATGGAGGCAGCAGGAGGCCACAGACTGAGCGTTATATAGTGGGAGGAGCAGGGTCCCCAGCAGCACAGAGTATATCAGGAGATAAGTAATGTGTCAGTGAGGACAGGGCTGCATGTGACAGGTGCAGTGACATGATGTGAGGAGGGGAATGGAGGCAGCAAGAAACCACCGACTGAGAGTTATATAGTGGGAAAAGTAGGGTCCCCAGCAGCACAGAGTATATCAGGAGATGAGTGATGTGTCAGTGAGGACAGGGCTGCATGTGACAGGACAGTGACATGATGTGAGGAGGGGAATGGAGGCAGCAGGAAGCCACAGACTGAGAGTTATATAGTGGGAGGAGTAGGGTCCCCAGCAGCACAGAATATATCAGGAGATGAGTGATGTGTTAGTGAGGACAGGGCTGTATGTGACAGGGTCAGTGACATGATGTGAGGAGGGGAATGGAGGCAGCAGGAAGCCACAGACTGAGAGTTATATAGTGGGAGGAGGGTCCCCAGCAGCACAGAGTATATCAGGAGATGAGTAATGTGTTAGTGAGGACAGGGCTGCATGTGACAGGGTCAGTGACATGATGTGAGGAGGGGAATGGAGGCAGCAGGAAGCCACAGACTGAGAGTTATATAGTGGGAGGAGTATTGTCCCCAGCAGCACAGAGTATACCAGGAGATGAGTGATGTGTTAGTGAGGACAGGGCTGCATGTGACAGGGTCAGTGACATGATGTGAGGAGGGGAATGGAGGCAGCAGGAAGTCACAGACTGAGTTACATAGTGGGAGGAGCAGGGTCCCCAGCAGCACAGAGTACATCAGGAGATGAGTAATGTGTTAGTGAGGACAGGGCTGCATGTGACAGGGTCAGTGACATGATGTGAGGAGGGGAATGGAGGCAGCAGGAAGCCACAGACTGAGAGTTATATAGTGGGAGGAGGGTCCCCAGCAGCACAGAGTATATCAGGAGATGAGTAATGTGTTAGTGAGGACAGGGCTGCATGTGACAGGGTCAGTGACATGATGTGAGGAGGGGAATGGAGGCAGCAGGAAGCCACAGACTGAGAGTTATATAGTGGGAGGAGCAGGGTCCCCAGCAGCACAGAGTATATCAGGAGATGAGTGATGTGTTAGTGAGGACAGGGCTGCATGTGACAGGGGCAGTGACATGATGTGAGGAGGGGAATGGAGGCAGCAGGAGGCCACAGACTGAGCGTTATATAGTGGGAGGAGCAGGGTCCCCAGCAGCACAAAGTATATCAGGAGATAAGTTATGTGTCAGTGAGGACAGGGCTGCATGTGACAGGGGCAGTGACATGATGTGAGGAGGGGAATGGAGGAAGCAGGAGGCCACAGACTGAGAGTTATATAGTGGATGGAGCAGGGTCCCCAGCAGCACAGAGTATATCAGGAGATGAGTGCTGCGTTAGTGAGGACAAGGCTGCATGTGACAGGGGCAGTGACATGATGTGAGGAGGGGAATGGAGGCAGCAGGAAGTCACAGACTGAGTTACATAGTGGGAGGAGCAGGGTCCCCCAGCAGCACAGAGTATATCAGGAGATGAGTGATGTGTCAGTGAGGACAGGGCTGCATGTGACAGGGTCAGTGACATGATGTGAGGAGGGGAATGGAGGCAGCAGGAAGCCACAGGCTGAGAGTTATATAGTGGGAGGATCAGGGTCCCCCAGCAGCACAGAGTATATCAGGAGATGAGTGATGTGTTAGTGAGGACAGGGCTGTAGGTGACACGGGCAGTGACATGATGTGAGGAGGGGAATGGAGGCAGCAGGAAGTCACAGACAGAGTTACATAGTGGGAGGAGCAGGGTCCCCCAGCAGCACAGAGTATATCAGGAGATGAGTGATGTGTGAGGACAGGGCTGCATGTGACAGGGGCAGTGACATGATGTGAGGAGGGGAATGGAGGACGCAGGAAGACAATGTGAACTGAGATTTAGACAGTAAAACAAGCAGGTTCCCCATCATTAGAGTAGTTATATAGGGCCACTGTCACACTGATTCAGGAAGATTGTTTTATTTTGGATATATGTGTACATTGCAAACAAGCACTGTTTCCCTGTACTTTTATTTTTATTGTCTAAATGCATTTTATTTGCCAATTGAAGTAAAATTCTCGGATCCTGGAACATTGTTATGAAGCCACAAGAAAAGATATTTTATTTTGATGCCTTATCACATTTGCAGGCAAGCTGAGAATACTGTATGTTACAGTGTACTGTCAGGGGATGGTACAAGACCATTTATCATTCTATACAGCTGAGACAAGGTCACTGACCTCCTAGGTAAGTCATCTTCTGCCGTATAGCTTGTTTGTTCGCCCCAGAATACATCTTGTAAGTGTTCAGTGTTGGAATAATATCTGATAGTAATATATAGTGGTGCAATTTAATAAAGGGGTTTGGGGAGGTGGTCCAGGGCCCCGCTTTATTAAAGGGACCACATGTTCCACTATGAAAGGCAGCGCTGCAAGCGTTAACTTGACAAGAGCTGACGTGGGTCTGGTGTGAGGGAGTTGCAAGGAACTGGTCACTAGAAATGTAACTAGAAATCACAATAGCTACTAAACATATTAGGTGAGTAATATGCTGGAGCACAGAGGGCCCGATTCAGACCCGGACGTTAAGCCGCGGACCCCCGTTTGCAAATGCGTCAATATGCGCATGCGGGATTCACTCACTGCGCTCGGGAATTGTGCGCTCGTAGTACACAGACTGGACGCTACATTGAGTGACAGATAGCGCCGTTTGTGGGTGGTAACAGGGGAAGGTGCTTATGAACGGGGGAGTGATGATGTGAACGCAGACGTGTCTGGGCGTCTAAACGGCGTTTTATGGGTGTGCATAATTAGCAAAGATGCGTCACTGTACACGTCACTTGGTTGTATTTCAGCCTGCAGTGATCGCAGTGCTTTCAGTGGGGAAGGGTCTACCTCAAACGCTGCGTGCAGCTCCGATGGTTCTCGATGGTTCTGATTAATCATACACTTCCTAGAGATGACGTGGGCTAAGAAAGAAATATGGGCGTCTTTAGACCGGCGTGCGTTCGCTCTGCCGTCACTCTCTAAGACATAGAGGACGTCCTTACACCAGGCAGAGCGATCTCGGAATTTGCATACCCGGCTTCTTTTAAATAGCGAGAGAGCGCAGCTTAGCGTCCGGGTCTGAATCGGCCCCCTGAGTCCATAAACTATTAGCAGAACAATGGTGATCAATTATAGTACCTGTGTGCTAATGTTACTATGGAGTGCAAGCGCAAAGCATATTGTGCTGGGTGCAGTAGTTCTTCAGACAAGTTGGCGAACCTGGGTATAATGTATCTGGTCAAAATGTGGCGGTGGTAGTGAATTAATGTATTATGTAGTTGTTGGTGCTGGTGGTGGTTAGTCCACACCCCGTACAGCGTAATCAGTTCTTAGATTTATTATATCAGGTAGAACAACAGGTAACATATGACACAGGGATATCACAGGCATAACAATGATAGGTATAACATATGGATTGTGGCAGCTGAGCTCCGGAAGGTCCTAGTGACCGCCGGCTAAAGGCCCCGGTACATCAGATAGCGTTCCCGCTAGGCTGTTTTAGCAGGGCGCGGCGCCCTGCCCTCCTTCTGGAGGGCAAAAAGCGCCCTGCCCTAACAGCCTGCGGGAGCCGTTCTCACCCGCGGGACGCAGAGTCCCGCGGGTGGACAAACATGCGGTGACCCGGTCACCGCCGGAGAATAGACGCCAGGCGCATGCGCCCGGCATCTATTCTCCCTTTCTGCAGCGCTTGGGGGCTGCCCGGCATGTCCGTAAGCGCCGGGCACGCCCCCAAGTATGACGAAAAGGGGACGCGTCTTATAGACACGCCCCCTTTTCATAACCACGCCCCCTTTTCGGACGCGCACGCACAAGATTGCCCTCTCTAGCTCCGGCGCCCTGCCTGCCGCCGGAGCTAGAGGGAACACTAATCAGAGATTGATTGCAGCAATCGTGCAATTTGCAATCGATTGTGTATAAAAATCTTTCCCTTTATCAATCGATTGTGGCAATTCTGAAATCTGCAATCGATTGAAAAAGTGAAAGATTTCTATACACAATCAATTGCAAATTGCACAATTGCTGCAATCAATCTCTGATGTATGGGGGGCCTTAACTCCCTTTAAGGATGGTCAAGTAGCCACAAAACTCTCCAACGTTTACATAAGCAAAATCGGAACAAAAAAAGCCGCGCATCCCATCTGTTCAAACTCCACCCATTCATGCCCAGACGTCACCCCTTCCTGTCCTGAAATACCCACGCTTATTCATGACTCCTCCCATCTTGAGATCCATAAATCGGGACTGTCCCGCAAAAATCAGGACATTCTGGAGGTATGTACTTATGTGTATGTCTTATATCCTGATTTTTCAGCAAGATTCTTTAACTCACAAAGCCTAGTTTCCCATAACTGAGACTCCCGTTACATCCAAATAAACAGGATGACTGAGTACGGGATTTAAAATCGTTTTATTTCATTTAACGACCCCAAATGGAAGCTGAACAAAAAAAGCAATTGTCATCAGTACATTTCGGCATCAAGGTTTTTCATTTCGAAATGACGTGGTGACTTGCCGTGGTTAAATACCAGCAATGGTCCAGTGGTAGATGTAGTTTGCCCTGGTGGAACTAAGGGCCTGATTCAGAGTCGAACGCAAGTAGCGCCTGCTCGTCCAGAAAATAGGGGTGGCTATTCAAATGAACCGTTCGCTCTTTGCGGTCTGTTCACGCCTCTAGGTCTGAACGAGCGAACAAAACTTGTGGTCGTTTTTTGGATAAATACGCCCCCTGGCCGCTCGCATCCTACGTCATGTCCGCTATTTATTAGATTATTCGAGTACATCGACCAGCGTATGAGCTGCTCGCTATTCTTGGGGTTGGTTTTTCCTACCACAATTTTGCGAGCAGTTCTGACTATAAAATAACCCAGTGACGTGGTCAATGACGCTGCTGTTTTAATTATGCACACCCATAATACGCCTGTTTTGACCTTTAAGCACGCCTGCGATCGGATCTCCACTCCCCGTTTTCAAGCACCTTCCCCTGTTACCACCCACATACGCCTCTTTCTGTCACTCAAATTATCAGGCATTCGCTATTTTGCGAGCACATGAATTTCGACCGCACTGACTGGTTAGCGCATGCGTATAACGATCCGTACGCATGCACAGTTGGGCAAACATCGCTCGGAGCGAACGAGCGGCCGCTTACGAGCGGCTCTGAATCAGGCCCAGAGTGCAGATACCTTAAACAGTGTTGTCCCAAAGAAGCAATAAGGTCACCCAGGGGAGGGATCTCAGGAATTGGACTAACGGCGAGCACCTACAAGCAATTACTCTCTGGGCTCAGGATCTGTTGCATTTCATTAACCAAACAAACCAAACAGTCAGATGTGTTCAGTAAAAGTTTTGCTGCCCAGTCGGACAATTAGCACTTGAAGTCTGATCAGTGGTGACAACCTTGTCAGGTTGGGAGTTTGTACCATAGCTGGCAGGTGTTAGAGCACATTCCCCTGTATCTTTTTCAGATCCCATCTTCCGGTGGCAGACGGATTTCTGTAAGTATTACAGATCAGCGCTCCAGCGCTGGGATACATCTGTTAGTTGGTGAGAGCACGGACCTCTCATTAATTCCATCAAATGTAGCCACAGACTAATTGTCGGGCTGCTTGCTCATTAATTGTGAGATCAAACAGAAAGTTATTCAACAATGATCTGTGGAGGTGGAAAAATACTAATTAGGAAGGAAGTAGGGAGAGAAGACTCACTCAACTGTTTCAAATGAAAAACATGCACCATAATTCTGCAGTACAGGTGCACAGGCTTCAGACAATTAATAGAGCCGAGCACATTAAGACGTTCACTCCGTGCGGCTGGATCTAGGAATACTTCACCTTTATCCTTTAACTTAAATCCTCCCTGAGGCTAAAAACTAATTGCATTCTGCGTATTCTTGTTTTCACCTCAGTAGGTTAAAAATGACTTAAAAAAAATCTCAGTGTTGAATCGTGTGGCGTCTGTTCCTACAGTTGAAAAATAATTATTCTTTGATGCCTATTGGCTTGTTATTACGTCACGCTCATGGTGGGCTATTGTTTCTGTACTCCTTTACTAGGACTGTTTAGTCGAGCAGAAGTGTTTCTCAGTGTACGATTTGATCAGGGGTTTATAACCGAGGAGGGTATCCATACCCTTTGGGGTTATAGGAAACAAATAATGGGGGTTTGGGATTAGATGACTATAAACTAGATCAAAAATAGTCTACTTGCATAGGAGGGCGAATGGTGGAAAGCCAGCGAGTGTGAAAGTCCGTGGCTCCTTGTACTTTCCTGCCGAGCACGCCATAAATTCTTAACACTGGACTATCATTTATGTGCTCTCGTGTTGAGTTGCCTTCGGCATTTGATGAGAGGTGGGTGTGTTACACTAATGCTCTTTGAAAAGGAAAGTTGACGTGCAGTATTGGACCTGAAATCAAGGTGGAGAAAGTGACAAGATGTGTCAGGTGACGTGCGAGTACCATTATCAGTCAGTACACTTCAGTTCCATGTTTTGATTGCACAAAGACAGCAACAATCCCCCAAGTTGTAGCTAGCTTGTGTATGGGATTTGCTGCTTTTCTACAAATAAGTATGAAAATGGTCATTCAGCGGTTCTGTTCCCTGCTATCCATATGTGCAGTAACACCAAGCTATTGACATCTTTGGAAGTCATACTGCAACCTAATAGGACTGCATTATACCTCTGTAATAATTTTTATTTTTTTCTTATTTTATACATTTACATTTTAAAATTTGGTATAACAAAGTCCAGATCAGAAAGGTGGCTCGTGCATGCGAAGATCTGCGGAGACTGGCCTGGTAAAGCGGTAAATTAGACTTTATCACTCCATGCAAGTATCTCTGGGGCAGCTAGGTAGCTCTTGGATCCCCTAGAGGGGAGGCAATCGGGAAGCCGACTGCCTAAATACCGGCAGCCGGCTTCCCGACTGCCATTTCCCGGCAAGGGTGAAATGCCGGGCGTCTAGATGTAGACGCCCGCATTTCCCCGACGCAGCCGCGGGGAGGGAGGGTTAGGTTTAGGGCTCCCGGGGGGGACTTAGGGTTAGGCACCCCCACGGGAGGGTTAGGGTTAGGCTAGGGGGAGGGAGGGTTAGGGTTAGGCACCCCCGGGGGGGGGGACTTAGGTTTAGGCAGCGGGGAAGGGGGTGGTTAGGGTTAGGCACTTGGGGGGGAAGTTAGGGTTAGGCACCCCTAAGGAGGGTTAGGGGGGTTAGGTTAGTAAATACTTACCTATCCACGATCGGGATTTCCAGCGCTGTCGGGCTGCTGCTGACGGGAATCGAACCGGCGGTATTTCATACCAATTCCCCCTAGAGAGAGTATTTTTTTTTTCTTATTGTTGATAGGTCGATTAGATGAATGAAATTGGCCCATACGAGACCGAATGTTGGTCGATTGAATGGCTGCAAATTGTAACATATGTACAGTAGGCACAAAAAAAGGTTATGGTTCTAGAGCAACATTTTATTGGAAACGTTTAAACTGGTACATAGCAACCAAAGTATGGTGACATTATGACTGGCATGTCAACGTGTGTCCTGTCGTTGCTCGATGACAGCCGTTTCGTCATATACGTACACTTGACTCTCGGGCTGTGGCCAGTTTTAATGCTATTAGCATATTTGTTCACGGGGCCGTCGGAAACTCAGACAGGCCTGGGTACTTGGGGGCGTTGGAAGTGGCCAAAGCTGGGAGGGATGGCCATGCCCTTTCCAAAAATAAAAAATAGTAAGTGCAGCGCCATGAAACAAAAGCGCATGGTGCACTTAGGGACATTTATCCCCCTCAGCAGCTGATCCAGGCCCCCGCCAGCCCCTCTAACACCTCGGCACCCTTGTTTGTTACATTTTAAAACCAGAGTGTCAAATTAAGCTTTGATATGCTTCATAAGACTAGAGAAATGGGAAATGTCTTGCTGCCGCTGTGTGTGTGTGTGTACCAATTTTCTTTATATCTGGTCTGGTATTAAGAAAAAAATGTCACAGCCCTTAGGAAATGTATTTGAACGTTTTCTGCCACCAGGGCCGTAACTACTGTAGGGCGAGCGGTGCCACCATTTAAATCGCAGAGCCTAGGAGGTGGCATCATTGACAGCACCTGTATCTGGCACTGGACTAGTCTCTGGTCCTTGGCAGCAAGCCAAAGTGTTGCCCAGAGTGTTTTAAGGACCCCCCCCCCTGCTTCTCTTTGATCCCGACGGCCCATCCTGCAACATTTCAGGATACATTTATTTGTCTGTAATAAAGATTTGTGTGTTGTCTGATTTTGAACCTTCCTACCGACTCATTACTAGTCGGCCATTCTCCTGAGCAGCTTCTCGTGGTTGTCGGCTGTCCCCAGTTACGATGTTAATGGACAGCGTGGCCCAGTTCAGCTCTGTTTAGCAAAATCGTGTTTCCTCCTTCATCTTTCTCCCTGGTAATGCAAGAACTGACACCGTTTAATTTATAAACTCCATTATGGAGTCACTAATCTACTAATGGAGTGGAATCCCCTGCTCGCTAATCCTTCACTCGCACATTAAGGGTAGCTAATACCACAAAAGGCTATCAACGCTTCCCCCCTCTTCCAGCGCCCAGCACTCCACTCCCCGTCACTTAACACTGAATACTATACTGTTCTCTGGGAACTGGGGAGGCCACATAAGAAGCCTAGGTGAGACCTGTGATATCGCCCGATGAAGACGGATTGGGTGGATGTTTTTATTTTAAAAGGAACAGCTGGGGGAGCAGCTTCAGTATTACTTATGTCTGATTTATGCCCAGTTTAATTTTGCATAAATCTTCGCAAGAATCTGTATCAATGAGCTTCAAAGAGGAGAAGACCGATTCTGCTGGAGACGCCATGGCCACAATGCTTTGGCACGACTGACCTGTTTAAAGCTCCATGGATCTGTGGTCCTATCATTACGACTAGTCATTAAGAACCAGTTTTGTGTGTGGGCCATATTAAATATTTCTGGGGAGCAATAATTACAAATATCAATGCATGGTTTTGGGTTGAATTTCACACTCTTTCTTTTTCCCCTTGTTGTACCTCGAAGCTATTTGTTACTTCATTAGATGATGTTGTCTTTCCGAGCCTTAAACCAGCCACTACTATTAAAGTGGCTGGCCACTTCTGAACAACTGCAGCCATTTAGCCCGCTCCTGCCCCATGTAGTTTTTCGGTACGGAGCCCCCTGTTACCTGCATTGGGCTGCTGGTCAGTGGCATCGACAGAATTGGAGGGTACAGCACTGTCAAACATGGCAGACTGGGCCCACCTTGGCTTGGCAGCTAGGACAGGGAGCCTGGCGAGTATTAGGCCACCAGCTTGAATCTCCCATCCAGCCAACCTGACAGCGTTCTCTTCTGCAAGCTGTCAGCGCAGTGGAATGGGGAAATGAACGCGGCATACTGTATAATGGCGACCCTATGCTTCGGGGGGAGGGAGGGTTCTTTGACACTGTTTTTTAAGGTACCCTCAGCTAAATAGCTGGGATTATCTAAAATTAGTCAACTCTTTAACCATGATCCACCAGCGGGCCCCGGGCCTAGAGACGTGTTTGACAAATGGTATACCTAATATAAGTGACTTTTAATTGCGTTTAATGTCTCATTATTAGAGATGAGCAAAAAATCACAATGAAATTTAAGTTTTGCAGCGTAACGAGTCGAGGTGTGAAGTTGTGGAGACATAGGGGATATATTTACTAAGGTGCGGGTTTTTAGATGTAGAGGTGTTGCCCATAGCTACCAATCAGATTTAAATTAACATTTATCTAGAAGATAATAGCTAGAATCTGATTGCTTGGACAACACCTCCACTTCTATAAACCCGCACTTTAGTAAATTTACCCCGTAGTCATCAAATTCCACTTTTGTTCCGCCATGTGATGGAATTCTGTACTGTGAGCCTCTCAGAGATGTACAGTATGCTATAGGACACCAATGGGCGTGCTAAAATATGCGAAAACCTCACTGCTGCGTCCTAATTCGGCCCTGTATTGGTATATTTGCATTTCTCGGATACAGAATCTTTGAATAGAGATGGGGTGACAGACAGTCCCTCCGGCCTGTGATGTGGAGGTGGTAGGACTGGGAACGCAATTATTTTTACAAAACAGTTTTAAAAATGTAAATCTCTCTCTAATCTGTTCCGCTAACCAAGAATGTCTGTATGCACATTATTGTGCAATTGAATATAATTGCGTATACTGCATAAAATATATTATGTTGTAGGCCTCCCCTGACATTGTCTGAAGGCCATCCAATAACTTTGGGCTGAGTATGTACATAAATGCATTGTCCTGTTTGTGGCATTATATAGTGCAGCACACTTTGCTACATTTTTCATTTATTGTTTGTTCAAATCTGGTAAAAACCAGAACATTTCCATAATAATGGGTATTTTCAGTATATATAGCACAGTTCCTCCCTAGGTGAAAGGTTGACATTATAGAGCTGATTCTATTACTTGGCGATTGGTCACGTAAAACTGTTCAATATAAAAAGGATTAAAAAAGATATGGCAATATCACTTATCGTAATAACAGATATTTTCGTTGGGGTAACCGCCCGGGTAAATTATTAGCGCATTTGGTGAAATCTGCAACTGCACCTAAGCGTATTTCATCCATTCAATTAGATTCGGGTTCAATGGGCTCCACTCCAAACCAGATTAGTGGGGCTTTCCTTAGGCACTTTGCATCTTTCTATTTGGAATCTCCTGACCACCCCACACAAGGTATGGAATTTTTGTATAAGGCCAATCTTCCAACTCTTACGGAGGAAGACAGAAACATTTTAACGGCCCCAATTACTGATTTAGAAATTATGTCACTTATAAAAGGTTTACCTACAGGTAAAACGCCAGATCCAGGTGGTCTGTCAGCGGCCTATTATAAATTACTATCCCCCACACCTTGTCCCTCATCTTTCTAATCTCTTTCACTCTATTTTGCAAGGTGAACCAGCTCCAAAAGATTTTAATATAGCTCGGGTCATCCTATTACCAAAACCAGATAAGGACCCTATGCTAGTTACCTCGTATAGGCCGATTTCCCTTTTGAATCAGGATATGAAACTTTTTACAAAACTATTATCGACAAGACTACAGTTGATACTTACCTAAAATTCTTCATCCCGCTCAAACCGGTTTTCTTAAAAATCGTCATTTAGTACATAATATAAGAACACTCCTGACAGTCATGATTAAAACCCACCAGATTCGGGGAAAAGATAGTATCGTTGTCAGCTGTGACGCAGATAAAGCTTTTCTTACCAGGGATTCGGCTCGAAATGTACCCATATCTTGATGCTTTATATCACATGCCAACAGCTTTTCTGACCATAAATGCATTAAATACAAGATCGTTTAATCTTTTTCGTGGTACAAGACAGGGTTGTCCGCTGTCCCCGCTTCTATTTAACTTGGCTCTGGATCCTCTTATCAGGCTTATCTTTAAAGAGACTAGATGGCGAGGCATTATGTTGGCGCAAACAGAAATAAAATGTTCTACATTTGCGGATGATTTGTTATTATATTTAGCTGACCCTAAATTACCAATGCCTTACGTGCTAGACTTATTTGAAGCTTTTGAATTAATATCGGGAATGAAAATTAACTACACTAAAACCGTGGCCCTAACCGTGGCCAAATTGGGCTGGCGGGAATCATTTCCATTTAAATGGGCTACTGATGTTGGCATCACCTATCTGGGTACTAAAATTCCGTCTCATCCTGCTAATCTATGTGATATTAACTATTTCCCTCTCTTGTCAAAGACCATTTCGGATTTTAATAAATAGTCACATCTTCCCCTATCATATCTGGGTAGTTGTCACCTATATAAGATGATAGGTTTCCCCAGATTCCTTTATGTTGCGCAAATGCTCCCAATAATTCCGCCTAAAAGATTTCTGGCAAATTTGAACAAAGCACTGACAAAATTTATATGGGCAGGGAAACGTCCGAGAATATCCTTATTTAAATTGCAGAAAAAAAAGGAGTTAGGAGGGGTTAATTGTCTTCGTAATTATACCCTGGCCGCAAATTACAGAGTGGCGCTGGATTGGATTGGGGGATCTGATGTTTACATGCAGCGACATATTGAACAATCCTTTATTCCTATTTCACTTAAAGACAATATCTTGCTATACTCCACGTGTATGGCGTGGAGATTGACTAGATCTAGCCTAAAACTGCCCAAAACTAAATCTATTTTTCTGCCATTATGGGGGAACCCATGTTTTCCACCTGGCCAGAATTCATCTATATTTAAAATATGGCATGATACGGGATTATGTTATATTTACCAATTCTTGAATATTGAAGATTTAACTCCAATTACTAGATCGCAATTACAAGAAAAATTTCCCTCCCTTTCTATCCCATTATTTCCGTATTTACAAGCTGTCAGCTATGCGCAAACCTCCTTAAGGAGTCAAAATTTTAACTTAGATCAAATATGCTCTCTTGATAGGATACTATATTATAAGCCTAAAGACCCCCTCACTACTTCCACCATATATATCCATTCTCGCCCTGAGCTTGATTTGGAAACCGGCTCGGTAGGCTTGTTGAAATAGAAGGAGGTATTCCCTGAACTTACCATGGCAAACATGCTAGATGCATATAGGAGACTCAATAAACTTATAGCTTCATCATCATATATGGAGACGCATATTAAAATTCTGCACAGGGCTTATTTCACCCCAAAACTAAAATTTGTCAACATATATGGAGTGTAGAATTACAAAAGGCAATCGTGTTCTACTGATTAAACTGCAAAAAAAACTATCCTGTCGCACTGGATCTTGTCAGAACCTATCCCCATACATTTATTTCACACTAAATTCTCCTTTTTATTTTTTATGGACTGGACCGAAACTTCTTTACATAAAGAGAAAATGACAGTCAGGTTTTTTGATGTTTGGCTCCCATATGTCCTCACACTTTCTGATGTTATAAAGGAAGCATTTGCGAAAATGTTTCGGTTTTGACAACCTGGTACAATTTGGAGGTAGTGTCCACAGGTGTGCCATTCTAATAGATTTAGATAGGTTATTATGTGTTTGCTCTAATTTGATAAGGAATATTATAGATCCCTTTTTGTCAATGTTCCATGGTTCTAAAATATATGCTTTTTGCTATATTTACTATGTTTAATTTACCTGATATTGCAATATTTATGTAGTTTGTTATTTTGTCAATCTGTCAATAAAACATTTGTTAAAAAAAAATAGGCCTTGCTAGCCAATCATGTTCATAGAACCTCCTGATATCCAGGATGGTCTGATTCAGACGCTGGCATCCCGACCGCCTGGATACCGAAGGTAAGTAGCGGGGTGGGGGGGGGTTAGGTTTAGGGAATCAGTATGTAATACCGCTGGCTGGTTCAAATCCAGACAGCGGAAGCCCAGCAGGGCTGAAGCCCCCGACAGGTAAAAAGGTAAGTATAACTAACCCTATTCTCCCCACCAACCCTAACCCCCCCCCGTTCCCACAGCCTAACCCTAAGGGTCCCGGGGTGGTGCCTAACCGTAACCTCCCCCCGGGGGTGCCTAACCCTAACCACCCCTTCCCCTAGCCTAAACCTAACCCTCCCGGGGGGGGAGTGCCTGAACCTTAAGTCCCCCTCGGGAGCCCCTAACCCTCCCCCCCCCGCAGCTGTCCGCTCCCGATGCCCGGCTTACCTTCGATCAAGATGCCGGGTGTTTCGACCGTCGGCTTCCTGACTGCATCCCGGGTTTAGGGGTAAGGCACTAGGGGGAAGGTTAAGGTTAGGTACTAAGGGGGGAAGGTTAGGGTTAGGCACCAAAGAGAGAGGGTTAGCATACCGAATAATAAGTGTCGGGATGCTTGACCTGTCGAGAAGCTGGTGTCGGGATTCTGGCCCTGATTCAGAGCCGGACGCTCTGACAGAGCGCTCGCTCTGAATCAGGGCCGTCCCTCCTCCTTTTTGGATCGGCCTCCTGGCCGCTCGCATAGCTGTGATCAAAATGATGGTCGCGATGGTCAAGACCTTCGGGCTTGTGACGAGACCCTGCGGTAGGGTCTCGCTGCCGCAAGACCAGGAGTGCTTTTGGCTCTATCAGAGCCAAAAGCACTCCCACTGACATCACTAGTGATGTCAGTGGGGCCGGCCCCAGACGGTAGGCATTCCCATGGAAACGCCTCCGTCTGGGCAGCCACGCCCCTGGCACGATCCTGGTGGATTTAAGGAGGAAATCCAATTAGCTGCGGTAAATTATCTTGGCTAATTACCTCGCTCGGGGCTATCCAATTAGCCCCGAAGTCGGCCTGACGCCGGCACTTATTGGGGTTTTTCGGGACCTGATGTGTCCCAAAAAATAATCCACGTTAATTGCTGTTTTTTCACCTGAAAAAAAGGCAAAAACACATAGGTCCGCGAGCTTATCGCGGCACCTATATGTTTTCGGGAGAACTATCCTATTATTTCGACCAAAATAATAGGATAGGGTGACAAAAAAAACATCGGGGATAGTCGACGAAAAATCCCCGTTCTTCGCCGATCGCGGGGGATCAACGTTAGCACCCGAACAATGTTCGGGGCTAATTGGATACCGCTCAAAGTATTTAAAAAAAAATAAATGACTTTACCAAAAAAGATTACAGAATAGGTTTTGTTTATATACCATTATAAAAAACACACTATGCAGCAAAACGCGACTGCCCCCAGATTACAGATGGAGCCAGCCTGGGCTGTATCGTGGCCATTAATCAGCAGTGATTCACGCCGTTTAAGTCACTCTGGACTTGTTGGCTTACAGCAAGATGTGGGAAGAGGACAGATGATGATTCAGATGTCTGACACATGAGAATTGTTAGTCCATTTATCGGAACTCATAGATCTATTATAAATCTTTAATTCTCTGCTGCTGCAGCAGCGACTTCACAGATCTTCGCTGACAGCTTTAAAGGGTACCGGTCACCTACACTCACTGTGTGGTCTAAAGCAATGAGAAGGCAGAATATTCATTCTGTAGGGGCCAGTGACGTCACCGAGACACCTAGATGGTGGGTTCATATTAAAGTGGGGTTTGGAACAGGTACCTGGGTCTCCCATGTGACACACAGTTAACTCCATTAAAACTACATATTGATTATTTTCAGTGTTGCATTAAAACAGACGTAGAAATTAAAGATCACTAAACTAGTTAATCCTAGTAGGCTAAGCGGGAACTTCACCACTTCATGTTGAAGAACATGCCTAATGCTTTCAAAGTCCCTTCTCCCCTAAGAACACTCCTTCACGGCAGAGGGGTCCTGGCGCTGGCACGCGCAGCATTGAAGAGGAAATTGTGTACAAGACTCATTTGTCCTGAGCAGGGCCGTAGAGAGCGGGCACGGGCCTCGGTACTGTAGGGGGAATGGCCGAATTGTGGGGGTGTGGCCATGTGCGTCCCTCAGCCAGGGTCAGAACCGGCGTGGGGGGTGATCAGTGTGATCGCTCCCTGCCGCAGTGTTTCACCAGGGCAATATGTCTGCAGGGTGGCGTGGTCAGAGCCGCTGAGATTTCTGGCGGGCCTGGTTGGGGGGGGGGGGTCTTTCAATACTTACCCTTGGTGTGTCCTGGTACATACACCGGGTGGGAGTGATTACACCTCCCATGCACTCCCGGGTCCCTACAGAGTCCCAGGCCCAGGTGGTTCATACCTGTACCCCCTCTTGGCTCCACTGAGGGTGATATTAATCATCTCCCGTTGTACATTGATTTATGCTTTGAAATCCTGTTACTATGTTCTGTGTTTACTCTGTACAGCACTGGCTACACTATGGCGCTGATTTTTAATGGTTTGTCAAATGTATTGAGTACTATCTGTGATACGATGCTAATATATTAACATGCGCCAGCTATTTCCCTACCCTGTACCTGGGTGGTCTCGTTACTAATTCCACCCACATTTCACACTTCCTCATAAGCCACACCAACTCCATCCCTTTCCAACACTTTAACGGGTCTATTTACTAAGAAACGGCAATAGGGCAGCTTACTGCAGCGATACAAAACCAACTATTACTATGCATTACCATTGAGACCTGGCAAGGCAGCTGCTTCAGCAATAGTGTAAATTTACCACTTTGTTGGGTCGTGTGCGACAGTTCCTGCACATGCGTGACCCAGCTGGACGGCTCACATTTGCGCACTGGGTGGCGGGGGGACTGTGTGTCTGCGCACCTTATCAAAATTCATGACAGTTCTGGGAAAATCAGGACACATGGGAAGCCTTAAGACGGGGATGGGGAACCTCAGGCCCGGGGGGCGTATAAGGCCGGGGGCCGGAATCATTTGGTCTAGCCCTCTGAGCTTTTTTCTGCTAGCCTCATCTTGCCAGCAGGGCACCTAGAATGGCATCCTGCAGCCAGAATCTATGCAGCAGTGCCGCCTGCAGCGTCCTTAGGAGGCTTCAGATGGTCACACCGCTGCCCTTACAGCTCCCCAAGCATCCTCAGGATGCTCCAGGCATTGCTGTAATCACCAGCGATTGTGACATCACATGGAGGATGCACCGGGCCCGCGAATAATGTTATATATATCAAAATGGTTCCCCACCCCTGCCTTAAGAAATACCTCAACATATTTTTAAATGATGCAAAAGAGGATGAGCTGTCCTGCTTTTCTAAATAACACAGTTGGCTCATGAAAATAAAAAACAATCATTGCGAAGTTGCTCCATGAAAGCTGCCATATGTCTTTTAAAGTCCATCACACGTGTGATTGGGAGCAATCTGTAGTAGTAGCCTTTCGTTTAGTGTCTTGCGTGTTGGTGCACAAAAGAGTCTCTGATCAGCAAACTCTGGGTTTTACACATAAATGAGTTCTTAATAATTAGCAGCTTTGCAGTACAACATGCTGTCTTCATGCAAAACAAAACCCCTAGTCTCCACTTCTTAGCCCTCACTATCAAGTTGGCAGCTAGTCCGCTAACCACGCAGTCTCTCTCTAGTGGATACACACATAGGGCCTGATTCACAGCCGGACGCTATTTGCGCTCGCTCGTTCAGAAAAAGGGGCCGGCTATTTAAATTGAGCGCTCGCTCTTTGCGGTCTGTTGACGCCTCTATGTCTGAGCGAGCGAACGAAACATGCGCTCGCTATTTTGTAAAGACGCCCCTTGGCCGCTCGCATCCTACGTCATCTCCGCTATTTATTTGATTAATCGAGTACATCGAAAGGTGTCTGAACTGCTCGCAGTGCTTGTGGTTGGATTTTCCTACCGCTATCATGCAAACAGTTCAGGCTAATAGACAACCAAGTGACGTGGCCGATGACGCTGCTTTGTTAATTATGCACACCCTTAATACGCCCGTTTTGACCGTCAGGCACGCCTGCGTTCTGGTCTCCACTCCCCTTTTTCAAGCACCTTCCCCTGTTACCACCCACAAACGCCTCATCCTGTCACTCAAATTAGCAGGCACTCGCTATTTTGCGAGCGCTTGATTTCCGACCGCAATGACTGGTTGGCGCATGCGCATTACGACCCATACGCATGCGCAGATGTGCGAACATCGCTCGGAGCGAACGAGCGGCCGCTTACGAGCGGCTCTGAATCAGGCCCTCAAATCACAGTCCTCTGTGGCTGCGGCTCGCTCCTCAGTCAGACGCTGCAGTCACCCTCACATCCACCCAGCCCTTCTATAATCACTATGGCGGATCCCAGTCCTCTGTGGCTGCGGCTCGCTCCTCAGTCAGACGCTGCAGTCACCCTCACATCCACCCAGCCCTTCTATAATCACTATGGCGGATCCCAGTCCTCTGTGGCTGCGGCTCGCTCCTCAGTCAGACGCTGCAGTCACCCTCACATCCACCCAGTCCTTCTATAATCACTATGGCGGATCCCAGTCCTCTGTGGCTGAGCCCTTCTCTGTCTAAAGCTGGGTACACACTATACGACATACTGGATGATTCGTGGTTTTGGGAAGAATCGGAAAAACAAATCGTTCAGTGTGTGCGCACTACCGCGCACGCTCGTTTGTCGCATCTTCAGACCAATTTGAAGATTCCAGGAATGACACCACGGTTGTGGATGTGGCGGGGGAACAACATATGTGCGGTCGTACACCAGATCGTGCCGTGTGCCCGATATATATCGTCCAGTCGTACCTGCCGTCGCTGGGTACACACATCATCTAGTGTGTACCCGGATAAGACTGGTCCTCTCTCTGGCCTCTGTAGTGGGACGTCCATAGGTGAAAAGGGGTCTAACTAACGTCACTTTAACCATCGCACAAGTCACTGACTTTGATCAATAAATACCCTGCTCTGTTAGTAGAACTGTATGTGACAGCAGACCTTTTTTTAACCTCCTACTTTTCCTCTGCGGTGTAGATCTTTATTAAATAAAGGAATAAATATTTGTGCTTGACGATCACTGTTACGTCCAGTTTTTAGTCCCTCTTATCTAAATTATTATTATTTACAATGCATTCGCTCGCTGCGCATAGACAGCCCAGCAGAGTGAGTGACAGGGGAAGCCATTTGTATATGGTAACAGGGGCTGGCCATTAAAAACGGGGGAGCAGAGGTGCAAACGCAGGTGTGTCTGAGCATCTCAGCGGCGTGTTAGAGGCATGCATAATTATTAGACAGCGTCATAGTACACGTCACCTGGCTTGTTTATACACTGAAGTGCTCGCAGTGCTTGCGGCAGGGTATGGTCAACCTCAAGCGCTGCGATAGCATCCGATGTTACCCGATGTACCGATGGTTGCATACACTTCCTGGACATGACGTGCACATGAGGGCGTCTTAAAACAGGCTGGTGGGTGTCTGTATACACTATGTGATCGCTCTCTAAGAAATACTGGGCGTGCTAATGCATTGCTGTGCGATAGCACTGCCTACGCAATTTGCATACACATCGTACGAGCGATCGCATCTAGCGTGCAGCTCTGAATCAGGTCCACTATACGATCCGCGCAATACATCGTTCTGATCCGCGTCGGAACGATATATTGTGCGATATATCTTATTGTGTGTGTACCCGGCTTAACTGGATAAAACGGACTACAAGAAATAAAACTTTGTAATCTCTGTCAGCTTTAATCCTGGGTCCTATATGCCCAAAATGCAATTTAAAGCTTAATTTCAACAACAATAAATATGACTTTAAAAGAGTGAGAAAAATAAAAATCTGTGTATAAATAAGAATAAAGGCACTTTAATAAGAAAAATACAGCTGGTCCAGAACAATATAATTTAGAATTGTGCTTTTCTTCCCCAGCAGCTCCCCATTGTCTGATCATTCACTTCTACATTGTCACAATTCTAAGTTATACCTCTGCAAACTGTTTGCTAATGTACTTGCTATTGTACTATGTAGCACATTAATTTTTTCCTCACAATGTTCATCAGTTTTCCGAGAATGCTTTATTCAAGTGCCTGTGGCTCCTATTGCGGTCACATTGTGGGAGATTTGTGGAGGGCTAGCTGCTGTGGAACTACAAGTCCCTGCATGCCGCATGCCGGTCTTTATAGTTCCACAAAAGCTAGAGATGCAGCCGCCCATCTGATTTGTCGCAGTCCAGTCTTATACTATATTGCTCCTTTATAAAAGTGGCTTAAACACAGGTCTCAATGAGTGCACCAGGGAGGGTGGTGATGTGAAGTGGGTGAAATATAATAGAATTAATGCACTTTAAAAGCACCATTATACCTATATAATAATACCTGGTGATAGGCCAGTGTGGCATCATAAAGGGGATGGTATAAAGAAGGAGAACACCAGCAGCTTTGCATTGTGGCGTATAACAGTTTAGATTGTAAGCTCATGGGCGTCTGTATCACCAGTCAACAGGACTGTACAAAATGGACCATATGTATCTCTTTAAAAAAGACTTGAGCTAATCCATAAATGAAGCAATGTTGGTGTGAGCACCGTGCAGTGTTGTCTCAGCCCTGGAGAGTTCTCCTAGTCCCCCCTCCTCCCTTTCTCGACATCTAGACCTCTTTCCCCAGGACTATAGGACCTCATTTGGCAACATGTCAATGAATCAAATGAGTCTTTCTGCACCTGACAGGCGGACTACATCAAGGTCATCCCTATGCCTAGAGTGAGACCACTTAGCTCTCACGTCTCCTAGCAACCACACAAGTACACCCAGGCTCCTTCCGTCGCATCCCACCCTAAATACAATGATCGCGCAGCAACCGGTCGCGGTGACGCTGCCCCCACTGTTTGCATATGGCGCCCATTCTGATGGCTGATACCAGCGTAGCCCCAATTAAAAGATGGGTTTACTGCACCCATGACCTCTACCCAGTCCATTTCACTAATAAGGACCTTTCACACCTCTCCTACACCCCCCTCTCCCCCCCCTTGCTCAACCCATTCTGTCACTGGATTCATTTTCATGCACTTTCTGTCTATGACAATAAATTCTGACTAAAAGGTATTTTAATATATACGAAGAGAACGGGTGCCAGATACATTTCCATCCCGCGTTATAAATTAACTCCTGAGAGCCGGCCCTTGGGAACTGATCCCTGGTTGCACTGTGTTCCCCTCCACCAGCATCATTTCATTATGGTTATTGCTCAGATTCCCATCATGATTTCCTCGCTTGGACGCAGCTGCCCAGTGATCTATCAGGGAAGGGTTAGGAAATGGGGGGGGACTTGGTAACATCACATTGTACCTACCTAACTCTGCAGGTAATATGATAAGGATTGCTGTGTGCCACCTTCTTGGCCAGTCTTTACTAAAGCTGGGTACACACCATGCGATGGTGCGACCCAGCGATGGTGCGATGCGATGTAACGATACATCGCACGCGCCGTACACACTGCACGATCCGGTGTACGAGGGCGCAATGTGTTGTTACGTGCTGCATGTAAAAGCACAGCGTCGTTCATTGCATCGTCCAATCTGCTGGGATGGGACAATGTGGTGAACGACGGATAGGACGTACACACTATACGATATGCAAGTTATATAAATTGTTGAGATCCGTATCGTAACGATATATCATACAAAAGATAGTATAGTGTGTACTCAGCTTAAGCCATAACCAATGATTGGTCAGTCTTTACTATTCCATAGCCATGACTCCATGTATAATATTTACTATGCTATAACCATGACTCCATGTATAATATTCACTCCATGTATACTATAACCATGACTCCATGTATAATATATTATAACCATGACTCCATATATAATATTCCCTATACTATAACCATGACTCCATATATAATATTCCCTATACTATAACCATGACTCCATGTATAATATACTATAACCATGACTCCATTTATAATATTCCCTATACTATAACCATGACTCCATATATAATATTCCCTATACTATAACTCCATGTATAATATTCACTATACTATAACCAATAACTCCATGTATAATATTCACTATAACCAATAACTCCATGTATAATATTTACTATACTATAACCATGACTCCATGTATAATATTCACTATTCTATAGCCATGACTCCATGTATAATATTCACTCCATGTATACTATAACCATGACTCCATGTATAATATACTATAACCATGACTCCATGTATAATATTCCCTATACTATAACTCCATGTATAATATTCCCTATACTATAACCATTAACTCCATGTATAATATTCACTATAACCAATAACTCCATATATAATATTCACTATACTATAACCATGACTCCATGTATAATATTCACTATACTATAACCATGACTCCATGTATAATATTCACTATTCTATGGCCATGACTCCATGTATAATATTCACTCCATGTATACTATAACCATGACTCCATGTATAATATACTATAACCATGACTCCATGCATAATATTACCTATACTATAACCATGACTCCATGTATAATATTCCCTATACTATAACTCCATGTATAATATACACTATACTATAACCAATAACTCCATGTATAATATTCACTATAACCAATAACTCCATGTATAATATTCCCTATACTATAACTCCATGTATAATGTTCACTATACTATAACCAATAACTCCATGTATAATATTCACTATAACCAATAACCCCATGTATAATATTCACTATACTATAACCATGACTCCATGTATAATATTCACTATTCTATAGCCATGATTCCATGTATGATATTTACGATTCCATACCCATTACTCCATATGCTATCTTTTCCATTTTACAACTATAGCTAATTACCAATCGGCCGCTCGATATGTCTGGCCAGGCATCACAACTGGGTGGGCATTTAAATTTTCCCCCCAAGTTGAGATGTCAGTCACAGGCGGTTCATGGGGCAAGTGGGTTAGCCCATACAACCAGCCAGATATATCGGCAACGCCTGTGCTGCAAGGCCGACCCGATATGACATACTGGGTGGACACACCCGCCAATCCGCTACCGATATATCGTTCGTACAGACAAAGGACCTCATTCAGAGTCGGTCATTGCGGCCGCACGGTCGTACGCCACCGATGTTCGCTTTGCTGCGCATGCGTAAAGTTCGCAATGCGCGTGCGCAAACTAGGCGCTAGGATCGGAAATTTCTCTCTCCTTGAACACAGCCAGGTCGGTAGTTTGAGTGTCAGGATGAGGCGTTTGTGGGTGGTAACAGGGGAAGGTGCTTGAAAACGGGGGAGTGAAGATCCGAACGCAGGCGTGCCTAATTATGCGAACAGCGTTTTATGGGAGTGCATACGGATTATGGGAGTGCATAATTAACAAAGTAGCGTCATGGCACATGTGACATGGGAGGTTTTTACACTGACATGATCGTAGAGCTTAAGAGAGGGTATGGTCAACCTTAAGCTCTACGACCAGTTCCGATGGTCTCGATTAATCCTTATATGCCCGGAGATGACGTGCAATGCGTACGAGAAGGGGGCGTATTTTTTTTAATTCCGACCGCTTCCTCCCCTTGGTCGGCCAGCTACCGATCCGAACTTAAGGACGCAACTTGCGAGGGAATCATTTGAATATCCGGCCCCTTTTCCCGTACGACCGTGCGGCCGCTTCGACCGACTCTGAATGAGGTCCAATATATCTACAAGTGTGTACCCAGCTAACGATTCCATTTGTGATCTTTACTTTTCCATAACCATGGGGTTTATGTATTAGGATATGATCTGAGTTCTCTGAAGCTGCGCAAATTCCGGTGATCTCGGCTGCAGATTTAAAGTGGTAATAATTTAAAAGCCAAAACCAGGTTGGCAGCATATCTGCCATAAGTATAGGATGTGCAGTGATTAGGGTCCCCATGACTCAATGACCCCCAAGTCCTCCTCATCAATTCCAGTCTGCATACAGCAGTCTAACACAAACATATAGGCAGGAATGATTACTTTGGGGGAGAGGGTCCCCAAAATCACGATAGCCAGGTTGATGTTTTACTACCGCCCAATCCTGCCCATGTAAACTATTAATAGTTGATTTTGTACATACAGTGGATATGCATGGTGTACTGCTTGCCCTACTTCTGTCGAAGCTGGATAATTGGCTGAGACAGAATCTGTTGACATTAAAATCTGCACGACGCCATTTTGCGAAAGGCAACAAGACGCCATTTTGCGAATGGCCGCCCAACGCCAATTTAGCGAATCCCACAATATCAGTACATACGGCGATGCTGTTATTTAGCGTCGTGTGATTCCCACGCAATAGAACAGTGTTAAAAATACTCATCATATAAATACATACATTTACTAAAACATATAATATGAACAATCCTGCAAAACACGTACCACGGTGTACTCCACAAACACGTAGACGCACAACGCTAACTAGCGTCTTTTCTTAATATCCTTACACTTACACACTGCACACTTACATAGAAAGGTTCCCCAGCATTAAGGTTAATATCCAAGGTTTTATTTAAGATTAATTAATTAATAAAGTGACTGTATTTAAGATCTCAGGTTTAGTACATGATAAGCAGACAGTGTTTGGTGGAATTCTAAACCACTGTTTATTTGCAGATCTCCGGTTCCATCGGCGAGGAAATTGCAACATGCGTCTGCAAATGATGGATCATAGAGAGATAGGCATTGAAATGTACTCTGTAATGTAGCCAGTTTAGACTTGTTCTTCGGCGGAAAAACGGACACAAAGAACTGTTGGAGGCTGAACTATTACAATGCAAACTGACCTATGAACTGTATCGTAACAGAAGAACCAGGAAGAAGAACCAATGGGATTATGCCAACTCGTTCTATTGTATTTGCCTATCTCTGTAAGGGTATATATGCAAGCTCTCTATTTCTGGTAGTTAGTCATCATTTTCTTGCTATTGACGGAGGCTTCGCCTTTGATGCCGGAAATCTGGATCCAGAGCGCATGCGTATGTATTCTACTGTACCTAGTGATTGTATAATTTGTTGGCGCTAATTGTATTTAGATCACAGCGTGTAACTATCTGCTTTTTGGTGAATAATATATTTTTGTGCTTTGGAACCACAATCAAAGTCAGGAAAGTAATTATTTTTTGTGCGACTTATAATGCTAAATAGCGACATTTAGGGTGTATAGATCATCATGTATTCATACCACTCACTCAATCATTGTTGAAAGTGGGCAGAGGTCTGATTCTGGGCATCAGGGGTGGTATTCAATTGTTTTATCGCGCCCGATCTCCCGTCTAAAGTGACAGGGGGGCGATATTAAATTCATTCCGATTATCGCGCCAATCATGCCCAAAGAGGTCAGGTTTTGCTGCGTAAAACGGCTAAACCAGACTAAAGTGCTGGGCGCGATCACGAAAAGTGCAGTTTGGGCACATGAAATGGTCACTTTTCGTGCATTTCAGCTCGCAATCCCCTCGGCGGGTGCGAGCTGAAATGCCGGCGCCGGCAGCTGTTCGTGCCTGTCAGGAGCAGCAATTGAAAAGCTCCAGCGGGCGCAAGGGAGGACAGCTGCTGGCGCCAACAATTGAATACCGCCCCACCAATGTTGTGATCCACCTTCCACTTTACTGATAACTTTCTCCGTTCATAATACACCCCTGTGTATATATGGTAGGTATATATTCTAGGGTATTCTAACGGTCTTTAAAGCTTTAAACATAGCAGTTAGCACTTGAGGCAGCCATTTTGTGGACTAAACCAATTCTCATGAAAATCCAGCTTATCGATACATTAGAAAGTAGTAATATCAACAAGAGAGCAGGCACTTTACCCGTTGGCTCGGCTCAAATCTAGAATCTGTCCTAAGAGGGAGTGGTGACCCCTCTTATAGTGGACAGTTTACACTGGTCCGTTACCTAGAAGACTGACAGGAAGAGGTTTGAGATACTCACAAAGGAGTTGGTGACCACACATAGGTAAGTATGACAAAATCAGCACTTTTGATGCATACGCGCCTTTGACTTGGCCTTCCTGGCTGGCTACAAAAATATATATAATTCTAGTCAGACGATGGTGCTATAAATTCATTATGTGTTCTTTATTTTTCAACCTTTTTTAGGTGGGTGTGTATTTTTTCCACTTAGATTGAGAAGATGCCATGGTCCATATGGGCCCGGTCTACGAGTACTAAACCCCTAACCAGTTCATCCTCGTGGCACAGCCAAAGACTCACAATTAGGGGCCAGTAGCGTAACTTGTGGAAATTCGCACTGTACATGCTCACTAAGCGAACTCATGTATATAAGCGATTGCAAACTTGTAGAACCTGCGATGCCTTATGACTGGAGATGGAGAAGAGGGCAGAAGAGTGATGGGCCGACGTTGGCCACTATGGCTTCCCATATGGGCATAAATACACTTTTTGTACATGTACTTTTTTTAATGACTAAATTATGTTCATTTTTCAAACGAGTCTACGTCTGCCCCTTAGTAATGATAAGGTCAATTTACCATATTTCTCAAAAATAAGAGTGAAGCGGGCATGGGTCAAAGTCTGAGTACCCTTTCCAGTTGATATATTAAAAAAAAAAAAAAAAAAACATTCTTTAAAGCCTCAAAACTTGGTCGGGTCATTTGACCTCAAATTAAGCCAGGTGAAGAGTTTTCGGGAGTGAAATAAATACTTTGACCCCTTCTAACCTCTCAGAATGTTGTGCGTATTCTCACCAAGCATGGGCTCCTCTGAGCAGCTGGCCAAGGACTTGAAAAGAAAGATAATTGACTGTTGCAAAGCAATGGATGGGCTTTCCAAAGGTATCTAATTGTTTTCAGCTTGGCATTTCCACCGTCAGAAGCATCGCTAACAAATGGTACTTGCGGGGTCGAACTACTGAAGTCAAGGCAAGATCTGGACCAATCTGTGATAGAGCCGCTCATAAAAAGGTCACATACTGTAATGCAGACACCGTATATCACTGCGGAGGACCTGCAGAACGACTTAGCTAACACCGGAGTACCGGTCCGCGGGGCAGCGCTGCCTACACATGGTCACGGAAGTGTTGTCAGAAGGAAACATTTCCTACGACTCAATCACAAAAGCCAGCGGGGGAGATGTATCAAGACTCGGGGAGAGAAAAAGTATGGAAGTGGCCCTAAAGCAAGCAATCAGCTTCTAACTGTCATTTATCTAGCATAGTCTATGGAATGACAGTTAGACGCTGATTAGTTGATATGGGCAACTTCTCCACTTTGGGCTTGATTCAGAGTGGACCCTAATGCAGTAACGGCTGTGACAACCCCCCCACCACGAAAGCCACACCCCAGTCACCACCTAGGAACGCCTATCGGAATTGCACGGATCTCCATGCAATTCTGATCTACGTCCCCCGGCGGTGATCAATCGGGGCGCATGTGCAGATTTAAAACATCGAGCATCCAACTCTGAAAGGAGAGGGATAAAAGTACCAGCCAATCAGCTTCCAAATGTCATTATCACTTATTCCTATGGCCAGCATATCTGTCTGTCGGTTGGTCGTGGCAAGCAGCACAGCCAATCAGAGCAGGATAAAGAACGTATAGGGCCGTAGGCGTGATACTGGTTTGGGGCGCCCTCCTCTCCCAATCCATCCATGTCAGAATGCCTTTCCCACGGTAATCCCCAGCCCTGTACACTATATTGCTCTATTACAGTACTTAGGCTATATGTGCTTAATAGCTTATCACGTACATAGTCCTCTGCCAATTAATTCATCCTTCACATGCCCTCTGCCCACAGCATTTTCTCACATGCCCCTCTGGCCGCCAGCTTTTCCCTCATATGCCTATCTGCCCAACAGTTTTCTCACACCCCGCCGGCCCACCATTTTCCTCAATGCCTTTCTGGTCCCTAAATTTTCACTTACATGCCCCCTGCCTACCACAGTTTTTCTCACATGTAACATGACCCCCTGCCTACCACAGTTTTTCTCATATGTAACATGACCCCCTGCCTACCAGCTTATCAATCACATGCTTCCCATCAGTGCCCACATTGCCCATTCTGCTTACCTGATTCCCCCCCATGGCTGCACAGGAACCGCCAGCACGCTGTGATTACACCAGAGACAGCAGGGAGACCTACATTCAGCCTCAGAGCAGGAGCTGTCCCAGCCTGGCACCATGATCTTATAGCTGTAGGCAACAGAAAGAGGTGATGGGGCACCACACATATAGAGAGACACGCACTCACGCGGGCAGGGATACATAGAGACATACACACACATGGGCAGGGATACATAGAGACACACACGTGGGCAGGGATACATATAGACACACACACACACGTGGGCAGGGATACATAGAGACACATGCACACGTGGGCAGGGATACATAGAGACACACACACACGGGCAGGGATACATATAGACACACACACACGTGGGCAGGGATACATAGACACACACACGTGGGCAGGGATACATAGACACACACACGTGGGCAGGGATACATAGACACACACGTGGGCAGGGATACATAGACACACACACGTGGGCAGGGATACATAGACACACACACGGGGGCAGGGATACATAGACACACACACACGGGGGCAGGGATACATAGACACACACACACGGGGGCAGGGATACATATAGACACACACACACGGGGGCAGGGATACATATAGACACACACACACGTGAGCAGGGATACATAGAGAGACACACGCACACGTGGGCAGGGATACATAGAGACATACACACACATGGGCAGTGATACATAGACATACACACACGTGGGCAGGGATACATATAGACACACACGTGAGCAGGGATACATAGACACACACACACACGTGGGCAGGGATACATAGATACACACACATGTGGGCAGGGATACATATAGACACACACGTGAGCAGGGATACATAGACACACACACACACACGTGGGCAGGGATACATAGACACACACGCGGGCAGGGATACATAGACACACACACACACGTGGGTAGGGACACATATAGACACACACACACGTGGGCAGGGATACATATAGACACACACACGTGGGCAGGGATACATAGACACACACGTGGGCAGGGATACATAGACACACACACGTGGGCAGGGACACATAGACACACACACACGTGGGCAGGGATACATACAGACACACACGTGGGCAGGGATACATATAGACACGCGTGGGCAGGGATACATATAGACACACACACACACGTGAGCAGGGATACATATAGAGCATGGGTTCTCAAACTCGGTCCTCAGGACCCCAAACAGTGCATGTTTTACAGGTCTCCTCACAGAATCACAAGTGAGATAATTACCTCCACCTGTGGATCTTTTAAAATGTGTCAGTGAGTAATGAATACACCTGTGCACCTGCTAGGTGACCTGGGAAATGTGACCTGTGTGGGGTCCTGAGGACCAAGTTTGAGAACCACTGATATAGAGACATGAACACACGTGGGCAGGGATAGATAGATTATATATAATCTATATACACACACACCCCCCCAGTGTGGGTGGCACTCTCATGTAGTCAAACAATCAATCAGGTGCCCTCCGGAGAAGCTCCACAGCAGGGGCTCCAATATACATACAGACTGGCGGCACTCTGTACAAAAGACCACTCAGACAGCAGGTAGGTTTCAATCAACGTTTCGATGTTGATACATCGTCATGCATGCCCACAGGGTCACATATAGACACACAAACACACATAACCCCCAAAATGACTCTCTCCAGGAGGGACACAATGCTCTGTTCCTGGACTTCCCTGGTAATGTATGATTGCTATTACCTGTGTTGAACTAGTTAATTGATAAGAAAGGTGTCACCTCAGGTGATGGCAATCATACATTACCAGGGAAGTCCAGAAACAGAGCAGGGTGTCCCTCCTGGAGAGGGTCATGTTGGGGGGGTATGTACATATTTATATACAGGCAGAGTCACACAAACTAATATATATATATATATACATAGTGTTCACTCTAGCTCCGGCGGCAGGCAGGGTGCCGGAGCTAGAGAGGGCAACTTTGTGCGTGGGCGAAAAGGGGGCGTGACCATAAAAGGGGGCATGTCTATAAGACACGTCCCCTTTTTCATCATACTTGGGGGCATGCCCGGCACTTACGGACATGCCGGGCAGCCCCCAAGCGCTGCAGACAGGGAGAACAGATGCCGGGACACTGCGTCCTGCGGGTGAAGACTGCACCCGCAGCCTGTGAGGGCAGGGTGCTTTTTGCCCTCCTTCTGGAGGGCAGGGTGCTTTTTGCCCTCCAGAAGGAGGGCAGGGTGCCGCACCCTGCTAAAACAGCCTAGCGGGAACGCTATATACACATACACACACACACACATACACTGGGTCATATGTGACACACATACATACAGGCAGAGTCACACACACAGTCTATATATTATACACACACACCCACAGGGACACACACACATGTATATATCATAATTCAGTCGGCACCCCCAATGGATAATGGGCTCCGGTGCTCTAGTCCAGAAGGGAATCAGTATGCCGACGGATCGAAGCCCGGCAGATCGGTAAGCCAGGTGTCGGGCTCCCGGCTTAAGTTAGGTCTAATGACAGGCGTCGGGATACCAACGGTCGGCATTTAGACCGTCGGCATCCCGACTGCATACCATACAGACTGGGGCACCTCTCACCTTGATATGGAGCCTCCGAGTCTAGCAGAAGCTTCTGCTGCTTCAGTTGAACATGCCGGTGTAGCCCCGCCCCCTTACTCGGGTCTGAGGAGAGGAGCATGTGCTGGGCTCCACCAATCAGGGCTCAGCACACGCTCCTCTGCCCGCGGGGGCTCGGTCACCACATAGAGCTGCAATAAAGGAGGAGGAGGAGGAGGAGGGGCCGCTGCTGTAAGTGATTTGTGTCCATTAAGTCCCGGCTCTTCCCTAATGCACCAATGCGGATATGCAGATGGCCCAGTGCAGACTCCCCAGCATGACCCCTAATGCTCTTCCCCCGGACTTCCCTCCTAATGTAAGACTGCAGCCATCTGTGGTGAGACACCCGTCTAACTAGCTCAGCACGGGTGGCTGCAGTCGTACATTAGGAGGGAAGTCCAGGAGCAGAGCATTGTGTACCTCAGGGAATGGGGCATGCTGGAGGCTCTGCTAGTGTGTACCTCAGGGAATGGGGCATGCTGGAGGCTCTGCTAGTGTGTACCTCAGGGAATGGGGCATGCTGGAGGCTCTGCTAGTGTGTACCTCAGGGAATGGGGCATGCTGGAGGCTCTGCTAGTGTGTACCTCAGGGAATGGGGCATGCTGGAGGCTCTGCTAGTGTGTACCTCAGGGAATGGGGCATGCTGGAGGCTCTGCTAGTGTGTACCTCAGGGAATGGGGCATGCTGGAGGCTCTGCTAGTGTGTACCTCAGGGAATGGGGCATGCTGGAGGCTCTGCTAGTGTGTACCTCAGGGAATGGGGCATGCTGGGGGCTCTGCTAGTGTGTACCTCAGGGAATGGGGCATGCTGGAGGCTCTGCTAGTGTGTACCTCAGGGAATGGGGCATGCTGGAGGCTCTGCTAGTGTGTACCTCAGGGAATGGGGCATGCTGGAGGCTCTGCTAGTGTGTACCTCAGGGAATGGGGCATGCTGGGGGCTCTGCTAGTGTGTACCTCAGGGAATGGGGCATGCTGGAGGCTGTGCTAGTGTGTACCTCATGGAATGGGGCATGCTGGGGGCTCTGCTAGTGTGTACCTCAGGGAATGGGGCATGCTGGAGGCTCTGCTAGTGTGTACCTCAGGGAATGGGGCATGCTGGAGGCTCTGCTAGTGTGTACCTCAGGGAATGGGGCATGCTGGAGGCTCTGCTAGTGTGTACCTCAGGGAATGGGGCATGCTGGAGGCTCTGCTAGTGTGTACCTCAGGGAATGGGGCATGCTGGAGGCTCTGCTAGTGTGTACCTCAGGGAATGGGGCATGCTGGAGGCTCTGCTAGTGTGTACCTCAGGGAATGGGGCATGCTGGAGGCTCTGCTAGTGTGTACCTCAGGGAATGGGGCATGCTGGAGGCTCTGCTAGTGTGTACCTCAGGGAATGGGGCATGCTGGAGGCTCTGCTAGTGTGTACCTCAGGGAATGGGGCATGCTGGAGGCTCTGCTAGTGTGTACCTCAGGGAATGGGGCATGCTGGAGGCTCTGCTAGTGTGTACCTCAGGGAATGGGGCATGCTGGAGGCTCTGCTAGTGTGTACCTCAGGGAATGGGGCATGCTGGGGGCTCTGCTAGTGTGTACCTCAGGGAATGGGGCATGCTGGAGGCTCTGCTAGTGTGTACCTCAGGGAATGGGGCATGCTGGAGGCTCTGCTAGTGTGTACCTCAGGGAATGGGGCATGCTGGAGGCTCTGCTAGTGTGTACCTCAGGGAATGGGGCATGCTGGGGGCTCTGCTAGTGTGTACCTCAGGGAATGGGGCATGCTGGAGGCTGTGCTAGTGTGTACCTCATGGAATGGGGCATGCTGGGGGCTCTGCTAGTGTGTACCTCAGGGAATGGGGCATGCTGGAGGCTCTGCTAGTGTGTACCTCAGGGAATGGGGCATGCTGGAGGCTCTGCTAGTGTGTACCTCAGGGAATGGGGCATGCTGGAGGCTCTGCTAGTGTGTACCTCAGGGAATGGGGCATGCTGGAGGCTCTGCTAGTGTGTACCTCAGGGAATGGGGCATGCTGGAGGCTCTGCTAGTGTGTACCTCAGGGAATGGGGCATGCTGGGGGCTCTGCTAGTGTGTACCTCAGGGAATGGGGCATGCTGGGGGCTCTGCTAGTGTGTACCTCAGGGAATGGGGCATGCTGGAGGCTCTGCTAGTGTGTACCTCAGGGAATGGGGCATGCTGGAGGCTCTGCTAGTGTGTACCTCAGGGAATGGGGCATGCTGGGGGCTCTGCTAGTGTGTACCTCAGGGAATGGGGCATGCTGGAGGCTGTGCTAGTGTGTACCTCATGGAATGGGGCATGCTGGGGGCTCTGCTAGTGTGTACCTCAGGGAATGGGGCATGCTGGAGGCTCTGCTAGTGTGTACCTCAGGGAATGGGGCATGCTGGAGGCTCTGCTAGTGTGTACCTCAGGGAATGGGGCATGCTGGAGGCTCTGCTAGTGTGTACCTCAGGGAATGGGGCATGCTGGAGGCTCTGCTAGTGTGTACCTCAGGGAATGGGGCATGCTGGAGGCTCTGCTAGTGTGTACCTCAGGGAATGGGGCATGCTGGAGGCTCTGCTAGTGTGTACCTCAGGGAATGGGGCATGCTGGGGGCTCTGCTAGTGTGTACCTCAGGGAATGGGGCATGCTGGAGGCTCTGCTAGTGTGTACCTCAGGGAATGGGGCATGCTGGAGGCTCTGCTAGTGTGTACCTCAGGGAATGCGGCATGCTGGGGGCTGTGCTAGTGTGTACCTCAGGGAATGGGGCATGCTGGGGGCTCTGCTAGTGTGTACCCAGCATTGTGTACCTCAGGGAATGGGTCATGCTGGGGGCTCTGCTAGTGTGTACCTCAGGGAATGGGGCATCCTGGGGGCTCTGCTAGTGTGTACCCAGCATTGTGTACCTCAGTGAATGGGGCGTGCTGGGGGCTCTGCTAGTGAGTACCCAGCATTGTGTACCTCAGGGAATGGGTCATGCTGGGGGCTCTGCTATCATCGATATGCCAACGCCCATCAGAGTGCCGACGCTGATATCTAGAAGAGGCGCAAGATACCGACGTCGGCATCCCAAAGGTAAGTATCCGGGTTAGGTTTAGGCCAGGGATGGGGGAGGGGGTTAGCTTTAGGGACCTCCTGGGATGGGTTAGGCTACGGGGAGGGGGGTTAGGGTTAGGCACCCCCCTGGGAAGGTTGGGTTTAGAGTGTGGGAAGGGGGGGGGGGGGTTAGGGTTAGGCACCACTGGGGGGAGGGTAGGGTTAGGCACCACTGGGGGGAGGGGAGGGTTAGGCACCACCGGGAGAGGGGTATGGGGGGGGAGAGGGGGAGGGTTAGTATACTTACCGGCACCTGTCTGTATTTTAGACATCGGGATGCAGCGGTCGGTCTTCTGACCGCTGGTATCCCGTCCACCGGGATTATATACCCATTCCCTAAGTATCCGCTTGTTGTAGAAGTAATGGCCCGGAGTCAGTGAATTATTTTAAGCTAAAACCAGGTTGGATATTTTAACCAGCCAGCAATCTATCTGTACCTGAACACCGACCATGAAGTATTAACAGGAACACAAGACTAAAGGTTTGGACTTTAATATTGCAAGGACAAATTTCCTAAAGCAAGAAACACCTGTAAGCTGTAACTTCTGAGCCACAGGGAGCACGGCTGGCGTAGTGGTTATCATTACTGCCTCGCGGCACTGAGGTCATAAGTTTAATTCCTTGGCCCTATCTGTATGGAGTTTGTATGTTCTCTCCTTGTTTGCGTGGGTTTCCTCAGAGGGCTTCAGTTTCCTCCTACACTCCAAAATAACACGATGGTTGCTATTATTTGGCTCTGAAATAAAATTAAACCTAGTGTGTGTGTGTCCATGTGATAGGGAATATAGGGCCTGTTTCAGCGATCTCTCACCGATTGCAATTGTGAAAATATGCTAAGGTCTTCTAGGGCACAGCCAAGCATAGGGGCGCCCACTGCTGCCTTCCCGTATCCATGTCTGACCTGCCTCATACACTGCGTCTCTCCTGACACGCAGAGAGCTCTCATGCAGCATGACTAATTTATGCACACCCATGAAATGGAGTTTAAAACGGTCAGACGCAAGTCCGTTCCTTAGCCGCCCCCGTTACCTCCCACAAACGCTGACTACCTCTCACTCACTTTGCCGGATAGAAGATCGACAATGTAAAGGTCGACTGTAATTTTGTCGACATCGGATGGTCGACGTGTACAAAAGGTCGACAGGTACAAGTGGTCGACAGTGCACCATGTCGACACGTTCAAATGGTTGACATACATATGGTCGACACATGCTTTTTATGGTTTGTAAACATTTTTAAGGTTAGGGTTAGAGTTAGGCACTTAGGGGAGGGTTAGGCTGTCAGAGGGGGTGGCTAGGGTTAGGACTCTAGGGGGAGGATTAGTGTTAGGCAACAGAGGGATGGTTAGCTACTATGGGGAGGGTTAGTATTAAGAGTTAAATAAAAAAAAAATGTGTCGACCATTTGAAGCTACCGACCAGTTGCTCCTGTCGACCTATTGCATGTTGACCATCTGGCGTCGACCCGTTGACTGTAAATTGTTGATCTTTTGTACCACACCCCAAAAATTCAAAGGTACCAAAGAAAAAGTGGTCAGAATGAAAAGCAAATCTGCCTTGGATCCCCTCACCCGTCCTTTCTCTACAGATGCCCTTGCACATGGCGTTTTTAACATGAACAGCCCTGTCTTAGGCCCTGTCATGTGACTACACACCAGAAATGCTGGTATATGTAAGATCAGCAGAACTTACCTCTGAGTTAGTCAAACTATCTAATTTTTAGAGTCCATGACTGGCTTATATACAGTATAGCATAGTATTTTTCATTTCAGAGCACAGGACAGATTACAATACGGCTCTGTGTCACTCACCTCTTTCATGTCACAAGGACAGACAGACACATGGGATATACAGACAGATAGGCAGTCATGGCGTTCCCGCTAGGCTGTTTTAGCGAGATGATACACCATGCCCGATTTCAAAAGGGCAGAATGTGCCCTGCCCTTATGGCAGCGCCCTGCTAAAACAACCTGAAGGGTGCCGTCCCCACCCACAGGCTGCAGTGTCCCAAGAGCTTGGTGGCAGCCCATCATATCTGTAAGTGCTGGGCACACCCCCTAAGAGTGATTAAAAATGGACGCATATTAAAGACACGCCCCTTTTTCTCATGTCCATGTTTCCTTTTTGGGTGCGCACGCGAGAATGCCCGTTGCTACGGCCCTGCGCCTTGCCCCACGCTAGACCTAGAATGAACCCTGCAGTCATACAAGGGACGTACGTAAGTAGACATGAGTCAGGCACACAGCTGGACACACAATAGGGACAATCAGACAGACATAGAACAGACTGAGGATAACATCTGTCTCTATCGGTAAAGTGTATGTTACTAGAATTCCTGGTTTGTTCCTTCTGAAAATAAAGATGATCTCTTTTCTGATGCGTTTGCCCAGTGAATTACCTCTGATGAAATCAGAAATTCACAGAAGTGCTTCCCTGCATTTGCAGATCGTGGGATCTCTGCGATTCTGCTAGCCAACACCACCCCTCTTTAAGTATTGCAGTTATTTTGCTAAATTAAAAGGATTCAAGTTCGGTTGACAGAACGCTAACCACATAGCGGTGTTTTAACAGTGACCCAGATCGTCTCTATACGTTTTTTATGTTGTGGTTTGTGTATGTATTTCTATTTTTATGTGGCATCCAGATTAAGTAAAATACTTCTGAATTTGTTACCTGAGGTTGTTGAATTTATTATCACAGCACAGAAATGTGTGTGCAACTTGGTGTTTTGGCAGAGTTATGAACATACAGCGAATTTACGTAAAGAATCCCAGCAGCTAGTCCAGTGCAACTTAACCAGGGTGTGTAGTTTATTTGTGTACAGCAGTACTCATTGTCAGGGCTGCCACCAAAAATTGTGGGGCCCGGTACAGAGAAAATAGGCAGGCCCCCTGAAAGGCCCCCTCATCACATTACTGTCTTCCCTCCCCTCTACCCTCCACCATCCCGGCCGATATTATGCATTTGCGCATGGTAACGCTTGCTCGGCCAGCAAAACAGCCCAGTGGAATGAGTGACAGGAGAGGCCGTTTGTGGGTGGTAACAGGGGCAGGGCAGTAGTAACGGGGGAGTGGATTTGCGAACGCAGGCGTGCCAGAGTGTTCAATGCCGTTTCAGAGGCGTGCATAATTAACAGACAGCGTCATAGTACACGTCACCTGGTTGATCTTTACACAGAACTGCTCACAGTGCTTGCGGTAGGGTACAGTCAACCACAAGCGCTGCGGTCTGATCCGATGGTTCCCGATGTACCAATGTTTTAATACACTTCATGGAGATGACGTGCGCTAGTGGGCGTCTCACCACACGCTAAAGGGCGTCAGCATACACAAAGTGATCGCTTGCCAAGACATAGTGGGCGTGCTTATGCCTTGCCTTGCGATCGCCTGTCTTGACGTCACTTCGCTGAATTTGCATACGCTGGGAGCAAGCGGCCACATCTAGCGAACGGGTCTGAATCAGGCCCTAAGTGTGATGCCCCTCCTCTCCCCTTCAGTGTGGCCCCTACCTCACCCACTCAGTATGTGTGTTCCCTCCCCCCTTAGTGTAACCCCCAGCCCCCCAGTGTGGCCCCCTTCTCACCATCTGGCCCGTTATATAAGGGCCATTGAGCTTGAGCTGGAATTCCCTGAGCACCTGACTGTCTCTGCTCCTGCAGATATGCACCGGTAACCAGGGAGAAACAAACGGCTGCCGCCGGCACTTCGGATATATGGTGCCGGCCAACTAGCCAATCCCTATCAGTGGCCATTTTGGTAGCGGAACAAAAGTGTCCCTTGAGGAGCCATGTTGCTGGAGACTGCGCAGTAGCGCCCTCCACGTCTAACAAGTCACACAAAGCGTTCCTTTATTGTATATTCTATTATTTTTCTGTAGGTGAAATTAGCAGGTTTTCCATTAGGAGTTACTGTGTTTCATATATTCTTCGGGCTTCTTTGTCGGTCCGTCTCCATTATTCGTGTTTGTACAAGTGTTACAAGGATACATACAATATTATATATGTCATGCACTTACCCTTTAGTATTTTATTAGTTGTTTTTCAACTCACTGATCTATTTTGTTGTTGGTTATTTGTATTAAGCTATTTAGAACTATTATTTCGATTGGTTGTCTAGTAGGTATGGATGTGTGTCTTGGTGGCATTTGTTATAAATTGTTAATCTTCATATTTTTAGCCAAACACCCAATAGAAAGCGTATTACAGTGGACAGCTGATGGCGGCGATCTCTCTCCTCTTATTTAATTTTATGCTCCCACAAGTGGCTTTAGGTAGGTTATTCATTGTATACAAAGTGGACACTAGTAATTGCTCCAAGCTACAGATGTGTCTATCTTATTGTTGCTTCAGTCACACCAAATAACCTCTCTCGGCACGCCAGGTCCTACGCAAGTCGGCCGCGCCAAGCGTCTTTTTTTTTTGCTCAAAATCTGTGACTTATTTGCTTAATTACGAGCAGCCTATACTTATCAATTTGGCGTGCAAAACTTGTACATCGGTGTGCGAATGAGTCTGAATCCGTGTAAAAAGGGTTTTGATTTGAACGACCGCGGCATTTTCCTCACGGCAAGTTCCGTTCTGCTTCATCTGCAACTTTGTAGGTGTGTAATACCAATTCCCGCGCCATTAAAGTCTCAGCCCAGCTAACCTGATACACTGTGAGCAGCTCTTCGCTGCGCCCGCGATGCCACTAAGATGCAACATTTAAGAAAAATACGGTACGCCGCTCCTCTCGGAGCATTTTAGTCACACCGGGCATTTCGCGCCATATGGCCGTACAGACAACCACTAAGTGAGGATACATCTGTAGTGCAGGCTGCAAATTTAATTTATCCAGGTCAACTAGTGTTCACTGTAGCACCCTGCACCGGTCACAACCCGTGCAGTTCCTTTTTCCTGTCTGGGGTGTCGCTCTCTACCCTGGTGGTTCTAGCACACTCAGCTGATGCAACAAACCGCTGAAACACAGACCAGAGTGTGCTAGAAGCACCAGAGCAGAGAGCGACACCTCAGGCAGGAAAGAGGAACTACACGGGCTGTGACAGGTGCAGGGTTCTAGAATGAACACTACAGATGCTATCTATGGTTCTAGGTTAATTTGTGGGCTCCTGGACCTTAGCATTTTCCATAGGATACAATATATAGTCCTAGCCATGGAAATACTGTCACTTACTTTTCCTTTACGTTCTCTGAACATGTACATATAATTTAAGTGAGGTTTTTTTGGGTTTTTTTTTGCTGTATTTCTTTGCAGCACTGATGATAGTCAGAAAGGCACAAAATAACGCAAATACTTCAAAAATTAATAACTGATACTGTATTTAATAATTAGCCAGATCAACCAGCAAAATAAACGATATTTCGCTGCCAGGTTACAAAAAAATTCCACAATTCACACACCAAAAAATATCTTACAAGCATACTTATATAAGGGAAAAAAAGCCAGGAGAAAGGAAGAGGATGGCGGGGAAAAATATACATGTAATTTTGTGAAAAAGCAGGCAGTTCATACGTCTCAAATGCCCATTCTTTTCTTTTATAAATAGTCTTTTGTAGAACATCCCGACAGGGGATTAAGTGGCCAAGGCTGATTCAGTGCTTTATGTTGTAGATTGCAGTGCTAGCCAGTCTTTGACATGAAGTAACCAATTCACAAGTGTCAATTCACGATGAACAATCGCAGTCTTTTTATTTTCTACCTTTGTCCGCCTACACGTGGATTGCTTTGTCCTCACATTCTCTTGCGTAGAATGTTTTGGAAAATCCGGCAAACTCCTGTAGAAAAGTGCATATAATCTGGGCAGAACGCTTGCTGGTGCACAGCTGTAACTGTTTACCACGGTGAAACTAGTCTCAATTGCACAGGTGTGTAACGGATAGGTGCCGCAACGGCAGAAGACCAGGTTCATTCAAACTCAACTGGACACTTCGATGGTCTTCGCAGACGGGGCATAATTGTTTGTTGGCCTAAGCAAGAGGCAAACCCACCAGTTGGGCCCTTGAACCTCGACGGCAGGTGCGAAGGTACGATTTCATAATAAAGCCGTAATCCTTCGGAGATAGTCACGTTCATCACACTGGATGCTCTACCGGTTCACCCGGCTCCTAGACCTGCTTACACACCGCGTCTGGTAGTCTTGGCTAGAGTGTAAAGTTTTCTGAGGAAACAAACGGGTTCACTGGACATTCAGAGGTCCAAGAGGTGGAGAAGACCCTCTTTACTGTATAGGCATGTAAGGCCAGTTAAAGCTGGACCCGGACAACAGCATGTCCCGGATTAGAGTCTCGATGGGCGTCTTGCCTACCAGACGTACGAAGAAGAGCTGCTCTATAACCGGTGCCGAGACAATGCGCAAGGATGGCAGGCGAAGAAGGAGGCGACCAAATCGGGTTGGTTGGTTTGGATACTGGTTCCGCACGTACTCTTCTAGAGCACATTGAGATTTTTCCTGAATGCTTTCCACATGACCGATATCAGACAATCCCACCGCATCTACAAAAAAAACAACCGGACACAAGTTATATGTAGTAATACCGCGAACAATGAAAAAAACATTAACGTTCTCGCCACAGTTATTGCTTTGCAAATTCAAGACAATATTCTATCACTGTATAATCACACTTTGGTGAGATGTAATAAGCCTTAAGGTACGTACACACTTGGCGATTTTACTGAGCGATTGCACGATTATGACATCGTAATCGTGCAATCGCTCAGTAATCGTGCACTACAATGATGGAAACGACCAGCGATGGACATTGTCCATTGCCTGAACATGCAGGCCAATCTGTCGATAATGACAGATTGACCATGTTCAGGAATGAAGGAGGGTGCCTACACTGAACGACACATCGTTCAGTATAGGCACTACATGGGATCAGGAATGACTGTACGATTACGATGTCGTAATCATACTGTCTAACCTAATCGCCCAGTATGTACGCACCATTAGGGGCTCATTTATCAACGAGTTTTATTATACGCAAGGTGTTTTAAAACTCGTCACGTATTATAAAGATCTCCAGCCAATGGGCTTCCAACTTTTATCTGTTTGAAAAATGACAGTTGGGAGCTGATTGGCTGGAGCACCGTTTATCATACGCAACAAGTTTTAATACTTGCTGCTTATGATAAAACTCGTTGATAAATGAGGCCCCATAGGGAGAGATAAAGCGGAGAAACTTATAACTGTCAACTATCTCGCACAGTATTTGAAATGACAGAAGCGGATTGGTTGCGTTTGGGGTCCTGAGGACCGAGTTTGAGAACTTATGACTCATGATAACTAGGCAAGCCTGCCAGGCTCGCTTGTGAGGAGGAACCGGGTACTGCTGGAGACAGTTACACTATATTTCATAGCTACCGACGCCCCAGGATATGGCAATGAATGGAGAAATGGACTTAGGGTGGAATCAGTATTATAATTTAATATCAGTATTCCGGATCAGTTGCAAGTTATGGTGCATACACACGGTCAGATTTTTCCTTCAGATCTGAACGATAACGATTTAAAAATCGTTCAGTCGTTCATATCTGAAGGAAAATCTGACATGCCTGAACGATGCGCGTTCCCGTTTGTCAGATAACGATATCTGACATGTGATGTGTTTGCAGTCAGACTTGGACGATTCCATTCATTTTAATGCAGTCAAAAATCGTTCAAATCGTTCAAAACTTTGGTAAAATCGTTCAAATCGTTCATCTGACAAATCTGACCATGTGTATGCTCCATTAGTTTAAACATAGGGATGAATCAGTGTTCTCCCCAGAAATATTTTCCAGCCGGGTGGCATCAAGAAGTAGCTGGGTGGGGACCCCTTGCAATAATAAAATGTTTTAAACTCTGACCTTATAATGTTTTAGACTTGAAATAACATTTTATATATAAATTCTCCTCTTCTTATTAGAGGCCCAGTCGTCTGATTATGAAAAAGCTGCAAAGTCTGTAGGATCTGGTCCTTTTTATACAGCTCCCAGATACTGTCCCCACTTGCAGGCTCCCAAAGTGCCGGGTGTTAGGCTGTTTCTTGCCGGGTGGTGCACCCGCAAAAAACAGCCTGGGGAGAATTTGTTTAAAACATCCAGGGAGAAAACTGGATGTTTTAAACAACTCCAACTCCTAGAATACTGGGCCTCGATAGGAAAACCTATGGAACCTGGGAATTGAAATGTACCTGCCACCTACAGGGAGTGAAGGCATCCACGATTTGGGTCGAGCCGATATCCTTGATAATACTGCCTGTTGGTGCACTAGGAGCAGACGTCACCAAAGCACGCAGACAACCAAAGGAAGAAAAAAATACACGCGAGCAGCTTCGCCTGAGGTGCGCTGAGCACATCGCAACAAATACAGTGGTGATATCTGCTCGCACTTCCATGGGTTGTGGCCAGGAGAGACAAGATCCGCAAAAGCAGACCGAAGCTATTCAGATAATTGAGTGCCCCCCCATATTGTCACAAGTTGCTTCATTCTCTGGCCACAACATTGCTTCCTCCACTGTGGCGTATACTGATTAAAAATTGTTTTAACCCGTGAACGCAGCACAATAACCGTTCAGACTAAATGAAAGAAAACAGAGGGGAAATGGGCACGACTGTGGCTAAATCAATAGAAAGATAAATACTGTCTATTCCTCAATTCTGAGTATTGCTTTCAGGGAATAATACGTCACCAGGTTAATGATTTACGCACGGTTAAATCACAGAGTAATCCAGAGGCGCTAAATGACCTCACATCCATATATCTGGACTGTTAGGAACTACCGTGCGCACGAGTCAATGCCCTGTGTGGTATGTCACAGCTCAGCACTGGTTAGTTTATGCGGACCAGAGGGAACAAGTCATGTCCTTTGCAGAAAGATTACAGTGTAAACCCTTCTGTGGGGAGGAAAGCATTACACCCTTATTATACATGCTAGTATCTCCGTCATACGTTACAGCAAGATGATGAATAACACAAACGGCTGTGTCACATATGCTTATAAAGAGACTCGTGCTCCCCAGTTAATGTCTTAATTAAAAAAAAAACACGTGGAGCGATCGGTGCTGACATTGGGGCTGTAGCTGGCTAATCAGTTTCCACAGTGTTGGTGTTGACTGAGCGATAACTTTTAAGGAGGCCAACTCGCACATAAACTCATCTACTTTACCCCCCACCTTCTCACTCCACATGGTGACAAAGCCTAAAGCTGCATATCCACTTGCCGATTAAACAGAGCGATTGAACGATTACGACATCGTAATCGTTCAATCGCTCATTAATCGTGCATGAAAATTGTCAAAAACGACCAGCGATGCGCGCTCCCACTGATCGTTTTCGCCATCAATCATCGCCTGAACATGCCGGTCAATCTGCCGATAACGACAGATTGGGCATGTTCGGGCATGAGGGAGGGTGCCTGCACTGAACGACATATTGTTCAGTGTAGGAACTACAGGGGATGTTGTAATCATACTGTCGTTACCCCATCGCTTAGTGGATACGCACCTTAGAGATACAGTATGTGTGCAGCTATAATACAGGTGGTGCCTTTCCTTTAGCTGTCTAGGGGGTATACAATCGGGAAGCCGGCTGCCTTAATACCGGCAGCCGGCTTCCCGACTGTCATATCCCGGCGAGGGTGAAATGCCGGGCGTCTAGATGTAGACGCCTACATTTCCCCGACTCCGGGAGACCGGCACCCAGCATCCCGATCGAAGGGATGCCGGGCGCCGCGAGTGGACAGCCGCAGGGGGGAGGGTTAGGTTTAGGGCACCGCGGGGGGACTTAAGGCTAGGCAGCCCCCCGGGGGACTTAGGTTTAGGCAGCGGGGAAGGGGGGGGGTTAGGGTTAGGCACTTAGAGGGGGGATTAGGGTTAGGCGCTTGGAGGGGAGGCTAGGGTTAGGCACCCCTAAGGAGGGTTAGAGGGTTAGGTTAGTCAGTACTTACCTATCGACGATCGGGATTTCCAGCGCTGTCGGGCTTCCGCTGCCGGGAACTCTGCTTTGGTCAGCCAGGCGCTGCCGGGAATCGCATGGCCGGCGATATTTCATACCGATTCAGTCTAGGGAGACCTCAGAAGACGCAAGCAACATGGCCACTCAGCCATATTCTAACACGTTACACTTTTGGGAGCCAAAGGAGTATTTTACCACTAGGGGAAAAAAAGGACTTTTAAGCTGGAAACATAGATGGTGCTTTTGTGCCTACAAGGGCTGCAAATGCAAGGACACCTATCTGCACAAAGACATAGCTGACGGCAACGGTTCTCCATTCAGGTGGGGCTCGTGGTGATGCCCGTTCTGGAAACAAATCCGGTTTAGGAGAAGCCATAACAGCAGCACTACAATATCTAAACAGTATTCAATGTACTGCTCACTGTTTCCCAGGAAGAAATGTTTGGCATGAAACATCTATGAGGGTACCAAACAGGAAACACATAGGGGGAGATTGATCAAATCTTGGAGAGAGAGAAAAAGTGGAGAAGTTGCTCATAGCAACCAATCAGCTTCTAACATTTTTTTTCTAGCACAGCCTGTACAATGACAGTTAGAAGCTGATTGGTTGTTACTATATCTCTCTCCACTTTCTCTCTCTCCAAGATTTGATACATCTCCCCCTATACTTTCAAGTGCAACTTTAGATGACATAAATCCAAACCTGCCAACTAACCCGATTTCAGAGAGACAGTCCCGATTCTAGGCATGATGACCCCAACCCTGCCTTTGGTTGAGCAAAAGCCCTATTTTGTTGGCATTAGAGCAGGGGGTAATTTAGAGTTGGGCGCAGAAGATGCATACTGCCATGTACGCAGCAGGACGTTGGTACGCACTACCTTAAATTTGGAGCATAGATGCATGCTCCTTACTACATCAGCCTTGCATAGGTGCAGAATTTGAGCTGTGCAAGTACAGTAATTCATTTAAAGATACGGGTAATACATGATGCCAACCCATCAAAAAGAGAGAAGCGATATTGCGCATCACCAGGGTTAACATGCTCAATTTGCAAATGGACACCCCAGATCTGCCACTCAAAGGTTCTATTCGGCAAGCGTCCTCAGGAGATAATAATATAATAATGAGTTTATTTATATAGCGCTTATCTCCAGTAGGACTCAAGGCGCATTACAGATAGTATAAACGTAATACAGAGGTTTACATTTTCATAAACTACAGTTACACAATACACTACAAATTTATAATGTATAAATGTACTTGTCCAACTGTAAGTCAGTCCTCAGGGGGGGAGGGTCTATAATGAGGCACACTGATGCTACTGTCTTTTTTTGGTTTGGGTCAGAGGTGGTATCGGGAACGAATCTATACAAATGCTAATTTTCATGCTGCAACAGCCTCAATGAACAATTTCTAGTATGTTCTGGGTTTCAAGGGAATAAAAATGCACATCAATGTTTCTGGAAGTTGTTACTTCAGCAAATTAGAATATCTGCATCTCTGTACAAATTGAATATAAATATATATACGCCACTGATTCAGCAAAGGGTGTGGGTATGAGAGTGCAGACAAGAGTTCCTGTAAGAGAATATGTTTCAAGAATTCCTGTAACAATCGCAGCTATTCCGGAATTAAGGGGGTCAAACATGGAAAGATTTCACAACATTTCTGGCTCTTAGCATTAATATATTTCTGCAAAACATATCAGTGTATTCCTAGTGACGACTGCAGACACGATACTGCTCTGCAGATATATTGTATAGAGGGATTGTTACACTAATGATCCAAAAGCCATTGCTACAAAAAAAAGAGATTAACAGTACATTTCTAGTTCAGGGTTTGTGGCACTTCACCTATTGTGCAACTACAAGTCCCAGCATGTACTACCAGACTTTATACCATGCAAAAATACACTGTAGCAAAAAAAAATGTTGTTTGCCATTTAACGATTAACAATGTAAAACTTCACACACCGCTGTGAGTGAGCGAGAATTGTTTAGGTTCGGCTGACCCGCGCTTGATACCCCTTCATTCAGGGCCTGATTCAGCAAGGAACGCAATGCCGCGTTCGCACGCAGACGGCCGATGTTTCCAATATGGTGATGCGTATAAAACTAGGCGCTGCGAAGGGGAATGCGATCGCAGACAGCAGGCAGACCAACCGCAGGCGTGTCGGTGCGTTCCAACGCCGTTGCAGAGGCGTGCATAAATTAGGCATCGCGAGGCCCTACACAGCCTGAGCTCGCACTGCGTGCAGGAAATGTAGCAAAGACTGTGGAAGGGCCACTAATTGTGCGTATGGTTCTCGATGTTACCGATGTTTCTGCTGTCTTGCCAGGTATATAGGACGCGAGTAAAGGGAAGTGGGTGGTACTATGTAGTGCTGGGCGCCTGCTTGTTCTGTTGCGATTACCGTGTGTATGCATTCATTAGCATATTCTCGCAGCGGTCGGTTGCGGGCGTGCGCACACTTGCGTTCCTTGCTGAATCAGGCCCTCAGTCCTATCTGGAACCCCCAGCATTCAGCCCCCCCCCCCCTCCGGAACGTTGTGTAAAGGGAGCAGGTGGGCTCGGCTGAGTTACCAGGGTCACCCATCAAGACTGAATGTCTCAGCTGTGAGTGCCTGGGAGCTCTGAAGGTCAACTGGAAATGTCACAAGGGTGCCTGACATTATATATCTGACCTGCGGGGCTCCTCTCTCTGCCAGGGGCCCCTGCACACAATAAATCACTCTCATCAGCCCCTGACACCAGTGTCCTGACGCAGGAGTCACAACTGGCACTGACACACTTCAAAACACAGCACAAAGCATCAGTTTACTGTCTGGAAAGTGACCGAGGTAAAGGTCCCAAATTGCATACACTAGGCCTTTGTACAATGTGATAACATGATACCTTAAATATACAGCTATACTTTTTTATCTAGCGCAGTCGTGTCACCAGACAAGTTTACTGCGGCTGATGCACAGGAGTACAATATTTGTTCTAGGGCTTGAGAGGTCACACAACAGGTGAAAGGTTTTACGCGTCACCTGAGCGATCCCGGATCTCACCCAAGTGCTCAAGTTATTTCCCACAATGCTGTGTGCACAGCCACCAAGACATGTCAGGTTGGATTCCAGTCGTTCGTTTCAGAATGTATTTACTGACATGTGAAAGAAATAAACAAAATAAAATCACAGCTATTCTGTGGTTAAAGGACATCTGCCTGATCTGGACCAAGCCTAAAATAAGCGCTTCAGCTTAGAATGACTCGGTTAGCCGACATAAAATAAGACACTAAAATGACTAAATAACAAATTTTTTCTTTTTTTCTGGATAACTTAACCCAGTTAAGCTGTGTGACTTATAGGGGCCTGATCATTAAATCTGCTAAGAAACAATAATTATAGTATCGCTGCTCATGATGGCAATATATATATATATATTTTTTTTCAGGCTGATTAATAAAAAAAAAAAAAAAAAAAATCAAGGAATTTTTTCTGCGCAATGCTCAGCTGCCAGGAGAATCTGGCTGACGGCGGTTTGAGTAGTCTAAGCGCTCACCAGGCCAATTAGGTGTCGCAGAGCACATGCATGAGCTGACTTCAACAAGAATTGTTTAAAAAAATTAAAAAAAATAGTTTTAAGGAGAAAACCCCCCCCCCAAAAAAAACAATGTAATAAAGTTAAAAGTTTTTTTTTTTTTTTAATTATAACACTAAAATACTTTATTTTAATAATAAAGCATTTTTTTCATACTTTATTTTAATAATAAAGCATTTTTTTCATACTTTATTTTAATAATAAAGCTATTTTTTTTTCATGTGTGTACCCCCAGCTATGGTAATTGTGCCATTACTAAATAGGCTAGCCCATGCTTTGTATGGGGAACCATTGCAGAATGACTTCAGTGAAGCTTGTGCTTGTGATAACTTTCACCAGCAGAGGGGCTTTGATAAATAGACTCATAATAGGGGTATAATTACTAAAGTGAAAGTTTTTAGAAGTGGAGATGTTTCCCATAGCAACCAATCAGAATCTACTTAACATTTATCTAGCACCTTCTAGGAGATAATAGCTAGAATCTGATTGGTTGCTATGGGCAACATCTCCACTTCTAAAATCCATCACTTTAGTAAATATACCCCATAGTGTTCGACTATAAACTGTTAATTATGAAAGTTGCCAGTGCAGTGTATCAGACAAGCCCTGGCTGACATCCTCATTCCGCATCAGTTTACATTCTATCAGGGCCAGATTAAAGATTGAAGGGGCCCCATGGCAACTAACTTGTAGGGGTGCCTAGAGTCACCCACTGTAACCTGCCGGTCAGTCACTGTGGGCGTGGGCTGGCGGGTGACCTACAATCTGCCTGCTGAAGCGCTCGGTCAGCCACCTGCTCTGCTCTCCGTACATTGGGCCAAATATAATAGGCCCTGATTTGCGGCAGTTGGTGCGATTCCGGCGAGATAGTCACTAGATTTTATTGGCGCTTTAAATCTAGTGACTATCTCGCTGAAATCATGACGTTGCCCACGAATCACGGCCTATTACATTTGGCCCTAACAGCGCAAGCTTGCATCCCCTCCAAGTGCTACATACATACAGTACATGGGCTCCATCACGTTTTATCCTCTAGCAGGGGATTTCGGTGGGACGGCAGAAATGCACTATTTGGGGAAAGCAGGCGGCCCCGGTTCCCCTTGCCAATGACCCAGCCCTGCATTCAGTCTGCAGGAGGGTCATTCCTCAAACACATTGTTTTTATTTAGTTCTATTTCAACTCCTGTAAATTTGTAAACTTCATTGATCTAACACATGACGCGGTTTGTTACAATGGGGGAGATGTATTAACCGCCGAATCCGCATCAGCGCACGTTATGTGCACTGATAGCTCTTTCCCCCATGTATGATTGGAGGTTTGGCGGTAAATGACAGGGGCAATGTATGAACGGTCAGTTCGCCTGACCGTTCTGCCCACTGCAGCTGTCACTAACGACAGCTACAGCCTGGCGATGCCCTATCCCCACACCAGCAGGGACAGCGCTGTCCCTGCTGCGGTGGCTGCCGGCTCCAGGGCTGCACGCGGGATCTTGCAATAGTTGTGAGATCCCGCGCATGCTCAGTAGAGCCGGTCGAGACTGAGACACAGCGCACCAGCACTAGGCTGGGATCGCCGGAGGGGGGAGTTATCGCTCCCCCGCTCCGGCCGATGAGATGTTAATACTCCGTAAAGAGGCGAGGCAGGAAGCGTTACAGCGGCACGTTAAGTGCCGCTATAATACATCTCCCCCAATGTAACATACCTCCCAGCTGTCCCGATTTCAATGGGTTCATCTCAATTTGCATAACGTTGGGAAGCATGTCATGAGCTGCCTGCAGCAAGGGTGGGTGATTTTGGAGGAGGGGAGGGCGGTTGGTTGTGGCCTAGCTCTACAGGAGTGCTAAGCAGTGTCGTCACTGGTGGGTGCAGACCGCACCAGGTGTCACCCCACTTAGGGGGTGACAAAACAATCCCGGCTCCAACCTTCGTATCGGAGCCAGGCTCCCGATCACTGAGGAGGATCCGGCAGTGCAAGGAAAGTCTCTGGGGGCTGCCTAGCATCTCCGGGAGTGGTGGGCCACGCCACCAGAGTGATGAAAAAGGGGGCGTGCTTCGAGGCAACACCACTTACTGGCGAGGCCATGCCCCCTTTTCAGGGGATCAGCTAGATGCACCGGGTGTCACCGACCCCAGTGACACCACTAGTGCTAAGCACACCCACTGGAAATGTGTCCACGTCCACAATGAAGTGGATAAGTCCCCAGGGTCACTGCATGGGGGGGACCTGTGTCCTTAAAGAAGCTGCTAAAAATAATATTCTTATACGTGTATGGTGATCGATATTCCTGAGGAGCAATGAGACTGCACATAAATACAGACTAGACTACAGCTAACATCTATTCGTTCTCTTTATTCTCTTAATGATCGCCCTCCGATTTCAGTACACTTTGGACAACCAGATCTGGGATGGGTTTTTGTTTCTAGAATCGATAAGATTAATGACCACTGAAAAACCGACTCTAGGTTCTCTAACAGTCCAGGTATTCAAGATATCCATACTTAAGCACAGATGACTTCATTAGTACCTCAATCAGTTTGATAGTACCATCTAGGCACAAGCATAGATATCCTTAAAACCTGGACTGTTAGGGTGCCTTGAGGTCCGGGTTTGGGAACCCCTGTCTTAGCCTTAATTGCTTGAATTGAATTTTTGCATCCATCAATGTCAGAATTTTTTTTTTAAAACCATCAATGTTTGTGTCTTTGATTTTATATGATATTTATCATTAAATGTTTTGCTGTTTATTATATACTTATCACCTGACATACTGATTAACGTATATTTACGTACATATGTATCACCACACAGCTTTTTCTTAAGTAATGCAGTATGTGTTTAACAATGTTATCTGTCTCTGTATACAGTTGTTATGGTCACTGCACTGATGTTCATCAACGCATCTCATTTTAATGACATCATCACACTGCAGACCAGGCTGGGTCCTGAGTCCCGTGTGCAGTACACATGTGGTGTCTTGGCATGGGGATTTAAGGTAAGCTACGTCTCATTGTTTCTTATATACACCTGATGAAAGTGCGGTAATAAAGCACGGAAACATGGAGTTTACTCTGCAGTATTTACTCGTTCCGAGTGCCACACCTCATGTCATTGTATAAATAAATATATATATATATATATATATATATATATATAGAACCGATAGTCTAGGCACCTGGCGCTTCCTTATATATTTTACTGAGAGAGTCAAATAGTGTTCAAAAGGTGTTCCAATATGTCCATTAAAAAAGAGAACAACACATTTCTCCGTACATAAGAGATGGCTGCTTTTCCTTCAGAATGCTGGTTTGAGCAAGACAGCTAGGTAGATCTGAAAAGGTAGGAGAGAGGGAAAGGTGCCTAATAGTGTAATATATTTAGTGAACGTATGGTGAACATACAACAAATAACTATTACATGCGTACCAGATATTTTCTTGGTAGTAATAAATTATTATTTTCCATTGAGGTGATCCAGTGTTACCAAAAAGTAAGCCAGTGAAAAAAAAAAAAGGTTTTAAAAGAAGTGTGCGGAGTACCTAAATATAGCTAACCAATATGGATGTTACCCTCTTCCTAGAGGTTCAGTTGATAGATAAAACCAAACTGCAATGAAGAATAATAATATAAATATTTAATGGGGACAGCGGGGTATAATCTACACAAAAAAAAAGGTATAGCAAAAAGGGAAAAAAATGGAGATGGAGGGGGACAAGAATGCAAAATATTACAATATGCTAAAAAATATTCTTAAAAATTCCATAAGAGGGTAACATCCATATTGGTTAGCTATATTTACCCCGCTGTCCCCATTAAATATTTATATTATTATTCTTCATTGCAGTTTGGTTTTATCTATCAACTGAACCTCTAGGAAGAGGGTAACATCCATATTGGTTAGCTATATTTAGGTACTCCGCACACTTCTTTTAAAACCTTTTTTTTTTTTCACTGGCTTACTTTTTGGTAACACTGGATCACCTCAATGGAAAATAATAATTTATTACTACCAAGAAAATATCTGGTACGCATGTAATAGTTATTTGTTGTATGTTCAGCATTCGTTCACTGAATATATTACACTATTAGGCGCCTTTCCCGTGCGCGTGTGTGTGTGTTAACCCTTGGCCCAGTTAGAGACCACAATCTCACAATATTCCCGACACTGTGAACAAAACACCACGGGCACTAGAATTTGCAACTGTTCTGTTAAGTAGCTGTGTGTAGCGTACAGGCACAGCGCATACATCAGCAACTTACCAGGTGTAAATAACGCAACGGCTTTCAAACAGGAGTACTCAGCAGAGTCAATATGAAGTGCCTTCAACTTTTCCACCTGATCCTGAAAGACCCGGATATGGTCCATGAAAGCCACCACTCTGTCAGCGGACATAGGCGAAGCGTGGAGGCCTGCTGCCGCCAGCAAGGGTGCCACATGAAGGGGCATGGAACACTGGGCCGCGTTGAGGACGAAGAGCTCGCTCCACGTCATGCGGAGCAGGGAGACCTGGTCGGAGAGCTGGAAGTCGGGGAAGAAAGGGATGTTCTTGGCCCACTCGATGGCACTGAAGAGCAGGCGGGCAGCCAGCTCGCAAATGTTCTCAATGCCCATGATGTTGTTGGGCTGTAGGCATTGGGCTCCATAGCGAGAAGTTGGGTAGGGCTCTGCTCGGAGAAGCAAGGAGATGAATCCCGTTAGGTACGAATGACCATTGTAAGGGTCAACGCTGTTCAGTGGGTACTGGCCTGGGCTGGTCTGTGGGTGAGACATTCGACCACGCTGGACTGCTGTGGAGAGAAGACAAGGAGCGGATCACTATTCAGGTCCTGGAGGACGCGACAGAGAATTTTGGATGCTGATATGTTACAAAATGACACAGAAGAATATTATACAATTTATCCACAGATATTTTTTTTTTACACTGTAAACCACAGCGGTGATTGAATAGCTGACCTAGGGGTTAATGTATCAAGCAGAGTGAGTGGCCATAGCAACCAGTCAGCTTTGAGGAAGCATTTATCATGTACATTCTATAAACTGATAGGCAGATGTTGAATGGTTGCTATGGGCAACTTCTCCACTGGATCATTTCTCCAGTTTTTTTACTGCTTGATACATCGACCCCTTAGCCATAGTAGCCATGTATATGTCACGTTGAAACGACCACAAGCGAAACGACAGGCCCGGTGTGTAGAAAGGAGACCTTTCATAGCCAGCCCATAAACTCTGACATATGATCTTTATGTAAGTTTCTTGCTATACTCCTGACGTAGCCCATAACCGGCAGGGAAATATTCACATGACCCACTAGGGCCCCTAGAGTCCTGTGACAGGAAACAATGACTGCTTTTCCCAAAAGATATAAAAACCACTAATAATAGCCCGACTGACGGCTGTGAAGCAGGGTCTAATACACAGGTATATATCACGCAACTGTACGGTAACCCACTGCAATAAGGCATGTGCCCCTTTTTTTTATATAAGCAAACGCTGGTTACTCACAAGGCCCATACGATACTGCAGCCATATGTAGCCTTATTCCTATTATAGAAAATAGAACCGTCCAAAAAGACTTTGCAGACCACAAATAGAATGTGACACAGAAATCGAAGAATCTCCGTCATGTTAAGATTCTCATACATATATATATATTATTATGATACATGTTATATTATAATACACATGTTGTCATTTATATATTTCACTGGAAGTGGACCATGAGCAGCTAGTTGGGTAGAGTACGTTGTACTCGAAAAACAATCTTACAGCGATGAGACAGTTTTGCACTGCGTTAGGCAGTAATTCAGTAAGTAGGGGTATGTGCAAGCGTTGGGTGCTTTGGGTTTGGGGCTACGTGCGCCCTATGCAGATACTGCACGCACAAGGAGAGGTGAATAGCCACGCCATGTTGGAGTCGTGGATAGGTCTCCTTGGCCAACACGGGCCCCAAGAAAGTGCCTGCAACTCCTGCATCCTGATTTTGGAAGTATTTTCCCAATTCCCTGACCTCAAAGGGAACATGCTTTGTAAATGATGTCATGCTGTACACAATACTTGTTGTCATTTTGTTATATGTCCACTCTCCTATCTACGGTGTTACAGTACCCTGGTGCCACCATACAAATAACAGATAATAAATATGTTCCCGTTGTGTTTTATTTTGTTTTACTTGAGTTTGGTGTCATCAGATCATCCATAACCCACATTCTGACTGTCAATCAGTTTTGTCGGATCCAGTTATTAATCAATAATAAATGTCCCTTGAATTATCTTACTGTTGTGTAAACACTACAGGAAAAGTTATCCTTTGCGGATTTCAATTTATATATTTTTTATTTAAATGTGTAAAATAATGTAACCCCTATTCTACATCTAACTATTGGTTAGATATGCTCTACAGTAGAGTGCATCTGACATATACCTTCTATTGTACTGTATTTGGTATGCTGGGATACAGAGCATGTGTTTGCCCGTCTAATCTCTGCCCTCCTAGACATGTCACAAAGCCATATCTGCCAACATCTGAGATATGTGAAGCTATGGGAGCGGGGCTGTGTCTGGATCGGAGTGCGGCCACGTCAAGTGCTAGGCTGCCCCGTGCTCCCCTTTAAACACTTGTTCACTGCCACGCTCACATTACGCAGAGCAGCAGTGAACGGGTAATAATGTCCAACCTCTCATCCATGGGACAAAGTTGTCCCTATCAGGACGGCGGGACAAAGGCCCTCATTCAGCGGCGGTCGGGGGATGCAAGTGGTCGCTCAGAAACTGGGCGGCCGCTTGCATCCTGACCGCCCGCCTCTGTTTCGGTCGTTAGGCTGTGGGTTAACACCCACAGCTCTAACGACCGCTCGGGTGATGGTCGCGATGGTCATAGACCATCGGGGCTTACGACGAGACCCTAGGGTAGGGTCTCACTTGTCGTAAGCCCCGGAGAGCTTCTGGCTCTGTTAGAGCCGGAAGCTCTCCACTGACATCACTAGTGATGTCAGTGGGGCCTCCCCCAAACGGTAGGCGTTCCCATGGAAACGCCTCCGTTTGGGCTGCCACCCCCCCGGCCCGCCTTCCAAACGGTGCGAGCTGTCAATCAACATCGACAGCTCGCCCCCTTTGGAAAGAGACCCGCTATGACCGGCGCTGTCGGTCGTAGCAGGTCTCACGCATGCGCACGAGGGAGCCGGCTCCCTCGTGCGCATGCGCACTGGCAAAACATCGAGGCGGCCGTGCGGTCGTAGACCGTACGGCCGCCTCTGAATAAGGTCCAGAGTCCTCAGGCCCTGATTCAGAGACGGACGCTCTGAAAGAGCGCTTGCTCTGAATCTGGGCGTTTTTGGGGATTTTTTTGTGCGGCCTCCTGGCCGCTCGCATAGCTGTGGGAGACCACCCACAGCTATAGCGAGCGGCCAGGATGATGGCAGCGATGGTCAAGACCATCGCAACCATCAGGCTTGCGACAAGACCCTTGTGGTAGGGTCTCGTGGCCGCAAGCCCCAGAGAGCTTCTGGCTCTAATAGAGCCGGAAGCTCTCCCACTGACATCACTGGTGATGTTAGTGGGGCCGCCCCCAAACGGCAGGCGTTCCTTCGGGAATGCCAGCCAACCCCCCTACCCGCCTACCAAACGGGGCGAGCTGTCAATCACCATCGACAGCTCGCCCCCTTTGGTGCGAGACCCGGAGCGATGGAGCATCCGTCGCTAGCCGGGTCTCGCGCATGTGCACGACGGAGCCGGCTCCGTCGTGCGCATGCCCAGTGGGCAAACATCAGTTTGGTACTGTCACATTGAAATCGGTACATTTGGGAGATATGCACAAAATCAACATCATCTAGTTAGGACAAAGAAGTGGGAATAGCTTTGATCTTTGGGCCCGATTCTGACCCGCTCGCTAGGCTGCGTTTCGCACGTAGCCTGCAAATGTTTGCAATGTGCGCATGTGTATAAGACGCAGTGCGGTGCGCAAACTAGTCCATGCGATCGGGAAGCAGTTGCAACCCGTACATAGACGCCTCGCTAGAATGAGTGACAGGATGTGCAGTTTGTGGGTGGTGACAGGGGGTCGTCGATGGAAACGGGGGGGTGGTGGTGCGAACGCAGGCGTATCTGTGCATCTTAACGCCGTTTCAGAGGCGTGCATAATTAAGACGCAGCGTCATAATACACGTCACATGGCTGTATTACACACTGAAGCACTCGCACTACTTGCGGTAGGGTATGGTCAGCCACAAGTGCTGCGTATAGGGTCCGATGTTACTCGATGTTACCGATTGTTGCATACACTTCCTGGAGATTACGTGTATCACTAAGGGAAAGTGGGCGTCTTATGACAGGCTGGTGGGTGTCTAAATACACACCGCGATCGCACGCCAAGACATAGTGGGCGTGCTAATGTCTTGCCGTGCGATCGCGGGATTTGCATACTTTGGCAGCTGGCGGCTACGTGCGAAAGCATCTAGCAAGCGGGTCTGACTCGGGCCCTTTGTGCAATTCAGTGTGAATAGCTGATACCAGCACAGATTTATATCACATGCATTCTGTTGAAGTGTATCTAACTAAATGTCTATTTTGCTTATTTAGCCCTAAATGGTAGCACTGGACTTAAAGAAAGCATCACAGGAAATCCCATGAACGACATAAGGAGCCATGTTTTAATTATTCACTCATAGTATAAGAACCCTAGCATTATATAATATATTAATAGGACTCTACCACACTTGTGCTGCTTTCATATAGCAAATTTAAAAGAGATTAAAGACATGAATAATTGGTATGGGCAGCATAATAAGATTTTGCAGAGGAAACTTTCCTTCTTGGTATTTACAGAAGTCTCATATATGAGGGTTTTAACCTTAACCATATTGAATATTGAGTTTTATTTTCTACACACACAAAAGAACACTGAGTGGTACATTTACTAAGAATCGAGTTTGGTTGTGTGCAAACTAATGCGAGTTTAGCCTTTTCTTTCAAACTCGCAAATTTACTATGACCAAACAGGTGCGAGTTTGGAAGTGAGTTTTCTCTTCTCACTGTTAAAACTCATGCGAGTTTGCAAGCTCAACTAAACTCACCTTCGGCCAAACTAGGTACTTTACATGGAAAAGATGAAACTCGCAAATTTACTAAGAATCGAGTTTACAATCTCGGGTGAGTTTGTAGCAAACTCAGTGTTAAATTGAAGTTTTAAACACTCACCTCCTGAGGTGCGTGTTTGGCTGAAACATACACAGATCAGTGTGATTTGTGCATGTTTCTGGCTGAATAGCAAATGTATTTATTTTTATTTGTAAAAAAATTACGTAGGGTCCCCCCCCTCCCCACCTAAAGCTTAACCATCCCCGGACTTGTCAGCCTGTCCTGGTACCTAAAATTACGGGGAACAAAATTAATAGGGTTTCACCGTAAATTAGGTACCAGCACCTGGCTGCAGGGCTTTATTGGAGGGGTCCCCAACTCCCCAGGGATCCCTGGCCTGGGCTGATGCTGTGGCTGGGGGGGCCCGGTGAATGGGCTCCCCTGGCTGTGGCATCAGCCCCCCGCTAGAAAGGGTCCAGTGCTGGTTTTAATTATAGGGGTACCCCTACGCACATTTTTTACCCCTATAATTAAAGCCAGGACTGGCCCTGCAGCCAGGTCTTGTACCTAATTTACGGTGGAACCCTACTCATTTAGTTCCCTGTAATTATTGGTACCAGGACTGGCTGGCAAGTCCGGGGCTGGTTATGCTTTTGGTTATGCTTTTGGGGGGGGGACCTTATGTAATTTTTTTTCTAACTTTTAACAATTATTTTACAGGTTCAATACAGAAGCAGCCTTCACATTTTTCACTGATATGTGCAGGCTTCGCGTAAGTCATCTCATCTAAACTCTCATCAAAACTCTCATCTAAACTCATCTAAACTCGCATCTAAACTCTCATCTAAACTCGCATCTAAACTCTCATCTAAACTCGCATCAAAACTCTCATCAAAACTCTCATCTAAACTCTCATCTAAACTCTCATCTAAACTCGCATCTAAGCTCGCAATTTTGGGGAAAAAAACTCACTTTGCTTCACCATCGGAAAACTCACTTTCAGTTAAACTCACTTTTTAGTAAATTTGCGAGTTTTAAAAGGGAAAACTCTCTTGAGTTTTGGTGAAGCAAAGTGAGTTTAAACACAACCAAACTCGATTCTTAGTAAATATACCCCTTATACTTTTTTCACACATAGAGCAAAAACACAGGTTTTTGCACGTGAACGCACATCAACTCGGGTTTCTGCTATGAGTGACACAAACAACACGGGACAAAGTCCCGGGTCCATGACCTCGCGCTTTACCATAGTCGGGCTGAGATCTGGGAATTTGACGGGTTGACAGACCAGGCAATTTCCCGGATCTTAAGTCTGCAAGGGGTATTATTTAACTACAAAATATCTCAGGCAGCTTCCCCTGGTCAATAAATGTTAACATTTGAAAGTCTGGTAGAGCACGAAAGTCGAAAGTAAAATGTATTCAGCATTATAAAAGAAAATGTAATCTTAATAAACAGGTCCAGTGATGTCTCAATTGGCGGCAATTTCGTTCATTCTGTTACCCTAATGTAGGTTATTTTTTATTATTATCCATTATATATCTCCGACAAATAGAGGGATATGTATCACGCCTTGGAGAGAGATAAAGTACCAACCAATCTGCGCCTAACTGTCATTTTACAGGCTGTGTTTGAAAAATGACAGGAGCTGATTGGATGGTACTTTAGAATTTCCACTTTAACTCTATTCCCGGCTTGATACATCTCTCCATATTATACTTTGCACCACAAGGGTATTTGTATGCACAGTGGGAGAAAACAGGAGTCCACGAAGGAAACTTAGAAATTGTGGGGAAAACATATAAACTCCCACAAAGATTGGGCTCCAATCGGAAATGTAAATGATATCCTCAGTGCTATGAAGCAACGATGCTGGACACTGAGCCACCACGTCACCCACAAAGGCTTTGGACAACGGAATTGGTAGCACTGGTAACATAAAAAAAAAAAATCTTTAATACTGTGGTAGAAAATATACAGAGATAACAATTGCAGCTCTACCAATTGTGGGTATATATCATCTACGATAACAACCCAGTCACATATTAACGCTCCAAATAATAGAAAGGGATCTTGGTTCATCGACGTACAAAATGGTCAAGAAAAATAGGTTTCCAAAGTAAAAGCAATATTTAAATATATTGGATGTCTTCTGCAAAATAAGGAATAGAATAATCAAAAGACAGCTTGCTTTTGGGAAGGGAGGAGCACCGATTATAGCACTTGGGAGTTTGACCCATTATAATAATGGATACTCGGCTTTAAGTGCAGTCTGCACATCTGCTCAACAATCTAATTACAGAGGCGAATTGATCATAATTCTGCAACGTCATAACAAGAGAGGGGACTTGAGAAATAACCGTCCAGGTCTCTCCTGTAACCGGGAAGTTAGAAGCAGTTAACTCACTCAGCTCAAAATTCACTTTGAACATTTAAGGGGCTTGAGCACTGCATGTGGCGTAGCCCGGCGTCCAACAGCATTCACAGCGAGTGCGCGCAGAGTGCGGTTTTGTAACGTGACGCACCGCCAATACCTTACCACCGCCTTGTTGACACATGCGCGCGAGGTCCACGATTCTACTCACAATCCCACTGACTTGGAGATTTTAGAGAGGAGACGAACTCGAGAACAAATCTCGTGATTTCTGGCGTACACACTAGTGAATTACCGCACCGATACGAACAATTATCTGACCTATAGTTCATCGCAAAGGTGACGCTTTTAAGTTGATTATTGGCGGAAATGTCGGACACATGATCGTAAATGCGCACACGCTACAAAAGCTGCACAATATCAATTTTGACAAATGACGCAGCAGGTCAGATCCAATCCGTTGCTTGTTGAGCAATAATCTGCCCCTGATACGCTTGTATTTTTTTACCAGGAGATAATGCAAAACTAACTAAATGAATCGCAAAGAATCAACTGGGAGATAGATATAAATACAAAAAAATTAGTCGTGTTCACTTTCAATAAACATATCACAGCCAAACGAAGTGATAAATAGTATAGGCCGTCTGACACTCTGTCCCGATCAACTTGTATCTTCATTTTGAAATGCAAACCGCAAAGAGTTAACTTAATAGAAGCTGGGTGGATTGAGTCACAGGCGGCCTATAACAGCCAGGTTGTCTCCTGCTGGAAGATGATTTTCAGTGTAAATCAGGTCCTTCCTCTGATATAAAATGGTAATTCTCTACAGAGGTCAAGTGAAATGAATATATTAAGCGCTCATTGAGCTGATGAGATGTTGGCAAATGGTTTAACCTATTAGCTGCCGAGTTTGATACAAATGTTGTAGCTACTGATTCAAAACTTTCTCAGTGTTGACATTCCCAGAGCTTGTTTAATGTGTGTGTGTGTGTATATATATATATATATATATATATATATACTGTATATAAAACTTCCGTAATCAAATTGATTTTGTTTGAGCTAAAGGGGTGAATTTACAAAGCAGCGGCTTCTGTAAGCCGCCGCTTCCTGGCGGGCTGCGGGTATATATTTAAAATGGCACCTGCAGTCAGTGTAAAGCCCGGCGTGCTTATCACTGACTGCGGGTTCCGTTTTAAATCGTCACTTGCAACCCGCCGGGAAGCAGCGGCTTACAGAAGCCGCTGCTTCGTAAAATCGCCCCATTGTATCAACATAGAACCTTTACCTCTTTGTTTCCCTGTAAATGGCAGAGTTTACTTATGTTGGATTAAAGGGCATACTTTTATCTCATGGAGTAGTGGGAAGCCAACACTGTTCCAATGACGCACGGGATTTGGCAGCAAATGCTACTGGTTAAATCTGTGTGAGGGCATGTCAGGGGCTTTTAATATCCTGTCCAGTGCCTATTATGATAAGCACTACTCAGGGTCAAATAAAGGGCATTCGGTCCCCCAAATTACGCTACTGGCCCCCCCTCCTCCTCTGGTTCCTTTTCGGCCACTATAATTTACTGTGGAGTCCTACAGGTCAGTAGTCCCCAGGTCTGCCAACAAAAAATTGTACTATAACATTGCTTTTCCACAACTAAAAAATTGTAATACTCACCCACTGGCCCCGCGCTAGGAGGCAGAAAAATTTGACAACCCTTGGATCAAAAACTCTTAATTGATTTCTGATTGGTCACCTGCCCGGCCTCAGCTCACATAAGGAAGTCCTAAAATTTTGTCTCGCCTTAGAATTCAAAAATTCCCAGCCAGTTTAATTTTCCATTGAGGTTCAGAGGCAGGTTCAGGTGCACACTTAGGTGGGGTTTCCAGTTGCCCCCATTTCCCCAGAATGGTGTGTTTACTAGGCAGTTGCTAGTTCCTGAGGCTGGCCCCTTACTGTGGAACCAGCCACCTTACTGCATGCAGCCAAGGACCTTTCTGAGACATTCCTCCCCTATGCTGCCCACCTTCCTCCTACCTCAATAAAACATGCCTTCCATGACTTATGCCACCTGATAGGCATGCCGTCCCATGACAGACAGAAGACTTTTGCCACAGTCGCATTTTTGTCTTTATGCTAATGCAGCTACAAGGCCTTTCCCTGGTGTAGATCCGTGCGTCCTGAATGTGCAAGGAGGCGCCCGCTGTCAGCATCCGTAAACGATGAATCACCAACTGGCGCGTCTTTAGATGCCAACATTGACAATTGCGCCAGCCCTATGGCAGGTGCAGTGTCTCCATCCGTGGCCTCCAATGTGAGTGGTTCCGTGCCTCTGAACGCAACCGTTTTCCCCGTCCGGACCGCAATACACCTCCGACACTCCCATAAGACGCAGCATCTCCGTGCCACCACCCTGTTACCTCCCAGCCACCATCCAAGCTCGCCCCCTACATTTCTGATACCGTGCCTCTAAGTTCCATCTGCAACTCCGTACGTATAAAATTGGGGCGCAGGCGGGGGTGTGACTCAGACGCATGCACATACGAAAAACATTGCACTGTTTAACCCAACATGGCCGCTGCGTCCGACACAGAATCCATTCGCCTGGCAGCCGACGTGCTTTATGTCATTGGGATCTCGCGGGGTAGCGAGCACTTTTGTGCGAATCGGGCATTCGGCTGGGCGAATGGTGCGAGACGAGCTACAGTTGCCGGCATTTAAACCCTTCGCCAGGCATTTGAATTCCCCCCCTATATTTGGTGCTTATCTCAATTCATTTTCTTAAGTACAAAACCAACGATTAGGACAGTGAAGCTAGGATTATATGAATATAGTAGTGGTCTAAATGTACATATAAATGTAATGAATAACCAGTAACAGCTAAACACACTACATGAAACTGTGCTGTTCCTATTGATTTAACATAACACAAAGTCCACATAAAGGCACATTTTTGTAGGGCGAAGGCTTTTTTTGTATCACCCCTTGTGCCGTTTGGTGGTGTTCTGTAACCCAATAACTGCTTAGTGAATAGCTGGGTGTGTGCGGCAACAATTTATTTCCAATTGTTGCCCTCTCTGGATATAAAATGTAGTATATTGTTAATGGAGAACTGGTAAGTTCTAATATTGAGCCTCATTTTCTCTAATGGTGAATCTCAGTTTCTTTAATTCTCATCGCTACAGATATTATTATGCTTTACTGTGCACATACATATATTACGCGATGCTTTAAATTTAGAGAATGGTTAATCATTCATATCAGTCCCGGCCCCAGCGGAGCTTACAGTATAAGAGCTCTATTTAATAAAGCGATATGTAAAATATTAGCGATTTTCACACTTAATTTAGGAAAGCAACACCCGCTGGCAGGGGCAGAACGATGGGAGACAATGGAGGCGCCTGCCGCCGGGCTCCAGCTCTGAAGGGGCACCTCCTCCATTGTCCACAACATATTCACCCCACTTAGGGCTGTAACCATGTACCCAGAGTATACCGTCATGGCCACCCCAAGACATGGCACCCCTTCCCGGCACCTGAGAAGCCACCATACACTAGTGGAGAGCTCCATGTCAGACCATCAGCTGCTGCCTTTGTCTATCTATAACCGGTCTGCCTGCGAATTGCTACATTACAGTGTCAGCGGCTGTGTTGGGGGGGCATCAAATTATAACTTGCCTCCAGGCGTCTGGGATGAACTTACGCCACTGCCCGCTGGAGATGTCCTGCTTAAACCTACCTCTCCGACAAGCATTACGCTGATGTGAATGGGGTCTTTTTTCTACCTTAAACTTCCTTGTGCATAGCGTATACATGAGCCGGTAAGGCCACGCATGCGTACATGACAGTCTAGCCAATTTTGCACTGTGCATCCGTGGTCTTACCAGCTCGTACATGCGCAAAAAGCCCAGACAGACGATTTTCAGACCGCGCATGTGTAAGCCGTAAGGCTGCGCAAGTGCAGTTATGGACCTCACTGGTGCATAGTCTGGAGATGCTGGTAAGGCAGAGACGTCCTTATGTTTTCATCACAAGATGGGAGATCCGAAGCTTCTCTCATCTTTATAAATACTGATCCCGCACAGCCCCCATTGCTACCTATAGGAATATGACAACCGAAATGATAAGGAATTGAATTCGCACTTTTCAGTTTACTAGATAGGGGGAAACGAAGAATCTTCTCCAGCTAATATGCTGGGGAAAAGCAGTTATATACTTTACTAAATAGAGCCTTAAGAAAGTCTATATTTATTATACGGAGATCAGCCCTAAATTCAGGCGCTAACTGCTGTTTTCACCAGAGATAAAGCATCTATTTACCAAGCCCTACAGCTGGCAATGGCTACAGCCGAGTATCGCCAGCGGCAGCCGTTTTTGTCGCTCTCTTACGATAGGAGACTCTCTTGCATGAGGAAGCTACTTATCTCGTATTTAACAAGGATATGCTATCACCACCTTAATATGGTAAAAGCAGCAGCGAGACACAATAAATAACGCTACATTTTTTTTTTTCTATTTTCAAATAAGCCTATTTTTTTCCTTTTCGTTTTGCTGAATGTGCCGGTCAGGATGAACCCAAGACCCCAGAGCTGTGCGGCAACAGCACTAACCACTCTGCCACGAATCAGAGACATGTTGTTCTGAATGCAAACCATTCACATCATATTATTTTACACAGAAAGGGTGATTGACAGTTTTATCATTTATTTTATTTTATGGTTCAGTAGAAACACAGTGACCGATTATCCCATTGATGGGATGACCTGCCTTCTTATAGTATTCTCCATTTACAGGTTTCTAACAGCTTGGCCGATCAAAGTTCACGTCCATCCTCTCAGGTCCAGTTGGGGCAAAATTAGAATAAGAGGCTTTTTTTTTTTTTTTTAAAGGTTATTTCTACCCACCTAATTCAATAAATTGGAAGCAAACATCGATCTGATAAGGTGATATAAAATTACAGCTTTAATAAATCATCCGTTTAATCTTAATAATATAGTTTGGTTTGGGAGGGGATTTTTTTTCACATTATACTTACTACTCCTCTATTTTTAATATTTAGAATAACAATTCAAAAGCGGTTGAAATCTGAATTGAATGTAAAATGATTATTAATAAGTTGCGCTGTCAATTTAGTCTGTATGTGCACCGACAAAGTCCACTGTCTCCAGAGTTCATAGCTACATTATAATCCCATTATGATCATCAGTGTATTACAGTAGTTTATCTACAAAAGTAAGACTTCATTTTAAAATGCCAAAAAAAAAAATTCCTCCTCGCTGTTTTTTTACACTCTGAGCAATTCCGCCATCTCTCGCTGCTGAGGAATTATGATACGTACTGTGGTTTCTATTGTGCTGTGTTGACAAGCTCTTTAGAGAGCAGCATTAAGCTTGGTACAATTGTAGGATTCTAAGCAAGTAAAACTAATGTTGTAGTCAGCTGTTGACATGTGTAGAAAAATCCCTCTTTTAATATGGATTGGGGGGGCTCAATTTTAAACTGTATGGGATACACAGCTGTGTCTGGGTAAACAAAGGGTTAAGACATTTAATTGAGATACTTTACATATACTCTATAGTTGATATTTTGTTATTAAATGGGTAGGATGACATTTGTTAGTACTCATTTTAACCTCTTACCGTGCATGTGCAACTTTATTTAAGGCTGTTATATAGCACCAATATGTTCTGATAGCCCTTTACACTCAGAGATAATGTTTATCCATTTAAGTCAGTCCCTGCCTCATCTGAGCATGCAATCTAATTACCTTAGCCCATTTTTGTGAGAAGCAAATTTGGCTATCCGTAGGTTTTTGAAATGTGGACGGAAATCAGAGTCCTAAGACGATATCCGTACAACCATGGTGAAAACATACAAACTCCACACAAATAGCGCCCTGGTCACATTCGAACCCAAATCCACCAGCACTCCTTTCTTCCATTTAAGTTCACTTATGATATTATCCACATATTTTAATTCTGTCCTCGCTTTCCACATTCACAAACAAAAAAATAAATACAAGATAAAATAAGAAAATATATATTTTTTTTTTTCCATTTACGGAATGTGCTATTTATTAATGTCTAGCTTTTTATTCAACCCGATTGTAACTTATTTTTTTATTATTATTTAATACACCTTCTGATTGCTTTATGCTTCATGCAAACGTCACACGCTTCTTGACAACGCTGTTTGAGTTGCTCAAATCTGTCCATTAAAGAAAATTCACATTGATTGATTGATTGATTGATTGATTGGAACCATTTAATCGCTGCCTTTCTCCAGAAAATCAGGACTTTCAGCTACCAGAATTCATCTGACTCTTGTAATGTTGGTATTTTAAAAACATTGACAGAACAAAAAGTTTATCTGACTGTCAAAAGTGAAAAGGTAAAAAAAATAAATCCAAATCAGTCCAGTGAAAGGAAACCTGTCATTATTTAGGAGACAGCTTGTCCATCAGATCAGCTACAATCTCAGCCCCACCACTGTCCTACGATGGCTTGACCTAACATTGTGCAATTTGTTTAGAGTATCGTCTAGCGGGTACCATTAACCCTTTGTCAAATGGAATACATTTAGGGAAATAGCACTGACAATCCAAACTCTTTACTCTAAATGGCTGATACAAAATCCAAGCGGTGTCAAGTAAATATTTTAAACTTTTCGTTTCACCATATTTGACCAGCAATTAAAGAAAGCTCTTATCCAAAAATATAATATTTTTTTTTTTATTGATGGATTTCTCTATTTTTTTTTGTTTACTTGTATTAGTTTATCTTTCAAATCTCTTGTGCAGTAATTTTATTTAATTTTATTACTATCAAGTCTATGCCTGTATAACACTTATAACTTTGCTTCAATATTTGTAGCAATGTTTAGAATTGCTACCAGAGAGCTAAACACAGATTCTGTAATCACAATATCTCTGGGTCAGATTGGAACCGCAGGAGATGGTTTCTCAGCAGTTACTCATTCTCGATGGCCTTAGTGCCTTGGAATGACTGTTGTTTTAGGCAGATTTTAAAAGATACATCCTTGGCAACAGCAGTGGGAGCTCTTTGAAAGAGATGAACTTCCCAGGGATTTTTTTTTTTTTAATTTGAGCAACAGGAACCACAGAGGGTAAAACAGAGGTGGCTATTTTAAAAAAAGCATTTGGTCTAAATGTAAATTAAGATTTAGTGTTAAAAAATAAGAAAAAAACATTCACAATGCATTGCACAGCGGCAAAGGGCGTGCGTGATAGCACCTTCCTTTTTTACGCATACTGCAAAACCTGTCTATATATAAGTAATGTCCTCTAGATAAGTAGTGGTCTACAGTTAAGTAATGGTCTACAGTTAAATATGTGACCCTGTAATATGATACAGAGGGAATTTAAAGCTATATGGCTCAAGGGCCTAATCCTGAAAAGTCTTTATAGAATTGCCCCTTTGGAGTGACCAGCTAACAAAAATAAAAAAAAACAACACAAGTAAAGTAATAAAACACCTTAGCAACTAAACCCACTGAAGTAGCTAGACAAGAAGTACAGATGCTATTATACCTGACACACCGAGAGGACCTATAAGGCAGGCTAATCCTATCGCAGAATAAGTAGTGTGCTCCATATATGAGAAACACTAGTTATCATAAACAATTTCTGATTGGATAAAATCAGATTACTATCTGCAATAACCCACAATTGTTTTCATGCTAGGCTAAGACATCACATGAAGGCAGGAAGTGATCTAAGAGGTCATAGTGCTATCACCAGTTTTGTCATATTGTATATGACACTGTATAGCTGGGTGAAGCAAGTATATAGATTATACATAGAGAATAGACTGATTTAATGGCTTGATGAATAATAACTTTGCCAGAGAGCAATGCAGGCAGATTTAGAGCTTGTTACCTATTAAGCTAATTATTAAGGGTCAACACATTCCTCTTCTTTTCACTACTAGAATCTCTGTTGAATATAATGCAACATGTATATTTTCTCCTTTCAAAATGTCATGATACAATTCTAACGACTTGGGCATAGAGGTAGTCCCATTCACACAAAGATTAAGAAAACAAAAATTCTGTACCCTGTTCCCCATGTTTTAAAAAAAATTATCAATAAATATTTGAGGAAAGAAAAAAAAACATTTCTGTTTTCTTTGTCATGAAAAAATAATTTTACCAAATCATATTGAGTTTTCTGTCATACAAGAGATGAGTCAAGATAATTTATCAGATTCTCTAAAATAATTTTTCAGTATTACCTTATTTCATTTTTCTAATTTTCAGTTTTTCTTTTTACCATTTTATTAGAATACTGCGTTTCTTTATTTTTATGACAAGTTAATAATATTTTTGGTTCAAAAAAGTATTTAATCAGTCTATTAAAGAACAATATATGAAAATAGTTTAAAGGCTTTATTTGATACTTGTGTGTTCTCAATTTTTTTCTTGTTTTACTAATTTGCCCTTTCCAAAATTAATTTATAGTATATAGTAAAAATGTATATATGTTTATATATAAAAAATGAAATATATATATGAGTGTACGAATGTGTGTATAATATATTTGTTTATGTTTAAATGTGAGTGTATGAATGTGTTTATTTATATCTGAAGACCTGTATGTGTGTTTTGTTTAGTGAATAATAATTCACTTAGAAAATAGCTAATGATAAAGTATATTCCAAATTGCAAGAATAAGAATACTAATAATCAGAAAAAGTTTGCAAGAAAATAGGTGAGTTTTATCAATAAAACAGATAAATAGCGATGTATATGAAAAGACAAGTCAGTGAAATCTAATTTATTCAGTTTTCCTTTTTCAAAAGATTTACACAGAGAAAAAAAATAACATTAAAATATGTCTTCCTTTAATTAAATGTAAAATAGATTTGTAGAGATTAGATAACAGATAATCTAATTCTATAATAATTAGAACACAGTGTTTATGGTAAGGGTTTAAGAGAGGCACAGCCAGATTTACATCAGTAAATAATAATGAGGCGTTTCATTTACAATCACATGGGATATATGTTAGATTACATGTGCGCATGACTTATTCATAAAGTTAAAGGAAGTCCTGAATCATACAGCTGCATTATCCCATACTGATGGGAATTAGAAGCTGAAGCTTTGCATCTAGATATATATGTATATATTGTAATACGTGCACATTTAATTGTGTAGTATCCTTGGTGATCGGCATGTATATATGCCTGTGTGTGTGTGTATATGCTTGTGTATGTATATATATATATATATATATATATATATATTAAACACATTACAACTATATATACACAATATACACATTACAACTATATATACACACCCACATACATATATATATATATATATATATTTATATATATATATACACTCACCCCACATATATAGAAGTGTGTGTGTATGTATGTAGATATATAATATATATATATATATATACAATGAACACACACACACTTACCCCCACATAAATAGAAATGTGTGTGTATATATATATATATATATATATATATATATACACATATATATCTCTATGTGAGTGTGTAAATATAAATACATACACATATAGATAGATAAAGTTATAGACACATACATTTCTGAATTTTTTCTGAATTTTTGCTTTGAAATTTAATGCACCGTTATTTTTTGTTATTTATCATACATTTATTATCATGTGTCATATTCAGTTAGGAAAGAGAATATTTACTATATTGTACTGAGATATTGCATGCTACAATACACAGACAGGAGAAGGTGAGATTTCCCCTGGGCAAGATACAGCCATTCAATGAAACAACAGTCACAATTCATTTATGATTGTTAGAGCCCAGATTTATGGACCCTAAAAATATAAATGTATGCTAGTATATCATGGCATGCTTACCAGTACATGGCTCATTGTGCACAGTGTAAATTGTAGCTGTTTATCTCTGTGTACAGGTATCAGGGCTGATAAGCTACACAGGAATGCTGTTAGACCAGGTGGCTCATATGGGAAAATGAGTTTTGTTATATAAATGTATACATGTAATCCTCAATGTATTGCATCTAAAACTGATATAAGAGCACGTGGGATGTCCTCTTATGATTTGAGACTTCTGTATATTTTTTATATTTCAATTTTACCTTAATAGCATGCCGCCATAGTTACTGCTCGTGAGACAATCACAGAGTTGATGCAATACTTGTTAAAATGCTTTTAATTTTATTTAAATGTTTTACAGATATGCACAGTCCACTGAGCCACACCACCCCAAACACTATACCCTATTATTTATATAGTGCAATTAGTGCATGGCTCCTAACTTATGTGAAATGCCTGACAAGTCACAGAATGCTTGTGAATGAAATTAATTTATAGCTAAATTCAGACTTGATCGAATAAAAAAATAACGGATCCACAGTCTATACAGACACACACACACACACTAATATAAGTGGTTTAGGTGCAACAGTTAATTCTCTGCATATAACAAATCCATATGTAATATTTATAGCCCAACTCCACTTGTTAAGCAGGTTTTTATTTGTTACACTGTCACATTGTCACATGTTGAAGCTTCAATAAGTGTTAAAAAAAACATAAACTGAGAAAAACTTGTTTAACTGTGTGTTTAAAAAACTTGGTGTTTAATATATTCTTAGCATCTTCCCCAGTTGATATATTTGATATATGTTGTGATTTATCTTTTGTTTTCATTTTGAATAAATAATCTGAAGATGTATTATTCTTTATTTAATTGCAAATCTATTTATTAATGCAGACCACATGTCCTTTTGTTCTAGCATCAATTAGCTGCATTTATTTCAATTTGTTCTACATTAATTGATATTATAATATTTAGTGTACAATACAGATAATTTTAAATTGGAAGAACTTAAAATAATTTTGAAGGTATTGTGCATATTAAAATGCACGCTTACAGTAGTAGTAGAATTAATAAATATTGTCCTCATGGTTTAAGCTTGGAGTTATACAGCCCCCAACACAGAGAAGAACATCATTTTATAACACTCACCAGTAATCCTCTGTAATCTTTGCTATATTATGCCATACATTGCCACCCATGTAGTGATATGGATGGATTACAGACCAAATGATCTGTGTCAATACCTTGGTGTCTGCCTTTCTGCAAAGTTTATTAAGTGTTCCATAAGCCACTCTGCTCTACAAAGAGATTACCCAAACTAAACAATTGTTACTAGCTCCTATTAACACAGACTGGGGTAGGGACCAAGACTAAGGGCAGTATTTATTCCTAAATGATTACCATTGGAGATATGTGTTAGAAATGCATAATTGACAATGTAAGGTCTCCAGAGAAAGAACCTTAAAGAGGATATCTACTGAGGACAAAACGTTGGCACATAACCTATACACAGATGGGTGTTCCCCAACCCCTGCCAGAACTCACCCTCTCTCCTCATGCCAACTTTAAGGCACTTCTTCAAGCGGCAGTACTGGCACTGGTTCCTGTGGTGCTGGTCTATAGGGCAGTCTCTGTTACCCCTACAGGTGTAGGTGAGGTTCCTCCTCACTGATCTTTTAAAAAAGCTCTTGCAGCCTTCGCAGGTAAACTGCCCATAGTGCTTGCCGCTTGACTTGTCCCCACATACCATGCAGTCCACGTTGGGGACGCCTTTGTCGCCAGAGTGAACAGGGTCCTGTCCTGGCACAGATCCTTTAGGGGTATTTGGAGTTTGCGGAGGGCCCCCCGGGTCCTGGTTGCACAGCCCCGGTGGATTGCTCACCTGGGACCCCGGCACCACCCCTGGAATGTCTTCCTGCCAAGGGTTGACTACCATGGCCATAATACAGTCTCAGAGACAAGGGGTCCACCTCTCCGGGAGACGGCAGCGCTCTGGGTGGGTGAGTGAATGGACGCAGGAGTTTGGCCAAGTTGCAAACGTTATGCAGCGCAATGCGCAAACTTTACGCAGCACAATGTTGGCTGGTTTAAGAGTGTAATATCCTCTCCAGTCCAAGAACAGGCTTCCCCAAAGCGTGTCCAGAGTCCAAATACCCTCTCCAGGAAAACAGGAAGACGTGAGTGAGTGAGTGAGTGTGCCTTCAGATCCTCCTTCCAGCAGCGAAGGGAGGGAGAGGCGAGCCACACAGCGCACCAATGTCCATATGTTGTGCCTGGGAGCAGACAACCTGCAAAAAGTAACATAAAACACATCAGAAACGTTCCATAGATCCCCCACAAGGTCCTAATACATTACTGCATTACTATAGCAGCGCACATGGAGCATCTGTACTGCAACACTGCTCATGTATGTCTAAACTTGTGGCAAATGCAGAAATGACGTTTTGTTGCAAATTGCCAGAGAGGGGAGGAAATAGCTGACGATGATTTGTCTAATCTTGTGTCTGTGACCTGGATGCATCGCAGAGCAATCAGATCGGAGCACTGAGAACAAGAAGAGGGGGAGATAGCCTTACCTACTTGCAGCAGGGCTCCACGGGTCTGCAGGACGCAGCAATCGCAATCTGCTAACTAGTGCTACTGTCTCATAGGAAGAGGACAGTGCTGCAGCTGGACACCCCCCTGCTAATGAGTGGGTGGAAAAAGTTTGAAAAGTGAGAGAGGTTTTGGATCCTGGTAACACCCTGCCTTGTCCTTCTCTCACCACAGCTTGCAGCAGAGGGTTCCTAGGCTGCAGTGGGAGCCTGAGGACGCTGACAGTAAGTCTCATTTACACTGTGTCCATGGAGATCTCCTGATTTGGGCAGGCGCTCCATATAAGGGATGTGTGGGGATTCTGTAGGGAGCTGGGATGCTCTCAGACAGGCAGCAGTGATTGGCTATGGGCTGGTAGGGGGGGGAGGCTGTTACTGACAGAGGGCTGTGTCCTGCATGCTGTCTTGTTCCCCTCACCTGCTGGGGGGCTTTCTCTCTCTACTTAGCAAATAACATGCTATGAAAGGGCACCAGTCCTCTTATACTGCATTTTATAATATTTAAGGTCAGAGAAGCTATGGTCCTTCTTGTGCATCACCCAATACTTACCCTGACACTTTCTATGTATATGCAATGCTATTTTTCAGTCATAAGGAGATCCCCTCTTAATCATTTTGGGAAGTTGGCTATGATGGGCTAGATATGTATTATATACAGCTATTCACAAGCTGACCTATAAACTTTCACCCTCCCTATTTTTTGGGAACTTGTAACCTCTGTAGAGATTTGTAGGACATTGTCCTGTCACCCTGCCACAAACTGACACAGATGTACTCTATCTGCATAGCTCTAGCTGTGGCGGAACTACAAGTCCCAGCACTGCTAGGAATAGAATTTGTAGTTACAAGCTGCAGAGTCACCGATTGCTTGAGTTTATTTTGACAGATTAATGTTGATATATTTTGTATCTTATACCTAAAAGTAGTAAAGTGGATTTATGATAATTACTATTATTATTATTATTATTATTAATAATAATAATAATAATTGTATTAGTATTATTATTAATAATAATAATTATTGTACTATTATTATTAGTAAATATACCATGACAATACAGAAGCATATCTAATGTGTTTTTCCCTCCCTCCCTCATACCATCATCTTCTCCCCACTGTCAACAACGGCACCAAATCTTATACTGCGTATCCACTAGGCAATTAAATTGCGCAATGGAACGATAACGACATCGTTATCGTTCAATCGCTCATTAATCGTTCACAAATCGGGCATGAAAATGTCGAAAACTACCAGCGATGCGCGATCCCCCTGTTCGTTTACGACATCATTCATCGTCTAAACATGCCGGTCAATCTGCCGATAACGACAGATTGGGCATGTTCGGGCATGAGGGAGGGTGCCTGCACTGAACGACATATCGCTCAGTGTAGGCACTACAGGGCATGAGGAACGACTGTACGATTACAATGTTGTAATCGTACTGTCGTTCCACTATCTGCTAGTGGATACGCACCTTTAGGGCTCTGCCACCCCGCTACTTATTTGGGTATTATGACTGCTGATGCAGCAATGTTTATAAACCTTGTCCATGTCCTATTTTCTTGTTATGTTCTTACTGTTTCTGTTAATGTTCTGTGTAAGGCGCTGTGGACCCCTTGCAGCGCCATATAAATAAAGTATAATAATAACATACATTTAGAGGTACCCACTTCCTAGAGCTTACACTGTACCAGACAATATATTGGGTGCTGGGCAAAGATAAATAATGAGGGAGATATATTCTTAAAGGTCTGTTCATAAGACAGTAACTCACTAGTTATATATTGGTGTGGTTTGTAAAATGTATCAGACACAGTGGCAATTTATTGTTATTATTATTGTAATAATAATACATTATTCATAATAACAATACTTATAATAATACTAATAATAATATTTTCTATTTAGCACCAAAATATTACATCATAAGTATTTTTATTTTAGTTTTTTCAGAAAATGTGTTTGATATTATTTAGTGATTTGAAAGCACAACCCAAACATCTGAAAATAATGACACATTGTATTTACTGTTCTGTTGTTGCTTAATTTGCTAATGAATTTTTACCAGTTATGCCTTAAATCTGCATTTCACAACTTGTTTGCAAAGCTCACAAAATATGTAAACAATGTATTAAATTTATATTTGACGTAATTGTAAAAAAGCTTCTAATAACAATTTATAATTAACACCTTTTTTTTTATTTATTTTTATTGTCTGCAGGCATTTTAAAGTAATATTATGCTAATCTTCTTGTAACTGAATCACTTAGATTAACAGATAATGATTGTACATAGAGAAATGGAAAAATGCATTGTGCACGAGTGCATTTGTCAGCTGAGTGATAAAGGATCTCTTCAGAAATTAAATTATTGTTATGCAATTCCCGAAGTATGTCTAATATTTGATTGAACATAGATGATCATATAAATACTTTGCTTACATTAAAATGTAGAATTTGTATTCATTTTTTATAACAATATTTTTTACAGTTGCTTTTATGTATATATTTAGCAGTCTGAAGATTTTTTCTTCATTAAAAAATCATTATGATTACATTGTTAACAGGATCAACATTTTCTACAGAACAGTACTAATGGGTCAATTCAATTAATAGCGAGGGGGGGGGGGCAATTGCCGTTGCAATGGAGTAGAAACGCCGGCAATGGCAATTGAACTCGCCCCCTTCGCATCCCGATCTCATAGATTTGGGTGCGTAGCCCTATGGGACTGGAATCAAAGATCCACGAGTCCGAAGGTATTGTAAGTGCGACCTACTGTATAGCCAGACACAGACGTAACACACACATACAGCACAGACATTGACTAACATTTCCCGCAGTGCTGTAGAGATTAAGTACATACAGGACCATGCAATCATTAAATATAACATATATGTTCGGTGACAAAATTCGGGTCCTTCATTTCTAAATGCTCCTACAATTTAATTTTGTTACTTCATTGAGATTCTAGAACAGGAAAATAAATGTTACTAATTGCCCTATGACGTCTTTATTAAAATAAATAAATAAATAAATGAAAACAAAATAGCCGTCACAATGCTGACATGTGCCACATGTAGACAAAGTAGGTCTGAGAACCCTACTGAGGAGAGCTTACAAGTGAAAGTAACACACACAAGACACAGATTATCCCTGCACTTGTTTTTCCAGCCACCACCAGTACGGAAACTTTAAATGAATTCTGCACGCATGTAAACACTTAGGTTGCGTCTGATCTTATTTTCTATTTTATCTGCTTCACATGCGGAGAACAGGCAGGTGCACTGCAACCAAGAGCCTTTATCTATGACATCTGAGAAGCTAAATTGCACTGGTTAGCCGAATATATCTTTGTAGCAAGTCTGCTACTGCTGCTGTGCAAGGTATCCAGAAAGAGCTATAGACGTGATTATACCATCCCGTAGGATAAGCTGGAAATACAAAAGACGTTGTATGTTGCTGGCGGACTGCAATCTTCTATCAATTATTCTGCATACTAAAGAGCAGTGTTGCATCTCTAGAGAACAGTATTAGAACATTATAAGGTTTAATCAGGACAGTCTGTAATCAGATGGGTCACTGCAAGAGCTCTCTGTTTCCAACACTTCACAACTGGGAGATCGCTTTATTCAATTTTCATTTTATTTTCACATTTTGCGCTAACAAGAGTGTTTGATCTGCTCCCTCGCTGGCCTGAGAATGAGCTTTCAAAAATTTCAATCGGTAATTTCTGTTGCTGTAATAAATACAAGTATGCCAAAGGCATCGATAATCCCAATATTATCCATCTGCCATCTTAAATCGCCCAGGAACACTTGTATTGTGTCAAAAATATATTTTTTGCTGTGCTATTTGGGTGATTACAGGAGATGAGCATCAGGCTTTAGTGGTAAGGACAGCATCAGCATAAGGTCAGAGTCCTATTTTGTAAATTTATCGTTTTCAGAAACATAAATTACAGATAGTTATCCTTTTGTGTCTGGATAATGTTGACTTTATTAATGACGCATACACATAGTAGGTATTTTTTTTCTTAACTGGGTGCTTTGTATTAATTACACTGCGGTCATCTACAATGGTGACATAGTGAGCGACACTATCATATGTTATAAGGAATAATGTACCATCTTCTGTATATAATTACATCACACTTCACCTCTGGGCTCTGTGTGAAACTGCTCGGTCCGAGACCCTTGTGCCTTTATATGGTCTTCCGTGATGTAAATGTACCTTATAATTTACTACAGAGGGAACATTATCCAGTTTATCATTGCACACCATTTCATGTCTATACTATTCAGTAGGGATGGCAGAGCTCCAGGTTTGAACCATTTTGGATTTGCTCAATTATCCCAGTTCTAGCTCCAGACTGGCCCCAAGGCCAAGACAAACTTTCAGCTTCAGGATACTCTAGGAACTCCTACCCTGGTGCTGCAGGAACACCTATTCTGATAATGCAGGAACTCCTACACTGAGGCTGCCGGAACTCCTACTCTGGCTCTGCAGGAACTCCTACTCTGGCGCTGCAGGAACTCCTACTGCAGGAACTCGTACTTTGGCGCTGCATGAACTCCTACTCTGGGACTGCAGGAACTCCTACTCTGAGGCTGCCGAAACCCCTACTCTGGTTCTGCAGGAACTCCTACTCTTGGGCTGCAGGAACTCCTACTCTGGGACTGCAGGATCTCCTATTCTGAGGCTGCCGGAACTCCTACTCTGGTTCTGCAGGAACTACTACTCTTGGGCTGCAGGAACTCCTACTCTGGGGCTGCAGGAACTCCTACTCTGGCACTGCAGCAACTCCTACCCTGGCACTACAGGAACTCCTACTCTGGAGCTGCCAGAACTCCTATGCTGGCGTCGCAGGAAGCTCTCATACTGTTGCACTGCAGGAACCCCTACTCTGGAAATGCAGGGACTCCTACTTTGGTGCTGCAGTAACTCCTACTCTGGGGCTGCGTGAACCCTTACTCTAGGGCTGTAGTATCTCCTACACTGGCACTGCCTGGATTCCTACTCTGGTGCTGCAGGAACTCTTACTCAGGGGTTGAAGGAACCCCTACACTGATGATGCAGCAACTACTACTCTGGCGCTGCAGGGTCTCCTACTCTGGTGCTGCAGGATCTCCTACTCTGGTGCTGCAGAATCTCTTACTCTGGCGCAGGCTCTCCTCCTTTGGCGCCGCAGGATCTCCTGCTCTGGCGCTGCAGAATATCCTACTCAGGCGCTGCAGGATCTCCTACTCTGGCACTGCAGGATCTTCTACTCTGGTGCTGCAGAATCTCCTACTCTGGCGCCGCAGAATCTCCTGCTCTGGCGCCACAAGCGCACCTACTCTGGGGTTGCAGGAACTGGTAAATGAACCTTATAATTTACTGCAGAGGGAACATTATCCAGTTTATCATTGCACACCATTGCATGTCTATACTATTCAGTAGGGATGGCAGAGCTCCAGGTTTGAACCATTTTGGATTTGCTCAATTAGCCTAGTTCTAGCTCCAGACTATCCCAAGACCAAGACAAACCTTCAGCTTCAGGATACTCAAGGAACTCCTACCCTGGTGCTGCAGGAACACCTATTCTGATAATGCAGGAACTCCTACACTGAGGCTGCCGGAACTCCTACTCTGGCTCTGCAGGAACTCCTACTCTGGCGCTGCAGGAACTCCTACTCTGGGACTGCAGGATCTCCTACTCTGAGGCTGCCGGAACTCCTACTCTGGTTCTGCAGGAACTCCTACTCTGGTTCTGCAGGAACTCCTACTCTGGGACTGCAGGAACTCCTACTCTGAGGCTGCCGAAACCCCTACTCTGGTTCTGCAGGAACTCCTACTCTTGGGCTGCAGGAACTCCTACTCTGGGACTGCAGGATCTCCTACTCTGAGGCTGCCGGAACTCCTACTCTGGTTCTGCTGGAACTCCTACTCTTGGGCTGCAGAAACTCCTACTCTGGGGCAGTATGAACTCCTACTCTGGCACTGCAGCAGCTCCTACCCTGGCACTACAGGAACTCCTACTCTGGAGCTGCCAGAACTATTATGCTGGCGTCGCAGGAAGCTCTCATACTGTTGCACTGAGGAACCCCTACTCTGGAAATGCAGGGAATCCTACTTTGGTGCTGCAGTAACTCCTACTCTGGGGCTGCATGAATCCTTACTCTAGGGCTGTAGTATCTCCTACACTGGCACTGCCAGGATTCCTACTCTGGTGCTGCATGAACTCTTACTCAGGGGTTGAAGGAACCCCTACACTGATGATGCAGCAACTACTACTCTGGCGCTGCAGGGTCTCCTACTCTGGTGCTGCAGGATCTCCTACTCTGGTGCTGCAGAATCTCTTACTCTGGCGCAGGCTCTCCTCCTTTGGCGCCGCAGGATCTCCTGCTCTGGCGCTGCAGAATATCCTACTCAGGCGCTGCAGGATCTCCTACTCTGGCACTGCAGGATCTTCTACTCTGGTGCTGCAGAATCTCCTACTCTGACGCCGCAGAATCTCCTGCTCTGGCGCCGCAAGCGCACCTACTCTGGGGTTGCAGGAACTGGTAAATGAACCTTATAATTTACTGCCCGGGGAACATTATCCAGTATATCATTGCACACCATTGCATTTCTATAATACTCAGTAGGGATGGCGGAGCTCCAGATTTGAACTGCTTTGGTTTGGCTCTATTAGCCTAGTTCCATCTCCAGGCTGGCCCCAAGGCCAATACAAACTTTCAGCTCCAGGATACTCCAGGAACTCCTACTCTGGGGCTCCAGGAACTCCTACTCTTGCACTGCAGAAACTCCTACTCTGGTGCTCCAGGAACTTCTACTTTGGGGCTGCAGGAACTCCTACTCTGGGGCTGTATGAACTCCTACTCTGGCACTGCAGCAACTCCTACCCTGGCACTACAGGAACTCCTACTCTGGAGCTGCCAGAACTCCTATGCTGGCGTCGCAGGAAGCTGGTGCTCCAGGAACTTCTACTTTGGGGCTGCAGGAACTCCTACTCTGGGGCTGCAGGAACCCCTACTCTTGGGCTGCAGGAACTCCTGTTCTGGGGCTGCAGGATTTCCTACTCTGAGACTGCAGGAACTCCTACTCTGGCGCTGTCAGAACTCATACTCTGGCTCCGCAGGAAGCTCTCATACTCTTGCGCTGCAGGAACTCCTACTCTGGGGCTGCAGGAACCCCTACTCAGGGGCTGTAGGATCTCCTACACTCGCACTGCCGGAGCTCCTACTCTTGCGCTGTAGGAACTCTTACTCAGGTGCTGCAGGAACTCCTACTCAGCGTCTGCAGGAACTCCTGCTCTGAAGCAGTAGGATCTCCTAGTCTGGTGTTGCTGTCATTCCTACTGTAAAACTGCAGGAACCCCTACTCTAGCGCTGCGGGATCTCCTACTCTAGCACTGCAGGATCACCTACTCTAGCCCTACAGGAACTCCTACTCTTGGGCTGCAGGAACTCCTATTCTGGGACTGCAGGAACTCCTACTCTTGGGCTGCAGGAACTCCTACTCTGGGACTGCAGGAACTCCTACTCTGGCGTTGCTGGAACTCCGCTGCTCAGCTAATATTCTGTAGCTAATAATACTTTTAGTTTTAGTCTTTATTTTATATAAGGGTAGTGTATTCTAATAATAATATGGGATCAGGATACCGGCGTCAACATACCGGTAAGTATGGTAGTTACCTGGGGATGGGGGGTTAGGATTAGGCATCCCCGGGGGGATTTAGGGTTAGGCACCCTCCAGGGAGGATTAGGGTTAGGCTGCGGGGAGTGGGAGTTAGGGTTTGGCACAACTGGGGGAAGGTTAGGGTAAGGCACCACAATCGGGAGATATAGGTTTAGGGTGCGGGGAGGGTGGGTTAGGTTTAGGCACCACTGGTTAGGGTAAGGCACCACCGGGGGTAGGTTAGGGTGAGGCACCATTAAGAGAGGGTTAGGGTAGGGAGAGGGGGAGGGCTAGAGTACTTACCTCCCCTGTCGGGATCTTCACAGTTAGGGCTTCTGGCGTCGAGATTTAATATATATACCCATTCCATATATATACTGTATATAACCAGTTATTTATAAAGCGCGCACATATTCTGTAGCGCTTTACAGAGAATATTTGATCATTCACATCAGTCCCTGCCCCAGTGGAGAGTACAATCTAGATTCCCTACCACATGCTCACACACACTAGGGTTCATTTTTGTTGGGGGCCATTTAACCTACCAGTATAGTTTTGGAGTAGCCGGAGGAAACCCACGCAAACACAGGGAGAGTATACAAACTCCACACGATATCACGAGCAGCACCTTACAGGTGGACCACAGCTAGTAGAGGCCATAAAATATAGATACAAGGATTGGGGTACCTTAGGTGTGCTAATATTTGTATGTAGGAAGAATCTCCACTACAGGGGAGTTTTTATATCAAGTTTTTAAAAATGTCAGCTGATAACTAACTCATACACCCTTTTTTGTTGTTGAAAATATCACCCAAAAGTAAAAGCCTTATGGCAACAAAGAACTTGAATATTTTATTCTTGGTATATCAACAAAGGTAACATTGTTTACATAAAATACAATATAGATAAATACATGAGTAGCATAAAATTACTTTATAAACTGCCCCAATACTGAAGAGATGATTTTATTCACCACCTGCACCCTTACGGGTGTGAGCTCTTAGGTGGACCTCTCATGTGATGGGCGCAAGCTATTAAATCGATGATCCTATGCGTTTCTTCCGCTTAAGGGACTTCTTCAGGGGTACAATACTTCAAATAGAATTGGGTTGAATACACACTCAGCGATGTGGGCCTATGTTCCGTCCCTTAATCTCATGGGATTCTTAAATCGACTCTTAAAGGCCAGGCAATTCTTTTAACCCTTCACCATGCGACGGTATATCAAATATTCCCAACTAATTGGTAAATCCGGGTTCTTTTTCTTTTTAAGTACGAGGACATGTCCTATATTCCCAGCAGGTAGAAGACCCAGGTGAAGCTTAATCCAGTCTGAAGCTGTGTATGTCTCCATCTGTTAGCAATAAATTCCAGAGGGAGACATACACAGCTTCAGACTGGATTAAGCTTCACCTGGGTCTTCTACCTGCTGGGAACATTCTTAAAAACTTGTTATAAAAACTCTCCTGTAGTGGAGATTAGTGCACTTAAGGTACCCCAATCCTTGTATATATATATATATATATATATATATATATACATATATATATATATATATATATATTATCAATATTAGTTCCATCCCATCTCTGGTGCTGGTTCTAGCATAGTAAAAAATTCAGATTAGCTCCTGTCCAGCATCAGGTCTCGCAACACGGGCCACACTATGAAACATTAAAGAAGCTGGCTTCGTTTAAGATCTCTGGGCCTGATTCAGAGCCGGACACTCTGACAGAGCGCTCGCACTGAATCAGGGCCGGTCTTTTTTTTTTTTTTAGCACGGCCTCCTGGCTGCTCGCATAGCTGTGGGTGACCACCCACAGCTATAGCAAGCGGCCAGGAAGATGGTCACGATGGTCAAGACCATCACGACCATCGGGCTTGCAACGAGACCCTTTTGGTAGGTTCTCGTGGCCGCAAGCCCCAGAGAGATTTCGGCTCTAACAGAGGGAACGCCTCCGTTTGGGCAACCACTCCCCCGGCCCGCCCACCAAAGGGGGCGTGCTGTCACTCAACATCGACAGCACGCCCTCTTTGGTACGAGACCCAGAGCGACGGAGTGCCCGGCCCACCATCGATCCGGTTGCGAGCGCACAGCGCTTGTGACCGAGTCTGAATCAGGCCCACTGTTTTAAAGTATGGAGAGTTTAATTTATCGGTAAGCTTAAGCCTGTGCCATCTTCGAGTGGTCTTGGAAATTTACTTTGGCCCTGATTCAGAGCCGGACGCTCTGACCAGAGCGCTCGCTCTGAATCAGAGCCCACCTCCATTAAAATGGAGCGTCCTCCTGGACGCTCGTATAGCTGTGGGTCACCACCCACAGCATATACGAGCATCCAACAAGATGGTCGCGATGGTCTTGACCATCGCGACCATCGGACTTGCGAGTGAAACCCTGTGGTCGGGTTTCTCAACCGCAAGGCCAGGAGTGATTTTGGCTCTATCAGAGCCAAAATCACTCCCACTGACATCACTAGTGATGTCAGTGGGGCCGGCTTCAGACGGTAGGCGTTCCCATAGGAACGCCTCTGTCTGGCAGGCACGCCCACCAAAGGGGGCGTGCTGTCAATCAACATTGACAGCACGCCCCCTTTGGTGCGAGACCCGGAGCGATAGAAAGTCCTTCGCTCGCCGGGTCTCGCGCATGCGCACGACGGAGCTCCCTCCATCGTGCGCATGCGCAGTGGGGACCATCGACCCACTTGCGAGCGCACTGCCGCTCGCGAGTGGGTCTGAATGACCCCCTTTGTCAATTTTGTTTCCAGACCCAGAAACAAAAACTAAATTTACTGATACATGGGAAAAGCATTTTGTAGAGCTTTACACGCCTGTGAACAAAATGCTTTATTAAATAAGAGCTTTTCATTTTTGTTTTCACAAATGCAAAGCCGATAGAATGCCACAATTACCTCATTCATAATGCACCAATAATACCAAGTAAATATGTACAATAGTTAAAAAGACAGAGCGCCTGATTCAGAGCCGGACGCTCTGAACGAGCGCCCGCTCTGAATCAGGGCGTTTCTTTTTTTTAATAGTGCAGCCTTTTGGCCGCTCGCATAGCTGTGGGTTACCACCCACAGCTTATGCGAGCGTCCATGAAGATGGTCGCGATGGTTAAGACCATCGCGACCATCGGGCTTGCGACGAGACCCTTGCGGTAGGGTCTCGTTGCCGCAAGCCCTGGAGTGCTTTTGGCTCTATCAGAGCCAAAAGCACTCCTACTGACATCACTAGTGATGTCAGTGGGGCCGGCCCCAGACGGTAGGCGTTTCCATGGGAACGCCTCCGTCTGGGCAGCCACACCCCCGGCACGCCCACCAAAGGGGGGCTCGACAGCACGCCCCCGCTCTGATAGAGCCAAAATCACTCCAGGGCTTGCGGCAGCGAGACCCTACCGCAGGGTCTCCGTCGCAAGCCCGATGGTCGCGATGGTCTAGACCATCGCGACCATCATCATGGACGCTTGCATAACCCACAGCTATGCGAGCGTCCATGAGGACGCTCCTAATTCAGGGAGGAGGGCCCTGATTCAGCGAGTGCTCTGGTCAGAGCGTTCAGCTCTGAATCAGGCCCTCAGTTAGCTGCAGGGCTCTAAGCCCCATTGGGTGAATTTCTTTCTCGCAGCCTCAGGAGCTGCAAGGAAAAATCCACATTAAAATGCAGACTCTGCATTTCAGCCAGTCAGTCAGGCTGCAGCTGGGAGATACTGCGAGCGGACTCTCAGTTGGAGGGCCGCACATCCGCAGGCAGCCCTCCCAACAATCGGAGATGTGTGCTAATCTTCAGGTTAGTGTGCATTTCCGATCCAGGCCCATTCCAGATGCAGCAGCAACAGGTGAAAGCTGCAGGAACAAGTAGGAGTGAACAGCCACCTGCGCTGATTGTGGTGGAATAGTCTCAATTATTTCAGGAAGTGTCCTGTGCAGGGACAGGCAGGTATGCTCCTCTTCATGTTGCTATCCCAATCTGCTCCTGCCAGCAGCTCTTACCCTACTGTGGTCTGGAGGGACACCTTTAACCTCCCTGATCGACCTCCCTGATCGACACATATTATTTTGCCCCGTGACTCCATTAATAGCTGTATAAAAAAAAAAAATGTGCAACCAATTTTAAATGATCTTTGATCACTTAGAGCAGTGATTCCCAACCTCGGTCCTCAAGGCACACTGAAGCCATACTTGCCGACAATCAGATCCAGCCTTCCAGGAGGGAGCTGATTGTCGGCTAATAGCGGGGGGCGGGGCCGGCCATTGGGGACGGAGCCGGGGGCGGGGCGGCCATTTTGGGTCACACTGGGGACAGAGCCTTACGATCGCGTCATGGGGACGGAGCCCCCTCTTCACAATGCCGTGATTTCTGTTTTTTTCAGGGGGGAGGTGGGGAGGGTGTGAGACTTCCGGGAGGCTAGCCTGCCTTTCCGGGGGCCCGGGAGCGGCACCCGAAAATCGGGAGGCTCCCGGCCAAATCGGGAGGGTAGGCAAGCCTGACTGAAGCTGCATATCATTTAACGATAATCGTTTGAAAAAAGCATTCACTTTCTGAGTCAAATGATGAACGATAATCGTTCATGCGCGTTCACGTTTGTAGTTTGTAGTTCAGTCAGACTTGTCAACTGAACGATTTTCATTAAGGGAATATGCAAAAATCGTTTGTAGTTCATAAAAATCGTTCATTACACTTTAAAAAATCTGACAGATAATCTGACAGAAAATCATTCATAAAAATCGTTCATAAAATCGTTGGTAACAAAATCGTTGTGTGTGTATGCAGCTTTAAACCTGGACTGTTAGTGTGCCTTGAGGACTGTGGTTGGGAACCCCCGACTTAGAACATTGAATGAAATATGGCAGCATGCAGTTAGCAACTATGAAATGATATTTCAACTAAGTTGAGTAGTTCTCATTTTCAAAGGGAAAACAAATTGTGAGTAATACTCCTCAACAAATTGCATTTATTTCAGGTTTAGTTTTACTCTCATTATAATAGCTGATATTTGGCACATTTTTTTTCTCAATCTTCACAGAGCCGGTATCACAGCTATAACAAAAATATCCCTCATTTTTTATGAAAAACAAGTTCTAGAAAGAATTGTTGTATTTTAATTAGGATTCCGTTCCACGTAGATCCGCATTGCAGCACGCTGACTGGACCTGATGGAAATGAGGTGTGTGGGGTTTTTGGAGAGCAGATCTGAGATGACACATTCAGTACAGGAAGGGTCCACAGAGCAAAAGACTAAAACCTGTCTGCTACAGCTAGACACACTCATCTATGGACCCTTTTAAGCTTTTGCGGCTGGTCAAAGGGGGACTGTAAATAAGCTGTTTCTTATAATTGCTCATAAAATCTTTCACTCGAACTTCCATTATTCACTGCAGGCAGAGCCAAGGGGCCAACCGGTCACATAAATTTGTTTTGGATCCCTTTTAGGTAAAATTCATTACTTTTATCTAGAGTGAAATCCTTCTCTTAAAGGTCACAGATTCCTCAGGCTTTCCCGGTGATTTATAATCCAGATAGAGAGACTGTGCCGTCATTAGTCATTCCAGCAAATGTGGCTCTCAGGTGCACCTCTGACCACTGGCTTGAACCCCTTTTAATTCGGGAAGATTTGGGAATTTTACAGAGACAAGCAAAGGTTATAATGTTGGGGGCATTTTAATGTGGTTAATGTAAGGATCTTGGCCACAGAACTATAAATAGGACGTATTATTTGTGCTGGGATGTATTATTTGTGCTGCGATGGGAATCTTAGGAGATGTTTGGAGCTGATGGCTGGCTAAGTACAATTGTCGGACTGGCCCATAGGGGTGCAGGGGAAACCTCAAATGGGCTTCACTGTGAGGGCCCCACCTCCACCTCTAGAGGTCAGGTTCTAGACTGTGCACTTAAATGATACATATGTTACATTATACTGGAAAGGAGTGGTGTATTTTCTATAATGCATTGCTGTTATTAGTCTGTTCCACTAGCAGCATTTACTATATATATATATATATATATATATATATATATAGATAGGGACGGCGCCACCATTAGGCAGCTGCCTAAGGGCACCGGCACCTGGAGAGTGGCACTGAGTCTGCAAAAAAAATAAAATAAAAAAGGATGCTTCTTACTGTACAACACTAGCCGTGGGCCTGAACAGCCACCGCTATGCCCACTGTGTCCCCGCAGGCCTGCATTTCGTGGCTGGCAGGCAGCCATAGAAGAAACTACGGGGTGGTCCTGATTTGCATAGGACCATCCCTTAACAGTGCATCCGAGGGTGGTCTGCTCCCAGCGGAACCTGCAAGGTCCGCTAGTACGCTACTCCTCTCCTCCGAGTCCTACACATGTGACAAGCTAGGCGGCCGCGCCAGTGTCACGGGACAGGTATGCGAGAGGAAGTGGTAAGTGACTGGGAGCACCCCTGAGCACTGCAGAGCCCGGCTGTGGGAGAGAGGTCTAAGCTGGTTATGTGCCTCCTGCAGGTTGGGGTGTATGGGGCGTTAGTTGCGCGGTGGAGACTTCATGCACTCTGGGTCTCGCAGGCTGTGTAGTGACCTGAAGTACCCAGGGTGAGGTGAGCTGACAGTCCCTAGTAACTGGTGACAGATGAGGGGACTGAGTATGACACAGTTAATTTTTTTTCTTAAAGGGAACCAGATCATCTCTAATGGTTAGTAAAGCCTCTGTGGAGGCTGACCACACCCCCTCTGGAGGCTGGCCACACCCCTAAGTATGGGCCCCTATCACTGCATTCCCCCAGTGGGCCCTTCACACACCATTCTGACTCTGCCTATACATACGCTTGGTTTCATATCTGTAGACATTATCAGTGTGCACTCACCCTATCCCTGGTGCTAAAAATTTGTCTCTCACCTCTGATTAGCCTGTATTGTTCACCGAACTTCCCTCTACGTGACAATGACCCGTTACCAGCGACGGACTGGCTGGGGCCAAAAATCGACTCTGGCATTATTAGTGTGTATGCCCTCAAGAAAAGGGGTGTGACTGTGTGGGGGCGTGTCACACATAATGGGGCGTGGACTTGCAGCACTTCCCGTCTCTTCGCATGTTTCAGTTGGCCAGACGGCCTATCTGGCCATCATGCTTTCTGGGATTTGCCAGAAGTGCTAGATGGCCAGTCCTGCCCAGCCAGTGACCACCCCATTATGCCGTTTCAGCCACAAGAGGAGATGTGAGTAAGTTGCGTACAACTCCGATTGGCCCGTATGTACCCTGTACTCCAGAGCACGCACAGAGCTAAAGCATGCAAGATACATCTTCAGTACCGACTTGAATATAACTTTTCCTCTCTTACCCATTTGTGCTAAGATGAGACGTTAGGAGGCATTTGGAGCATATGGGTAAACAAGACCTTTATTACTCTATTTACTCAAGGCATGGTGAACGTAATAGGACTCTATCGAAAACAATGTCTACTTTTTAAAGGAAGCCTCGAGGCTTAGAAAAACTTTTACTATGAACTCTCTACCCACCAGCAGAGTGGTGGGGGCAATATGGGGTACCACACGTCTCCCTTTAAGTTGGTAAACACCCCAACACCAATACAGAAGTGTCAGTAGTGGGTAGATTCTAACAAAGGAATTAGATTGAATGTTACAGATATGTTAATATGTGAGTTTTACACATTGGACACCCTCTTGTGAGTATAAAAGTCTGTATATGTCCTCTGTCATTGTGGGGTTACATGTTCTTACATGCTAGAGCCGTGGTTATTGTCTTGTTAAAGTTGGCAGCATTTGGGCAATTTTCTATATATAGTCCGTTATGGCCCCACGGGCCCGATTCAGGGGTGGACTCTCTTGTAGCCACTGTTGGCGATTTTTGGCGGAGTCGTAGCAATGGTAATATGCAAATGCTAGTCTCAGCCTTCCCCTTGTGTACTAGCGTGCGGCGGACTGTGCAAACCCTGAGACGCCCACTTTCAGTGCCCGTCGACAGTGCAAATACGCCGGTGGCTCCAAACATTCGCGTGCTGGCCCATAAGTCGCCCGGAATCTGTGTCCGTCGACGCAGACCCTGGCCTTGTCCCTCCTGCTAAAACAGGGTCTACATGCCCCTATTTCCGGGAACGGTGACCAGGCATGCCCCCCAACCGCCTCAGCATGTCAATCATGCAGCGGCTTGGGGGGTGGGTCTGCGAGCGAGATCGCAAGACCTGTTTTGCACATGCGCAGGACGGGTCCTGTGCAGGCGCAGGCCCCCAACCATCGTCGGATGAACGTACATCTCAGAATCGGGTCCACTGTCCATCCCTGTATGAGCTTTATATAATTTGCGCATTTTCTCATCTGTATGATCATTCCTGCGCTGATAATTTACACACGTTTCTTTCTTCATACTCCTCTATTCCCACATGACTTGTATGTTCATGTTTATTTGCTTTCATCTTTTTTTTAAATTTTGTTTCTTCTTTTTTTTTACATTTAATTATTTATTATTTATTAATTTATGTATTAACAGTTTCTTATATTGTGCAGCATATTCGTTGCGCTTTACAATTTGAAACAACATTAATAGAACAAGACTGGGATGTAAGAGACAGAGAATAAAGGTAAGAGGGCCCTGCTCGCAAGCTTACAATCTATAGATGTCTTTGCCTGTCTGGTACTGCGGAACTGCGATGACGGTGTGGTTGGCAGAATGGAAAATTAGGTTGACTGATGAGTTCCCTAGCGCATGTGTAGAGTCAGCGACTGTCCTGAAAGGGGTTGGATGCAGTTTCTTTCTTCACTGACATCCAGTTACCTGGGCTGACACCTGAACGAAGATCAGTCCCTGCTCACCGCATCTTCCTGTGCATAGACAGCGTAAGTTCGTACAAGGTTTATTCACTTGTGTACCACAATTCCACCTTCAATGAGTTTGCTCGTCGGTGTTCACCTGGGTAAATAAAGAACTGCATAGATAGATTGATTGCTATTGATGGTGGTTTGTACTAAAGATCCTACCATAGTGGGCAGCACAGACGGTGTAATGGTTAGCATTACTGCCTCACAGCACTGAGGTTGTGAGTTTGATTCCCACCATGGAACTAACTGTGCAGAGTTTGTATATTCTCCCTGTGTTTACATGGGTTTCCTCCCACATTCCAAAAATATACTGGTACGTGAATTGGCCCCCAACAAAAATGAACCCTAGTGCGCATGTGATAGGGAATATAGACTGTAAGCTCCTCTGGAGCAGGGACAGATGTGAATGGCCAAATATTATCGGAATAGCTCTGTGGAATATGTGTGCACTATATAAATACCTGGTAATTACAAAAAAAATAAATAATTTAAGTTTAAAAACAATTTTTAGGCTAATTTTAACTTGGTATTTGATAGACAGATAATATATATATATATATATATATATTTGTCATAAATAATATTCCTGGTTATTATGTCAGTCATGGGCTGTAGAGCGTCTGCGGCTAGTTCATATTGTGAAATATGCAGTAAGGTTTCTTGGCTCCTGTTCTGACGGCAAAGAGTGGAGTACTAGTGTAGGAAAAACATCTGGTCCATAAAAATAATTTATCACTGATAATAGGTGTGATTTATCAAAAACAATTATTTTTTCATTTGCCGGCTTCTCTGCGCTTTTAGGACACAGGCCCCGCCGACTTGTCATCACATGTTTTGCGCTGGTAACACCGGGAATCCTCATTCTTGTACCTCCCAAAAGTAAAAAAAAAAAAAAATATGCCATACCCCCACAAAATAATTTTACCGTTCACACATTCACTTAATTGGGCCCATGCCCTCAATTTAGTAGGTGACAGTCATTGTGGTGAGAATACCGGCACTGGAATCTCGACAGCAGTCGGAATCCTGGCTCCAGAAGAATCCCGACTGCTGATATCGGTCAGCATTAGAGTTAGGGGGAGGGTTAGGGGTTAGGCACTAACTAGGAGGAGGCTTATAGCCCCCATACACCTTCACGATTTCTGGACGATTACACGATTTTCAAGCAATCATAAGGTGGATCTTGTGAAAATCGTGTCTTTTTTTTTAGTAACTTACGATCCGATGCGCGCTCCCGCTGTTCGTACCATCGTGTCTTCTGATCATATGTGCAGCACATCTTGCCCGTCATATCCGTATGAGGATCGTGCCGTTTATTTTGTTCATGCGATCCATCGTGTGGCATTTCAATGACTGTTTCCCTGATGAGCCCCTGATGAGCCTGTGAGACAAAGGATCGATCTTACGACTGATCCTGTGCTAGAAAAACCACAAACATGCTGCAGGGAGAATCGTAGGGAAAACGTATCATTCATCTGATCTTATGCTGGTCGTGTAGGTGTATCGGCCCTATTAGGGCTAGACTGGGGGGTTGTTAGGGTGGAATTGGTATGAAATACCGCCGGCTGCATGGCCGGCGGTTCGATTCCCGGCAGCGGTAGCCCGACATCAGCAGAGATCCCGGCAGCGGAAGCCCGACAGCGCTGGAAATCCCGATCGTGGATAGGTAAGTATTGTCTAACCTAACCCCCCTAACCCTAACCCTCCTTAGGGGTGCCTAACCCTAATCCCCCCTCTAATTGCCTAACCCTAACCACCCTCTTCCCCGCTGCCTAAACCTAAGTCCCCCCCCAGGGTGCCTAACCCTAACTCTCCCTCCCCCTAGCCTAACCCTCCCGGGGGGGTGCCTAACCCTAAGTCCCCCCCAGGAGCCCTAAACCTAACCCTCCCCCCGCGGCTGTCCGCTCGTGGCGCCCGGCATCACTACGATCGGGATGCCGGGCGCCGGTCTCCCGGCGTCGGGGAAACGCCGGGCGTCTACATCTAGACGCCCGGCATTTCACCCTTGCCGGGACATGACAATCGGGAAGCCGGCTGCCGGTATTTAGGCAGTCGGCTTCCTGATTGCATACCGTTAGGGTGCTGGGGGGGAGGGTTATGGTTAGGTGGGTTAGGAGAAATTTTAGGGGTTAGGATACTTACCAAATACTGTCGGTATTCTGACCGCTGGCATCCCGACTGCCAGGATCCTGTACCCAGCCCGTCTGTGCAAATAGCACTTTCATCAACAAGGATTCAGGAGTGATATGTGATCTTCTTATAATGTAAGTAGGGTTTTATTGTATTTTATAAGGGTGTTTTAGTCCCTTTAAGCCCACCTCGACCTGTATTTAATGGTCACTTTATACCCTCCAAAGTGTGTCATTCAGAATGACTTGGTAAGGCTTGTGAAGGATGCGGGCCTGTGCCTGACGGCAGCCATTGCTGTTACCGTGGATCTGCACACCTGTGTTTTGAGGCCGCAGTAACCTGTGCCCTTTCACCTCAGACGCAGCGCTCCCTGTAGCTGGGATTTTTAATCCCCTTTTATGAACGGAAAGAAAAACACAGCTGCAGATGGAGGCTGATATGCTCCACTGGTGAATCTCTCATTCCGTCATGCAGCTCAGACACTGCTCCTTTCCCGCTCACAGACAGAAGAGAGTGGTTTGGACAGGATGAAAGAGAAATCAGAGTTAAGGGTCACGTATTGCTGAAAACACCTCTTAAAATATGTGGAGACGTTTTTGTAGCTACTGTTATTAAGCAGGCCTGGCACGGCATTCATTTCACGGCTGACAGGGCATTTTGGGACTTGTAGTTCAGCAACAGCTACAGGTTGCTGTAAATATAAGGCATGTCGGCATTTTATTAGATTAGGCACAGCAATTATCCTGTCCACAGGCTATGTGTCTTAAGCTGGGTACACACCTATACGATCATCGGGCCGTTCATCCAATATCGAAAGAACGGCCGTTGGATTGTATAGGTGTGTACTATGTGCAGGAGCGTTAGCCGATAAACGGCGTTTAACGCGGTCGGGATTGGGAGGTCGCATCTTATGTATGGTTTAATATTAATCGAGTCGACCTCCCGATCCCATAGAAGCCCGTACACACTGTGCTATGTCTGTTATGAATACCCTTAAATTGCTAGAGAGAAATAATCGCAGTCCAGACAATAATTGTGTTTCCAACGCACAAAAAGTTCTTATTGCAATAAAAGAAAGTTACACGCTGTCATCTAGCACAATTAACGCAAAGACAATTAAATACAGAATATACGATAAAGCCCAATACATACGCGTGCACACTGGTCCCAGCATACAGTCATCAGTCCAGAAGCCTGTGGTCATCCAAGAAGAATGGCTGTATACTAGAACCAGCATGCAAGCTATATACCCTCCCAGAACAAATAAACTAGTTAACGGGTTTCCATTGGGTCTGCCTCCTGGACATCCTGGTACAATGCAGGTCATTGGACAGTTCATATAGCATCACTGGGGATATGTCCCAGTTCCTCAGATGTTTCTTTGTGTGGTTTTCCCGTCGAAGAACTGGTTTAAACTAATAAAAGACACTACATACAGCTTCACATTCTAACCACTATTTTCATATAGTTCATATCTTGCGAACGCATGATGCGATTTCCTTGCGGGTCGAACCGGAAATCTGCAAATAAACAGTGATTTAGAATGGTACCAAACATGATATGTTTACTAGCTTATGTACCTTAAATATCGTATACATTACATTTCACAACATAATTATATGCTACTAAAACCTCTAATATTTAGCTTTTAATGTGGAGGAACCTTTTTATAAGTTTTTGGTATGTGTAAGTGTGAGAATATTGCGTATAGTCGCTAATATGCGTGGTGCGTTTATATGTCGAGTGCTTTGATAAACAGCGCAACTGTGCGCTGTGCGTCATATATTTTATGTTTTATTTAATGTGCGTATGGGGTATGGTAGGACTTTCAACAATATATGGTAGCAATGCAGACGCACAACGCTAATAATCTAATAAAGCATCGCACTCAATGGTTTTGTGCTGACGACGCAAGATGGCGTCGTCAGGGGCAACACAAGATGGCGTCGCCCGATATTAACTTAAGATCTGGTCTCAGCCAATCATCCGGCTTCGACACTGTACTGTCTCCATATTGAAATAACAGCTCGACGATGTGTACCCAGCTTTACATACATGGGAGGGTTGGCACCCATGTGACTAGTGTAAAGTAACGGAGAGACATAGGAGGTTTTTCTACAATTAAAAAATGCTCTTATTATTTCTACTAATATACAATAAAAAAAGATGTGAGTGATCTGATCACAGATAATACGAGGGTGGTCCAATAAGCAAGGTCACAAGACTTCTCACATGTGTAATGTTCTCTATTTCATTCTAATTTCCAGCCAGGCCAGAGCAGGCAGACACCTGCTTCCCCTCCCGGCCATCAGACTGCACCTCGAATCAGTCATACTGTGCCAGCAGCAGGTGTAAGATGGCGAGGCTGGCGGAAACATGGTGAGACATTGAAGTGCGTAGTGTGATCAGATTTCTGCGTCTAAAGGGCACATCAGCAGCTGAAATTCATCACCAACTTGTGGAGGTGTACGTTAATAACGTCATGTCATAGAAACAGGTTTGGATTTGGCGCACTGCCTTTCATAACGGCAGGACAGACTTTTAAGATGAGCAGCGATCCGACCTGCCAAACACATCCACCATCCTCCTGACAGCCCTGACCTGGCACCGAGTGATTTCCATCTCTGTGGACCATTGAAGAAGCACCTGGGTGGAAGGCGATTCACAACCAACGGTGAAGTTCAACAAGCTGTCATCTCCTGGCTTCAGGCACTGTGGCACGGATTTCTTCTATGCCGGGATAGATGCCGTGGTGTGCCTTTGGGACAAATGCTTAGACAAGTATGGGGACTATGTGGACAAATAATCTGTACCATACTGTAGATTATCTGTATATGTACGAGTTGAATAAATTTACGCAATGAGAGGTCTTGTTACATTTCTTATTGAACCATCTTCGTATATAGGAGTGCTCCAAAACTACATCAATGTGTGACAATGTGACTCATCCAGTGTTTGTAATGCCACTGCGAGGCCCCTACTTGGAGACCCAGCCGCTGACTTAGAGGCGAAGAAGAGTGTGGCGCTAGGCTATGATGTCACAGGTAAGCGCCCCACTCCCACTGAGGAGCAGAGGATGCCCCTCCCAACCCCCACTTGCTATGGTAAGAATGCCCAAGTAGGAGGGTGACATTACCGAGAGGGAGGGGCTCCCACTGAGCTAACACCGCCCATGCAAATTCATTAAATAATTATGTTATATATCCTGAATGCTTCGTGGCCATTTGTTTTGTTGGGAGGGGAAAAAAAGACCTATATACATCCCATTATTGTTTATATAGCCAGGCTGCTTTCCAAATGCCCAGGCGTGTAATAAAACACTGGGACAAGTAATAAGTCAAGTGTCCTAATAAATTTGGCTTTAAAAGTTGAAAGGGTTAAATTGTTGGCTGCGGAGGGAGGACCTAGCCTTCTTGTGAACTGCCCTCTGTAATGATAAGATCTCGTTCCTGCCCCAGCTGTCAGACACCGAGTGGGAGGCCATGATCAATCCCCCATGCCTCCCCATATTTTAGCAAGGCGGAAGAACACAGGCCTCGCCCTGGATCTGCAATCTCCCCGCTGGTGTGGCCAGACTAAATAACACAGAAAACAATTACACACACTATGATAAATAACACAGAAAACAATTACACACACTATGATAAATAACACAGAAAACAATTACACACACTATGATAAATAACACAGAAAACACTATGATTTGCAAACACTATATATATATATCTGACTTAGGATGGGGCAGAAAGTGACGGCAGCAACTGTAGCTTTTTCTAAGGAACCAGAGGCCAGTGGGTGTCAAGGCTGGGTCAAGCCCCTGGAAGAATGGAGAGGTCTCCAAATTTACAGCCTGACATGACACCCTCTGCAGCCATATGGCAACTGTCCCACAGGAAAACAGCAACAGGGCACGCAAAGTGTTTTGTGTATAGGATCTGACTGTGAAATACAGATTTACATGATATCTGCCAACCTACAATACCACACCCGTACCACGGGATACAGTCATATTATGTCATACAATCGCCTAGATTGTAAGCTCCTAGGAACAGGGTCCTCCTCCCCAATGTCTCACAGCACATCTATGACAGCCTTCACCTTCCCAGCTGTATTGTGTATGGAGAATTGTGTTACTAATTGTTACTTGTGCTCTGTTTATAATTTGGTTACTGTATTGTAATGTAATGTTCTGTGTACCCTTTACTGTATGTACGGCGCTGCGGACCACTTGTGGCGCCCTATAAATAAAGTGTAATAATAATAATTATATTGTCGCCACGTATGTCGGCAGTCAGTGTTGGCATCAGAATGCTGACACGGGGCATCATGTCGACCGTCACTTTATTGGCATCCTCAGCATGTCGGCATGTTCATGCCGACGGTAAGGGGTAGGTGCCGAAGGAAGATTTAGGGTTAGGCACTAGGGGGAGGGGTGGGGATTAGGGATAGGGCTAAAATGCCTAAACCGTCGCTCCATCAGAGGCCTCCATCGAAAGTGTCAGTCACATGACCGCCGGGACCCAGAAGCCGCGCTGGAGCCGCTGCAGCCGCCGGGACCAGAATGTGACCTCTTGTTTACCAGGGACGTTAGGTTCTATCATGTCAACATGTTGGGCAAAATGTACTAAGCGTCGGGTTCTAAACCCCGGCGGTTTGGTGGCGGTTTGAATCCGGCTTCTAAACCCCCGGGTTTGGCGGCGGTTTCTAAATGACAACCCTGTTCTAAAATTTGTTTTGACGGTGGTTTTGGCCTTAGTAAACCTGCGGATAGCAAAACAGCCGCCAAACCGCCAGGGATTAGAACCCGCCACTTAGTAAATTTTGCCCGTTATTTGTGTAGACATGACGCCTGTCGACATGATACCTGACATGCCAAACCCTGTACTTCGACAAATGTACTCACGATTGAACGCTTAGGTAGTAAAAAGGTTCCTGCAAATCCTATACATGTGTATCATGGTGATGTAAGGTTTTTCACCCAAATCAAATCATTTGAAGGGTTTACACTATGTACATGCCGACTCGGTCTCCCAAGAAGGCTGCAATTCTCCCGGTCTGTGCAGAAATGTGGGTTTGATCAAGATGGCAGCGCAGTTTGCACTATGGATGGCTATCGATGGGTTATGGTTAGGAGCCATCAATATTTTTTGTTTCCCCCGATGTTTGCCACCATCAACTGGTGAAGATCCGATGGTGTTGCAATGGTTAGTTTATTTGTTGCACTGCTGCTAAGAGCGCTTATCCTGTTCGCTGGTGGCTGTCACATTGCTTGCTCTGATTGGTTGTTGCACTTACAGTACAAACCCGCAGCTTCCTTCCCTACTTGCTAGGCTAAGAGTGGCTGTGCTTATATCCTACTACACTGCCTGTGGGTCTCTTCAGCGCTTGTGAATCCATCAACAATTCCAGCCTTCAAATGGTTCCCGTACGATGGAACCACACCATCGAAAGGATTTAAGCATTGGTGGAATCCCGGGAACCATTCAATACGAATTGGATGCAACATTTACAATTTGGCATAGTCTGCTTCAGGAGGCTTATTGCAGAGGCTCGCTCAGCTGCTGGTCCATGTACTCATCCTAATCAGTTACTGCTGTATTGGAGCTTACAGTGTGAAACACATAAACCACATACAAACACACACACACACACACACACACACACACACACACACACACACACACACACACACACACACACACAAAAAGGGCTATTTTTTTTTTTTTTGTCAGAATCCAAATAACCTACCAGTCTGTTTTTTACCTGTGGGAGGAAAAGATGGGGAGAACATGCAAATTCCACACAGATAATAGCCCTTGGGGATTATGTAATAGGGTGCGAGCTTGTGCCACTACGGGAATGAATTGAGTGTTCCCGTATTTTCGAAGCGGTTTTTTCTTTAAAATGATTGCCGCTTTAAAAATACGGGAACACTCGCATGAATTCCCGCAGCGGCACAAGCTCACACTCAATGACATAAGCCCCTTTGTTGGAATCGAGGCCAAAGCCTTAGCACTGTGAGGCAGCAATGCTCACCACTCTGCTCCCATGCTGCCCCTTAAGGCCCACTTATACCTTATAGCGGTAGCTCTTATTGGCTCTCTATATTTTTTAAAACAAAGGTCATTTCCTCTTAACTTTTTGCAAAAGTGGTCAGACACAACAGCTGCACCATCCCAGCACACCGTATTGATCTTACTCCAGGAGTACTAGCAGATTAGACTATAGTTACTATCAGACTACAGTATGGCATTCACAGATGGGGCTCATGTCCTCGCCCAGAGCGGCCTACCCATCTCTAGTGGTGCAAGCCAAGCAGCCCAGCAATTTCTTGCTTTATCACCAATGGCTTGTGACCAAGGTTCCCTCTACACTACGCCATCTGTAATTAAAGAGTTAAAGGCTTAATCTAATGAGAACTGAGCCCTAAGGAACTGAGAATCTACTGTTTGCAGCCTCCCTGCACAATGGATCTTTCATAACTAGTTGTGTATTAACGCTATCGGTACCCGATTGCTCACTTTAGAAGGAACCAAGAGAGCGACCACCTTGGACTGTCCGATGCTCCGCATAGTGACTCAGCATGCAACGGGTTAATCGTCTATGTATACAGAACCCTCTGTTTTCCTTAAAGCGACCTTTGATGTCATTGGATTTTGCTGCATCATACCAAGTACACTTTACCTTATAATCCCTGGGCATTTAGGGAAGTCACAAGGCTACCTAGTGACATATTTGCGACACATGATCTACTCATATAAGCCTTGTAACCCTTTGATTGCGGATAGCCAATCAGATAACATGTTAACGGCAGCCGGTACCCCGTCGGTGGCACAAGCACAATAGTACAGCTCCCTTCACCATAAGTACTTGTAGCGAAACCACCTTGCCCTTATACATAATGAACATATTATTTAATCACAAAACTAATGAAAGGGCTAAAATGACCTTTAAATGGCAATATACATGACAGAAAACAAGACCAACAGTCAGGCTCCGTCATATAAATAGCAGTCACTGCCTCAGGCTACATCAGGCCTGGCCAACCTCTGTCCCAGCATGCCCTGCCACTGTCTGGCTACTGGAGGATGCTAAAACTGTGGAGACGGCATGCTGGGACTTGTAGTTTCATAACAGCTGGAGAGCCACATGCTGGACAGGCCTGGGCTACATATTCATTTTCCTATTCCTAGTGCTAGTGTCAGGTGACCGCACTCTCGTACATTCATTCCTCCAATCAGTTATTTGGCCTTGACTATTATTTGACTAGACAGTACCCAGAATCCTTTCCTAGTAGCGTACAGGTGGTAAAACCGGTTTTTCTACAGCGTGACGGTAAATCTCTTTACCCTCTCATTAATAATAATCATAATAATAATAATGGATGTAGTTATTAATCAAGCTGAGCATGGCGGAGGCGGAATCCCCACATCAGTCAGAATCCCGGCTCCGTGATCCAGACAGAAAATATTGGGGTTAGGGGGAGGGTTAGGCACTGGGGGGAGAGGGTTAGGCTGCGGGGAGAGAGGGGTGGAGAAGGGTAATACACTTACCTCCATCTATTGGGATTGGGATTTTCATTTGCATTACAGCTTTCTAGATCATCTGTTTTTGAAATGTTCTACAGTCACAATAATGATTGGCGCTGTTTAGGACACGTAGTGATAGCTGACACGTGTTACTGCCCACATCCGTTGCCCAATTTACCAATCATCTCATGCTGGTACAGCTGCTCCGTGAAGCTGTTGCCCAGGGGAACGGTAAAAAGCCTCGGGAGAAGATTACTCTTCCGAGTTCTCACCCGACTTACCTACTGCGTCCGCGTGTCCATCACCGCACATGCTCACCCTAGAGGCTGCCAGAGACGGACCTCTGGCAGAACGAAGTTGGCATTACAGTAGCTATCAGTATTGACAATTGATCATCTGCTGGAGCTTTAGGTAACGTTAATGCAGATTAGCAAATAAACCTACTAATATTGGTTTAAGACTGGTCATCCTACTTTTCAAGTAATTCTATATATTAGTAATGATTCTCAGCCTACGCTCACAACTCGTTGTCTATTTCAGATTAATAAGTGAAAATGAAAACAGATCCTACTTCTCTAAATCATCATGCCAAAACCTTTTCTGTTCCAGCTGCCGCCGTACGTGTGCCAACATTTTCTGCCAACCAAAAAAATCGAACGTGGCATTACACTGTATTCCGCTGTCATGCCTACCTGCCAACTTGAAATACCAGCTCAAGGAGCGTTGCCAACGTGTGCGATTTGGGGAAACAGAAAAGCAGAAACGAGAGAGAGGGGGGCGTTTGGCAGTCCAAAAATAGTCTACTAAGCGGAGCTGTTTCGCTTTGAAATTCCAATAGAAGTTTTTGTTTTGCAGATATAGTACTTTGTACTTGAAGTGGGCCTGTTATAGACAAACACCGGAGGCCGCCATTTTGTAGGCTTAACCCTTTGCGCCTTAATGATGTCCACTGTTCCCTACATAATTCACAGTCTGCATTTTTATTAATGCTGGTTCGGCCTGGTAAGGACAAAGGCCCTCATTCAGAGCCGTACGCTCTGAGCAGAGCGCACGCTCTGAATGAGGGCCGGGCTCCATTTTCATGGAGCGTCCTCCTGGACGCTCGTATAGCTGTGGGTCACCACCCACAGGCTATACGAGCGTGCATTTTGATGGCCGCGATGGTCGAGACCATCGCGACCATCGAATTTGCGAGCCGGAGCCTGCGGTTGAGGTTTTCAACCGCAAGCTCCGGAGTGATTTTGGCTCTATCAGAGCCAAAATCACTCCCACTGACATCACTAGTGATGTCAGTGGGCCGGCTTTTGACGGGAGGCGTTCCCGTGGGAACGCCCCCGTCAGGGAGGCATGCCCCTGGCACGCCCACCAAAGGGGGCGTGCTGTCAATGTTGATCCCTTTGATCGGACACAACGAGCGAAGGACTTTCCTTCGCTCGTCGCGTCTGGCGCATGCGCACGACGGAGCTCCCTCCGTCGTGCGCATGCTCAGTCCATAACATCGACCCACTTGCGAGCGGACAGCCGCTCGCGAGTGGGTCTGAATCAGGCCCAAAGGCCCTCATTCAGAGCCGGACGCTCTGAGCAGAGCGCTCGCTCTGAATGAGGGCCGTCCTCCATAAAAATGGAGCGTCCTCCTGGACGCTCGTATAGCTGTGGGTCACCACCCACAGCACATACGAGCGTGCAGGATGATGGTCGCGATGGTCTTGACCATCGCGGCCATCGCCAGTGCGACCAGAAGCCTGTGGTCGGGTTTTTCGACCACAAGCCCTGGAGTGATTTTGGCTCTATCAGAGCCAAAATCACTCCCACTGACATCACTAGTGATGTCAGTGGGGCCGGCTTCTGACGGTAGGCGTTCCCTTGGGAACGCCTCCGTCTGGCAGGCACGCCCACTAAAGGGGGCGTGCTGTCAATCAACATCGACAGCACGCCCCCTTTGATCAGACACAACGAGCGAAGGAAAGTCGTTCGCTCGTCGCGTCTGGCGCATGCGCACCATCGACCCACTTGCGAGCGGACAGCCGCTCGCGAGTGGGTCTGAATGAGGCCCAAAGTTTAAAAGGAAATGATACACAATTTTTAATCTATTTACTTTTCTGTAACTTTATACTGGAAAATTAGGACATGGACCGCCATCGCCATAACATCATGGGGCTGATCCTGGGTCGCGCGCTGCCGCTGCTGCGACCGCTTTATTGTCTTTTGCCGTAATCGCGCCTACGACTTTACGCTAATGCTAGTACCAGTCCATCCCCTGGTGTTTAAGCGTGCTTTGAATGTGCAAGACCGCCTACTTTAAACATCATTAGACGCCACCACCGGTCGCACAATGGAAACTTGCACCTGCCCTCTGCTAAGCGCAGATTGTCCGTCAGAGCATTGTCTCCAGTGTGAGCGATTAAGCAGCCAGTTCTGCGGCACGCCCGCGACACTCTCATAAGACGGTACATCTTTGTGCGTTTGGCTTAGCCACCACCCAGGAACGCCCAGCACATTTTACCCACCGCGCGTCTAGCGTGCCTCTGTGCGTACACACAGTGTTACACATGCGCTGTACAGGGTCTTATGGATTTTCTTCACACAAGGGCTTTAGGAAAAAGTCGCGAACATTAGCAACGCCTGCGCCCCAGAATCAGGTGCCAATGGCCTCACACACTGCAATAGCAGGCCATCTGCATTCACGAAGAGTCACTAAATAATAACACGGACCAATCATTCCGCAATCTCTTGGCTTTGTATACACTTTTATGAAACCAATTAACTTGAGTAAAGCGCATTTTTATATTATCCCTTCCGATAGGAAATTCCCAAATGTTCACATTTTAATGGATTTGATGGCAACACTCGTTGATGACTTTGATTTTATTTGCACCTGACCAAAACATGATAAAAAAAATATATAACTAATGTAATTTAATTACGTTATTAATTATCTACCAGTCTGATTAGTTTTTACGAGGCCATTGTAGGCTGTGTCTTGTTAAGGTGCGTACACACTAGGCGATGTGGTCACTATGACATATCGTGAGCGATTTCCCTTGAACTCTCCCCAGCGCACCAGGACATGATATGGTGGTAAAAAGTGTCCAATCTGACCAAGGATCTATTGTGCGACCTTAACGATTTCCAGTGCGTCCTGTACGAGATTGGCAGATCTTGCCTGCTGTCGGCAAGATCTGAAGATGCCATGTACCACCTGTGGGGACGTGCATCGTTATCGTGAGTAGACACTTACGAGTTACACATATTTTACGCAATATGTCATTCCGGTGCGTCAAACTCGGGCGAAATGTGCAAAATATCATCTAGTGTGTACGTACTTTTAGTGTCGTGGACGTGATATATTTGAAATTCTTATATTAGATTGTTGCATATTAGATTGGTGCATAAAATTAGATTACCAGGACTAGGGGGTAATAAGTGACTGGCAGCTCAAGGGTCTTAAAAAAGGGGACAAAAAGTGACATGTAGGGACTGATTTGCACACGGCGGCGTCCGTGTGAGCACATCTTTTGCCCATCGCACGCCTGCGTCTTTATGGAAATGCCGCTACAAGCCCAGCCATGCGTATGAATGTGCAAGGACTGAGACGCCCACTGTCAGGATCCGTAGGCGCTGTAATACCGCTTGGTGCGTCCTTGGGGGCAACGGTCAGTGATGCACGGACTCGTGATGTTAAGTTGCGTCCGACATCGGCAGTGCGTCTGACTCTTATTTACCCCTTCCAGAACCTTTATCGCCTATAGGTCCGAAACATTGATTCATTCATTTAATAATCTACTCACTTATTTAAGACCCTTTGGTTGCCATTTACTACTGTTGTTGTGACCACAATTCCTTCAGTGGGCGGGTGCAGCATGTAAAGAGGACCCAGCATTCACAATGAGGCATGGACACACCCCAACAGCTTTTAGGTACTAGTTCCTGGGCACAAAAGATCTCCTGGCAGCCCTGCCTGTGTCTGCTGTATGTTTGCTGTCCTGATCACTGACCTAGATTGTTTCTGCCCAGCCCTGACCGCTCGTGACCCTGACCTTCGACTTGTGCGCTGACCTTTGCTGTCCATCCTGACTTTTCCCTGACTACACCCGTGTCACACCCTATTGTTATCTTGCGGAGTCAGCTGCTGCCTAGTGTGGTGAGGCTGGGCGTCTCGGCATGTGGATTAGCAAAAGCAAAGCCCTTTACCTTCTTACAGTGGGGTCCTTGGCTGCCCAATATGGTCGTCCCATTTAACTCAACGCTCCCGGGACGAGCCAGCGGCAACAGCTAGCAGCACAGTGATGCCCACGCCCTCAGTCACCGGCGTCACCCACAGCCGGTGAAAGTACCCCAGAGATCAGTATCGGGTGAAGGAGTAAGGTGTCTATACGCACAGATGATATCAAACTATGGGCATGATTCATTACCGATCGCAGCGGCAACAGCGTACACGTTTGTTCGATTGTTGCGTATACCACATGTGTATGCATCACAGCGCATGGCGGCTACACTGCGATTACGCAGATCACGGTAAGCCATAGCAGAGTGAGTGACAGGCAGTCAATGTTTGGGGGATGGTGACGGGGGTGGTCTGAGAAACGCTGGCATGCCAGTCCATTTGAACGCCGTTGCATGGGCGTGCATAAATTAGCCACTGCGACAGCATACGGAGCTTGAGTACTCGTGCGACGAGGTTAGCAATTTCTAAGTAACGTCAGGGCTGCTGTAATTGTGCGTGAGGGGACTGGCAGCTCAAGGGTCTTAAAAAAGGGGACAAAAAGTGACATGTAGGGACTGATTTGCACACGGCGGCGTCCGTGTGAGCACATCTTTTGCCCATCGCACGCCTGCGTCTTTATGGAAATGCCGCTACAAGCCCAGCCATGCGTATGAATGTGCAAGGACTGAGACGCCCACTGTCAGGATCCGTAGGCGCTGTAATACCGCTTGGTGCGTCCTTGGGGGCAACGGTCAGTGATGCACGGACTCGTGATGTTAAGTTGCGTCCGACATCGGCAGTGCGTCTGACTCTTATTTACCCCTTCCAGAACCTTTATCGCCTATAGGTCCGAAACATTGATTCATTCATTTAATAATCTACTCACTTATTTAAGACCCTTTGGTTGCCATTTACTACTGTTGTTGTGACCACAATTCCTTCAGTGGGCGGGTGCAGCATGTAAAGAGGACCCAGCATTCACAATGAGGCATGGACACACCCCAACAGCTTTTAGGTACTAGTTCCTGGGCACAAAAGATCTCCTGGCAGCCCTGCCTGTGTCTGCTGTATGTTTGCTGTCCTGATCACTGACCTAGATTGTTTCTGCCCAGCCCTGACCGCTCGTGACCCTGACCTTCGACTTGTGCGCTGACCTTTGCTGTCCATCCTGACTTTTCCCTGACTACACCCGTGTCACACCCTATTGTTATCTTGCGGAGTCAGCTGCTGCCTAGTGTGGTGAGGCTGGGCGTCTCGGCATGTGGATTAGCAAAAGCAAAGCCCTTTACCTTCTTACAGTGGGGTCCTTGGCTGCCCAATATGGTCGTCCCATTTAACTCAACGCTCCCGGGACGAGCCAGCGGCAACAGCTAGCAGCACAGTGATGCCCACGCCCTCAGTCACCGGCGTCACCCACAGCCGGTGAAAGTACCCCAGAGATCAGTATCGGGTGAAGGAGTAAGGTGTCTATACGCACAGATGATATCAAACTATGGGCATGATTCATTACCGATCGCAGCGGCAACAGCGTACACGTTTGTTCGATTGTTGCGTATACCACATGTGTATGCATCACAGCGCATGGCGGCTACACTGCGATTACGCAGATCACGGTAAGCCATAGCAGAGTGAGTGACAGGCAGTCAATGTTTGGGGGATGGTGACGGGGGTGGTCTGAGAAACGCTGGCATGCCAGTCCATTTGAACGCCGTTGCATGGGCGTGCATAAATTAGCCACTGCGACAGCATACGGAGCTTGAGTACTCGTGCGACGAGGTTAGCAATTTCTAAGTAACGTCAGGGCTGCTGTAATTGTGCGTGAGGGGACGATGGTACTCGATGTTTCCGATGTGTACGCAGGACAGCGAGGTATTAGGGATGTGAGATAGCGGTAGTGGGCGTCTCTCTAGGCTGGCAGAGCGACGGCATTGCGATAGCAGTCATTAGCATATTTTCACAGCAGACCTGCGTGCGATTACGGAGCTTCGATCGCAATAGCGATCCGTAATGAATCAGGCGCTATGTAAGGAACGGTTTAGATAAAATACGAAGTTGTTCAGTAACAGGGTTATGTATCCGAACCAATCATGCTACTCACAGATTAAATGGAACGCAGTTGGGTAACTCTGAGAAGGAAAATTACCTAGTAGTGCGGGTAGACCAGTACCTCTTTTGCACCAAAACCCGGGTCTAACCTGGGTTTTCAGACATGGTTCCAACCCAGGTCAGACCCCGTTTACACAGCACCATAGATCTGGGTTATTCTCAGGTCGGCCCCGTTCACACTGAACCTGGGTCTGCCCTGCTAAACCTGTGAGGTCATAAAAAGTGGGAGGTGACTGCTCCACAACCACCAATCAGCTCATTTTAGGCATGACCCAGGTTGGATAACCCGGGCTGTGCCGTTTACACTGCACCATTACTCAGGTCCATCCTGGGTCCGACCCTGGTAGTTACCTGGGTTGGATTGCTGGGTCACTTGACCCGGGTTATTTTTCAGGGACCCTTTTACACTGAACTGTGACCCGGGTAGACCCAGCAATAACCCTGGTTTTTGCTCTGGTGTAAAAGGGGTATTAGCAAAGTAGCTGTACTCAGACAGCTGCTGCAAAAGCTATAATTGTCCCGTGGGGCATAAAATAGGTCATAGTTTTACCGGGAGTGCAGGGAGAAAGGGTGGGAATACAAGTACCCATACCTAGTCTTGTATGGAGGCCTGATCGGCCCAACCTGGTGTGGTCATGACTCTTTGGCAGTGCCCACAGCTTCTGTAGTGCCCTCCAATATTCCATACTTGCCCATGCCGCCTAGTAACGGGGAAATCAAATGTATTTTGGCTTACACGATCTCTGCTTTTGCATGTAGCACACTGGACAGCTTTATTTGGACTCACATATAACCACACATTTCATATTTACCACATTTTATATATTGCCTCCTTTCCCCTGACATGCAATATGGATTTACCAAGGTGCAAAACTGCAACTTTTATCTGAATTTACTGCTGACTGTAAATCAGGTCTAACTATTAAACATTATCCTTCAAGATCACTTAACTTGTGATATTAATTATCTTCCCCCTGAAAAAAATAAATACATTAAATAATTAAAAATAAATTGCCTGTTACCCACAGTCCTCTAAGCTCCTAGATCTGCCTTTGTGTGAGTGTCTTCTTAGTTCTTAATGATCTAAATTCTGTCACAACATACAAAGTAGCAGCATTTTGTCCGATTAACGCAGCTCCTATTTTATCCCCTGACATCCCAACGTGCAAATCCCCTGCAAATCACAGGAATTACCTAATCATGTGAACACTAGACAGGAGAGAAGCCATACTCCACAATACAATGCTTCATCACACAATCAAAACAGGCATTTTACCTCACAAAATTTCATTTTAAATGCTTAATTATTTTACATCATGGAAATACATGTTCAAATATATATTAAAAACAAATACTGTACGTGATTATACAGGGGTGACATATTAACATTTTACCATAAAGTGTTATAAATGCTTTATAGTGTTTTTTATATTTTACACATCTAAACAAACATTCGATGAAAAGTAGCTTATATATAGGAAAAAAATAATACAAACCACTGGATCAAAGGCCAACTGTGTATATATATATATATATATATATATTTATAAATATATATATATACACTTACAGTATACACTGGCGAATTTCCTTATGCCAACATTTTTTTATGTAAGGTGTGCTAGTTGTATTGCTTTGCATAGGGGCCCTGTGGCAGGAGTGGCCCATGTGACCAAAAGCACTATACAGACTGGTGACAGCACCGCCTTTACCCACCACTCACACCAATGTCACTGTGTGCCCTGTGCACAGACTGCTATGTAACCTCTCCTATTCACCCACCTCTCACACCTATGTCACTGTGTGCCCTGTGCACAGACTGCTATGTAACCTCTCCTATTCACCCACCGCTCACACCAATGACACTGTGTGCCCTGTGCACAGACCGCTATGTAACCTCTCCTATTCACCCACTACTCACACCTATGTCACTGTGTGCCCTGTGCACAGACTGCTATATAACCTCTCCTATTCACCCACCACTTACACCAATGTCACTGTGTGCCCTGTGCACAGACTGCTATGTAGCCTCTCCTATTCACCCAACACTCACACCTATGTCACTGTGTGCCCAGTGCACAGACTGCTATGTAACCTCTCCTATTCACCCACCACTCACACCAATGTCACTGTGTGCCCTGTGCACAGAACGCTATGTAACCTATCCTATTCACCCACCACTCACACCTATGTCACTGTGTGCCCTGTGCACAGACTGCTATGTAGCCTCTCCTATTCACCCAACACTCACACCTATGTCACTGTGTGCCCAGTGCACAGACTGCTATGTAACCTCTCCTATTCACCCACCACTCACACCAATGTCACTGTGTGCCCTGTGCACAGACCGCTATGTAACCTATCCTATTCACCCACCACTCACACCTATGTCACTGTGTGCCCTGTGCACAGACTCCTATGTAACCTCTCCTATTCACCCACCACTCACACCAATGTCACTGTGTGCCCTGTGCACAGACTGCTATGTAGCCTCTCCTATTCACCCAACACTCACACCTATGTCACTGTGTACCCTGTGCACAGACTGCTATGTAACCTCTCCTATTCACCCACCTCTCACACCAATGTCACTGTGTGCCCTGTGCACAGACTGCTATGTAACCTCTCCTATTCACCCACCACTCACACCAATGTATGTCACTGTGTGCCCTGTGCACAGACTGCTATGTAACCTCTCCTATTCACCCAACACTCACACCAATATCACTGTGTGCCCTGTGCACAGACTGCTATGTAGCCTCTCCTATTCACCCACCTCTCACACCAATGTCACTGTGTGCCCTGTGCACAGACTGCTATGTAACCTCTTGTATTCACCCACCTCTCACACCAATGTCACTGTGTGCCCTGTGCACAGAACGCTATGTAACCTATCCTATTCACCCACCACTCACACCTATGTCACTGTGTGCCCTGTGCACAGACTGCTATGTAGCCTCTCCTATTCACCCAACACTCACACCTATGTCACTGTGTGCCCAGTGCACAGACTGCTATGTAACCTCTCCTATTCACCCACCACTCACACCAATGTCACTGTGTGCCCTGTGCACAGACCGCTATGTAACCTATCCTATTCACCCACCACTCACACCTATGTCACTGTGTGCCCTGTGCACAGACTCCTATGTAACCTCTCCTATTCACCCACCACTCACACCAATGTCACTGTGTGCCCTGTGCACAGACTGCTATGTAGCCTCTCCTATTCACCCAACACTCACACCTATGTCACTGTGTACCCTGTGCACAGACTGCTATGTAACCTCTCCTATTCACCCACCTCTCACACCAATGTCACTGTGTGCCCTGTGCACAGACTGCTATGTAACCTCTCCTATTCACCCACCACTCACACCAATGTATGTCACTGTGTGCCCTGTGCACAGACTGCTATGTAACCTCTCCTATTCACCCAACACTCACACCAATATCACTGTGTGCCCTGTGCACAGACTGCTATGTAGCCTCTCCTATTCACCCACCTCTCACACCAATGTCACTGTGTGCCCTGTGCACAGACTGCTATGTAACCTCTTGTATTCACCCACCTCTCACACCAATGTCACTGTGTGCTCTGTGCACAGACTGCTATGTAACCTCTCCTATTCACCCACCACTCACACCTATGTCACTGTGTGCCCTGTGCACATACTGCTATGTAACCTCTCCTATTCACCCACCACTCACACCAATGTCACTGTGTGCCCTGTGCACAGACTGCTATATAGCCTATCCTATTCACCCACCACTCACACCAATGTCACTGTGTGCCCTGTGCACAGGCTGCAATGTAACCTCTCCTATTCACCCACCACTCACACCAATGTCACTGTGTACCCTGTGCACAGACTGCTATGTAACCTCTCCTATTCACCCACCACTCACACCAATGTCACTGTGTGCCCTGTGCACAGACTGCTATGTAACCTCTCCTATTCACCCACCACTCACACCAATGTATGTCACTGTGTGCCCTGTGCACAGACTGCTATGTAACCTCTCCTATTCACCCACCACTCACACCAATGTCACTGTGTGCCCTGTGCACAGACTGCTATGTAACCTCTCCTATTCACCCACCACTCACACCAATGTCACTGTGTGCCCTGTGCACAGACAGCTATGTAACCTCTCCTATTCACCCACCACTCACACCAATGTCACTGTGTGCTCTGTGCACAGGCTGCTATGTAACCTCTCCTATTCACCCACCACTCACACCAATGTCACTGTGTGCCCTGTGTGCACTGCTATGTAGCCTCTACTATTCAGCCACCACTAAAATCAATGTCACTGTGTGCCCTGTGCACAGACTGCTATGTAACCTCTCCTATTCACCCACCACTCACACCTATGTCACTGTGTGCCCTGTGCACAGACTGCCATGTAACCTATCCTATTCACCCACCACTCACACCAATGTCACTGTGTGCCCTGTGCACAGACTACCATGTAACCTATCCTATTCACCCACCTCTCACACCTATGTCACTGTGTGCCCTGTGCACAGACTGCTATGCAACCTCTCCTATTCACCCACCTCTCACACCTATGTCACTGTGTGCCCTGTGCATAGACTGCTATGTAGCCTATCCTACTCACCCACCACTCACACCAATGTCACTGTGTGCCCTGTGCACTGCTATGTAGCCTATCCTATTCACCCACCTCTCACACCAATGTCACTGTGTGCCCTGTGCGCAGACTGCTATGTAGCCTCTACTATTCACCCACCACTAAAACCAATGTCACTATGTGCCCTGTGCACAGACTGCTATGTAACCTATCCTATTCACCCACCACTCACACCAATGTCACTATGTGCCCTGTGCACAGACTGCTATGTAACCTCTCCTATTCACCCACCACTCACACCAATGTCACTGTGTGCCCTGTGCACATACTGGTATGTAACCTCTCCTATTCACCCACCACTCACACCAATGTCACTGTGTGCCCTGTGCACTTACTGCTATGTAGCCTCTCCTATTCACCCATCACTCATACCAATGTCACTGTGTGCCCTGTGTCCAGACTGCTATGTAGCCTCTCCTATTCACCCACCACTCACACCAATGTCACTGTGTGCCCTGTGCACAGACTGCTATGTAACCTATCCTATTCACCCACCACTCACACCAATGTCACTGTGTGCCCTGTGCACAGACTGCTATGTAACCTCTCCTATTCACCCACCACTCACACCAATGTTACTGTGTGCCCTGTGCACAGACTGCTATGTAACCTATCCTATTCACCCACCACTCACACCAATGTCACTGTGTGCCCTGTGCACAGACTGCTATGTAACCTCTCCTATTCACCCACCACTCACACCAATGTCACTGTGTGCCCTGTGCACAGACTGCTATGTAACCTCTCCTATTCACCCACCATTCACACCTATGTCACTGTGTGCCCTGTGCACAGACTGCTATGTAACCTCCTATTCACCCACCACTCACACCAATGTCACTGTGTGCCCTGTGCACAGACTGCTATGTAACCTCCTATTCACCCACCACTCACACCTATTTCACTGTGGGCCTGATTCAGAGCCGCTCGTAAGCGGCCGCTCGTTCGCTCCGAGTATGTTCGCACATCTGCGCATGCGTATGGGTCGTAATGCACATGCTCCAACCAGTCATTGCGGTCGAAAATCAAGCGCTCGCAAAATAGCGAGTGCCTGCTAATTTGAGTGACAGGATGAGGTTTTTGTGGGTGGTAACAGGGGAAGGTGCTTGAAAATGGGGAGTGGAGATCCGAACGCAGGCGTGCCAAACGGTCAAAACGGGCGTTTTAAGGGTGTGCATAATTAACAAAGCAGCGTCATCGACCACGTCACTTGGTTGTTTCTTAGCCTGAACTGTTCGAATGATTGCGGTAGGAAAATCCAACCACAAGCACTGCGAGCAGTTCAGACGCCTTTCGATGTACTCGATTAATCAAATAAATAGCGGAGATGACGTAGGATGCGAGCGGCCAGTGGGCGTCTTTACAAAATAGCGAGCGCATGTTTCATTCGCTCGCTCAGACATAGAGGCGTCAACAGACCGCAAAGAGCGAGCGCTCAATTTAAATAGCCGGCCCCTTTTTCTGAACGGGCGAGCGCAAATAGTGTCCGGCTCTGAATCAGGCCCTGTGCACAGACTGCTATGTAACCTCTTCTATTCACCCACCACTCACACCAATGTCCCTGTGTGCCCTGTGCACAGACTGCTATGTAGCCTCCCCTATTCACCCAACACTCACACATATGTCACTGTGTGCCCTGTGCACAGACTGCTATGTAACCTCTCCTATTCACCCACCACTCACACCTATGTCACTGTGTGCCCTGTGCACAGACTGCTATGTACCCTCTCCTATTCACCCACCACTCACACCTATGTCACTGTGTGCCCTGTGCACAGACTGCTATGTAGCCTCTCCTATTCACCCACCACTCACACCAATGTCACTGTGTGCCCTGTGCACAGACTGCTATGTACCCTCTCCTATTCACCCACCACTCACACCTATGTCACTGTGTGCCCTGTGCACAGACTGCTATGTAGCCTCTCCTATTCACCCACCACTCACGCCAATGTCACTGTGTGTCCTGTGCACAGACTGCTATGTAGCCTCTCCTATTCACCCACCACTCACACCAATGTCATTGTGTGCCCTGTGCACAGACAGCTATGTAACCTCTCCTATTCACCCACCACTCACACCTATTTCACTGTGTGCCCTGTGCACAGACTGCTATGTAGCCTCTCCTATTCACCCACCACTCACACCAATGTCACTGTGTGCCCTGTACACAGACTACTATGTAACCTCTCCTATTCACCCACCACTCACACCAATGTCACTGTGTGCCCTGTGCACAGACAGCTATGTAACCTCTCCTATTCACCCACCACTCACACCTATTTCACTGTGTGCCCTGTGCACAGACTGCTATGTAGCCTCTCCTATTCACCCACCACTCACACCAATGTCACTGTGTGCCCTGTACACAGACTACTATGTAACCTCTCTTATTCACCCACCACTCACACCAATGTCACTGTGTGCCCTGTACACAGACTACTATGTAACCTCTCCTATTCACCCACCACTCACACCTATGTCACTGTGTGCCCTGTGCACAGACTGCTATGTAGCCTATCCTATTCACCCACCACTCACACCAAAGTCACTGTGTGCCCTGTGCACAGACTGCCATGTAACCTATCCTATTCATGTGAGCGCTGGTATTTAAACAACACAAACGGTGAGTGCAGCACTGAGCAAATCATTTCTGAGAAACAGTTTCCCTAAATAATTCACTTTGGAAACTAATTTGGGGGCTTCAGAGCAAGAGGTGAGCAAAATAGTCACATTTATTCCATTCAATATTCGCTTTGTTCCCCCATTCGAATGCAATAGGGCGGCATGCGCTCTGTCAGCAGAATTTGGCTTTAAGATTTTCCTACCACAGAAAGAGTAGAACGAATTGACCGTCCTCATTGCAGCGCAATCCCAGTGCCGTACTTTTCACGAAATACAAATTTAGAGATACATGGGGCTGATTGATGCAGAGTAGAAAGTTGGATGCGATCTCTTCCTTATGGTGGAAGTAAACGCGTATCTTCCCCTGTATACAGAGTTGTACGCATCTCTGTGGCATACGTAGGGTGTGAGCAGGGGACACATTAATCAGTGTTAGACAATGCACAGACAACAACAAGCAATACATAATTCCACAATACTAAATAATACAATGCACAGACAACAACAAATTGAACAAACAGCACGTAGAACTGCAGATCCAGTTATTGACAAGGAGTGAGCATCAGTAATAAGCATACTTACCTACACTCCCGGAGGGTTGCAGGAGGGTCCCGAATTTTCATGTGCCCCCCTCCCATCCCCCAGAAGACTGTCCGGTTCTCCCGCGTCCAACCACTTTGCCGCAGTTTGCCATTAAGGGGGGTGATGCCTAATGACCCAGGAGCTGGCCCCGCCCCCCGACAAGTTTGGTGATAAGTATCACTGGTGTGAAATAGGTCAGTACCCAGGAGCATGAGCTCGAGAATCAGTGAGGCAGGGTATGGATACCTAATTAAAACCTCTGTGCAATCCTCTCTATACCTTCTAAAATCCTGCCTATACCTTCTAGTAATTGTCGCTATTTAGCGTAATGAGTCGCACAAGAAATAAATGCTTTCAGACTTTGAGTGTGGTTCCAAAGCACAAAAAGTTAATATTCAATATAAAAAACAGATGGTTACACGCTGTGATCTAAAGACAATTAGCGCAAATAAGTCATACAGACCCAAGGCACACTTGTTACATACGCACGCGCTCTGGACCCAGATACCAGCATCGTCAACAGCACAGCAAGAAAACTCAAGACTGGGTTCAGAGAGCACACATATATACTTTTTCAAGGGATAGGCAATACAATAGACAAGTTTGGCGTGATTCCATTGGTTCTTCTTAAAGGTGCTTCTGTTATAGGATAGTTCATAGGTCAATTCGAATGGACACAAACAGCCTCTAACAACCCTTTGTGTCCTGTTTGCCGCTGCATGCTAATCTAAGATGATAACATTACAGAGTACATTTTAATGTTTTAACTCTCTATAGTCTATAGTTTGCAGATGCATGTTGCGATCTTCACACCGATCATACCGGAAATCTGTTGAGACACAGTGGATCAGGACAACACCAAACACGGTCTGCTTACCATGTGCTAAAGCTTAGATATCAAATAACCTTTATTACACAACATTAATAATTACTGCATAAACCTTGAATATTACACTTTTATGCTAGGGAACCTTTTATGTAAGTGTGCAGTGTGTAAGTATTGGGGAATTGGGAAAAGACGCTAGTTAGCGCTGTGCGACTGTGTTTTGTGGAGTACACCATGGTACGTGTTTTGCAGGGATAATCATTTTATATGTATTAGTGGCTGTCTGTATTTATGTGGTGAGGACTTTTAACTTCTTTCTATTGCGTGGGAATCGCACAACGCTAAATAATAGCATCGCCGTATGTACTTATATTGGCGAGTTTCACTACAATGGCGCTGGGCGGCCAGTCGCTAAATGGCGTCTCATTGCCATTCGCAAAATGGCATCGCCCCGATCTAATTTTAAACCGATCCTGTCTCAGCCAATTATCTGGCTTCGACAAGGGGTACAGCATTAGGGAAAGAAAACAGAACAGAAGAGGGCCCTGCTTATGACAACTTATGTCCTCTAAAGCTCTTATAGCAAAGCACTACTATTAGTTTTAGAGCTTTTTCCCTGTAAAGCTCTTATGCTACAGCACTGTACTATAGTTGTAGATAGTAGAGCCAGGGGACAGACAATATGGAACAATAAAAGTGGATGTAAGAGATGGAACAATGTGGGTCAAATGTACACTATAGGGGTAGCCATTTTGAGAAAGTAGCTCAACCAGCGATGTCTTCAAATATTGGATTTACCTCACAAAATGGCTGCCTTTCCTGTGTGCCGATGAAGCAGGCACTTTAAAGCAGTGACAGTTGTGTTTTAGTTCCAGAGAGAGAGGGGCATACTTGCCTAAACTCCCGGCGGGAGGCTCCTGATTTTTCGGGTAGCCCCCCAGCCCCCCAGGAAGAATAGGCAGATCTCCCGCATCCCGTCCACTTACTAGTGAAGTAGGCAGGATGGGGTGATTTTTACGGGGAATTTGCGGGTCCGTAGGGAGGATGGAGGGGCTACATCACGCAAATTGCCCCATTTAGCCCCACCCCCTCTGTGCGGTCCTGCCAATCGCAGCCTTTCCCATAAGGGGAGGGGGTCTAATGACGTTTACAGTCTGCCCCTCCCCCAAAGCTGTAAGCAGCATCTCCTCTTCGCGCTGGTCCCTGAGAGTAGTTTTGAAAAGTCAGTAAGTACGCGGAGGGGTATATTGTGAGGTAAATAACATTACTACTATTATAAGTGATAATTTAACCCTTCCCACTTAGGGGTTAGTAATATATATATATATATATATATATATATAATATATATAAAGCTTGCGTTGATAAGTGATCTGCATGTAATAAGTGGCAATAAAAAATACCGGTTATCGCTGGAGCGGGCAACTTCAAGTCCATACCGTGATTTTAATAACTCAAAGGCCCATTTGCTGCAGTCTCCAAATGGCCATGTTCCTTGTCTAAACATCAGCAAAAGGCGGAATTCTGGTGCAATAATACTGGGAAGAGAAGAGCAGACAATGGTTTGGACATATGACTGAACGGCTGAATATAACCCTGACCGTTGTTTAGGTTGCAGCTGTGAATTTTTACATCTACACCCCATCCCTAGTGTGAACAATCTCTCTAGGCCAGACAGGGGTTTGAGGGACAAGTTGGTGACTGGCGAGAGGGTCGGTCTGAGAGACTTGTTGACTTTTGCAACTGACAGAAATCTGCCAAAACAAACACAAGTGAGTCCCATCCTCACAGGTCACCGGGAGCACTGACAAAACCAGCTCGGTGACGCAGGCCCGGGCAATAGATCTACCTTACAATTAACCTCGGGGTGACAAGGAAACAAGTCATTTTTCAAGACAGCTTTTTGTGACTTATGCAGTGTGGAACAGCCATATCTCACGGCGGGTGTGCCTCTGCAGGCATTGTCTACTCTGAGACATGATCTTATGTTTTGATTGTTTTTAAGTGTAATTTGAATTTATGAAGACAGAAATCGTTAATTGAAACTATCATATATTTATTTTCTGTGGTCTCTGGGCCCGATTCAGACCCGGACGCCATTTGCGTCCGCTCGCTGGCTGAAAGGGGCTGGCTATTTAAATCATGTGCTCGCACTGTGTCGCGTAAAGCCGCCCACTAAGTAATAGCGAACAGCCGCACTATGCGCTTGCACCTGTATAAAGACGCCCCTTTGCCACTCGCAACACACGTCATCTCCGGCAGTTGTAGGATTAATCGGGAACATCGAGAGCCATCGGACCTGCTCGCAGCGCTTGTGGTAGCCTTTTCCCACCACAACATTGCGAGCAGTTCTGGCTAAAATACAACCCAGTCACGTGTGTAATGATGCTACTTTGCTAATTATGCGCACCCATTAAACGCCGTTCTGACGGTCGGGCACGCCTGCGTTCGCACATCCACACCCCCGCTTTTTAAGCACCTTCCCGTTACCACCCACAAACGGCACTATCTGTCACTCAAAATAGCGGCCCGACTGCGGGCTACGGGCGAGCACTTTCCCATCGCAATGACTGGTTCGCGCACGCGCATTGTGATTCATATGCATGCGCAGATTGCGAAAAATCGCTCAATGCGAGCGAGTGCAGCATAGCGTCCGGGTCTGAATCAGGCCCTCTGTTCTTCGCACCATTTCTTTGGCTATTAATCTGCAGAAAGTCCAACTTTTCGCTTGCCCCGGGACTTACCGTGCCACGTTAATCATACTTGCCGACATTCCGGCTGCGATCGCGAGATTACTGGCATTGTGGGGCCATGATGATGCAATTCAGCGCAAATCGCGTCATCGACCCCCTTACCCTCGCTTCAGGGGTGGGTGTATGGGTTGGAGGGACCGTGGGTAAGCGGCCAGACGGAGGACTTGCCCACTTTTCCGGACGGCCGGACGCGCCACCTGATTTTCGGGAGCCTCCCGGTCGGAAGTATAGGCCAGTATGGCATTAATTCGCTCATTAATCTCGATTTTGAAGGAATGATTTGCTGATGACAATAACCGTGTAGAGGGGAGCTACATACTTGATACACATCAGTCTGTGTTGCCCAGTTATCATATCCTGAATTTTAAAAGCAGTATGGATATGACATTTTGGTGCCTCCTTGTTGCATTCAGGGGATCCTTAATATTTGAGGGTTCCCCCTAAAGACGGGCATTTTTTTAAGGAATACCCCGCAATATTCCTTAATCAAATATGCCCCTATGTGTTCAGAAATAATAGTAGATATCAGGAAAATCAATTACTCTGTTTTGCAGTTGCCCCTACATATAGGATAAAAGCAGAGACCGAGGGCCTGATTCAGAGCCGGACGCTAGAGACCTGCAGACAGGTAGGACAGCTAGAGACCTGCATCACAAACACGTCCTGCAAAAGGGGTGGGTCTCAGTAAAGAATTTCCTGTGAGCACCTATCTGAAAGCCAATGTCAGAGGCTGGTCAGTCTATCTAAAGGCACAGAGTATAAACTGCTAATCTCCTATAGAGGCCAAATTACCAATGTACAATGCAGGCACCACATGACCAGGATACAGGCCCTGATTCAGAGCCGGACCCTCTGACAGAGCGCTCGCTCTGAATCAGGGCCGGCAATCTGGTTTTGCAGAACGGCCTCCTGGCCACTCGCATAGCTGTGGGTGACCACCCACAGCTATAGCGTGCGGCCATGATGATGGTCACGTTGGTCAAGACCATCGCGACCATCGGGCTTGCGACGAGACCCTTGTGGTAGGGTCTCGTTGCCGCAAGCCAAAGAGTGCTTTCGACTCAAACAGAGCCAAAAGCATTCCCACTGACATCACTTGTGATGTCAGTGGGGCCGGCCCTAGACGGTAGGCGTTCCCATGGGTAGGCGTTCCCACGCCCCCGGCCTGCCCACCAAAGGGGGCGTGCTGTCACTCAACATCGACAGCACGCCCCCTTTGGTGCGAGACCCATAACGCCGGTTTGTCCTTCGCTATCCGGGTCTCGCGCATGCGCACGACGGAGCCGGCTCCGTCGTGCGCATGCACACTGGGCCACCATCGACCCGCTTGCGAGCGCTTAGCGCTCGCGAGCAGGTCTGAATCAGGCCCTGAGAACCAAGCCAGGATTGCAGGATGCGGGTTGTGGTGTTCTGTAGTTGTCTATATACACAAATGGGTCTATTTATCACTATCCAGAGATAATGCTGATTTTTTTTTTTTTTTTTTTATCGCAGCTTATTATTATTAACAACAAAAAAAAACACCTCCCGCGCAATTGCAATTTATCATTAAACTGAACTACCACAGCGATACTGACCCAGTGTGGTAAGAGGTAACTTACTGCTTCGCTAGGACAGTCTGACAGGATATGCGCACGAGTGACCTGGTTAGCCAGTATACACATGCGCAAGGGGCGCAGAGAGTGTGTACTAATTACCTGGGCCCAGACGTGTTGGGAGGGGTCCAGCGGGGACACAGTCCATGCCCGGGTCAGCTGCTCGGCGCTGTTAAGGGAGACAAATGTTCCCCTCTTTGGCCATTGGCGCCCCGCTGTGCGGTTGCTCTTTGTTAAATTTTGCGCAGTGGAACTTAAAGGCCAGGCTTAGTCATTCTTTTAAACTTAGTAAAGAAAGAAAGAAAAAAAAAACAGAACAAAATATATATAATTTTTTATTAATTTTCTACTGTTACCATAACAGAACAAGGAGTGCTATAGTCGGCAGTGACCCTTTGATGTTTAGGACAAGACTCTCCCTGTACCCAAAATGCTTTCAAGGATAAATGTTTACAAACTTTTAACAGGAAAATTGCAGCAGACTGACGGCAAATAGTTTCATCCTACATATCTGTATGTAATGGAGACAGCTGTCATAACTTATTCTATACTATTCAACACTATGTTTAGGTGCTACCAGGTGTGTGCTAGGCTGCTGACTACATGACCATGGTGCAGGACCAAACATCTGGTTTTCACTCATTCAGAAAGAACCAAAATGCTTCCTTTTAATGTAGCTTGTTGAATACTACCCAGTGTCGTAACTTCATCCAAGGTGCCCGGAGGCAAGATAAATGTTGATGCCCCCCCCAAATTAAAATGAACCAGCACCTATGCCAGCCCCAGCTGCCGCCCCCCTATGCAGTTCCCCCAGTAGTGGTCCCCCTGTGCAGTGCCCTCTGTAGAGGTCCCCCTATGCAGTGCCGCCTACGTAGTGCCCCCCAGTAATGGTCCCCCTATGCAGTGCCCCCTATGTAGTGCCCCCCAGTAATGGTCCCCCTATGCAGTACCTCCAGTAGTGGTTCCCCTTTGCAGTGCCGCAGTAGTAAGGGCCCCTGTAGTGCTCCCAGTAGTAAGCCCCCAGTAGTAAACTCCCTGTAGTGCCCCCAGTAGTAAGCCCCAGTAATACCCCCTGTAGAAAGCCCCCAGTAATGCCCCCTGTAATGCCCCTGTAGTAAGCCCCCTTTAGAAAGCCCCCAGTAAGACCCCCTGTAGTGAGCCCCCAGTAATGCCTCCTGTAGTGAGCCCCCAATAATGCCCCCCCTAGTGAGCCACCAATAATGCCCCCTGTAGTGAGCCCCCCCCCACCCGCGAGCGCACACATATACAAAAACAAAACAATACTTACCTGAAACCCCGCTCCAGTGCTGCTGCCTTCCGTCCCCGGCGCCCGCTCCTCGGTACTATGGGAGTGACGTCACGTCACTTCCATAGTGCATTGCGGGACCCGGAAGCGGAGCTCAGGAGTGAGCTCTGTCCCTCCGGCTGCCGCCGGGGGGAAAGGAGCCGGACGCCCGCTGGTAACACACTCAGCTGGCGCCCGGCAAATAGGGGGTGCGGCCGCACCCCCCGTATTTACGCCGCTGGAGGTGGAGCGCCGATCAGCGGTGCTCCATCTCCATAGCAGTGCCCAGAACGGCCCGGGGGACAATGGAGCCAGGTGCCCCCTTAAGGGCTGGAGCCCGGCGGCAAATGACTCCATAGTCTCCGGGAGTTCCGCCACTGATACTACCTATTGCTTAAAGTCAACCCACCATGTTCACTGAGGCATGAGGCACTTTGAGACCCCCTGTGGCCCTCATGCAAACAAACGGCAGCACTGTCCCACCATGGTCCACCTTCCCCTGCACCAGACATCCCATTTAAAAAAAAAATAAATAATAATAAATAATAATTTCTTTCTTCCAGGAACTAAATTAATAGTATCTACTCCGTTAGTAGTAGTAATAATAATATTTTATAGCGTACTCTACTATATACAAATGTTTAGGTTATACAGTATAAAGCTGCATACACACGTAACGATGTTAGTAATCAACGATTTTCGTTCCGATTTTCCCTTGAAAAAGTGTACGAAAATCGTTTACAAAAATCGTTGGTTACTAAAGTAATGAACGATTTTGTGAACGATTTTCATGAACGATGAACGAGTTTTTAATCATGCATACAGTGAATGGACATCGTTCATTGTTCATCATTCACTCTGTACAACATGAACGATTTTCTGAACGAAAATCGTTATGTTGGACAGTCAGAATGGACGATGAACTACAAACGGGAGCGCGCTTGGACGATTATCGTTCATCGTTCACCCAAAAAAAGTGAATGATTTTTTAAACGATTTAACTATAACGACGTCGTTATAGTTTATTTATTTATTATTAACAGTTTTATTAACAGTTTCTTATATAGCGCAGCATATTCCCTTGCGCTTTACAATTGGAAACATTTATAGAACAAAACTGGGTAATAACAGACAGACATAGAGGTAAGAGGGCCCTGCTTGCAAGCTTACAATCTATAGGGAAATAGGCATTGATACACAAGGATAGGTGCTATATCGTTCTAAAAATCGTTACATGTGTACGCACCTTCAGGACTTGTTTTCAGTTTCGTGGCTATAGATGTCAGCCTCCTCAGGCCAATCTGGTTGAAACAACCCAAGTTGGCCAACCGCATCGTATTGTGCGTGGTCGGCAGTATTCCCATGAATTTATATATTGATCTTGCCTGTGTACCATGAAGCCAATGCCCTCAGATAGCGTACCTTTCCTAATGTCAGTGATACTCTATACAGATGTCCTAGATTACCAGGCTGGCCGGGAATGTGTCCTTACAGCTTGCACAAGGCGCCTGAGAGGAGGCAGAGTGTGGCTTTTATGGCTGGAGGAGCACTTTCTAATATGCAGTCACTTGTCACCTATCTGTAAAGGACATTGTATTTATAAGAGCTACTTCGGCAGGTGTAAAAGTGGTCTGATGAAAGAGACAATTGCCCAGACCCCTCTAACTGAGAGCACTCAGCGGGGCTCTAACCCTAGATGATGATTATATGAGACACATTCCTGGAGACTTTCAAGAGAGTGACCTTTCCCTGTACAGAGAGCAGACACCACCTAACCTCCACCAGATAAGATAAGTGCTCCTATGTGGACCCTTTGCATCTGTGCTAACAGATAATTAGTATTAAGGGAAAGTCAAATGATTATACTCTCCTATCAGGTTCCTGAGCAGAGGAAAAGCAGATTCTCAAACACAATTAACCCTAAAATTGGGAGGAAATACATACAATCACTCATGTCTCTCTAGCCTCTCTGCTGGAAATAACATAATACTATAGCCCCCAACCTTGTGGGACTCCACCTTGGGAGGTGCTGGAGGGGAGGTCCCAGGGGCAACTACGTGGTTCGCGGCATTTAGCAGCAGGAGGCGGGATTACAATGACACGACTCACAGCGAATTAAATCATCGCGGCCCGCCCCCCACTTTACTGCAGAAGCCGACAGGATCCAGGCGTCTCCTGAATATTCCGTGGAAGTGGGCAAGCATGCACCATACCAAGCTGCGTCATTCGAACGTCATCATTTATTTAGTAAAAATAATTGTTTTTATCATAATTACATTTCATTTACAGATGATTCTGGGGGTATTTTGTACTTTTTATTTCACATGTGGTATTTACCCGCTGTAACTATTGTAGTGCACCCAAGATGGCTGCCATTTACATAATAGTGTTTCTTTCCCGAAGACGTAAAGTAATTTGAGTCCTATGGGAGGAAACACTATATCAATAAATATTATTATTATTATGATTATTATTAACAATAACGTTTCTAAATGCTGCAGGAAGCATGGAAATTGACCAATGAAAACGATAGTTACTTGACAGTTAGCAGGCTTGACCGTCTAAAATTAATATCTCTGTGGACTGACCCTTAAACAAGTTCAAACTATTGTCGATGTCCAAGAAAGAAAATGAAGAAGATGAACCTATTCAGTGACCGTTCTAAATTCTGTTGCTTTGCCAATTGTGATTTAGATATATTTTCTGACTCTCCTTTTAGTGTATGGGAGGCGCTAGGAATTCTGTCCCCCCCCCCCGCCAGAATAACGCAAAGATAGACAGCCGCCCAGAGGCTGGGGAAGTGGGTGGTGATAGTGGAATTATGTTACCGCGAATCGTGCAATTGTACAGTAAAGTGGTGGTACTTGGATGATATTATCCAGGAGTCATGCCCCTGCACCTCTCCCTGTATGAGAGCTCCATAATACTCCGTTTTAGAAGTCGGGCGAATGTGGATTTAGAATTAGTTGTTGCATTATTTTTTATTATTTTTTTGCGTTTTGTTTCCCGGGGCAAAATCTTGAAGGTTTTCTACGTCAATCTATTCCTAACTTACAAACTTCTGATTGTCCTGTGAATATATTCATCAGCCCATTGGCACACTCAAGACCGATTCCCGGAGCAGCCGTGCCCTGGGCAGGACGAGACTTAAGCGCCCGTTACCTGCGCGCTGCTTTGGGGGCATTGCCTAATTACCATAAGCCACGCCCCCTAAATGACGTTATATGGGGATGTGCCCGTATGGCACGTCTCCCGTTAACGTCAGGCTGGGGGGCGAGCCCAGCACTACGTCAGTAGCTGGGCTGCCCCCAGCGCTCTCTCCTGCACTGAATGGGGGACGTCATCGGCTCATCGATTTGGAGAAATGTCATGCAGCAGATCATATCCAATCATCGGACGTGACTGCTTTTGGAACGATAATCGGCCCCTGGGGCTGCATACACACCATGGGCCTGATTCTTGGTAGCATGCAATGCCGATATTGGCTGAAATGGTCGATGTTTTTCAACTGCATATACATCTAGGTAGCAAAAAAGTAACATTAGCGCATGCGTCTCACAGTGACAGAGTTTGTGACGAACGGGCTCTACAATGTATTGGAAATGTATTGTGTGTTCCCGGACGCACGTGCTGACTGAAAACATTGGTCACTTGCGTGCGGCATCGACAATACGTGCGCCTATGAATCAGCCCCTCTGAGAGTATCTGACCGAACAGCCAAAAATCGTCTGATTAGCCAGATTATTGCAATGCATGTACGTAGCTTTAGGCCTGTGCTAGTCCCTAGCGGTACTGAATAAAAATCTGGGAATAAGGCATATAATGCTGGGTACACATTAGACGATAAATCACCCGATATACTGGTTTGAGGCGGGTCGGAATGATATATCGGACACATTGTCCAATGTGTACACGTGACTGCGAGCTCCCGCGGATCGTCAGTGACGTTGTGTGATTGGTCGTACTACACGGCCAATCACACGATATCGCATGCGGGACTGGAGAATGGAATGAGTGATCGTTCCATCGTTCATTACATCTTCCTAGAGTGTACCAGCAATTTTGCATGGTCCGTGGGCGAATGGGTAATCGCACCGACCATTGGCAAGTTTGACAGACATCTAATGTATATCCAGCCTATGATATGTCTGTTTCTGCCCACAATCCCTTATGTAAGAAGCCTTTCTTTTTTTTTTTTTTTTAAAAGGCTATTAATGTATGACGTTTTATTTTTTTCTCTTTTTAAGCAACATGTCCACAACTTGAATGGTCACTGTATATAACCACTAATGCTATATATTACTACCTAATGCCGGCAGCCCTCTGTGCACACTGCTGTGTAATGTCCACCTATTAAGGCATGTACTCCAGCCTCTCCTGGAAAGTTACGACCCAGTTTATGGAGCTGGCCTGGTCCTGTCTCCTAAGTACTCTTTTTTTACAACTTTGCAAACCTCTATTTAAAGTCCCAGGAGCCCCTCCCTGGCCTGCAGCTCCCATTCCACCCAACACATGATTACCGCAGACGGAGGAAGGGTGCTACTACTCCTGAAAAAGTGAAACAACAGGATTTCTTGTGTCTCCTCTCCCCCTCCCTCATCAAGAGGTCGTAACCCACAGTGCCCTTTATGTGACATGCTGGGTCATGCTGCCTCCCCCAATCCGCATTCCATAAAAAAAAGAACTACATTCCAACAGAGCCCATGCGGGCAGAACCACTGCACTGTTTGGGGGGGTTATGAGATAGAGCCATACATAAGAGCTTTCTGTCCAGTTCTCAATAATAGGTTTTATTTGGAACCTCTACAATGATGAAGTGAGGGATATGTATGCACACATAACATTACTAAGTTGTTTCACATTTATTATTAAAGATAGATTGCATATATAAGTACACTTTGGCAGTGCAGTGGCATATATATGGGCTTTATAAGTCATAAGCTGACAGGCAGATATGGTGAATTGGACAGTTCACAAGTGTTATTTCAGCCTGCTAACGGACAGTGGGCCTGATTCAAAGTCTGACCAGAGCGCTCGCTCTGAATCAGGGCCCTCCTCCCTAAAAATGGAGCGACCTCCTGGCCGCTCGTATAGCTGTGGGTGACCACCCACAGCTATAGCGAGCGGCCATGATGATGGTCGCGATGGTCTTTGACCATCGCGACCATCGGGCTTGCGGCGAGACTCTGCGGTAGGGTCTCGCTGCCGCAAGCCCAGGAGTAATTTTGGCTCTATCAGAGCCAAAATCACTCCTACTGACATCATTACTGATGTCAGTGGGGCCGGGCTCAGACGGTAGACGATCCCATGGGAGTGCCTCCGTCTGGCAGCCACGCCCCCGGCACGCTCACCAAAGGGGGCGTGCTGTCAGTCACCATCGACAGCACTCCCCCTTTGGTGCAAGACCCCGAGCGACGTCTTCCTCGTCGCTCGCTGGGTCTCGCGCATGTGCATGACGGAGTTCCCTCCGTCGTGCGCATGCGCATTCGGCAAAATTCGACCCGCTTGCGAGCGTCCTATGCTCGCGAGCGGGTCTGAATGACCCCCTGTGGTCCTGATTCAACAAGGATCGCTATTACGTACGCAGTTCAGCTGCGATGGTATGCTAATTCATTGCGATCGCCCTGCTGCCGCAGCACTACATGTGGACGCCCACTTTCCCTTACACACATCCGTAATGTTTAGTAAGACTGCAAAACCATCGGTACAATCGAGTACCATCGCAGCCTCACGCACACTTGCACAAGCTCTGACCTTACTCAGAAATTGCCAACTTCAGCGCACGCTTTGAGGCCTTAGGCTGCGTAGGGCATCACAGTGCACGCCCCTGCAACAGTGTTCCAACCTACTGGCACGCCTGCCTTTCGCCGACCACTCCCTCCATCACCACCCACAAATAGTACTTCCTGTCAATCACTCTGGTATAGGTCTGTGTTGTCACTGCGATCGTAGTCCCGATCGCAGTGGCCGGCTTGCCCACTGCAATGCATGCACAGAACGCATCAATCGGCTCTTGCGTGCATATTAGCAACTATGATGCGATCCAAGCTGAATCAGTCCCAGTGTGACCTGGGGAGCTACTGCTATGTTCCTATCATCCTCCCATGTCATCCTGTATGTTCATACTAGTGCCTCTACCCCCAGCTATCATTCTCCACCCACCTTCCACCACCTAATAGTGGCAACATCCTCAGTGGCCATCTGACCCTACTGCTAATACTTACCCCTGCTGCCATCATGTGTCCCTACTAATGATATCCCCACCTATCTGTCATGTGTGCCTACTACTACCCCCACCCATCTGTCATGTGTGCCTACTACTACTCAAACCCATCTGTCATATGTGCCTACTACTACCCCACCTATCTGTCATATGTGCCTACTACTACCCCACCCATATGTCATGTGTGCCTACTACTACCCCCACCTATCTGTCATGTGTGCCTAATACTACCCCACCTATCTGTCATGTGTGCTTACTACTACTACTACCCCCACCCATCTGTCATGTGTGCCTACTACTACCCCCACCCATATGTCATGTGTGCCTACTACTACCCCCACCCATCTGTCATGTGTGCCTACTACTACCCCCACCTATCTGTCATGTGTGCTTACTACTACTACTACTACCCCCACCCATCTGTCATGTGTGCCTACTACTACCCCCACCCATATGTCATGTGTGCCTACTACTACCCCCACCCATCTGTCATGTGTGCCTACTACTACCCCCACCCATCTGTCATGTGTGCCTACTACTACCCCAACCCATCTGTCATATGTGCCTATTACTACGCCCACCTATCTGTCATGTGTGCCTACTACTACCACCCCCACCCATCTGTCATGTGTGCCAACTACTACCCCCACCCATCATGTGCCTATTACTACCCCCACCCATCTGTCATATGTGCCTACTACTACCTCACCTATCTGTCATGTGTGCATACTACTACCCGCACCCATCTGTCATGTGTGCTTACTACTACTCAAACCCATCTGTCATGTGTGCCTACTACTACCCCCACCCATCTGTCATGTGTGCCTACTACTACTCAAACCCATCTGTCATGTGTGCCTACTACTACCCCCACCCATCTGTCATGTGTGCCTACTACTACCCCACCTATCTGTCATGTGTGCCTACTACTACCCCACCCATATGTCATGTGTGCCTACTACTACCCCACACAAATGTCATGTGTGCCTACTACTACCCCCACCCATCTGTCATGTGTGCCTACTACTACCCCACCCATCTGTAATGTGTGTCTACTAGTATACCCACCCATCTGTCATGTGTGCCTACTATTACCCAACCTATCTGTCATGTGTGCCTACTACTACACCCACCCATCTGTCATGTGTGCCTACTACTACACCCACCCATCTGTCATGTGTGCCTACTACTACACCCACCCATCTGTCAAGTGTGTCTACTACTACCCCCACCTGTCTGTCATGTGTGCCTACTACTACATCCACCCATCTGTCATGTATGCCTACTACTACCCCCACCCATCTGTCATGAGTGCCTACTACTACCCCACCCATCTGTCATGTGTGCCTACTACTACTACTACACCCACCCATCTGTCATGTGTGCCTACTACTACCCCCACCCATTTGTCATGTGTGCCTACTACTACCCCCACCCATCTGTCATGTGTGCCTACTACTACCCCCACCCATCTGTCATGTGTACCTACTACTACCCCCACCCATCTGTCATATGTGCCTATTACTACCCCCACCTATCTGTCATGTGTACCTACTACTACCCCACCTATCTGTCATGTGTGCCTACTACTACCCCCACCCATCTGTCATGTGTGCCTACTACTACCCCCACCCATCTGTCATATGTGCCTATTACGACGCCCACCCATCTGTCATATGTGCCTACTACTACCTCACCCATCTGTCATGTGTGCCTACTACTACCCCCACCCCTCTGTCATGTGTGCTTACTACTCAAACCCATCTGTCATGTGTGCCTACTACTATCCCCACCCATCTGTCATGCGTGCCTGCTACTACCCAACCTATCTGTCATGTGTGCCTACTACTACCCCCACCCATCTGTCATGTGTGCTTACTACTGCCCCCACCTATATGTCATGTGTGCCTACTACTACTCAAAACCATCTGTCATGTGTGCCTACTACTACCCCCACCCATCTGTCATGTGTGCCTACTACTACTACCCCCACCCATCTGTCATGTGTGTCTACTACTACACCCACCCATCTGTCATGAGTGCCTACTACTACCCTCACCATCTGTCATGTGTGCCTACTACTACCCCCACCCATCTGCCATGTGTGCCTACTACTACTACTACCCCCACCCATCTGTCATGTGTCTCTACTATTACACCCACCAATCTGTCATGTGTGCCTACTACTACCCCACCCATCTGTCATGTGTGCCTACTACTACCCCCACACATCTGTCATGTGTGCCTACTACCCCACACATCTGTCATGTGTGCCTACTACTACCCCCACCCATCTGTCATATGTGCCTACTACTACCCCCACCCATCTTTCAACTGTGCCTACTACTACCCCCACCCATCTGTCATGTGGGTCTACTACTACACCCGCCCATCTGTCATTTGTGCCTACTACTACCACCAGCAATTTGTCATGTGTGCCTACTACTACCCCCATCCATCTGTCATGTGTGCCTACTACTACTCAAACCCATCTGTCATGTGTGCCTACTACTACCCCCACCCATCTGTCATGTGTGCCTACTACTACTACCCCCACCCAACTGTCATGTGTGTCTACTACTCAACCCACCCATCTGTCATGTGTGCCTACTACTACCCCCATCCATCTGTCATGTGTGCCTACTACTACCCCCACCCATGTCATGTGTGCCTACTACTACTACTACCCCACCTATCTGTCATGTGTGCCTACTACTACCCCCACTCATCTGTCATGTGTGCCTACTACTACCCCACCGATCTGTTATGTGTGCCTACTACTACCCCCACCTATCTGTCATGTGTGCCTACTACTACCCCCACCCATCTGTCATGTGTGCCTATTACTACCCCCACCCATCTGTCATATGTGCCTAGTACTACCTCACCCATCTGTCATGTGTGCCTACTACTACCCCCACCCATCTGTCATGTGTGCCTACTACTACCCCCACCCATCTGTCATGTGTGCCTACTACTACCCCCACCCATCTGTCATATGTGTCTATTACTACCCCCACCCATCTGTCATATGTGCCTAGTACTACCTCACCTATGTGTCATGTGTGCCTACTACTACCCCCACCCATCTGTCATGTGTGCTTACTACTACTCAAACCCATCTGTCATATGTGCCTACTACTACCCCCACCCATCTGTCATGTGTGTTTACTAATACCCCACCCATCTGTCATGTGTGCCTACTACTACCCCCACCCATCTGTCATGTGTGCCTACTACTACCCCCACCCATCTGTCATGTGTGCCTACTACTACCCCCACCCATCTGTCATGTGTGCCTACTACTACCCCCACCCATCTGTCATGTGTGCCTACTACTACCCCACCCATCTGTCGTGTGTGCCTACTACTACCCCCACCCATCTGTCATGTGTGTTTACTACTACCCCCACCTATCTGTCATGTGTGCCTACTACTACCCCCACCCATCTGTCATGTGTGCCTACTACTACCCCCACCCATCTGTCATGTGTGCCTACTACTACCCCCACCCATCTGTCATGTGTGCCTACTACTACCCCCACCCATCTGTCATATGTGTCTATTACTACCCCCACCCATCTGTCATATGTGCCTAGTACTACCTCACCTATGTGTCATGTGTGCCTACTACTACCCCCACCCATCTGTCATGTGTGCTTACTACTACTCAAACCCATCTGTCATGTGTGCCTACTACTACCCCCACCCATCTGTCATGTGTGCTTACTACTACTCAAACCCATCTGTCATGTGTGCCTACTACTACCCCCACCCATCTGTCATGTGTGCCTACTATTACCCCACCTATCTGTCATGTGTGCCTACTACTACTACCCCCACCCATCTGTCATGTGTGCCTACTACTAACCCCACCCATCTGTCATGTGTGTCTATTACTATACCCACCCATCTGTCATGTGTGCCTACTACTACCCCACCTATCTGTCATCTGTGTCTACTACTACCCCCAGACATCTGTCGTGTGAGCCTCCTACTACCCCCACCCATCTGACGTGTGTGCCTACTACTACCCCACCCATCTGTCTTGTGTGCCTACTACTACCCCCACCCATCTGTCATGTGTGTTTACTACTACCCCACCCATCTGTCATGTGTGCCTACTACTACCCCCACCTATCTGTCATGTGTGCCTACTACTACCCCCACCCATCTGTCATGTGTGCCTACTACTACCCCCACCCATCTGTCATGTGTGCCTACTACTACCCCCACCCATCTGTCATGTGTGCCTACTACTACCCCCACCCATCTGTCATGTGTGCCTACTACTACCCCACCCATCTGTCGTATGTGCCTACTACTACCCCCACCCATCTGTCATATGTGTCTATTACTACCCCTTCCATCTCTTTTATGTGTGCCTACTACAACCCCCACCTATCTGTCATGTGTGCCTACTACTTCACTCACCCATCTGTCATATGTGTCTATTACTACCCCCTCCCATCTCTTATGTGTGCCTGCTACTACCCCCACCCATCTGTCATGTGTGCCTACTACTACCCCCACCCATCTGTCATGTGTGCCTATTACTACGCCCACCTATCTGTCATGTGTGCCTACTACTACCCCCACCCATCTGTCATGTGTGCCTATTACTACCCCCACCCATCTGTCATGTGTGCCTAGTACTACCACACCCATCTGTCGTATGTGCCTACTGCTACCCCCACCCATCTGTCATGTGTCTATTACTACCCCCTTCCATCTCTTTTATGTGTGCCTACTACTACCCCCACCTATCTGTCATGTGTGCCTACTACTTCACCCACCCATCTGTCATATGTGTCTATTACTACCCCCTCCCATCTCTTATGTCTGCCTACTACTACCCCCTCCCATCTGTCATGTGTGCCTACTACTACCCCCACCCATCTGTCATGTGTCCCTACTACTACCCCCACCCATCTGTCATATGTCTATTACTACCCCCACCCATCTGTCATGTGTGTCTACTACTACCCCCACCCATGTGTCATGTGTGCCTACTACTACCCCCACCCATCTGTCATGTGTGCCTACTACTTCACCCACACATCTGTCATATGTGTCTATTTCTACCCCACCCATCTGTCATGTGTTCCTACTGCTACTGCCACCCAGCTTTCATGTCTCCCTACTACTACCCTCATCTAGCTTTCATGTCTCCCTACTACTGCCCCCACCCATCTGTCATGTGTGTCTACTATTACACCCACCCATCTGTCATATGTGCCTACTACTACCCCCACCCATCTGTCATGTGTACCTACTACTACCCCCACCTATATGTCATGTGTGCCTACTACTAACCCGAACCATCTGTCATATGTGCCTACTACTACCCCCACCCATCTGTCATGTGTGCCTACTACTATCCCCACCCATCTGTCATGTGTGCCTACTACTACTCCACCTATCTGTCATGTGTGCCTACTACTACCCCCACCCATCTGTCATGTGTGCCTACTACTACCCCACCTATCTGTCATGTGTGCCTACTACTACCCCCACCCATCTGTCATGTGTGCCTACTACTACCCTCACCCATCTGTCATGTGTGCCTACTTCTACCCCCACCCATCTGTCATGTGTGCCTACTAGTACCCCCACCCATCTGTCATGTGTGCCTACTACTACCCCCACCCATCTGTCTTGTGTTCCTACTACTACCCCCACCCATCTGTCATATGTATCTATTACTACCCCACCCATCTGTCATGTGTGCCTACTACTACCCCAACCCATCTGTCATGTGTGCCTACTACTACCCCCACCCATCTGTCATGTGTGCCTACTACTACACCCACCCATCTGTCATGTGTGCCTACTACTACCCCACCCATCTGTCTTGTGTTCCTACTACTACCCCCACCCATCTGTCATATGTGTCTATTACTACCCCCACCCATCTGTCATATGTGCCTAGTACTACCTCACCCATCTGTCATGTGTGCCTACTACTACCCCCCCCATCTGTCATGTGTGCCTACTACTACCCCCACCCATCTGTCATGTGTGCCTACTACTACCCCCACCCATCTGTCATATGTGTCTATTACTACCCCCACCCATCTGTCATATGTGCCTAGTACTACCTCACCTATGTGTCATGTGTGCCTACTACTACCCCCACCCATCTGTCATGTGTGCTTACTACTACTCAAACCCATCTGTCATATGTGCCTACTACTACCCCCACCCATCTGTCATGTGTGTTTACTAATACCCCACCCATCTGCCATGTGTGCCTACTACTACCCCCACCTATCTGTCATGTGTGCCTACTACTACCCCCACCCATCTGTCATGTGTGCCTACTACTACCCCCACCCATCTGTCATGTGTGCCTACTACTACCCCCACCCATCTGTCATGTGTGCCTACTACTACCCCCACCCATCTGTCATGTGTGCCTACTACTACCCCACCCATCTGTCGTGTGTGCCTACTACTACCCCCACCCATCTGTCATGTGTGTTTACTACTACCCCCACCTATCTGTCATGTGTGCCTACTACTACCCCCACCCATCTGTCATGTGTGCCTACTACTAACCCCACCCATCTGTCATGTTTGCCTACTACTACCCCCACCCATCTGTCATGTGTGCCTACTACTACCCCCACCCATCTGTCATGTGTCTATTACTACCCCCACCCATCTGTCATATGTGCCTAGTACTACCTCACCTATGTGTCATGTGTGCCTACTACTACCCCCACCCATCTGTCATGTGTGCTTACTACTACTCAAACCCATCTGTCATGTGTGCCTACTACTACCCCCACCCATCTGTCATGTGTGCTTACTACTACTCAAACCCATCTGTCATGTGTGCCTACTACTACCCCCACCCATCTGTCATGTGTGCCTACTATTACCCCACCTATCTGTCATGTGTGCCTACTACTACTACCCCACCCATCTGTCATGTGTGCCTACTACTAACCCCACCCATCTGTCATGTGTGTCTATTACTATACCCACCCATCTGTCATGTGTGCCTACTACTACCCCACCTATCTGTCATCTGTGTCTACTACTACCCCCACCCATCTGTCGTGTGAGCCTCCTACTACCCCCACCCATCTGACGTGTGTGCCTACTACTACCCCACCCATCTGTCTTGTGTGCCTACTACTACCCCCACCCATCTGTCATGTGTGTTTACTACTACCCCACCCATCTGTCATGTGTGCCTATTACTACCCCCACCTATCTGTCATGTGTGCCTACTACTACCCCCACCCATCTGTCATGTGTGCCTACTACTACCCCCACCCATCTGTCATGTGTGCCTACTACTACCCCCACCCATCTGTCATGTGTGCCTACTACTACCCCCACCCATCTGTCATGTGTGCCTACTACTACCCCACCCATCTGTCGTATGTGCCTACTACTACCCCCACCCATCTGTCATATGTGTCTATTACTACCCCTTCCATCTCTTTTATGTGTGCCTACTACAACCCCCACCTATCTGTCATGTGTGCCTACTACTTCACTCACCCATCTGTCATATGTGTCTATTACTACCCCCTCCCATCTCTTATGTGTGCCTGCTACTACCCCCACCCATCTGTCATGTGTGCCTACTACTACCCCCACCCATCTGTCATGTGTGCCTATTACTACCCCCACCTATCTGTCATGTGTGCCTACTACTACCCCCACCCATCTGTCATGTGTGCCTATTTCTACCCCCACCCATCTGTCATGTGTGCCTACTACTACCCCCACCCATCTGTCATGTGTGCCTATTACTACCCCCACCCATCTGTCATGTGTGCCTACTACTACCCCACCCATCTGTCGTATGTGCCTACTGCTACCCCCACCCATCTGTCATGTGTCTATTACTACCCCCTTCCATCTCTTTTATGTGTGCCTACTACTACCCCCACCTATCTGTCATGTGTGCCTACTACTTCACCCACCCATCTGTCATATGTGTCTATTACTACCCCCTCCCATCTCTTATGTCTGCCTACTACTACCCCCACCCATCTGTCATGTGTGCCTACTACTACCCCCACCCATCTGTCATGTGTCCCTACTACTACCCCCACCCATCTGTCATATGTCTATTACTACCCCCACCCATCTGTCATGTGTGTCTACTACTACCCCCACCCATGTGTCATGTGTGCCTACTACTACCCCCACCCATCTGTCATGTGTGCCTACTACTTCACCCACACATCTGTCATATGTGTCTATTTCTACCCCACCCATCTGTCATGTGTTCCTACTGCTACTGCCACCCAGCTTTCATGTCTCCCTACTACTACCCTCATCTAGCTTTCATGTCTCCCTACTACTGCCCCCACCCATCTGTCATGTGTGTCTACTATTACACCCACCCATCTGTCATATGTGCCTACTACTACCCCCACCCATCTGTCATGTGTGCCTACTACTACCCCCACCTATATGTCATGTGTGCCTACTACTAACCCGAACCATCTGTCATATGTGCCTACTACTACCCCCACCCATCTGTCATGTGTGCCTACTACTACCCCCACCCATCTGTCATGTGTGCCTACTACTACTCCACCTATCTGTCATGTGTGCCTACTACTACCCCCACCCATCTGTCATGTGTGCCTACTACTACCCCACCTATCTGTCATGTGTGCCTACTACTACCCCCACCCATCTGTCATGTGTGCCTACTACTACCCTCACCCATCTGTCATGTGTGCCTACTTCTACCCCCACCCATCTGTCATGTGTGCCTACTAGTACCCCCACCCATCTGTCATGTGTGCCTACTACTACCCCACCCATCTGTCTTGTGTTCCTACTACTACCCCCACCCATCTGTCATATGTATCTATTACTACCCCACCCATCTGTCATGTGTGCCTACTACTACCCCAACCCATCTGTCATGTGTGCCTACTACTACCCCCACCCATCTGTCATGTGTGCCTACTACTACCCCCACCCATCTGTCATGTGTGCCTATTACTACCCCCACCCATCTGTCATGTGTGCCTACTACTACCCCCTCCCATCTCCTATGTGTGCCTACTACTACCCCCACCCATCTGTCTTGTGTGCCTACTACTACCCCCACCCTTCTGTCATGTGTGTTTACTACTACCCCCACCCATCTGTCATGTGTGTTTACTACTACCCCACCCATCTGTCATGTGTGCCTACTACTACCCCCACCCATCTGTCATGTGTGCCTACTACTACCCCCACCCATCTGTCATGTGTGCCTACTCCTACCCCCACCCATCTGTCATGTGTGCCTACTACTACCCCACCCATCTGTCTTGTGTTCCTACTACTACCCCCACCCATCTGTCATATGTATCTATTACTACCACACCCATCTGTCATGTGTGCCTACTACTACCCCCACCCATCTGTCATGTGTGCCTACTACTACCCCCACCCATCTGTCATGTGTGCCTACTACTACCCCCACCCATCTGTCATGTGTGCCTACTACTACCCCACCCATCTGTCATGTGTGCCTACTTCTACCCCCACCCATCTGTCATGTGTGCCTACTAGTACCCCCACCCATCTGTCATGTGTGCCTACTACTACCCCCACCCATCTGTCATATGTGTCTATTACTACCCCCACCCATCTGTCATGTGTGCCTACTACTACCCCCACCCATCTGTCATGTGTGCCTACTACTACCCCCACCCATCTGTCATGTGTGCCTACTACTACCCCACCCATCTGTCACGTGTGTCTACTACTACCCCACCCATCTGTCTTGTCTGCCTACTACTACCCCCACCCGTCTGTCATATGTGTCTATTACTACCCCCACCCATCTGTCATATGTGTCTATTACTACCCACACTCATCTGTCATGTGTGTCTACTACTACACCCACCCATCTGTCGTGTGTGCCTACTACTACCCCACCCATCTGTCATGTGTGCCTACTACTACCGCCACCCATCTGTCATGTGTGCCTACTTCTTCACCCACCCATCTGTCATATGTGTATATTACTACCCCAACCCATCTGTCATATGTGCTTACTACTACCCCCACCTATCTGTCATGTGTGTCTACTATTACCCCACCCATCTGTCATGTGTGCCTACTACTACCCCACATATCTGTCATGTGTGCCTACTACTTCACCCACCCATCTGTCATATGTGTCTATTACTACCCCCACCCATCTGTCATATGTGCCTACTACTATCCCCACCCATCTGTCATGTGTGCCTACTACTACCCCCACCCATCTGTCATATGTGTCTATTACTACCTCCACCCATCTGTCATGTGTGCCTACTACTACCCCCACCCATATGTCATGTGTGCCTACTTCTTCACCCACCCATCTGTCATATGTGTCTATTACTACCCCCACCCATCCGTCTTATGTGCCTACTACTACCCCCACCTATCTGTCATGTGTGCCTACTACTTCCCCCACCCATCTGTCATGTGTGCCTACTACTTCACCCACCCATCTGTCATATGTGTCTATTACTACCCCCACCCATCTGTCATATGTGCCTACTACTACCCCCACCCATCTGTCATGTGTGCCTACTACTACACCCACCCAACTGTCATGTATGCCTACTACTACCCCCACCCATCTGTCATATGTGTCTTTTACTACCCCACCCATCTGTCATGTGTTCCTACTACTACCCCCACCCATCTGTCATGTGTGCCTACTACTTCACCCACCCATCTGTCATATGTGTCTATTACTACCCCCTCCCATCTCTTATGTGTGCCTACTACTACCCCCACCCATCTGTCATGTGTGCCTACTACTACACCCACCCATCTGTCATGTGTGCCTACTACTACCCCCACCCATCTGTCATGTGTCTATTACTACCCCCACCCATCTGTCATGTGTGCCTACTACTACCCCCACCCATCTGTCATGTGTGACTACTACTACCCCCACCCATCTGTCATATGTGTCTATTACTACCCCCACGTATCTGTCATGTGTGCCTACTACTACCCCACCCATCTGTCATGTGTGCCTACTACATCACCCACCCATCTGTCATATGTGTCTATTACTACCCCCACCCACCTGTCATGTTTGCCTACTACTACCCCTACCCATCTGTCATGTGTGTCTACTACTACCCCACCCATCTGTCATGTTTGCCTACTACTAACCCCACCCATCTGTCATGTTTGCCTACTACTACCCCACCCATCTGTCATGTGTGTCTACTACTACCTCCACCCATCTGTCATGTGTGTCTACTACTACCGCCACTTATCTGTCATGTGTGCCTACTACTACCCCCACCCATCTGTCATGTTTGCCTACTACTACCCCCACCCATCTGTCATGTTTGCCTACTACTACCCCCACCCATCTGTCGTGTGTGTCTACTACTACCCCACCCATCTGTCATGTTTGCCTACTACTAACCCCACCCATCTGTCATGTTTGCCTACTACTACCCCACCCATCTGTCATGTGTGTCTACTACTACCTCCACCCATCTGTCATGTGTGTCTACTACTACCGCCACTTATCTGTCATGTGTGCCTACTACTACCCCCACCCATCTGTCATGTTTGCCTACTACTACCCCCACCCATCTGTCATGTTTGCCTACTACTACCCCCACCCATCTGTCGTGTGTGTCTACTACTACCCCACCCATCTGTCATGTGTGTCTACTACTACCCCCACCCATGCCTACTACTACCCCCTCCCATCTGTCATGTTTGCCTACTACTACCGTCACCGATCTGTCATGTTTGCCTACTACTACCCCCACCCATCTGTCATGTTTGCCTACTACTGCCCCCACCCATCTGCCATGTGTGCCTACTACTACCCCCACCCATCTGTCATGTTTGCCTACTACTACCCCCACCCATCTGTCATGTTTGCCTAGTTTTACTACTCTGAGTTGAGGACCAGATCACATTTGTCCCACGGATCACAAAGTTGGGAAGAATCTCCCTTGTATCTTGCAGAGGGAATCATGGTCAAAACACATCACCTTAAGCCCTCACATTGGCGTCCTAGATCTTAAAATAGTCATGTGATCTCTAGTAGCATGAGGACATGCTTGTCCCAGCCTTCACACCCCTGTCGCTTAGCATGTACTGAAGTGTGAGGGCTTTTATAATACCAGTAGCCCGCTCCCTTTTTGCATCATCAAACAACAACCATATTGAAGTTTGCTCCTTGCCTGCGGATCTCCAGGCCACAAATGGCACCAGATTAGAAGCTCTCGGCAGCGGGACCTTCCCTCTTCTTTTCTCCTCACACGTCATTCATCTATACACTCTTGTATTCAGTGGCGTATCTATAATGGGTGCCCGTGTGTCCACATTATTTTAAACTTACCTGTCCGTGGTCCCGCGGGGGTGTCAGCGCTGCTCAGAACACCGGAAAATGGCCGCTGCGGCCATTTTTCCGATGTTCTGCGAATGCGCAGTAGACTCCGGGCACACTCTAGTGCCCAGCTTTTACTGTGCATTCACAGAACGCAGGAAAATGGCCGCCATGACCATTTCCCCGGCGTTCTGCGCATGCGCAGCCGGGCACACTCTAGTATGCCCGGGGTCTGCTAATGCTCCGGTGGCTAGCCAGCCGAGTCAGTCGGCTGCCGGCCTCACGCACGGGGAGTGCACATGGGCCCCCTCCTCTCTTAAGACGCCCCTGCTTGTATTATAATATACCTCAGATCTTCTATATAACACTTGTTCGTTATATACCTTTCCTATTACTTTGTATGTACAGACCCGCAGTTCCAGTATTTGTGCTGCTTGAGAGACATGTATTTTGCCTTTTCTTGTTCTGTATTGTTGCTGTCTGTGCTTTCTGTCTTTTGTTCTATGCTCTTATTTCCAAACTGTACATCACTGCAGAACGTCGTGGTGCCAAATAACCACATAAACATAATAAATACTAGTTAGTAAAGTTCCAGTATTTGATCAGATCTGAAGATACGACGTACAACCCGTGTGTACGCCCATCGGCATCATTATCGTGAGTGGACACTCACGGTTTGCATATATTTTGCACGATTTGTCTTTCCGATTCGTTGAAATCGGGCAAATCGTGCAAAATATTGTCTAGTATGTACGCACCTGTATGGTGCATACACACGGTCAGATTTCCCTAGTCGATTTGAGCGATACCGACATCGATCATATCGTTATCGTTCAAATCGACCCGTTTCTGTCCCCTTCAAACAATGGTCGATGCGCGGGCACTGATGGTCGATATCGACCATCGCCCGTGCATGCTGGCCAACCTGGTTGATATCATCCAGGTTGGCCTGGTTACTATAGGGACCCGCGATCGTTCATCGCGGGTCGTTATAGTCGATGGGTGGTTGGTGCATGTGCTGGGTGTTCAATATCGAACATCCAGCACATGCAGGACGATCAGAAAACGATGGTTATCGTTATCAGACCAGAAGTCTGACCGTGTGTATGCACCATAAGATTGCAAGGTGATCTTTCATTATCAGAGGAACGGGTGATGATGCTTCACGAATAGCCCATCTCTGGCTACTCCTTAGCTTAATTGCCTGACCCAAGGGCAGTACCATTCCGCTGACATCAGTGTAGAGAGTATCAGCCTTTTATTGTGTCTGATCTTCCACACAGACCCCAGGGCTGTGTGAGTCAGCCAATTATGGCTGATTTGGCTTCAGAGTAATAAAAATCAAGTTAAACAGGTCAAGCGTTGGGGCCATCCTAGCTGTACACATTTGTGCTTAATAGCCCACTTAGGAATCACATAGCCGCTTCTCTGCTGATGGGGAGATAAGACTTGCACGTTCCACAGTCCTCCTACCACAGGCACTACAGCTCCGAGCTAAAGAGGGATTTGTATGAATAACACTTTAATAATACCGCAGTAATAGTCATAATCATACTGTACGCTATTGAAAACCATCCCAATGGATTTCTTCCCCGGAGCGGCCTAAATGATCGTATGTTCAAAGAGAAATCTTCGCTGACAGTTACCGAGTGCTGACGGGTTTTTTTTGTCGTAGGCTACAATTTGCAACAAGTGTTACAAAAACGGAAAGTAAACTTTCTATGAAGGTTAATAACAAACCAAAAAAAACAACTTGAATTTTTTTGGGGGGTTTCAGCGCAATCATAATTTTCAAGAAATAAGACACCATATGAATATATGTTATATCAACATACTGTATATCAAAAGAATAAAAAAAAAAATTATATTAACTAATTAAAAGTACCAGAGTCGATCCACACTGGCGCATTTGTCCTGGAGTCTTACACATGCTTACCATCGCGGTCATTTTCATTCCACGTTTTTGGTTAGGGGTTTGGTAACCTCATGGAGGAGCCTGGTATTTGGAGGTTATCATGATAGGGTACCGTTGTTATAAATGACTACTAACGTTGGCAAAATATCGCATGGATATGATGCGACACCATATGAAAACGTACTCTGCCCGCAGTGTGGGATTCCCTTAGAATGGGATCAGCACAGCAATAAGTTGGGGGTTACCCCCTTGAGATCTCCACCACTAACCCAGCAGTGACATTTATATCTCAGGAATAGTGGTGTCCTCCATTGCGTTTGAAGGACTGGAGCTTTGCGCTGAAGTATAATTGAAAAGGAGCTGGAGATAGTGTAAGTGACAGCAACACTTGGATTGTCGCACCACATCCATTGAAGACACTCACAATTTGAGATACAATTGCTCCCACTCATCCCTTCTGCTAATGTCTCCCTCTGCCTTCTCCTTGTAGACTGTAAGCTCTGAGCAGGGGCCCTCTGAACCTTAAGTCTCACGTCTGATCCCCCAGTTCTACCTTTACACACAGTGGACCTCATTCAGAGTCGGTCGTAAGCTGCCGCTCGGTCATACGCCTAACGATCGAGAATCAGAAAAAAATACAATCGCGCGGCCGGGCGACCGCAACCAAAGTGACGCCCATACATGAACAATGCACCTCCTCTAGCTAACGAGTGATAGCAGCTAACGATCGAGTCAATCGTTGTCAGTCATTGTCAGTCGCTGTATGTTAATTTTTTTCTGCTGGTTGCGGCCGCTTGTGTTGTGTGCAAATTACTCCAAAAATTAACAAAAACACATAGAATAAGCCATCCCCATGAAATATATTTATTCTTATTATTCTCTAAGGCAAAGGCAACTGAATCAATTACATGCCAATTAGCAGTATTAGCAACAGCAAACGATTATTAGCTGCTTGCATTGTGTGGCTCAAAATAGAAACATCAAACATAACATCAGTCACATTCGATAGTATCGATTGTACTCTAGTGCTTGCGAGAGCACGTACCCAACCTCAAGCTGTACGATCAGCCAGGCCTCTAACCTGCTCGCAGAGTGACGTTTTACTACTTCCGGCCTTCTATGTCGGTCGTAGCAGGTAATTTATGTACGCCCCTAAAACGGTGAGGAACGCCTGCGTTTTTAGACCACCACCCCCGTCAACACCCACAAACGGCCTTTCATGTCAATCAACTCTCGGAAGCCACTTCCTGCTCGTAAGATGTACGATCTACGGAATTTTGGATTGCAAGGTCTCGTACGCACATGCGCACAACTAACCATACGCATGCGTGGTTTGAAAACATCGGATGCGTACAACCGAGCAGCCACTTACGACCGACTGAATGAGATCCTGTGTCCACTCTTTGTTATATTTTTAACTCTCCCCTCTGTGTCACCCCTGTCTGTCTGCCACTCCTCTTTAGACTATAAGCTCTGACGAGCAGGGCCCTCTTCTCTCATGTACTTCTCCATAGTCCACTTACACTATCATCTCATCACTGCCTACAATGGTACCAAACTCTTGGGCTCTGCTGCCCTGCTGCGTATTTGGGTACAATGACTGATGCAGCAATGTTTTTAAGCCTTGTCCATGTCCTGGAATGCATTGTACTGTAATGCCGCGTACACCTTAGACGATAAAAGTAAACGATATGAACGTCGATAATTGATAATGTTCAATGATATATCGTTCATATCATCTAGTGTGTATGGTCCGAACGACCAACGATGTGTGCTCCCATGTGACGATATCGATATCCCTAGTCGGCTGAACATGCAGCTCAGTCTGGGGATATCGTTAACGATGCCATGTTCCCGCATGCAGCATGGCGGGTCCCGTCACTGTCGATATCACCGCATGCACGCATCGTCTAGTGTGTATGCGGCTCTACTCACTTTTTTTCTTGTTTGGTTCATTCTGTTTATGTACTGTTCTGTTTTGCACCTACTCTGGACTGTATGATTATAGTATACCATGTCTGGGGATTTACACGTGTGCTCTGACACGCAACCGTTCTCACATGACTTGCATGTTCATATCTCTGTTTTTTTAATTTGCTTTATTCTTGTAAATAAAACTTTGGTGATGATGTTCTGTGAACTTGGGACTCTAGCACCAAATAACTGCTTAGGTTGAAATAACATTGTTAACCCGGCCATTATGTTGACAATGGACATGTCGACCTGTGTATAATGATGACATTCAACACGTCAACAACGTTGGAATGACAGCAATGAGTTTTTTAGTGAGCTTCTATCCCAAACTACATGTCCACAATCTGCCCATGTCGACAGTTTCCCCGGTGTCAACACTTATGATGTTGACATTTATCCATGTCGACGTAATAACTGCTGACATACTGGTGTCGACATTGAGGGTGTCGACTTAATGCCTGCATGCACACCTGTGATCAGGGGCATATTTATAATGGGTGCACCGCACACCCTGCAGCCACGCTTTTTTTAACATTTACCTCTCCGATGTCCCACGTTGTAGCGCTACGGAAAACGCCTGGAAAATGGCCGCCACGGCCATTTTCCCGGCGTTTTGTGCATGCGCAGTAAGAAATCACCGGGAAAATGGCTGCCGCAACATTTTCACGGTGATCTGTGGTTGCGCAGTAGACTCCGGTCACACACTATTGCCAGGAGTCTACTGAGGCTGTGAGTTCGCTGGCGGCAGCCGGGGAGAGAGGAGGGGGCCCCGGACGGGAAGTGAACACGGGACCCCTCCTCTCTTAATACGCTCTATTAGTGGGGTGAGTGGAAATCTATGGGGAAGATGTATAAGACAGTGAAAATAGTAAAGAAATAGACAAATAGAGAAGTTGCCCATAGCAACCAATCAGCTCCTACCTATCATTTTAGGGAATGTACTTGATAAATTCTATCTCGAGGCTGATTGGATGTTATGGGCAACGTCTGCACTTGCCCACTTCTTCATTCTTTTCACTGCTTGATATATCACTTCCTATATGAGTTGAATTTAATTTTAAGATATTAGATAGACTATTGCCTACAAGAATTAATATTGGCTTTGGCAGGCTAGTCCATAGTGATGAAATAGTGAACTTCATACACCATATGTCCAGAGGAAGCTATTATAGTCTGCGTGGTATCCATAATATCATGGCAGTAGTAAAGCTGTTTTCTATCCAGTCCAATTTATACTGGTTCTGGAGAGCCTGGTAAAGCTTATCAGAGCCTATGAGAAGTTGATGGTTGTATTTGTAGAATTGAGAGTTCTTCCGTTGTCTCTTCCTGAAGATATGTGATGTCAAATTGCCTAAAAGTCATTTTGACTGTGATATACTTGCATTGTATAATATTAGAAAGTTATTTGCCCAAAATAATGCTCTTTATTCAGCCACCTCTTCTCAAGCCCCGCATGAATTTGGATGGGATGGGTGTAGAATCTGTGCCATCAGACACCACCCTTACTACTCTCATCTAGCTGAACCTGTTTTTATTGTATTTTGTAAGTTTATTTCATAAAGTGTCTTATCCATGGATCTTTGGTTTCTTCCCTTCATGTTTTTTCCAGCTTGATCGGTTATTGTTCCTCAGCTCTGCTATGGACTTCTTAGAAGGCCTCTGACAACACCTCAGTGAAGGAACCAGTTTAGGAAGTCAGAGCTTGGCGTAGAGACCCCAAACAGCACCAGGAACGTACAGGAGGAGGTGCTGGTTTTTCATTGAGAGCTGTGCTGTTACTTATAGATACAGCTCTCTAGCACCCTCGTCCTCTTCTGTCAGTGCTTAGGGTATCCTGGAGGCATGGGAAAAATACAGCATTATATGGAAGGTCTGGTTTATTTTTAGGAAATTCACGGTGCTCTTCAATTACTAGGACTCCACTGAGATCCCTAACCTGTAACCGTCCGTACATGAACTCTGTAATATACTGCATTTGTGTAGGAACCATCTCCAGCGGTTCTTTACTATCTCGTCTGTCGTGTACAGAGGATTTTTGGTTTGCTACACAGCAGTGTGAAATATTACATCACGGTGTTGCTTTCAGGTTGCAGTCGTTGTAGGAGAATTAATGCATTTGAGATCTCCTGATGTGTGGTGATAACAGCTCCGATTTCTATGGCAGGGCAACCCCGCTGCCCCCCATACATAGCCGAGTGAGGCAGCAGTCAGATAAACAGGATGTTTATATGGACACCTGGGTTATCCACAAGGCAGCCTACGCACAAGCCTGGAAGTGTTGTAAAGACCCTGGAACATGTTACAGTGGGCCTGTGTGACACCATCCAGCCTGCTCTTTTGTTACACAAGCCCAATGCTTACTTAGACGCTAGTTGTGAAACTATTGGACTGTAAGAGACCTGCAGAGATTTTAGCGTTTTTTTAAAGCACAAATAATCCCAAATCAGAGTATTATTATTATCATTTATATGGCGCCACAAGTGTTCCGCAGCGCCTTACAAAGTACATGAACAAATAAGTAACCAGTGACTTACAATACAATACAAAGCAGGACATGTATAATAAACATTGCTATATTAGCGACCTTTACGCCCACATAAGCAGCCGAGTGTTAGTTGCCCTAGTAGGGAGTAAGATAAAGGAGAAGCACAAGAGGGTAGAGGGCCCTGCTTGAAAGAGCTTACATTCTATAAGGGAGGGGCAGACACACAGGAGTGACACAGATGGGGTAGGCGGGGAGGAAGATGTAGCAGCAAGTTAGGATGAGAGCTGGAAGGCTTTAATGAAGTAGTGGGTCTTAAGAGCTCGTTTGAAAGATTGTAGAGAGGAGGAGAGTCTGATAGGGAGAGGGAGGGAGTCCCAAAGGTGAGGAGCAGCACGGGCAAAATCTTGGAGGCGGGAGTGGGAGGAAGTAATCAATTGGCAGGTAAGGCGACGTGTATCAACTGAACGAAGAGGGTGGACAGAAGAGCATCCCAAACATTAGATATCACATGGTGTAAAAATAATATGTTTGCAAGTACAAAGTTCCAAAGCACAAATAAAGGCACTTACTGGATGCAGAGCTGGTTTAGTTGCCCATACGGAATATCCATATCTATTTTGAAATAGATTTTAACAAAGGCACAGTTTTGGGTCATCATTGTCCCTTCTTCTCCTGAGTTTATTAACCATCAGCTCCTCCCCGTCAGCATTAATACATCTGAGCATACTCTGCGTCCTTCGGTACAAGCTCGGAATTGGTAAGGGGAGCTATTTTCTTGCCATTTTTTATTTATTTGGTGGCACATGGGTTCTGTTCTACTCAGGGTAAAAACATACAGACATACTTGCCGGCTTTCAAGGAATCAACCCTGTGTGACGGGCAGCGGAAGTTTGATGCCGCATACTTCTTATTGTGGCCCTGATGTTCAAATTAACGTTTTGCGGTATTTTACAGTGGGGGGTGGGGCTAGGGTGATGTGATTCAATACAAAAACGCATCGTCCAACCTCCCGCCTGCCCAATTCAGTCAGGATGTGAGCGGGCACCGGGAGACTTACTGGCTCTTGTCGGGGTGCCGGGAGAGTCCACACAAATTCAGGACTCTCCCTGAACCTCCGGGACAGTTGGCGGGTGTGCATGCAGGATTGCAGAATATGGTGACGAAATGCATTTATCATTTATTAATAAGCAAACAAAAGCACACATAGCCACATGTACTCAGTGCAAGGTTTATACTGGTCAGGTGGTGCCTCTTTGTATACTGGTCAGGTGGGTTGTGCAATGTATCCTGGTCAGGTGATGCCTCATTGCATGGTGGTCAGATGGGATCTGTAATGTATACTGGTCAGTCTGTTCCTCATTGTATACTGATCAGGTGGTATCTGGAATGTCTCCTGATCAGTCGGTGCCTCATTATATATTGGTCAGGTAGTGCCTGCATTGTATCCTGGTCAGGTAGTGCCTGCATTGTATCCTGGTCAGGTAGTGCCTGCATTGTATCCTGGTCAGGTAGTGCCTGCATTGTATCCTGGTCAGATGGGGCCTCACTGCATACTTGCCTACCCTCTGGATACAGCCAGGAGACTCTCAAAATTTGTGTGACGCTCTCGGCCGCCCGGTAAGGTGGACAAGTTTCCCGGAGACTGGGTCCACCCGGCTGCAGCTGCCCACTTCCCCAGTGAAGTGGGCAGCACATCTGGCCGAAGACAAGATTTGCGTTTAAAAAGCTTCATCATGACTCCGCCTTCCACTTCACAATGCCCATAATTGCGGCATTGTACAGCGGGGGGCGGGGCTATCATGCAACCACGTCATAATGCCCTCTAGACCCACCCACCCCCGCTGAGCCCCGTCACGGTAAGTTATATTTCCCCTTCAGATTATGTACCTGGAAGTGACGCAAGTGAGTGTGGAAGTGCAGTTTTCTGCCCATACTGTCCACCAAAAGAAGACAGTTGTCCCCTCGCGGGACAAGATTATATTTCCCCTCTATTCCCACGTGGATGATAGGGAATGAAGTTGGACAGTGAATGATGACGTCAGGGTCAATTTACGGAAGGGGATCTAGATGTAACCGTCCTGTCGCCCGCAGTGCCGGAGGAGGCAGCCGAAAAGTCCGCAAGCATGCCTCATGGTATACGTGTCCGGTGGGATCTGCAATGTACTGTGGGCCTGATTCAGACCCGCTCGCGAGCGCTGCGTGTTCGCAAGCGGGTCGATATTGCCGAAGTGCGCATGTGCGAGACCCGAATAACGACGGCCAAGCCGTCGTTATGGGTCTCGCACCAAAAGGGGGGTGCTGTCGATGGTGATTGACAGCACGCCCCCTTTGGTGGGCGTGCCGGGGGTGTGGCTGCCCTCCGTCTGGGGCCGGCCCCACTGACATCACTAGTGATGTCAGTGGGAGTCCTTTTGGCTCTAATAGAGCCAAAAGCACTCCAGGGCTTGCGGCAGCAAAACCCTACCGCAAGGGTCTCGTCGCAAGCCCGATGGTCGCGATGGTCTTGACCATCGCGACCATTATTTTGGCCGCTCGCTATAGCTGTGGGTGGTCACCCACAGCTATGCGAGCGGCCAGGAGGCCGCTCCAAAAAGGAGGAGGGACGGCCCTGATTCAGAGCGAGCGCTCTGTCAGAGGGTCCGGCTCTGAATCAGGGCCTGTATCCTGGTCATGTGGTGCCTGCATTGTACATTGGTAATTTGGCCTCTATAGGAGATTAGCAGTTTATACTCTGTGCCTTTAGATAGACTGACCAGCCTCTGACATTGGCTTTCAGATAGGTGCTCACAGGAAATTCTTCACTGAGACCCACCCCTTTTGCAGGACGTGTTTGTGATGCAGGTCTCTAGCTGTCCTACCTGTCCATGTTTTCACTGGCACCGTCATAAATCTCTTGGCTGTGGAGGAAGGTGAGACACCACTTATGTAAGTGCTGTAGATGTGCTTTCACTGCAGTCCCTTGAAGTGTCACCTTGGTGCATGGGGCAGGTCACTTAGCATATGACTAGGGAAGCTGTTAGGATATCTAGCTCTTGTCAAGGATAGGTGTCATCTAATTACTGCCCTTGGAAAGACATTGTACCTAAACTCAGCTGGAGGTGTTTACAGGGCAGAGAGCTAATATTCCTCCTGTCTCCCCACACAATACACTAACATGCTGTAAAACTGTCTTCTCCTTTCTCTTGGGCATTTAATCTGTGTCCAGCATCTAACCCCAGAGTACAGACCACTTACCCTGCCCTACTTATAGACTGCCTCTACTCTGCTTTATCCATGCATTGGCTCCTATATAACAAAGGTTTCTAGTTCTTTAAATGAAAGTATTATTATTATAATTATATTATTAGCCTTTATTTATGTGGCGCCCCAAGATGTCCAAAGCGCCTTGCAAAGTACATAAACAGAAACAGCATGAACAAAACAAGAGTACAGTGACTTACAGTACAGAACACTGCAGGACACGGACGTGGTTTATAGACATCGCTGCAGCAGCGGTCATAATAGCCAAATAAGCAGCCGGGCGGCAGAACCCAAAGATTTGGGGAGGAGATGATAGTATAAGTGAGGGAAGGAAAAGCATATGAGGGAAGAGGGTCCTGCTCGTGACTGTCCTTGTTTTCTTTCCAATCTTTGGGCCTAATTCAGAGATGAATTCAAACAGGATGGTTCGCGTACATCTCCGATGGTTGCTAATTGGCGCATGTGGCAGGTTCTGTTCTGTCTGCAAGATCGCTCGTTGTGCTCCCAAGCCGCAGCATGAGTGACATGCTGCAGCCATTTGGGGGAGGAGGCAGCGTTGTGGCGTGTTTTTTAGGTGTGCCGAGGCGAGGGTCTGCGTCTTCCGACAAAGATACCGGAAAAGGAGATCTGGCAAAGGAGCGATGGGCCCCTCGGGCATTAATCTGGCTCTGCTCACCGGAAAGGATGCATTTCTCAGTGCCACATCGGCAGCTTGTTATTTTAATTGGAATTAAGGTGCCACTGCTCTGGTTGTTTTGACTATGACAGCCAACTCAAGTAGTTGTGCCATTGGGGAGGGGGGTGCAGCAGCACCAGACTACGGTCCAGACGAGCAGCTAGGCAAAGAACTCCCGGTACCAGAGGGGAAGGAAGAGACAAGCAGTGGTCAGACTCTGGGGGCCTAGGACCTGCACTGATTGCAGAGCTTACTGCCGCTTACGAGGCAGGGGTCAAATGGAGGCAGCCTTTAAACGGCAGCCACACGCTGGGCACTAGACTGGAGCGGAGGGCAACCATAATTGTGCTCAATTGCATGCTGGGCCCTGAGCAGTACAGACCTCATGACAGCATAGCATCCCCTCCTTGTCATAGGGATGGCCAATGGAAGCCAATTGTTGGCAGTCATGGAATGGAAATGGTTTTTCCATTCAATGAGTTTGTGATGGTTGCCGACGTCACTTGCTTGTTTCTGAGGGCTCGTCCGATGTTTAGTTAGGACCTTTCAGCTGCAGTTCAAGTGCACTAAATAACCATCAATGGTTAAATCATGAATGGTTATCTTGTGATAGCTCAATGTCATTGCAGGGCATGTTGCGATGGCGGTGACACTGCCACTATTCCATATCCATCCCTACCTTGGCAGCTTTCAGTAAATGTACAGAGGCGCAGTGATAACATACACTTTGCTTGCTCCCTTTCCCTTCTGAGTGTCCCCAGCTGCAGTGAAGTATTTGTAGTACTGGGGTGGGATTGCATAGTGGGACAGTGTGACTCTCTTAGGCCGGGTACACATCAGAACGACGGGCGATTGGCATGATAGTTGACTAAATTTCCTTTAAGCCCAGAACAAATGATATTGAGCGTACACACTATGCAATCCTTCAAGCAACGGAACGATTTAATGTGTCGTTTGATCATATACATTTTATCGTTGCTCCTCTACACACTAGCACAACAATCTTTAAAGAGATGACATCAATAGAGGCCAACCCAGAGCGATATATCGTCTGGCCGTCCAGTTGGCCGTACACACTACATGATGTGCACCACACTGTTCACGATATCTTCTGATTGACCGTGCAGCACGGTCAGCCAGAGGATGTGGTATACGCTGCATGGGAGTGCGCAATTGTGCAAACACACTACACTGTCGTTCCAGTTTGACAAATCGGGCGTTATCGTTCTTGTGTGTGGCCGGGGTTACACTTTATCTGTTGAGTCTCTTTGTTTTCTTTTACATGCTTCATTTTTCCAGCTTGTGTACTCTGTTTCTGTCTTTTCTCCTCTTTTATCTGTCATGACTGATAACGAGAGTAATTCCAGGTCTAAGACCGGAGGTGCCTCATCAGTAAAGTTTTATACTTGAGTAAAATATCATTCTAAAGGTGGGTACACATTAGACGATATGTCGCCCGATCCGGGCATCGCATCCACGCCTCTCATCGATAAGAGCCGTCATTTGCGATGCCCTAGGATAGAGGGACTTCCTGGTTTAAAACCCAGAAGTCTCTGTCGAGATGGGGGAGATGGGAGGGATCCGAATGAATCCCTCTCAGGTGAGGTGTCCCGATAAGAAAGCCATAGGCTTCTATTGGGTAATACCACCTGAAGATGGCGTTACCCACTGGGACGAAGCACAGGAATGCATCGCGTTTCGGTGCTTTGTACATATGGAAAATGCGGACGAACTCACAAAAACAGCATTTTCGGGGGTTTTACCGCATTTTCCACTTTACTACATCCCGCCCATATTATGATTGACAGCCACCAGCAATGGTTTTGCCTATCACATGAACCATATAGAATTTGATTATGGTGCTGGAACTCCAGCCCATGGTACCCCTGCAAGTTGCCTGTGGCACCTCAGGGGTACCATACATATGTATGGCAGGCCATACATATGTCAAAGATTTGTATGTCCAGGTACTCTCAAGGATGGATAGATAGCATTTGTGTACTTATATGGGCAGAGGGCCTGATTCAGAGCTGAACGCCCACAGCTATAGCGAGCGTCCATGATGTTGGTCATCGCGACCATCGGGCTTGTGACGGAGACCCTGCGGTAGGGTCTCGCTGCCGCAAGCCCTGGAGTGATTTTGGCTCTATCAGAGCCAAAGTCACTCCCACTGACATCACTAGTGATGTCAGTGGGGCCGGCTTCAGACGGTAGGCGTTCCCTGACAGCACGCCCCCGGCACGCCCACCAAAGGGGGCGTGCTGTCAATCAACATCGACAGCACGCCCCCTTTGGTGCGAGACCTGGAGCGACAGCTTGGCTGTCGCAGTCCGGGTCTCGCGCATGCACACGACGGAGCTCCCTCCGTCGTGCGCATGCGCAGTGGGGCAACATCGACCCGTTTGCGAGCGTCCTTTGCTCGCGAACGGGTCTGAATGACCCCCAGAGAGAGAGTCCTATATTGTTTAATGAAGTATATAATAGATTTCAGCAGTCTGCCTATGTTGCACTATGCCTGTTGGTGCATTGCCGACATTTCTGTTGTGTAATAGGTGGCATCCCAGTAGCCATGTGAGTAAATTTGCCTCTACTCCCGGGAATGTCCAGAAGACCTGACGTTCATGTGATCTCCTAGACTTCCTATAGGATCTGCTCACTGTCCCAAGGGCTGGATGACACGATTTGCGGTGAATTGTGTCATCGTAATCCCACCCACCGCTGCCATAGATGCGAGGTGTGCCATCCGGCACCTCCACCTGCGCCTGCATTCCAGGCTCTCCCCGAGGGCATATACAAAATGTCAGCAACTATGCTTTTGTGCATCGGGAAAAAAACTGCCCCCACAATCACATTCCCCTGAAATGATCACACACTCCTGACAAGTCTATATATTTGCTAGAGTAATTAGTTGATCTTTAATAAAATGTAACACTGTGATAAACTGACTACATTCATCGTTTTCATTAGTTCTTTTAAGGCTCCATTCTCCCAGCTATGATATATATGATGATTCACTCCCTACTGTGAATTATATGATATTAGAAGTCACTAGTGCAGGCCAGGACAAAAGTGTACATACATCTTGGTCCCGTAGATTAGGATCTGACGCTCTAAATGATGGCAGCTTAGATCGTTAACTTTCGCAGACCTTCACATTTTTTGATAATTACGGTGTTGTGAAACTACAAGGCCCAGCATGCTGTTTTATGCATATAGGTGGCAGGGTATGCTAGGACATATACTGTAGTCTCACAACGCCTGGACAGTCACAGGTTGTCCAGGGCTGGCATAGGGAGCTCTATCACCAACGGGCTGAAGTGACGAGATCTAAGAAGTAACAGTATGCTCTTAAGTGATGACATAATCAGACCTTACTGATTATACGATGACATCAGAACCCAACAATTATGTCATGACATCAGAACGCAACTATTATGTCAATACGTTATAACTTGGCGATCATCATGAACGACACTGTATACACAGTTGTTATGTACAGGAGTTTATGCATATATTAACAGGAGAGTATTGGGAGCGAGCAGATCGTCAGCCTAATCAGAGACTGTAAACTCCGCCTTATATGATCTTCCACCGGCCAGAAACCTTTCCCTCACTTGTTTGAGCACTTAATGAACATTTGTAGCACACATGTTAATACTATATTAACCTCAGGTGACCTTCACCACAGTGCAAACATTACAGCTATTCACTAGGAGGCTGCCCCTTGCAGAGTCACTATTCCAGGCACTTTGATACTTTCTGGCAGGAGAAATTATTTTTTAGGAAGGCAGCGGCAGCAGCCTGACCCCACTGACCCCCAGCTGTTCCCCTCCATTGGTGGGAGGGTGAGGAAAAAGGGGTCAGATGCCGGTCACAGGTTTTCTAAACACGCCTTACTCTTCCTTATCTGTGTCAGAGGCGTTTATTTCATGTAAAGAGTTTCATGCTTCCCAACAAAATGAGATAGGTCTTTTGCAGGTAGTGATGCCTTCCAGTGACATAATACAGGTGCATGTTGGGGGGGATCTGCTTTGGGAAGAGTGTTTGCTGGAAAATGTTCTAGCAGAGCGTGAATGAAAAGCTGGGACGCCTGAGTCTCTGTGCATGCAGAGGAATGCCGTAATAATGACGGTCAGCAGCACAGTATATAGACTGAGGAATATAAAATAAGCCGCAGCGGCCTATGAAGCATATTTATCACAATCCACAGTGGATGTGATACATATTTTTTTTGGCCCAAATTCGCAATGTGAAAATCAATATTCGCACGCCAATTTACTTTAAACCTCCCGCCTGTCATTTGCGAAGAGCTGGAATCAATGTGAGCGCTTAAAGCTAGCTCACTGCTTCCTGGTTCGGGCCCCTGGCGCACATTGGGCATGGAGATAGCGTTATCCGATCGGGGGGCCAGGCTTCAGGATATATCACATTCCGGAGCATTGTAAACCCAGCAACACACCTACGAGGGCTGTATTAGCAGAGGAAAACGGAGGGCCCGCAGCAAATGTTGCAGATCTCTGCCAACCCTCTATAGAACACATGGGGAATCCTTACTACTTTTGTGTGAGTAACCCCTCCCCCTGAAAGCATCTGTTTTCAGGGAATATCCCGCAAATATTTCATGATATATAGACCCCCTATGTATCAAACGTCCCATGCTCATTTTTGTCTAAAAGTTAAGTTTCCCACCTATTTATGATTGGGTCAGCGCAGAAGATGTGCAAATATCTCCAGCTCTAAAGCCCACAATGTAGACCACCGGTTCCCTAATAGATTTCTATTTGCAAGTCCTATATATCAAGCTCCCCTGTAGGAAAAGAGTCTGGATTGTCAGTAACAGTGCGAATGTGTGACCCCGCCCCTTCTTGCAGCGACAGCATGTTCTTGCACGCACTGGGCCTGATTCAGAGACGGACGATTTGAACGAGTGTTCGCTCTGAATCAGGGCGTTTTGTGTTTTTTTGTGCGAACTCCTGGCCGCTCGCTTAGCTGTGGGTGACCACCCACAGCTATTGTGGGCGGCCAAGTGATGGTCGCGATGGTCTCGACCATTGCGGCTTGCAACGAGCGCCTTGTGGTAGGGTCTCGTTCCCGCAAGCCCCAGTGAGCTTTCGGCTTCGGGACGCCTCCATTTGGCCAGCCACCCCTCCCACCCCGCCTACAAAACGGGGCAAGCTGTCAATCAAAATCGACAGCTGCCCCGCTTTGGTGCGAGATCCGTAGCGACGGAGCGCTCGTCGCTAGCTGGGTCTCGCGCATGCGCACGTCGGAGCCGGCTCCGGCGTGCGCATGCGCAGTGGCCAAACATCGATGCGCTATGCGCTCGCGAGCGGGTCTGAATCAGGCCCACTGTTCCCGATACACCTGTTTGATGTATACCAATAATGTAATCCACGCTAATGTACACATCAATATGGAAAGATAAAAATTGCCTATCTGTGAGGGCTGGATAATGCACAAAGCAACCTAGCCAGACACCTATGGTATATCTCCCAACCATCCTGATTTCAGTGGGATAGTTCCCATTTCAGTGGGACTGTTGCACTGTCTCATGATCAGAACATTAGCCCTGATTTGCAGTAGTTTAGTAGGTAGCTCCATAAAATTTTTTATTTTTTTTATTTTTAATAATAATAAAAAAATAATTTAAAAAAATGCACATCATGACACAGTCACATACCCAGCATGTCATAGCCGTGCACCCTGTCCCGAATAGTCATTGGTCGATATTGGGAGATATACTGAGGTATAATCACCAATTATGTCATCATGGTTTTGCCCCCTCTCCACCCCAGTGCAGTGATGACATTGCGCAGTGGACGTTCTGGGCCACGGTTACGAGTACATTTATCGCAACCACCGCACTTCCTTCCTGGACCTCACCACCGGGATCTTCAGGAGGACGTTTTAAAAAGTAAGCAAGTATTACTTAAATAAAAAGTAACTTTCCTGGTGCACACAGGTACTCGTGTGACTGGTTCCCAATGAATAAATGACGCTGTTTTAGTGTGCTGACTTAGCCTACACAACAGCTAACTTTATTGTGAGTAGGTGGCAGGTAAGTGTGTATTAAGTAGTGATAGGGAAGACAAAATACATCTGCTCAGTATAACATTTGCATGGAGGAGCAGTAACATTATATCACTCATTCATCATTGTAAGCCCCCCTAACCAGGTGTGGGTTGAGAGCTTAAAGTGGTCCTGAAAATAATTAAGAAAGTGGCCTTATGTAGGCATGGATAAATGCATTTCCCCCAGCAGTGTTAAAGAAAAAATAAAGTTGCCCGTGCCTACATGTACCTAAACCTTAGAGCATCCTAGTGACCACTATACAATACAGAGAACATCTTAGTGACCACCATAAAATACAGAGAATGTCTTAGTCATCACCATACAATATAGAAAGCATCCCAATGACCGACATACAATACAGAGAGCATCCTAGTAGTTAACATTTAATACAGATAGCATCCCAGTGACATTCACACAATACAGAAAAAAATCCTAGTGACTTCTATATGATACAAAAAGTTTTTAAGCAACTGGTATTCAATATAAAGAACATCCTAGTTACCTTTTATACAATACAGAGAGCATCTGAGTGCACTTGGAGAAACAAAATACAAAAATAAAATACACGAGTCTCATCATCCTCCTGCTGTAATTGACTCTGCAAGATTATGCTCCACTCACATTGATTCTCCTAGATATCTTGGCTGACCCCGTTCCTGAATCCTGCTACCATACGACATTTCCCCAAATCATGATAACCTCTTCCAAATTTATTAACCCCAGTTCAAGCAGGCTCGCTTCTTTTTCCTTAATTTGATTTTCCCCTCAATCATGATTGCCTTTCCCCATAAACTGTATTATGTTGGGAATGTGTGTGCAGTCTTGTAGATAGACAATGTACTGTACACACCAGCAGTTAAATTGTGTTGGCAATTGCCACTCAGGTAGCTTGACCAGGCCCTGTCGTTTATTTGTTGAAGTGAATGTACAGTCGTACTCACTGTTACAAGTATTGGTTCAGCAATGGAGTGGAGCCTGCAGAGGAGCAGGGGTGCAGAGAGCTCACCAGCCGGTGACTCGCCTCTCTCAGGGTAACGGTACAGGGTTCTGGAACAGCGGATGCAGCGGGGTAATGCCACTGGACTCTGGAGCTAAGTGGAGGATGTCCGTCCTCCACCATGTTGTTCAGAGAGTGGCAAGATGGCGGCGCGTATGTGCAGATACACAATTTCACGATTACAGCCGTCTTGGTTAGGGAATTAAGCATCCCTAGAGGTGCCATTTTATTGGAGACTGTGCAGTAGCGCACTCCTTTACTAACAATTCCCACACTCTCTGCACACCAGGAGGCGGAGTATAGTCTGCTGGCAGCCGAAGGAATAGAGCTTAGACTTTACTTTGTAGCTGCATCTGTTTCAGCTGAACATTGTGGTGGTGCAAAACATCTCTGGTGTAATGCTCTTAGCCTTGCAAGACTAAAGGCCCCCATACACGGTGCAATTCAAAGTTGGTAAGATGTGTTGTACGATTGCCCTTGAAATTCTTCATAAGATGTGGTCGAATGGTGTACGATTGATCACGTCCATAGGATAAGATGCATAGAAGTGTATCACATTGTACTCAAAAGATCATAGATCTCTCTGCAAAACCATCTGATCTGCGATCCAACTAGAGGACGATGGGGAGGCGCATCGGGGTCGCAGAACACACAAAAACCACCTATTTTCGTACGATCTGTACAACCTGTCGAAACTGTCCATATCGGGTTAAAAATTGTACTGTGTATGGGCACCTTCAAGCTGGCCATACACCAGACCAACGTTCCTCCAATCATCCAACTAGTTGGTTGGTTGGAATGAAAATTCGGTAACGCATGGGAGCAAATGACAATCAGCCATTTGCTCCCAAACACCAGAAAAAGTCGTTCAGGCAAGTTGGTTAAATCTGTTTAATTTTAAAAACTTGTCTGAACAACAGCTTTCGTCCATTTTCCGGTGTTTGGGAGCAAATTGCTGATTGTCCTTTGCTCCCATGCGTTACCGGATTTTCATTCCAACCAACCAACTAGTTGGATGGTTGAAGGAAAGTTGGTCTGGTGTATGGTCAGCTGAAGAGCTCCATGGACTGCACGGCAATAACAGACAGCAGGCTGCCTGCAGACCGAACACACGTCACAGCCAGGCTGCCCCCTTGAGGCTGAGGCCGGTACCTGATGAGTCTAGAGCGACAAGCACAAAAATGGCTCCTCTGAGTGAAGGTGACAGGTTAAATTTAAGTATAGCATTAGATCTGAGGGAGCGGCACGGTGTATATAATAAGGTTTCATTGTCAGGTTACCACCCTGTCACCTCAGGCAAGACTAATTCCCAACACCTGACCAGGTCTGCATATGTATTTGTTACTCTCCTAGCTTGCACAGTAAATGTAAAACAATGTCAGAAATCTCAAGTTCTGTCAAAATATGGTGACTACTACCGTACCCCCCCAACCGTCCTGGTTTGAGGTGACCATCCAGTCATCCTGTGATTGCAACGTTTGTCCTGAATTGTGGAATGCAGATGACTATTATGGGGGTGGGGCTGGGCTCTTCACGTCATTAGGCCCTGTCAATGCAAATCGCATGTTCCTGCCGATGGGCTAAATGACAAATCTTCGAGAATCACGTCACATTGGCTCCGCCTCCTCCCTACTGACCCGCCATTCCCGGCATTATCTCCCCACCCTGCCCACTTCTCTAGGAAGTAGGCAGGATACGGGGATCCACCCACTTCATTGGAGGTCTGTGGGACTACCCGGGAAATCGTGAGTCTCCTGCACCTTCTAGGAGAGTATGTAAGTAGGCTTTTAATATTGGCTCTGCAGCTATTTCAGATTCATTATCCCTTTAATTGCTGAGTCTCCAGATGGCCATAGATGAAAGAGAGACAGACGGGTAATTTCTGGTGCTGTGTGTGTTGGGCAATTACCCATGTTCAACCTAATAACGGTCAGAATGATTTTGTGCCCCTGATGCTTCTTATATTTCATTGCAGGATAGAGATTTTGGGGTCGTGGAAGATGCGTATTCTGTGCCGTACAGCCGGTGCTGATAATGATCTGTAATATATACTGTACAGAACGAGGGCATACACTGGACATACTGATATAGGGGTCTATTTACTAAGCTGTATTAGGAGATAAAGTGAGCGGTGATATGATACCAGCCAATCAGCTCTCAACTGTCATTTTTCAAACACAGCCTGTGAGATGGCAGTAGGGAGCTGATTGGCTGGCACCTTATCACTTTTCACTCTATCTCCTAACACTGCTTAGTAACTAGACCCCATAGTGTCGCTGAGTATACAAAAAATACAACAACATTTTGATGATATGTGAATTGGATAGTTTGCTGGTGTTAATCTGCGGGGCAGCCGAGCTGGAAATAAGTCCTAGCTCTTCCCGTAACTCGGTTGGGAAATATGAGACTGGCGGAACAAGCCATTTAACTGTTTCCGAAATAATGATCGACCATTAACCCTATTAACTTGTGTGTCTGGGAATGAGATCAGGGCAGCCATTTGCCTTGATCTTCATTTGCTGCAGTTGTTGGTTTTGCCAGCTCCCCTCAGCCCAGGAGTGTTAAACAAGCATCTACTTGGGTTTCAGTTTAACACTGTGACGGATTTATGGCTGCACTAAATGAGTCTCTGGCTGGGACTCCTGTTGAGAAACTGCACAGATATAAAGACATTCCCACACAAACAAAGGGGACATAGATATACACAAACAAACACTCTGTGCAGGGAGAGGCCCTGATGTCTGTGCCCAGAAACCCGGGAGGGTGGCAGCAGCATACACCGAGGTCCCAAAGAAATACATCATATTGGTGGTGGACAGGCCTAATATTAGCTTTAATGCCCGGCTGTATGCCAGAAGTATTAGACCAGTGTTGTGCCAGCGGAAATGGCGAATATGCCCAGTTTGTGCCAGTAGCAGTTTCCTAGATACATGCTGGCAGTAGGCACCCAGTAGAATGCCAGCTGGAATGCCTAGTAAAATCAATACCTCACAATGTCCCGATCTCAACGAGGGAGTACGGAGGGGGCACCCCAGCGATACAGAAGTGCTAAGCACGCCCACTTTGGAGGTAGTGACTGGCACTATGACAAATCCGTGAACACTGCCAGTCCCGCATGTGCCCCCGTGTCCCGATTCTGAAACTCACAACATTGGGAGGTAGTGTAATATGCCAGGGTATGTATTCACCATGTCGGCAATCACTATGTGGACAGCTATGTTATCGACATGGTTTAACTGTCGACATCTAACATGTCAACATCTGGGAAAACGGCGACATGATAGGTTTAGAGTTTTGAGCTAGCGTTATAGTTAGAGATTCCTTAAAAGTGAATTGTCGCCATTTGTACCATGTCGATATTCTCACAGAGACAGAATGTATGTCAACATGGTGAGTGTCGACCTAATAGGCCGAACCAGTATGCCAGCAGCGGTAGCTATATAATCATCCGCTTTATTTGTGCGGCGTCACAGAGTCCGCAGCAATAAACAAAACAGAGCACATTAGCATGGGACCCTACCAGTCCCAATATATACACATTACATAAGAGACATACAGAAGGTACAGACGTCCCTGCCTTAATGATTTTATATTCTAAGAGGAGTGGGGAACCCGTACGCAGATAATACAGCTGTGCGCCTATATTGGATGCAGGGTGTGTAGTGCACACAGCATACTTACCTTCTTTGAGTGGGGGCAGCCAGGTCGGCAGAGAGGAGGTGTGGTGGCTGTGAAGGTGGGCGGAGCAGAAGGGGACGTGGTATCACAATTGTGTCATTGTGGCTCCGCCCACACTATGCACTACTATGAAAACAGGCATTGTATAGCAGAGGGCGGAGCTACGATGACACTATTCACCGCGAAACGCGCCATCACAACCCCCCTCCCTTCCCGGACCACTCACTTTATTTATATGAAACTCCCAAATGGGACCAAGCGAGAATTGGGTACGCCGTTGATGAGAATACTGTCAGCTGCGTCAATCCTTAGTGCAAGTGGTGTCACTGCTTTCATCTGTATGTATGTATGTATGTATGTATGTAAGTTGGTGACTAATCAGTGACTCACACTGCTTTCATCTGTATGTATGTATGTATGTATGTATGTATGTATGTATGTATGTGTAAGTTGGTGACTAATCAGTGACTCACACTGCTTTCATCTGTATGTATGTATGTGTAAGTTGGTGACTAATCAGTGACTCACACTGCTTTCATCTGTATGTATGTATGTGTAAGTTGGTGACTAATCAGTGACTCACACTGCTTTTATCTGTATGTATGTATGTGTAAGTTGGTGACTAATCAGTGACTCACACTGCTTTCATCTGTATGTATGTATGTATGTGTAAGTTTGTGACTAATCAGTGACTCACACTGCTTTTATCTGTATGTATGTATGTGTAAGTTGGTGACTAATCAGTGACTCACACTGCTTTCATCTGTATGTATGTATGTGTAAGTTGGTGACTAATCAGTGACTCACACTGCTTTCATCTGTATGTATGTATGTGTAAATTGGTGACTAATCAGTGACTCACACTGCTTTCATCTGTATGTATGTATGTGTAAGTTGGTGACTAATCAGTGACTCACACTGCTTTCATCTGTATGTATGTATGTATGTATGTAAGTTGGTGACTAATCAGTGACTCCCACTGCTTTCATCTGTATGTATGTATGTAAGTTGGTGACTAATCAGTGACTCACACTGCTTTCATCTGTATGTATGTATGTGTAAGTTGGTGACTAATCAGTGACTCACACTGCTTTTATCTGTATGTATGTATGTATGTAAGTTGGTGACTAATCAGTGACTCACACTGCTTTCATCTGTATGTATGTATTTGTAAGTTGGTGACTAATCAGTGACTCACACTGCTTTTATCTGTATGTATGTATGTGTAAGTTGGTGACTAATCAGTGACTCACACTGCTTTCATCTGTATGTATGTATGTATGTAAGTTGGTGACTAATCAGTGACTCCCACTGCTTTCATCTGTATGTATGTATGTAAGTTGGTGACTAATCAGTGACTCACACTGCTTTCATCTGTATGTATGTATGTGTAAGTTGGTGACTAATCAGTGACTCACACTGCTTTTATCTGTATGTATGTATGTATGTATGTAAGTTGGTGACTAATCAGTGACTCACACTGCTTTCATCTGTATGTATGTATTTGTAAGTTGGTGACTAATCAGTGACTCACACTGCTTTTATCTGTATGTATGTATGTGTAAGTTGGTGACTAATCAGTGACTCACACTGCTTTCATCTGTATGTATGTATTTGTAAGTTGGTGACTAATCAGTGACTCACACTGCTTTTATCTGTATGTATGTATGTGTAAGTTGGTGACTAATCAGTGACTCACACTGCTTTCATCTGTATGTATGTATGTGTAAGTTGGTGACTAATCAGTGATTCACACTGCTTTTATCTGTATGTATGTATGTGTAAGTTGGTGACTAATCAGTGACTCACACTGCTTTCATCTGTATGTATGTATGTATGTAAGTTGGTGACTAATCAGTGACTCACACTGCTTTTATCTGTATGTATGTATGTGTAAGTTGGTGACTAATCAGTGACTCACACGGCTTTTATCTGTATGTATGTATGTGTAAGTTGGTGACTAATCAGTGACTCACACTGCTTTCATCTGTATGTATGTATTTGTAAGTTGGTGACTAATCAGTGACTCACACTGCTTTCATCTGTATGTATGTATGTATGTAAGTTGGTGACTAATCAGTGACTCACACTGCTTTTATCTGTATGTATGTATGTATGTGTAAGTTGGTGACTAATCAGTGACTCACACTGCTTTCATCTGTATGTATGTATTTGTAAGTTGGTGACTAATCAGTGACTCACACTGCTTTCATCTGTATGTATGTATGTATGTAAGTTGGTGACTAATCAGTGACTCACACTGCTTTTATCTGTATGTATGTATGTAAGTTGGTGACTAATCAGTGACTCACACTGCTTTCATCTGTATGTATGTATGTATGTAAGTTGGTGACTAATCAGTGACTCACACTGCTTTTATCTGTATGTATGTATGTGTAAGTTGGTGACTAATCAGTGACTCACACTGCTTTTATCTGTATGTATGTATGTGTAAGTTGGTGACTAATCAGTGACTCACACTGCTTTCATCTGTATGTATGTATTTGTAAGTTGGTGACTAATCAGTGACTCACATTGCTTTTATCTGTATGTATGTATGTGTAAGTTGGTGACTAATCAGTGACTCACACTGCTTTCATCTGTATGTATGTATTTGTAAGTTGGTGACTAATCAGTGACTCACACTGCTTTTATCTGTATGTATGTATGTGTAAGTTGGTGACTAATCAGTGACTCACACTGCTTTCATCTGTATGTATGTATTTGTAAGTTGGTGACTAATCAGTGACTCACACTGCTTTCATCTGTATGTATGTATGTATGTAAGTTGGTGACTAATCAGTGACTCACACTGCTTTCATCTGTATGTATGTATGTGTAAGTTGGTGACTAATCAGTGACTCACACTGCTTTCATCTGTATGTATGTATGTGTAAGTTGGTGACTAATCAGTGACTCACACTGCTTTCATCTGTATGTATGTATGTATGTAAGTTGGTGACTAATCAGTGACTCACACTGCTTTTATCTCTATGTATGTATGTGTAAGTTGGTGACTAATCAGTGACTCACACTGCTTTCATCTGTATGTATGTATGTGTAAGTTGGTGACTAATCAGTGACTCACACTGCTTTCATCTGTATGTATGTATGTGTAAGTTGGTGACTAATCAGTGACTCACACTGCTTTCATCTGTATGTATGTATGTATGTAAGTTGGTGACTAATCAGTGACTCACACTGCTTTTATCTGTATGTATGTATGTGTAAGTTGGTGACTAATCAGTGACTCACACTGCTTTTATCTGTATGTATGTATGTGTAAGTTGGTGACTAATCAGTGACTCACACTGCGTTCATCTGTATGTAAGTATTTGTAAGTTGGTGACTAATCAGTGACTCACACTGCTTTCATCTGTATGTATGTATGTATGTAAGTTGGTGACTAATCAGTGACTCACACTGCTTTCATCTGTATGTATGTATTTGTAAGTTGGTGACTAATCAGTGACTCACACTGCTTTTATCTGTATGTATGTATGTAAGTTGGTGACTAATCAGTGACTCACACTGCTTTCATCTGTATGTATGTATGTATGTATGTATGTATGTGTAAGTTGGTGACTAATAAGTGACTCACACTGCTTTCATCTGTATGTATGTATGTATGTAAGTTGGTGACTAATCAGTGACTCACACTGCTTTTATCTGTATGTATGTATGTGTAAGTTGGTGACTAATCAGTGACTCACACTGCTTTTATCTGTATGTATGTATGTATGTATGTGTAAGTTGGTGACTAATCAGTGACTCACACTGCTTTCATCTGTATGTATGTATGTGTAAGTTGGTGACTAATCAGTGACTCACACTGCTTTCATCTGTATGTATGTGTAAGTTGGTGACTAATCAGTGACTCACACTGCTTTCATCTGTATGTATGTATGTGTAAGTTGGTGACTAATCAGTGACTCACACTGCTTTTATCTGTATGGATGTATGTGTAAGTTGGTGACTAATCAGTGACTCACACTGCTTTTATCTGTATGTATGTATGTGTAAGTTGGTGACTAATCAGTGACTCACACTGCTTTCATCTGTATGTATGTATGTATGTAAGTTGGTGACTAATCAGTGACTCACACTGCTTTCATCTGTATCTATGTATGTGTAAGTTGGTGACTAATCAGTGACTCACACTGCTTTCATCTGTATGTATGTATGTAAGTTGGTGACTAATCAGTGACTCACACTGCTTTCATCTGTATGTATGTATGTATGTGTAAGTTGGTGACTAATCAGTGACTCACACTGCTTTCATCTGTATGTATGTATGTAAGTTGGTGACTAATCAGTGACTCACACTGCTTTCATCTGTATGTATGTATTTGTAAGTTGGTGACTAATCAGTGACTCACACTGCTTTCATCTGTATGTATGTATGTAAGTTGGTGACTAATCAGTGACTCACACTGCTTTCATCTGTATGTATGTATGTGTAAGTTGGTGACTAATCAGTGACTCACACTGCTTTCATCTGTATGTATGTATGTGTAAGTTGGTGACTAATCAGTGACTCACACTGCTTTTATCTGTATGTATGTATGTGTAAGTTGGTGACTAATCAGTGACTCACACTGCTTTCATCTGTAATTATGTATTTGTAAGTTGGTGACTAATCAGTGACTCACACTGCTTTCATCTGTATGTATGTATGTATTTAAGTTGGTGACTAATCAGTGACTCACACTGCTTTCATCTGTATGTATGTATGTGTAAGTTGGTGACTAATCAGTGACTCACACTGCTTTTATCTGTATGTATGTATGTGTAAGTTGGTGACTAATCAGTGACTCACACTGCTTTCATCTGTATGTATGTATGTGTAAGTTGGTGACTAATCAGTGACTCACACTGCTTTCATCTGTATGTATGTGTAAGTTGGTGACTAATCAGTGACTCACACTGCTTTCATCTGTATGTATGTATGTGTAAGTTGGTGATTAATCAGTGACTCACACTGCTTTTATCTGTATGTATGTATGTGTAAGTTGGTGACTAATCAGTGACTCACACTGCTTTCATCTGTATGTGTAAGTTGGTGACTAATCAGTGACTCACACTGCTTTCATCTGTATGTATGTATGTGTAAGTTGGTGACTAATCAGTGACTCACACTGCTTTCATCTGTATGTATGTATGTATTTAAGTTGGTGACTAATCAGTGACTCACACTGCTTTCATCTGTATGTATGTATGTGTAAGTTGGTGACTAATCAGTGACTCACACTGCTTTCATCTGTATGTATGTATGTAAGTTGGTGACTAATCAGTGACTCACACTGCTTTCATCTGTATGTATGTATTTGTAAGTTGGTGACTAATCAGTGACTCACACTGCTTTCATCTGTATGTATGTATGTAAGTTGGTGACTAATCAGTGACTCACACTGCTTTCATCTGTATGTATGTATGTGTAAGTTGGTGACTAATCAGTGACTCACACTGCTTTCATCTGTATGTATGTATGTGTAAGTTGGTGACTAATCAGTGACTCACACTGCTTTTATCTGTATGTATGTATGTATGTGTAAGTTGGTGACTAATCAGTGACTCACACTGCTTTCATCTGTAATTATGTATTTGTAAGTTGGTGACTAATCAGTGACTCACACTGCTTTCATCTGTATGTATGTATGTATTTAAGTTGGTGACTAATCAGTGACTCACACTGCTTTCATCTGTATGTATGTATGTGTAAGTTGGTGACTAATCAGTGACTCACACGCTTTTATCTGTATGTATGTATGTGTAAGTTGGTGACTAATCAGTGACTCACACTGCTTTCATCTGTATGTATGTATGTGTAAGTTGGTGACTAATCAGTGACTCACACTGCTTTCATCTGTATGTATGTGTAAGTTGGTGACTAATCAGTGACTCACACTGCTTTCATCTGTATGTATGTATGTGTAAGTTGGTGACTAATCAGTGACTCACACTGCTTTTATCTGTATGTATGTATGTGTAAGTTGGTGACTAATCAGTGACTCACACTGCTTTCATCTGTATGTGTAAGTTGGTGACTAATCAGTGACTCACACTGCTTTCATCTGTATGTATGTATGTGTAAGTTGGTGACTAATCAGTGACTCACACTGCTTTCATCTGTATGTATGTATGTATTTAAGTTGGTGACTAATCAGTGACTCACACTGCTTTCATCTGTATGTATGTATGTGTAAGTTGGTGACTAATCAGTGACTCACACTGCTTTCATCTGTATGTATGTATGTATTTAAGTTGGTGACTAATCAGTGACTCACACTGCTTTCATCTGTATGTATGTATGTGTAAGTTGGTGACTAATCAGTGACTCACACTGCTTTTATCTGTATGTATGTATGTGTAAGTTGGTGACTAATCAGTGACTCACACTGCTTTCATCTGTATGTATGTATGTGTAAGTTGGTGACTAATCAGTGACTCACACTGCTTTCATCTGTATGTATGTGTAAGTTGGTGACTAATCAGTGACTCACACTGCTTTCATCTGTATGTATGTATGTGTAAGTTGGTGACTAATCAGTGACTCACACTGCTTTTATCTGTATGTATGTATGTGTAAGTTGGTGACTAATCAGTGACTCACACTGCTTTCATCTGTATGTGTAAGTTGGTGACTAATCAGTGACTCACACTGCTTTCATCTGTATGTATGTATGTGTAAGTTGGTGACTAATCAGTGACTCACACTGCTTTCATCTGTATGTATGTATGTGTAAGTTGGTGACTAATCAGTGACTCACACTGCTTTCATCTGTATGTGTAAGTTGGTGACTAATCAGTGACTCACACTGCTTTTATCTGTATGTATGTATGTGTAAGTTGGTGACTAATCAGTGACTCACACTGCTTTTATCTGTATGTATGTATGTGTAAGTTGGTGACTAATCAGTGACTCACACTGCTTTCATCTGTATGTATGTATGTATGTGTAAGTTGGTGACTAATCAGTGACTCACACTGCTTTCATCTGTATGTATGTTGGTGACTAATCAGTGACTCACACTGCTTTCATCTGTATGTATGTATGTATGTAAGTTGGTGACTAATCAGTGACTCACACTGCTTTTATCTGTATGTATGTATGTAAGTATGTAAGTTGGTGACTAATCAGTGACTCACACTGCTTTCATCTGTATGTATGTATGTATGTATGTTGGTGACTAATCAGTGACTCACACTGCTTTCATCTGTATGTATATATGTATGTATGTAAGTTGGTGACTAATCAGTGACTCACACTGCTTTTATCTGTATGTATGTATGTATGTATGTATGTATGTAAGTTGGTGACTAATCAGTGACTCACACTGCTTTCATCTGTATGTATGTATGTATGTATGTATGTTGGTGACTAATCAGTGACTCACACTGCTTTCATCTGTATGTATGTATGTATGTAAGTTGGTGACTAATCAGTGACTCACACTGCTTTTATCTGTATGTATGTATGTATGTATGTATGTATGTATGTAAGTTGGTGACTAATCAGTGACTCACACTGCTTTGGAGTGTAGCAACATAAGTTTGATAATTTTTTTTCACTATCTGCACCGAACAGCCTGTACCCAAAATCAGCCCCGGCCCCCTTGTAATCTGGTAGCGGCATCGTCTTATTGCACATGTGCCGTTTTCCCGAATCTATTGCTGTAAATATGGCGGTAGGGGGGAGTCACATGGTACATAGGAATCGGTATGAAATACCGCCAGCCGCCCGACAGCTGAACAGATCCTGGAAGTGGCAGCCCGATAGCTCTGGAAATCCCGATCGTCCTAAGGTACGTATTCACTAACCTAACCCCCCTAACCCTAACCCTCCTTAGGGGTGCCTAACCTTAACCTCCCCCCCAAGTGCCTAACCCTAATCCCCCTGTAAGTACCTAACCCTAACCTCCCCCTTCCCCGCTGTCTAAACCTACGTCCCCCGGGGGGGTGCCTAACCCTAAGTCCCCCCCCGGGGGTGCCTAACCCTAACTCTCCTTCCCCCTAGCATAACCCTAACCCTCCCGGAGGGGGTGCCTAACCCTAGGTCCCCCCTGGGTGCGCTAAACCTAACCCTCCCCCGCCCTGCGGCTGTCCGCTCGCGGCGCCCGGCATCCCTTCCATCGGGATGCTGGGCGACTGTCTCTCGGCGTCGGGAAACTGACAGGCGTTTAGATATAGACGCCTGTCATTTAACCCACGCCGGGATAAAGCAGTCGGGAAGCCGGCTGTCGGGATCATGTCAGCCGATTTCCCGACTGCATCCCAGACAATATGAAGCCATGGGCAGGATTTACGGAGGGACCTACGACATGTGGACTGTAGAGTAGCATGATATGCAGTCCCATTGCCGGCTATATTATCCAGTCCCTATTGCCCGGACCTATATTATTTACAATATTTTTATACATTTGATGTTTTTTTATTAAATACAAGTACGACCATTTTGCATTTATCGGATATATGTGGACCTGGAGTGATCTTTATTTCTTACTATTTCTTTTACAGAGAATACTGCAGTCACTCACATCAGTCCCTGCCTCGGTGGAGCTTACAATCTATATTCCCCACCACATGGACGCACATACCAACTAGGGTTCATAGTTTTTGTCAGAATACAATTACCCTACAAGGTTGTTTTTGAATTGTGGAAGATAGAGGACCTCATTCAGAGTCGGTCGAAGCGGCTGCACGGTTGTACGCCACCGATGTTCGCTATACTGCACATGCGTAAAGTTCGCAATGCGCGTGCGCAAGCTAGCCACTACGATCAGAAATTTCTCTCTCCTTGAGCACAGCCAGGTCGGTAGTTTGAGTGACAGGAGGAGGCGTTTGTGGGTGGTAACAGGGGAAGGTGCTTGAAAACGGGGGAGTGGAGATCCGAACGCAGGCGTGCCTAATTATGCGAACAGCGTTTTATGGGCGTGCATACGGATTATGGGAGTGCATAATTAACAAAGTAGCGTCATGGCACATGTGACCTGGGAGGTTTTTACACTGACATGATCGTAGAGCTTAAGAGAGGGTGTGGTCAACCGTAAGCTTTACGACCAGTTCCGATGGTCTCGATTAATCCTTATATGCCCGGAGATGACGTGCAATGCGTACGAGAAGGGGGCGTATTTTTTTTAATTCCGGCCGCTTCCTCCCCTTGGTCGGCCAGCTACCGATCCGAACTTAGGGACGCAACTTGCGAGGGAATCATTTGCATATCCGTCCCCTTTTCCTGTACGACCGTGCGGCCACTTCGACCGACTCTGAATGAGGTCCTGAGTACCTGGAGGGAAGGCACGCAAACATGGGGAGAACAAACACCTCACAGTTAAGGCCGTGCTGTGAGACAGCAATGTTAACCATTATGCCAACCGTGCTGCACCAAGTAATGCCATATACTACACAATATCAGCTGTCCTCTTCTAGGTCTATAGTTTAAATAAAGTCATAATTACCTGAAGCATCTACAGATGTGTCCTCATTCACTATTGGTGCAATCGCACCAAACAGCGCCTCAGGTCCCGTGCGGCTCCGCTTGTGCCAAGAAGGGAATATTTAAAACCAATTCCTGTGCAGGTAAAGTCGCGGCCCGGCTCCTCTGGTACAGATTGAGTGGTGTTTCGCTGCTTCTGCGGTGTAAATAAGTTACTATGCCTGACCGCTCGGCGTGGCTCACTTATGCTGGGCATCTCAACACCACTTGGCATACTGGGGCTTGGTGTATGAGGGCACATCTGTACTATGGGGCCCATTTATCAAAGTTAATTTGAGGTAAATTCCCCGAAAACACCTGTTTTCGGGGGCTTACCTCAAATATTAAGTATCCCCCGGATGAATGAAGGAGGGACCGCAGCAGCTATCTCCGATACCTATATATAGGATGATCTCCGATACCTGCTGCGATCCCTCCATTGCCGCCGGCAGCCGCCTCCCCCATATGTTTCTATGGGGGATGCGATGCTGCCAAATGTATCAATATCGCGAATGCGAAGCGTTCCCAATATTGGCCCCAGCAGCTAACACCATCTGCAGATAGCGTTAGCCGCTGTAGTCTATGGGCACTTACCGCATTTCACCCGGCGGAGGGATCTCCCAGATCCCTCCGCCGGAAATGGGCGCCGCTCATGTGCAGTCCACAGGACTGCGCATGCGCAGCAGTCCCGCATGCACTCCGGCCACATCGCAGGGACGGGCTCCTTTCGGAGCCGTCTCCCTGCATGTGCCGGTACATACATTCAGCCGCTATGATGGCAATTTGCAGTGCGATCATGGGCGGTACTGGATGCCCTGATCGCATTGCAAAATACGATCATTAATAAATGGGCCCCTATAACACCTACTGTAAAACTTTCTTTATTGCAATCATTATTGAATTCACTTGTTCTAAACTGCGGAAAGGGAAGATGGTCATTATCATTGCTCCGTGCAAACAGTAGTTGTTGATATAAAACCCTTAGAGTAGCTTGGCGGGTCACATATTTACACACTTAGGACCTCATTCAGAGGCACTCACAAAATGCGAGCGCTTGCTCTGAATGAGGGCGGCTGCATCTTTTTTCTGGCCCGGCCTTCTGGCCGCTCGCTAGTCTGTGTGTGACCACCCACAGCTTTAGCGAGCGGCCAGGTTGATGGTTGCGATGGTCAAGACCATCGCGACCGTCGGGGTTTGCGACGAGACCCTTGTGGTAGGGTCTCGTCTGCCGCAAGCCCCAGCGAGCTTTCGGCTCTATTAGAGCCGAAAGCTCACCACTGACATCACAAGTGATGTCAGTGGGGCCGCCCCCAAACGGCAGGCGTTCCGTCAGGAACGCCTCCATTTGGCAAGCTAGCCCCCTGCCCCGCCTACAAAACGGGGCAAGCTGTCAATCAAAATCGACAGCTGCCCCTTTTGTAGTAAGCCCCGGAGCGAGATAATTTCTCTCTCGCTCCGGGGCTTGCGCGCAGTGCGGCCACTGCACGTGCGCAGGGCCTTAACATCGACCCGCTTGTGAGCGCTCAGCGCTTGTGTGCGGGTCTGAATGAGGCCCTAAGTCCCAGCATCTTTCTGGCCTCATCCTTCTATCCTATTCTGAGAACGTCACGCAGAGCACCCAGTCATCTCTTAGCTACCCAATGGTTACTGCACACTCTGGGTCCAATATTGCGTTTGGCACCAACTTGGGTCCTGTATCAGCATCTGCCCGAGAGCCAGCACCTCGATTTTCCTGCTGTCCGGACTCTTCATAAGGACCTACATTTACCAACCTCCACATCTGTAACACCATCCAAACTCCTAGGGGTATATTTACTAAGGTGAGAGTTTTTAGAAGTGGAGCTGTTGCCCATAGCAAACCAATCAGATTCTACTTCAAATTTAATTAGCACCTTCTAGAAGATAATAGCTAGAATCTGATTGGTTGATCAATTGGTTATAACCCCTACTGTCTATCTGGCATCTTCATTTAGTCTTAGTGTACTTACAGTCAGTGCATAGTCAGTAGTCACTAGTATAGTTTATTGTGCCATATGGACCTTGAGGACTTCACTCCATCTACAGTAGGCCCTTGTTACATCATTACCCTATGCAGTGCTCTGCCCTATTTATGTCGCAGCATATTACAGTCCTCTGCACCCTTGTGCACCATGCTGTGCCCATTGTCTCCTTTGCTGCTATTGTGTCTCATCACCCCCCTTTAGAATGTAAGCAATGATGGGCAGGGCCCTTTCACCTTACTGTACTGTACGTCTCCTGTCAGTCAACTCTCCGTCTCCCTCTCTTGTTTCTGTCTTGTCTTATGCTTATTTCTGTTTGCATTTTGGTTACATTTGCTTGAATTGTTTCCATTCATTATATCCTGCTTAATGGAAACCAGTCTAATGGGCAGAGCCATCAAATGGTAATCAGTCCAACAGGCAGAGCCATATATGGTGCTGAGTCCTATATGCAGAGCCATGTGGTGCGCAGTCCTATATGCAGAGCCATATCTGGTGCTGAGTCCTATATGCAGAGCCATATATGGTGCTGAGTCCTATATGCAGAGCCATATCTGGTGCTGAGTCCTATATGCAGAGCCATATCTGATGCTGAGTCCTATATGCAGAGCCATATTTTTTTTTTTTTTAATTCTTTTTTATTGAATCAGAGACATACGTAAACAATTCAATTCAACAATAGGTAAAAAAAAAATGCGTTTGTGAGTACAGAACATATATTTTCTATTTGATTTAACAAAATGTCAAGATGTATATAATGCAATACATAAATATCATTATATTAAGAATGTAAATAATATAAATAGTATAAATAATATAGGTAATATAGTTGAAGGGTGCGTCGTGTGGGATATCACCACTGAATCACTGGGGGATCATTGTCAAGTAAACGTAAAAGGTACCACGAGGAAGAGGAAAAACATTTAGTGAGAAGTTGTTGAGTAACTAAAGGAAGTGTGGAAATATAGCTCTCCCAAATTTCAAAGAATCTTTCTACCCTGGATTCCTTATCCAAAGAAGCCTCCACCCAATCCATTTGGAACAGATAAAATAACTTTTCTTTAAATAATGAAAAGGGGGGTGTACCTGGCTGATTCCAAACCTGTAAGATGGTTTTCTTGGCGGCAGCGCTGACTGCCAACATTAATTTGCGGCAACCTTTTGTAATATGTTGATCTTGGGGGAATATACCCAATATTGCCCATAGGGGGTCAAATGGCACAAAATTAACTAAGTTATCGATAGCAAATTTGCAAACCCTTAGCCAAAAAACTCTGACTAGGGGGCAGGACCACAGACAATGAAAAATATCTGCGTTGTCTTCCCCACAGCGGCGACATGTGTGTGAGGTCGAAGATCCCATCAGGAAGCTACGATGTGGGCTAATATATGTTCTGTGGTAGACATTAAGAAATAATTCTTGATATGAGCTGGCAGAAATAAGTCGACAAGAATCATATAAATTCTTGAGTAGTATATCAGTTGTGGGTTGAGGGAATTGACGTGTCCATAGAGGCAGACCTGTTTGAAGAGTGTCATATTCCAAGCTATCTCGTAAAAATAAATAGTGATGTGCTATCGCTTTACATGTGGGTGGGGGGACAGATAATAATGCATCTAGATTGTTAACCCAATCTTTTTCTGAAAAATATTTTGTGACTTGTCTTATATAGTGTTGTACTTGGAAGTAGGCAAAAGGAAAACAGAATGAAAATTCAAATTTTTCTAACGCCTCATGGAACGTGAGAGGACCCCTAAGATCAGAATCTACCAGACATCGTATAGATTGAACACCCCGGGCTGCCCACATTGAGAAAGGGAAAGTGGCATTCCCATCTTGAAATTCTGGGTTTCGGTATAGAGATACATACAAAGTTTTATGAGCGTTCAATCCCCTTTTGTATCTCAGTATGTGCCACATCCTATGTGTGGTCCATAAAAGAGGGATGGCTTTTTGATCTAAGGTAACTTCACAGTCACGAAGATGTAAGAATGAGAGTAAATGATAATTTGTTCAAAAATTTTCTTCCAGGGCTAGTTCAGTGTAAACCGATGTGCCATTCAGCCAATCTCGTAAATGGCGTACTAAAGCGGAATGGTTATAGTGAACAATATTTGGGAAGTTAATTCCTCCGTTGGATTTGCATTGTTGGAGCCAAATCAGGCCAATTCCTCAGAGCCATATTTAACACCCAGTCTAATATGCAGAGCCATACCTGGTGCCTGTCTTCTATACAGAGCCATATTTGGTGCCCTTTCTAATATGCAGAGCGATATCTGGTGCCCGTCTTATATACAGAGCCCTATTTGGTGCCCAGTCTAATATGCAGGGCCATATCTGGTGCCCGTCTTATACACAGAGCCCTATCTGGTGCCCAGTCTAATATGCAGGGCCATATCTGGTGCCCGTCTTATACACAGAGCCCTATCTGGTGCTCATTCTAATACGCCAGACTGGGTACAGGATCCAGTCGCAGACAGAGACACACCCCAAACACGGTCGCGATGCGCCTGCGTTTTAGTCACCATCTCCTTTTGCCGCCCACAAACGGTCCCTGCCTGTCAGCAATTTGTGAATAAATACTCACTGCACACAACATCAGTAATAACACTTAACGCATGCACAGCGCTACTCAGATGTATTAGCCCCATAGCGTGTGACTGAGGGGCATATGTATCAATATGTATCGGCTTCTTTCCACATCCCAAAAACATACTGATGGATTAATTGGCTGTTCACAAAACAATAACTGTGTGTGTGTGTCAATGTGATAGTGAATATAGATTGCAAACTCTACCATACTAAAATAATCTCAGTGCGGCACTGCGGATTAAGCGTTCGCTATATGAATAACTGGTAATATGTAAAATAGAGAAATACTGTATATCGCATTCTCACTAATCAGAGTCATAACGATAGAGCTATATGTCACAGCTGCTTCTCAAAGTATTGACACCACCTCCAAGTATTGATATCACCACTGAGACATTATAATACTAATATACACATACAGAAATTCTCCACAACATACGTTGACGTCTACCGCGTTCGTGCTGTATTTGTACAAAGCCGCGGTAACTGTAGGTGTGAATTTTCTGCTGTAGTCTATTATAAGCCACAGGGGGACGATTTAACTAAACAGCACCATAAAAGCCTTGTTAGGACAGCTTAGCAAACATACCAGTGTACACAATGCAGGGAATGCACAATAAGGCAAGGAAAACATTATCCTTAACACACATCACCTAATGCACTGTTTGTCTGCCCTTATTATGTAGCAGAGCAGCTGGGTCTGCCCCCACTAGGTCCGAGGATTAGTATAGAGGGAATCGGTATGAAATACCGATGGGTGAATAGCCTAACCTCCCCCCGGGGGTGCCTAACCCCAACCTCCCCCCCCCAGGGGTGCCTATCCCTAACCCCCCTCCCCATAGCCTAGCCCTAACACTCCCGGGGAGGTGCCTAACACTAAGTCCCCCCCGGGGGTGGCTAAGCCTATCTTTAGTTCTAGATTGGGATTCCACTGTCGGGATTCCGACGGCCGGCATTCCGGCCACCGGTAACGTCACCGCATCCAATGTAGAGAACTATCCCATAGTAGAGGTTATAGGTAACACAACAAACGTGGCTGTTCCTGCCTGATCTCCTGTAATGTCCGTCAGACTCACAAGTAGGCTGACATCCCCGGTCCCGCCCACTTCCCCAATGAAGTGGATGGTTCCTGGCTTGATGAAGTAATGCATCAGGGCTCCACTCCAGGCTATTCGATGCTCCGTATATCAGCAATGACAGGGGAAGGGGGGGAGGGGGGAAGGATGCAATTATACAAATCACTGCGTCACGCCCCTGCACCTCCCACCTGCCCATTCTCAACATATTGGAAACTGTTGTACTACAAGTACCAGAATTTGGAGGAAATTTACAAAGTGGCAGATTTGAAGTCCCTTCAGGATTGCAATCATTTCTCATTGCAAGGTCAAAACCGCCGCAAAACCACATATTAGACTAAAACATGCTGTCCCCAATTTTCCTCATTAGAAGTATACAAACCACCAGATTTATCAGGTTAATTGAAAAGAATGGAACCACTGTAATTGATTAGAGATTAGGAATAGCCGGGCTCTAACCAATCAGAGCACTCCATTTCATTTCTGTGAGAAAGACCAACAATAACCTGTGTCGCAAGATCAGGTTAGGGTTGCCGTCTCCTGGAGTAAATGGCAGTACCTTGCACGCAGAAGCCATTTACTAGCACACAGGAGCTTGGCACAAGTAACCGCAGCTAGTTTTATTTGAGAGCACAAAATAAACAAAGCATACAAATAAATCCTAGCCTGTCCGGCTCTTACAAACATACAATTCCCACTCTCCAGGTGGAAAGACCTAGTAACTTATAAAACAGTATTTAGCACAACACTTACAATCACAAGCAATGGTCTTCTCTCTCTGCACGCCTCAACCTGCACCCCAGGCAGTGAGAGGCAGACTAGAGAAACGGACCCACCTTTTATCAGCCTTTCACTTGTGGTCTGAATATCATGCCTCCTGCTGTGTGATGTTTTGGGGACAAGGCCACGTGTCATTCCCCCCACACACATGTTTCTTGTCACTCTGGGGGCTTGCCCAGCACTCCAGGAGCTGCTGGGAAGCCTCCAGGCTCTCACAGTGCAGAGCACAGTGTGGCAGTGTGTCCTCCCAACCTCCGCCCACCCTTGGGAGGAACAGCGAGGCAGTGCCTGGAAAGCGGCACTGTCCCACTGGATTCGGGATGGTTGGAAGGTATGGTTTGGGCTGAGCCGGCGTTGCTTATCTGTGTATGATGACCGCTGATGTAGCAATAGTTATAAACCTTGTCCATATTTTACTTTGTTTTTCTTACTATTTGTTTGTTTTATTTTAGTGATATAACTTGTACATGCTTAATGAAAGCTAATTGTTGATTGGTTGCTTTGGATTACTGCTCTCTACTAGTAATTGAGCCTAACGGATTGCAAATATATACAGTGCACTCGGAAAGTATTCACAGCGCTTCTCTTTTTCCACATTTTGTTATGTTACAGCCTTATTCCAAAATGGAATAAATTCATTTTTGTCCTCAAAATTCTACACATAATACCCCATAATGACAACGTGTAAAAAGTTTTTTTTAGGATTGTCTCGAGGCACAAATCTGGGGAGGGGTACAGAAAAATATCTGCTGCCTTGAAGGTCCCAATGAGCACAGTGGCCTCCATCATCCGTAAATGGAAGAAGTTCAGAACCACCAGGACTCTTCCTAGAGTTGGCCGGCCGTCTAAACTGAGCGATCGGGTGAGAAGGGCCCTAGTCAGGGAGGTGACCAAGAACCCGATGGTCACTCTGTCAGAGCTACAGCATTCCTCTGTGGAAAGAGGAGAACCTTCCAGAAGGACATCCATCTCTGCAGCAATCCACCAATCAGGCCTGTACGGTAGAGTGGCCAGACGGAAGCCACTCCTTAGTAAAAAGCACATGGCAGCCGCCTGGAGTTTGCCAAAATGCAGCTAAGGGACTCTCAGACCATGAGAAACAAAATTCCAATACCATCCCTACAGTGAAGCATGGTGTTGGCAGCATCATGCTGTGGGGATGTTTTTCAGTTGCAGGAACTGGGAGACTAGTCAGGATAGAGGGAAAGATGAATGCAGCAATGTACAGAGACATCCTGGATGAAAACCTGCTCCAGAGCACTCTTGACCTCAGACTGGGGCGACGGTTCATCTTTCAGCAGGACAACGACCCGAAGCACACAGCCAAGATATCAAAGGAGTGGCTTCAGGACAACTCTGTGAATGTCCTTGCGTGGCCCAGCCAGAGCCCAGACTTGGAGAGATCTGAAAATGGCTGTGTACTGACCTTCCCATCCAACCTGATGGAGCTGGAGAGGTGCTGCAAAGAGGAATGGGCGAAACTGCCAAAAGATAGGTGTGCCAAGCTTGTGGCATCATATACAAAAAGACTTGAGGCTGTAATTGATGCCAAAGATGCATCAACAAAGTATTGAGCAAAGGCTGTGAATACAAAACTCAAAAAAACTTTTTATATGTTGTCATTATGGGGTATTGTGTGTAGAATTTTGAGGACAAAAATGAATTTATTCCATTTTGGAATAAGGATGTAACCTAACAAAATGTGGAAAAAGTGAAGCGCTGTGAATACTTTCTGGATGCACTGTACACCAAGGGAGATGCATTTGGGAGCATTTCTCGTTATTTAAAAATAAGTAAGAACAGCCTATTTTGAGGTGTAGGTTCCCTCTCATAAGAAGCTGAGCGTTTTGCGCACGTGAGTCATATATACTGTAGCGATCAGTAACAAAAACTCCTTATTTTCAATACATAAGCCTAGACATTCAGATTTGGCGCTGCAAGACATGATGGCTACATTTGCAGGTTGTTATTTAAGTATTAACAACAATAGAGGGACAATGGCTCTCTATGCAACGCAAGGCCCTACAGCTGGGAGTAAGGTCATAAAATATTTCTATTTTTTAGGAAATCTCTGCCGTCGCGCCGTGAAAAGGGATGAAGCTGTGATGGAATTCCTCTGTCATTGTTTGTGTTTGTGCCTCAAGGTTTGTGTGTTATGGCCCCTTTCACGGCATTTTTTGTTTCACCAGATGAGGCCTGTGTTTTGGTCAGTTTGAAGTGCCTTTTTCTGCTGGGCTTGCAGCTTTCCATTGACAGGCCCGTAGGCCGGAGCCTGTCAGCCATGTCAAAACCTTCACAATGGAAACCTTTTTCCTGTCCAGGAGGTGAAAGGACCCCATTCAAAAATGTACAAAAAAAAACAGGAGACAAAAAAAAGAGAGAAAATTTGCAGATCCTCCTCAAAGGCCGCGTGACAATAGGGAGGAAGAAGGGCGATCTCTTGTTTTGTGTTGGTGTGGAGAACTTTTGTTTGGTGGTCGAAACACCCCCACACCCCCTTTAAGAAAAACAATACCAAAACATGACAAAGTGGGAGAATAAAATGAAGGATTCAAATCCTGCAGCCACAGTGTAGTTACACAAGCAGATTATTTTTTTTTTGTCATTAAATCTTTAATTTTAAAATGCTTGAATAGGGTATAACAAACAATCAACAGCTAGGAGCCTACATGCAAAGGGATTAACGGTGTTGTAGGTAAATTAGAAGGCAATTAGGACAGGCTTAGCCTCGGTGACATAACTGGTGTGACCACAATAGAAAACCTGGCAATTAAAAGTAAAAGGATCATGTTTGTAAAGTCACCTTTTTTGTGTGCAAATGAGTTTAAATGGGCAGTAAATATATAACATGTATACTGAATCAGAGGAAGGTGTAAAAAGTAAGTAAGGGGTCTATCTATTAAGGCCCCTTCAGAAATAAAGTTTTCTATTAGAAATCTCTCCATCTATTTATCCCAAAAAGTTTCATGGACGGCAGAGCAATGTTTTTAGCTCCACGGCAACAATGGCCGGCAGTGGCAAGAGTAGTCTTTCCACTCGACCAGGAACATCAATTGCCTATCAGCGCATGTGTAGTGGTTCTGGAAGCCTGACTCCGTCATACAAAAATAGGAAAAAAATTGGAAACAAATTATTGAAAAAAAGAAATAAAATAAAATAGATTTTTTGTTTTTGTTTATTTTAATAATAAAGTAATTGTTCCTCTGGACACCCCATGGCTATCGCCGTCCTGAGATGTACCTTTAACTGCCACTGCCCATGACAAATAGGCTTCCCCATGAGGCATCGCAGGAGGCTGCCGGTGCGATAGGCGGCGATGGCCGTCACCAGGAGAGGGGTCTTGATTAATAGGCAGAAGCAATAAATCTTGCAAAAATGATTTGAAAAATTAGGGCCTTTTGCCTATGATAAATAGACTGAACACATGATTAAACAACATACAGAGATGTACACATGTGACAACAACCCAGCCACTAGATGTGCCCACATAATTATACGCCAGGGCGTGGGGCCAGATGTACTAAGCTCTGGAAAGTGACAAATTGGAGAGTGATAAATGACCAACCAATCAGCTCCTAACTGTCATTTTTCAAACACAGCCTGTAACATGACAGTTAGGAGCTGAGTGGCTGGTAGTTTATCACCCTCCAATTTATCACTTTCTAGACCAGAGCTTAGTACATCTCCCCCATAGAAGCCGCCACATTATTGTGCATCAGCTACAGGTGTCCTTGTGATTCTGTTGCAGCCAGAGTGCCCACGTGAAGTTGTTGCTGGATTATATGCCAGCCAGAGACAGTGGCAAATGCAGGATTTCTAGACGGGGTTTCCAAATGCTTGATTTTAGAGCAAGTGTGGCCAGGCCATGAAGAGGGCATAATTAGCACTTAACCTGCTTTAATATGCGCCATTTAAAGAGTACTGTATGTCATTATTCCAGCATATACAGGACCAGCGATCACAGTAATCCATAAGATGCAGCAGTAGGACCATCCTGCCTGAGCTGAATGTTTTTATTTCAGATGTGAGCATTGGAGCAAGTCCGGGAGTCTGGGGGAGCAGCAGAAGAACCTAGCACTGCCCTGGACATAATGTACATTTTGGTCTCGTTATGAACTGAATAGTGTATTATTTTAGGTATTAGTAATTGACCCTATTGAGGGTCTATTGCAGTACATCCCTAATAGTGTATGTTTTCCAGATCTCCCAGTTGGTGCACAGGTGTATTTATTAATGGCTGACACATGTTAAAAGATCCACAGGTGGTGCTAATTATTTAATTTGTGATAGAACATGTAGCAGTAAAATGATATTATTATTATTATTATTATTATTATTATTATTATCATTATTATTTTTATTGTGGTTATGGTGTGGGCAGGGGAGGGGGGTTTCCAGGCAACTGGAACCCCCCCACACCCCCCCTGCGTTTGCCTATGAGAGAGGCCCATAGTCTGATACGCCAGCCGGAAGAGGCCTGTTTGTTTATATCCTAACAAGAAGTTTCCACATGATGATACGATACTAGTTTTACTGTATTCTAGCCAGACATGCCCACTTGGTTATACCAGCCAGATCGTCTCATATGATGGTAAAACCCACAGGTGCCATCATAATCAAAGACCAGTGTAACATTCTCTATGACCAGGATAAGCTGTTGTGGCTGGTTATACTGGTTATATGGTCTGGCTGAGATTTGTAAATTAGGAAGCCACAAGCTACCTGAGCTTGCCCCTGCTCACTGTAGTTGCACTAAAGCGGCATGGTGATGTTTACTCCACTCCACTTCTGAATAACAGGGGGATATTTATCAAACCTTTATGAGGAAAAGTGAGGCAACCAGTCAGATCCCAGCTATCAGTTTATAGCACGTACTAGATAAATGAGGTTTGATACATCTCCCCCTAACTCTCCAGTGGGGAATTGCAATGCTGCTGTTTTACAATCCAGTTAGGTGCGAATTTTGTCCAAATTACGAGCAAGTGCGTCTGCACGCCGCACTTACGGCAACACCGGACTCGCACATTTTTTTGTGCAAAGGCATACTCACCCCCTTAGCACCTAACTGGATCGAGCCCTTTGCTTGTTGGCTAGCCATAAAAATGGCTCATAAACAATCGCCATTATTGCATCCATGGATGACCCCTTCATCCCCTAGACCTGTGGTCCTCCAGCTACCATGAAACTACACATCCCAGCATCCACTGTCACAGTTTTAGCATGCCCTAACAGCAAGACTGTGGTAGGGCATGCTGGGAGGTGTAGTTCCACAGCAGCCGGAGGGCTACAGGTTGCCGACCCCTGGCCTAGACGCTGCAAATGTATTACATAAATAATTTCTTAAACATCACCTGCCAGTGACTTGTTAGGAAAAAGTCACTCAGTTATATTTTCAAGGTGTGGAAATCCTTGCCAACAATTAAATTGTAAATGTGAGATGTAAAACGATTTCTGTTTATAAAACAATGCGAATATCTACCTATTTAATATATAGCAAGAAATGTATCAGCTGTCATATGCTTTGAGATCCAATGCTAATTAAAATGAACAATAATGGGACCTCCATAAAATCATACACGCCTATTCTCCTGGGAGGCTCACGATTTTTCGGGTAACCCCCTGCAACCCCGAAAGAGTAGGCATATCTTCCACATCCCGCCCACTTCCTAGTGAAGTGGGCAGTATGGGGAGGATTTTAGGACAAATTTGCGGGTCCGTGTGCAGGGGGCGGAGCTAAACATCGCGAATCGTGTCATTTATTTATTATTTATTTATTAACAGTTTCTTATATAGCGCAGCATATTCCGTTGCGCTTTACAATTGTAAGCATTAATAGAACAAAACTGGATAATAACAGGCAGATATATAGGTAGGAAGGCCCTGCTCGCAAGCTTACAATCTATAGGGAAATAGGCATTGATACACAAGGATAGGTGCTATATATGATACACAAGGATAGGTGCTATATATGATACACAAGGATAGGTGCTATATATTGCATTTTGGTCCAGCCAGAATGCACAGTTTCTTGGTTGGCTGCATGATTCAGTCACACAGGAATGTCGACCAAATGTCATGAGGTTGTGAGAGAAAGACGATGTGTGAGATTGTGTGTGGACTGTAAAAAGGGATGTAATTAGATATGGAAGCTATGAAGGTTATGTGGGAGGTTCTGGAATCTGATAAGCTTGCCTGAAGAGGTGTTTTCAGGGAACGCTTGAAGGATTGGAGACTAGAGGAAAGTCTTATTGTGCGAGGTAGGTTATTCCATAGAGTGGGTGCAGCGCGAAGAAAGTCCTGTAACCGTGAATGGGAGCAAGTAATGCATGGGGATGAGAGACGCAGATCTTGTGCTGAGCGGAGAGGTCGGGTTGGGAGATATTTTGAGTTGAGTGAAGAGATGTATGTTGGTGTAGTTTGGTTAATAGCCTTATGTGTAAGTGAAAGTATTTTGTATTGAATACGGTAGAAAACCGGCAACCAATGGAGGGACTGACAGAGCGGGGCAGCAGAAGAAGAACGTTTTGCAAGGAAGATAAGCCTCGCAGCTGCATTCATGATGGATTGGTAATTTAGCCTGCCCCCTCCTCGCCGACATGCAAATCACGGGCTTTCCAGCAAAGGGGGTGGGGACTAATGGCCCCGTCCCCCGAAACTGAGATGACCGGGCTGCTCCCGGAAAAGAAGCAAGAAAAGTCGGTAAGTATGCATAAAATACATTATTAATAATACATGATTGTGATTGTGTATGCTCCGGACCTGGGTGTATGCAACGCAAATACAGAAGACACAGTAGGGATGGCCATCGGTGTGTAGCCATCAATGGTCGCCATTTATGGTTATCATTAGTGGTATAAAACCATTCAAAGGGAAACCATGGATGGTTTCAACCACCCGTGAGGCGAGACCATGTCCCTTTGGCGGAAGCGCGCATGCAGGGGTAGTGCAGCCAGTCCGTCCCTGGCTGGGGGCCAGTCAGAACCAAGGGGCAGGGCTTCACGGATGCTTCAGAGATGGAGCTAGGCTCCGTGTCCTGGCATTAAGTTAAAGGAAAAAAACATCTGCCATTGATGTGGAGAACCATCGGTTCTCTGCCATCGATAGCAAAACTATCTGACATCATTTGTTAACCATCGATGTTGTGTAGACATAAATGGTCGATGCCATCACTAGGACGCAGAGTTGTACCCATCTCCACTGAAAAGGCATATTTGGGCTATAACGGAGCGTTCCCACCCAGGCAAAGGTCAGTGAGGGCGTGTCAGAGGAATTACGGGTAGTAAGTGGAAATATGTTTGCAGGCGCATAATTTGCAACTAGTATAGTCTGGCGCAGGCCCTCAGTGATGAATATAATGAGGAGCAAACCAAGTGCACGGGCAGGGGGGGCGGGCGGCCCTCTAACTCTGCATATGGGTGAAACAACATTTATTTCCATGCTTGTAATGCGTGAACACAAACATACGATCAGGCCCTTTACGTTCAGTAACATTGTAGTGTCTCTTTTATACTATTCACTATTTGCCAGTTATATATTTGCCACTATTCACTCTTTGCCAGTTGTATCTCAAAACCATATTTGAGATCAAACCCCTACTGGCTCAAGTGCTGCGTCAGCAAGATGCTCTGAAGTGGGGCTCACTTTCTCCAACACTGCTATAAGTACAGACTTATATCTCTCAGTCTCAACTGATCATCTTGGTGACACCATGCTGCACTACAGGTGGGCAGATTTTAAATGTGCAGAGAGATTTAGATTTGGGAGGAGTGTTTCCAACCTGACATCTAAATTGTAGAGTAATAATAAAGCTGTGCAGTATTGGTGGGCTACATGCAAAAGCAGCCAGTATTTACCCCACATGTAAAAAAAAAGTATGTATTTACACCCCTTGCATTGCAATATGGTTTGTTCAGGTTCACAGTTGAGAGAGATATCTCACTCTGGGCCTGATTCAGAGCCGGACGCTCTGAAAGAGAGCTCGCTCTGAATCGGGGCCGTCCGTATTTTTCAGAGCGGCCTCCTGGCCGCTCGCATAGCTGTGAGCGACCACCCACAGCTATAGCGAGTGGCCAGCAAGATGGTCACGATGATCAAGATCATCGCGACCATCGGGCTTGCGACGAGACCCTTGTGGTAGGGTCTCGTTGCCGCAAGCTCCAGAGTGCTTTCGGCTCTAACAGAGCCGAAAGCACTCCCACTGACATCACTTGTGATGTCAGTGGGGCCGGCCCCAGACGGTGGGCGTTCCCATGGGAATGCCTCCATCTGGGCAGCCACGCCCCCGGCCCACCTACCAAAGGGGGCGTGCTGTCACTCAACATCGACAGCACGCCCCCTTTGGTACGAGACCCGGAGTGACGGTTTGCCCATCGCTATCCGGGTCTCGCGCATGCGCACGACGGAGCCGGCTCCGTCGTGTGCATGCGCACTGGGCCACCATCGACCAGCTTGCGAGCGAATAGTGCTCACGAGCGGGTCTGAATCAGGCCCTGTATTCCCAACTCTGAATCAGGCCCTTTGACTGGACTGGCCCAAGTGTCTGAGGAAAGAATGCGTCTTTACATTAATGTGGGTGTGGCTTGTGACAACCAGGGGTGTGGTTTAGGTGGATTATGGGAAAGATTATTTTATCCTAATTTTGCTTTTTTTAATTTATTTTTTTTGGTACACATCTGAGTGTGTAATGGCATCCTTCTTCCTTCCAGTCAGGCCGACAGTGAACAAATATTTCTGTGCAATTGAATTTTTTTTGCGTCACCCAGTATAATAGGGATATATATATATAAATAATGGGGATATTGCAAGCAGTGAGACCTATACGGGGAGTCTATTTATCAAGCATTTAGGCAGTACTCCCTGTTATGGTAATGCTACCTTTAGATTATTAAACATTAATCATTATAAAATAAGGAAAAAATAAATAAATATATTCACTTTGTGCTGCATAGGTGTTGACATTTTTTTTATTTTTTGTATTGTTTGTATTTAGAAAAAGAAAGGTGATTGTTAATTAACAGGCATTGCTATGGCTCACCAGTGTCTTTGCAAGGGGAGGGGAAGACACGATCGGGACTGACCCAGATTACTGGTTTACAGCCCCGATCAGCCCATCCCAAAATTCAAATAAAAAAAAACACATGAAAAGACCACCTATGGCCACCTACACAAACACCTGACTTTCTCTGTGCCCTGCAAGTCCCAGCGCAAAACCTGAAACTCGGAGCGCCGAAGCTAATATAGAGCGGGGGAGGGATAAGGGATTAAGATGGCGCCTTGTTTGTCTGTCTTTCTGTTCGTTCCAGCATCATGCAAAAACTGCGGGATGAATTTGGATTGAGTTTTCAATATTGTATAGCTTAGTCACCTAGAAAGAAACTGAGGTTTGTATAATCTCAATGTTACATCAGGGAGAGGAGCAATAAAGGAAAAACCAGACACTTGACACTCGGCGCGTGCAGTGCGCAGGCTCCTCAAGCCAAAAATGACTAGATGTATATAAATTATTTTTTTGGGGACAAATATACTTTTAGGGACTTTGCACAGGCTCCTCAAGTCCAAAATTACTAAATGTATATATACAGATGTGTCCTGCTACATCTTTGCTGCGTACGCAGCAAATCGCTCCTTGTATGGCGCGAGACGTGCGCACGCGAATGGTTACCCACACTGCGATCACACATGCGTCTCCATAGGATTTGCATGGTGCGATTGCAGAGCATGCCATAACGTACCGTAGCGTATGCTGCTGTGGGTAATCGCATGGCGCGATGCGTGGGCGCGTTTGTAGCGCGATCGGCAAAGATGTAGCAGGACATATGTGAATGTATATATATATATATATATACACACTATATACATATATTGCACACCATGAACGTAACCAGTTTTATATGCATATCAAACTATATAGATATATATATCTCAATTTTTTTTGCAAGAAAATCCAACTATATATTATGCACTAATCAGGCAGCTTATCTTGACTCATGAAGTTGCAGTATACATGTAAATCCAGTAGATGGCTTACCAAGACAAATACTACATATCATAGAGTTGCTGCTCATGTTACTTGCAACCTGTCAGTGCTACTGCATGCTAAGTAGCAAGGGATTTGGGATCTACAAGATAAAATTTGTTTGACTAAAGTGAAAGACTGGACTGTGAGATTGATTGCCCCTTGAATTGAATTTTGTTGCTTGTATAAAAAAAAAATAGAAAACTGGATTCTTATTGTTTACAAAGAAATTTTTTGATCAATGTCTACAATATAAAATATGCTTCACAATATTAGATGTAACTACCATCTTTGTAAAATTAGTTCCGCTGAGTAATATAACAGACATTCACGCGAGCGAAGCTGAGGGCAAATGCTAGCATATATACATAAAACACCGATGTAAAGGGGTGTGTTGGAGTCAAAATCCAGAACTGAAAGTGAAGACATCGAAAGTGCAAATATTGTGGTCTCCATCAAAATGGAGGAACTGTACACTACAGAGTTATTGTGATCTGTTTCTATTCAGGATATGTGGAGCACTTCATAGGACCACTTCTGTAGTACTTCTGCTAGAGATGCCATTTCCTTGGCTGGCATACCGTGGTGATCAGTGAGCACAACATTTGAGAAATGGGCGCAACCTAAACATTTGATGCACCCTCTCCTCCCCCTTCACTGTTACCATTCTGCAAAGCTGGGCGGGTGCGATAAAATGCTGTGACCGGGGTAAACCATTCCTATGGAGAGATGGATAAAGCTTTCTAAAGAGTGTAGAAGTAAACTAGTGGAGGATGACCATAGCAACCAATCAGCTTTGATCTAGCATTTATCAAGTACAGTCTATAAAATGATAGGTAGCAGATAATTGGTTGCTATAGGAAACTTCTCTCCAGATCTATACTGATTAGACGGTTTGATACATCTCCCGCTTAGTAACACTCTATACAGTCATTTCACAATAGTGTATTTGCAATTCTCTTACATGCAATCAAACATCAATTATGTGTGTATTTCCCTTTACAGTCTGTCTAATACTTCGTATGATTTGACTAAGAAGGTGGGGGGTATACTTACTAAAGTGTGCGGTTCTTAGAAGTGGAGATGTTGCCCATAGCAACCATTCGGATTCTAGCTATTATCGTCCAGAAGGTGCTAGATAAATAATAAGTAGAATCTTATTGGTTGCTATGGGCAACAACTCCACTTCTTAAATCCCACACTTTAATAAGTATACCCCTAGGTGTGTAAATATCCCAGGTCCTGTGCTTCCAGCATAATGAGTTGTTTGGGTGTAGAAACGGATCCTATAATTTCTCGGTGAAGAATCCCATATGGGAGGCCGGCTGGTGTCCCGAAGGATAAGTAAGGGGATTTTTTTTTTTTTTTAAATCTAAAGTCAAGCAGCCAGCGAAAGCCCTTTGTAAATCTGGTAACATCTCTATACACACAAGACGTTTGCAACGGGCCCAGCTTATCCTCATTATAACTCCGCTTGTTGTTTTTTTTTTTTTTTCTTTATAAAATTCATTCATGGCGAGATCTCTTCTTCTGAAATTCCGAAAACTTCGAGCTTCTCCCGGCTCACAATAAGAGGTATTGTGTTCACTCAGGGGAGGCTAAATCCACCAACAGTTTATCTGCTTTTTTCTGACGTTAGGCCCAGATTCTAATTGACAGATCATTATTCCTGGGTGTCCAGTAATCCTTCCCATTCATCACAGTGACCTGCTCGGCTCTCCCTCTCCTGACGGTTGAAAGTATGGTATTATACCAAGGAGGAATTTGAGGGCTAGTTTAGAGCCTGGCCTTATATTTTACTCCTGCTCCCCGTCTTACTCTTTCCCCGGCTACGTCAAACTTGAACTTCTGTGAACTTTTTATTATAGAACTGTGTGCGCTTTGATGTGCTGGCTTGTCAATGAGTCTTGTGTTATGAGGACGTGGTGGGGGATAGATGAGACAGTAAGGAGGGAAGGGAATTCGGGGGGTTTGCGCTGCATTGTCTGCTGGATGGAAAATGAGGTATTGCTGAGGTACTTTGCAGATGAAAGGTTCTCAGAGTTATTACTCTCAAAATGTTCTTCAAGACACATCGGGGCTGATTCTGAGTCGGACGCACCGCCGATGTCGGACGTAGTGGAGCCATTTATTCTTCTTCTGCGTATGCGTCAATGCGGCACCGCGCATGCATCCGGAAAGTGCCTGTGCGCACAGAGTCAGTGTTTTGCGATTGAGGCACACGGAGAGACGCTCGGTGACGTAAATGTGTTGAAAAAGTAGCGGTGACAGGGAGTGTAGGTAGTGCACGTACGGAGATGGTCGGTGATAGGGGATGCGCATACAGACGCCTGACCGCTCACATAGGAGGACGGAGAAAACACCTGCCATAGGGCTGGTGGAAATTTCGATGGTGCGTCTTTAGACAGTGTGGGGGGGAAAGGGGGTATATTTACTAAAGTGCGGGTTTTTAGAAGTGGAGTTGTTGCCCATAGCAACCAATCAGATTCTACTGATTTATCTAGCACCTTCTAGAAGATGATAGCTAGAATCTGATTGGTTGCTGTGGGCAACAACTCCACTTCTCAAAACTCTGCACGTTAGTAAATATGTTGTGCAAAACAAGTTCCAGAAGTTCCCAGGGAAGTGAAGGTGTCGCTCCTTTATCTGAAGGGCCGTATCTGGTCTATAGGCCTGATTCAGAGTTGTGCGCTAATCCCATCGCAGCTGCGATCCCGTACACAGGTACTGTGCGAAAATATGCAAATGTTGCAGGCGCCGAGCAATTTATTGGAGAATGCAGCTTTGTACATTCATGCATTTGGGTATAAAGGCGCAGCATTGGCCGCAGATCCTTCGATTATTGGTCTTCTGAGAATCCCTATGATCACGCAGAGCGCCTGCCGGAACAGAGATGCGGGAGCTATTTTTTACTGGATGCAGGATCCAGTCGCAGACAGAGAGATGTCCCGAAAACAATCGTGACATGCCTGTGTTTTTGTCACCGTCTCCCTTTTACCTGTTAATAAGTTTCACGCAGAATGGCAACGGGAACGTTTCTTACATACAGGGTCGCAGATGCAAGGCAGGACACGCCCCTGGAATGGTTGTGACTTTCCAAGCCCTACGTAACCAGGACCCAAGGTACCTGAAGCAGCTTCTGATTCCTTACTGCCCCACATCGCTTACTGCGCTGTGTAGATGAAGGACTATTTGCATTACCTAAATAGAATCTCCCCAAATTCATCTGTGGAATTGAGCTCTGCGCTCCGACTCTATGGAACTCGCTTCCCTGCACCGTTCGAGAGGCCTCCACTTTAGAATCATTCAAAAACAGACTCAAGACTCACCTGGTCCCTCACGCGTTTCACTAATCTCCCTTCACAAATGTTTCTCTTTTCTGTTAAGCTTATTTTGTATTTTGTGTTTTAAATGCAAATGTAAAACACTTTGAGTCCCATTGGGAGAAAATTGCTATATAAATAAAATAATAATAATTATTATTATAATAATAATAATAATAATAATAATAATAATATTTAACAGGATTCAATACAAATAACCTTAAATATTTTTCTCAACATGGTAGCCTTATGTCTGCCATAAAATATTTTTTTTATAGTTTTTTAACAGTGTAAAACATTTTTTTTTTTTTTTTTAAATAAAGTCCAAAACAAGAGAAAATGACTAGTGAGTTGCCCAGCAGCCGTTGTCACCTAAGGAGCCCTGGCACATTGTCAGTAAATGATGGCTTGGGGCAGGTTAGGCCTGCCGGTGTCATACGCCTGTGTTGGGACTCTAGGGGAAGTGGTTTAACACTTTGTGACAATACATGGAAGCACTTAATTCTGCACATTGAAAAAAGTATCCGTTTGCATAGGAGCAAAAGCAAAACACACATGAATTAATCTGTCAACCCATTCAGATTGTGGGGGGGGGGAGTTGGAGGGGGGAGTGGTGTCAGATTACCAGTAATTCCGACTGCAACTGTTTATTAATAATAGCCGGGAACGCTGCCGTCTTACGTATAGAGGGATCGTTTACTGAGAAGTAATAATCCAGTGTAATTGTGTCCCAAGTGTAACGCAATAAAAGTGTCGACGGCAGATTAAAAAAGTACATTCATAGTAACAATATGTTAAACCTCACATTAATATGTAAAAAAAAAAAAATCCTGAAATAAAATTGTAATCATATTAAATCTTAAAGGACCGTCTTCTCTTAATAATTACTGTATCAGATTCATATATCAAACTAATGGAGGACAGTAATGAACATCTAAAACGATCATTATCAGTGTAGGACCCATTGTTCATTACCTGCAGGTGGTTTGGGAAAGGATAAAAAGTCTTTCATCGATCCCTGGAGAAGGTGTACGCTACAATTCTGAGCCTGCAGATCTTGCCTAAAAATACTGGGGCTTATTAAATAGGCAAAGGCCCTGTCTCCTTTGTAAATACCCAATGTCACCGGATTTGGGGGCCTATTTATGAAGCTGATTTGATTATCGTGACTATTAAAAAAAAAAACGAACTCAGGAGAGATCAGATTTATAAAACGAATGCTCCAGACCGCAGTCCCCACTATATACTGAATGTAAGTCTCAGTTGCTATTATTATTATTATTATTATTATTTTTATTATTATTATTATTATTATTATTATTATTATTATTATTTTTATTATTATTATTATTATTATTTTTATTATTATTATTATTATTATTTTTATGAATTATTAGTATTAATGGATTATCACACCTAGCGATTTTGTGTACTGCGGATTTCTGGTCTTTTGCCATTCTGCGTCTTAATTTTTGTCTTGAGTCAGACTTGAGTCTCGCTTCGACTAGGGGGCAGAGACCGGGCTGGAATTGGCGTAACTTGCAGAAACTGGTCATCAATGTGAATGCGGTGGGTCTGGAGTGGCAACAAAAGTACAGTAAGGGGCATGTTCTGGGCATGTAGTATCAAGTTAAGACAAATATGGGCGGCGGAAAGTCTCAAGTGCAGTCACCTGATGTAGAAGCCATAGTTGATAGTGATGGCTGCGCGGATACTAATGGCTGCGTCTGATTGGACACAACTGTCAATTGTAGTAAAACCTCAGAAGCAGTGATGAAAAAGCAGAGAGTATGGTTAGCATTGCTACCTCACAGCACTGAGGTCTTGGGTTCAATTCCCACCACAGCCATATCTGTGTAGAGTGTATATGTTCTCCCAGTGCTTGCCTGGGCTCCCTCCAGGTGCTCCTGTTTCCTCCCACAATCCAAAAATATACTGGTAGGTTAACCATGGCCGGTTCCCCCATTACGTATGGTACGCAGCTGTGTAGGGCGCCACATAGTGAAGGGCGCCTCAGCTGCGTACCATGCGGGCCGCGGGCAGACTGTGTCTCTGTAACACAGCTGCACCGCGCGCGTAGCGCTGACAGGACGGAGTTCAGTCAGCACTACACAGTGACAAACACACAGCCGCCGGCAGCGTGTGTTTGCTTCAGCAGCTGATGAGAGTCAGACAGACTCTCTGCTGCTACTACTGGGGGCAATACAAGGGGGGATTACTACTGGGGGCACTACAAGGGGGGACTACTACTGGGGGCACTACAAGGGGGGTACTACTACTGGGGGCACTACAAGGGGGTGCTACTACAGGGGGCACTACGGGGGGGCTACTACTGGGGGCACTACAAGGGGGGACTACTACTGGGGGCACTGCATAGGGGGGGAACCTCCACTACAAGGGGCACTACAAGAGGGGGGACTACTACTAGGGGAACTACAAGGGGGGGAACCACTACTGGGGGCACTATATAAAGGGCAATACTGGGGGTACTGCATAGGGGGGGTACAATTGGGGCCACTGTTTAAATCGCACTGCATAAAGGGTACCACTATTGGGGGCACTGCATGGGGGGGACCACTACTGGGGGCACAAGGGGTGCTGCACAGGTGGGACCACTACTGGGGGCACTATATAAGGGGCTCTGCATAGGAGGGCGCCAAAAAATATACTCGCTTACCAAAAAATTTGGGCTAGGGCTGGCCCTGAGGTTAACAAAACCTTAGTGTGTACTTGTGTGTGCATGTAGAGTGTAAACTCCACTGGGGCAGGGATTGAATGACTGAATACTCTCTGTAAAGCAATGCAGAATATGTGTGTGCTATATAGATAACTGGCAATAGTAATAATAATTACAAAGTAATATAACACTGCAAGGAACCCTCATTTTACACAAATATACACTGAATCAAGTACAATTAGGGAAGGGGAACCCTGCCCATATTTATAAGTGTAGAAATAAAAAATATAAAATTGTGTCTGATTCACGGAGCAATTCTGATGCTCCAAGCCACTCGGGTATCTATAAGGTGTACTGTCCAACCAATAACTTCAATATGCTTCTATGGTGTGTTGCGATTTGTACCATTTTGTGTACTGTCCATGAAGACAAACCCAATCCAGTCTCATCTCAGCCAGAAACGACAAGGGAAGGGATCACAGAGCGAGATTCTCAGATATGACTGACTAAGAATAGGACGCAAAATGGGATTTTGTTTCAGACTGACTCTGAATAAAGGGCCTGATTCAGAGCCGGACGCAATTAGCGCTCGCTCGTCCTGAAAATAGGGGTGGCTATTCAAATGAACCGTTCGCTCTTTGCGGTCTGTTCATGCCTCTAGGTCTGAACGAGCGAACAAAACTTGCGGTCGTTTTTTGGAAAAATACGCCCCCTGGCCGCTCGTCATGTCCGCTATTTATTAGATTAATCGAGTACATCGACCAGCGTATGAACTGCTCGCTATTCTTGTGGTTGGTTTTTGCTACCACAATCTTGCGAGCAGTTTTGACTAGAAAATAACCCAGTGACGTGGTCAATGACGCTGCTGTATTAATTATGCACACCCATAAAACGCCCGTTTTGACCTTTAGGCACGCCTGCGATTGGATCTCCACTCCCCGTTTTCAAGCACCTTCCCCTGTTACCACCCACATACGCCTCCTCCTGTCACTCAAAATAGCAGGCATTCGCTATTTAGCGAACAAACGATTTTCGGCCGCACTGACTGGTTCGCGCATGCGCATTACGATCCGTACGCATGCGCAGTTGGCCAAACATCGCTCGGAACGAACGAGCAGCCGCTTACGAGCGGCTCTGAATCAGGCCCAAAGGCCATGATGAGGCCTGAAGTGCACCAGGGGTCACCTAGGCAGGTACATGGGTGAAGTGCTTAGATTCACCTGCTCAGTGACAAATCACCTCTGGAACTTATTTTTGAAATGTTGGTAACTATGATATTGTACAAACTTTAAAAAAAAAAAATCTGCAAACCTAAAAATATTCCAGCTAGCTCAGCTGTGGCTAGCTTCACAGGCCACGGAGTCAGAAAAAACTATTCTAGGTTTGCTGTTAGTTACAAGACACTTGCACCTGACGGGAACTTGACAAGTTAATTTCTTCTCCAGGCTGCCGAGGTCTCTGACCTGCCCGAGGGGGGTCAGGGAATGTTGTAAGAGATCTGCCCATACTTTGGCCTGTCTACTCCCTTTATAGCACTCTTAGGGTCAAGAGGCACCCAACACAAATTGGGCAGGGCAGAAGGGCCTAAGGCGTGTGTTTCAGCAAATTAAGCTAGTGGAGGGGAAGTGTTGACAGAGTTAGCCATGTATGTAGCCGCAGCCAAATTATTTTAGCTTTTCGAAAAAGTATGCTTGAAAATGTATATATGTTGCATGTAAAATGCCTGGGGTTCCCCAAATTCCTGTGTTAGTTTTGGATTACCAGATTCAAGTAAAAAAAAAAAAAAAAAAAAAAAAGACTCTACTAATTAATCTGTCTGTTGGAGTGTAATCAATGACCGAGCCCCGCCCACTGGTAGCCCGACTATTCACTTTCCATGCAGTGTTGGAGACCTTCGGATTAATATAATAAAATGGTACACTGCTGAGCACAGATATCGTGTAATCACAGGGCCATAATAACAATGGGTAGATGGAACTACAGCCCCAGGCCTCCACATAAAAATAGGCCCTTCACCATAATAGCCTGATGAATGCCAGCCATAAATTATAAGTATTATAACTGTATTTCTATTTACTTAACAAAATTGTGCAATTTTACGACCTTCATGCATTTAGGGAGACATTCAGGCTGATATTGTAGGGGGTGTACACGCCCACATGGCACTGGCCACACCCACACAGCACTGGCCACACCGCATTGGTCAGACTCACACAGCACTGGTGACACCCTCCTCCATGTCTCAAAATAGGTCTTTAATTAATTGTCCTAGGTCCATGTGGTCCTTAATCTGGCCTTGTGTAACCCATAGCAAGAAAGATTCCAGGAACTATCCCTGGTTGCTACAGGTTGAGTCTCCTATATCCAAATATTCCGAAATATGGATGAAACCTTTGCTTTTTGATGGTTCAATGTATACAAACTTTGGGCCTTATTCAGACCCGGTCGCAAGCGCTGAGCGCTCGCAACCGGGTCGATGTTTGCACACTGGGCATGCGCACATCGGAGCCGGCTACGGGTCTCGCACCAAAGGGGGTGAGCTGTCGATGGTGAGTGACAGCTCGCCCCGTTTGGGAGGCGGACAGGGGGGGTGGCCGGCCATATGGAGGCGTTCCCGACGGAACGCTTGCCGTGGGGGCGGCCTCACTGACATCAGCAATGATGAGAGCAGGAAGCTCAACCCAACCTTAGGGTCTCGTCGCAAGCCCCGATGGTCGCGATGGTCCTGACCATCGCGACCATCAACCTGGTCGCTTGCTAGAGCTAGTGACCAGGAGGCCGCACTTCACACCACAAGCGGCCGCCCTCATTCAGAGCGACCGCTTGTATCTAGCGATCGACTCTGAATGAGGGCCTTTGTCTAAGGCACAAATTATTAAAACTATAGTATAAAATTACCTTCAGGCTGTGAGTATAAGGTGTATGTGAAACATAACTGATTTTTCTGTATGTACACAAACTTTGTTTGAGCCACAAAATTATTGAAAATATTGTATAAAATTACCTGCAGGCTGTGTGTATAAGGTGTATATGAACCATAATGCATTCTGTGTGTATATTTGGGTCCCATTCCCAAGATATTTCATTAGGATCTGCAATTATTCCAAAATACGGAATATTCCGTTATCCAAAATACCCCTGGTCCCAAGCATTTTTGATATCGGAGACTCTGTATAACAACATGCAAGATTACAAATGATTGGATCATGAGATGAACAGTTGGCTTCTATTGGCCTTTTATATATAATAATCTGTATAGGACATTGGTACTATGAGACTAAACCGTTACACATTGAGGGCCTGATTTAGAATTGTGTGCAAACGCGATGGTTTATGTACAACTCCAATGGTTACCGATTGGCGCATGCACAGATTCTGTACAGTGCATGCGCCAATCTGTGTCTGCGACAACGGTCGCAGTGCTCCCTAAGCCATTTTTAGGGTGGGAAGGGGCGGCAATGGCGAGTGTCCAAGAGAACGGGGACATGTCGGCCCCATTTTCTGGGTGTGCTGAGGCCAGTGTCTTCCAACGCAGCGTCACTGGCACCGGCAGAGTGAATTTCACAGCCATCCTAAGTGACCTGAGTATTACTCAGATGACCGATGTGCACGCCAGTGATCCGATGGCTGCGTCCTCGGATGATACAGGTGTCTAAGTGCAATATAGCCTTTTATCTTCCCCAATGGAGTAAAGCAATGATGGACAATCTGATACTCTTCAAGGTCCACACATTACCCAACTTTCACAGAGCAGCACATTACCCTTAACTTTATAAATGAAAACATAGCCACAAAACAACTCGGCTCACCCTCATGGCCTCCCAAAATGCCTCTTACTTACTAAGTAGGACCTCCCACTTGCTCCACATTAACCCCACATGCCCTCAGACCCAAACTAGCCACACAATTCCCCCACTTTCACTCAGACCCTCATATGCCTTCAGATCCTATGTGTACTCTAACACTCTCCTACATGCCAATCAGACCTCCCTACATGCCACACTGACCTACCCCCATCAAACCTACCCGCATACCCCTCACAAGCCCATGAGACCTCACACACGCCTCTAATGGTGCATACACACGGTACTACCTGTACCACCAACGACTTGAAAGATATCTTTCAAAGATTTCGTTCAAAGATATCGTTCAAAGATCGTTCAAAGATCATTCAAAGATATCTTTCAGTGAGTCATCCTGCCACATCTCTGAACAGGCAAAGTTGACGATATCTTCCAAGTTGGCCTGCATGCATGGACAATGAAAGATATTGTTATCGTTCATGCGGGAACGCGCATTGTTGGTCGTTGGTAGATCGTTCACTGCATAAAAATTAATGATATGAACGATTTATCGTTGACTAATATCGTTATCGTTCATATTGCTCAAGAAAATCGTCCCATGTGTAGGCAGCATCACACCTGCTCCACCATTAGTTAGTTTATTCAATCCATAATTGCCTACATGTGCAGCATCTGTCCCTGTTTGTGCCCGGCGTCTGTCCCCATAATTGTATGCCCAGCATCTGCCCCTGTAAATGTGTGCCAGGTGTCTGTCCCCGTAAAAGTGTGCCCACCATCTGCCACAGTAAATGTGTGCCCGGCATCTGCCCCTATAAATGTGTTCCAGGTGTCTGTCACCATAAAAAATTTGTGCCCAGCTTCTGCCCCTATAAATGTGGGCCCAGCATCAGCTCCTATAAATTTGTGCCCAGCATCTGCCCCTATAAATGTGTGCCCAGCTTTTGCCCCTATAAATGTGGGCCCAGCATCAGCTACTATAAATGTGTGCCCAGCATCAGCCCCTATAAATGTGTGCCCATCATCTGCCTCTGTAAATGTGTGCCAGGTGTCTGTCCCCATAAATGTGTGCCCAGCATCTGCCACTGTATATGAGTGCCCGGAATCTGCCTCTGTAAATGTGTGCCTGGCGTCTGCCCCTATAAATATGTGCCCAGCATCTGCCCCTATAAATGTGTACCCAGCTTCTGCCCCTAATATTGTGTGCCCAGCATCTGCCCCTATAAATGAGTGCTCATCATCTGCCTTTGTAAATATGTGCCAGGTGTCTGTCCCTGTAAATGTGTGCCCAGCATCTGCCACTGTATATGAGTGCCCGGAATCTGCCTCTGCCTATACATGTGTACCCAGCATCAGGTCCTATATATACAGTCAGGTCCATAAATATTGGGACATTGACAGAATTTTCATATATTGGCCTCTATTCACCACCACAATGGCTTTGAAATGAAACAAACAAGATGTGCTTTAACTGCAGACTTTCAGATTTAATTTGAGGGTAATTACATCCAAATCAGATGAACGGTGTAGGAATTACAACGGTTTCTATATGTGCCTCCCACTTTTTAAGGGGCCAAAAGTAATGGGACAAACTAAACAATCCTAAATCTAACTTTCACTTTTTAATACTTTGTTGCAAAACCTTTGCAGGCAATTACAGCCTGAAGTCTGGAACGCATAGACATCACCAGACGCTGGGTTTCATCCCTGGTGATGCTCTGCCAGGCCTCTACTGCAAATGTCTTCAGTTCCTGCTTGTTCTTGGGGCATTTTCCCTTCAGTTTTGTCTTCATCAAGTGAAATGCATGCTCAATCGGATTCAGGTCAGGGGATTGACTTGGCCATTGCATAACATTCCACTTTTTAGCCTTAAAAAACTTTTTGGTTGCTTTTGCAGTATGCTTCGGGTCATTGTCCATCTGCACTGTGAAGCGCCGTCCAGTGAGTTCTGAAGCATTTGACTGAATATGAGCATATAATATTGCCTGAAACACTTCAGAATTCATTCTGCTGCTTTTGTCAGCAGTCACATCATCAATAAATACAAAGGGACTAGTTCCATTGGCTGCCATACATGCCCACGCCATGACACTACCACCACCATGCTTCACTGATGAGGTGATATGTTTTGGATCATGAGCAGTTCCTTTCCTTCTCCATACTCTTCTCTTCCCATCACTCTGGTACAAGTTGATCTTTGTCTCATCTGTCCATAGGATGTTGTTCCAAAACTGTAATGGCTTTTTTAGATGGTCTTCCTGTTTTTGAGGCTCACCAATGGTTTACATCTTGTGGTGAACCCTCTATATTCACTCTTGTGAAGTCTTCTCTTGATTGGTGACTTTGACACATATACACCTACCTCCTGGAGAGTGTTCTTGATTTGGCCAACTGTTGTGAAGGGGTTTTTCTTCACCAGGGAAATAATTCTTCTGTCATCCACCACAGTTGTTTTCCGGGGTCTTCCGGGTCTTTTGGTGTTGCTGAGCTCTCCGGTGCGTTCTTTCTTTTTAAGAATGTTCCAAACAGTTGATTTGGCCACACCTAATGTTTTTGCTATCTCTCTGATGGGTTTGTTTTGATTTTTCAGCCTAATGATGGCTTGCTTCACTGGTAGTGACAGCTCTTTGGATCTCATATTGAGAGTCGACAGCAACTGATTCCAAATGCAAATGTCACACCTAGAATCAACTCCAGACCTTTTACCTACTTAATTGATAATGAAATAACGAGGGAATAGCCCACACCTGTCCATGAAATAGCTTTTGAGTTGATAGTCCCATTACTTTTGGCCCCTTAAAAAGTGGGAGGCACATATAGAAACCGTTGTAATTCCTACACCGTTCACCTGATTTGGATGTAATTACCCTCAAATGAAATCTGAAAGTCTGCAGTTAAAGCACATCTTGTTTGTTTCATTTCAAAGCCATTGTGGTGGTGAATAGAGGCCAAAATATGAAAATTCTGTCAATGTCCCAATATTTATGGACCTGACTGTATGTGCTCAGCATCAGCTCCTACAAAGGTGGGCCCAGCATCAGCCCCTATAAACGTGTGCCCAGCATCTGTACCTATAAACGTGTGCCCGGTGTCAGTCCCTATAAATGTGTGTTAACCATCAGCCTCTAAAAACATGTGTGAGGTGTCAGCTTTTACATCACTTACTATATCTATGAGGAAGCTGAAGCAAGGTCAAAAATTCCTCATGGCTCTGCCGTGAAGGTGCCATGCAGGACAGAATGTATGTTAGGGGTAGTGTTACCTCCCCTTGCCCCCTTCCCCCCTGGCTATGTCACTGTGTCAGCCACTCTACAACCGTGCCATCCAAAATTTGATCACATTAATACCCCTTTCACATTGCAAAACGCGGTAGAATCCAGGATTTTGTACACGGGTACATCCAGGGTGTGACCCGGCTGAGACCCCTTTTACATTTGCGGCCCAACCCGGCAATGACGTCACGAAAGGCACATGCCGAGCCGGCTCTTAGAGTTGAGATCACCTCTAAGCAGCGGCTGTTCCTATGCTGTGGACGGGTCCCGGGGTTATCCCTTCACAGTACACTGTGAGCTGGGTTGAACCGGCGTTCAACCCTGCTCGTTACCCGGGTTTAAATGCCAGGTTGCAGAGTTATTTCAACTGGTCCCTTTCACCCGCGGTAACATGAAATAACCGGGGTTATTGCTGGCAGTGTGAGAGGGGTACAGGGGGGGATTGGCCATTAAAGTCAGCGGGATGTTTCCCGGTGGACCGACCAGACTATGGGGCCGCCTATCTCCACTCCCCAGTAGCACATCAATCACCCTGGGCCTTGTATGATTGACAGCCCCAACCCGCGAGCGGCCCCGCCCCCTGTAGCGTGTCTTTTGCGCTGGTCCTTCTTGGATGGTCGATACAGCCCCCACGTCACTATTCGGGGCCTTCATGGATAATTGACAGCCCGCCGGCAGCCCGGTGCCTGTCAGCAACCCCGCTGCTCTGTCATTAGTCTGTGCCTTCACAGGCACTAGCAGCCCGCCGGCCGCTGCCGCCCGCTTTGCCCATCCCACTGTGCCTCATTTTCACACACCGCTCAGTATAGGCTGCCCGTCACTGAGACTCAGAGACAGGCATCCTAGGCAGCCTATTTTTCCGAAAATACCGCGACTAGAGTGCGGATGGGATCCGCAGGGACAGAGCTTTATCGCAAGCTCTGTCCCTGCAAGGGATTTATAGTAAATCCCTGTGATATTGCCTGCATTCGCAATGCGAATTCACTCGGTAATATCACACTACAATCCGCATTCAATATTCGGATTGTAGCAAATAGAGCCCATAGAGAGTAAAGTCACACTTGCTAGGGTGCCTTTCCAAAGTGTATGCAACACTCAATGTAGATAGGAAAAAAGGATGGCACTCCATAGACTGATTCATGCCTTTTAAAACGGTCCTTTAATGAGCCAACGTTTCAGGGATTCCCCCCTTCGTCAGGGACAGCAGTTTTAGGAGTGACGTCCTTTTTCCTACCTATCTATCTATCTATCTATCTATCTATCTATCTATCTATCTATCTATCTATCTATCTATCTATCTATCGTAGCCTGGAACAGCTAGAGAAGGGTAGTGCTATAACTCCATTTCTTTTTAAAAGTGTTTATTAAAACTGCCCACGCACAAATTTCCCCAGAGGGGCTATAAACATTACCTGTATTACAATCCGCTGCTGTTGGTGAAATCTTCCCCTCTTCCTCACACCCTCTTTAGTCTCCCTCTTTCTCCATTTATACTCCCTCTCCTCCTATCTGTCTGTGTAATCCCTCTAGCACAGTCCTACCACTCCTTCCCTTTCCCTCTCGCCTTTACCTGCTGTATCCCCCTACTATGGTTCTAACTAAATTGACTTTGATATGTGCATTTGTATAAATGAAACGCTAATCTGTACTGGGGCAGGGACTGCTGTGTCTGATTGTATAGCTCTGCGTTATATGATGGGAATTAGTGCAAGGCTGTCCAAGTTGTGGCCCAGTATCGGAGTGGAGTGTTCCAGACTTGTTTGTGTTGCTTCTATGGGGGGAATTCAATTGAACACGCTATTGAATAGCGACGGGAGGGACTTCCGAAGCTATTCAATACACTGCGCTGTGTGGTCGGAGAATTGGCGGTTAACGGTTACCGGTTAACCGGCATTCTCTGACCAAAGTGCCGGGCGCGCAGCTGTTAGCGCAGCACTATGCAGAAGAACTGCTGTGCGCCTCGCACTTTGGTTGGACTTCTCCTCGCATCCCCAGGGTTAGCGTGACCAAACAGCGCAGTGTATTGAATAGCTTCGGGAGTCCCTCCTGTCGCTATTCAATAGCGCGTTCAATTGAATTCCCCCCTATGTGTCTGATAATGTTTCTCTAACTTACATTAGATAGAGTGGGTCAGCATAATAGGCTGACACTGCGCGATCTGTTGGATCTGTTAAGTCTGATTTATTATTCTGGCATCCAAGGAGGCAGCATCAGAACAACTACGTGATCATCGGACATCTGAGTAACCCTCTGATTCAGAGCCGCTCGTAAGCGGCTGCTCGTTCGCTCCGAGCGATGTTCGCACATCTGCGCATGCATATGGGTCGTAATGCGCAAGCGCCAACCAGTCAGTGCGATCGGAAATCGAGCGCTCGCCAAATAGCGAGTGCCTGCTAATTTGAGTGACAGGATGAGGCGTTTGTGGGTGGTAACAGGGGAAGGTGCTTGAAAACGGGGAGTGGAGATCCGAACGCAGGCGTGCCAAACGGTCAAAACGGGCGTTTTAAGGGTTGGCATAATTAACAAAGCAGCGTCATCGGCCACGTCACTTGGTTGTCTCTTAGCCTGAACTGCTCGCATGATTGCGGTAGGAAAATCCTACCACAAGCACTGCGAGCAGTTCAGACGCCTTTCGGTGTACTCGATTAATCAAATAAATAGCGGAGATGACGTAGGATGCGAGCGGCCTGGGGGCGTCTTTACAAAATAGCGAGTGCATGTTTCGTTCGCTCGCTCAGACATAGAGGCGTCAACAGACCGCAAAGAGCGAGCGCTCAATTTAAATAGCCGGCCCCTTTTTCTGAACGAGCGAGCGCAAATAGCGTCCGGCTCTGAATCAGGCCCACAGTGAGCAATCTTGCAGAAGGAGACCTGCACATGCACAGATCTTTAATCCCACCTACTTTGCTGTTGGCTTCGACTACGATTGATTTGCTGCTGCTTACATGAGGCCACTTCCACAGATTTTTCCAGTGCCACTTTTAATCCCCAATCTGCCCCTGGAGGGGTATTAGTGAAGAGTAAAGGAATGTGGATTTATTCATTCCTTTATAAAGTAGCCCTACATAAGCTAACCCTATATATATATAAGAATACAGGGTTAAAACGCCTGCACGCCATACTATCGTGGCAATCAGTGACACATCAGAAATCTCCGTGGAAATCTCAGCTGCAGATAGACTGTAAATCAAGGCTGGGTTTCCATGAGAAATAGATTGGACACAGAGACCTGAAGCTGCTGCCACTGTCAGACTCACGACAATAATACATTGTTAAACAAATATTCTAAATAACCATCTCCAACAATCGGAAATGAGCCCTCGACAAAGGCGGATGCTGCCTGCAACCAGCAGACACGACCAGAGATGAATGTTGGACATACGACCCCACAGGCGCCCCCAGTCTTAGAAGAAGCCAATATCTTATCCAGACTGGAAGGAGCACGTTCAGAGTGTGATCACCCTTCTGCCCTGAGGAAATTGCTTGTAAAGCGATTCTTAACCCCTCTCCAGGCAGCTTCCTCTTTAGATTTCCATTAAAACAATGGTGACCAAGAAAAAAAACAAAGTGTTTGTAATATTTTACTAATAAGAATGTTTGTTATCAGCGAAGCAGCTTCAAGACGTCAGGCGCTGTTTACCGCAGATATTTTATGCTGGTCGTGCAGCTTTTATTGTTTTCAAAAATACAAATGTTACATGAGAACATTGTAAATTCCCCCCATACGATAAAAAAAAAATGTCAGAGTTAGGTTAAGACCCCTAGACGTCATACTGGTGTGGGAGCCCATGCCAAACAGAGAAAAAAATATATATATAATACCAGGTTAGGGCAATCCGGTTCACTCAGCGCCCACTGAAGCCTAGACAGGAGCCACTCCTGACTCAGTGAAAGATTCCTAAACTCAACAGCCAGTTTCTCCCTCAGTTTGTACAGTGCCGGACTTTGAAAGAGTATATTACACCACTAAGGTGACCACACAGGGTACAACGTTGTCATTTTTCGTATTTACTGAACTACCAAGTCTATGGCCAGTTTCTGACCAATAGGGATGACTGTATGTTCAAGATTGGTTTGGTGAGTTGACTAAACTGTAGCACGGTTGGTGCAATGGTTAGCATTACTGCCTCACAGCACCGAGGTCTTGGATTCGGTTCCCACCATGGCTCTAACTGTGTGGAGTTTGTATGTCCTCCTCGTGCTTGCTGGATTTCCACAGTGTACCCCAGTTTCCCCCCACACACACACTCCAAAAACATACTGGTAGGTTAATGGGCTCTCAACAAAAATGATGTGGTAGGGACTATAGATTGTGAGCTCCGCTGGTGCAGGGACTGATGTGGTCCTATGGCCAAATATCCTCTGTATAGCGCTGTGTGTATATGTGTGCGCTATATAAGTAACTGGTAATAAATAGGTAAATGATGCCCAGGTATTGTGTCTGAATACAAACTAATGTCATCATCCATTTGCAGTAAGTCCAGCAGAAACCCAAGTGATCCCAAATGGAATTGGATTGGTCCTAAGTATCATTTGTGACTTACCACGCCCCTATAGACAGGTATGGTGATATTGGCTCGCCTCGAACCCAGTAATGTAATTGCAAACAAGCCAACGCGGCTCCTTACAGAGGAAGTCATCATCTTCCTCGTTGACCATTACGAGTCTGAAACAGCTGCTGCATAACGTCTCAGTAAACATAACGTCTGTTTCAGCTTCACGATATCACACCTTTGAGATGTGTAATAATAACCTGTGCCTTTAAATAACTGAATAAGACTTGTACTCCAGAACCAGATGAGTGAATCCTGTATAATGTTATTTACATACAGATATTTGCAATGGCTGAGATCAGGAATTTGGCAAACTCTGCCACGCTGCTGTTTCCACCGTCTCCAGACTTGTACAGCGTTCTGCTCTCATCCCCGGCAGTGAAGAGGTTAACTGGTGCTGCGCAGAAGGTAGAACACTTAGCAAACCCCTGGGTTTTCCATCTTCCAGGTTACTTACCCTATCCGTTCTGCCTGCCTCTAACATGCTTGTCTACCCCCCTGGGGTTCAGGTGTCACTCAGTCACGCCTTGTCCCCGGCTCATCAGCCTGATAAATGGAGTGAGTGATAGATAGGCCATTCAGAGTACTCAATAAGGACCACTGACAGGCACTGCTGCTTGGAATCAACAGCCCCCCGACATTGCCTTTCAAATCGGATGGGAATGGCGAGCTTCAGTTAGTGTTTATATCTATTATTGACAGTAAGAATGAGACCCACTTGCACTCACAATCATCATTGTTATTACTCTCCTTTGATTGTATAGCGGCAACGTATTCCGTAGCCCTGTACAATCAGAGAACCCACTTAGGAAAATCAGCTCTTGCCACGGTGGAGCATAGAGTGTAAGGGCCTGATTCAGGCCCGCTCGCGAGCGCTATGCGCTCGCAAGCGGGTCGATGGTGGCCCAGTGCGCATGTGCACGACGGAGCCGGCTCTGTCGTGCGCATGCGCGAGACCCGGATTGCGACGGGCAAACCGTCGCTCCGAGACTCGTACCAAAGGGGGCGTGCTGTCGATGTTGAGTGACAGCACGCCCCCTTTGGTGGGCGGGCCGGGGGAGTGGCTGCCCAAACGGAGGCGTTCCCATGTGAATGCCTGGATTTGGGGGCGGCCCCACTGACATCACGAGTGAAGTCAGTGCTAGAGATTTTGGCTCTGTGAGAGCCGAAATCTCTCTGGGGCTTGCGGCAACGAGACCCTACCACAAGGGTCTCGTCGTAAGCCCGATGGTCGCGATGGTCTTGACCATCGCGACCATCTTCCTGGCCGCTCGCTATAGCTGTGGGTGGTCACCCACAGCTATGCGAGCGGCCAGGAGTCCGCTCTAAAAAACAAGAAGGCCGGCCCTGATTCAGAGCGAGCGCTCTGTCAAAGCATCCGGCTCTGAATCAGGCCCTAAGTTCCGTACAGTAGGCACACAAACACACACCAGGGCCAGGTTAGTCACAAGACAGTTCATGTACCAGTATTATTTGGATCGTTGGATGAAACCGGAGCGCGCAATCAAGGAATGAACATAAAACTCCACAAGGATACCGCCATTGTGGGAGTTCAGGGCCTGATTCAGACCCGTTCGCTAGGATGCGTTCGCTCGCTCAATGCTTATGCAAATTCAGCAACACAGGCTATCGCACGGCAAGGCATTAGCTCACTGTCTTGGCGTGTGATCGCATTGTGTATGCAGACGCCCACCAGCCTGTCTTAAAACGCCCACTTGCGCACGTCATCTCCAGGAAGTGTATGAAACCATCGGACCCATACGCAGCACTTGTGGCTGACCATATCCTACCGCAAGCACTGTGAGCACTTAAGTGTAATATTTAACCAAGTGACTTGTACTATGACGCTGCCTCTTAATTATGCATGCATCTGAACCGGCGTTGAGACGCTCAGGCACGCCTGCATTTGCACCTCCACTCCCCCGTTTCTAGTGTCCAGCCTTTGTCACCACCCACAAACGGCTTCTCCTGTCACTCATTCAGCCGGGCTGTCTATGCGCTGCGAGCGAACGCTTTCCGATCGCTCGCACTGGTTCGCATGCGCATAATGCAAGCATCGTCTGGCTGCATGCGAACGCTTCTTAGCGAGCGGGTCTGAACCGGGCCGTCAGTCCCAAGCCCATCGGACAAGCAATGCTGACCACTCCGCCAGCTTAATTTAAAGGGACAATATTCTACATCTGAGACTGTGGTGTCTTCTTGACTGTATTTATATGAATGCGGGTACAGAGTTATATTTGGACATATAAGGCGTCTGCCTGTAGGCTCCTGAAGGACAAGGATTCCTCAGTAAAGTAATGCTCAGGCCCATCTAGAGGGCCTGAGCATTCCTATGGGCCCCAAAGTTCCGAGGAGGATGCCAACTGCCAGTATTTATTGTAGGAGTATTGGAACAGCGCCACTTCGGCACAACAATAGGAACAAATGAAAACTTCAGTAAAGCCCCCTAGTCTCCCCCCCCCCATAGTGTGGACGGGGGAATACTACAGCAGTATGCATGCGCTCGATGACATATGGTCTAGAAGTAAGCGCTGCACCATCGGAGTTGCAGCAGTCATTGGGATTCTGGAAGGAACAGCGCAGCTTTATTACATCCCGCCATCGCTACCTCGTCCGAGTGCGGCATTAGTTTATGTCAGATTAGTAAGTTAGTTATGATTAGGGGAGTCCCAAAGGGGATGCAGTCAGGATGCCGACGGTCTAAATCCCGACCGTCAGCATCCCAACTGTGTAATCCCGGCAAGTGTCTAATGACCGGCTTCAAAATCCCGACTCCTGTCATTAGACCCACGCTGGGAGCCCGACATCCGGCTTACCGATCGAAGGTAAGCCGGGCGCGGACAGCCGCGGGGGGAGATGGAGGTTTAGGTTAGGGGCTCCCGGGGGGAACATAGGGTTAGGCACCCCCCCCAGGAGGTTAGGGTTAGGCTAGAGGAAGGGAGCGTTAGGGTTAGGCAGCCCCAGGGGGAGGTTAGGGTTAGGCACTCCCCCCCGGGAGACTCAGTGTTAGGCTGCGGCGAAGGGGGGGGGGTTTAGGCACAGAAGGGGATTAGGGTTATGCACTTGGGGGGGAGGTTAGGGTTAGGCACCCCTAAGGGAGGGTTAGGGGGGGAGGTTAGGTTAGTAAATAGAAAAAAATACCTGTCGGGATCTCACTGCCTGGCTTCCACTGTCGGGATTTGAACCGCCGGCCGTAAACCATACTGATCCCGTCCCAAAGACATCAGTGCTCTGGGCAATAAGATTCCTGTTGCCGGCCCTGGTATTGCCACTTATATTATAACTGCCTCCACCCGTTGCGTAATGTGTAACATGTGGAAGCTTATTAAAGACGAATTGCCGTTCACAGTATATAAAGTTATTTTATTATTATTATTATTATTATAATTTGATTGGTGGAACACTAAGGCACAAGTGTAGTCTTTCAGTTCCACCAAATGACCCCAGAGACTAGCCTGTGAGTTGTTGATGTATACAGAGTTGAGCGATTATCAGTAAACCGCGCATTTGTTACGGTACATGACCATAGTTGTTCGCAGCGACTTTTTACCCACAGAGTGATTAATAGTCAGGGAATATTGGGGGAGGTAACAGGGAGTGGCGGCAAGGAATGCCGGCATCTCGCGACCATTACAGGGGGCGTGTCACACCCTGCAACTGCGATCCCGTAAAAATTAGCACCAGTGGCGGCATTAGCGCACGACTCTGAATCAGGCCATTAATCCGCACTGATGCTGGTCTGCCTCTACTATTTTATTGTTAAATGACGGCGGAGCTCTCTATATATCTCATGAACTATCTGTGTTGCTGTATAGAGTGGTCTAGGAAGGCGCAATGCTGTCAGGATCAGAATCACTGCACAGCGCACAGAGGTTGAAGCCAAGGCCATTATAGCACAGGCTGCACATGGAATCATTGAGGAAAACATGGCGCTTAGTAGATGCATGCGTCTCCGGCATGTAAAGGGTTAGGTGGTCCTGTCTGCTCTGGGCATTCCTCTCCCATGCTTCAGCATCTGAAGTCTCCCAGCTGGCTTCCCCTTGCTCTGCTCCCGTCCATCCAAGCGTTGCAATGAAAACACAAGGAGGAGAGTGGAGTATTTGTGGAGGGGACCTTCAAACGCTGCCAGGCTAATTAAAAGAGCAGGCCCCCAGAGCATGTTATCGGATCTGGAATGAAGGAAGGGAGATCTTCACTGGGATCAGGGTGTGTTTGTTTGGTTTTAATTTAAATTCCTTTTGAAGGGATATGTTCATGTAAGGCAGAGAGCAAACCTAGCTGCTGCCTAGTCAGACAGCACCAGCTCCAACAGTTTTGGAGTTGTGAATCTAGATTGGATGATGGGCCAGCATTTGCATGGCTAAAACACAACTTTTATGTACAGTGATTTGTTCCGCCGTCTTAATTAGGACAGCTGACATGTATCTTACATTTACATACTTGGGAACTAATCCATAACTCTACACTTAGACAAGGCCCAACCTCATGCCTCCCAACATGACACATTCCATGAGGGACCTAATGCTCTGCTCCTGGGCTTCCCTCTTCATTCATGATTTCCATCACCTGTGCTGAAACACCTTTCTTACTAAATTACTAGCTCAACACACCTCTACCCAAACTTCTACACATTCACCACACCTCTACAAGTACACAGGACCCAACCCACACCTTTACACATACAATGGAAACCAACCCACACCTCTACACATACACAGGACCCAACCCCCACCTCTACACATACACAGGACCCAACCCATACCTCATCACACACACAGGACACAACCCACATCTCTACATATACACAGGACCCAACCCACACCTCTACACATACACAGGACACAACCCACTCCTCTACACATACACAGGACCCAACCCATACCTCTACACACACACAGGACACAACCCACATCTCTACATATACACAGGACCCAACCCACACCTCTACACATACACGGGACCCAACCCACACCTCTATACATCCACAGGACCCAACCCACACCTCTACACATACACAGGACCCAACCCACACCTCTACACATACACAGGACCCAACGCACACCTCTAAACACACACAGGACCCAACCCACACCTCTACACACACACAGGACCCAACCCACACCTCTACACATAAACAGGACCCAACCCACACCTCTACACTAACGATACTGCTTTAGAACCTCTATGCACTCCTGTCTATACCTTCGGATATCCTGCCTATAAACCTCTAAGGATGATGCTATTTTGCGTACGCAGTCATACAGTAAATAAAGACTCCAGACCTAGAACTTGTGGTTCCAAAGCACAAAGTATTATTCAAGTAAAAGTACAGTCAGTTACACGCTATGATCTAAGTACAATTTAGCGCAAAGGAATTATACAGACCCAAGTACATTTATACATACGCAGCGCTCTGGACCACATGTAGGCATTGGCAAGAAACCCCCCGTCAATCAGCATTCAGCACAAAGACTAGAAACCCAGGGTCAGAGCACACATATTTATACCCCCCCAGAAATAGACAACACAATAGAGAAGTTTGTTGCTAATACCATTGGTCCTAAAGGAGAGGGCATATGTTACAAGGCATCTAACAGGTTGGTTCAAATAGACACAGTCCAGCCTCTAACAACTGGTGGTCTCTGGTTTCCCGCCGCATGCAAATCCTAACAGTTGGTCATATAATGTACATTTTGTTGCTTGAAGTCTCTGCGGTCCATAAGTTGAGAATGCATGTTGCGATCTCTACATCGATATTACCGGAATACTGGTGAAAGAGTACGCATCAGTACAATACCAAATATGGCTTACTTATCACGTATAAAACCTTAGTTACCAAATAATCTTTATTTCACAGAAATTATAATAAATGAACATACTTGAATCTTATACCTTAAAGCTTATGGAACCTTGTATGTGAATATGTAATGTGTGAGTATGCGAGGTTTGATGTAATGATGCTAGTTAACTTAGGGCAGATGCGTGTGCATGAAGCTAATATTCAGCGTTTTCATACAGGATCTTATGCATTCGCTAATATGCGACTAGTTAACAGCGCAATTGTGCGTATTAATGTGTGTATGAGAAATGGTGAAAGCTGCAGTCGCATGATGCTAATAGTAATATCGCCACATGTACTTAAGTGTGAGTTTATCTAAAATGGTGCTTGGGCGGCCATTTGCAAAATGGGGTCTTGCAATTTCATTTCCAAGATGGCGTCTTGCGGCCAGTCGCAAGATGGCGTCGCTGCAATTCAATTTTAAACTGATCTTGTCTCAGCCAATTATCCAGCTTCAACAGTCCACCCTTTGATAGCGAACAACATGCTATCACAATCTGATTTTAAAATATAATTTAGGCTTACATTTATATAATATTTTAGTGTTATTATGGGATGGCACAAGGTGGTTCTTAATCCATCAATAATGTGTCTCTGAGTGGGGACATAAAACTACTATTATACGCACATCGCGGATCTTGGAAGATCATGTGAAAGGTGTGGGGATACACCAGTCCTATAAAGGCAGTCTTGAAGGGGAATTTGAGACTTTACATTATCTGAGGTGTTTTAAAAATAAAATTTCAATAATACATTCTATGCAGGTCTAAATATAATACATTAAATGATGGTATTTCCTAGTTCAGGGTTGTAATGCAGTTCTGTATTTACCTCGGTATGCATACTGACCACCATCATAATTTAGTTCTTTCGTTTTACTCTACTTTTACATTTTCCACACTTCAACACAATAGGAACACACCGGACACATATGCCAATTATTATGATGACAATCAGTATAAGGATTAAGAATTTGCCTATGCTGGCGATCACTTCCTGGACCCATTCCCCTAGACCTGAGAACCATTTCACTGGGTTCGGCCATGAAACCCATCCTTCTATCTTCTCCCCTACTTCAGCCACTGAAGCATTATGGTTCTTACGAAATTCCCATTTTAGCTGTAGAATTTCATCCATCTTTCGGTCTATCACCTCCTTGGGGTCGCTGGTATCATTGGTGACATAGGTGCAACATTTTACTCCAAATTGGGTGGCCAATGTTACGCAATACCCTCCAGTAACAGCAGTTAAATAATTTAACACTAGCCTGTGTTGCACCAGTTCTTTCTTGTACGCTTGCAATTCTCTCCCTGTATACCTGAATGTGTCATCGTACATCTTGGTGATATTATCTATCAATTTAGCAAGTTCCTGAATATATCTAAAATTTTATGTACCCCTAGCGATCCTGGTGGGATCCAATGTGACTAAAACTTGAAAGCCAGTTGTCTCACTAATTAACTGAGTGGCTTTATGCATGTCACCAGGTATCATATTTCGTTTGCCTCTGTGTTCATATTGCATGTGAAGATATGGTATACCAAGCATTTCAACATGTGTGAGGGTCATAACTTCTGGGCCTACTCTTCCCAGGTAACACAAACCTTCGGAACTCGGGGAGAGACACTTATACGCTTTTCTTCCACATATAAAATATACATTATCAGGGAGAACATAAGGAATAGTATGCATCATTATCATTAAGCACATTTCCCTTGCAAACAATCCTATTTCTGGGTCTTCCATCTGGTACATGCAAGTCTCTGGCTGTATTATTTTAGCACAATAACCATCTGTCACCTTACCAATAATTTCTTTGGTGGAACTCAATGTATACCGGTACCTAAAATGTCTCCCACTAGATTTAATTGTGCGTAACAGATCATGGTTTATGGACTCATTATCAGCTCTTTGTGAGAAGGTCATCGTCTGATTATTCCCTGTCACTTCCCAACTCCCGGGTTCATTGGGGTTGGTTATGTTTAAACACAAAAGTGATCTATCTACTTGGAATTGATAGAGTTTGAAATGAGGTGGTTTGGATGAGAGGAATTTTCCATCCAATGTTTTCCCTTTTGTAATTCTAAAATTTCCGTGATATTCAGCGGAAATGGCACCAACCCTACATTATGCTGTCCCTGTGGCACATGTGAACACACCCAGCAATCAGTTTGATTTAACACTTTGCCTACCATGCTATGATAATCCTCTAAAGGATACCCACCCCAGTACGGTTTATATTTAGGCTGGCACCGTTGGATACAGTTCTCATCAACTAGGGACCCACAAAGCTCACAAATACAGGAATCTTCAGACGTTAAACCTCCACGCCGTCCCCGAGTATCCAGAATAACAGCTCTCTTAACAATAACAGTACTAAGATTGGTCAGACACTCCCCTGATTGGCATTGCACTCCTTCTGACTCCACTCCATCAGCACTGCCATCAACTCCCCTCTCCACAATTGGTCCCCCTTCACAGAAACCAGACATTCCCAAACCAACCAGGATGGTGAACACTCTAAAAGAGAATACGAAAATGAACACAGCAGGCCCGTCCATTGCCACAACAAGACCTGCAAATTTCTATTAGTTCAGGTATCTCACTACGACCTTTTCAATCCTCCCGGAACAAGCTCTGGAGCGACAGGTCCACGCTATCAGCCTTGTCTCCGACTTGTTTTTACACCGGTTGATTGACCTTTTTGCAGTGAGTGGAATGGACCCAGGTATCTCTCTCAGCCACCTTCAAAGATGTAGTACTTGTCAGCAGCACCTGGTATGGACCTTCCCACCGATCAGTCAAACAACCTGAATGCAAGAAACTTCTGATCATAACATATTCTCCTGGTTCAACATCATGACAGTTAGTTTCAGGCATATCATTGGACAACAATTTCAGTTTCTGCTGCTGTTGCTTTAACTGCTTACTCATTGATATAAGATACTTTACATTTACCTCGTTGTTACCCTTCAAGTCTTCCTGTGGACTTATAATCAAATGAGGTTGTCTACCGAACAGTATTTCAAATGGGGACAGATTTAGAGGGGGTCTAGGAGTGCTCCTTATGCTATGTAGGACCAAAGGTAACGCTTCTGGCCATCCTAGTCCAGTCTCTGCCATGATTTTACTTAACTAATTTTTAATAGTCCCATTCATAATCTCTACCTTGGCACTGGCTTGCGGTCGGTAGCGTGTGTGAAGTCGGCTATTAATACCAATCAGCTTACACATATTTTGAAAAACATCACCTGTGAAATGAGTACCTCTATTACTCTCAATGATTTTAGGGATACCGTATCTGCATACAAATTCCTGAACTATTTTCTTGGCAGTAAACGCAGCAGTATTAGTGGCCGCTGGGTAGGCCTCAACCCAATTAGAAAATACATCAGTGCACACTAATACATAGTTAAGATTCCTGCAGGGTGGTAATTGGATGAAATCAATTTGTATCACCTGGAAAGGTCCATCAGTCGGTGGAATGTGGGACGGTTCGGTAGGAATCGCTTTCCCTATCTTCTTCCTCAAGCAGGTCAGACAGGACATTGCTATCTTTTCTGCTTGTGAAGAAAAACCTGGTGCGCACCAGTATGCTCTCACCAACTTGCACATACCTTGCTTTCCCAGATGAGTCACACCGTGTGCTGCCACAGCCAGGCTGGGGTAATATGCCTTGGGGGCTACTGGCTTACCTTGTCTGCCCGGAGGACTCTTGCCCACATCCCTTGGACTTCCAAATGGACTTTTCCTGAATTGAACACAAATTTTGCATCTCAATTAATTTCAGAATATCAATTGTTTGGAAAGACATCATTTTTTCAGTGGGAGAAAACATTTTTAACCCTGCTGCCCATTTTGCAGCTTCATCGGCTCTGTTGTTGCCCAGTGACACCGGATCATCCTCACATGTATGGGCTTTACACTTGATTACTGCCACCGCTTTGGATTGCTTCTAAAAGATGTTTTATGTGTCAGGAATGTGCAACTGGTGTGCCTTCTGCTGTCATAAAATTTCTCAGACGCCATAGAGCCCCGAAATCGTGCACCACCCCGAACGCGTACCTCGAGTCAGTGTAAATGTTAGCAGATTTGCCTGCTGCCAGTTCACACGCTCTAGTTAGTGCTACTAACTCTGCCACCTGGGCTGAGTGAGGAGGACCAAGAGGTTTAGCTTCTATGATGTCTGTGTCATTTACAACAGCATAACCTGTACATAATTCACCTGTGTCTGTTTGTCTATGACAACTCCCACCTGTGTAAAAAGTCACATCTACATTCTCTAAAGGTGTGTCGTGTGTCAGGTCTAGCAGTAAAGGTCTGATTCAGATATTCCATACAATCGTGTGTATCATTATGTCCGCTGAACTCAGCTCCCGCCAGCAACTCGTCTCCTTCCACCCTTTGTACATCATGTTGTACATATGGTAAATACGTTGCTGGATTCAGCGTGCTGCAATGTTTAACAGTGATGTTTGCAGGTGCGATTAGAGCTAGTTCCCATTTGGTAAACCTAGCCGAAGAGACGTGTCTGGTTTGAGCAGAATTCAGCAGAGCAGATACAGCGTGGGGAGTGTATACAATCATATAATGACCCAATACTACGTCCTCACTTTTACTCACCAATAGAGCGGTAGCTGCTACACTTCTCAAACAGGTGGGGAGTGATCTCACCACAGTGTCCAATTGGGCACTGTAGTATGCTACGGGGCTACTGGAATCACCATGTTTTTGTGTAAGGACACCTGCAGCACATTCATCGGCTTCCGTACAATACAAATCAAAAGGTTTTTCATAATCAGGTTTTCCCAATGCAGGTGCTTTTGTCAGACTATCCTTAAGATTAAGGAAAGCCTGCTCTGATTCCTCTGTGTGTATGACACGATCGGGCTTTGAGGAAGAGACTAATTCCTGTAAAGGCAAGGCCAAAATAGAAAAACCTGGGATCCACATTCTACAGTATCCACACATTCCCAAGAAGGTACGAATTTTCTGTTGATTCTGCGGCAGTGTCATGTTCTGTATGGCCTGGATTCTATCATTTGTGAGATGTTTTAACCCCTGGGTTAGGCAGTGTCCCAAATATTTTACTCTGGATTGACACGGCTTTAGTTTGTCCTTAGCCACCTTGTGTCCTGTATGCGAGAGATGAAGCAACAACAGTTTAGTATCATTCAAACATGACATAAATGAATCAGAACACAGCAATAAATCGTCCACATATTGAAATAGAACAGATCCATTGGCAGGTTGAAAAGATTGTAAACAGTCGTGCAATGCCTGGGAAAAGATACTGGGGCTGTCTATTAAACCTTGGGGCAACCGTGTCCATGAATATTGTACACCTCTGTATGTAAATGCGAATAGATACTGACAGTCAGGGTGGAGAGGCACAGAGAAGAAAGCAGAACAGAGGTCAATGACAGTGAAATGGGTTGCATTTGGTGGGATCTGCATCAGGATGACAGCTGGATTTGGCACTACGGGGAATTGGCTCTCTATACGACCTTATTAACACCTCTAAGGTCTTGTACCAGCCTATAACCCCTCCCACCACTCTTTTTCACCGGAAAGACGGAACTGTTGGCTACACTAGCTGTACGGACTAAAATTCCCTGTTGCAATAATCGTGAAACATTGGAAAAAACCCTAATTCTACCTCCTGTTTTAGTGGGTACTGGGGAATTTTTGGAGCTTGCCTACCGCTTTTTAAATTTACCATTACAGGGCTTACGTTTGCCATTAATCCAGTGTCCTGTCCATCCTTAGTCCAAAGGGAATCTGGAATTTGGGACATTTGATCTACCTGGGATGGATTTTCATTTAAACTGGTAGAGTGATACATTATCCTTTGGGGAGTGTCCAACATATCCCGCACCTTGCGCGCAACTCTCTCAGGGATATCTAAAAATACACCCTCAGGGGTGCAATATATAACACATCCCATTTTACATAACAACTACAAGTCTATCCAGCAGGTTAGTAGTAGCCGCAGCAGCCAAAAGAAAAGAATGCCTGGTATGCAACGGCCCAATAGTAACCTCTGTGGACTTTATAAAAGGATAATGTTCCACTTTACCTGTTACACCCATTGTTGGTACTGTCTCGTTGGTCACCTGTAAATTAACGGGAGATTTTATCACTGACCTGGTCGCCCCTGTGTCTACAAGAAAAGGATATTCAGTACCAGCTACATCAACCATCATGACCGGTTCTTCCCTAGTACTTCCCGTTAACCTGACTATCTGTAGATTACAGGTATGACCTGACCCCTAGCGTTGGCTACCATTCTCCAATAAAGCATTAACGTCCACAATTGGAGCTGGTGCCTGCTGGATATTTACTGTTCTCTGTGCATATCCCTTAGGGGATATCCAGGTACTCTCTGGTTTGGGGGTCCTACCCTTTTTTCTTTGCAGTTTCTAATTAAATGTCCTGGCTGGTTACAAATAAAACATATTCGTGGATCGGATGAAGACACGGGTTGTTGTGAGGTTTGAGCAGGGGGAAAAGGTGGTGGATATGGGTAGGGATATGGAAGATAAGGGTATTGTGGGGGATTTGAAGTTTGTGAGTAGTTCCTACCTATATATCTGTCTGTTATTACCCAGTTTTGTTCTATTAATATTTACAATTGTACAGGGTTAGTAGAATAGAGCTGTGTTTGCTGTTGCGTGGGATTAGTGAGGGCATATAACTGTTCAGGTGTAACTGTACTTGCACCTCCATCCACATAAGGTGGGGGTGGTGTGCGTGAACTGCTGGCAATACCTTCCGCAACGCTATCTTGCTGCACGTGCGTGTCATTTTGTGACTCGCCCGCATTGCAATTCAGCGTCGCGGATGTATTCTCTGGCAATGCGCTCGCAACGCTAGTTTGCGTCGCTTGTGCATTCTTAAGCCACGCATCCCCTTCATGCTGCCACAACTTTAAACATTCATAATATTTGACCTTTTTCTCTCGGGAGCACATCAGACTGATGTGATCCCGGACATTATCTAATACATCTTTATCAAAACTACCAATTCTGGGAAACGAACTAACACTCTTAATCGTCATTTTAAACCATACATCACAATACCTTATTGCATAAGTACCGTACTTAGTATGCATAATACGACGGGCCGATCCAAGCGGCGCTTCCATTAGCAGCACATCATTGTCTAACATCTCTATTGTTTGCATGGCTCCCATTCTGAGACAACTCCTACGTTTTTCAATAAAGATTTAAACTGGTGAAAGTCAAGATACTTTCACTTACCTGTGGACGATTTAAATGGCCGCGCCCACACACCTGCGGAGATTTGAAGAAGGCGGCTCCACACACCCGGATAAAATTTAAGAAGGCTACTTCTACACCTATGGAAGTTTAAGTCGGCTACTTCCACGCACCTCTCTACAACAAAGACAACATGTACACCTGCTACTGTGTGTAGAACGGTAAGCTGCTTACCGAGCAGCTAGCACTTAGCCCTTAAAGGTCATACGGTACCTCTAACTTTAGGGAACAAGTTACCCCTACCAACAAATACTCACTGTTACACACTTTTTTCCTGCGCAGAAAAATACACGTTGACCCAGATATTGATAGCAATTGAAAAAGAATGTAAACCTCAACGGCTTTGTTTAAACACGTCTACACATACACAGGACACAACCCACTCCTCTACACATACACAGGAGCCAACCCACACCTCTACACATACACAGGACCCAACCCACACCTCTACATATACACAGGACCCTACCCACACCTCTACACATACACAGGACCCAACCCATACCTCTACACACACACAGGACACAACACATCTCTACATATACACAGGACCCAACCCACACCTCTACACATACACGGGACCCAACCCACACCTCTATACATCCACAGGACTCAACCCACACCTCTACACATACACAGGACCCAACCCACGCCTCTACACATACACAGGACCCAACCCACACCTCTACACATACACAGGACCCAACCCACACCTCTACACATACAAAGGACCCAACTCACATTCTACACATACACAGGACTCAACCCACACCTTTACACATACACAGGACCCAACCCGCACTTCTACACATACACAGGAACCAACCCAGACCTCTACACATACACAGGACCCAACCCACATCTCTACACACACAGGACACAACCCACACCTCTACACATACACAGGACCCAACACACACCTTTACACATACACAGGACCCAACTCACACCTCTACACATACACAGGACCCAACGCACACCTCTACACATACACAGGATCCAACCCACACCTCTACACATACACAGGACCCCACCCACACTTATACACATACACAGGACCCAAACCACACCACTACACATACACAGGACCCAACCCACACCTCTACACATACACAGGACCAAACCCACACCTCTACACATACACAGGACCCAACCCACACCTCTACACATACACAGGACCTAACCCACACCTCTACACATACACAGGACCCAACCCACACCTCTACATATACACAGGACCCAACCCACACCTCTACATATACACAGGACCCAACCCACACCTCTACACATACACAGGACCCTACCCACACCTCTACACATACACAGGACCCAACCCACATCTCTACACATACACAGGACCCAAGCCACTCTCTACACATACCTAGGACCCAACCCACACCTCTACACATACACAGGACCCTACCCACACCTCTACAGATACACAGTATCCAACTCACACCTGTACACATACAAAGGACCCAACCCACTCCTCTACACATACACAGGACCCAACCCACACCTCTACACATACACAGGACCCAACCCACACCTCTACACATACACAGGACCCAACCCACACCTCTACACATACAAAGGACCCAACTCACACCTCTACATATACACAGGACTCAACCCACACCTCTACACATACACAGGACCCAACCCACTCCTCTACACATACACAGGACCCAACCCACACCTCTACACATAAACTGGACCCAACCCACACCTCTACACATACACAGGACCCAACCCACACCTCTACACATACAAAGGACTCAACCCTCACCTCTACACATACACAGGACCCGAGCCACTCCTCTACACATACACAGGACCCAACCCACACTTCTACACATACACAGGACCCAACCCACACCTCTACATATACACAGGACTCAACTCACACCTCTACACATACACAGGACTCAACCCCCACCTCTACACATACACAGGACCCAACCCACACCTCTACACATACACAGGACCCAACCCACACCTCTACACATACACTGGACCCAACCCACATCTCTACACACACACAGGACCCAACCCACACCTCTACATATCCACAGGTCCCAACACACACCTCTACACATACACAGACCCACTCCTCTACACATACACAGGACCCAACTCACACCTCTACACATACACAGGACCCAACCCACACCTCTACACATACACAGGACCCAACCCACACCTCTACACATACACAGGACCCAACCCACACCTCTACACATACACAGGACCCAACCCACACCTCTACACATACACAGGATCCAACCCACACCTCTACACATACACAGGACCCAACCCACACCTCTACACGTACACAGGACCCAACCCACACCTCTACACATACACAGGACCCAACCCACACCTCTACATATACACAGGACCCAACCCACACCTCTACACATACACAGGACCCAACCCAATATATCCACATGAAAACAGAAGGATCTCTGCTTGCGCACAATTCAGCATCGCTCGAAATTTCATCTACATGCCCTCACCGATCTTAGCCTAAGTGCGACCCCCTTCCTTTTCCTCGCAGTTACGCACATTGACCCGCAAGAGGAGGTGATGTGACTCTGTATCACTCGTAGATGCTTTAGATCATTTTATTTGCCGGTAAACCACGCATGTTAAAAGTACCTTCCAGCTCCCGCATTTGCAGAGGAACTATAAGTTCTAGGTTTCGTCTTTAGTTCCACTTAAAAAAATTAATAAAAACAATAATACTAACTAAAAATTTAAAAAATATATAAAACATAATGAAAAAATAAGTTTAATATTATTTATTGGTGAAATAATCTTTTACTTGAATAAAACTTTTTTTCTTTGAATATTTCCTGCTGTTGCCATCCTGAGATGATGATAGCGAAAGTGGGCAACTTTCCCCTAGTAATAACACAACAGTAGCCATCCACCTGTGTTCTATGGAGATAGAGCTTTTCTTAGCTTAATATATAGAGTCTATGGGGGCCAAAATTTAGTTAGCCCCACGAACTACAGTTGGGGACATATTTAGATGTACCGTTCAATACTTGTTTGATGTTTATGGGAACTCCCGTATGCAGAGCGCACTTCTGGGTACTACGGTGGGTACAACATTCCTTATTTTTGCAACCTGCGTCGCGGCTACATGAATGGGCCCCTTAGAGGTATATTTACTAAAGTGTGGGGTGTTTAGAAGTGGAGATGTTGCCCATAGCAACCACTCAGATTCTACTCACAAAAGAAAACATATATGTACATGGATAAACATATACACACGTGTATATGTTTTTTGTCTTTTTGTGTTTTTTCATCTGTGTATTATGTTGATATTAAATATATTATTCTTTTATTGAGAGAAGCCTTGTTATATTAAGTTATCAGTCAACCAATACCTTTACATCCATGCAAAAAAAGTTTGATGCATATATTCACCTCCTAGTCGCAGTCCTATATATACATATGTACAGGTGTATGTGTGTGTAGTGTACACGTGTGTATATGTTTAACCATGTACACCATGGTTAAACCATGTTTTCTTTTGTGAGGGTGCTCCTTTTTGGGCCAGCTGGTAACTGAACATTTGGACTTTCAGCAGCCTAGGTAGGTGAACCTAGCGCAAAGATAGTAGTCACACTAATGACTACATCTATATAGTCAGATTCTACTTAACATTTATCTAGCACCTTATAGAAGATAATAGCTAGAATCTGATTGGTTGCTATGGGCAACATCTCCACTTCTAAAAACCCGCACTTTAGTATTAAATATACCCCTTAGAGTTAGTAGAAAAGCAATCTAAAATGTGCAAAATTGCATCATGGCAAAAATCATGTTGTGTTGCAAATTTATAAAGAAGATATAGAGTTAGGGTTTGATACCTGAACACTAAATGGCAGCGTAAATATAAAGCCGGGCTGTATTTTATCTACATGCAATAATAAAATCTGCATCACAACTTGGCTTACCTGGTGTAAATTTGCACCTTTAGCTGGATTTTTCATGTGGAAGCCTAAGGAACAAGTGTCATGAAAGTTCCACTGGAGGAACTGTCAGACCAGGTGACACTAAGGACACGCTGTATGGCGGCAGCCAGGACCCAGTCATGCTCATACTACCCAACCTGATAAGAAAGGTTGGCAACCGGTCAAAATACATTTCTTTGATTTTTTAATAAAGTCATTTATTGATGGCTACCTTTTTACTGACACATCAGAGATCGTAGGTAAGGGAATTACAACCCTACAAGCAGACGTCTCTGCAGTCAAAAGCAGTGCTCCCAGAATCCTTTTCTTCTCTCGCCTCTGTTGTTATAATGATGAGAAGCACAAGCCCCAAGAGGAAGACCCAGGAACGATGACAAAGGGGGAAGACATTTTTCCACGCTCATTCACATGAAGACAATTTCACGGCCACTGGAGTGTACAGCCAGTAATACAGCTGGGAGGGATCTCCCTCTCCCTGGTGCATAGTGGTGTCTGCTCATTCTTCAGCAGGAATAAATGCTTGAAGAAGAGTGAGTGATGTCTTTGTTGGCCAAAGATAATCTGTATTTATGTGTCGGTGACGGCTCTAGGCCCACTCTGCCCTGAGCCTATGGTGTCCCTCAGAAATAGATGTTTCCACCAACAACATCCTTTATTGGTGTCCTTACTTATGAGCATTAAATCTATTTAAAAGATGTACTGTATTACTTATTGTATTATTTGGCTGCAGCCCCTCCTCACCCATGTATCCGCTGGGTAATGCTCTTTCATTTAGTACCAAGAGAACCTTCTAAATGCTAGTTGATTGGAGTGGCAAAATAATGATGTGTGGTGTGTACTTAATGGGTCATCTGATTGGTTGGCTGCTATGGCCAATCAGGCGCGCTGCAATCACTGTCTACCTCCCCAGGCTTGAAGGATCCTGATGTTGGTGTCCTACAGGCATAATTATTGAACAACACCAACAGCCAGGGGTGCATAGGGGGGAATGGGGGGAGACACACTGAAAAATGTGATGTGAGGTGATATCAGGTCCCGGTTCTTTGTTAGAGTACAGAGAGGTTAGGAGTCAGGCAAGACCGTATACAATCTGCTTCAAACTTCGTATGCTGATTTTATTTATGTATAATACAACAACAACCAGGAAATAAACAATACCTTATAATGACAATTTACAATAAATGTTTCAACACACCTACTGGAGTACCAGACTTTAAACTGAACAAAAGTTTTATTTAACAGAAACACTTGAAGGGTTGAGTGCCCTCTTCCTCAGCTGTCACAGTCCAGGCTAGGACCTGTGGGACTGAAAGGGTTAGCCCAACAATTTAAGAACACATATATATATATTGTAACGGTATCATATAACGTGACTTCACAAAACACTTTGGTAACTACAGTAACTATATACAGTATATATATGAACTCCTTTGTCCTCGCTACCCAATTACCCTCCCTGCATGCATGCAAGTTATGTCCAGTAAATGAGATCAGCGCTTACTGTTTAGGTGGTGCACTTTAGCTGGGTTGCCCGGGTTAACTGGTTTAGAGATCGTCCAGGCCCCTGTATTTTGTTTTATAACTATGCTCGAGCACTGGCTCTACCTCCAACAGATCCTAGTTTTGCAGGTTAACAATGTCTTGCAGTATGGACTAGAGTCTTTGAGTATTAGTTGTGAAGCCCAGTAGTCCTTCCTCAGCTGGTCAATGTTATATAACACTGTCAGAATGGATGAGGCTGTCCACTCTCCTTCCTCTCCTCCGGAGGGGAAGGTCCGCCTGGTTCCGCCCACCTTGTAGGAAGGGAAGGTCACTTCACAGCCTGCCTCCGGGCTATGCTGCCGCCCACTGCCCACCTCCTTTTTTCAGTCACACATGGACAGAAGTTCCCTCCGGCCATTCCCACTGATTGGAAGCCGGTCTTCATCGTCAGTAGCTGCTGAACCATCTGCCGTTCACAACTGTCCCGCAGGTGAGCGCCACAGTGCAGGTCTCTACTCCGAGAGCGCTCTGGCTTTCTCACAATTGTCACTGAGTCCCTCTTTTCACTCTTGGGACCGAATCCCTGGATGTCTCCTAAACAGCCAGTGCATGGTTCTACATATCCCCATGAGCTTTTAATGACCCCATAGTCATATTTATATATGTATGCATGTCCATGATATGGGGTATCACAGGTGGTTCTGGGCCTTTCCGGGGCCTTGCAAAGACATAAGTTCAGTTTGTCCCCAAGTGGCATGGTTCCATGCAACGTCCCTTTTAAACAATAAATGTACATTTATGTAGTTCTGTGCGCTTTTAAAATTTTCTATATTTATTGATAAAGATACTGAGATTAAGTGCTAGCTAAATACAACACATTCCATATTCCCCTAATGGCCACCCTAATCCTTCAAATAGCAACAAGAGTTTATTTGTATAGTAACATTACTTCAACTGTCTAATAAATACAGTATATGCCGTTTATCCTGATACTAGCTGCTGCCTGCGTCTTCGCTCACGATTAAATCGCTTCCGCCAACGATTTTTTTATTTGATTTGACATATTTGTCAGATCTGTCAGATGAACGATTTGAACGATGCGCGTTCCCGATGGTCAAATAACGATATCTGACATCTGATGTGTTTGCAGTCAGACTTGGATGATTTCCATTCATTTTAATGCAGTCAAAAATCGGTCAATCGTTCAAATCTTTGGTAAAAATCGTTCAAATCGTTCATCTAACAGATCTGACAAATCTGACCGTGTGTATGCTGGAATATACGTATAAATGAGGTCAGTAAAGAAACAGGGTGTGAGGTAACAAAATGGCCGACTAGTGTTGTTGTTTTTTTCTCTTTCTTAATCTGTTGCTGATGCTGGGCTTCCACAAACCTCGATTTGTTGAGCCCCAACTTTTCCCAGTCTGGTCATTAATTAACCACATTATCTAATAACTTGTCCGCAGAACAAAAGAGCTGCCTCACAGCTGAGATGAATGTTTACAGCCCTTTCAAGTACGAATGGGTTAATCTTTCAATGCAATTTGCTGAGGAACCCCCGTCTACCAGCGGTTAAAGGTTGATTTATTTAAGGGCTATTATGATACCTCAATGCCAAAGGTGTTTCTTTCTTCTTAAAGGGGTTTTTAACTAGTTTAATAGAAGTCGGTTTGTATAGGGCAGGCCCCTGCCCTGCTGGGACATTGTCTGCAGTAAATTGAGAAGCAGCGTTGGGCTGTATGGAGTGAAAGTGGAGTTGCCCGCCAACCACTGGGATGATCACTCAGTTTGCCACTAATACCAGCTAAAGCGGGGACAAGAATGGGACTGGAGAAAAAGAGGGATAATGATGCTTTACCCCCCCTCCCCCGCCACGGTTACCGGTATTTACTGACTGCTTGGTTGCAGTTCGGAGCACTGCCCCCTACCCTGCTAGGAACAATGGCAGCGTGAAATTCACTTCTCATCTTGAGGCACTCCATAGGGTTTGGTTAAAAGGATCCCATTCCCTTGGATGCAGCAGGGGAGGTTACAGTCTTGCTATCGCAGTCCTGTCCTCAGTTTTGCAGCGATATTGTCACTGTGGAATTTTGCAGCCACGTTTGGACACGACCAGGTCTGTAGTTAAGGTTTCAGCTGCTGCAGGCCATCATGGACGAAGATGACCCCAATTACAGCAGTAATTGTGTAGCCTGTTACTCCTCGCTTTCGACTGCTGCAAAATGTTAACTGCACAGACAAAGCTTATGAAATTAAAGGGCTGCCGCTTGTTATAATTATCCCCATATAGTTTTATTTCAGGGCATGGATGGAGAGAAGCCAGGACTGCAGGACTAGACTGGGCAGGTCATTCAGGTATTCTGTGAACGGAAAGTATGTCGTGGATAAGACACTTGACTGGACAATAGTCAACGTAGTCGGGCATCACATTTCCTATCATATTCCCTTCCATAAAATATGTTATTACCATTGGCGTCAAGATGGTGGTTAGGGCGAATCCTAATTACCCTGGCCCAGACTTGCCTGGGGGACCCAGGCTACCTATGAAAGAAGAGTGATGGCCATCGATGGAAAATAGTTTTACCATCGATGGATGTTCACCAGTGGTGATCATCGAGCGCAGAGGTTCGCTGTCTGATGGCTGCCACGGTCTGCGTAAGAGTGATCGGAGGCCATCGATGGTCCAGCCATGGATGCTTTCCTCCTGCTAGTTTAAATACCATCAACCATTGTTGTTTAACCCGTTGATGGCCATCCATAATGCCCCTTTTTTGATGCATGGCCACGGATCCTATGCTTGCCCACTCTCTCCGTATAGACACCACGGCCTGCAGTAGGTCTTAGCGACCATGAATATAGCCTATATAGCTTCAGGGTGGAAACTGCTCTCACTTTCTGCTAAGAGGTTGCTCTAGAGGGGGTCTGAAAAGAGAGATCCCCACAGGTGCTAGCCCAGGGGAGGCCATTTCTCTATTAAAATGTGAACAGTGCTGGCTCTTTATGTCTTTCTGAAGACCTAAGTGCATTTGTTTACCTAAGGGTTGAGGTGTATTCTCTATTTGAGTGTACACACCAGTAATTTACACAGTAGGAAGTGTGGCCCTGATTCAGAGCCGGACGCTATTTGCGGTCGTTCGTTCACAAAAAAGGGGTGGCTATTCAAATGAACCGTTCGCTCTTTGCGGTCTGTTGCCGCCTCTATGTCTGAACGAGCGAACAAAACTTGCGGCCGTAATTTTGAAAAATACGCCCCCTGGCCGCTCGCACCACACGTCATGTCCGCTATTTAATAGATTAATCGAGTACATCGAACAGCGTATGAACTGCTCGCTATTCTTGTGGCTGGTTTTTCCTACCGCTATCTTGCGAGCAGTTCTGACTATAAAACAACCAAGTGACGTGGTCAATGACGCTGCTGTATTAATTATGCACACACTTAAAACGCCCGTTTTGACCTTTAAGCACGCCTGCGTTCTGAATTCCACTCCCGTTTTCAAACACCTTCCCCTGTTACCACCCACATACGCCTCCTCCTGTCACTCAAAATAGCAGGCATTCGCTATATAGCGAACAAACGATTTTCGGCCGCACTGACTGGTTCGCGCATGCGTATTACAATCTGTACGCATGCGCAGATGTGCGAACATCGCTCGGAACGAGCGAACGGCCGCTTACGAGCGGCTCTGAATGAGACCCCTGTATACTCAGTATACATGTGATTATACTTGTCCTATAGAAAACTCATGTCACTCTTATTGTATCAATACAATAAGGCTCATTTGTGGGCGTAGGATTTCCCTGTGCAGTAAACTGTTTGCAAAGCCAACAAGCGTAGCCGCTGATTTACACAGTATTATCACCCATTCTATTTTTTTACATCAATTATTTCATTACCAAATGTTATTTACACAAGCAGACCATTTCCTCACCGACTAAATGGGTCAAGGTGGATGGTGTAATGCCATAGTAAAACCTCATACCTCTTACATGTCTTATTAACGACTACCTTTAAAAAGGAAAAGTGGAGGTGTGGCCATAGCAACCAATCGGTTTTTAGCTATCATATTCTACAAGATGGAATCTGACTGGAACTTACATTTCTATTTTTGTGCAGATACCTTTCTTATTCAAACGTTTCATTTGTACATTGCTGGACTCACTTTACATATTCAGAGGTCTATGTACAGTACTAAGCCTTGGAGAGAGAGGTAAAGTGGAAGTAGATAAAGTACCAACCAATCAGCTCCTAACTGTCACTTTACAGGCTGTGTTTGAAAAATGTCAGCAGCTGATTAGTTGGTACTTTTGGCCTGATTCAGCACGAATTGCAATTTGCAATCGCAGCTGCCTAATCGAATGCAATGAAGCTGCGAAAATATCCTAATGCCTGCCAAAGCTCAGCCAGCATAGAGACGCCCACTGCTGCTTTCTCACATCTGTAACACCTTGCAGTCCTGCGTATACATCGGTAACATCGACGCACAACGGCCCGTCACGCACAATTACATCATCTCTGACCCGTCACAGAAATTGCAAGTCTCGTCGCACGCAGTGAGTACTCACGTTGCGTATGCAAACGCAGAGGCTAATTTATGCACGCTCAGGGAACGGCGTTCTAATGGACAGACACGCCTGCTTTTCTCTGACCACTCCCCCGTCCCCACCCCTAAATGCTCGCACAGCATGTCAATCACTCCACGATGGACCCCTATCTGCATGCATAATCGTAGTGCGATCGCCGCACACTCGCAGTGCATCCTATACGCTTATGCGCAATGACTAACAATCGCTCAATCTGCTTCCGTAGAAGATCATTAAATGAATCCTATTCACATAGCATCTGCCTATTTCAGAGCAGTATTAGATGGAACTTTAGAAACCGCTCTAAAGCTGGGTGCACACTATACATTGTGCTGTACGATCTATCGTTCTGACTCAGGTCGGAACTATATATCGTATAGTGTGTACGCCCCATTCATTGTTCACCTGCTGTTCTGCACATCAGATGGGATGATACATTGAACGGCGCGGTGCTGTTACATGCAGCATGTAACGATACATTGTGCCATTATACGCCGGATCATGCAGTGTGTACAGCGCGCGTGATGTATTGTTACAGCGCATCGCACCATCATATAGTACGTTACATACTTGTGTTTCTGCACTTTCGTGTTATGCAGTCTAAGGGGTAAATTTACTAAGATGGGAGTTCTATTAAGAAGTGATGTTGCCCATAGCAACCAATCAGATTCCAGGTATTATCTTCTAGAAGGTGCTAGATAAATAAGAAGTAGAATCTGATTGGCTGCTATGGGCAACATCACTTCTTAATAGAACTCCCCAGAGAATACATGTGTGTTCTAAGATAATATTTTATAGTTTTTGGACTGGTAGAATGGTGAGGCGGAACCAAAACCTATAACAGTATGAATGCTTTATATATCACTCACTGCATGCACAAGCTTACTGTCCCTTTATTCAATTAATTAATAAAAACACTTACTGGTTTGTATACTCTTTCTAGCAGATTTTACTGGCCCTGTTTATTATCTGCCCGCCCACCCCCCGATAAATAACAATTAATAGTGCATTGTTTAGCTATTTAACAATGCTTGCTTGACAAGACAGTGCCTCTGAGAAAAGTGGCATTCCCAGCGAAGCACTTTCCCCATTGTGAAGTCTTTCAGTGAAGGTCCTCACTTTAAGGGGTCTATTTACTAAGCAGTGTTAGGAGACAGAGTGAAAAGTGATAAGGTGCCAGTCAATCAGCTCCCAACTGTCATTTTTCAAACACAGCCTGTGAGATGGCAGTTAGGAGCTGATTGGCTGGCACCTTATCACTTTTCACTCTGTCTCCTAACACTGCTTAGTAAATAGACCCCTAAATGCTTGCAGTAGTGGAGAGGGATCCGCAAAATCCTCTCCAGTGATACCGTAGCACATGCATGCTACAATGGCTAAGGAAATCGCAAGATGGCGATAACTAATGGGGCCAAGCTTAGAAAAGATAAGCTTTTCATAGCTTGTTACATTTGACCAGACCGCAGTCCCCATTTTAAAAAAACTAGTGCTGCGGTCATCAGTGTTAATTTTCCTAAAGCAATGGATAGCTTTCAGGCTTTGTTAAATAGGCTAGTTGCTTAAATTGTGCGGAAACTGCCAATTTAACTTGGGGAAATTAGTTAACATATAGTGCTGTAAAAGGAAGTGCTGACATATTTAATAAGTCAGTACTCATTCTCCCCACGATTGGTTTTCCCGCCATTTTATCTCATCCTCATTAGGAGCTCACATCCATCTCATTTAACTGAGATAAACAGATTGTGCAAGTTAACATATACTTTGCTCAATATCTGAAGTAAACTGCATTGAAATACTTTACTTTTAATTAGTACATCTTCCCCTTTAAGTAACCATCTTTAATCAAAACATTTACCTAATGAGTTCAAAAGTAAAATGGCTGCCTCCTTCAGTTTCTGTATGAGGGAAATGAGGGTATTGTAATAATCAGTCATTTATATAATTATTAGATATAATTTATATGAATATAGCATTATGCATGTGTATGTTCACTTTTTCCTTCCTGCCACCATTATTTGCAGGGAATTTACTCTGTCTGAGCGCTGGTACAGTTTTCTCCTCAAACAATAGTTTTCCTCACCCAGCACTATTCACATTTTCACTCTCCCCCCCCTAAATGTCTCTTTTTGTTTGTGGTCACTTGACCAGAAAATGTCTGACATCTGCTTTCTATGATGTTTGGTTCTGCTTGTCAAAGACACATTTATGAATCCAGAATGCCCCACTGAGGGTATCCAGCAGGAACCTAGCAGCTGAAATGAACCTCTCTCCGCAGGAGGATTCCTAGGACAAGGCAGCCGGAATCCTGACATTCCAGAGGAAAGAACACAACTGCGGCCATTTTTAAAAGGACAGCACTAAACAATAGTAACATTTACAAAAATAAAACTAAACAAAAAAAGTGCAATGACTATGAATGAAGCAAACACAGGATGGAATTTGATGGAGACAAATCAAGAAGATAGACTACTGTATATCCTGAGGTCTCATTGTTTGATGTTCTAATTTAATGCAGATGAGACCTATATTTCAGGTCATGACTGGATTAGTAAACATATGTGCAATTTATCCAATAACATCCATTTTCATCACCATAGATGCCTTGCACGTTCTCATGGGCCATAATCTTTTTTTTTAAGTGTTTTATGTGTCCCAGTGGATGTGCAAATTTACAAAGTTCTGCATCACATCATGAACAAGTACTGTCAGTTTTTGTTAATTATATATTACCAGTTATTTATATAGTGGAGCTTACAATCTATATTCCCTACCACATGGACACACGTACTCACTAGGGCCAATTTTATGTCGGGAGACAATTAACTGACCTGGATATTATTGGGATTGTGGGTGGAAACCGGAGCACCCAGAGAAAACCCACGCAAGCTCTGGGAAAACATACAAACTCCACACAGATAGAGCAGTGGTGGGAATCAAACCCAAACCACAGTGCTGTGAGGCAACAATGCTAACCATTACACCAACCATGCTGCCCATATCTCGATATTGATTCGGGTAACCATTTTTCTGAATCTATTTCCATTTGTCAATTTGGGCCTGATTCAGAGCCACACACAATCACGTATAGTTAAAAAATTTGTTGCCACTGAACATGGCCGAAGATTTCCCCTTTCAGTGCATGCGTTACACAGAGCGTGCGGACAAAGCGCTGTTGCGATCGACACATTCGGTATAAAAATTTTTTTGAGGAAAAGTGACTGGCGTGACTGGGAGGTGGCTACAAATGCATGCCTATCAGCGGGCGTGTTATGGGAGTGTCATGGACACACAGCCACTGGCATCGGAGGCTGTGGTCAGACAGAGACACTGCACCTGCCAGCGCACGGGTGCTAAAAGCGGGCATCTCAGTCCTTGCACATTTGGCTGCACGGATGTACACAAGGGAAAGAGTTGGTATAGGCATTTGTATACATTTGCAGATGGGGGACCGCCAATAGACGCTGCAGCGTGCGCTTCTGCCTGCGACTTAGAATCAGGCCATTTACCTCATATTTGCTGACTTTTTACCAATGCCAACCAAGAGAGGCTGGCAGAGAGGCCCAGGTGGGAGATGCTGAGGGCATTTTGCAGTGAAACACGTCATGGCGGCCCCACTCCCCCACGGTGCCGTGCTGAGATTTTTGCGGTATTGTGCAGTGTGCGGCGGGACCGCATTGATGCAATACACTGCAAATTGGGTCACTAAGCCCCCGTGCCACTTCTCTGGGAAAGTGGGTGGATCAGTCCTCTCTAGGGTGGTACTTTCCAAATAAAATAACTCCCCAAAGAAGTATGCAGCATTTCAGTCTAAATCAAGTCAAATGCGATAAATATTTACTAAATATATGGAAAAAATGTTTCTTAGATGAAACACGGTTAACGTACAATCGCTGCAAAAGTTCTCCTGAGCACGATTTCTTGTTACATGCTCGTCTAAATAAATAAATATATCCTGTCTTTTTGGGTGTATTGCTGAGATGGTGCAGGCGCTGGTTTGAGTGTACATGTCAGCGGGCGTCTTATAAAGCACCCTCATGCGCTTTGGGAACAAGGTGCTAAAGTGTGTTTTGGGGGGGTTGGTGAAAACAAAGATATTATTGTTCCTTAAGTATATTCCCCCCCCTACCTATTAATTACCACCCGTGAGGTGAAGTAGCACATCAAAGCACAGGCAGTCACAGATTAACACCTCTCCAGGGCTAATTCCTTTCATTAGACCTTAAATGTCACTCACTCGCCTCCTCCACCCTCCTCATTCATAAACACAAGTCCAGATAAGGGACAGTTTGCCGTCGGTGTCCAGGGAGGGTTTATTCTCCCCTTTGTGGAGAGTTATGGTACCACTCCTCTATATACAGCAATCCATCTCTAGCCTTCTCCCTAGTGACATGTTAGCCAGCCCTGATTAAAGACTACTTCTGGATACCAAATTGGTTAAATCCCCCACCTGTTCAGATTGGAAACATTGTTTCTACAAGCAAACAAGGGCAATTATTTCTTATCTACGGGCATTTTGCTAACAGTTGTTCTTGCCGTCCTACTGTCGTCAGCCTATTTTCTCCCAGTCGCTGTTCTGAGGATCCAGTAGAATTGTTACAGGCCACTCAGCATTACAAAAAAAAAAAATGGCTAAACTTCAAACTATAAGGACAAATGGAAGGGGCGGGGCATTGTGTCATTTGGCCCCACCCCCTGCGACGCAGTGGTGCGAATTGTGGCTTCACTGAGAATTACAACATCGTACCCCCATTCCTTTCCATGGCACCAGGAAGTACCTGGGATGCGCGAGTCTACCAAACAATTGGAGAGAATAGGTAAGTACGAGTGTATTGTTGTACTTACAGCGGCGGATTAAGCCTGCTTGGAACTGCCGATTCGCCAGTCGGAAACACCGATCGGTGGGCATCGGTAATCACGATCCGTTGGGGAATCGGGGAAATTCTTCATGTTAAAAATCCTTGATTAGCTGACCCCGCTCATATTTTGGTCGGGATCGGCACGTCAGTGAAATCCAACATGATGGATTTCAACGATACCCCGAACCCGGCATCTGGGGATCTGGGAAATGCGATCATTTGTTGCAGATGTATGGGACCGATAACTTGTGGGGGCGCCTACCAATACAATAGTCAATATGATATGCTGGTAGTCTTATTAAAAAGTATAATATGTAATATGTAACACTCCCAGCACTACAAATGTTTTAAACACACATAGGATCCCCAGATCTTACTATGTTCACATTATGACATAGTGCCCACCACACTGATGATGTACTGTAGCTGAGTGGAGGTCCCTGGCGACCGCCCCTTCCCGCTGTGTTGTTAATCTGGCACTGGTGGCTTATCCCTTGTCTGTTTTCCACCCCATTTTACTAGCAGAAGTTGATAGGGTAGAGACCACACATATTGCTTTGAAAGACAATTGGATAAAAATAATAAATATTCAACAACCAACAACACAGAGCAATAATCCAGGAGATGCTGGGCACACCCCTTAGTGATGCAAACGGTGTTACGCCCCTTGATGGGTAGGCCACACCCCCTTTTCGGGAGCGCGGGTGTCAATTCCCTATTTGCATCCTGGAAATGTTGGGAGGTATGGAATCCTAGTACCCTATAGTATAATAAATCAATCAAAGTACCCTCCTCTAGTATAATAAACCAATCATAGTGCCCCCTGTTGTGTAATAAATTAAGCCTAGTACCCCATAGTATAATACATCAAAGTGCCCTCCTCTAGTATAATAAAGCAATCAAAGTGCCCTCCTCTAGTATAATAAATCAATCATAGTGCCCAACGTTGTATAATAAATGAATGATATTGCAGCCGTAGTATAATGTACACACCCTATACTCTCAGGGAAGGAAGTAAAATTTATATTAGGGTAAAGAGGAGGGAGGTGGGGGCACTATTTAGGATTGCGCTATGCCCTTCCACAGTTCTGATTGGTGAATGGCCAGCTCTATCCATCAATCATTTTTCCTGTTGTTTAACCATGTTCTGTAAATGTGATGCATTTCCTGTTCATTGCTGAATGAACAACTGGGGATTTATTAATTAACAGTAATACAATAATTGAATGAAATTATATAAACATGCTGTGGCGGTGTTTTAGCCAGATTAGTAGGTACTGCACGTTTACATCACACAAAAATCATGCTCGGGCCTTGCTACATGTCTGCACCGACGGAGCCTGTCACTTCCATGTCGCCATGGGAACAGGGAGGCCTGCACATATGGAGACCCCACAGTAGGCCGCTTTGCCGTGTGATTAATCTGCCTCAGACATAACGACAGCCACTAGTAACACGCCCTTTGTGTAATCTGATCCCGCTATTACTGGGAGCTCAGTACATGTGATCTTCATCAACCAAGGGCCTGTATAATACGGCTGCCGTCATTTCTATCATGGTGATTGCTCAGGCTGTAAAGACCACCCTCCGTTACGTTTAGGTCCCAAGTAAGCAAAGGAATAATAGGACCCTATTGCCACTTATCCTCTTCATTTTAGGAGAGTCAGTTATGGGAAAATAAGCTTTGTTAGGCAGAGCCCATGTAGACCATATGGGGACCTAGGCCAGGTACTGGTTTGGGTCCCCTCCCTCTCCGTGGGGTATATTTACTAAAGTGCGGGTTTTTAGAAATGGAGATTTTGCCCATAACAACCAATCAGATTCTAGCTATTATATTTTGAAGAGTAGTTAGTTAAATGTTAAGTAGAATCTGATTGGTTGCTATGGGCAACATCTCCACTCCTAAAAACCTGCATTTTATTAAATGAGTAAAAAAAAAAACCCACAAAAACAACAGTACGTGTTAATCTGGGCCTCTCTGTAACCGCCGGGCCAAAGGCGTGAGTGTAGGTCTGCAGTGGATGATCCTGCTGGGTTGTGAGGTAAGGATTTTGGGAGAAAAATGGGAACTGCCCCGATAAACACAGGGACAACATAGCAGGTGCTTAGTAGCTGGATAAGAGTTGAACGTAAAAGATGACCATTTGCGGAATCGGTATGAAATGCCGCCGGCCCCGATTCCCGGCAGCGGCAGCCCGACACTGGAACAGATCCAGGCAGCGGCAGCCCGACAGCGCTGGAAATCCTGATCGTCCCTAGGTAAGTATTAACTAACCTAACCTACCCCCCTAACCCTCCCGTAGGGGTGCCTAACCCTAACCTCCCCCCCAAGTGCCTATCCCTAATCCCCCCTCTAAGTGCCTAACACCCCCTTCCCCGCTGCTTAAACCTTAGTCCCCCAGGGGGGGGGGGGGCGCTTACCCTAACCTCCCCCCGGGGGTGCCTAACCCTCCCCCCCTAGCCTAACCCTAACCTCCTGGGGGGTGCTTAACCCTAAGTCCCCCCCGGGAGCCCTAACCCTCCCTCCCCGCGGCTGTCCACTCGCGGTGCCCGGCATCCCGTCGTCGGGGAATGAGTGGCATCTACATCTAGACGCTGGGCATTTCACCCTCGCCGTAATATGACAGTCGGGAAGCCGGCTGTCAGTATAATGTCAGCCGGCTTCCCGATTGCATCCCCCATTTGCTTATAAATATGCTTTTGCGCACTTACCTTTCCAAAGCTGAAAATTCCTGTAACCCTAAACACAGCGTTATGTTATGGCAAATATTTATTTATGAACAATTAATAGCATTACAAAGGGCTTCACAGAGAATATATAACCATTGACATTAGTCCCTGCTCAAATGGAACGAACAATCTATGTCCCCTCCCACATACACAGACACTGAGGTTCATTATAGCCAAATTACCTACCAGGATATGGTTTAGATGTAAGAGGAAACACATGCAAACACAGTGAGAACATACAAACTGCACACCAACAGAGCCCTGTTCAGAATGTAACCCCTGACTCAATGCTGGCCACTGGCGACAGTGCTACCCCTACTTATATGATTAATAACACATTAAAAAGGAAGAAAAAAATGACCAAAGTTGCGTTAGACAGCCAGGGACATGTCTGCCATTTTGCTCATGATTGTTCCAATGTAACTACGACATTTAAAATGAATGTGAACAAGAATAAACTGCATTATAAAAAAAAAGTGTCATTATGTTTAACTTGTTGTACTAGGCATAATGTCATTGTCTCAGAGCATGAATGTGTATATGAAACTTGTATTGTTGGATCAGCCTGCAGCATATGACCAGAATGGTAATGAAATAGGAATTAGAAGAATTCAGGCAACAGATTCATTAGGGGTAAGAAGGAGCTGTGAATTCCACACACCAGGCATTTCAGCACAACCAGGGCACAAACAAAGGGGCTGCCATGCCTGAACTCACATTTTTGTGTTATTTATGAGTTTGGGAATGCCTCCTGCATAATGCAGGCTTTATTTTATATAGTAGCCTTGTTATAGGCAGCTGCTATTTACCAAAAGAGCAAATCCCCAACTGCTTCTATGTTCCGGCAATGAAATTGCATACACGGCAAAGGGACTCGCGTGTGCACTCCAAATCTGGCAACTACAGTCAGGTGCATAAATATTGGGACATTGACAGAATTTTCATATTTTGGCCTCTATTCACCACCACAATGGCTTTGAAATGAAACAAACAAGATGTGCTTTACCTGCAGACTTTCATATTTAATTTGAGGGTAATTACATCCAAATCAGGTGAACGGTGTAGGATTTACAACGGTTTCTATACGTGCCTCCCACTTTTTAAGGGGCCAAAAGTTATGGGACAAACTAAACAATCCTAAATCTAACTTTCACTTTTTAATGCTTTGTTGCAAATCCTTTGCAGGCAATTACAGCCTGAAGTCTGGAACACATAGACATCCCCAGACGCTGGGTTTCATCCCTGGTGATGCTCTGCCAGGCCTCTGCTGCAGATGTCTTCAGTTCCTGCTTGTTCTTGGGGCATTTTCCCTTCAGTTTTGTCTTCATCAAGTGAAATGCATGCTCAATCGGATTCAGGTCAGGGGATTGACTTGGCCATTGCATAACATTCCACTTTTTAACTTAAAAAACTCTTTGGTTGCTTTTGCAGTATGCTTCGGGTCATTGTCCATCTGCACTGTGAAGCGCCGTCCAATGAATTCTGAAGCATTTGACTGAATATGAGCATATAATATTTCCCAAAACACTTCAGAATTCATTCTGCTGCTTTTGTCAGCAGTCACATAATCAATAAATACAAGGGAACCAGTTCCATTGGCAGCCATACATGCCCACGCCATGACACTACCACCAGCAAGCTTCACTGATGAGGTGGTATGTTTTGGATTATGAGCAGTTCCTTTCCTTCTCCATAATCTTCTCTTCCCATCACTCTGGTACAAGTTGATCTTTGTCTCATCTGTCCATAGGATGTTGTTCCAGAATTGTAATGGCTATTTTAGATGTTGTTTGGCAAACTCTAATCTGATCTTCCTGTTTTTGTGACTCACCAATGTTTTACATCTTGTGGTGAACCCTCTATATTCACTCTTGTGAAGTCTTCTCTTGATTGTTGACTTTGACACATATACACCTACCTCCTGGAGAGTGTTCTTGATTTGGCCAACTGTTGTGAAGGGGTTTTTCTTCACCAGGGAAATAATTCTTCTGTCATCCAACACAGTTGTTTCCGTGGTCTTCCGGGTCTTTTGGTGTTGCTGAGCTCTCTGGTGCATTCTTTCTTTTTAAGGATGTTCCAAACAGTTGATTTGGCCACACCTAATGTTTTTGCTATCTCTCTGATGGGTTTGTTTTGATTTTTCAGCCTAATGATGGCTTGCTTCACTGATAGTGACAGCTCTTTGGATCTCATATTGAGAGTCGACAGCAACTAATTCCAAATGCAAATGTCACACCTAGAATCAACTCCAGACCTTTTACCTGCTTAATTGATAATGAAATAACGAGGGAATAGCCAACACCTGTCCATGAAATAGCTTTTGAGTTGATAGTCCCATTACTTTGGGCCCCTTAAAAAGTGGGAGGCACATATAGAAACCGTTGTAATTCCTACACCGTTCACCTGATTTGGATGTAATTACCCTCAAATGAAATCTGAAAGTCTGCAGTTAAAGCACATCTTGTTTGTTTCATTTCAAAGCCATTGTGGTGGTGAATAGAGGCCAAAATCTGAAAATTCTGTCAATGTCCCAATATTTATGCACCTGACTGTATATCGCAAATTGAAGAGTAAAGTTTACGTCATTATTGTTATGATCAATAACATTCATTTCCAGTCAATTTTGACAACCTCACAGCAGCTGAAATCACGAGGGAGGGACTTAAATGCAGTCCAAAATCCGCCGCGATCCAGTTTTTAAATACGAGTTCCGAATTGTGAGAATACCCGAGTTGGGACTCGATTCTACTTGGAACCCCAAAGTTCGGGTGTGTTCGGTTTTCTCAAAAACCAAACAGCTCATTTCTAGCCAAAAAGAAAGAAATTAATTTAGTTTGGCAAGACTTTGTAATAGGACTGTAATCCGAGAAGTTATATTTGTCTTATTTTTATACAGAAAATTTGGACACACAAGAGTGCCATACAAATAGTGCACACAGGGCCTGATTCAGACCCAGTCGCAAGCGCTGAGCGCTCGCAACTGGGTCGATGGTGGCCCAAAGCGCATGCGCGAGACCCGGATAGCGACGGGCAATCCGTCGCTCCAGGTCTCGCACCAAAGGGGGCGTGTTGTCGATGTTGAGTGACAGCTCGCCCCCCTTTGGTGGGCGGGCCGGGGGGGGTGGCTGCCCAGATGGAGGCGTTCCATGAGAACGCCTACCGTTTGGGGGCGGCCCCACTGACATCACGAGTGATGTCAGTGGAAGAGCTTTCGGCTCTGTTTGAGCTGAAAACTCTCTGGGGCTTGCGGCCACGAGACCCTACCACAAGGGTCTAGTCGCAAGCCCAATGGTCGCGATGGTCTTGACCATCGCGACCATCATCCTGGCCGCTCGCTATAGCTGTGGGTAGTCACCCACAGCAATGCGAGCGGCCAGGGGGCCGCTACATAAAAAAAAATAAAGACGCCCTGATTCAGAGCGAGCGCGCTGTCAGAGCGTCCGGCTCTGAATCAGGGCCACAGTTCTCCACTTTATGTTTACAACACAAGATACAAAAAATTCTGTAAGCATAGGGAGCACTGGTTCCTACGATAACATACGTGTCGTTCACACGTGTATAATTTAAAAACATAGGCCCTCATTCAGAGCCGCACGCTCTGAATGAGGGCCGGGCTCCATTTTCATGGAGCGTCCTCCTGGACGCTCGTATAGCTGTGGGTCACCACCCACAGGCTATACAAGCGTGCATTGTGATGGTCGCGATGGTCGAGACCATCGCGACCATCGAATTTGCGAGCCGGAGCCTGCGGTTGAGGTTTTCAACCGCAAGCTCCGGAGTGATTTTGGCTCTATCAGAGCCAAAATCACTCCCACTGACATCACTAGTGATGTCAGTGGGCCGGCTTCTGACGGGAGGCGTTCCCGTGGGAACGCCCCCGTCAGGGAGGCACGCCCACCAAAGGGGGCGTGCTGTCAATCAACATTGACAGCACGCCCCCTTTGATCGGACACAACGAGCGAAGGACTTTCCTTCGCTCGTCGCGTCTGGCGCATGCGCACGACGGAGCTCCCTCCGTCGTGCGCATGCTCAGTCCATAACATCGACCCACTTGCGAGCGGACAGCCGCTCGCGAGTGGGTCTGAATCAGGCCCATAGCACAGAACATAGTGACAGATGCCAAATTCCCCCCCCCCCTTTTTTTTTTTTTGTGGCTATATTCTGCTTTTCATCATGCTCGCTCTGAATCAGGGCCGTCCCAGCTAAATTTGGAGCGGCCTCCCAGCTTATGCGAGCAGCCAAATAGATGGTCGCGATGGTCAAAGACCATCGCGACCATCGTGCTTGCGACGAGACCCTGCGGTAGGGTCTCGCTTCCGCAAGCCCAGGAGTGATTTTGGCTCTATCATTACTGATGTCAGTGGGGCCGGACACAGACGGTAGGCGTTCTCATGGGAACGCCTCCGTCTGGCAGTCACGCCCCCGGCACGCCCACCAAAGGGGGCGTGCTGTCAATCAACATCGACAGCACGCCCCCTTTGGTGCGAGACCCGGAGCGACGGAGAGCCCGTCGCTATCCGGGTCTCGCGCATGCGCACGACGGAGCTCCCTCCGTCGTGCGCATGCGCAGTGGGGCAACATCGACCCGTTTGCGAGCGTCCTTTGCTCGCGAACGGGTCTGAATGACCCCCTTTGTGTTAGAAACTGCTCACAGTCCATCCAGATTGTTTTGTACTTACTTCTGTTCTAATAGGAAATTCATGAAATATGTTCCCAGGATAGGTCGCAAAAACACAAACCTAGCAAACTAATTAAAAATGTATTGACCACCATGAACGGAGGAAGTTTGCAACCTGTGACCTGGGAGATTTCGGCATTTGTTTGTGCAAATTAGTAAATCCTTTTTTTTTTTTTTAATCCAAAAGAGATTGGGATTTTATTTGGTAGCATATTGGATTAAATACATAGCATATTTATTTTCTGGACAATAGATGGGGAAATGCTAACGGCTAATGCTAGAAGGTATGTACTGTCATGGTGACAGGGTGCTGCACACGCACCACCTGCCACGGGTGTTTTTGACAATACATGGATGTACATAGGGAAGGGGAGTGTTTTTGGGCTTCAGGAATACTAGGCATGTTCCTGGAGGAGGTGGTAAAACTAAAAACGTGGCTTGACCTCGGCCAAGTGCGGTTGCGCACAGTCAAAAACAGGGTGATAATGCCTGGGCTGGCCCCGCCGCCCGCAAATGTGACAACATGATATCACCAAGAGGGGGCCGGGCCGCTCCCCCAGGAACAAACAGCTGAGATCTCAGTGCATCCTAAGGATAAGCAGGACGGCTCTCCCATGGATCTGCTGTTCTAGGCATCCTGCAAGCCAAATACAGGAGCCATGGGGGCAGTGACAGTGCAGCCCCGTGGCCTTGCACCCTGGTTACGGCCTGATTCCAGAACGTCCCAGGGAGGTATTCCTTGAGGAGTCAACTGAGACCCCAAGGTGCCTCTCTTATATTTTAAGCACTAGTTTGTGCTATTCAAATCGTATTTCATAGTGCATTGAGGTTCACGCTTGCAGGCTGCATTTATTTTACGGTTCCGCCATTACACAGCACCAGGGACTTTGCAAATGATGGATAGCCGTACTGAAAGCAAAAGTCTGAATACTCACCAGTCAGACTGTCCATATATTCTTCTCTCTCTAACCACAACCCCACAAATACTAAACACATTTTTAAAACGACTTTACTGAAAGTTCTCCTCTTCTTATTATGTATTTATCTGCATGTGCAACAACGGGCGTGTTAATGGGTTTTACGTCTCATTCTGCCTATCTCTATACACTTGTTTTCTCACACTTAAGTTTCCACCTAATTAATTAATTACGACTAATGAATAAAGGGAAAGACAGCGGGGGAACCAACTGGAAAAAGAGATGGGATGTGAACGTACAGGGACGGAGGGAAGCATATGACCTGGGATAGGCCTAAGGGCATACACCTGGTTTGAATTCATGTTACTTACCCTCACACCCCCTCTGCACAAAGGTCAGGACCCGACCTCTTCTGTCAGGCCTTGTGAAACCAGCCGCAGGCAGACAGTTCCTTGAGACCTGTGCAACTCTTAATTAAGGATGATTGCAGCCTCTGCTGAAAGGCACACAGTCACATTCCTTGGGTATTTTTGCACATAAATCAGTTACTTTGGTGATGCGGTTGGACATCTCAGATCCCTTTTAAGGGTTTGGATTATTAACAGGATCAGAATTGTCACCTGGATGAAGAGGGCAGGAAGATCCAACAGCTCAGGACAAGTAACCGGACATTTGTAGAGAAGAGACACTTTTGCCACGCGCGTCCATTGCTTTCAGGGACTGTTCCAGGGATTTTAAAATCATTTTATATATATATATATATATATATATATATATATCACAACATCCTCCATTATTGTATGTATGTTTTGTGTTGTTATTTAAATAACTGATGCTAAAGATAAAAAAAAGAAACAACACAACAACAAAAGCACATCTTTTAAAAAGTAGAAATTTGTTCCAACATGTGAAACTGGCAAATTAATAATATTTCTATATAAATCACCTATGGTATCTCTGATTGAAAGTTGAAATTCATGGTTTAATTTATTGATCCAGATTAGTGACTTGATGTGTATACTTTCACTGAAATATGGCAGTGATCACAGAGCAACTTTTCATTATTTCAGGTTTAATACCTTTATAGAACAATTTTTAATTTTTTTTTGCAAACCCCAATTTGTTCTATCCAAAAAAAAAATCATTCAAGAAACAGATTGTCTGAGAAGAAAAAAATTGTGTTAGAATTATGTGTAGCACTGCCGGATGCTGGTCCATTCGACAGTGACAAAACAAAAATGAGTAATAATAAGTAATAACTTGTGGTTCTCCTGATACAAATGTCATCCAGTGCAGACCCCATTCTAGTGTTCATTATGGGGAATGGAAAGGGCCAACTCTGAGATAGCAGATATGATTGATGGGCCATAGATCATAAGGCCAATCATCGTAAATTACAAGAGACTACATTATGTAACAGGATGGCCACATATATATATTTTAAGCTAGCCATGCTTTTTATCTATAGAAAAATAAGTAGCCCAAGACCCCAATGTATTTTCAAAACATTCAAAAATTTATTTGAAATAGTTTATTTAAATGTCAAAAAAATAAATAAATAATAATAATAATCAATTCAGTCCTTGCAGAATCTAAAAACAGTAGTTCGTCAACTGCAATCTCATATAATTATTCAGTATTGTAACCTCAGGCCTATATTTTGTACCTCCTCACCACCTGAAATTCCAGGACATTTAAGCCACGCCCCTGGTCCATCAAGGCCACGCCTCCAATTGCGTGTAACTACTCCCACAAATTGGTTGAGTCTGCCTTTTTCTGAATGTGGGAGCCATGATAGGTGGTGAATATGTGCCTCTGGGGGAGATATAGCAAATCTTGGAGAAGTTGCTCATAGCAACCAATCAGCTTCTAACTGTATTTTTCTAGCACGGCCTGTAAACAGTTTGACAGTTATAAGCTGATTGGTTTGTACTTTATCTGTCTCCACTCTATCTCTCTCCACAATTCGATAAATCTCCCCCTATAACTGCATCAATGGCATGCACACAACACTGAACATATTGCTTCAGACCCACCACAAATTATCCTAACTGATAAACCAAAATTGTAACCCCTCCCTGTTTCTGACTGATAAATGCAATGAATATGAACAGGTTAATGTTTTTCTAATGGCGGAACTACTAATAAAATGTATTTTTAAATAAGTTCTTCCTCTCCCCAATGGGGGTTATATCAGTGTCGTGCGGTTAGGTCAATGGCTGGGGAGGCACGTATTCAGATGGGTCTGAGTGCTGGAAGCCTGTCTCACCCCCTACTCACTGTAATTCTCCCCTCACTACGCTAGGTTTCAGTGTCCATTGATTCTCTTACCTGCAACAGTGTATCTTCTTTTGCTGCTGCTGACTGAGCTCCAGCTCTAAACAATGCACTTCCTGGTCACGTGACACATCCAAGGTGTCCATCAGTGCTCAAGGCATGCCCCCATACTCAGAGATATGAGTAGAGATAGTAGTAGTGCGCTTTGGGGCAATCTTAGTGTGTGCTGACTAAGGGATGTGACCATATAATTATGAAAAACCTATATGTTCCTAATGTTCCAAATGGGTAAAAAACGTCTCGACTTTGAATCTGTAGGTTGGGTGTTCTTAAATGTCCAATGTCCACAAACGCATAAGTTTCTTGTATGTAAAGAATCGTGTTAATGGTCCCAAAAGTTTTTATAGTCTTAATAGGTTAACCCCATATTATCTGTAGGATGGATGTTCTTTATGTCGTTACTTGACCGTAATACGCACCTCCTTGCTCTCCTCTCCACCTCAAATACAACACATGGGCACAGTATCAGGGACTTGGTGAACACTATGTTGCAGATAGGTAAGGAAAACTGTTACACCATGCGGTGTGCAGATCCTGCTGGTTCTCCCAGTCCCGGTGCTTGTACAGATGGTGAGAAAGGTTTGGCGATGAATGTGTGGCAAGGTGGTGCTGCGGTGTCATAAATGGAATATACTCCAACTGTAGTCTAATATTTTATTTCTAACTTTTATTGCTGCAATGCACTGAACACTATGTTCACCAAGTCCCTGATACTGTGCCCATGTGTTGTATTTGAGGTGGAGAGAAGAGCAAGGAGGTGCGTATTACGGTCAAGTAACGCCATAAAGAACACCCATCCTACAGATAATATGGGGTTAACCCATTAAGACTATAAAAAATTTTGGGACCATTAACACGATTCTTTACATACAAGAAACTTATGCGTTTGTGGACATTGGACATTTAAGAACACCCAACCTACAGATTCAAAGTCGGGACGTTTTTTACCCATTTGGAACATTAGGAACACATAGGTTTTTCATAATTATATGGTCACATCCCTTAGTCAGCACACACTAAGATTGTCCCAAAGCGCACCACTACTATCTCTACTCATTGTATTAATTAGAGGTTGGGATACCTCTACAAGTGGAGCAGCTAGGGACGACCTTGAGATAAGACCAAGAGCGCTGGATACCCATACCCTTATAATACTCAGAGATATGCCTCTATTAGATCTGCTTCCGTGCAGTTCACTGCCCGTGGTGTGGCCACGCCCCCAGTTCTGCAAGCAGTGTCTGACTATACAGAAGCGAGGCTGAGCTGTTGCTGCCTCATCTCTCGTCTCCCTGCTGTCCCAGGGAGCTCCACTAAGCTGATGAATGTTAACTATAAAAATGATTACAATAAACAAAAAAGCTATTTATAAGTTATAAATATCTTCTTTGGATTATTCTAACCATTTTTATATCAAATCTTAGGAGTATGGGCTCTGTCGACCCTGACTGCATGTCCCTGGGTTATATGAGGGGAACGTCGTAAGTTCTGCAACCCTTCTTGCTCCAGCACTGACACCTAGGAGCTGCTTCTGCTGGTTGTCAATGTTGGTGCTATCTAAATATCTCCTTCTCTTAGTTGACAATGCTGATGCTATTAGGACATCCCATGCTCCTGGCGCCAGTGCTTTGCGAATATCCGCTAGTCTTGGTTGTCAACTCTGGTGCTGTGCAAACATCCCCTGCTCCTGATTGTCAATGCTGACAGTTCGAAAATCCCTTTCTCCTGGTTCTAAATGCTAGCACCAGCCAAATATCCTCTAGACATTGGAACATCCACTTCTTGTTGATGTCAATGCTTGACGATACTCAAACATCCCATAGTCCTGGTTGTCAATCCCCATAGTATCTGAACATCCCATGCTGCTGGTTGGCACTGTTCAAACTCACCCTTTTCCCGGTTGTCAACACTGCAGGCATCCCTCTCTTGAAATACCCCCAGCTCTCCTTCTTTTGGGTAGACTGGGAAATTTATTTCCAGTTAGCCTGCACAATTATTTGTAATATGTCCTTCTAAGAATGGGAGGAAATTCTCTCACTGATTACACATCGCTGCAGAATAGGTTGGCGCTACATGAAGAATAACATTATTAAAGGATGTCCTTGGATTCAGTTGTTTGCCCAACTATTGCAGAAAATGAAAGTTAAAATCTTTATAAGTATTTGCTACAGGCAAATACCACCCCATTGCTGGAACAGCTGGAAATGCCCCAGTTCTGCTCAGTTTAACTACTGTAAAAATAACTTGTTTTAGTTTAGATTTCTCTATAATGTAGGTCAGGAGCAGAATTATCAACAGATGTCTCCCATGTTATGGCAACAGACACGTTTTCCGCAGGACACTTAAAATGAATCACCACCACTTGAAAGCGGGGGGGGGGCAAAGAGTGTTTAGTTTCTTTAGAGAGTCCATCAGATATAAACGCATAGATCACTGGTTCCCAGCCTATTCTGAACCACGGTGCCCTAGAGTATCAGAATTGTTTTCACGGCACCCCTAAGCCAAAAGTTTGTTATTGAGAAATTCATAAAAAAAAAGTAAAGTAGTAAAGTGAATTGTGCTTACCTGTCATCCTTAAGTTCAGTTATGTGGTGGTGGACAGGTTTGCACATATATTTACATTATATTGACCATAAATAATTTGATTTGGTGCTGGACCACCAACCTGAGGCAAACCTGCAAGTGTCGGTGCCATGGTGCACAGTTTGGGAACCACTGGTATAGATCATGTCTCTAGGTACTTGGAATTTAACAACAGAAATACCCTAGCCTACACACTGTATATCATCTTGTGGCTGCAAAAATAAAATCCATGCCCTCAAGACGGAATTGGGGGTTTCCTCAATTGCTTAAGGAGAAAAAGAACGTTTATTAAAAATTGCCAATGATAGCCTCTGTAAGAGATATAGGAAAAAAATGGCAGCAAAGCTTACAAGATAATGAGCCTCAAAATACAAGGCCAACCTCAACTAGGTCCCTAAATCTATGAAATGTGTGTCGTGTGCAGGTACATATTACAACATAATTATTATGCTCTTAACCTTAATCTAGAGTTTAAACCCTTGTGAGCCTATCATCATTTCATACTGTAAATTTTTGGTATTCAGTTTAAATCTATGTTTGCATTATCTGATTTTAGACCTTTAGATGTTCATTTCATTGGATATTTATTTTAAATTTTTTTGTTTTAGCATTGTATCGGCCAACAATTCTCTAGTCAGGAAGAATAATAAATTCCAAATATCATTAAACAGATCTGCAAGTTAAGTGTTTATCTACAGTATAAGAATGCCGGATCTGGATCTGTTTATATAGTAGTATAAATAATCTCTACATTAAAATTACATGGTTGGACGCCATTAAGTGTTCCCTTCTTCAGTGATACCTGTTGGTTAATAACTATCTGCAAAATATGGACAGCAAATGAAGTCAAAACCTGGTTTATTTGTATTATGCAATTATATATGTGTAACACATACAGCATATATATATATATATATATATATATGTATATACACAGTAATAAAATATATTTTAGAAGACAGCTTTGCTTAAATAATTGTAATGATTTGCAAATCTCACAGGCATGGATAAAAATGCAGGTTGCCATGATTACATGTATTTCACCAACAAAAGTGGCAAAAAAAAATCTGAATTTTCACACGTGTTTTAGAGATTCTCAGCATCGGGGCTGGGAGCGGTGTAAAGGTCCTGAGCACCATCTGTGGAGCTACATTTGTGGAATAGGGAAAACAGACTTTTGTGAGCAATACCCCCTCCTACAGGAACAAGACAAGCTGCCGTGTAATACTAAGGGGAGAAGAGATAAAATAGAATATTCTTTCCTAGCATTCCTTTGTTTGCTACCTTAGTTATATATTGAAGACAGGCTTCTGCATTCAGAAATAAATAAAATATGTATCATACATTAATTAATTATTAATAATAGCAGAATGTACTGCATGTTGGTTTTAGTTTAAATAAATTCACATTGTATGCCCTTGCTAAAGGCATTTCAAGCACCAGATATTGAATTAATTTGTAATATAACAAGTTCATAGTTTTAATTGAGTTTATAATTCTTGAATAAAAAGACATTATGCTTGAAAAGAATAGAGGACATATATTTAAATAGATTACATATTTTACATTATGTATATATATATATATATATATATATATTTATACATATAAATTCACATATATTTGTGTCTCTCTATATATATATGTCTCTCTCTCTCTCTCTCTCTCTCTATATATATATATAATATTGTGACTAGTTTAAGATGCTGCAAATATACACAGGAGGCAGTTAGACTTGTTTTAAGTGTAATACACTCATGTTATAACATTTTAAAGGATCATATTTAAACTATTTGAAAACTTTGGTTTGACCTGAGCAGAAGATATTAATTAAAAAAAAATCACAGATAATGAAAAGTAAATTTAACAAAAAATGGGTACAGGTATTCATTACTTAGCAGTTTGAAAATTAATTTCCTACTGGTTAATTTTATATACTCTATGTTATTTGTCTGTCTATTTGTTAAACACAGAATTACCTTGCAAATACACTTTATTTGTAATTACCCACAGTTAGGTACAGTTTGGCAAAATTATAATTATTAGTATTTTTATATTTAATCATGTCATGTCAAAATTATTAATCTAAGTGTAATCAGTATGAAATTCTCCATTTGCCCTAGATAGAAAATAAACTGGATCAAATATTTTTTCAAAATAACATCCAAAATTAATCAAAATGTTTTATTTTAGTTCCTGCTGTATTTACACAAACATACTAGTATTAATATATTATATAAACATACTAATCATTAATTTTCCAATACATAAATTACACACAAACATTTTTTTAAATTGTTACTAAGAATATAACTGATAATAAAAAACTGCAGTGATGTCTATATTAATATATAAATAATTGTAAAATACCTAGCAAACACCTTGTGTACATGTGATAGTCTTTGATTAAATTATTTGTATGCTTAGAATTAAATAAAATGAAAATACAGGTCACTGCAATAAAAAACAAACTACTAAAAATATGTAATGTTTTTACCAATTTTAAAGTGCAAGGGACTTTGCTGTTGCTATATAAGTAAATGTTAATAAAAATAGAAACAAATAATGATTCTGTGTATAAGGTATGCGTGCTGTAACAAAAAAAGAAGTATGAAACATATTTTTCTAAAAATTATTGAATACATTAAAGATACATTTGTTAAAACATATTCTAACACCTGAAAAAGCAAAAAATATACATGTTCTTTAAAAAGTGCCTTGAGAAAAATATGACAGTCTCTGAAATATTACTATTGGATTATCTCCTCTTTGTTAGAAAATATTATTCTACTTGACACATTTCATGCATGTACAGTTTGTAGCATACTGACCTTGTATCTGGCACTAGTTATTTCAAACTCTTACTAATAATTTCCATCTGTCTCTTGAAGGTTTTGAAATCCCTCAAATAGAATTTTATAGGGCAATGAAAGGAGACCACACGCGTTCCCTTTGCAAAATAAAAATAGCACACAAGAACATTTGTTAGGATTCTGTTATATAATATAAATAACTAGAATATAAGAAATGGTGTAAATCTATTGAAAACAATTTATGTTTTATGCCTGCACTATATAAATTGTTGAGATTAAATAGAATATAGTAAATGTTTTTCTGTAGATAATAACATTAGCTGGAACAGAAGAAATTGTTCATTTCAGTATTTTGGGATAAAATAAAAATTAAATACATTGATTAATATTATTGCATTATAATAACATTCGATGGAGTGGTATGTATATATACAGAAACCGTAGTTTTTAGTTAAATTCACTAGTAAAAAATGGAAGGATTAATTTTATTGGGATAAAATAAATATTAAGTATAGTAACAGATACCACTTGTATGATTTCATATATTTATTTGACAAAGTGCTATACACAGAGCAAAATATTTATTCTGAATAAATGCGATGATGGTGAACAAAACATTACATTGACCATTGATGATATTTCCGTGTTGCCTTCATAATATTAGCCTAAGTATTGAAAAACTGAAAACTTCAACTTTAGTCCTCCACCAACACATATATTTTTTACAGTCATCTTTACGGTAAATTTAATGGTATTTAAATTTTCTTGAATGAAAACTAACATCTGAAACTTTATATTTGAGGGTCAAAAAATTGATTTCTAGTCACTTCATATTTTGGACCTATGACCCTATGTTAGTGTAATGTCCTACCAATAATAAATTTGTATCGCCATATAAACTCATTTATAAATGTAAAGTATTAAATGAGAGTCTTTTTTTATTATTAATATGGTGACGCATTATACCAAACTAATAGAGAACCTGTCATGCAGACGCTAAGGTTGCACTTAATTAGGACTTAATAATTGCACATGGTGACTTGGAGGTGTCATGGTTGAAAATGAATGTCAAGCCACCCATCAACTCTTTCTGTCAAACTCATCTCTAACAACGGGAGGAGGGAAGGGGGGGTTCAGCATTTTAATTAAAAATAATATGGTACATTTACTGAAATGTAAAAAATTAACTGCTCTCTCATGGATTACACTATTTGGAGCGTTAAATAATAAAAGTGTTGCAAATCTCAATGCACAATCCAAATAAAATCTAGTAAAATTAAAATTGAAGTCAAAATGTACTTTCACAGGAAGATAGTGGTGATTTGATTGAAATAATGCAAACTGTATTGAATGCAGTATTTGCAGTCAAATCAAGGAGGCAAAATTAGCAAATGGAAGTTTCACACTATTATAAATATTTTATATTTTGCATGGAATTCAATGTACTTTCATATTTGAAAATGTTACCTTTTAAATAGGAAAAATACACACAAATATACTGTTGAATGGCATTTTTTTAAATCATATTGATAATTCACCTGTAATAGTACAGTGTATCCATAGTACAGTGGATTTGAGCATGATAAAGCACCTAAGTATGCAATATTCATATAAAAGCATCAATGTAATTTTGATTTGAATAAAGGACAATTTAATAGAACTTTATAAATATAGCAAGTTTGCTGTAAACTACAGGAATTTGTTTTATTAGATTGTTCATATCTTGTTTCTATCATTGAGAAACATTCCAAAGAATCCAGGAGACTCTTATAAAAATTAAGAAGCCAGATGATCTTTACAGAAGCCATTAATGGACTCCGCCAATACGAAGGTATCCAAAATAGTTATACGCCTGAAATATGATTGGTTCCTACTGGCTAGATAAAGTACTTGAGGAATCTCTACCATGCTGTTAAGTAATCTATTGTTGTGTACTCCCGTCTCTAATGCTCCAAAACAAACAGTTGCTTTTAGTGAACTGTAACGGCACCTTCAAAGCAGGAGGCATTCCAAATTCTCAATTAAAATGAGCTTTCCTTATATCAAATCTAGCCCTGGTCAATTCAATAATTATGTATTATATATAAATAATTATGTAGAGATGTTAGCAAAAATTTAAAATTTGCTTCAATCTAATAAATATATCTTAATGAATTAAAATTTTAATTTAGCAAAAAAAAATCAACCATTTTTTTCTGCAATTACATCATAGCATACACATCCCAAATATTATGTTATTAGATTTGCTGAGCGTTAACATGGCTGAAATTACACCAAAATGGATAAATGTGGGCATTCGAGTTTCATACATTTCAAAATGCTAGACAAAGATTATCGTTTATATCGCTTAAGCCGGGTACACACTAGACAATGTCTAGTGTGCCCGACATCTTCAGCGTCAGGACCCGGCAGGGTAGCCGGAATCGGCAAGAGCGTACACACTTGCCGATGCCGGCAGCGGGGGCCAAGCTGCATTCCTGCAAGTAGGTCCAATGGTGGATGACGCTGACGACGCAGGGGAGTACTCATCGTCAGCCATATGGCGAATACACACTAGACGATGTACCCGATATGTTCTTCCAATCCGCCAGATCGAACGACATATCGTCTAGTGTGTACCCAGCATTAAAGATAATTTGTGATATTGACATAGGATTAAAAAAATTTAAAAAAAATAAGTTACATTCATTTGTCTCCCAGGAGGTAGGATAGCAAATTTTTGCCTAGAGGGGAAAATTACATTGAAATAGTCAATATTAAATATATTTTGTATGGGTATTTCTATGTTTTTATTTCAGTTAATACACATGTATACTGTATAGGGTTTTTTGGAACAGGGAGGATTAAACCAGGAAATGGAAAACAAGACTGCCATCTGGTGGCCGAATATAACATTTTTCAGTAAATAATAATGTATGTAAAAAAGACCTTGCCATATGTGAGCATGAATTACACTGCAGTGGAGAAGAGGGGTTCTTTTAGCCTCTGGATCTTTAGGCTGGCGTGGAACTACAAGTTCCAGCATGCCCAAGCAGTGGATTATGCTAAGACTTGTAGTTCAAGAACATAAACTGGCACCTCTGTGCTGTACAAGATACATGACCCCATTGTAACATCTGAGGCTTCAAATGCTAAATTGTTCCTATATTCACAGCTAGAAGTTGTGTGCAGCGTATGATCTCCAGCTGCATTGTGGGAGTTGTGGATTCATGGAGCCGCACACCATGGAGAGAACTACATTTCCCAGAATGCAATGAGAAGAGCTCCTTCCTGGTACATGGCTGCAAGGACACCAGGCAGCAGGGTGCTTTGCATAGTAAGTTTGGGTGACTTCTGGAGCTTATGTAGCTTTTATCAGTATTTTTGCAACCCTCAGAAGCCAGGGACTGTGTGCTGAGCACTGCTTATATTGCTGCATGATTGCACACTCACATATTCAGCATAAACATCAGTGGTTTATATACGTTGTGGTGAGTGAGGCAAGATAGGGCTTTGACAGGTTGTATTTATTATGGCTAGGTCAGTTGTTTTAGATGCAGATTGCAATTCAGCCTCCTAACATCATACCTTACTCCTCACACTCTGCTTTTCCTACTTTATTAATTAATGAGCTGAAATATTGAACATGAAACATGGGAAGCAGCGCAGAATATCAGTTATATTTAATGTGTTAATAAATTAGAAAGAAATCATATATATGTATGTAGAGCTTACTCTATATACATTACCACATACACACATTACACTATGGTTAATTTTTTAACCGGAGGAAACCCAGGCAAGCACGGGTTGAACATACAAACTGCACATAGTGCCTTTGCGGGACTTGAACCCAGGACCTCAGTGCTGTGAGGCTTAAGCTAATCATTGCGCCAAAGTGCTGCCCTGACTCTTCATATTTTCCAGAGTGTTACATGACTACCTTGGCAACCACAGTCACATGGTATGTGCTGCAAGGAGACTACAATCTCAGCTTTCTCTGTGCCACAACACGACATGCTGGGAGCTGTGCCCCTGTGGCCCTCTTTGGTTGCCCTTCAGAGAGTTATTGAAAAGGAGATAATGTTTTGTAGGAGGCACTTATATTGATATTTAAAGGAAAATAAACCTTTTATATGGGATTGCCGCCTTGAACCAGAAATACATTTCGGTTACGGGATTGTGTGCGAATGCCGACTTGTAACCTATGAATCCTTATGGGAATAACCGCACAGTCCTCCTTGGTATGCCATGCAATTAATTGTGTGACTAAACATGTCTAGTGCACTAATATAAAGCGGATATACGAGTTTTGTCACCGCCTGTTTGCGTCATACTAGCACTGGGGTTCATGCCAAGTTGCCCACGAGTCCGTATTGTGTAGCTGAGCTATACGAGTCACACTCACCTCAGTCTCATCTGCACTTGCGGCTGAAAGTACGTAACAGGGCGGTAGCACGCAGTCAGCGTTTATTTAGGGCATACAGACGGAACTGCGGGTTATGCTGAGCGTGTGCAGTGATGCCTCTGATTTCAGCCTGAGCTCTTGCGCCAGGGTTAGAGCTCTGCGTACGGGCAAATATCCGCATTTCGTCACATTCACGCTAAGCAAGCATAATTGCCTGCAACTGTAAATCCTCCCTATGTGTTTTGATAAGTGATGAATGTATTTATAGATACGCTGTATATCTTTCTATGATGTTTGTATATGGGGGGGGGTAGACAGGGGCCTTTTTTAGTGTTGACAGAGATTCTGGTTTTAAATACAAAATTCTATCAAACCGCTTTGACGTCCTATAGCAGAAGTAGAACAATGACCGTATTTGTATTTACAAAGCACCAAGTCAGCGCCTGAGGTGGGCGGAAATGGGACGTGTTTAATCCCGCGCTGCATAGCAGTATGCACAGTTGTACGCATCTTGTAACGCAATAGTCCCCTGTCTGTACTTGAGTGCGCTTAGCTCCTGACTATGCGCAGCATGAAGATACGCAATGTACTCCCCGCCCACAGGCCTTCGTTCAACTACGCATCGCCCCCTGTAATCAACAGCAATCTGTGCAATAGGAGGAATTGTTATACAGTACAAAGGAATGCAACCCCCCTGCTGTACTAGAACCAATAGTCCCAGCTTGTACCTCTACTGTTGTAAGCGGTATCTCTGCCGAAATGGGGTTGAATTACTTGTATAAGATGCAGGCTTTTGCTATATGCAGAGCTTGCCCCGCTGCACTTTGTGTCAGTACCACCTGCTGCAGCAGTAGCTTTATGTTGCCTCTATGTCCAGCTGATGTACTAACAAAAGTCCCAGCTGCAGTATTTATGGTGCGTGCGCTCTCAGATAATAATACTTCAGCCGACTGACGCGGCAACACGACTTTACTTCCTGGAAGCCCGATGTCATCAGGGGCTCTGCGGCACTCGGGTCAGGGTCGCCCTTTATTCACCTTCTGATGGTGGGCACGCAGAAGAATGTCCCATTTTAACTACAGTATGTTGAGGGAAAAAAGATGAGTATTATACTGCAGCGCTTCATTATTCTATACAAAGCACGCGCTGAATAGAATAAGACTACACCGTGACTTAATTCATGTTGAATTTGATGGGCTACATCTCAGATGATGTCACTTGTTTCTAGGAAATCGATAGGCTGAGTGTTCTTATATATTGGTTCAGCCAGCAAAATGGCTGCCATGGTTCTGTGCAGGCAACAGTGCTGGTGGATAGAGACAACTGTGCTGACCTCAGTTTGTTAGTAAATGAATGATGCGTGTTTGAAGTAATTCAGTTATCTTCCTTTTATTAAACCAGTCCGCCGAGACATCAGATGGGCCAGGGCTGTAGTTATGGTGGGGTAACTGAGGGGGCACAGCTAAGACCCGTTGTGTACATTCCTATATTGCGTGCTGAAGGGCATGTGAGGGCGTGGTTAAGTCTTCCATGCACTTCAGTGCTCCAATAGGTCGTCTTACAATGCTCTACCCTCCACTAGGCGCCTCTGTCTTTTCACAGCTACTTGAGGGAAGACATGTTGTTCTGCTCTCAATTGCTGATTTATATCTAACCAGGAAAAATTTCAGATGAAAATATATATATATATAATATTTGATAACTTAAAATATTCAGATTGCGCACTAGCAGATAATTCGCAACAGATCTGTCTAGAGTAGAGAATATATTTCTACAAATTGTTAAAACCTTTGCTTTGTCCTCGTTTCAGTTGTGATACCTTTTTCCGTGCTGATGCTGGCGGCACGTCTCCTCCAGGCTTACAGACGCATTCCCTCCGTTTTAGCGACATCGAGATATTTTTCCTCACAGAGCAACATGGAGAAGCCTGTGGAGACGTCTATCAGGTCCAAGCTGAGTCAGAAATTGGAACCCTGCCACCTAGAGGTGCTTAATGAGAGTTACATGCATTCCGTGCCCCCCGGATCGGAGACCCACTTTAAAGTTGTAGTTGTGTCTGATCTGTTCAATGGGAAGTCTCTGATCCAGAGACACAGACTCGTCAATGATTTGCTGAAAGAGGAGCTAGCCGGTCCTGTACATGCCTTATCCATTCAGGCCAAGACCCCACAACAGTGGGAAGACAACCCCACTGTCGGAAAAAGCCCAGGATGCATGGGGGGCTCGAAACATGATGCGCAAATGACCAAGAAACTCAGTACTCAAGTGTAATAGAGAACAATACACAATGAGAATAGTATAGTACGTACTTGTTCTGTGCACCCAGCCAGGCTGATAATTCCATCATACAATCAGTAAACAATGTATAAACCTTGTATGTATGTACATTGATGTTTAAATTATATCTGTGTTTGGAAGTATTATGAAACCATTTATGAGGATATACATTATTTGTTCTAGATTTGAAATTTACCTGTAATAAAAAAAGAAATTGCTCACTCTGGCGGTCATGGTTGGTGTTTAAAGTGGAACTTTCACACACTGGAAGCAGATGTTTGGGGTCTGAAGTAATATTAATAACCGTGTAGCCAATGGGAACAAACAGCCACTACCTCATGAATATTAGTCAGGCCATACCTTTTGTTCTAACATATTGATATGCGGCAGCGTGGTATGGCAGTCAACATGGATGACTCCACTGACTGTAGGTGGACAGGTCCACTTCAGATAGGTAGGTTCTGTAGTTAACAACTTCAAAACGTATACTTTAGAGTGTGCTGTCCAACTACTTCTATAAAGGGCGCTATACAAATCTGCTTTAGGGCTGAATAATGCCTCTGCAATGGCCTTCCCCGATGTACATCCGTGCTCCCGAATGTGCAAGGTCTGAGAAGCCCTCCTTGCTGAGTCTTTAGATGCCACCATCGAAATTTGCCCTAGATCTATGGCAGGTGCAGTTTCTCCGCCCAAGTGTGGTCTTCTATGTGATCGACTGTGCGTCACTGTACGTAACCACTGAGCGGCACGGCCACAACACTCCCATAAGATAGTCTTAATTCTAGCACCCTGCCCCTGTCACAACCCCTGCAGTTCCTCTTTCCTGCCTGGGGTGTCGCTCTCTGCTCTGGTGCTTCTAGCACACACTGGTCTTTATATCAGCAGTTTGTTGCATCAGCTGAGTGTGCTAGAAGCAACAGAGCGGAGAGCGACACCCTCAGGCAGGAAAGAGGAACGGCAGGGGTTATTACAGGTGCAGGGTGCTAGAATGAAGACTATAAGATGCAACTTCCACTCGTGAACATCCCATACACTGTCTATACAGTTCTCTGTGCATGTGTCTCGTATCTGTGCTGTGTACGAACACCATCGGGATGCTTCCGTGGTGTGACTCAGACGCACGTGCAGGCGATATAACATCGTCCGTTTGTGTAAATATCGATAAAGCGTCCGACTCAGAATCGGTTGTGTCCTGTAGACCACCAGTGATCTCGTACATTCATCATATCTCATACTGGAAAGTTGGCCACCATATTACTCTATGTTACTAATACAATCAGCAGTCCCAAGATTTCTCTAGTGGCCATTGGTAGTCTACTAATCGTGCTTATAAGCCCTAATGCTGTCATTCCGCTTCTATGGGCTTCAAATGGGCGACTCTTGTCCGACTAGTCCATCCACATGTGTGGCCACTTTTGGAGGTGATACAGTCTTTCTGCCCTCGCGAGGAATAACGGGATTGGCCCATGTATGGCAGAATTAGACTGGATGCTGAGACCCCTTCCGCCGTCTAGATTACTGGTATTCAGCCTGAAAGTGGGCGTCTCACTGCTCGCACAAGCCATCGCACCGATTCGGCACAAAGGGAAAGCTGAGATTAGCATTTGCATATTACCGCAACCGATATTGCGAAAACAGCTGCATTGGCATCTATCTCTAATTCAGGCCCATTCTCAGCGCAATCAAGCCACCTCCGATACAGCGGCTCTAACAGCCCTTGAGACTCCGGGGAGGGACCTGTTTTTTGGGAAGTTACTGTATGTAGTAACATTTATTTTAAAAGTGGGAAAACCTTTTCTTTTCAATTAGCTTGCATGTAAACTATAGAAGGGAGTATGTCATTTTTTTTATTTGTTTTTTTACCGTTTTCATTTAAAAATATTGTTATCAAAGGAATTCAAGTATTTCGACTAACTTTCCCCTTGACATATAGAACTATGATACTGTGGACCACGGGATTCTAATTGAGCACCTGAAAAATTTCTGTGGACTGGATGGCACAGTCCTTAGATGGTTCAAATCATTTCTCACTGGCAGGTCACAGAGAGTTTCTTCTGGAGTAAACTCTTCATCACCAGTGTCACTTCCATGCGGTGTCCCACAGGGTTCTATACTATCTCCCATGCTTTTTGCAGTATACATGCTACCATTGGGTGAAATAATCAGACGTCATGGCCTGATCTACCACTGCTATGCAGATGATACACAACTGTACCTGTCCTTTGCTCCAGGTACAAAGGTCCCAATAACAACCCTAAATGGCTGCCTAGTTGAGCTTCAGGAGTGGATGAGTGCCAGTTGGCTGCGACTGAACCCTGATAAAACAGAGGTCCTTATGATAGGCCACAGGACAGGGCTACAGCATAGCCAACCAACAGGACTTACGCTTGGGGGTTCAGAATTACAAAACACTAAACATGTGCGGAATCTTGGTGTTGTCCTGGATAGTGGCATCTGACACTTAAACATCAGGTATCAGCCACAATCAAATCCTCATCCTTTCATCTGAGGAACATAGCCAGAATCAAGCACTTAATTCCCTCAGAAAATCTGCCTAAAGTCATACATGTATTTATATCATCACGCCTAGACTACTGCAACGCCCAGCAAAAGAATTGCACTGCTTGCAGATGGTACAAAACGCAGCTGCCAGGCTATTAACCAACCAGCCCATTCCAGCCACATAACACCCATTCTCTCTTCCCTTCACTGGCTGCCTGTCAGATGGCGAATTGCTTTCAAGATTGGATTAATAACTTACAAAGTCCTTCATGACCATGGCCCAGGGTACCTGAAGCAGCTTCTGATTCCTTACTGTCCCACTCGATTACTGCGATCTGTTGAAGAAGGACTAGTAACAGTACCTAGAATCTCATGGAATTCGTCTGGGGGTTGAGCTTTCAGTTTTGTGGCTCCAACCTTTTGGAACTCACTTCCCCCGCACAGTTCGAGAGGCCTCCACTCTAGAATCCTTCAAAAATAGACTCAAGACTCACCTATTCACCCAAGCATTTCACTAATGTCCCTTGTTTAAGCTTATTTTGTATTTTGTACTGTAAATGTAAAGCACTTTGAGTCCTTTAGGAGAAAAGCTCTATATTAATAAAATTATTATTATTATTATTAACTAATGTCTGTAGTGTACAGTATCTGCAGTGATCTGCTCTATGTCTGACACAAGAGGGCGCTGACGCTCATATAATGGTAAATGATCTCATTGTAGGCTACCCATTTCATCTGAATATTCTAAATCAGAGGTAGCCAACCCTGATCCTTCAGAGCTACCAACAGTGCATGTTAACCAGGTCTCCTCACACCTCCACCTGTGGATCTTTTCAAATGTATTAGTGAGTAATGAATACACCTGTGCTCCAGCTAGGTGGTCAGGAAAACGTGAACTGTTAGTATCTCTCGAGGACCGAGGTAGGCTTCCCCTGTTCTAAATGAAACAAGACTAGTAATTAAATGGCAAAGTTAAGATGATCAGATTTGCAAATAACTTAATTTTCTGTTTCCTTATGGCTGAAATAGAGCTCTTCAGTATACTAATCATAAGTAAATGGAACTCTTTTGACCTCCATTATCATCTCTATGCTGCTGATACTCAAATCTACCTTTCCTCTCCTGATCTCTCCCCCTCTCTACTGACTCGTATCTCCAACTGTCTCTCTGCTATCTCTTCCTGGATGTCCCAGTGATTTCTTAAACTTAATATGTCTAAGACAGAGCTGATCATCTTCCCACCCTCCCACATCACCTCACTTCCCACTATTTCTTTAACAATTGATGGAATAACTATCTCATCTAGCCCCAAAGTGCGCTGTCTTGGAGTTATCCTGGACTCCTCCCTCTCTTTCAAACCACATATCCAGAATCTTTCACAGTCCTGTAGTTTCCATCTCAAGAATATTTCTAAGATCAGACCCTATCTCACCGAGGATGCTACTAAAGCCCTCATACACTCACTGGTCATCTCCAGATTGGACTACTGTAACCTCCTATCTGGCCTCTCCAAATCCCATCTCTCTCCTCTCCAGTCTGTCCTCAATGCTGCTGCACGGCTTATCTTCCTCTCCAAACGTTCTACATCTGCCTCCCCTCTCCTCCAAGCTCTCCACTGGCTCCCCTTCCCTTTTAGAACCCAATTTAAGGTTCTCACGCTCACTTACAAAGCCCTCACCCAATCTTCCCCCATATACATCTCTGATCTCATCTCCCTTCACTCTCCTCTCCGCTCTCTTCGTTCAACTAATGCACGCCACCTTTCATGCCAGCTGATTACTTCCTCCCACTCCCGCCTCCAAGATTTTGCCCGCACTGCTCTGGAACTCTCTCCCACTCCCCATCAGACTCTCCATCTCTTTACAATCCTTCAAACGGGCTCTCAAGACCCATTATATCATCAAAGCCTTCCAGCTCCCATCCTAACTCCCTGATACATACACCTTTCTCCCCATCTACCCCATCTGTGTCACCCCTGTTTGTCTTCCCCTCCCTTTTAGAATGATACCTCTTACGAGCAGGGCCCTCTACCCTCTTGTGCTTCTCCCTACTTTAGTTTCATCTACTTCTTACCACTAGGGCACCTAACACTTTGTTGCTTATGCTCTGTTGCTTATCTGGGTGTTATGGTCACTAATGTAGCAATATATATTATCCATGTCCTGGTCCTGTATTGTTCTGTAAGTTGCTTGTCTACAACTTGTTCATGTACTTTGTAAGGCGCTGCGGAACACTTGTGGCGCCATATAAATATATTATATTATTATTATAATTATTAAGTCTGCTTCCCTGCATTAATGGCTAAGTGCTTGATTTGTAGTTACACAACTGCCTGAAAATGATCTGAATCTAAATATGAGCAAGAATTTAGTATGAATGAATGAGTCGTGAATATAGGTTATGTCCAGGCTGACTATATTCAAGCGTGCTGGCAGTGTTGGAAGGTAAAGTGCATGAGAAATGAGGTAAACATATATTTTCTTATGTATCTGGCTGTTCATTTTCCCCTTATCCCTGGTGGTGCGCACACGTAGGAGGCCATTTTGGATGAGACCTGGCACCACCTCCCCTCAGTTACTGTGGCCAGATCGGAATCGATATGAAATACCGCCGGCCGCTGCCGGTTCGATTCCCGGCAGCGGCAGGCCGACATCAGCAGAGATCCCGGCAGCGGAAGCCCGACAGCGCTGGAAATCCCGATAGTGGATAGGTGAGTATCTACTAACCTAACCCCCCTAACCCTCCTTGGGGGTGCCTAACCCTAACTTCCCCCCCAAGTGCCTAACCCTAACCACCTCCTTCCCCTCTGCCTAACCCTAACCCTCCCGGGGGGGTGCCTAACCCTCCCTCCCCCTAGCCTAACCCTAACCCTCCCGGGGGGGTGCCTAACCCTAAGTACCCCCCGGGAGCCCTAAACCTAACCCTCCCCCCGCGCGGCTGTCCGCTCGCGGCGCCCGGCATCACTACGATCGGGATGCTGGGCGCAGGTCTCCCGGCGTCGGGGAAATGCCAGGCGTCTATATCTAGACGCCCGGCATTTCACCCTTGCCGGGATACGACAGTCGGGAAGCCGGCTGCCGGTATTTAGGCAGCCGGCTTCCCGATTGCATACCGGCCAGATCACATCTGGTATCCCTGGAACCTGTTAGTGCTGCTGGAATGTCTCGCAGCATGGATGTATTTCAACCAGAAGGCAAAAAACTGTGCATGTTAAGGTCACGCCCTTTCTGGGTGACCATGCCCCTTTTAACGGCAGGCGCCCTGCCCCTCTCCGGCCCTTGCGTGAACACTACATTGTGCATACGTATACTTCATGTGCAGCAATTTAATTGAGATTATGCTCACTGAGAGGAATCACTCAAAAAGTGAGTGACCAGTAGTCAGCGTTTGGGGGAGGTAACGTGGGGGGACAATATAGAAACGCAGGCTTGTCAGGATCGTATAAACACTTTCAGGGCGTGCATAAATCAATCACTGCGTCCTTGCTAGCAGCAGGAGAGCCCCCTGCGTGTCTGGAGACCCGCTGTGTCTGCGGAAGCTTACACTTACTCAGAAGGCTGGTGGCCACCAGAGCTGCGCTCCATGTTTCCGGTTTTGTGTGTGAGCGGCAGATGCGAGATGCTTTCAGTGAGCGTCTCTATGCACTGGACGGCGAGTGGCTCATTAGCATATTTTCCCAGCTGCGATTGCATTAGCGTACATTTCTGAATCACGCCCTCTGTACGGACACAATCGGGGGCGCAGGCGCGGTGCGACTATGACGCATGCGCAGTATAAAAAAATACGCACCACTACGTCTGACATCGGCAGTGCTCCAACCTCCGAATCTGGCCCCATGTTACATACACTGCTTATATGGTTAGGGTGAAATAATGACATAAATCCTTTGTGGTCGATCCTCGTCCTTGCAGAACATAAAGATCACAATTCTATTATGTAGTTTAATAACTTCTATTTTTTTTTGCTAGATTTATTTTTATTCTACTTATGCTGTTTGTTGTAGTTGCTGTCCCAAAGGTGTTCGTACACGATACTGCCCTGCTGAGTGATGGGGGAGGGGGGGGTGTTACCTAGAGGGCGGGTTGGATTTGTAATTATCTTAAATTTATTGTTGCTGTCTTCTGTTCTTATGTTCCTTAAAGGGTTGGGGGCGCTGAGTTTATGGAACCATTGATATAGCAGAGCAGGTCTGTATACTGTATTACGCATTCAACTGTATGCAATCCCAGAGAGCTAGAACAGCTCTTTACTGAATAATGCATGTATAAGGGGCACATTCTGAGATGGGATCAAATCAGAAAATTATTAACAATCATCAAGTCCTACGTGTGTGACCAATAGGCTGTAACAGATTTTACATGGGCGTTATTTGATCAACAGAAAAATAAAACCAAAAGAAGCCTTGTGTTAAAAAGTTTGCACTAATTTCAAAACTATACCAGCTCTGTTTAGAAGGTCTGTCTGATTTACTGCCCCCCACATATACCCTGGCGTGGAAACAGAACTCAATGATGAGCAATTTTTTTTCTAGAGTACTACGACGATCTCATGATGAACTGCAAAGCATCTAGGACATACGGCTGTCAAATAACCCCAGATCATGCCGTTGGCATGAGGTTTGATGTGGTGAGATGCTGAGCTTTGGTTTTGCCATCAAGTCAAAACAAATCTATTCTGGTGTGGTCTGTCAACAGGACATCGGTGGCTTTGGCTTCATATCAACAGGACATCGTTTTCCCGGCTTCCTTTCCATGATAGCCGTACTTGTTCAGTCACTAGCTTGCTAGTTGGTAGCACCAAGTACTGTAACTTTTACTCAGCTGACAGAAGCCTGTAGACCCTTTGACGTAGCCTTCGTGTTCTTAGTGACTTCCCATGGCATCATTCAGCCCGGTTTGTTGGTGAATTTGCTGGGATGCCCTCTCTTATGAAGATTGGCATTTCCACATTATAACATGATGGACTTTGTTGCGGAACTTCATTGAATTATTTAGGAATGACCTTACTGCATAACTCTTTCCAAACTGGCAGGAACAATGGCTTCTTCGAGAACACTGCTGATGTCTTTCCTTCTTGGCATGATGTTAATGGAAACCTGAACGCCCCTGACTGCAAGACGTTCTGTGGTTATATAGAGCTGTGAGCATCTCCCGTTGATCAAATTGTGCCGAGCAGCACCTGGCTCACATTACCTTCTTCACTGATAGGGAAGCGGTAAGGGTGTACTTATTTGTTTTTATACAAGGCTACTTTATCCTGTCACAGGACTCGGTGAGGACCAGATGATTGTTAATTATGTCCTAAAAACACAGATTTGAAAGATGCGTGTCCACATGCCTGCATGGATATTTGTTGTGTGCATGTGTAAAGTACATTTGTAGGGCCTGATTGTGGGTCGGTCGCATTCGTCCGTTGTTATGCTAATGCGATTATGCACCAGGCTATGCGGCTAGCCGTGCGTCTGAGACACGCCTCCCACTTATTTTCCCGTCTGCAGCCGTCATTGTTAGCATCGGATCTTTGCTGGGTGCAAAAGATCCGTCAGAAACAGCCATCGCATCTGTGCCTGGACGCCTCAAACAAGTGTGGAAGTTGGGCTACATGACCACGACATTTTCTCTACAGAGTTGTTCCATGCATTCAAATAGTTGCTTGCTAGGAACGCCTATTTCACATTAGGCTCTATCCACTGGGGATGGGACTCTGAAGGAGCTATTTGCTACTGAGGACACATGCGTAGACCCTGTTTTCAGTTGTAGACTCATGGGCAGTCATTGGATAATGTATTTCTGCTGGTGCGTCCAGCTCAGTCAAGCTGCAATGTTTATGCTCGGGTGATTTGTCATATATTATTTTTATTTTTTTATTGTATTGGTTGCATGATGATGAATTATACAGCCAATGTACGATTATTAAAACCTGGAAGGACCGGTAATGGCTTAAAAATATTCCCATAGTAGACCTATTCTAACTCCCTCCCATTGCTAATGTCCAAGACATGGATGTTTAGGAACTTGCAAAATGTAGCTTCGCTGTCATCATGGAATCTCATCTCACTTTGATCAAAGCCTTCGCAGATGTTAATACAGTTAACGGCTTGACAACATTCATTGATACCACGGACACCACTTAGTACTTGTGGACATATATTTATTGATATTGTTGCTCACGCTGGAATTAGTTTGTTGCACAATAGAAGTTACGAAGTTTCCAGGGAGCACTGGAGTCTCACACACCTTTCACAGCACCATATCAGCATGACAACAAAACACCTCTCGTATAACTATTCACTTCTGTACAGACAAAAAACTGATCGGTTCTCAAGACGAAGATTGAATTTTTTTTTTACAAACATCTAAAAACTACACCACAGTACAGTTTGATAGACAGAACTACGTATGTGAAGACCAACTACTACAAAAAAATGGATAGAGGACAAGAAAACTATTCGTCAGAGACTGGAGGAGTAAGCAGTGGGAGGTTAATATAGGTCAGAAGTTGCCTTTTTGTGTTGTGAATGTCATCAACGAGGCGCGCCAATAGTTTTAATCTAAGCAAATCGGTCTACTTGCATGCCTAGGTTAATTCTATAACGCTATATCTCCTGAGTCCCAAGGGCTTTGGTTCTATAAATTATCTATTTTATAAAGTACTTATTTTCCCAAGATGTAGTAACCATAGCTTTGTGTCAGGAGGTTTAGGATCGCTGGAATCCTTGCGTCTATAATAAAACTCAACGCTTATATAGACAAAAGTCCATTACCCTCTTGACAAAATCTCATTAACCCCTTCCAGTCTTTTATTTATTGCATATTGTGAATTTTTGGAGCATTAGCTTCTAACATGACTGACCTCCCAGCAACTGTACTCCCTCCGTCTTTATTGTATTATCATACCCTAAAACACATCTACAACTATTGCATCGTAAGTTATTGAAGAACACATTAGTACAGCAGGTAAGACGATAAATTTGAGAAGAAAAAAAAAATACACCAAAAAAAGTATAAAAATATTTGGCAAAAAATGACAGGTGACATACACGGCACACACAAACTGATTGTCACAATGTTGTTTATGACAAGCTGATGACGATTATGCGGTTCGTCCGTTTTTGTCTGTTTTGTGCAGTCTTTTTTTTTTTTTAGTTACCTGTTGTAGTTCGTTTCAAGTAACACCTTGCTGTTCCTGTATAGCTCAACAGGAGTGAAAGTTACAAGGTTACATCTCGCCGCATCAGGTCACGCACTGCGTCATCACTGATTTTTCAACATGGAGGCCAAAGGAAATTCAAGTTCATTTCATCTACGTCCAAAAAACCCAGTGTACAATGCATTTGCAAGTCCATATACACTGTGTTATTTACAAAACTGACAAAGAATAGTGTAGTACTGTGATTTTTTGCCTTTTGAGTGGCAATTTAATAGCTGGGTTCTGGATTGCATTTTCTCACCCTAATTTGTTTCCTGGTGCCAAGAATTTTTGATAACTGAAGATGTTTTCAGTCTATCTAATGAGATTGCCTCTCCCAGTATAGATATCTGTTTAGCAATACACTGATCTTTGTCATAGAACTTTTTTTTTTTTTTTACATTTTTATAAGTTTGAAACTTTTTTTTTTTTATCTTTTGGTAATATCTAAATGGATATAATTGTGCAATGTATGGTATGACAAATCTGTAAGCGGACAAGCAGATTTCCCATCAGAAATGTCGGGTCAGCAAGCAAAGCTAGCTAGAGTTTCGTCATCCACACGAAACAGTCTCTTTGGATCGTATTTTATTTTAAACCCTGTTACAAAGTCGGAGGACCAGTCATTGCTTGGATTTGCATATTGCCCAATTAAACAAATCTCTTGAGGTCAAAAGAGGCTTTCAAGCAAACATGTCTATGGGATAATTTATTAGGATGTGTAGAGAAGACCATCTTTTAAAGAATGTGAACGGTCGTCTGAATTTTCAAGTGATTTCATAATTCAGCGACCTATTGGTGAAGATTCAAAATTCTCTTTATTAACATTATTTATGATAACAAACTATTAAAAGATGCTGCCCTATTGGCGGTGCATGGAGAGTTTACCAAAGCTCTAGTACCCCCTTGAACATTTTGCCCAGTTGTGTTCAATTTACAGCCTTGCTTTAATTGTTGGTCATTTCTCTGTTTTCTATGTGTATTTCAGTACTTTCAAAACTGATTATTTGGTATTTTGTGATTTCAACTGGTCAGTATAGTAATGAAAATTTTGTAAAAAATATAAATTGTACAAATTTTACCAGGACAAAACCTTTGCGGGCAGTACTGCTTTTCTGTCCAAGGAATGTAGACATCTTCTGATGGTTGAAATCTACAAAGATTTTTTTTTCCTATTTATTTACTAACATGTTAACTCTACATACATTAGCAATCCTAGTTACTAATAAACATTGTCACTACACAGGGATCAATAAATGGTATCATTACGTACAATTACTACCTACCATTAAAAAAAGAATTAGATTTTTTCATTATTCATTTTTTTTTTTTTTTTTTTACATTTTTGTACAATTTAGTACATTGTGTTGCTTAGAATGACCAGCATACAGAATTGCAAAATACATAAATCAGACTAGGCGCAGTTAGTACAGACACACACAAAAAAAACACAATTAAGCGTCCAAGGAGAGGATTGAACTAATATGTCATCTTTTGTGCTGTTTGCTCTAGTTTTGTTCTTGTGTTCTATAAAAAGAATCATCTGCTGCTTTTCCAAATTTATACTAATCTACAGGATTTAACGCTACGTCTTATGTGTAGGTAGCCATGTTTGACACCAGCTTTGTGCTACGTAGATGATCAAGCCATAACATGTATTTGCTTGAAGTTCAGTTACTGTTGTAGGCTGCAAGGTCTGGTGCAGCAGCAGAAGAAGACTTGGTCAGCATTTTGCCAATCGGATTATCAGTCGACAATTAGTGTTTTGGGTTTCTTCCCATATTGCGAGTTTTGATAAAGTCTGAGAGAACGTTTCCAAAACAGGACTTCAGAGTGTTTAAAGTTGATCAACCCGGTCTATAGGTCCAGTGGCACCCAAAATCTACACTTAACTTGGTATTGTACTGTAGATCTGAAGTGTTTAAACGGTGGACCTCAAATGGTCGCCAGACTACCTGATTCCATGGTATTTCTTGATGTAAGCATCATAGTCTACACAATCCAGTCAACTGGTCCATGGGCATAACCAATATAAAGCTGCCTTCGGTAAATGTTGTACAAATCTTGGTGTGGGCGCATGGTTTCTCCTCAGAGAATTATTCAGTGGAGGTCGCAGACACAAAGCAAAGACTTCCGATATCAGGAAGCTTTCAAATTAGGTGCACATGGATATGTTGCTTAGAAGACAACGTCATAAACAAATATTGGGTTTGTTATATTGAATAAAGAACTAGCGGGTTGTTTCACCGTAATTTGCCCATATATATCTATATATTTACATTATTATACACATGGCGGCAAAATTACCATTTTATATAAATAAACCTATATTTAGTTGATTTCCTTAGAGTGAAAGATTTATTTTATATACATATATATGTATAAATTAGTCTAATAGGTCCACCACCTCAAGGATATGGCACTCAATAGGCATGCATTTTTTTGAAGACAAGATGGCTGCTGCTTGGTGAGGGATATATAGACCATACTGTATTCACACAATGACCCTCTACTGAGATTTACTTCAGAACATTCTCTTACATAAAAGGTTCCTAACCTCCAAGAACCCGCTTGAAAAACAATTTTTTTTAAAATTCAAAATAAATTCAACTATTCTACGATATAACTAGGTTTATACTAGTGAAAGAATACACTGTGGCGGCAGGAGGCCCATATAAATGGTTGATTTGCTTCTGAAGAACATTTACTAATATTTACAACTTGTGAGATGCTTAATTCCCAGAACTACACAGAACAATATACAACAGCCTCAGACGTACACTAATATTTTAACAGGGTCTGCAAGGGATAACAAGGTACTGTATTTCTTAGCTATACACGCTTGATGCTTTAATGGACAAATTGAAATTTTACAACCAACGGTCAATAGTGTCCACACAGAATTTTTTGTTGGGTACCTCAACATTAACAATATATACTACAATTCTAAAAGTCCTAGATACATGTATTTTTACTCAGGAGTTACTGAAAATGATGTTCTATGTGTAATGAATGGGTCTTCTAACATTTGTAAATCTTTTTTAAAATTGTGCTTAAATTTTACTTTGGACAAGATTTGTTTACTTCACAAAATTGGGGCAAAAATGGCCACAGCCCCGATCCTTCAAGGCCATGCTCGGACCCACCCAGGGATCCAGTTCTGAGCGGACACACACACAGTCCATTAGGCCACACCCTTTGTGTAATCGGGAAATCTGGTCAGTCCCATTAAAACCAGGAAATGCTACAGTGTGCAAATCTTATTGATTACTTTATAAAATAAAAAAAAATCTAACTGTGTTATATCTTCATGGAATGTGTCACAGTTTCATGGAATGTTTAATTTGCCCCTCACAACGAGCTGGTTTTTATTTATGTGCTTTTTTTTCTTGATGAGACTGAGATTATCTATAAATTTAGATACTTGTTAAACTTTTTCAATTTAATTTAGAATTTTGCAACAAACCATCTTCTAGCTATAATTTATTTAGTACTTTCTTTAAATTGATAGCCTGGATCTGATTGGTTGCTGTGGGTAACTGATCCAGTTACCTTTTTTGAAAGGTTTGGTCAATCTCCCACTAAGTATATATAAATTACTTCACTGCTTTATACTGTCTCCATCCCACCTACTACAGATCATAGATTGGAATTTGATACTGGGGTCAGATCTTGTCTCCCAGTCTATTTATTTGTGTAAAAAGACACTTGGCACCATAGCCAAACAATGCACTATGGTTGGAATAAAGAAATGTTTACATCTACCAATAGATTTAAGCTTTCTTTCGGATTTGTGCATTGTAATCCTGGCTATACATTTGTTAAGTAGGATATGTTGCAGATGTAGTGGTCAGCTTGACATATAGACCTCAAAGAACCCACAAGCCATGGCTTTTGATGCTTAGAGGTGTGAAGTCTAAGGGTTTATTTTCTAAAGGTAGGTCTTGGAATCTGGCACTTCTGATCAGGTTTATTTCCCCGAAATTTAAAACGGCAGTGCTTTTATTAGCTATGTTTTGCTAGTAAAATCATTGCTCTTTTAATTTTGGGCATAAATAGAATCAGAAGCGCCAGGTTTTACAACTTGATGCTTCATGAATAAATGGGTCAATCCATGTGGAGTGGTCCAGCCCTGGTTGCTTGACCATTTTTTATTTTTTTGTGTGATGACCCCTGTAAGTTAGTAGTCAGAACCACCATTACTTTATTTTTATTTACCTTCATATGAAGATGGCGGACATTTTTTGTATCATGGGGTATGACATTTTTCACTGTTGCGGATGTTTGGGGGTAAATGCAATATCTCAGCTCAGAAAAGTCATAGAAAACTGGGATAAAAACAATTATTTTCAGCACATTTCAAGCTACATTTTTGTCATATAACAATTTCCCTACCTTACTTCCTTATGACTGAAATTTAATCCCAAAATTAATTATCAGATTTAAAAAAAAAAAAATGGCTATTTTTTGGATTGTATTTCAGTGGGAAGAAATAAAATTTCAGAGCTGTAATTTTTTTTGGGAATAGCTATATACTCAAAGATTTGCCAAACAAATTTTGAGTTATCTATCTTATCTACTTTTTTTTTATTAGAGCACTTTGAAATTGATAAATTTGAAATGTTTCACCTAAATTGACCTTAATATCTCTGGTGGTGGACCTGATAAAAATTTCAAATTCACAGCATACACAGTACTCCAGGGCTTGACAAATTTTTCTAAAATCTAGGAGCCAGGATGAAAGTGTAGGAGTCAGACCACCGTCCCTCCCCAAAAAATTACAGGAGTGAGTGAGGAGCACAGCTCTGTGTGTTATGCAACTGTTATACACACTATACTATTCCACAAAATTGTCATAGTTGAATGGATACAGTAAAATGGAGGCCCCCTCACTGCTCTGCACAGCTCTACTGCTCCACCACCCACCCTCCAGTAATAAAATAATGGTGCCAGAAAGTATAACAAAACCACCTCCCCTCGTGGTCACACCACTATCCCTCTGAAGCCGCACCGCAATTCCTGGCCACGCATTGACCCTACTACCAGAGAGCTGATAGGAGACAGTAGACAGCCGGGACATACAGGAGAAACAGCGTAGACTGGGACAGACAGCAGGAATAAGAGCAGGTCAGGATAGAGAGGAGTCGTCAGTGCAGGCCAGGATGGAGAGGAGTCATCAGTGCAGGCCGGGATGGACAGAGGCACAGCAGGCACCACAGGCGACACTCAGCACATGCACTCCTGTGCATGATATGAACACCGCAGTATTATAGGCACAAATCTCCAGAGGGGCTGATGAGGATCTGCTTCCTCCCTCACTGCAAAATCTGGTAGCCAGGCAGCAAAATCTAGAAACCATGGCAACCTGGCCCCCAGGATTTGTCGAGCCCTGCAGTACTCTATGAGGGGTAACTGTAAAAAAAATTTGAAGTCTGATATTCCAAATTTGGATTTTGATATTCTCCTAGTGTATCTTTGTTCCACATGGAATATCAACTCCAACTGTGTATGCTGTGAATTAAATTTTTTTATCAGGTCCCCCACCAGAGCTAGAGGTCAATTTAGGTGAAAAACTAGCAATTTTAAAGTGTTCTAATAAAGAAAAGTAGACAAGATAGATAAATCAAAATTTGTTGCCAAATTTTTGAGTATATAGCTAGTCCCCCCAAAAAATTACAGCTCTGAAATTGTATTCCTTCCCACTGAAATAGACTTTTTTGTTAAAATCTGACAATTAACTTTGGGCTTAAATTTCAGTCATAAGGAAGTGAGGTAGGGAAAAGACAAAAAATGTAGCTTGAAATGTGCTGAAAATAATGTTTTTTATCCCAGCTTTAAATTGCATTTACCCCAAACGTCAGCAACAGTGAAAAATGTCATACGCCACAATACAAAAATGGCAGCCATCTTCATATGAAGGTAATTAAAAATAAAGTAATGGTGGTTTCTGACTAGTAACTTACAGGGGTCATCACACACACAATACAAAATGGTCAAGCAACCAATTAATTTAATTCTGGACCATTTAATATGGATTGACCCAAACCCCTGAGTGTCTACACTCTAATGACCCAAGTTAAGCTACACTTGATGTTTTTTACTACCTTGAACAAACAAAGGCTTCTTTAGGTATCTAGTGCTAAGGCCAGCTTCATGATAGTCCTACCAAGTTAGGGCCTGCTTCATGTATAGTCCTACAAGGTGCACATAATAGGGCCTGCTTCATATATAGTCCTACCAAGGGCACATAATAAGGCCAGCTTCATGTATAGTCATACCAAATGCACATTTTAGGGTCTGCTTCATGTATAGTCCTACCAAGTGCACATAATAGGGTCTGCTTCATGTATAGTCCCACTAGGAGCACATATTAGGGTCTGCTTCATGTATAGTCCTACCAAGTGAACATAATAGGGTCTGCTTCATGTACAGACCTACAAAGTGCAGATAATAGGGTCTGCTTCATGTACAGTCCTACCAAGTGCACACAATAGGGACTGCTTCATGTATAGTCCTACCAAGTGCACATAATAGGGTCTGCTTCATGTATAGTCCCACTAGGAGCACATATTAGGGTCTGCTTCATGTATAGTCCTACCAAGTGCACATAATAGGGCCTGCTTCATGTACAGACCTACAAAGTGCAGATAATAGGGTCTGCTTCATGTACAGTCCTACCAAGTGCACACAATAGGGACTGCTTCATGTTTAGTCCTACCAAGTGCACACAATGAGGACTGCTTCTTGTATAGTCCCACAAAGATCACAATTTTATAATGTCTTGTGACAACAGGAACACAAAATTGTGTCTTTCTAACATACAGTGCTATCTAAAACAAAGTCTGTGGTCTCCAGACTACAAACTGATCTTGGAAGGAGCGCTCAAATTAGGAATAGTGCAAACATTAATACATTTCCAATGGGACATATGCATATTATTTTTACCAAATATTTTTGGGAGGAAGTTATGGAAAAAGGGTCCCCCCAAAAAAATAAAAATAAAAGACATTTCACAGTGTCTGCAAATCTAATCTTGTTGTTGCATGGGGCACATCTCACTGCAGCACCTGACCTCGTGTTTCCGGTAGTTTAAGGGCTAGAAAGCTACCCAGCGCCAATGCAGCAGATGCCAGTAGGATAGGCACCGCTTTGGCCACCCCCACGAAGGAGGTGAAAATACTTATGCCCAGAACAGCGGCCAGTTTGCAGAGAGCATTCAGGAATCCGAAGGCAGTCGTTCTGTAAGAGACAGTAACACAATCAATGAGAAGGCGGGTAAAATCACAGTCATCGAATATTACATGGCATGGGAAGGATCAATGTATCTCCATGTTAAACTAAAATATTGCTTTAACCTGCCCACAATGGAGGCAGCCATTGTGAGAATGTAGGCCATGAATTACTAAGGAACTAATGACACTGAGGTGTGAGGCACATCTGCCCGTATTCAATTCTCTGAGATGCGATGCAGCCTTGATATATATTTTTTACAGGCCCAATTTTCATTTTTTGCTATGGAGCCCCAAAAAGTAAAATTAACATTCCATATAGCCGCACATTGTGGTGGTTTGAATTTTGTGTGTGTGTGTGGGGGGAGGGTTATTTAGGAAGTGGCTCACGCCAGGAGATTTTAGCGATGGGGGGCTCAGCTGAACATCCACCCTTCCCTGGGGCAAACCTCTATGCATATTATACCCCTTTTACGCAAAATTCCCGGGTCTGACCCGGTATTTAAAACAAGTTTCCAAGCCGGGACATACCCCCTCCAGACCGCGGTGCCGATTAAGGTTATTGCACATGGGAGTAGTGGAACTGGCCTGCCAGTGCTTGGAGATGACATCGTCTCCAAGCTCCGAGAAATGAGAAAGTTCCCATGTTGTAAACAGGATCCGGATTGGATGACCCGGGTTACCCGTTTACACTGCAGGGTTACACGGGTTCTTCCTGTGTTAAACCCTGCAAGCTACCTGGGTTGCATTGCCCGAGTCACTTGCCCCTTTCATACCTAGCAGCAACCCATGTTTTGCTGCTAGTCTCAAAGGGGTATTAGTGGATTCCTTCGCTGTAGTCTTACTCTGCCAATGATGGAGAAAGCACCCTCTGTGATCTGAAGTGATACAGGATGCAGCCACTGACCACCCATGTTAGAGCCCTAATGGCCCACATGCCTTCCTGCTATGTACATATCTCTAGTCAGTCCTAAATATACTCATTCTCTATTGATGGAGACAACAGGGATGATAAATAGATTAATTAAGTCTATAAAGTTTGTGATTTCTGACCTCTCTAGACGGACCCAGCCGTGTTATTAACTGCTCCAGCAGACTATTACTGGTGAGATTACTCATTTTACTGTCTCTCTGGTTAAACATTGATGAGAGGACGTGTCACACACTGTGCGTGATCTATTAGTGTCTCCCAGCTGCAGTCAGTTACACGTCTGCAACAGCTTCAGCCCTTATTTTGTGTCTTTTTGTTTAGGGCAATCTATCTAGATACATAGGACCTTATTCAGACCCGCTCGCAAGCGGGTCGATGTTTAGGCCCTGCGCACGAGCAGCGGCCGCACTGCGCGTGCGCAAGGCCCGGAGCGAGAGAGAAATTCTCTCGCTCCGGGGCTCGCTACTAACGGGGCGGCTGTCGATGTTGATCGACAGCTCGCCCCGTTTAGTAGGCAGGGAGGGGGGTGGTTTCACAAACGGATGCTGTTGTGGGTGGCCGCACTGACATCAGTGATGTCAGTGGGGAGCTTCCTGCTTGATCAGAGCAGGAAGCTCCCTGGCCATCAACCATCAACCTGGTCGGTCGCTAAAGCTTAGTTTAGCTTAGCTACAGCTTAGCTAGCGACCAGGAGGCCACACTTCAAAACACAAGCGGCCGCCCACATTCAGAGCGACCGCTCGCATGTTGCGAGCGCCTCTGAATGAGGACCATAGCTTGCTGAATAAAATACTGTAAAATTAACATCGAAATTCTCCAAAATTTGAAACAAAATCCTAGCAATGATCTTCTATTACTATACTGGTTAGTCTGTATTATGATTAGCAGGTGTTACTGTAGCCCGTGATGGCCATGCAAAGGTTTATTTCTAATTGTACACAATAAAAAAAAATTTTGATCACAGTTGCCATTTTAAGCAGCAATCCCATGAGGAGAAAAAACACTTTTGCCCTTACTTGAAATTGGTATATTATTGTGATGTTGCAATTTTTGGTAGTGTACGCTGCAGCTTATTGACTCTATTTTTAGTTTTTGTATCCATATCATAGTTTGTTATGTTATGACTATTTGATACCCTGCCCTTTTTTTTTTTTGTATTTTATACATTTATTTTTAATTTTATTTTTGTTGTTTGTATGTTTCACTGGAAAGTTATTCTTTTTATGTGGTCTGTAAGTGGTTGTTTTGATTTCTATCTTTCCAATAAAATTTTTATTTTTAAAAGGTTTATTTCTAATTGTACACAATAAAAAAAATATTTTGATCACAGTTGTTATTTTAAGCAGCAATCCCATGAGGTCAAAAACCACTGGGGCAGGATATAAGAAGAATGTTGGCTTTTACTATTTTTGTTTATTTATTTGCAATTGTTTCATGGACAACCATGGCAACCACAGTCACATGGCACATAATGTAGTTAACAGAGGGGTTTTGGAACATTTCTTCTGAACACTGGCCCTGATTCAGAGCCGCTCGCTCTGAATCAGGGCCGGTCTTTATTTTTTGGGGATCGGCCTCTTGGCCGCTCGCATAGCTGTGGGTGACCACCCACAGCTATTGCGAGCGGCCATGAGGATGGTCGTGGTGGTCAAGACCATCGCGACTATCGGGCTTGCGACGAGACCCTTGTGGTAGGGCCTCGTGGCCGCAAGCCCCAGAGAGATTTCGGCTCTAACAGAGCCGGAATCTCTCCACTGACATCACTCGTTGTGCGCATGTGCTCTGGGCCACCATCGACCCGGTTGCGAGCGTTCAGCGCTTGCGACCAAGTCTGAATCAGGCCCACTGTCTTTACTGTGACATCCTTCCCCTCTTTCTTCCCCCTCTGCTATCACATGTCATGCCGAGAACCTATGCGGTTGTGACTATGGGCCCTGATTTAGAGGTAGACACAGTGTCGATTTTGGTTGCAAGCAGCCAATGTTTTCAGTCTGTGCAAACATCTGATGGTTAATGCTGGGGGGACGTAGAATCAATTTGGACACAGAGAGAGACCATTTCAGTGGGCGTTCCTGGGTGGTAACAGGTGGACGGCTAGATACGGATGTGGCGCGACCAGCGACTGCGCCTTTAATTGCAGTTGCACTGGCACCAGTGGCCATGTTTCAACGTAAATTATTTGCAACCATGGGGTACTCTAATATCCAATTAACATAAAGACGCATTCGTGGCTGCATTACTGCCCACCTGTGAATCAGGCCCTGTGTAGCCGCTAACTGTATCTGTGGCTTACAGCCATATCTGTTTTCCCTCCAGAGAGGTTTTGAAAAAGAGAACAGCTAAGAAGAATGAAATGTTTGCTTTAACTATTTAAAGAAAAACATAAATACATCTTCTACGTCGGATTGCTGCTTTAATAGATAGATATAGAGGTATATTTGCAATAAATAAATTGTGTAAAAACAAATAAAATGGGAATGCAACTTATTGGATACTTACATAGCTGGTTTTCTTCCCCCCTTTGTTGCTCTATATAGATTTTATATTTATTTAGTTTCTATTGGCTGGTCTATACCTATTTATCCAGATGACACCACATGTTCATGAATAATGAGTGATGCCATTAGCTAACAGGGCGTGTTGTTATTAATCAAGGCCTTTTCAGGGACCCTAACCATCTTATCTGACCCTATCTATGAATGAACCATAATGTAACCTTCTTGCCAGCTATGGATTCTGGGAGTCGCCAAGCGGTCAACGTTGGCTAGCAGCCGGCTTTGTGAGTACAGCAGAGCTTGCCATATACAGTAGCGTCACTTGTCTGTTCTGTGAGGCGGCAAGCCGGTGACACGGCCTCACAGGGCAGGAAATGTGACTTGGCTCTAAGCTGACTTACAGGAGTCAGTGCCCCTTACGCAGCCAGGCCTCATACCAGTAACACGCATGCAGACACTGAGACTATCTGTATACCTTTTGTCAGAGGGGTAGAGCTCCACCGTCAGGACATCCAGGGCATTCCAGGAGGCGATACTGACACCCCCAAAGAGGCAGAGCAAGGCAATCATGGCAGACTCGCTGTTCCCGAAAAACAGAAAGAAGCAGCTGATGCAGGACATGACGCTGGACCCAGCTGGGGAGAGAGACGGATACGGGACAGTTACTGATCGCAATACTAATGTGAGCCATGGCGGCCTCCATTTTGTTCTCAGCATTGCTTTTCTACCATAAGTGTTGACGTTATGTGATAACCGGTGACCGTTTATATAGAGGAATTTTCGAGAGACACAGTAACAAAAAGTCTGGTATTTGTAATGACTTGGACGGGACTTATTCTCTGCTTTATGCCCTGCCAAGCTTAATGTGCGGCCCAAGCACTTATTCTCTGCTTTATGCCCTGCCAAGCTTAATGTGCGGCCCAAGTTCATATTCTCTGCTATATGTCCTGCCAAGCTTAATGTGCGGCCCAAGCACTTATTCTCTGCTTTATGCCCTGCCAAGCTTAATGTGCGGCCCAAGCTCTTATTCTCTGCTTTATGCCCTGCCAAGCTTAATGTGCGGCCCAAGCGCTTATTCTCTGCTTTATGCCCTGCCAAGCTTAATGTGCTGCCCAAGCGCTTATTCTCTGCTTTATGCCCTGCCAAGCTTAATGTGCGGCCCAAGCGCTTATTCTCTGCTTTATGCCCTGCCAAGCTAAATGTGCAGCCCAAGCTCTTATTCTCTGCTTTATGCCCTGCCAAGCTTAATGTGTGGCCCAAGCTCTTATTCTCTGCTTTATGCCCTGCCAAGCTTAATGTGTGGCCCAAGCTCTTATTCTCTGCTTTATGCCCTGCCAAGCTTAATGTGTGGCCCAAGCGCTTATTCTCTGCTTTATGCCCTGCCAAGCTTAATGTGCGGCCCAAGCTCTTATTCTCTGCTTTATGCCCTGCCAAGCTTAATGTGCGGCCCAAGCGCTTATTCTCTGCTTTATGCCCTGCCAAGCTTAATGTGCGGCCCAAGCGCTTATTCTCTGCTTTATGCCCTGCCAAGCTTAATGTGCGGCCCAAGCTCTTATTCTCTGCTTTATGCCCTGCCAAGCTTAATGTGCGGCCCAAGCTCTTATTCTCTGCTTTATGCCCTGCCAAGCTTAATGTGCGGCCCAAGCGCTTATTCTCTGCTTTATGCCCTGCCAAGCTTAATGTGCGGCCCAAGCTCTTATTCTCTGCTTTATGCCCTGCCAAGCTTAATGTGCGGCCCAAGCTCTTATTCTCTGCTTTATGCCCTGCCAAGCTTAATGTGCGGCCCAAGCTCTTATTCTCTGCTTTATGCCCTGCCAAGCTTAATGTGCGGCCCAAGCGCTTATTCTCTGCTTTATGCCCTGCCAAGCTTAATGTGCGGCCCAAGTTCATATTCTCTGCTATATGTCCTACCAAGCTTAATGTGCGGCCCAAGCTCTTATTCTGTGCTTTATGCCCTGCCAAGCTTAATGTGCGGCCCAAGCTCTTATTCTCTGCTTTATGCCCTGCCAAGCTTAATGTGCGGCCCAAGCTCTTATTCTCTGCTTTATGCCCTGCCAAGCTTAATGTGCGGCCCAAGCTCTTATTCTCTGCTTTATGCCCTGCCAAGCTTAATGTGCGGCCCAAGCGCTTATTCTCTGCTTTATGCCCTGCCAAGCTTAATGTGCGGCCCAAGCTCTTATTCTGTGCTTTATGCCCTGCCAAGCTTAATGTGCGGCCCAAGCGCTTATTCTCTGCTTTATGCCCTGCCAAGCTTAATGTGCGGCCCAAGCGCTTATTCTCTGCTTTATGCCCTGCCAAGCTTAATGTGCGGCCCAAGCTCTTATTCTCTGCTTTATGCCCTGCCAAGCTTAATGTGCGGCCCAAGCTCTTATTCTGTGCTTTATGCCCTGCCAAGCTTAATGTGCGGCCCAAGCGCTTATTCTCTGCTTTATGCCCTGCCAAGCTTAATGTGCGGCCCAAGCGCTTATTCTCTGCTTTATGCCCTGCCAAGCTTAATGTGCGGCCCAAGCTCTTATTCTCTGCTTTATGCCCTGCCAAGCTTAATGTGCGGCCCAAGCTCTTATTCTCTGCTTTATGCCCTGCCAAGCTTAATGTGCGGCCCAAGCTCTTACTGATGTGTCCAGCGGGTATGCCTCTAAACCAGGTGTTAAGCAAATTATAGCTCATCATCTGTTATGGAACATGTCCCATCATGCCCCACTGAGAGGCAGAACCAGAATGCATGCCTGTGCGCTATATAAACTGACCATCAGGGGCGTATGTATAATGGTTGCAGGGCGTGGGGTGTGCAGTGCACACCCCTGGGTCCAGAGCAGCCACACCCTGCACTCATAACAAACATTACAGGTTCCATGCAGGGGGTCTCCCTCTCTATGTCATGTGATGGCAGCGCAATCTTTCAGGTGATACCTTCGGAAAGATGGCGCTATGCAGCCATAGTAAAGGCTCTGGGGGGAGGGGTGGAATCTGCTGCACACAGGCACCCCGGTAATTTATATGCCTCCTAAGACATGGTCTGCAGTGGCATTCCAGAAATAATATTTTGGATAAATAACTTCTGAATCTCGGCCAGAGAAAGCCTAATCTCACCCAGCATACGAAGGCGTCCAATTTTGTCCATCAACAAGGCGGATACGATATTGCCTGGAAGCACAGCCAGAGTGCCCAGGAAACTCACAAAATAGATCATGTAGGCATTATTAATGTCGTCCGTGAAGTCCAGCTGGCAGCCCTCCTTACTGTGCAGGAACGTGCTATTAACAATGCGGCTGTTGATGAATTTGTAGTCGAACAAATCTGCAACCAAGGATAAGAGGGAGATGCTTTATTTCTTGTCAGAACTGGGACATGTATGTAAGATACATTTTAAGGACATTAATAGAACATTCAGCCTTACTGAAAATAAGAGGCCAGTTGCTTAATTGTATGTGACCAAATTCTTTCGATAATCTCAATATTGTTCCCTTCACCTACAGTCGGTGACTTAATAGTCATGAAAAGGCATCAATTCTCTAACGAACAGTGACCTAGAGGCACTGATTATACATAACGTACAGTCATTCAATACAGCGGCGTAACAGGGCTGCTGCGCGCCCTGTGTCGGACCCACCTCCTCAATGCATTATGTCGCACAGAAGGGGCGGGGCTGGACTGGGAAGTGCAGTACTGTGTTCTGAGTGGCTGTACAGACTGCAGGGTGCCTGCCTGGAGCGTCACTGCAACAGTGATCCTGCAGGATCTATTCCTGGCACCCTACTAGCCAGGAGCGAGGGCCGTGGGGCAGAGACGGTACCGCGCATTGTGCTACGGCACCACTCGTACACCCCTAGTTATGGCCCTGTATGTACATGTAGATTTGTAATAATGTTATAGACACCAACGTTAGTAAACTTTACACATTCTAAACCCCGGCGGTTTGACGGCGGGTTCTAAACTCCGGTGGTTTGGTGGCGGTTTCTAAATGACACCAAAACCGCTGCCTAGTAATTTGAGCCCTAGCCCTGTTGTATTCTAAAATGTGTTTAGACGGCGGTTTTGAAGCTGTTTTGGCTTTAGTAAATCTGCTGATAGCAAAACCGCCGCCAAACCGCAAGGGATTTAGAACCCGCCGCTTAGTAAATTTTGCCCAAATAATTGTCAGTTATGCCAGACAATGGTGTTTTATAGGGAATGCCTCTGCACTGGTGCAGTGCTGGGTGTTGGTCAGTGTGGTTGACCACAAAGGTGGATCTGATAATAGTTACACAGGGCGGCGTCCTGCGGCTCTGTATAGTAGGGTCTTTCCGCAGGTGGGTCCTGACGCTGGTATGGGTCTGGGTCCCGAGATGGAGTCACCTGAGAAGAATGGTGACTGTGCGGATGGTGGGCACATGCGATCACGCTTATTACCTGTGTTGTAGAACATTGTTGATATGAATGTGCAGTTCTTGAAGAATGTGTTGCTGGATGTAATGTCTTCAAAGTAACAGTCTTTAAACAAGGAGTCTTCAAAGATGACGGATTTCAACTTGAGGCCAATGAATCTATGGAGATAAGAGCAGGAGGTATCATTATTTCAGGGCTCACTAGACACCGATCATGTACTTGCCACAGGGAGATATACAGAGGTTAGATATTTCAGACTAACACAGCCGGTCCTTCAGCACTAACTGTGCAAGCCCGTATTCATTGCTGGGCAAGGCACAAGCTCCTATCCCGACCTGTTTATCTAGTCTGACGGCTTAATAATACTCTGTGCAATTAAATTGATAAAGGGCCCTCCTTCCCCCCCCGGTTTGGTCATACGCTTGGTCGGTTTATTGAATGGTAATTTACGCTATCCAGTGATATAACCCAGCGTTCTAGTCCATGTGATAGGCGGCAAAAACAGAGCTGGGGGCTGCCAATCATAAAATATGTGAACAAGCGGAATCCAAACCCTGTCCTCACCACATAACTGACCCTAAGGGTGACAGGTCAGCACATCCCTGTCCACCACCACATAACTGACCCTAAAAATTTGTTAATGTAAGCATTTTATTGCTGAATTTCTCAATAAGAAACTTTTGGCCTAGGGACGCAGTGAAAAAAAAAATGCTGATATTCTAGGGCGCCGTTATTCAAGAAAGTTTGGGAACCGCATTAAAGGGATATTATATTCATTCTGCTAGATGTCTAGACTGTTACAGTACATTTTCATCTCCTTCCAGTATATATATGTATTTGTTACCTATATATATATTCCCGTCTATGCTGATTTAGGAGGGAAAATACAGATTTGGGGGCTCTTGACCCACTAGCGATTATACCATGGTGGGAACGTTGGGAGCTTTGTTGCGTTCATTATTGCTCTACATAGTGATGATGACTTTGTGTTTGGAGAGTAGGGCAGGAGGCTAAGGGGCATCCCAGCACGTCATGTGATCGCATTCCTTTCCTGGCAAAGCCACTCCCCATTGTGATGTGGCCACGCCCATGTCCCCATTCAGGACAGACAGCCATTTTGTCACCAGAACCAATATTCACTTTGTGCCGTATTACTCACTGATGTCACTAGCTTCTTAAGAACTAATAGACTACTAAGGGGTGGATCTAAATAAGCACGGATACCACCGGAAAGGCCACCGCCGGCTTCGTGCGCTTCCTCACAAGCAGGGCCAGATTAACAATGGGGTGGATGGAGCTACAGCTCCAGGCCTCCACATAAAAATAGGCCCATTGTCATGACAACATGATGTTGACTGTCCATCTGCTCTCCACACGGTCAGCCATAAATCATAAGTAGTAAATTTGTATTTCTATTTACCTCACAAAATGAAGGATTTTTTTCCTTTTACATATTTAGGGAGACATTGGAGCAGAGAGTATAGGGGTACACGCCCACATGGCCCTGGCCACACCCACACAGCACTGGTCACGCCTCCTCTGCTTCTCATAATAGGCCCTTTGGTCATTTTCAGCTCCAGGCCCATGTGGCCCTCAATCCGGCCCTGCTCACAAGGCTTTGCTTGCAGGTGCGAGCAGAATCGCCCTACCGTACCTGGCCGATGGCAGCTCGCGGGTAACTGAACAGAGACACTTACTTGTCATTTTGGTATTCTCCATTTTTGTGGACCTGGTTTTCTAGAGTGAAGTTAAAGTTGAAGCTGATCACCCTCTCATTGGAGAAGAGCTTGGTGCGTGAAGCGTAGTCAATGTTCTGCAGATGTTTGATCATGTCTGGGAACCAAACCGTCAGTCCATAGTAGCTGAGTGACGAGGGAAGGGTTGAAGAGCAAATAAAGACAATTTAGGTCAACAATATCTTGTGTGAAATAATATTCCTCAAATAACCAAGGTCTGTAAACTAAAGCTAGGTACACCACTATGCAATGTTTTTGATCATACCGAAAATTGGGAAGATTTTTCGGCAAAATTACGGCCCCAAATGTCTTTTCTACACAATATACAATTTACAGTAAATGAAATACCTGGTGAATGTCACAGTGAATTTGCATATGTACGCCCACAAAGATGATGAGGTAATCGGGAGAAAGAAGCATAGGGAATACGGGCAGATTATTGACGGTGCACACACACTGCACGATATTGGGAAATGGAGGCCGAGATTTTCTGTCTTGACCGACAGATCGAAGGAATGCGTTTGTGGATGTTTTCTAATCAGTTTATCGGTGAAACGCTGAAACGATCATTCATACACACTACACGATAAATCAGGCCGATCACCCGATTATTGTCAAATCGTCCCAATAAGTGTATAGTGTGCAGGTAGCTTAGGTCTGTCTAGCAAGCTGTCTGTTCCATCAGCGGGAGAAAATGACTTTGCTTAAAAGGACGGCGCTTCTGGTATCTCCAATCCAATAGGCCAAGTCCCTATCAACAGTACAAAATTGGTATTGGGCCCTGCTTCAGAGACGGACACTAATGCATACGCAACTGACCTGAGCATAGGGACGTCCCCTGCTGCCTTCTCATATCCATACATGATATAAATGTCAATTATATAATAATTTCATTTTATTTTGGTATAGTGCAAGATTTCTGTTTCTACTCTACATTTCCATGAGTTAATGATGCATGAACTCAGGCCCCCATACATCAGAGATTGATTGCAGCAATTGTGCAATTTGCAATCGATTGTGTATAAAAATCTTTCCCTTTTTCAATCGATTGTGGCAATTCTGCAATCGATTTGATAAAGGGAAAGATTTTTAAACACAATCGATTGCAAATTGCTGCAATCAATTGCTGATGCATGGGGGCCTTCAGAAACACTCAAAATCTGCTTTACGAGGCTATGTCTGGGGGCAGCAGAAATTGGACTGTAGGAGGTAACACGAACCTTAAAGTGGCCCTGTCACATATGGCAGCCATTATGTCAGCTAGACCTACTAATTCACCAGGGACTTAAGACCACCACTGAAGCAGTAAAAACACTTTTGGGGCGATTCATCAAGAGAACTATTGCGTGTTTTATTGGGGTTTCTGCCTATTGGTGACTTATGTGGTGTAGTTTAATAAATTACTTTCTATGAGGCATTGCCCCTTTAAGATACCATACATATCACTGCTCAGCTGGTGCTGTAGTGTAAATAACTAATATTACAAGCTCTTTTATTATAAAAGTCTCTTAAGTACTCCTGATATCAATAAACAGCTTATTTCCCTCTCTGTTGCCAAGTCCTGTCCATATGAATGTCGTCTTTATTGTCTCAGCCCAAACCGCACAAGACATAATGTTAGATTTGTCTCTCCCCTCGAGCCTCGGATCTTGTTATAGCTCCCCATGTCCAACCACACTGCTATAACTTCATTAGCAAGCGATGGCTGCTGCCTTTAATGTGCAGCCGAGGAATGCCAAACGGTAACTGGGAATATGGCATTTTAATTACCTCCCTGACAGCCCAAATTAACTGTTATTTAAGGGAATCAATTTGGAAACCTCAATCCTGATTATAAACTACAGTCGTGGGTTCACATACACAGCGGTCCTGGTATTGTGCGATGCTGGTGGCTCACACGACAGGAGTCTAGTTAGTTTGTTAATTACTCCTATGCCATTATAATTATTGCTATTGTTTATGTACTATATAAAACATTGCATAACAGTACAGTGGGGAAAGATAACATTATATAAAGATGTAGAGAACCAACAGGCAAAATATGAAGATTGCACAAATATGGGACATTTAAGAAGCATTAATGTAATATTTGCATGAAATTTATGTAATCCGTATTTGCATGATGACCTAATCGCAGCTGTAGTGCCTCACACCTAACGTGCTCGGCGCATGCACCATAAATACTGTGCCCATTAGGTGTGACGTGCACGGTCGGCGCAGCCGCGAAGACAGAACAGGACCAGGTACGGGGTGGAAGTATAACGGGATAGAGGGGGTGGCTGTGATGAGAAGGGTGGGGGCGAAGTGGGGACGACTGAGATGACCCAGGAGATGTCGGGTCCATATACTAGCATAACATAATAGGTAAATAACAAATAGGTGTTGTACAAAACATACATGTGGCATGATACAAGAGCGCATTAGGGGATCAAGGTCTGAGAAGATAGAAGGAGAAAGGGTACAAGCTTATGTTGAATGGTAGAGGCATTTTATAACAGGAGGGGACCCGTGTGTAAATTTCCGGGGGCCCCCTCTCCCCTGAATAAATGGTGTCACCACAGGCTTAGAAAATAACACCGTACATAAACTTTATGGCGCTTCCTGTGCTAATCGATGCAACTTTTGGGAGATCCTGGTGGGGAGGTAAAAGTGGCAAGTGGTGGTATGCATGGTGAAATGCAGCGATGCGAGGGGAGTGGCCATGATGGTGTGAACCGCGTCACCATGCACCCCCTGGGATCTCACGAATTTCATGAAGCTCTGACTAACTCTCGGGTGAGCTGGAAATCCGCCCACTTGCCAGTTGGACTTCCCCTCTTGGACATTTCAAAAGTATACCCAAACAGGTTCTGGCTGCTAGGGCTTGCTGGGACTAGTAGTGTCACATATAAAAAAAATTTTTTCCTGAATTTTGGCAATTATTTACCCTAACACCCACCAGCTGTTAGGAAGAGCCCAAATGCTATCAGCATGGGCTGGTTTTATCTATGAAGGGGGCCCACATTTTTTTTTCTTTGCAGGCCAGGTTCTCCTAGTGAATGGGACTGTGTCCCTCTATGACAGACTCAGGGCCCACCGGGAAATGTAGTGGTAGGGGCCACAGCTTAAGGGGTGTTGCCAGCCTCCACGGAAGGACTTGGCCAACCATTAAAGAGAACATGCAAAGAACAGGGCCTCTCTATACGGGACAGGGGTGTGTAGGACCACCCACTTTGATTGGCATCAGGGCTAATCTTGGTAAAGTATCCATAGAAACAAACCAAGCACCCAAGTGTACAGTCCTGCTCCACCAAGTTAATGACTCCTAGAAGAAGGGGTGAGACCCTTAGGCAGTGGAGCCCTCCAGGGATTTCCCCTGTACACCTGTGGCCCAGTCCGACCCTGATTTGAGGACGCGCCGACCTCTGATTGGGCCCCAATTATGTGAACACACCCTTACTGTACTCAGCCTACACTTTCTGGCTATCCCCTTCTTGCTGCGCCTCACTAAGTATATACAGACATATCTTTGGCGTGAATGCGCAGTATGGTTAGCCCTACCTATTTTATGCAAATTAAGTTCAACTCTACATAAGAATGAACTTGACGTATATGTTAGATTTATGTTCATCCCCGTCACTTATATATAAAGGTGTTTCGTTGAGTTTTGCCTTCACTGATTTATTGAAAAACATTTCAATGACCTCAAAGAGGTAGACTGGGCCTGTTGATTAGGTTTCTAAGTACATAGAGATGAATGAGGTGAGTGCAACTGATGGCCGTTAATTTAACTCGCAGCTGCCGTCATTGATCAGTTTATATAACTATCACCATGGGGCTTTTGTCAGTCTAAAAAATGGCCGATTGTTGCGTTCTGCGCCCACGTATTCATCGCAGCGCGCGAACCGGCCAGTCGATAAGTATGACTTTATACGGTCAGCATAACATTAGTAGCTAAACTAAATTTATGAATACAGGGGAAAATATAGTATCACCTACATCAACCATCAGATTGCCATTTATTAGCACAGGAAAACATTCTGCACGTAACCGCAATGCTGAACGCAGATTCCCGATTATCGCATGTGCAGAACTGGTCCTCCATGATCGCACGCAGCCCCTGCTGTGCCTAATTAAGAGGCGGTGCGGAGACGGTTGCCATTCCTGGAAGTGTGTCGCCCATGTTTTCCGGGAGTGGCAAGGCCAGGACCTGCGTCCATGGATGCAGATTCCTGGCCTCGCAAACTGGCCAGCCTGCGTAAGCTGAGGCTTTCTCAGCTGGCCAGCGCCGTCCACCACCACGACTGATGGCTGCGAAGCCTGAGACGGTCGCAGTGCTGGAATCGCAAACGCAGCAGGCGGGTGTCAGACGCCTCCTGCTGAATCTGCATACTTGCAAGGACGGAATTGCAAAGCTGCTTGTGTGTGGCTTTGCTATTCCGTCCTCTGCTGGATCAGGCCCAAAGTTCTGGTTGCAAAACTATGAAAACAGTAATTTCCACTTTTATTATTTTATACATAATGTGGTATAATAATGATTGTAGAAAATGACTAAGTAGAGTTCGTTATTTCAAAGAAACGCCTGACCTGGAACCGGGGCAGTAATTACATTGCACACCTGAGACACACGTCAGACTGACAGCTGAGGTAATGTGGGGGAAGGAGTTTAGCGTCGCAAGCATTGGGGATGTTGTGACTAATGCTGTCAGTTCTGCTTAATTAAAACTGAAATGTGTGTCAGCTTGAGCTAAGAGTGAAGGCACCTCACACTCTCAGCCCTAACAAAACATTGGCAAACTCCATCCGCGGCCCCGTCCTGAGAGCAGGAAGCCAGACGGCCTGCAGCGGTTGCCATGACAACAGTAATTTCACAGAGCGGCTTTGAAGTTGATGAAGCGAGAAAGCGGTAAATGAAAGTGCCATTATACCGTTCTTTGCGAATCCGAGCATCTCTTTGTAATTTAACAACAAGACCTCGGTTTCAAACTGCTTTGTCAGCCGTGCAACCTCTTGCCGGCAAGTACAGCACGTCGGCCATTTTAATTTTTGACACTTTTGACGGCCCAGCACTTTTACATAGTTTCCAGTTGTCTCTAATTTCTAGGGACAGTCCCAGGTTTTTCAAATCTGTCTGGAAATATCCCTGCTAGACAAAATTGGCTAAATTGAAAATTACATTCCTAATAGTGCTCCAAGGTCAATCAAGTCTCTACTTTGTGTGCATTTGCCGGACTTAGCAGCAAAGTGATGCTACAAATTTGTTCACGATGTTAGCCAAATTGTACTTACCTAAAAGACATGGTGAACCAGACAGCCATCATCATGAGGGTGATGCGTCGGTATTCCGGCGCAAAGCACTCGTGGAAATTAGCCCAAACCTGCAAGCATGAAAATGGGACAACTGTGGGCAAGGTGTGTAAGAATAATTATATTCTAGGCTCAAGAAAACTGTCTGTATAATGAATGGTTTACTCACAGGGGCAAACGAGGGGTTACTGGGCATCTGTAAACCCCCCTGCATTTGCCTATGACTTACTATATAATCAATGGTTTGTGAAAATAGAAGGAAATCAGTTACTAGGCTTAATAAGCTATAGCAAACTCAATATGTACTTATTTTAAATCTGTTCTAAAAAAAAAAAAAAAAAGCCTTCTGTGTTGTAGAACTGCCCAGATCCAATCTTCAAGCTCAATAACAGACAAGAATGTTTGCTTACTATAGTTGTGTAGTCAAAATGACCCTAAGATAGTTACTTAACTTAAAAATTATGTTGCCAAAATAAAATTCAGTGTTTAGGTTGCTACAAATTCCTGTAATAACTGCCGGTACTTGAAATAATTCTTCTGCCCACAATTGCCTTAGATAGACACTGCTGTTGTAGGTGTGTTTCTGAGTTTTGAACTGGTGAATTCAGGCATAATACTATATTAAGTGTCAGCAGTTATTTCAAAACGTTGCAGTAACCAGCATTATACTAGCCAACATTTACACATGTGAAATTGGAATAAACAAGACCTATGACTAGCTTAAACCCTGCCCCTGGTTGACACAATACGCCCATTTTTTTAGTCCAAGCTCCACTCACTTGGATGTAAGCTCAGCCCCTTTTGAGGTCCTAGAATCTGTATTGTCCTGATGAAATTGGGAGATTTGCATGGTAATCATTTTAATTACAAAGGGACAACTTCATGTGGTGGCACTTGCAAATAAAGGGATATGGCCATGCATTGCTGGTCAAGACAAGCACTTCTGGCACACTGGACTGTCCACCTTCCCTTCCTTTCAATGCTGTGCCCACCATAACAGGTGTGTGGCACCCATTACCTCCCCATCTGCCTGGCCAAAATTGTCTGAACTAAATTGTATGTATGTAATAATGAAAAATAATTTTGAGTCACACTTTAAGGCCTGTAATTACCATGCTCTATTGTGAGAAACATCTAGAATAAGTAACAAAGAAATAATGAAAAATATCTAATTAAATTTTGGCAGCCATTTTGTAAACTGAACCCATTGTCAAGAGACTATAGCCTGTACGTTTACAAGCAACCTGTGGCATCACTGAGCAATATTTATGAGGCATTTAGTACCTCATGCCTCAGCAATGTACTAATTAATGGCCTATTTTCTCAAGATAAGTTGTTTAGCCCACAAATGTCTACCTCCATTTTGTCTCAGTACTAGAGAACAAGTCAACAAGAGCACATCTAGGACTTACAAATGGACCTGTTACAGATCTAACATTGGCCTACCTGCTGTGACAAATTGAGGATTCGGATCATCCAACGCCTGTACCACGTCCCTGTGTCTGACTGGATCTCAATGAGCTCATCTTCCTGTTTGATGGTCTTTATTTGTGTAACCTGTAAAAGCAAGGTTAGTGGCTGGTGAATAAGGGGTTATTACCACAGCGTAACGCTGGGTTTGATTCAGCGATGGACTCAGCATCGATGTTTACACAGTTGAGCGATTATCGGTGGACGGCGCATGAATCAAGTCACATTACTATCGGCGGTCGCAGCAGCTATTTTCCTGCAGTGTGATTGCCAGCCAGGGAGCGTTTGGGGGGAGCTAACAGTGACACGTCGGCAAAAAACTCAAAACCTTTTTCGGGAGACTGCGACTCCACACGCAGTAAAAATGGCTCCGACATCTCAGTTCCCGCCTCTTTTCTGCACAATCATGGGGTTACTCAGAAGGCCAATTATAGAGGGATGTGGGACCGAGCTGCATATTTGTACGCAGACACTTGGATTTGCGAAGCCGCTGGTGGGCGTGTCAATCTGGGCGTCTGAGACATTTGCATTTTTTTCCCACACATCCGCTGCGTACACAGATACAGCAGAAGCTTTAGCGTCCATCTCTGAATCAGGGCGCTTTGTACGCAGTTAAACAAGCAATAAAGTTGTTTAATTGAAGATCAAGACAATGGTGCAGCTGCTCGCTTATCCGACAGATAGGATGCCAATTTAACATAGGCCCTGATTCAGACCCACTCGCAAGCGGCTGTCTGCTCGCAAGTGGGTCGATGGTCTGCACTGAGCATGCGCACGACGGAGGGAGCTCCGTCGTGCGCATGCGCCAGATGCGACGAGCGAAGGAAAGTCCTTCCCACGGGAACGCCTCCCATCAGAAGCCGGCCCACTGACATCGCTAGTGATGTCAGTGGGAGTGATTTTGGCTCTGATAGAGCCAAAATCACTCCGGGGCTTGCGGTTGAAAACCTCAACCGCAGGCTCCGGCTCGCAGTTTCGATGGTCGCGATGGTCACGACCATCGCGGCCATCAAACTGCACACTCGTATAGGCTGTGGGTGGTGACCCACAGCTATACGAGCGTCCAGGAGGACGCTCCATTTTTATGGAGGGCGGCCCTCATTCAGAGCGTGCGCTCTGCTCAGAGCGTACGGCTCTGAATGAGGGCCATAATCCCTTAGTAATCTATCGTCCAACACCGGAGATCAGGAGAAACGTTACATCTCCACCCAGTTTCCACATGGTTTTATCAGTTGCCAAGATGGTAATTGCATTCAATCGCTGAACTTGACAAGTGTGAACATTACACAATGATGGAGCGCGCTGTGTCTGCGAGCTGTGGTGAGGAGGTGGATGCAATGGCTACTTACAGAAAAGACCCTCTCTGGGTGGCCTTTGGCCCTCATGTTGGTGTCATGGACCTGCTTGAGAACCATCCAGGCCTCGTCGTGTTTCCCATTCTGGAAGAGAATACAGAGACGAAATGTCTATAGTGATGCAAGGGATTATGGGTAGCAATAGGCAGTGTGTAAATAAAATGTCAATGAAGTCTTGTTATTATGCATTGATATCACACATAAGGAGACATAAGGGGACGCTTTGCTTGAGAAGAAATTTAGGACCTGATTCAGACCCGCTCGCTAAGGTGCGGTCGCTCGCTCTGAGCGATTTTCGCCCATCTGCGCATGCGTATAATTCGCAGTGCGCAATCCATTCGTTGCGATCTGCTTTTGGTAGCTCGTAAGCCACTATCAGGTCGCTGCTTTGAGTGACAGATAGCGCCGTTTGTGGGTGGTAACGGGAAGGTGCATGTGAATGGGGGAGTGGTGTTGCGAACGCAGGCGTGTCTGCCCGCCACAACGGCGTTTAAAGGGCGTGCATAATTAGCAAAGTAGCGTCATTGTACACGTCACCTGCATGTATTTCAGTCCGCACTGATCGCAGTGCTTGCGGCGGGGAAAGGCAACCCCAAGGGCTGCGAGCAGCTCCGATGGCTCACGATGGTCCCGATTAATCATACATTTCCCAGAGATGACGTGTGTTGCGAGTGGCAAGGGTGGCCTATTTATCAAGACGGTTTTTCATCGCAGGAGACATTCTGAATGTGTCAACATTTGTAACCATGTCGACCTAATTGTAGGTCGACATATTGGTTGTCAACCTAACGTCCATTTCAGCCTGACAGCATTGTGGTGTGGACCGGCTGAATGTCGGCTAGCTGAATGGATACCCAATAAATAGCACCCTGTTGCTCAGGGTTTTTGTGATCTACTGAAGATAAAACAAATAACAAAGTCATATACAATGGAATTATTCTGGAGTGTAGAACCTCTTCCAGGTGTTTGCCAAGAGGTGCCATGGTCTTATCAGCAATCGGTCATACAACTATTCCCAACATGTACAGGTGATGCATTGCTCTTGCGTGTAACAAGGCAGGTGTGCAAAACCCTCTCTTACCTCTAGGTAGAAGCGCGGACTTTCCGGCATGGTGGTCAGAGCCCCGATGGCGAACACAGAAGGAAATGCGCAGACCAGCACGAACACCCGCCAGCTGTGGAACTGGTACGCCGAGCCCATCTGGAAACTCCATCCTCCGGGGGAAACAAGGTGTAGTTATACTCCTCATACAAGATTTCATTACAAGATTGGTCATTGTCACAAAGGGCCTAAATCTGAGTCGTTCGTGGCTGCGCCTATTGGCGGCCTCCATCTGTGACATTATGCAAATGAGGCAACAAAGCCCTTCCCTGGTGTAAATCAGTGTTTTTGAATGTGCCCACGGTCAGCGCCCGTAGAAGCTGTAATGCCACCTGATGAGGCTTTAAACGCCACCATCAGTAGCACCATCAAAACTTGCACCAGGTGCAGTTTCACCCTCCGAGTATAGCCTCCAAATTGAGCGACACGTCCGCTACACTCCCAGAAATATGCCCAAAATATGCCCATAAGACAGACCTCCTCCATGCATTTGCTAAGCCACCTTCCTGAGACGCCCACTACATTTTCAAGCCATTTCTGAGACCGCGCATTTCCCGCATCCCTCAAACGCAACTCGGGACTCTGTGCGCAGCCTATCTGGAACGCATGCGCAGTGCGACATTGCACAGAAGTAATCCCCTCCCCTCGGCACTCATTGACTCGCTGGGCTTCACGTCAGCCACTTACCATAGTGAGGAATGATGGCCCACGCCATGGCGGAGGCGTAGATGCCCCCGATCATCCAGAACATGCACAGCCAGCTTAGGTGTTCTCCCCTCTTCTCCTGGGCCAGGAATTCAGAGAAGTAGGAGAAGACAATGGGAATGGATCCCCCAATACTGAAAAGGAAATGAAGAACATCAGTCTGAGGAGCAATCCCGTGACAGACCATGAGATGGCGCTGTGTATTGCGGGGATTGCCCGCAGGGGAATGGTGGGGGAACAAGAATATTCACAACAATATGTACATTTTGGTATGTTTAAGAATATATTTACATTTACAATGCATTGGTTGACTGGTAAGTGCCATTGTAGAGGGAGATTTTTGCAAACCTTCTAAAAAGGGAAAAGTGAAAGTGTTGCCCATAGCAACCAATTACCCCCTTAGACTGGTACAACTATAGGGCCCTGATATTAGCTAGACAGTCCAAATTTGCAGACCCCAGAAAAGGCTGATCCTTACCAGTGACTGTGGCCTCCATGACGTGGGTGTGGCTGGTGAGTTTGGGCTGATTGGAGGTGGGGCTTAATGTGACCTACTCACTGACAGGTATGTACAAGTCTATATGCCAAAGCTATTGTATTGTAAGATAATCATACATAATAATCTCAATGAGACTGACAGGAGAGCTCTGGTAGGAGATAACAAGGTGACAAGGAAGAGAAGGCAAACAAGGAAACTGTACTAAATGGTGCACAAGCAGATTTACTAGCACCATCCCATAGACTGGGTAATGACCTTAGAAAAAGACACAGGGTAAATAGTAAAAATGTTTAGAGACCCTTTACTGGCACTGTGAGATGAATGAGACAAGTAGCACACGTTAATCGCGAGTGGCAGAACATATACAGGGCCTGATTCAGAGCCGCTCGTAAGCGGCCGCTCGTTCGCACCGAGCGATGTTCGCACAACTGCGCATGCGTATGGGTCGTAATGCGCATGCGCCAACCAGTCAGTGCGATCGGAAATCGAGCGCTCGCCAAATAGCGAGTGCCTGCTAATTTGAGTGACAGGATGAGGCGTTTGTGGGTGGTAACAGGGGAAGGTGCTTGAAAACAGGGAGTGGAGATCCGAACGCAGGCGTGCCAAACGGTCAAAACGGGCGTTTTAAGGGTGCGCATAATTAACAAAGCAGCATCATTGCCCACGTCACTTGGTAGTCTCTTAGCCTGAACTGCTCGCATGATTGCGGTAGGAAAATGCTACCACAAGCGCTGCGAGCAGTGCAGACGCCTTTCGATGTTCCCGATTAATCTAATAAATAGCGGAGATGACGTAGGATGCGAGCGGCCAGGGGGCGTCTTTACAAAATAGCGAGTGCATGTTTTGTTCGCTCGCTCAGACATAGAGGCGTCAACAGACCGCAAAGAGCGAGCGCTCAATTTAAATAGCCGGCCCCTTTTTCTGAACGAGCGAGCGCAAATAGCGTCCAGCTCTGAATCAGGCCCACAGACTGCACACGTCACTACTCATGATATAATGACGCTGTTGGATTTAATCAAGGTGACCAGAGAAAAGAGCTATGCACAGTGAAGTCGCTGTGCAGACTAAATTGTAAAGTACATTCATTTGTATAAAGCAAGTTACAGTGTAGGTGCCTTAGTTTCATTACATTTCACTTCCATTTTGTTATTTTAGCTCTTCCCAGAGCCCTCCTGTCAGTCTTATTGAGGTATTGTAATCATCTCATTGGGCAACAACTTGGGGGGAGGGGCCTCTGACCACTCCCCCATACATGACATAATGTGGGGCGGGGTCAGGACCTGAATATACAACATGTAAGGGCTGTCTTTCTATTTGCAGCAACTAGGGGGCAGCAGTCCTGCAAAAATAATGAGTTACATATATGATGAATGGGAAAAGGCCTGCCACCGCTAATTCACTAAATGATTGCCCCAATGCAACAGTTCTCACCCCACTCCGGACAGAAGTCTGCAGAACAGGAAGGTCCCGTAGCCTTGAACGAAGGAGGAGAAGAAGGCAAACACGCTATTGACAGAGAGGGAGATGAGCAGACACTGTTTCCTCCCGATGCGATCGGCCATTCCGCCCCACAGGAACGCCCCCACCATCATACCCAGGTACACGATGAGACCTGCAGAGGGATCATACATAAAGTCAGTATATCAGCAAAGCATTCCTATTACATACAGTCTCACTAATCCGCCTGCACAGAGATGAACATTTTAGGCCTATAAAAGGACACCGGCATTTCGAAGCCGCCCAATACAAATCCTGGCGGCTGCGTCATTTGCATATTTTTGCACAGTTGTTGGCGGGATTTGCGACCGTCTCCGAATCAGACCCAGAATACAGTAGCTGGCACTCAGCTGCAGCAACATGAGGCGAGGCCAGTGCACCAGCTGGCAATATAGGAGTGATGATAGTAAATGCCATTACGTAGGGTTGCTGCTATTTCCAAGTTGGAGAAAGGACCTCTGTGACGTAGACACCACGTGACCGCTGCAGGAGGCTGGACAGCTCCTGCGTTACCATCCACTAGGGCATAGAGGGGGAATAAATATCTGTGGCGAGCGCAGCGAGCCACCGTGCCCGAAGCGTGGCGAGCGGCCACTTTTGGTCCCCCGTTACCATCCCCGCCCCTCCCCCTTTCATTCCGAGTCACATGGGTGTGACGTCACAGGGCCATCAGCCCTGTACAGTCTAGACCTAACCCATTACATAGGTCAGCCGCCGGTACAACTAGCAAAGCGTTAAGTCATCGTAAATAAAATGTGAAACATTACGGCTAGATTTACTGACCGGCGTCAGCGGCTTTTGCGAACTGCTGACTCTAGGCCCATTCACAGCGAAGTTTAAATTGGCGATAATATTACATACAAAAAACAACTGGTTTCCCATTTTATAATTATTGCCTTTATAAATAATCGACAGCTTGCAAAAGCCGCCACCTAATAATAGGCCTGATTCAGTCGCTTGTAATTCAGCCACATCTACGAACGTATGGGAAAAATCTTGTGATACATTGTTTCATGTTTTCATTGTAAATGTGAATAATTAGCTTCTATAATCCTGTAGATCCTTATGAATAAAGTCACATACTGTATAGAAAGAGATACAGTAGTAGAATAAATACTGTTATTATAACATATAACACATGGACAGTAGAAGCAACGGTAACAGTAAGGGTCACAAATACCGACCAAAGGGGCTGAGGTATAGTTAATTGCAAGTTGGACGCCATCGCTACCACATTGCGCGCACGGAACGAAATACGTATATTCGGCCTAATGTGGCGTTGTACGCATCTCTGCGATCAGACCATCCGCAATCCATTCGCTTGTTTTTATATCCTTCATCATCATTGCATGCGCAGTGCGTAAACGTGCAAGAAACACTCTGCAAAAGAACTTGCATTCGACTCTGCGCAGGCCCCAAAGCTGGCAATGTAATCTGTTGGTGAAATGGTTAATGCCTAGAGTAACTATATATATCCTGTGCTCTAGGTGTACACAGTAAAGGTCACGTGACCGTTAGACGCTGCGGGAAAAGCAGCGGGGATAATGCTCCTGCACGCACATGTCTGCCACAGAACGCTGTAAATGGCAGATCTCACACTTGGGCTCTGCAGGAGGGCAATGGGGTTTTGTGTACAGCGATCTGCACATCTTCATTCTCTCATCAAACACTATCCCCATTACAGCAGCCCTTTGTACCTCTCTATGAGAGGAACGTCATTCCCAGCTACTTTATCCCCCATTCCTCACCTGTTAACCTGTTAGCCAATGTACTAAGGGCCTGATTCAGACCCGCTTGCAAGCGGGTCGATGGCCGGGCAGTGCGCACTGCGCGTGCGCGAGCCCCATAGCGAATGAATTTTCACTCGCAGCGGGACTCACTATAAGACGGGGCAGCTGTCGATTGTGATTGACAGCTCACCCCGTTTTTGTAGGCGTGGAGGGGTGGGTGGCTGGACAAACGAAGGCATTCCTGAAGGAACGCCTGCCGTTTGTGGGCGGCCCTACTGACATCACCAGTGATGTCAGTAGTGAACTTCCTGCTCTATTAGAGCAGGAAGCTCACTGGGGCTTGCGGTGGACGAGACCCTACCACAAGGGTCTCGTTGCAAGCCAGATGGCCGCGATAATCGCAACCATCGCCAGGCCGCCCGCTAAAGTTGTGGGTGGTCACCCACAGCTTAGCGAGCGGCCTGGAGGCCGGTGAAAAAGAAAACGGCCCACACTGATTCAGAGCGAGTGCTCGCAAATAGCGAGCGCCTCTGAATCAGGACCTAAGTTGCTGGGTCACTGCTCCGAAACTCACGGTGGTACTGCTAAGAACCAATTTACAATGCTGTTATACTAAGGCGAAAGGACCACTTGTGGAAAATCATTTTAGAAAACATTTATATGTGTAATAGATCCCTGAGATACCTATTTGGAGCCTCTGGGCACACAATGACCAGAATTCCCCCCCTCCCCCCTTCATGGTCCCCAAATTTACCTGTATCCCACTTGGTTAATTTAGCATTCCCCCTTCTCTGTTATACCCCATTTCATTTGTTTATTGGACATCTTGGCGGCCAGCTTTGGGAGACTTGCCCACTCTTATGGGTGGCTGGGAGCACCCAGCGATTTTCAGGAGCCTCCTGGCCGTTCCAGGAGAGTAGGCAAGTGTGATTTAGGGAGACATTGGGGCTGATAGTGTAGGGATTGTACACACCCACACATCAGTAGCCACACCCACACATCACTGGTCACACCTCCTCCGCATCTCACAACAGGCCCTTGATTATTTTCCGTTCCAGGCCCATGTGGCCCTTCATCCCTCACTGTCATGCTAGGCCCCCACCCACAGGCGTATCTATAATGAGTACACTGTGTGCGATGCACACTGGCCCAGGGGTACAGGGGGGCCCTCACCGCACACCCTGCACCCATATAATTAGTATACTTACCTCTCCAGAATCCCGCGTTAGCCAGTTCTGCAGGCTGAAATCACCTGGAAAATGGAGTGACGGCCATTTTCCTAGTGATTTGCGCATGAGCACTGGACTTGTCTCCAAGAACATGGTGCTGGAGTCTATTGTACTGCCGGAGAGGAGGGGCCTACATACGTGCCTCCCCCTCTCTCCCCTTGCCCCACCTCCCTCTACAATATCACAAGTTTATTGTTGCATACAGCGTAATCATTCATTAGGAACTGGTGACATCATGTCGCATTGTTATCGGTATTTTGTGGTGGATTTATAGGCTTTAATGCCATGACTACTGGTTCAGTCCAAAATGGCTGCCAGCACTTCCATGTAGTCTTGTCATTCGTTTTGTTGTCATTAAATATGGTTCCTGGTCACATCAACAACAGGACTCTCCTTATTGATTTTCTGGCTCACAAAGTAAGCTGTCATTTTGCGTTAAGGTTAGAGCTCTTCTGTGGAGGAGAGGAAAGCATTGTGATTCTTAAAATTGCTGAATACGTCAACGACAAAAGCAGCCCCATGTCGGCGCACTCTCCCGTGGAGCTAATCACCTCGTCGTACGCATAAAACACATAGCAACCACGGAGCTTAGCAACAGCCATCATAAAGACCAGGAAACGTCTCATTCATGTAATTACCTGTCTGTAATCATCTGCACACTGATGAGGTGGAAAAACCTCACTTACACAGTGTAATTAGTGCTCTGGGAGCATCGTGCAAAGTCATCTCCCTACATCTGGCATTTGGCAGATGCAGTAACATAAAGGGCATGGTTCAGAGACACACCCAAAATGGCCGCATTGTGTGCTAAAAATAGATGCGGATTTCCTCCAATGTATGTGGCTGCACCGTGCTTATACATCAGCTGTGAGAGCGCCCACCATCACTATCCGAGCGCATTGCTACCAGCCCTATCCTTGGTGCAAGAGATCCGTCTGAAATCGCCGGATCTCTGCGTGCGCTTACCTCTGAACAGGCCACCATTCCGTCTCCACGGCAGACTTATGCTAAGTACGAACGCCTGGTTACACCCATTTAGCCACAACCAGCGATCCAGCTGATTCTAAATATAGACCGCAGAACCCCACATCATACATGCGGCCACATTGCGTGTGACTCTGAATCGGTTCCGTAGGGGTTGATGTACTAAAGCTTCTAAAATTAAAAGTGGGGGCGTTGCTCATAGCAACCAATCCGATTGTAGCTATTATTTTCTCTATTGCCTCCTAATGCTGGGTAAACACTGGCAGATATATTGGGCGATCAATTAATCGGCCAGTATATCAGGTGCACGTCAGCCAGTGTGTACCATCGATATGCCTGTGAACGATGCGGTTCACAGATGTATTGCGTCGGCTCTGCTGCACAGCCGATGGCATATGTATCTGCAGATATATTGGGGCATCGTGCTGTGTGTATGGGCGGTCGGTAGACACGCCTCCCCCGGCCAACGGGACCCGCGGCCAGAAGACAGATGATGGTTGTTCAGTGTGTATGAGCAACCATCACCTGCAGATATATCTGTCAAGTGTGTACCCAGTTTAAGAAATGATAGACATAATCTGTTTGGTTGCTAAGAGCACATAAAGATATAGTATATTGTTGCATAAAGCACCAGACACAGTCCAAAAGTCTAAGTAAGAACGCTGAATGAGGTAACACAGAGCAGTATAACGTGGCCTTGGACATCACAGATCAGCATATGTTTAATCCATAAATAAACTACTGGTAATATTGTGCAATTTGCGGGCCTGTTAGAGGCTTGGATAAGTTGATGGCCAAGAAGCTACATGAGTGTTGAGGACCATGGTTAGTAGAACTCAACGTGACAACTGGAAACCTCACGGCTGTGGATCCCAGCCAACGAAACGGGGGAGGTGATTTACCTCCTTCAAATATTATATTTTGGTTGGGAAATGCCTGGGAACTCTCTGTATAGCAATATGGACCATCAGTCTTGGTGGCAAGGTGGCCATGGCCAACCACATATTTGGGTTGGTTATATATAGTGATGAAAGAAGGTTGAGGCGATAGACCACATGTGAGGAAGAGCGCATTTGGATACCTGGGGTTGTGAGAGAAGGCGATTGCCCATGCATACTGGTATTTACGATGAGTCCGAGGACATGTTGATGGGATTTCTGGTAGATACCCTGTTTTGGGCAGTCAAAGTAGGGATGCTATATTTTTAATTGTTTTAGATTGATCTTCGCAGTCAATACAGTATATTGCAGCATTTTTTTGGGTGGAGTGGTTTTAGATCGTTCCTGGAGATTTGATGTATGGGCAGGATAGATCCCAAAGTCCTTACCTGGTCCCTGACATAGTTTTCTACTCTGCGGTTATGTGATCCAAAAGATCGATACAGTGCTGGCGATTGGCCATCACTAAGTTAAAGTTTTTTTGTTTACATTTAATTGAATTTAGAAGGAATTACTTGGGTGAGGGGATTTTCCTGAAAGTCTGAATGGACAGGGTAGCACATTCTGGATTTATCCAATATCTTTTATTCCCTGTACTGACCCTTGAAGGCACCTAAGCAGGTATGTAGACCAGCTATTTGTCACCGAATCTGAACAAAGACTTAGGGCCTGATTCAGAGCCGCTCGTAAGCGGACGCTCGTTCGTTCCGAGCGATGTTTGCCCAACTGCGCATGCGTACGGATCGTTATACGCATGCGCGAACCAGTCAGTGCGGCCGAAAATCGTTTGTTCGCTAAATAGCGAATGCCTGCTATTTTGAGTGACAGGAGGAGGCGTATGTGGGTGGTAACAGGGGAAGGTGCTTGAAAACGGGGAGTGGAGATCAGAACGCAGGCGTGCTTAAAGGTCAAAACGGGCGTTTTAATGGTGTGCATAATTAATACAGCAGCGTCATTGACCACGTCACTGGGTTATTTTATAGTCAGAACTGCTCGCAAGATTACGGTAGGAAAAACCAACCACAAGAATAGCGAGCAGTTCATACGCTGGTCGATGTTCTCGATTAATCTAATAAATAGCGGACATGACGTAGGATGCGAGCGGCCAGGGGGCGTATTTTTCCAAAAAACGACCGCATGTTTTGTTCGCTCGTTCAGACATAGAGGCGTGAACAGAAACGCAAAGAGCGAACGGTTCATTTGAATAGCCACCCCTTTTTTCTGAACGAGCGAGCGCAAATAGCGTCTGGCTCTGAATGAGGTCCTTAAGTTGCACATAACATGGCATAACCCATTCCTTTAGGCCCCTACAGAAACACACACAGCAGTTGCCACCAAAGCAGCTTAAGCTATTTATTATTGACCTGATCAGGTTAGATGTAGTTGAGGTGTCTCTGGAAAGAGGACAGCATTACAGTACACTATAGGCCCAATTATAATAGCCTGCGATTTGCAGGCATCAGCGAGATTACGGCTATGTAGCTGCTAGATTTAAAGCTGCAATTAGTAGCTAAGGCAAACACAGGTTGTTTGTGTTCCTAGGGCATGGCCACACCCACTGGTCGCTGAGTGACCACACCCCCAGTGTGCAGCGGCCACACCCCTGCCCCTCTCTGGACACCTCCAATTTTGATGTGTATATTTTTGGGTGACTTAAGGGCAGACGGTGACAGCCGCCATCAAAACAACCCAAATCCTCCTACCCAAAACTCTGGGCTTCTTTCCAATAACCCCTATTATTAAAAGGGTGATTCTGCTACGTCGCCAAGCCTGGCAGAGCCGCGCTGCATCTGGTGGGAGCTATATATTATTCACACATATCCTACAAATAAAATCTACAATAAATAAGACATGTAAATATCGTTTAGCATCAAATATCTGCTTCTAAACTTATAATCCACTGGAGGATTTGAGCATAAATATGTAATCAGGATGTGCCAGAGAGTGCATTTATTTTCTTTACAGCTTTACAGGTCTCTGCGCCAGGGAATGGGTTAACAGCGGCTGCTGGCATCCAGAGGCAGCTGGGGGCACTGTGAGTCAGCAGCAGCTACAGCACCATTTATACAGAACGCTGCGGGGCACTGTGAACTCTTAGCCATGCCGGAGTCTAAGGGAATCTGCGACAGGGAGATGACACAAGGGCCATCAAAGCTGTAATATGAGGGGGCAATTGGGGCATACATTCCTGATCATAATATAGGGACAAGGGGCCTCATTCACAGTTGTATGTTAATGCTGCCGCAGCAGCGATTTGGATGTACGAACATATGCAACAGCGGCCGGGACTTGTACTGAGGCGCCAACCTGAAGCCGTCGCAGCTCTCCGCAACTGCGGCATTGTAACGCAGGTCGCGCAAACTTCAAAAATCGAGGGAGTCTATGGTCACTCAGAATGGTCATCGTATCTGGGACACCGGAGTCATGTTTCCTGCGTACGGGGCCGCAGACGCAGCTTGTGACCCCCACATGCCGGTCTGCATTTTTAGCCGACATTCACTGTTGCCGAGCCCAAACGGTCCGTGACTGTCAATCAGACTGCAAATAAAGACTTGCAGCGTGCGACTACGGTTTTGTCCCTTGACGCATGCGCAGGGACAAAACTCGCTCCATTTGCGAAAACATCGGCATAGCAAACAGCTCTGAATCAGGCCCAATAAGCGCCAGATCCTACAGAACAACCAGACCACACTCCCCGATCTGCCCAAAATATCCATTTTGGATGAGGGCACGCCTATTTGCCCACCAGAATTCAAGACTATCCACTAAAATCTGGGCATTCTGCAGGTATGGTTGGTGCCTAGTTTTAATAATAACCGATAAGGCCTTTGTCAATGATCCACCGTCCTTTTTAAAGAAACAATTAGCCAATCTGACAGCTTTCTCATCCCGTGGACCCTGAGGGGAGATAGTATGTGAATTCCACAATAATATATCCTATCACTGTCTGTGATCCCAAACCTGGGCTGTATAACATGCTGGAATGACGCTTTTGCAGAATGGTCAGGTAGATACATTGAAGACAGGTTTTTCAACCTCTTTAGGTTACTACTGTGTTTCATCACATGTACGTAATGGAATATACAAATCCAAGGTGCCATAATGAACCCCCCCTGCTTATTGTGGCAGCATGTATGGCATCAGTTCTGCGTACAGTGAATTTTAAGACCAGGGTAACGCGTTCAATAGCCGACCTGGGTGCACAGAGTATAGCTGGCCACACACAAAAGAGGTGATGTCGTCAACGATTTCCCTTGAGCTCCCCGGGTAAGTCACCAGCACTACTGTACAGATAATATCTCGATAAACTGTGCAATGTAACCAACGACCTATCGCGCGTCCTTAATGATTTTCAGCACAGCGCTAAGGAGATTGCCAGATCTTACCTGCAGTAGGTAAGATCTGAAGATACGACAAAGGACCCGCGGGCCCGCGCATCGGAGCGTTATCGCTTGTGGAGACTGCATGATTTGCACGGATTTGTTCCGATGCGTCAAAATCGTGCAGAAAATCGCCTAGTGTGTGGCCAGCTTATTTCATTCTGAGACGCCTGTCACGAGGTCGCCATTCTGGATAGCTCTAGATATTGGAAGCGCTATGCGAATATCTATGCGACAACACCATCCCTGTCTCTCCGTCCGCCTTAGAATCCATCATAATCAGTAACAGCACTTACAGTTATCCCATGCCTGGTGCAGAAGAAGCGAAAATTATTTGCGCTTTGCGTACACTCCACTGAAAATAGATACATGCCCTCTTATGCATGAACAAACCGTTGCGATCGGCTGCCACCTAGTAACGCCCAAACAGCCATCGGAGAGAAGTGACTGAGGCCCTGATTCAGTGATAGACACAGTGCTGGTTTTTACGCAGTTGATCGATGTTTGGCTACTGCTTGGAAATCCTTACTGCGCGCACATGAACCAATGTCAGCGATGCCATTCACAATTGCGTATGGTATCAATAACACTCGAGGAGGGGATTGCGATCCCTTGGTGTATCATTGTAGAGACTGGGGGGGTGATATTAAGTGATTGCAAAAAGGAGCCGTTTCATGAGCGTGTCACAGTCGTCTGGGAACGCTGCTGAATTCCCAATCGCAAATGCAATGTGTCAGAGGCCATGTTTAGTCGGACTAGAGGAGTGTAGATTCAGTAGAACCTTAGTCTGCCGCAAATGGCTATGGCGAGACCGGTGTTGTGTAGATGTTGGAGTGCTTACAATCTCATTGCAAGTGCACAGGTCGCGCAGCCTGAAAGTGGGTGTCTCACTGCTCGTACACCCCATTGCACCGCCCGGCACAAAGGGAAGACTGAGATTAGCATTAGCATAGTCCCTCATCTGGGAACAAGATATATACCGCAGTTAGTAGTCAGGTAAAAGCCAGGTTTTTGCACAGGGCAGGTGGTCAGATGTAGGTCAGGCCACACACAGTGCAGATCCTCGGACCAAACCTCCCTACTGTCTTGACTCGGGCAGGAAAGTCCAGACTATAGGAGACCTTTGTCTCAACGGCAGGAATGTTGTGAGTTGTGTCACTGCTCTATACAGCTTGATGCAGTACTGCAATGGTGTTATGTGGGAAGGACGGGGGACAGGTATTGGGGACAGCTTAGCCCTTCTAAAGCGGAGGTGCTACAAAGCCGTTATCAACTCCAAGTTTGGATTTTATTGTGGTGTGAGCTCCATATTTATTCTTTTTTTTTTTGTCTTTTATATGTCAACAATGTCTTTCTTTTAGTGACTTTGAAATGGGTAGTCATTGAGCCAGCTGTAGCAGAACAGGGCTAGGCCATCCTGTAGCCAATCAGGGCATTCGAATGTTCACAGGTATAAGGAAACCTGTAGCCAAGTAATACATTACAATATTCACAGACTTACCGGTAGCCAATCAGGGCATTAGTATATTTACGGGCCCAGACCAAGCTGTAGCCAATCAGAGCATGTTCACATTGTTACGCCGACCTCAGCCACTCAGGGCCTTAGAATAGGCACTGGACAAGTCAACCTGTAGCCAATCAGAGTTTAGAATGTTCATGGGGAAAAGCTTGCCTGTAGCCATTCAGGGCACGAGAACATTCACACGGCTAAGCCAGACTGTAGCCAATGAAGGCATTAAAATGTTTACGCGGCAGGGCTAACCTGCAGCCAAAGAGGCCATTAGAACATTAACAGCACTAGGACCAACCAAAGCCAATCAGGGCATTAGAAAAGTCACAGGGCTAAGCCGTCCTGTAGCCAATAAGGGCATTGCAACGTTCGCAGGGTTAGAATGACCTACAGACAATCAGGGTATTTTCACATCACTGCCATCTTTACTATGCAGATATGTAGCATGCATGGGAATTCATTTACAATGACGCTGTGTATTTCACGAGAGTCCCATTTACAGGGCATGACGGCTATAGGTAGCATTATGTCAGAAGTCCTGTGTATGTGTATACATGCTACTTTGTAATGCTTTGTTATGCTGTATTTTGGTGCAGTGCTGGCATAGCCACGTGCTACGTTTATCAGTACGTGTCTGGAATCCAATAGCCATTTTACGAACGCCCAAAATATATAAAAATATAAGCGGAGGATTATTATTATTACCAGTGCACAGTGCATCCAGTGTACGTAGATGGTTGCACGTAGGTATATACGCCCAAAGCTTCCTAGGCCGCACACCAATTTCACAGCCCATCAATCTAACGGCCGCCTCGCCAAAGCCTGCAATTTATTGGGATAATGAGCCCTTACGAAGCGCCTCATTGGTTGCCTTGATAGCGCAGCAAAAAGTTTTTGTTTTTTTCAGGAACACTATCAAACTTTGCTTTGAACTGGAATGGGAATCACAGTAATCAGGCCTCTGTCAGAGGCAGGATACAGCTGTCACACACCCAATCATCACATCTGAGAAGCTGATTTAGGAGCAAGTGAGCGTCTGCTGGAGCAGTCTAATTACCGAGAGTGTTAATAAGCGTGCAGGTAGCCAGCATACTGACTGCTCGCTGCCTGCACAGCGCCTTTCCTCACGTATGAAAGCAGGGCCCAGCCGCTAATGATTGCCTCACGCCTGACACAGTTATTAAACAGTTACTGCTACCACACAGCTCGTATTGTGACAAACCGTGTCTGGCGTTCTAATGGGCTGTAGGGACTGACGCGGGGAGAAAAAGACTGCCAACAATTCTGCAAATTCACTTCCATTTATGTTTATGCAGTTCATCCGAATGCAAGTTTATTCCGTTACACAATGGCAATTGGATAAATGTGCTGTAACTGACCCCGACCAGGTTTGTGCAGTCTTTTAGCAGCTGTAAGAATGAAAGCAAACATCTGATTGGCTGCTATTTTACAGTACAGCTTTCTGCCTTGCCTCCAAATTCTCTCCCAGAATCACCTGCTGCGATGCCAACTCATGCCCTTAATAAGGGATATTGGCTGGGAGTACACCCTAATGTTATCAGTTTTCTCTATACTTTTCCAGGTACGTAAACACTTCATTGAGCCCGGGTTTAAATCTTCAAGTTATTAAGTTAGGTATCCCCAACCAACACTGTCAACACTGGCTATGACTTTCTCATGTTTCTCATAGACCAATGTTGTCTGTGTCACATTTCACCAAGTTACTGTACGTTAGTAACTTTAAAAGTTATAATGAACACTTTGGGGCCAATAGCGAGTGAAACACCCTGTATAACTGAACTAAGTCAACGTAGATTTTATTTATGCATACAATATGTATACCATTTATATCCAACTACAATTGCATTGAATTTACCTTTAGATGAATGCATTGTTTTCTATAAGTTTTCACTGGGATCCACATTCAGTAGATTGATACACTGTATTTTGCCTATTATCTTTCACAAGTTTAGCCCACGCACAGCATATATAGCTGAGCACTGAGTAAAAACCATATCTTTTGCCGGCCGCACTTGCACAGTCATTGATTGGCTGCCAGTCTTGGTCACCGCCTGCCCGGATATAAGAGTCCGGATGTAGGAATCTTCCTCTCTCCTCACCAAATGTCGGGCGTGCCAAAGGTTGCACCGAGGGTGATGGCAGGGCTAGATTAACAATGGGGGCGGATGGGTGTACAGCCCCAGGCCTCCACACGGTGGCGTTCCTATGGGCATGTGGGGGGCACGGACCGCATCGGGTGTCACCCTCCCTGGATGGACACCAGAATGCCAGCTCCTCGTCATTGTCCTGTAGCCGGGTACTGCATTTTGATTTATTGTGCTGCGTCTGGCTCCCAGTCACTGAGGAAGAGACAGTATCTCCGGCAGTGATAGGCCTGCCCCCAGGATGCCACGAGACCACGCCCTTTATCTGAGACGCCACACCCCTTTTTCAGACGTGCACACCGGAGGCACTCACAGGGTGGCTGTATGGTGCACTGGGTATCACCGCCCTCAATGACACTATCACCTCCACATAAAAATAGGCCCATCATCATTACTGCATATTGATGACCAGCCATCCAGCTGGCCACATGATCGGCCATAAATCAGTGTTAAAATGGCATTTTTCCTCACAAAATAATACAAATTTTCTCTTGTACGTACTTAGTGAGACATTGGAGGTGATAATGTAGGCGTTCTACTGGTCCATATGGCACTGGCCACACCCACACAGCCACAGCACTCACCACGCCCACATAGCACTGACCACACCTACACAGCACTGAACACACCCACACAGCACTGGCCACGCCCTCACGGCACTGATAACACCTCCTGCGCTTCTCACAATAGGCGCTGGATCATTTTCCGCCCCAGGCCCATGTGGCTCCTAATCTGGACCCTGATGATTGATGACAATGAGAAAAGCTGAATCATTTGCATGAATCCTGAAATGGCTCAGTCAGCTTGTCGTTAGATCTTCTATTGGCGCATGTCCTAGTTCACGGCCCCATCTGGACTTTCCTTTTAGATCCCTGAATTTTGCTCCAGGTTAGAGGTTGACACTGAGAAAAGTCAACCTCCAGTGTAAGAGTGCAAGCACAGCAGACTAATATTCTGCTCCTGCCATCAGCAGTATTGGGGTGGTTCCTGCTTTGGATCCCACGTTGGGCTTCTTTCTCTCTATATGTTGATCAATGTTGGATGATATTATTAACGTCACCACTCTTATACAAGTTATGAGCTGGCACAGTCAGCTAGTAACCGGGGCCTCTGCTGCTACTGATGGGGCAGCTCCTGGCTTACTTTACCAGACAGGCCACCTTCCCATTCCTTCCCTGTTGCACATGTTGCAGAGTTAATGACAGTAAGAAATGTCGGCCACCTCCCAAAGAGTAAAGGGTGGCTCAGTGTACTGCTGGGCTAATGTGTCAGTGGCAGGGTTGGTCTTGGTCCTAGATCTAATCAATTGTTGGCCTTCTTTTAGGGGCATTTAAAAAAAAATTTGCTGGATATCCCCCAAAAAACGGATACCCACAAATACTAAGCCTTCCCAGGATCTATGTATGTTGGACCACGGCAGATATCTGAGGCAACTTCTCCAGTCCCTTGATTTTGTTTACAAGAACATGTTCTATATGGGGTGCAGCTAAGTGCTCAAATTTACCGCAATGTCAACCATCCTGGTAGTTAACACCATCTTCAGATGTGTGCAGTAGCGCAACAGGACACGATCACGTTAGCGAACACTTTACTTCTCAACCATCAATCACTCAATCCTTAATTTCTTATTGCTGCTATAAGCGGCGATAAGATATTATAATTATCTAGACCAAGTACCGATAATTTATAAATATGCCCCTTAGTATGATGAAGGTTGCACCAGTCTTATTAATGACACTGGGAAAAAAACATTCTTGCTTGCTGAAGTGGTAATAGCTTTGCGGGCTAATAGCCAACTACTTTGCTGGTAGTGGTGGTGGGCTCCCAGATTCAAATCCCCTAATGGATTTTATTTTAGCACCTTGGATGTTGCACCTTGCTGGATGATGAAAGTCTCCCTGATTACATAAACCAGGAGAAGGCTCCCACTGACAGATTGAATCCATGTAGCCAGGTGCTTCATTGGGTTGATCAATGGGCAAAGTCACCAGCTTCTTTTCAGTACCTTGAATGGTGCACCAGGCTGATTAATGACCTTAAAAAGCATTGAGCTCAAGAAGAGCAGGATAGCTCAGTATACTAATAACCTGTTGCATTAATGGCAATGTTAGTGGAGGTCCTGGTTCTAGTACCCTTTTAGGTTTTCATTTAGTATTGTAGACTTTGCACCAGAATAGCTGAAGACACTGTGAAAAAATTCCTGGCATGATGTAACCCGAGTGGCTTAGTGGCCTAGAAGCTGCTCTTCCAACTGGTAATGATGGCGGAGTTCCCAGTTCAAATACCGTGACAAGCTTTCCTGGCCAACCTGTGGCTCTCCAGCTGTTGTGTAACTATGAGTTCCATACTTGGACTTGTAGTTTTGCAACGGCTGGAGAGCCACAGGTTGGCAAGGAATGCTATAGCACCTTGGAGGTTATACCCTGCTGGATGATGAAAATCTCCCTGTCCCTGTAGCAGACCCCCCTCTGACAGTGTTGGCGAATCCATGTAGCTATGTGCCTAATTGGGCACGTGGAGGATGCTCCCAGCGGCTCTGATTGTGCATAAAACACAATCTGAACATGTAAAGGGCCTCCCCCACATGGAGATCTGAGTCAGGACCTCCCCACCATTGCCAGAGAATGGTGGGAATGTCCTGGCCAGCTAGAAGAGGCCCGGGGCTTGATTTTAGTTCATGCAGCACATTTTCTTAGCAAACAGCAGATGCTCTCCATGGGATTTTAACCCCAGTCTCCATCATCATAGAGGACCTGCCAACATGCAGACTGAGCCATCTCAGGTTATATAGTAATGAGAAGATTTTTTTCAATGTCATGAATTAACCCAGTGCAAAGCCAATATACAGCAAAACAAGACCAACACGGGATTTGAACTCTGATCTCCAGCACCATATAAAGTGCCTGCCGACATGCAGACTGAGCTATCGCAGATCATCTAGCAACGTGGAAATGTTTCTCAATGTCATCAATTAATCTAGAGCAATCACCAATATACAGCAAAACAATCTCACCGTGGGATTTGAACCAACCGGGTCGATGGTGGCCAATAGTGCATGCGCACGACGGAGCCGGCTCCGTCGTGCGCATGCACGAGACCCGGATAGCGACGGGCAATCTGTCGCTCCAGGTCTCGCACCAAAGGGGGCGTGCTGTCGATGTTGAGTGACAGCTCGCCCCCTTTGGTGGGCGGGCCTGGGGGGGTGGTTGCCCAAACGGAGGTGTTCCCATGAGAACGCCTACCGTTTGGGGGCGGCCCCACTGACATCACAGACCCTACCACAAGGGTCTTGTCGCAAGCCCGATGGTTGCAATGGTCTTGACCATCGCGACCATCATCCTGGCCGCTCGCATTAGCTGTGGTTCATCCATAACAAAAAAAAAAAACGCCCTGATTCAGAGCGAGCGCTCTTTCAGAGTGTCCGGCTCTGAATCAGGGCCTCTGTGTATTTGTTAAAGTGTGTGGAGTCAAACAGATCACAATCAAGTTGTTCAGATTTTCAGTCATTCGCCATATGAACCACACAAAACGGAGGTGCTTGGTGTAAATATGTGTGATGAAGGCATGTCTAATGTAATGTTGGGTGTGTGTTAGTTGTGTATCTATAATGGGTACAGGGGCTTTGGTGCACACCGCTCACCTGCACCCATCTCTTCAACACTTACCTCTCCGGAGTCCCACATTGGTGCACAACTCACCGGGAAAATGTTGCGGCAGCCGCGCCATTTCCCCATAGACCTGCGCATGAGTGCCGCCGCTTAGAGCAGAGGGGACCCGGACGGACAATGCACACCGGCCCCCTCCTCTTAATACGTCCCTGATGAATGTGTATTGAATGAGTGAAACATTATATTTTCTTATATCTAACGTTAGAAACTTTCAAATGCAGTAGATATTAGTAAGAATATATTAATTGCTTATTTCCAAGTTCCAAACCGCCATGTCCAATATTGCTCCTGGTTTTCATTTTCTATTATATAAATGATCATTTTGCAATATTATTATTATTAGTAGTATTTTAGGCAGAGGTTGCAAATTATGCAAATAAGAGCAACCGTCAGACACAGTCACTTAAGCTCCAGCACCACGTTAGGGAAACTAATCTGGGAGAGGAATAGAATCATTTGCAGAGCGAGCGGCTGGATTGAGCTGCACTGCTGAGTGGGAAGTGTTGTGCTGAGGCATCCTAGGATGCTGACCTAGTTTTGCTGGCGCAGCCATATAAATCAGCACACTCGCACTGTTCCCCGTCCATCCGATTCGCAAAGGTTCCTCTCATGTGCTAGTCACTTGGATTTATGTGTGGGCGTGTGGACGGATTCGTTCTTGCCCGCAGCCGGCAGTAACTTTCCAAGCTGTTGGATGCGCTCCCGGCTAAACTGCCTTTTTTTCGACGCGCGGGCTGGGAAGAGGCCCTGAATTGGATGGTAAAGGCTTTAGCCAGGAAAAGGCTCTTTCTGTTTGAAGTCTATTAATAGGCGCTCATCTATCATTTAAAAAAACATAAATGTATTTAGGCTGGGAAGGCTTCTGACGGCTCGCTCCGCTTCTGAACATACGTTTTAACAACTGTGGTGGAAAACTGTGTACAGTGCGGGGTTAAAGGGGTCCTGCACACTAAGCGAAATCCACTCTTCAGCGGAATGGGAGCACAGTTTACTCTCTCTGAATATCTAGAAGTTCGGGGATCTTTCCCGAGAGGTTAGACCAGGCTCCCAGATCCTGCCCAGTTCCCGGGCGACGCGGGGGGTCGCTGGGGATCGATGCTGCGATTCACAGGGAATAACGTCATTGCGGACTCACCCCCTGCTGCTCAAAAGAAAGGCGATTATGCGTCTTTTTATTTATATGAATCATTCCCACCCCTACATTTTTTTATTTGCACTATATTTTTGACACCCCCCTCCAAGGGTCGGACTGACCCAAAGGTGTACAGGTGAAACTCCTCTGTCTGAGAACCCCACCCCCCTTCTAAGGGGTCAGGTTCCAGACTGTGCACTTAAATTATACATTGTTACTCTACGGGAGGGTCAGTAACTTGGTGGAGCAGGACTGTGGATGAACTTGGGTGCTTGGTTCATATGTATGGAAACTACACCAAGATTAGCCTTGCTGCCAATCACAGTGGGCGGTTCTGACACACCCCTGTCCCCGCTTTTATAAAGGGGCCCTGTTCTTGGCAGCCTATGTCCTATCTAATGCTTGGCCAAGACACTATGGTCACTGGCCACACCCTTTAAGCATGGGCCCCTACCAATACATTCCCCAGTGGGCCCTTCATGCCCCTCGGCATCTCGACAGGGTTAGGATATTGACATCTGTCAGTCAGTATCCTAACCCTCCCTTCCCGCAGCCTAATCCTAACCCCCCGCCCCCTCACCGCAGCTTAACCCAACCCCTAGTGCCTATCCCTAACAACAATATTTACTGTCAGGATGCTGGCGCTTGGGAGACCGGCGCATGGATTTTGACAGGTGTCGGGATTCCAGCATTGGCATTCTAAGAGCCGCCATCCCGACAGTCTGTATTCAAACCGCAACCCCCTGCGCAACGTTGTAAATATGTCTTTAAGGTTATGAATCTTTAAATGACTGTGTCTGTTTCAATCAAAAGAGCTAAAGAAAAAAAAAAATAAGGCAGCCTACGCCTACGTCTTTGCAGTTCTGACACTCTAGACCTGTGCAGTGGGTGGGAGTCAGGAAATGTTCCAGGGGTCTCGGCTTTGCTGGAAGACATCTGTCTCCCCTCCTCCTTACTGTAAAAACAAAAGAATCGATGAACTGTTTGTAATGGAGATTTCTGACTTCTCTACGTCAGATCAATGGACTGCCTCCCTTTGCAGCTGAGATTTGCAGATCTCCCAAGAAGGATTTTGAAGGTTGTTTGAAAGAGGCTGCATGATAGTGGTGTAGAGGGATCATCCTTCTTACGGGAAATGATGATTTATGATGTGTGTCTCTGATCCCACCACAACCATTACTGAAGTATTTAACTATATCGATTGTTGTTTAACAATAGCCACAGAGATTTTTTTTTCTTAGAATGAAAACCAGTTTGGAGAGGCTTCGTAGATACAAATATCTATTTCCAACTAGGAGAATGAGGGCTTTCCTTCAACGGAACCCACAACATTACTCAAGACTGAATGTAACATTCTCCAGGAAGCCGTATTTTACAGGGAAGAGCCACCTTAATATACCAAAGCCAATCTAAATACCCTCGCACTAAGTTGTCGGCATCGTTGCATAGCGTTGTTGTGCCGGTGATGTGGCAATAACCCCGGGCTCATGCTGGCCAACAGATTTACCTGAGGATCCTACAATGACCCCAAAGAGTAAATGTTTCAATGAGAACATGAGAAGCGTGAGGGTTTTTTTGGCCTTCTGAAATCACAAAATCACTCAAAGTGGTTATCTAATAAAAGATGACATTTGCGTAAACCAAGGCGAACCTACAGTTAACACCGGCAGACATAAAAGCAAAACAGGCAGCAAATCGCGGCATCTGGTTGGCTTGTCGAGATTCAGAAGGTCGAGATTCAGAATGTCGACAGGTTTTGAATGTCGGCAGTGTGAATGTGACATGGTCATTAGGTCGGCAATCATTTTGCAGATATGCAGTTAGGTCTATATGGTTAAATGCCAACATGTTCAGAATGTCGACATTTAACACGTCAACACCAAAATGTCGACATATGGGTGTTTTGCTGAATGTTGACAAGTCTGTAAGCTAAACGTGTCCAACAACAAATGTTCACATAATGTCAGCAAGATGTACCTTCACCCTGGGGGCAGGGGATTCTCTATAAACATGTATTTGTCCATTGTTGGTTTGCATGTGTGTAATGAATTAGCCCTTATGCCCGTTTTGTAGCTTATCATGTGCCTGTGGTATAATGGCCTCAGTGATGTTATTAGTTCCTAGCAAATTTCCAGGACTGCTTTTTCATTAGCTCTGGTTCAGGCCACAAAATGTCAGCTTCGCAGCAGATCCTTCGTGTTGTGCAATAGGAACACAGCGCAGTGCAGAATCAGCTTACGTCCCGCTGTGCACCTTCTTTTGCTCATTTTAAGCCATAAACTAATCATTCTTTTAGGAGAAAAAAAAATGTAAAGATGTATTTAACTTGGGAGGTTGGACTTTGATGTGACCTCTACTTTTTTTGTGCAATACGACTCTACAATGTTTCCGTCACCCCACACACCTAGGCCGTCATCTAGTGTGTGTCCCTCAAGAGTAGAGAGTAGGCAGTGATCTTGATCTAGTCTTGCATCCATAAAACAATTGGTGAGAGAGGTCCCTAGCTGGGGTTCTATACTATGTAGACAAAAGTGATTGGACACCCCCTGTTTCATCTGGTTTGGCATGGGTCCTCTAGTTGTACAGCATGGCCACATTAACTCTGAGAAGTATATAGATGGTCTCAATAACTCCGTGCTCCCTACATTGTGGCAGTTCTACAGAAACAAAAAATGTTTTTATCAGGACGACAATGCCACCTGTCATGTTTCCAGGGCGACGCTGGACTGGTATACAGAAAATTCAGTAACCTGGATGGCTAGCTCTGAGTCCAGATCTTAACCCCATTGAGAACCTCTGGGACAAATTGGAGTGACGGGTGCATTTTAGGTCGACTCAACTGTCTTCAGTGTAACAGTTGGTCACTGTACTTAGGGCGGAATGGCAAAACATACTGTCTGCTGTTATCCAGGAACCTGTGGACAGTTTGCCAAGAAGGGTGTCTGCAGTAATCGTTGCACATGGTGGACCTACAAAGTACTGACGTCAATAAAATCATGTTGATATATTTGCTGTCAGTGTCCAATCACTTTAGTCTACATAGTGTAGAAGCTGCTTGTAAACTTTGCAATACATTCCATTATTATGTTCCTCTTTTGGGGTTTTAGAACAATAGCAAATTGACAGATTAATGATAGACTGATAATGATACTCCTGGCTACAGTAGGTTAAGCACCACTGGTACAAGTTACCGGTCCATTTTCAGAATTATATGCTTGCTCATATAAACAGAACAGGAACCCATTGTTTAGAGTCTGTCAGAGGCTTTAGAGATAATCAGAAAATAAGGTCGTAGACTAAAAATATGGCTCTGATATTTAGCTAGCTATTTAAATTTAAAATATAAATAAAATGTGTGGCAGACAACATCTAAAAACGTTGAAGTAATAAAGCACAATCGCAAAGTCATTGAAGTTCTCAATGATAACATATCCTGGACAACTAAATGTTACATTTAACAGAGAAATAAACTTACCCAGCATTCCTTTGTTGGAGTCAGATAAACACATGTCCTTCTCCGCACTTGGCAACACGAACCCAACTACAAAAATTTCCACCCCATCAGCCATAAGGGCAAGTCCTAGCACAAAGTAGAGAGTCCACTGAAATCGGCCATGTCCACACTCTTGTAGAATCATCTCATACTGCTGGGCCAGCTCCTCCTTGTCCTTTTTTTTCTGTCCTTCCAAATCATCAAAGTCCTTGAACTCTGCGACCAGCTGCTGGTTATCGACAAGGTTGTCGCCTTTCATGGAGTCTGCCCTGGGGATACCTTGATACTCTCCCTCGTAAATCTCATCATCCTCGTCATGGCCTTCTGTGGCATCGCTGGAGCCTCCCTCATCATCATTTAGAGGGTCACCTCGGTAGTACCCATCCTGTGGTTGGTAATCATCATCATCATCTTCTTCAAACCGAGTATACGAACGCTTGGTGTACTCATCCTGCACCTTGTCTACACCCTTCCCGACCTTCTTGGTTGCATGTTTTTTAACCTCCTTGGCTATGTCTTTAGCTCCTCGTATAAAAGCAGTCCGATCTCTGAATGCTTCATCCATGGTGAACGGTAAAGATTTGTTAACTCAGACTGTGTGACTGCAATATTAAAGTTAGGAAAGGTGGGAATAAACTTTTGCTGCTTTCCTGTAGAACTAGGGTTTCAGCACCACAGAGCCTGGACAGCTCCTCTAAGAGACTGATGCTGAACCTAAGGACATTCCACAGTATTTTTTAGACTATTCTCTCCCCTTCTTAGGTACATGCTTTTCAGGAACGTAATATTCTCCCAGTGATATCCAAATCTCAGCAGCTCACTCGGGTCCTGCAAACAAAAACAAGACAAGGAAACACAGCCGATGTCAGTGAAGAAGGAAAATTTATAGTGTACAAAATTTGTACACTAAAGCATTCAAGTAATGCTTTAACACAAATAGCTATAAATAAATGAATACAGTAAAATGCAATTACACTAGCTTGACCTTTTGGGGGGGGGGGAAACAACAACTTGCGTTCAAATGAAAGAACATACACAAGTGCGACACACGAATTACTTTTATATGATTGTAATTCAGATGTATATGTTTACCAATTCTGTTACAAATAATTGTAGGAATAAATAAGATACAGCATCCCCCCCCCTGCAACCTTACCCAACTATAATAGAGAATTTGTGTTCAGACCCTGGCAGAGGGCAGCAGGTGACAACTGTGACGCCTGCTGCGTTTTCTTCTTTCATAATAGTAAAAAAAAGGCATCTGTAGAGATTATAATCAGAGTACCTGCCTTGTAGCCGTGAGGAGGTTAGATAGAGGCTCCTGTAGGGGTTAGGAGTTTAAATAGAGACACCTGACTTGTAGAGGCTAGGAGTTCATATAGAGGCGCAAGAATTGTAGAGGCTAGGAGTTCAAAGAGAGGTACATGACCTGTAGAGACCACGAGTTCATATAGAGTCACTTGATCTGAAGAGGCTAGGAGTTCAATCAGAGGCATCTGACTTGTAGAGGCTAGGAGTTCAAATACATGCACCTGACTTGTAGGGGATAGGCGTTCATATAGGGGCACCTGACCTGTACAAGCTAGGCATTGAAATAGATGCACCTAATCTGTAGAGACTAGTTCAAATAGTGGCACCTGACCTGTAAAGGCTAGAAGTTCAAATAGAGGCCATTGACCTGTAGAAGCTAGGTAGGAGTTAAAATAGAGGCCACTGACCTGTAGAAGCTAGGAGTTCAAATAGAGGCCACTGACCTGTAGAGGTGAGAACTTCAAAGAACTGCACCTGATCTGTAGAGGTTAGAAACTCAGACAGAGGCACTTGATTGGTTGAGACTCATACCTCACATAGGAGCACCTCAGCAGTAGAGCTAGAAGCTCAGACAAAGGCACTTGATTGGTTGAGATTCATACCTCAGATAGGAACACCTCAGCAGTAGAGTTTAGAAGCTCAGACAGAAGCACTTGATTGGTTGAGACTCATACCTCAGATAGGAGCACCTCAGCAGTAGAGCTAGAAGCTCAGACAAAGGCACTTGATTGGTTGAGATTTATACCTCAGATAGGAGCACCTCAGCAGTAGAGCTTAGACGCTCAGACAGAGGCACTTGATTGGTTGAGACTCATACCTCAGATAGGAGCACCTCAGCAGTAGAGCTAGAAGCTCAGACAAAGGCACTTGATTGGTTGAGATTTATAAAAAAAGAACAAAAACAGCTGAATTATGGTCATCTCACTGGAAAATTTTCCTTCCTCATAATACTCTAAGCTGAAAACAGACCTAAACCAATTAGTACATAGAACTAGAACCAAGTAGTTATTGTAAGTGCGTCTGCAGAAACGCCAGAGGGTAAATCATGTAATCGCCCGGAATAAGCTAAAAGGAATTCATTTCACCAGGAAAAAAATTCATTATGTGACGGAAAGAGAGGAACTCTACTGCCAGCCGGTGCATAATTAAACTGTAGTGTCTTATACGCAAATACGGGGATAAACACAGATTTGAATATGACATTACCGAATAAATAGCACAAGATTTGGTTCATGTAATATGCCTACATACATAAGAGTGAGCCCGTTGCCTAGTTACAGTAACGGCAGCCATTTTGCAGGCTGAACCAATGTACATGATAATGCAGTGTATTCATTCTATAGGTATTGGTGACATCATTGAGTCATGTGACACTTAGCAAACTTTACAGAGCAAATAACGCCAAAATGTCTTAATACAGATATGTCCTTTCTTACTGTTGCTTCAATCGCAAAAAAATTGCCCCTCACGGCGTACCAGGTGCCACACGACTCGGGCCAAGCATTTTTTTCACTCAAAATGTGCAACTTGTGCGTTTAACCAGTAAGTGAGGATACATCTGTACGTTTAACAATATACATGCTGTTTGGAAATAGTACCAAGGTTGACCTTAGGTATACTTTAGGTATACTCCAGTACAGTGACGTGCAGTGAGGCCAATGCCTGGGGAGGCACACGTGGAGATAGGTCTGAGTGCTGGGAGCCTGACTCACCCCCTACTCACTGTAACTCTTCCCTCACTACACTAAGCTTCAGTGTCCATTGATTCTTCTTGCTGCTGCTGACTGAGATCCAATCTCAACACTGTCCTGGTCACATGACACATCCAATTGTCCATCAGTGCTCAAGGCACGCCCCCCATTCTCAGAGGCATTCGTCTATTAGCTGTTGTTCTGTGTAGTTCATTGCCTGTGGTGTGGCCACGCCCCCAGTTCTGCAAGCAGTGTCTGACTATACAGAAGTGAGGCTGAGCTGTTGCTGCCTCATCTCTCGTCTCCCTGCTGTCCCAGGAGCTCCACAAAGCTGGTGAGTGTTAACTATAAAAATGATACACAGATAGCAGGTGCCTTTACCTCTCAGACACCTCCTGCAGGCATTAGCATATTAGTTGTAAGGTATTGCCCAGCCACTTCCCTGCTGCTGTGCAACACCGTACAACTCTAAATCAGGCCCCGTGTATCCAATGGAAGTTTCCGTTCCCTCTTCCAACTCAGCAAGCTGGCACCAAGTCTCTCATTGCCCATATATTTGCCGACTCTCTCTCTCTCTCTCATTTACACAGAGCTTCCAGCAAAGAAGATAGAGAGGAAGCAGATAACACAAAATAAATGATTTTAACAGTAATTATTTCTGGCCTGAAATTTAATCGAATAGTTTAAAATATATGCAAATAAGTTCTTCTCCTCGTGCAGTAAATCAACATTTTCTCTTTTTTTTGGGTCTTTTTTAATGAAAAAGCTAAGCTAACACAACATGCTTGGATTTGTAGTTCCACTACAGGTGGAGTACCCTATGGGGAGGATTCCGAGATACGGGCAAAGCAGGCGTAGTTGCTGACAGCCGCAGAAGCCAGATTTACTACCTTTTACTAATGCATAAATTTGTGTGAGAACTACAAGTCCCAGGGTGCCCAACCTGTGGCCCTCCTGGTGCGTGGCTCTACAAATCACACATTTTTGAGCGCTGGGCTTTCCCGAGGTTGTCAAACTACAAGTCCCTGCATCACTTCTCCATGTCCTGTCTTGCGTCGCACAACCGAAGTGGCTGCATACAGAAAATGGTCATGTAGAACAGAGCGGGAGGGGTGAGGAGGAAAGCCTGCAGCCCTCAACACTGCATTGTCTCCTTCAATCTTATCTTACTCTGCCAGCCGAGGCCGGTGTAAGCCGCTGTCATGTGACTCTGCAGGGCCGCTCTGCCGACACATAGCTACGTACATCCAGCATTAACATTTGCAGCAAGTAGAATACTGCAGTAAGATGTACAACCCTGAAGTGTTCAATGTCAGAGGAATGAAGACGGGTTAAGGCATCGCACTGAAAAAAAAACAAAAACATTCGATTATGCTTAGACATTGATGGAGGGAAACCATCTGGTTCTCCCCATCGATGGCGAAAGCATTCGACATCGGCCATAAACCACTGATTATGAATCATCGATGGTCGTTGGCCATCCCATGTCTCGCATCCTACCGGCCCATGAGAGGGAAACGTGCATCATAGTAATTCCATTGGGATGCTCCGGAAAATTAAAGAAATACGATAACTTTATTGGTGATTGAAATAAGCACGAAGCAGATGTCAGTAGCGGGTGGGTGGTTGTGCTATAGTAACCAGCTGGGCGTGCTATAATTATTTACTATTACTATTATTATAGTAGTCAGTGCAATCCCTGCACTCGCGGTAGTTCTGCCCACGTTGTGAAGGTGCCCTGCTCGATGCTTCTTCTCTCCCGAGTAGTTTATTTTATGCATAATCATAGTTCCGTCATTAAATTTTGACCTCGTACTGGTGCCCTAGTTCATTTCAGGCAACATAGTAGTGTCCTAGCTAATGTTACTTCCCATAGTTGTGCCCTAGTTCATTCTTTGTCCCATAGCAGTGCCCCAGTTCATAGCAGTGCCCCAGTTATGCCACATGGTACTGACCATAGTAGATATTATGTCACATTGTAGTGCCCCAGTTCACATTATGCCAAATGATGCTCCCAGTTCACATAATGCCACATCACAGTGCCCCAGTTCACATTGTGCCACACAGTGCCTACAGTTCACATTATGCCACATCACAGTGCCGCAGTTCACATTGTGCCACACAGTGTTTAGAGTTCACATTATGCCACATCACAGTGCCCCAGTTCACATTGTGCCACACAGTGCCTACAGTTCACATTATGCCACATCACAGTGCCGCAGTTCACATTGTGCCACACAGTGTCTAGAGTTCACATTATGCCACATCACAGTGCCCCAGTTCACATTGTGCCACACAGTGCCTAGAGTTCACATTATGCCACAATGTCCCCAATAACTCACTAATACTGCTGTCCCATCTGGAAAATGAGTTACATGATATGTCAGTGTAATCAGGTAACTGCCAGCTGTGTGTGGCCTGAAGTCTGCCGTACAGGGGGCACAGCATCCACACCAAGTCCCCCCTCTCAGTAACTGGGAAATGGGGTGCATTCCACAGCACTGCTCCCTAGTGGCATCTGGTATTTCAGGGGGGTGGGGGGATTATTTTGCGTAGGTATGGCTAGACAACGATGATCTGGGGGAGGTGGGCTCTAGAGCTGGGACCCCTTAGCCTCCACACCCATTACATCCACTATGGTCATGCTCCTGATTCTGCCACTGGCTGTGAGGAAGCAAAACTAACCACTCTCCGGCCAAGCTGTGGGGGGATTTGGGAGGGTGGACTGGCATTGCCTTATTAAAGTTCCATCACTACCTGACATGCTTAGATTTGAGCTGCAAAGTGCACCGGGGGGGGGGGAGGTTAGGGTTAGGCACTAAGGTGGGAGGTTTAGGGTGCAGGGAAGGGGAGGTTAGGTTTAGGCACTAGGGGGCAGGTTAGGTTTAGGCATCGGGGATGGAGGGTTAGGGTTAAGAGTAGGGTTAGGGATTAGGTTAAGCTTACTTATATCTAGGCATCGGAATAGTAACCTGGTTGGGATTCTGACCGTTGGGATCCCATCCCCACTGAACATCCAATCAATTCATTAGGATGATATGCATATAGTGAGAACTACATGTATGCATTTGGATATTCAAAAGGTTAGACCATCCTGTAGCCAATGATCATGCATTAGAATATATAAAAGGCCAGACTAGACCAGTGCTTCCCAAACTGTGTGCTGTGGCACTCTGGGGTGCCTCGGGACACTTGCAGGGGTGCCTCAGGTTGGTGGTCCAGCACCAAATCAAATTATTTATGGTCAGTGTAATGTAAATATGTTGACAAACAGAAGCACAAACCTGTCCACCACATAACTGAGCCTAAGGATGACAGGTCAGCACAATTTACTGCACTTTACTACTTCATTAAAAAAAATTCTGAATTTCTCAATAACAAACTTTTGGTTTAGGGGTGCCATGAAAACAATGCTGATACTCTAGGATCGCTGCATTAGAGTATTCATAGGGCTAGGCCACCCTGTTGCAATCACTGCATTACAGTATTCATAGGGTTAGGTAATCCCGTAGCAATCACTGCATTACAGTATACATAGGGCTAGGCCACCCCTGTAGCAATCACTGCATTACAGTATACATAGGGCTAGGCCACCCCTGTAGCAATCACTGCATTACAGTATTCATAGGGCTAGGCCACCCTGTTGCAATCACTGCATTACAGTATTCATAGGGCTAGCCCACCGGAATCGGTATGAAATACCGCTGGCCGCATAGTTCGATTCCCGTCAGCGGCAGCCCGACATGAGCAGAGTTCCGAGCAGCGGCAGCCCGACAGCGCTGGAAATCCCGATCATGGAGAGGTGAGTATCTCCTGACCCTAACCCTCCTTAGGGGTGCCTAACCCTAACTTCCCCCCCAAGTGCCTAACCCTAATCCCCCCTCTGTGCCTAACCCTAACCACCCCCTTCCCCGCTGCCTAAACCTAAGTCCCCCAGGGGGGTGCCTAACCCTGTCCCCCCGGGGGTGCCTAACCCTAACCCTCCCACCCCCTAGCCTAACCCTAACCCTCCCGGGGGGGTGCCTAACCCTAAGTCCCCCCCGGGAGCTCTAAACCTAACCCTCCCCCCCCGCGGCTGTCCGCTCACGGCGCCCGGCATCACTACGATCGGGATGCCGGTCGCTGGTCTCCCGGCGTCGGGGAAATGCGGGCGTCTACATCTGGACGCCCGGCATTTCACCCTTGCCGGGATATGACAGTCGGGAAGCCGGCTGCCGGTATTTAGGCAGTCGGCTTCCCGATTGCATACCAGGCCACCCCTGTAGCAATCACTGCATTACAGTATCCATAGGGCTAGGCCATCCTGTTGCAATCACTGCATTACAGTATTCATAGGGCTAGGCCATCCTGTTGCAATCACTGCATTGCAGTATTTATAGGGCTAGGCCACCCTGTTGTAATCACTGCATTACAGTGTTCATAGGGCTAGGCCACCCTGTTGTAATCACTGCATAACAGTATTCATAGGGCTAGGCCACCCTGTTGTAATCACTGCATTACATTATTCATAGGGCTAGGCCACCCTGTTGCAATCACTGCATTACAGTATTCATAGGGCTAGGCCACCCTGTAGCAACCACTGCATTGCAGTATTCATAGGACTAGGCCACCCTGTTGCAATCACTGCATTGCAGTATTCATAGGGCTAGGCCACCCCGTAGCAATCACTGCATTGCAGTATTCATAGGGCTAGGCCACCCCGTAGCAATCAGTTCATTACAGTATTCATAGGGCTGGACAACCTTGTTGCAATATTTGAACTTTACTTTGGTAACAAATGTTTCTGTTATTTATGAAATTATGTAACATAGCTTACTGCTTTTCATGGCTATGCTAGTTACTTAATTGTGATTCTCTCACTGTATTTATTTTGACTTGCTTGTTTACAAGCCTGTTGAAAAAAACATTCCCCCCCCCCCCCCCAATAAAATGAATTAGAAAATTTGCATGGCCAGAAATCCCTATAGCCAATCAGTGCATTATAACCTTGTAAATGTAAGCCAACGGATAGCCAATCAGGGCTTCAACAGTCACTACAATTAAACTTCAGCCAATCAAAGCATTACAGGATCAGCAACACAAATGTCAACAACCCCAAGCTGTAAAAAGAAATGGCATGCTACAGAGTCCATTGCGGTTTCTATATAATAAAGCCCACCATTGTATTATAATAAAATATAAGAATAAGTGATGCCAATTTAGATCAGCATCTGATATTACCCTTCGTGATGTGCACAGTTGCAATCCTCTGATTACGGCCCTAGGGAGCTGCCACTTCATTTTCTAGTTGACCTCATCTGATACAGCTGGAAGTGCACACACAGCAATATTGTATCCCGTGTTATACATGTATGAGCAGATTGCTGTATGATCAGGGTGACATGGGATGGTACATACCGCAGCAGTATGTTTAGTATATGGAGAACATACCTACCCTTAAATCCAGTCACAAAGGCCTAGTACATAATTGTAGATCATATATATTCTGTAGAATATTTTATACAATAAATACAATCTACATCATGGAGTTGGATATAATAAAGTTCCCTTTAGTCTTCTTTTTATGGACTGTGTTGTAAGGCAGGGGTATTCCGCATTCGGCCCTCTAGCTGCTGTGGAACTACACATGCCGGTCACGGTTTTAGCATGCGCCAATAGCAAAAATGTGGCAGAGCATGCTGGGATGTCTAGTTCCACGGCACCTGTGGGGCCGTATGTTAAATGCCCCTGCTGTAAGGCATACCTACTATTAGGCCTGATGTGCAGAGGCAAAAACGGGGGCAGCAGGCCAGAAAGGGTTAGTGGACTTTGTATAAAATGGGCCTGACCTGGGAAAATGGCGACGTAATCTAATTTGTCCTGATTTTCCAGTCAGTGATGCTGTCAGGTTTTCTGCGACAGACTAATACAGGCCAGGCCAACCTGTGGCTCTCCAGCTGTTGAAAAACTACAAGTCCCAGCATGCCTTGCCACAATTTTGCTGTTAGGGAATGCTAAAACTGTGGCAGGGAATGATGGGACTTGTAGTTTCACAACAGCTGGAGAGCCACAGGTTGGCCAGGCCTGGACTAATACAATAGGCGGTTGTTCTCTGGCAAATAAACCAGAAAATTAACTAATACTAACTATTTAATATAGCCAATTATTAATCTATAGGATAGAGCAGTGCAATTCCAGGCCTCATTCACTCTTACTATAATCCACCAATGGACAACTCTGATTTATACCTCAGAAACCTCAGGCCTCAGGCTGACAGGACACAATGCAGTATCACATGACCTCTCCGTGAGCGTGTTTAGTTGTATTTATTATATACAGCTTCATTATAGTACACAGCGGTGCACACAGCAGAGAGTAAACATGGCTGGGGGACCTGTGCAAACACAGCGAGACATGCGAGGAATAGGAGGCACCATCTGCTTCCCAGATGTCATAAAAGTGCAATCGTTAGCCATACAATTACCTCATAATCAGTCACCAGGGAAGCCGATGCCCCATTTTCATTTTGTGGGAGAGCGTCTCTATTTTCATTACAACATTTACCTGATTGTCAGTGTTCACTTACTGCTGGAGAGAATCCCAGGTACGGACGGTGTGTACCTGGTGAGGACTAGAGTCCACCAAAATCCAACCAGACAGCAGTAGGTGTGACGTGTTTAGATCCACAGTTTCAGTGATGAGTGTCTGTGTTATGCTGGGAGGTTCCATACAATAGGTCGACAATGAAAATGTTGACAATTTTTTGGTCGACATGTAAGAAGGTCAACATGACAAAATGTTGACAGTACAGAAGTTCGACAGGTACAAAAGGTCTACAGGTTCAAAATGTCGATATTGAAATGGACGTCATTTTTAGGGTAGGGTTAGGCACTTACAGGAGAGTTAGGCACTAGGAGGGACGGTTAGGGTTAGGCACTTACCCCGGCGGTTGAGTTAAGCACCAAAGGGAGGGTTAAGGTTAGGGTGAAGATTAGTATTAGAAAAAAAAAGTGTCGACCATTTCTGTGTCGACCATTTTCACGTTGACCCTTTGAACCTGTCAAACTTTTATACCTGCCGACCTAATGAATTGTCTAACCGTTGTCATGTCGATGTTTTTCCATGTCGACATTTTGGTGTCAACCAAATTAGTGTCAACCTTATCGCACCCATGCTGGGTACACACCTGACAGATTTGCCAAACCGTGCAATCCAGAGAGCATCTGACACTGCGCATCCACGCTGCACGATTACTGAGACGGGGCAGCCATTGCTGATTTCAACACAAACGCCCACAAAGGTGACATTTTATCGTGAACCATCGGCAGGAGTCACTAATGCGATCCCTTCCTTCTTACACATCTCAGGGACGGGCTCCTTTCGGAGCACCTGTGCCTGCAGGTGATTATTAATACTTTGGGCGACTCTTAATGTCTTATTGCCGAGGATAGCGGCAATAAAAATTATAATACTCAGGTCTAAGACCCGATAATTAGTAAATTTGCCCCTTAATCACCAATCTCATATGTTATGTCCTGCGCCCATCAATGTTCATGAGAACACAGCCAATATCAATTCACAGGAAACTACTGACCTCACTGAGGCATGAGGCACAATGTGCTGTCAATAGTTTTTTTATGGAATCAAAGTCTGCACCCTCAGGGGTATTGGCTCTACCCACAAAATGGCTGCCTGTGAGCCGGGAACAGGTACACGTTAAATAAAATTGTGCCCTGCAGGGGCAAATGCAGGATTTCTAGAGGGGGGTTTCCAATTGCTTGATTTTAGAGCGAGTGTGGCCAGTCCATGAAGAGGGTAGAATTAGCATTTAACCAGCTTTAATATGCGTCATACAAAGTATATTGTGTGTCATAATTCCAACATATAGAGGATCACAGCAATCACAGTAAGCCATTAGATGTGGCAGTAGGGCCATCCTGCGTGAGCTGAATGTTTTTATCTTAGATGTCTCACCATTCCAGAGTATTAGAGCAAGTCTGGGGGAGCAGCAGAATAACCTAGCATTGCCCTGGACATATATGTACGTATTGGGCTCTATAGTAGCACATCCCTAACACATACTTGCCAACTCTCCCTCATTGTCAGGGAGACTCCCTGAAATAGTAGCAATCTCCCTGTCTCCCTGAAGAGTCTAGCAATCTCCTTCATTTCATCATTACCCCCATTATGAAGCTGTTATATTAAAAAACAGAGATATATACATTCAAATGGGATCATTAGTGTCATTTCCTTGCATTGGTTATTATAAGGCACAATGATCCCTATGAATTTCTGAAAAGTATTAGTGTGTTTTCATTAACAAACAGATCTTACTGACTGCTTTTGGGCTGGTTTACATTTGGATGTAAGTCAGGTTTAGGACACGCCTCTCAGATGTATCAGTACACGCCCATCACATGTAGGACACGCCTCTCAGATTTATCAGTACACGCCCACTGTAACACGCGCTCATAGATGCTGCTTTCACAATCTCCCTGAAATGATTTTTCAAAAGTAGGCAAGTATGCCCTAACAGTGCATGTTTTCCAGATCTCCTAATTGGTGCACAGGTTATTTATTAATGACTGATACATGTTAAAAGATCCACAGGTGGTGCTAATTATTTCATTTGTGATACTGTGAAGAACATACAGCACTAGTAAAATTACCTTACTATTTCTATTGTGGTCATGGTGTGGGCTGGGGAGGGGGGTTTCCAGGCAGACGGAAACCCCCCTTGCATTTGCCTATGCCCTATAAGTGGGCTAGTCAACGAGTTTAGGAGCAGTTTAATGACCTTTAAGCATAACTCCCTGTGGGATTTTAGGAACTGACCTCCGACCTTCTCAGGCATCACAAACACTAACAGATATATTCTCTTTGTATGCTAATGAGCAGAGGATTATCTGCCATGTTAATTAGCTTTGGAAAAGGCGCTGCTTTGGATTGTCTGACATGAAAATTTCACAAATCCGCTGAACCGAAAATAATTTCAATAAATTGCAGGGGATTAGAGGAATGTGTGAGTGATTTTTATCACGGATTTATGAAGAAAATTGTTTACTGCGTGCGGAGCAGTATATGACTAGGTTATTAAGCTAAATGCACTTGGTTGTTGGTTTGCCTTTAACATTGCAAAATAAAATTGACTAACCATTCTCAAAACCCTGGCCTAGTCATTGATGTAAGCTCTTTGGGACAGACCAACAAGAATCCGTCTTGCATAACTCCCTAACATTCTCAATTCATTTGAGACAGCACCAACTTGAGTACCCCAAAGAGGTGAGCTATAAGTAGGCCTCGTGGATTAGACCATGTTTTGAATAGCTGAATAGCCGCCGGCTGAAATCCTGACACTGGAAGACCACCTGGTGCAGAATCCCGACAGCGGTAGGTAAGTACCCTAACCTCCACCTCCCCCCCTAACCCTCCCTTGGGGGTGCCTAACTCTAACCTCCCCAGGGGGTGCCTAACCCTTAGCTCTCCCTGTGGTGCCTAACCCTAATCCCCCCCTTCCTGCACCCTAAACCTAACCATCCCAGGTGTGCCTAACCTTAACCTCCCCCCCAGTGGTGCTTAAGCCCCCCACTTCCCCTAGCCTAACCGTAACACTCCCCGGGGATGCCTAACCCTACGCCCTCCTTCCCGGGGGACAGAGCAGTTACTTACCCATCCGGACGATCGGGATTCCTGCTCTTCGAGATGCCTGTTCACCTTCGGGATATCGGCGTCGACATTTCATCGATATACCGACGCCCGGCATTCCGTCCGCCTGCAACATGACTACATCCAGCAGCAAATATATGAGCAAATGCAGATTTATATTATGCTGGAGAGATGGGAAGGGGCGGGCTAACGTAGGCCGAGTACAGTAAGGATGTAATAGTGAAGAGGTAGAAAACTCCACGGAGATGAATATATGCCTGTCTGCAGATGCCCCTGTAACTAGGTGTGGGCAAATGATGCCGCCAACCCGGGTGCAGGGCCTAGGCAGCAGCACTGTTGCTGCGTCGTGGAACCTGTATTTGGCATGGAGGGTGCCCAGAACGGCATACTGCGGTCTGGAATGTCACCGCCTGGAGCGTCCTGAATGAATACACAATCAGTCAATTAGGATGCTCTAGGTGCTCAGCAAGCTACTGCAAAGTCACCCTGAGTGTCCTTAGGAAGCTTAACTTCTCCCTGGTCCCGGTGGCAAACTACTGCAGACAGCCCAGGACGCTCTAGGTGCTCAGATACTCCTTGGTCCTGGTGGGCTGGGCCCTCTCATTGTGAGGGCATTACATCAAGTTTGAACAGGGTGAATTTTTTGCCGTGCTACTTCGATTTGAGCAATGAAGAGGAGATCGCCGCACTGACGATGAAGAGGAGGATCGCCAGCACCAGTTAGCTGTTTCTGATTGGCTGATTGTGCCGAGAGAGCAGTCTTCTGGCACTCCCCCCGTTGAGAATGGCTGGATTGTCTCTACCTCAGGGGAGGACCTGGTCTCTATCTCAGAGAGAGTGGCTGAGGGCCTCAATGCTTTTTCTTGCCACCCCTCATAACTACAGTTCTGATTCAACACATTTGGGCTGTGGTCTCTTAAAGCGGCAATACAGCTATCCATGTATTTATTTCTAGTTCATTTGACAATTAGAGCACAAACTAATAAAACCACTGGGTGACTTAATAATAAAACACATTTATACTTACAGCCCTATTGTACCTTCAAATGAAAAAAAACAACAACACATCTATCTGATATCAAGAGACCTCGCTAATTACAATCATCGTTAGTAAATAAATGGGATTAAGCGAATTTTATTGGCCTAAAAAAAAGATTCATCTAATTTTTTTGATATATTTTTCTGTGTGTAAAGGAATAAAGAAAAAACATATATAAAATTCACTTTGGTAAACAAGACACAGGTAACGAGGTAACGATAGCTCTCACAAATACGTGCGCACCATGAACACGGTGCATAAAATCCTCTGGTCATGAAGTGGTTAACAAGGCTCATATATGAGGCCTGGGGGTAGGTATACGGTGATTATCTTCACCCTGACCTTTCTCAGCATCTCTCTGATTAGTGCACAGAGTATTCGCTGCCCCAGCATCACAAGATCAACCAGCCAATGAATAAATTACTGAGCCGGGATGAGAATGCAGTGAGAGAATGGGAGCGATGCTCCGTTATTACTGTCAGAGCTGTACGTAAGCCACCGCATTCTGTCCCTGGTCAGTCAGGTTATGATGTAGGCGATTTCTCTCCACGCTACATGATAGAGGTGCAGGGTTTATGGTGAAGGTGCCTGTGGTTGGCACAGAACAGGATAGAGTAGCTTCAATATGGCACTGGGATCATGCATAGTGTGTGTACATACCTAACAACTGTCTGGGTTTAGGTGGCACAATGCCCATATGGTGGCACTATTGCATGGCATATTATGAACTGGGGGCACTGCTCTGAGGCATATTATCAATTGGAGGCACTACTGCTTGACATTTTATTAATTGGGGGCACATATGCGGCATATGCTTATAGGCATATTATGGATTGAGAGCACTGCTCTGAGGCATATCATCAATCAGGGCACTGTTGGGGCACAGCTGCGTGGCATATATATTGGTACACTGTTGTGTGGCATATAAATCACACTTGCCTACTCCCCCAGAACAGCCGGAAGGCTCCTTAAAATTAGGTGGCACTTCCAGCCGCCCGGAAGAATGGGCAAGTCTCCTTGCATCGGCTGCCAACTTACCAATCGTAAGTGGGTGGTCTGGGCGAATTCAATGAAAATGTCATTGTGATCCTGCCCCACATTTATTAATTCCTCTATTCGCAGCATTGAGTAGCGGGGGCAGGACCAGGATGACACATTCTCGTCCTCACGTCCAATTACCAGCCCACTTTCCCATGACGCGCTCAGAAACCCAGAAACCCTCCGCTGAGCCCACCTGACTTCCCCTTCCCGGAGGGGGAGCGGCCAGGAAGTCGGCAAGTATGATATAAAATGGCGCAGTGCTGTGTGGCATGTGATTTGGGGCACTGCTGTGTGTCATATATTGTGGCACAGATGTGTGGCATGTTATCAATTGGGGGGACTGCTTTGAGACATGTTATCAGTTGGGAGCATTGCTCTGAGCCATATTAGCAATTGGGGGCACTACTGTGTGGCATTTATGCATTGGGGGCACTGCTATGAGACATTATGAATTGGGGCACTACTGTGTGACATATTATGAATTGGGGGCACAGAAGACACTTTGATGTTGGATATCATTATTTTTTACCAGTTATTTACATAGCGCACACATATTCCGCAGCGCTCTACAGAGAATATTTGGCCTTGCCCCAGGGGAGTTTACAGTCTATGGGCCCGATTCAGACCCAGACGCTATTTGCGTCCGCTCGCTGGTTAAAAGGGGCCGGCTATTTAAATCATGTGCTCGCGCTGCGTCGCGTAAAGCCGCCCACTAAGTAATAGCGAGCGGCCGCACTATGCGCTCGCACCTGTATAAAGACGCCCATTTGCCACTCGCAACACACGTCATCTCCAGCAATTGTAAGATTAATCGGGAACATGGAGAGTCATCGGTGCTGCTCGCAGCGCTTGTGGTAGCCTTTTCCCACCACAACATTGCGAGCAGTTCTGGCTAAAATACAACCCAGTCACGTGTGTAATGACGCTACTTTGCTAATTATGCACACCCATTAAACGCCGTTCTGACAGTCGGGCACGCCTGCGTTCACGCATCCACACCCCTGTTTTCAAGCACCTTCCCCTGTTACCACCCACAAACGGCACTATCTGTCACTCAAAATAGCGGCCCGACTGCGGGCTACGGGCGAGCACTTTCCCATCGCAATGACTGGTTCGCGCACGTGCATTGCGACTCATACGCAGATTGCGAAAAAACGCTCAATGCGAGCGAGCATAGCGTCCGGTCTGAATCAGGCCCTATATTCCCTATCACAAGTAATAAGGTTAATTTTTGTTCGTAGCCAATTCACCTACCTGTATATGTATGGAGTGTGGGAGAAAACTCACACAAGGGAGAATATACAAACTCCACACAGTTAGGGACATAGTGGGACTCGAACCCACGACCTCAGTGCTGCGAGGCAGTAATGCTAACCATTACACCGTCTGTGATGCCCACAAACTTTATGGCAGCTGAATGTTTTGAATCTCATCGAGAAGCAATGAGTACAGGAGCCTAGGTTGCTTAATGGACGATCCAGCTATGCTAATATGCAAATAACGTCCCCAGTGATTGGCAGTGAGTCCTTCTTTCACAGCATTGCAGCGTGGTACAGACCCTGCTGGTTCCCTCACAACATGGGCAACATTTTCCATCTCCCTCAGTAGCACAATATTATTTTTCCAGAGTCTTTTTTTTTCCCCTTCTTAAGCAGAAACGAAATCTTTCGGAGAGGAGGGGAGCGAGAAAATCATCAGTTTGTTAGCGTAACATGGATTCACGAGCCGGTCGCCTTGGTAACTACAGAGACTGATAATAAGCAGTACAGACAAGCTTTCATCAAGCCCTTTCACCAATCTTTTCACTCCGTCATCCTTCCAGGCCTAGAATTATTAGGATTAGTTTTATTTGACTGGGGTTCTGTGCTGTATGCTGGTGGTGGGGCTCGCCAGAGGCTGCAGCACAATGACACCCACCAATATTAGGTGGTCCTATAACAGTTCATGCATCTCTTTATGGGGGAGATGTACTAAGCTCTGGAAAGTGATAAATTGGAGAGTGATAAACTGCCAGCCAATCAGCTCCTAACTGTCATGCGACAGGCTGTGTTTGAAAAATGACAGGAGCTGATTGGTTGTTAGTTTATCACGCTCCAATTTATCACTTTCCAGAGCTTAGTACATCTGCCCCTATATCTTTTAATGTATGCATTCAATATATAGTGATGTGATTTTATTGAAAAAGAATTCTGTGACCACCGACTGGGTCAGTGTCAGATGAAAGGTAGGAAAATGGCCGACTATGATACCTTTAGTTCAGCGCCAGGATTTAAATACTGTAGCTTACAAAGACTGAATAACCTCCACTGCCAAAGGTGCATGCTTTTGGATTTGCCAGACAGTGCCGTAACAGATGGCCCCACCCCCTAAATAATGAGATCATGCCTAGGGGGTGGGGCCACCAGCACTGGGACGTAGAGCACTGCTCCTAGGCTGCAGTGTCACTTGGATGCTCCCGGTGGCACTGCAGTAGCGCTGCAGGGTGCAGTTCCAGACACCTTGCAAGCCACATGCAGGTGCCGCCCTGGGCCCTGCGGGACGGCTCAGATCCCACACCCCTAGTCACGGCCCTGTTGCCAGATATCCTGAGCTCCTCCCGCTTTACACTTTTAAAACCATAAGCTTATCCACTTTAGATTTTAGTATATGTCATTTCACTAGTTCTAGTCTTTGGTCCCTTATATATTTGTTTGCACCAACATCCATCATAATTTATCGCTGCTCATCACAGTTGTCGTGGCAATTTACTAATAAGATATGATACCCAGCTGCCCGGCGATACTAGCCGACAAGAGATTGTTAGTCTATTTCCCTAAATAAATGGACGTTGATTCCATGTCAGAATATAAATGTGAGCAAAAAATGTCACAGGGGACGAATACTCAGCACAACCCAAGAAAAAGAAACTTTGGCTGTACACAGGGGGGATTTTATCACAGTTCTACCCATGCTTCTAATCTGAGATGGTCGTAATCGCACTACTCCAGCTGCGACGTCCTTTGTCGCCTCAAACGCCCACAATGCTTTGTGCTCTGACAGTCACAGGGTCAGTGAGCCCATTGCCGGTAGTGCCGAGATTCTAATGAGTCACACAATGCCATTTCCAGCGTACAGCCCCGAGGTTATCAGCCTGATCGGCACACTGGGTCCTAGCTTCCCTGAATACCAGAAGCTATTTTATACATGTTATAGAGCAGGATAGCTATTGCATCAATCCTTGCCATGATGCTGTCAGTCTTAGTGCCTGATGCAGTACGGATCGCAATTGTGATCGAAGTTGCGAATTCGCACGGAACGCAGTCACGGTGCTGGCGGACGGGATCCCGGACGTCGGTATACCAATACCGGAATCCCGACGCCCATCAGACTGCTGACACCCCGAAGGGATTAAGATACTGACGTCAGCATCCTGACTGCCAGCATCCCGAAGGTAAGCATGCAGGTTAACGTAGTGTTAGTCCAGGGATGGGGGAGTCAGGTTTAGGGACGTCCCGGGGTGGGTAAGTGTTAGTCACCACCCCGGGAGGGTTAGGATTAGGGTGCGGGAAGGGGAGGTTAGGGTTAGGCACCACCAAGAGGAGGTTAGGGTTAGGCACCACCAGGGGGAGGTTAGGGTTAGGCACCACCAGGGGGAGGTTAGGGTTAGGCCCCTCCCCGGGTTAGGCACCACCAGGGGGAGGTTAGGGTTAGGCACTACCAGGGGGAGGTTAGGGTTAGGCACCACCAGGGGGAGGTTAGGGTTAGGCACCACCGGGGGGAGGTTAGGGTTAGGCACCACCGGGGGGAGGTTAGGGTTAGGCACCACCGGGGGGAGGTTAGGGTTAGGCACCACCAGGGGGAGGTTAGGGTTAGGCACCACCGGGGGGAGGTTAAGGTTAGGCACCACCAGGGGGAGGTTATGGTTAGGCACCACCAGTGGGAGGTTAAGGTTAGGCACCACCAGGGGGAGGTTAGGGTTAGGCACCACCGGGAGGAGGTTAGGGTTAGGCACCACCGGGGGGATGTTAGGCACCACCGGGGGGACGTTAAGGTTAGGCATCACTGCAGGAGGGTTTGGGCAGTAGACAGGAAGGGTAAGTGTATTTACCTGCCCCTGTCGGGATATTGCAGATCGGGATACTGCTGTCGGTGTTTTGACTGCGGTATCCTGTTCGCCGGCCATTAATACCGATTCCCCCAGCAGTAGATGGTGTGGTGAGTGACTGGGTGTTGTTACATGCACAACAGATTGTGCAGACTATAGGGCGCGTGCGACGTATAGTTACATCGCATCGCACCGTCGCCCGGGTCGCACATCGTATAGTGTGTACCCAGCTTTAGACATAAAATGTTAAGTAAAATACAGCGCGCTATTCGCCCCAGGGCATCTCAATCGCACCGTTCTTCACGCTCCGTTTGCCGTAACGATGCTCAGTGATTATGGAGACACGTTTGTACATGCGTGTAGACCACATTTAGCTGCTTGGTTAAGAATAATATATATGGAAGGAATTTAGAACTCACTCAAACCATCCTTCTCTGCTACTCTCACTCATAACCCATGATTGCAGATGTTCAAAACAAGCAAATGATGACGGAGGATGACCTTAAACAAAAAAAAAACAAAAAAAACCTTGCAGGATAAGATCACTTAATAAAGCGCTGAGGGGATGTAGTTATTAGACCTACGATTGGGATGCCGGCTGTAATCCCGACGTGGGACAGGACACCAGCGCCGGAATCCCGACTCCAGTGCAGATGGCGACACCGGAATCCCGACAGCCGGCATCTCGAACATAAGTATCGCGGACCGGTTTAGGTGTTAGCCGTGGGGAGGGGGGGGGGAGATTAGGTTTAGGCACCACTTAGAGTTAGACTACGGGGGGGAGGGTTAGGTTCAGGCACCAAGGTGGATGGTTAGGAATAGGGTGCGGGGGTGGGGAGAGGTTGGGTTAGGATGCAGGAACAGAGGGTTAGGGGGAGGGATACTGAGCATTGGGATGCCGCTGTTGGTATTTTGACAGCTGGCATCCCGACTGCTGGTATTTCATACCCAACCCGTGCTGAGATGATCACAAATCTTAAAAGGAAAAGTAGAAGAATACCGCTTCAAAGTTACATCACTGGTCGCAATGGTATCCAGTCATATGATCAACAGGAACCATGTTGATATCCTCAGAATGCTGACAGTTAGGGTTAGGCGATGCCGGGAGGCTTAGGGTTAGTCTGCAAGGAGAGGTTAGGTTAGGATGCGAGAGGGATAGAGTTAGGCACTAGGGGTAGGGTTTAGGAGAACAATAGTTACCGAAATTCTGGAGGATCAGAAGTCTAAACTGGAAGTGATGGTCACATGACCGCCGGGACCCGAAAACCGCTCTAGAGCCGTTACAGCCATCTGGAGCAGGTACTGTTAGTGACCGCTGGGCCTTCAGGAACATTAGGTCGACATTCTATCACATCGACATGTTATTCATACAGACGTGAAGAATGTTGGCATGCTAAGCATATCGACATTTCGACTATGTTGACAGTCTCATGTCAACCTACTGCACGTTCACTTGAGAACTGTCAACCTAACGTGCCGTACCCATCACAAACATGTGTTGAAACCACAGGCCATTTGAGGAATATAGGCCACAGAATATAAGAAGTGTGAAGCTTTAGGTGGCTGGGCACTATCCCTCCTCTGTTTGCTTAATCCAGAGTGATGCAAGATAGAGGAGCTCCTCAACCAGCAGGTAATAAACTGAGCCAACTGCAAGCCGATTCCCCCACTGTACAAGAAAGACGTGCCTCGTACACCCCCTGTATCTCCATCTCTTTACAAAAGCAAATATAATTAGCACAAGCCAGAGTAAAGGTTATCCCACGTATTCCCTTGAAATTAATGTTTTGTAGTAGTAGTAATCTGCGCCATTCATGGTCCCTTATAGATTGTAAAGTAGTATTAAAGTCTACTCCATCTGTCTGTTACCAGGGACATAAATTAATGCCCTTTGTAATTAGAATAGATCCCGGACGCAAAAAGACAAATGTACATTGATTCTGTAAACGGCTCGCCTAGCAATGAGCAGCTGGAATTATCTGGCGCTGTCTGGCTTCCTGTTATATCCTTCATTGCTAATAAATGTCTGCAGATCACTAATCGAATGCAGGAGTCTTCGTCTGTCCCAGCGTAGCTGACCCAGGTCATCGCTAAAGATTTCATGCTCTCCGAAGAAACCTACTTAATAAGTGTTAAGTGATTGAGGCTGATTACTGTCTCCGATGGTGAGATAGCTTGGAAGGATTGTCATTGCTGATCTGTACGTGAGGGATGTGGCCTCCACTAGGCCTTGAGGGATCTCCAGAACATCACCTATTCCTCTCTTCCTCTTGGGCACTACATAAGTGCAGGCTGTGGTGTAACCCAGGTGACTAATAGGGCAGAAGAGCCTGTTCATATATTAGGCTTGGGGCACAAGCTACAACAAACTAAAAAACAATAGTAAGAACCCAGATATTTGTTTTCCTTATATATCATTGTTTTATAACTTGCACTAGATTAATCAGAGCTGGTTACAAATGACTGTTTAATCAAAGCTATGAATTACTATCATAGTTGTTAGTAAATAAGCCTTATTTACCAGGAAAATTGCATTTTAGCATAGCCTATGATTCTACGACTAACTGAATCCATACCTCCCCTCCGATTGATCCAAGTGCGAAATGCCGAGAGCGTTGCAGGCTGATTAGTGCCACGGTTGCCCCACCCTCTGCTATGCAGTGATGCGTTTCGTGCCCTTACACCACTTATGGCCATGATGACGTAGTCTGGGAGGCTGGTCTACTCTCGCAGGAGTTCTGCCTGAAATTTGTGACCCCCCTCCTGACATTAATGTAATTGCAGCTGAAATTGGTGATGGTAAGCCCCTATAAGATGTGACACTTTTTTTCCCGCTTCAAAAAGTAGTATAACTTTTTATGTTTCCTATACGAATAATGTTTCGGTACAACTGCACTTTAAATTGACTTCACATTATCTCTGGATATACACGGGGAGAAAATAACTTTGCTAATAATGTTCATTTGTACCGTGCAGCCACCGTACTGGAGAACCTGGCAACACAAACCCATTCCGTGTAGACAGCTTTAGCGGAAGTGCTGAGCACAGATCGGCAAAGTTGCGGCGGAATTTAAAGCAAATAGAATTTTGCAGCGGAACGAGCCATTTTGCCGCTTAGCGACGTTCCGGTGATACAGTACCATCTTTTCATTCTGCCATTTGTTTGCCAGTCCACAAAATGCCACTTGAGCTGTATTTGGAGATTCTGAATTTATAGTCTAGAATCGTAACTGGCATGAAGCCGCTGCATTCTGGTGTGCTATATAATTAGGGAATAGTCTGGGTGCAACAAAACTTTTAGGGAGCGTTAGGAACACTTAAGGCAAAATTCTGCCAGACACACATACCTCCCAGCATTACGCGTTTCGGCAGTACAGTACTGAATTGCAGACCTCGAAGAGGCTCACTCAAAATGGCGGAGGTCCTTGCCAAAGTTAGCCATTTTTGGCAACGTTTTGAGCAGATCAGCGGCGCGGCTAATGTTGCCCCGATTACACACGTATGACAGGTTTCAGGTATAGTTCTGCGGCCCAAGTTGTCCAGTACATGGTGCAGGTATGCGAGCGGGGGGGGGGGGCAGTTTGCCAAAACTGAGCAGTATACCCGTGTGGGATTCAAAGCAATAACAATGAAAATCTGATCAGGTATGCAGGAAAAATATATCAAATATTAATCCCCATTTTTGCATCCTTCAGCCAAGCGCAGTAGCAACCTGACCAGTACTGTCTGGCCAGTCAATTGGTTGTCAATACAACAACCAATTAAATAGTCTTAAAATGTTTATACATCTACCATCTTGGTCACGGCTTCCATTTTGATCCAGTAGTAATAAAGCAAGATATACTATATTTATTTTACAATAAAAAGGTAATAAAGAATACAAGACTTATTTAAATTAGTCTTACACGAGAAAAGCACTATATAAATAATAATATTATTATTATTAATACAATAATTTTGAAAGCAAATTTCCCTACAGATTATTATAGGTCTTTATTGATGAAGCCACTAAACAACTGAAGCCCCTTTCTGCTTACAAAATAGCATACAGCACCCTCAGCATGTGCAGCTACCAATAAATCGCTCCATATAATACCCTCACTCAGGGGTCTATGTACTAAGCCTCGCAGAGTGATAAAGTACCAACCAATCAGCTCCTAACTGTCATTCTTCAAACACAGCCTGTAAAGTGACAGTTAGGAGCTGATTGGCTGGTACTTTATCTCTCTCCATTTTATGGGGCAGATGTGCTAAGCTCTGGAAAGTGATAAATTGGAGAGTGATAAACTACCAACCAATCAGCTCCTAACTGTCATTTTTCAAACAGCCTGTAAGATGATAGTTAGGAGCTGAGTGGCTGGTAGTTTACCACTCTCCAATTTATCAATTTCCAGAGCTTAGTACATCTCCCCCTATCTCTCTCCAAGGCTCAGTACATCTCCCCCACAGAGAATTCCACACCTAACCAGGTGTTTCATGTGGAAAACTATACCGATAGTGGGGGTTTCAGTACAAAACATTCACTGAGCATGTTTAGTGGGAAGTGTTGAAAAAGCTGAATAGTTAGCTCCGAGGTACAATTATTACACTGACTGACAGGATCTGACAGCAGATGTTCCATATAGCAAAACGGAAGGGAAAGTGCAGTATTTCCACATTGTCACCAAGAGGAGCATCTGGGATACAAAATAATCTGTCTCCATGGAAACCCCCTCAGTCCGAGGTCTGGTCTGGTACAATATAGGTATAGGATTCTGTGAACCTTAACAACCTGTTATAATGTACTTTATAGTTACTAATATACCATTATTGCAGTACATTAGTAGAATCTATCATTCTTTAATTGGGCAGTTTTCCCAGATTCCTGGGAGAGCAGTGCACCTCCCCTGACCCCACCCACTTCTCTAAGCGCAGGAAAGTATGCTTCCATCTGAAGCACAGGTGACGCTACAAGTCAGGTCACATGATGTGTTGTAAGCTAGTAGCTTACCCTTTGGTGCACAGTACCCGGGGAAAGTACTGGGAATACAGCATTTTCTACTGTATGTGAGTCCTGCTGTTCAAGGACACAATTTGAAAGGTTGGTATGTAGGGGACGTGGTCATGGCTGTGTGGTGGAGGGGGGGCCAGGGGGGGGCATGGTCACATGTGTGTGGAAGCAATAGCCATACCATGTTGGGAAGCTTATACTTGATCTGTTTGTGCCACCGCCAAAGGGGCAAGGGGCAGATCATGTTGGCCTCTGTACAGCAAGCCTGGGCCCCGCTACTTGATAATTTTGGAGGAGTTGAATCACTTTTAGACTTTTAAGTGTTGTTTTGAATAACCCTTTTGCACCCGCACCTCGCACATGCTCAAGTGAATGTGTGCATGTACTGTATATGCAATAAGTCACGAGAAAGCATAGAATACTAGTCAGAATCTGATAAAAAAAACGAACGAAAAAAAAAAAACCCCTGTAACATATAAAGCCAGATCCAAGCGGCAAGGATCACATATGTCACGGCAGGGGGGAAAGCCTGTACGTCGTAGCTGTTCTCCTTCCAGGTGGTCCCAGACAAAAGAAATCAATCCGTATTCAGCAGCTCCACCGATGCCTCCAGCGTATGCAAAGGCCCTGCACAGTCCCCACGCCCAAACACCCCCCCTGCTTCTCCCACCGTGCGCCTTTAATGTGAGGCTGACGCTGAGATGATCTCACTATAGTGACTTTATTCCTATTCATCACCAAATACCATTTGGGGAACACGACGAATCTGATCTCATTAGAATAAAATATCGGCCACAGCCAGTGTGTGACGTTGGCGCCATGCTCAATCTAGATTTGGCTCACACAGAGATGAACTGAAGCCTAATGACTAGTGTACGGTGATTATCATAATTATTGGTGTTTTTTTTTAAATTCAGTGATTGTATCATCTCTTAGCCTTGGACTTGCAATTTGGTTGCACCACACCGTGTACTGAATTAGCGTCAACTGTATTTACCACCATGGGAAATGAAAGGGGTGCCCTAGGCTAAATTGGGTGGCGGGGCGTAATTGGGTGAGAGCTGGAGGATGCATCAATGTGATCAGTTCCCATATGATCACATGCCAACGTCTTCAGGTCATAGTGCAGGCCTATCTTTGGAATTTTGGGGGAGATTTATCAAAGCTTGGAGAGAGATACAGTAGAGAGACATAAAGTACCTACGAATCAGCTCCTGTCATGTTACAGGACAAACTTACCTACTCTCATGGAAGTTTCGGGAGGCTCCTGATTTTTTGGGTAGTCCCCAGCACCTCTGCAAGTGTCCGGTTCTCCTGCATCCCAGGATGGGGAGATAATTGGCAGTAATCGCGGTTCTGTATGAAGGGACTGGTCTCAATGACATGAAAATGTGTCATCCAGCTCCACTCCCTCCTCGTGTTCCACGATTTGTGGACGGAGTGTGACGGAGTGGGGCCTCTTGACATAGAAGCCCCGCCCTATGAAGTGGCCAGCTCAGTCTCCTCACTGGGCTTCTCCCGGAGAGGGGATTTAAAAAGTCGGCAAATATGTTACAGGCTGTGTTTCAAAAAGGACAGTTAGAAGCTGATTGGCTGGTGCTTTCCTTCTCCCCAAGCTTTGATAAATATTCCCATGGCTGTATAATGAGGCCACTTGCCCCTCTAAAGTATAAATCAAATCAGTATAATCAGTTTGACAATAGGGGAAAGAGGAGAAGAACAGAATTAGAAAGTGCAGCATATAATTTATTTATACTTGCAGTTCTGCATAGCTGGCCTCCGTGTGAGCCCACCAATCAGAGTACAGCTTTTATGGTAACAAGGAGAATGCAACTTTATCATTAAGAGTTTATATATGACATTGCTGCGAAGTAATGCAAGACAGAGGAGCACCACCTGCTAAAACAACTTTTTAAAGATGGCAACAGAAGCCAAATAATTGAAGAATAACTTGCTGATAGTTATCGTTATTCTACTTTTAGGTCCACCTTATTATTCAGCTCGGTTTTTATTCACTTCTCACAGCTGACAGCGGGATTTGCTGTCAATTAGTGATGGGCACGATGTGTTTCTGCTAACACAGATAAACGCATGAATGGATGGAGTACAGACTACCGCACAGGGCTGTATATGCAGTTTGCTGGTTAGTGCATACTTATTATGACTATTTATTGAATTATCAGCTTGTCTGCAGCTTAAATATTGATCAAATCATTTATTGGATTTCCTGTTGGGTGCTGATGTCTCTCACCCTCTCTACAGCACGGCTGTGGCGGAGGCAGATCCAGGGAAGGGGGGCAATCAGTGCGATCGCCCCCACCTGTAACACTTCTCCTCTGCTCACTACCGCCGGCCAGAGGCATCACTTGGGTTGGTGTCACCCGTGTTATAACTCATGGTGGCACCCCCCCCCCCCCCTCCACCCAAAAATAAATAAATAAAAAAATCGGATCCAAGGTGCACAGCTCCTCGCTCCCTCCCCCCTTACCAGTCACGCACTCCAGTACTCACACTGCAGTGCTCCTCCCATAATGCCGGCGGGCATGAGCAGAGAGAGAGAGGGACTCGTGAGATGATGACATCATCATCTCACGGGACCTGTAGCTCCGCATTGGCGAGATACAGCGGGCACTAACTATGATGGCAGCATAGCCGCATAACACAACAGTACCAATCCAGACTGAACATTAGATTGGCCGGTGAGCTTATCCCTGCTTGCAGGCACAGTGGCAGGGCCGTTTCAACTGGCTGGAGCTCTCAGTGCAAACCTCCAAAATACGCCCCCCTCCCACAAAAAAAGATAGTAAATGTGGTCTCACGATAAGGGGCATGGTCTCAAATGAAAAGACTACCTTAAGAATAAATAATGTTAACCTAACCATAGGATTAGGGATAGCAAGACCTGTTAAAATTTCCAAGGTACACCATCAGTCGCCCCCCCCCCAGGAGATAAATAACATTGCTCCCCCACAGAAAGTAGCTTGTGTCCCCAGTCAACCTGCTCCCCCCTTCTGTGTCCCCAGACAGCTAGCCCTCCTTCTGTGTCCCCAGACAGCCAGACCCCCTTCTGTGCCCCCAGACAGCCAGCCCCCCTTCTGTGCCCCAAGACAGCCCCCCTTGTGTCTCCAGACATCCTCCCCCCCTTCTGTGTCCCCAGACAGCCCGCCCCCCCTTCTGTGTCCCCAGACAGCCCGCCCCCCCTTCTGTGTCCCCAGACAGCCCGCCCCCTCTTCTGTGTTCCATGACAGCCTGACTCCCTTTTCTGTTTCCAGACAGCCAGCCAGTCCCCCCTTTTGTGTCCACAACCAGCCAGCCCAGACTGCCAACCACCCCAACTTTTGTGTCCCCAGCCAGCCAGCTCCCCCTCTTCTGTCCCCAGCCAGCCAGCTCCCCTCTTGCTTCCCTTACCTCTTCTTGACTGGCTCCTCTCTTCCAGCGGCGGCGGTGGGCGGGCAGCGGGCTCCTAACTTCCAATAGCGGCGGCAGCAGGCAGGTGGGCGGGAAGTGGGCTCCTCTCTTCCACAGGCAATGGCGGCAGGTGGGCAGCGGACTCCTCTTCCACCACAGCGGCGGCGCAGTTTGACGCCATGACGTCACACACCGCGTGCCTTCTTTAAAAAAAAAAACTCTTTTAAGCACAGGGGCCGAGAAGGGCGGTGGCCGCGGAAGAGGGTGGGAGAGTGGGCGGGCAGCAGGCGGATCTCCTGCCCATGACCTTGCAGCAGCTACTGTGACGGTGGGGGAGTGTGCGTTTTTTGGCGGCCCGCACCCTCTGCACCCACCTTGTGACGCCACTGCCGCCGGCCGCTGTATAGCAGAGCACCGGCAACAGCACATTGGGCAGAGAGAGAGAAGAGACTGCTGCTGCTGAGCGACTACAGCCTCACTCCCCAGCCCAGCACACGGCGCTGTGCGCTAGGTTCCAGATAGTCCAGGGAAGCTCGCACTGTTCACTCTCCTCCCCCTAAGCCGCCTCTGTGCTCTACAGAGCCGCATTTGGTATTTTTTTAATTCTTTAGGGGGCGTGGCCACACCTCCCAGGATATAGTCACATCCCCCAGTACAGTACTGTACCAAGGTGGGCCCTGGGCAAAGCAATGCATAAAAATGTAAATGGTCAATAAAATTAAACCTTTACATTTATCGGTACGTTCAACAAAATCAATGTTTAAACATAAAAATAAAACATTATGTAAAGCAAGAATTATGGACTCCACCTCCTCTTCTACAGTTCCTGCTCTGCACTGCAGCTGTGATAAAAGTATGGGGAGCCCCCTGAGAGAGAGGAGCCCGGATGATGTCCCCTATGCAAAGAGCAAGCGGCCGCACACTCTATGTAGATGCCCCCCCGACCCAGCCCGCCCCTGCTCGAAGGCCCCTAGAATCGTTGGGCCCTGGGCAGCTGCCCAATGTGCCCATATGTTAAGATGGTCCTGCCCCAGTACCCGGGTCTGTCTAAGCTCTTGCCGGCCCTGATCACGGGCACGTCACTGAACTGGATGCGAGTTCAGATGCATAATCATTCACATTAGAGTCCATACTCTGACAAAGAATCCGCACCTAGCATGGGGCTGGTGCAAGTATCAATGATGAGACCGATGGTTGCCCCTAAAGACGCGCCAAGCGGTATTTCAGTGTCTATAGATGCTCCGCATCTCAGGCTTGGAACATGCAGATGCACGGATGTACACCAGGGAAGGCCTTGTATAAAGTCCACACTCCCATAAAACGCCCATCAGATGACCCATCTCTGTATCTGAATAGCCACCTCCCAGGAAGAATCCCTGTGCCCCAATCCGTACTACACACCGTGGGATGTATGAGCGGTAAGAGATGTTAGGGATTTTCGCACGTGTGCAGTAGCATAAAATCCGCAATTTACATTTAGTGTTGGAAAGGGGCATGTGCTAGCGTAATCCTGACTTTCCTGACAAGCCCCAGAGTGAGAGAGAAATACTCTCGCTCCGTGGCTTAGTACAAAAGGGACAGCTCGCCCCGTTTTGTAGGCGTGGTGGGGGGGTGGCTTCACAAATGGAGGCGCTCCCAAGCGAACGCCTGCCGTTGTGGGCGGCCCCACTGACATCACCAGTGATGTCAGTGGGAGAGCTTCCGGCTCTATTAGAGCCGGAAGCTCTCTGGGGCTTGCGGCAGACGAGACCCTACCACAAGGGTCTCGTCGCAAGCCCCGATGGTCGCGATGGTCTTGACCATCGCGACCATCATCCTGGCCGCTCACACTAGCTGTGGGTGGTCACCCACAGCTATGTGAGCGGCCAGGAGGCCGCACAAGAAAACCCCAAAACGCCGTGATTCAGAGCGAGCGCCAGTATGCCTTTGCACCCCTTTCATTGCAACATGGTTTGTTCCAGCAGCAAATTGCTCCTCGTTTGCCCATTCATTGGATGTGCTCCTAACTCTGAGTCAGGGCCACTGTGAGGAAACGGTACCAGCCAAGTGTGCCGAATGCTCACTGCCAACATTCACTGGCTTCCAGGAACATTCCCACGTGTTACAGATCTGGTCCTTTTTGTTCCTGAACATGTCCCCATTCTTCAAGACTTCTGCTGCTACAGTGCTAGTGTGATTTTATGTTGCTGGATGATTTAAGATGTATTAAAAAAGGGTATTTAAAATGTGCAGTAATGATATATGGGATAATGCTGTACAAGGGCGCCAAGAGGGAGGGGAGCAGGCCTGGGCTTGATTGAGGGGTCCAGAGGGGTCTCGGTTCTGCCGGAATGATATATCGTATAGTGTGTACCTGGCTTTATTCACAGAATGTGGAAGTGGAGTGGCCTAGTCTAATACGTGCATTAGGGACCCCATGGCCACTGTGTATGGGTATAGTGTGAATAGTCGACATTCAGAACGTCGACACCAAAAGGTCAACAGGTCCTGATCAGTCTAAAGGTCGACATGGACATTAGGTCGACAGTAAAAAAAAAAAAAAGGCATTCATAGATGGCGATAAGGTTAAACCGTCGACATGTTCATAATGTTGTCACCAGAATGTCGACATACATCCCCCCCCTATTTTAGCCTAACCCTAAAAATAGCACAAACATCTATTGTGAATATTTTGGTGTGAACATATAACATGTCGACATTTTGAACACGGTCGACATTTTGTCCATGCCGACATGTCGCATGTCGACATCACGTCCATGTTGACATTCTAAATGCTGGCATTCAGAACCTGTTGACATTCTGATGTCAACATTCTGACTGGAAACTCCTGTGTATAATGTTTAGACGTTTTTAATCCACATTTATCCAAAACTCAATAAGTAAACTGTATACCTAAAAGGCTACAATACAGTAGAATAATGCATCATAGCAGTGGCTGGATCGCATCTGCTGTATCTATAGCAAAATAACTACTGAGAATATTTAAATTGGATCCCGGTAACGACCGGCATGGCGGAGAAACCAGCCTGTGAAATAACCTGAACTCCGCACCAACAGATAAACCACAGTACGAGCAATCCCAGCAAATGCTAATGACTTTCTTGAGCTCACAGAACGCTATTTAAGAAAAAGGATTTGAGCGGATTTAAAACAGCATTGTGGGAAATCTCTTCCATCTAACTCTGCGGGTTGTTTCTAAGAAAAAAAACACATTTCACAACGATCTGCAGATCCAAGCAATGAGCTAACACTGCGCACTCTGATTAACGTTCTATTTAATTTCTGCATGGACTGTCCAGGCGGCTTAGCGCTGTGTCTCTGTAGAAAGTGTTTTGTTGCACAATTCCAGCCTTGAAGTCTCCCAGGAGCCAGATAACAAAGTCACTGACGGCATCAGAGAGAACCTCGCAGCGCAGTTTGGGATGACACTGCTGTCTGCGTGTGTGTATGTGAGATGTGCCCTAGCTTTTATGTACAGTAGGACTCCCGGTCCGCTCTGCGGATGTCAGCACATGCCACAGTAATCCTAGCAACATCTATGAGACAGGTAGAGTGTGTTCACACATAACTACGCATTAGTGGAATCCCTTAGGGCTGGACTTCTTATCTCCGATCCTTAAGTACTTAACCTAACAGGTCTTGTTTTCAGGGTTTCTTTAATCATGCACAGGTGAGTTCATTTATATTTGCTTGGCCCAAAATGATCCCACGTGTTTCTGCACAGATGGGAATCCTGAAAACATGACCTGTTGGCATAGCCGTAACTAGACTGTTTGGTGCCCTGTGCCAGAAAGAGCATTGGCGCCCCCCTCATGTTTCAAAGGGACATAATGCACCCAAAAAAGGGCCATGGCTTCATGGGGAAGGGCCAGGGAAGAGATAGGGGAGTCCGGGAGATGCTGGGGATGAAATAAGAGGAAGCTACAAGCAAAAATTATAATAAACAGAAATTTGACAGGCCCAAACAGCGCCCCCTGACCTGTGGTGCCCTGTGCCATGGCACCGGCCGCACTACCCTAGCTACGGCCCTGCCTGTTGGCATACTGGCCATCTTTTAAATAGGAGATGCAGCTGATCGCTGTTGGGGGAGGTGGCAGGCGCTTATCACCATTAAGCCCCGCTCCTTGTGAATTGTCGGTCTGTGAAAAGGGGGTGGGGTAGTGTGATGGTGCTTGATTGGAGTTGGGATCCCCTAACCAAGGGACGTGTTCCTATGGACACTGATAAAACATGTATGGGTTTAATGCAAACTACCATTGGCCTTAACAAGGATGGGACCTATGCAGTTTGCTGGATGCTTATTATCAGCCAGGACCATTGCTGGTCAGCCATGTTGTGCTCTGGATGAGGGAGTGATCCCATGTGACAACCAGCTCCTGATTGGACAAACATGCTACCAATCATGGGTGATCCGGCTATCATTAGAAGGCATGTGTTGGCCAATCATGGGTGATCCGGCTATCATTAGAAAGCATGTGTTGGCCAATCATGGGTGATCCGGCTATCATTTAGAAGGCATGTGTTGGCCAATCATGGGTGATCCGGCTATCATTAGAAGGCATGTGGCCAGCCAATCATGGGTGATCCGGCTATCATTAGAAGGCATGTGGCCAGCCAAGCATGGGTGATCCGGCTATCATTTAGAAGGCATGTGGCCAGCCAATCATGGGTGATCCGGCTATCATTAGAAGGCATGTGGCCAGCCAATCATGGGTGATCCGGCTATCATTTAGAAGGCATGTGTTGGATCCCTATTTTGATTATCATTGCTCAATTAAGCCAACAGCAGAAAAACCTGAGGTGACTTTGCACAGGGTTGAGGGTCCAATGAATGATAAGAGTGGTTGGTGATAAGATACTGAGGGCCCCATTTAACAATGAACCAAAATACCAGCAGCATATGTTGTTTAGTATTGCAGTGATACAAACGTATTTGTCACTTGTATTCATCAATGCTTACCCCTCCCGTGAGGTCCAGCGATGTCCTCCTCGTCGATGTGGTTGGCTGCTTGTTGAATACAGAAAGGATTACATAACCCCTTTTGTAAAGCCCCATTTAACAATAATACATAACCAATTTAGCACTCACTAAAGGGGTTATGTCATCCTTTCAGTATTCAAAAAAACAGCGGTAATCTAAGATTAACATTGCCATCAATAGGGACTGGGCAGCAGCCTTACCGACTTCAAAGCCTTCCAGGTACTTCTGGGTCCCCGCCGGGTTAATCAATCATGCACAATCGTAGTAGACTGACCGCATGACAGCGTAGCCCATCGCTGGCAGAAGAAATGATGAATATCAGTGGCGTATTATTTGTTTGTATCACTGCGATACTAAATTAAATACGCTGCTGGTATTGAGGTTCGTCAGTAATTGGGGCCCTGAAATACTGAATTTCTGTCTTGGCCTTGGTGTTCTGTCTCACTGTAGATGACATTTGTGGTGGTTTAATGGTTTTGCGGTATTTTCAGCAGATAGAGTAATGTTTCCTGGCACCTCTGGCAATGTAATGTTTTCTTTTCACAGTCAGCAGAGATGAGAGCTGGGGGACCAGGCTAAGTGTTCCCCAAACCAGTAAGCTCACTGGTGGGACGGCATACTCTGTGTCTTCAGGAACAGACCAGGACGAGTACATCTCTCTTTATGGCCACCAGACTGCCAGGGCTTGTTTACACAAGCATGCGTCCGCATTTCCCTCTGTGCATTCTGAATGAAACACACATGTAGAGAGGCTGTAGGGAAACAAGCTCCCCCAGGGACGTAGTGCAATGCACGGCTTCTCATTACACTGCCAGCACTGCAAAATGGAGCCAGCACTGCAAAATGGAGCCAGCAGTGCAAAATGGAGCCAGCAGTGCAAAATGGAGCCAGCACTGCAAAATGGAGCCAGCAGTGCAAAATGGAGCCAGCACTGCAAAATGGAGCCAGCAGTGCAAAATGGAGCTCGGATTAATATGGAAGAAGATTGAAGCCGGCAGAAAAGTTCATTCATAGCAATCATTGGCAAATAACTCTTTATCAATGCAATCATACAAACATCAGAGTTCCCTTTCAAATAGTATTATCATCAGCCTGCTGCGTAAATCTAAGTGCAGCATCTAAGTGTGGCTACTGCAGCCCCCTCCTACAGTATACTGCAATCCGCTCACTCATATATCCCCGAGGATTAAGCACTAGGGGGAGGGTTAAGGTTAGGCTACGTTAGGTTTAGGCACTAGGCATCAGGGGGAGGGTTAGGATTAGTCTTAAAATAATAAAAAATAATCCATGTGTCGACCATGCGTGTGTCGGCCATCGTCCATGTCAACCTTTTGACAGTCAACCTTGTGACCCTGTCGACCATTGACCCTGCTGACCTTTTTTGTCAGTCGACCTTGTGAACCTGTCAACATTTTGACCCTATTGCCTATCGACCTTTTGTCTGTCTATCTCTTATACCACACCCCTCTTTATTATTAAACACCCAACTCACTATCTTCCACCTCCACAGTGCCTCTAGAACCAGACCCTTCTCACCAATGGATGCTACCAATATTCTCATCCATGCACTCATCATTTCCTACCTAGACTACTGCAACTTCACCTCTGAACATATTGCAGGGACTGGCTCCTGTGCCTGCATGTACTATTTAATACATTTTGGGTGCTAATATCACATGGAGTGAAATGGGAGGGGTTTACATGGACAAGCCCCTCCCAATCAGCAGCGCTGTCACATGATGTGGCCGCCCCTCTGGATACAACTTGCCAATGACACACAGGCCTGGGACGTCAGCAACGCAATTCATCTATTTTCTACGCTGGCAGCTGCAAAGATTTCTGGGTGAGCAATCTGCGCTGCAAATAATTGAGTCACATCTTTTTTATTATAACAGCCCATAGTTTAATAATATGAAGTCACTTAGCTCCATCATCTTCTGGTTGCTTGGTTTGTTACGGGCTGCTAAATCTTTCCTTCCTGTGGGAAATAATTCTGGCTCAGTTACAGGGTGTTTTGCAGTCTCAGGGATCGTGGTGCAGATAGAGAGCAGTATACTGATAGAAGCTGTATATAAGCTGCATACTCGTAGCTTCTACTATAAGTAACACTGATGAGGGAAGAGCAAAATAATGTTTTGTTAAAAAAAGGATCAGGCGGAAGAGGCAAAAGAAAATGAAATGCAATGGTGTCCAATGGCGAGAAGCCGATGTTTCCCATTATCTAACTCTTTTAATATTTTACTTCCTGCCGGGTTCTGATTGGCCGGCCTGTCTGAGAAATCAGCGACAGCCGGAAAAGAATATCTATGGTAAGCAAACATTGATATTTACTGGTCAATGCCCAATGATGTTTTATTCTCCCCCATCGATGATGCAAGGCCAATGGCACCATCGATGTTAGGGCTTCGATCCCTAGTGCAAGACATACCAGTTCCCTTGATACAACCATACCTAGCCCCCTAAAGGCCACACCCTTTGTCTGGCAAGACATGGCCCTTGTCCTGCGGGCCACGCACCTTGGCTGGCAAGCCACAGTACCTTTTTGGATTGTGAAAATCTTCTCCTAAAAATCAGGGTGGCTGGCAGGTGTGATATGTTGGCAGCCATATTTCTACCATGCTAATAAGTAATTAGAATACATCAGGGGCGTTTTAAGAGAGGAGAGGGGCCCATGTGCAGACTCAATGCCAGAATCTACTGTGCATGCATGAGCTCCAGGAAAATGGCGCTTGCACCTTATTCCCAGGGACATCTCTACTGTGCATGTGCGAATCACCGGGAAAATGGCCGCCGCAATTTTCCCTGTGATTTTTGCTGCTCTGCAGTGCCAGCACTCTGAAGACTGCGGAGGCACGTATCACTATATATGGATGCAGGATGTGCTATGTGGGACCTCTGCACTTATTATAGATACGTCTTTGTAATACATTCCTAAAAGATGTATTGTGAGGCACCATAAGTGTTCATTCTTTTTATAGTTACTGCTACACAAATGTCTCACTAAAATGGGGATGATTGGGAGGTATGCTGTAGGTTACAAGAAGTACACTTGCATTGTGTGATAAAATCATACGAGCACACTTGTGTCTGAGGGACTATCTTTCCGGAAAAGCCTAATTGTTTCCCAATGACAGTAGCTGAAAACAAATCATTGGCCTGAAGCGCTTTAATGTCTGCTGTATCTCCTGTTTCATTTCCGAAAGTGCAATTACGTTACAGTTTCATAGCCAATGTTTCAAAGTGTGTCAGCGCTGATCCCAGAGCAAGGAATAGAGTTAGCGCTCCAGCACTCTCGCGGCCCCCCACGGACACGGTAATGTGCCCCCCTACAAGTACAGACAAGGTCACACCAACCCGGGTTACTTCACACAAGGACGGCTGATGCTGGAACCACAGTTTGGGTTGTCCTGATACCCCTGGCCCCTGCTTCATGGCTCCTGTCACAGTGACCCAGGCAAGACTGCAAGACAGCGGCATCCTGGTATTAAAATTCATGTCACATCGCCATGCCAGCAGCTAACTGTGTAGGCAGTAATGTACTGTATTAATGCTGCACAGCAAATCTTCCCAGTACATTGTCCCTTTGGAGCTGACGGTTATAAGCAGTTTAGCTGGCTGCAAGACAATTGTTGTTTTTTACCTTGTTTGCTGTTTTATTTTTATAAGTTGGCGTGGCAGCGTGAATAGGACGCTAAGTCATAACACAACAAACAAAGGATGTATGTTCTGAGATTTGGAATTCAAGGAGAAATATTTGGAGAGTCCCTATCCTGAAGAGCTTTCAATTTATCTGCTTTATCATGTGCTACATTTTACATAATACATTGATTTATCTTTCAGTCTTCCTTCTGTGGTTTTCAGCCATGTTTTTATATCAGCATTGGAATGTGTTTATGTATTTTTTTTATACCCTTGGATACGACACAGGTCTGATGAGCGCCGGATACAGCTGTACCCATAGAACAGCTCACCCAGGGCCAGCTCTAGGGGTGTTCGACCTGTGCGGACGGACAGGGGCGCCACCGATAGAGGGCGCACCCCTCCCCAACAACCCGATTTCAGCTGGACAGTACTGTCCTGCTATTCCACCCGTGGGCCGAAGTAGCCCACGGTTGGTCAAATCTGGAGGTTGGGGACCCCCACCGCCGTAGCTGCGCGGCGGTGCCGGACCCCGGAGACTCTGGATGGATGCTGCGCAAGAAAATAAATCAAAAAGATTTCCTATTGAGAACTTTGGTAAATAACCTCCCTTCTCATTACTAGGGCTTTGGTAGAGGATCTTACACTGGGACCTTCCCCAGTTTGCGTTTTAAGAGATGATTATCTTGGAAATTGTGAAATTAACAATGTGTCTAGTATTATTATTATTATCATTTGGTATTATGCGTGGGCTGGGGTACAACAGCACATTGCGGGGCCCAGCACAGATGACACTGACCACACGCCCCCGCCAAACCCCCATTTTTTAAATATCATCCACCAAATAGCTTATTCTGCATGTAGAATTATACATTTCTTAACAATACATAAAATAGTACGAGGGAGGTTCAGTAAATAAGGTAACAAGACCTCTCTCTGTGTAAATGTATTCAACTCGTACATATACATATAATCTATAGTATGGCCTTGGTACAGGTTATTTTTCCACATAGCCCCCATACTTGTCTAAGCATTTGTTCCAACGCTACACCAAGGCATGTATCCCGGCATAGAAGAAATCCGTGTCGCAGCGCCTGAAGCCAGGACATGACGGCTTACTGACCTTCACCGTCTGTTGCAGATCGCTATCCACACAGGTGCTTCTTCAGTGGTCCAAAGAGATGGAAATCACTATGGCACCTACTACCATATACACTAAATGTACAGTGACACCTACTGCCTTATACACTAACTGTACAGTGACACCTCCTGCCATATACACTAACTGTACAGGGGACATCTCCTGCCATATACACTTCCTGTACAGGGGACACCTCCTGCCATATACACTCCCTGTACAGGGGCACCTCCTGACTTATACACTCCCTGTACAGGGGCACCTCCTGACTTATACACTCCCTGTACAGGGGCACCTCCTGACATATACACTAAATGTACAGTGACACCTCCTGCCATATACACTAACTGTACAGGGGACATCTCCTGCCATATACACTCCCTGTACAGGAGCACCTCCTGACTTATACACTCCCTGTACAGGGGCACCTCCTGACATATACACTCCCTGTACAGGGGCACCTCCTGACATATACACTCCCTGTACAGGGGCACATCCTGACATATACACTAACTGTACAGTGACACCTCCTGCCATACACACTAACTATACAGGGGCACCTCCTGACATATACACTCCCTGTACAGTGGCACCTCCTGACATATACACTCCCTGTACAGGGGCACATCCTGACATATACACTCCCTGTACAGTGGCACCTCCTGACATATACACTCCCTGTACAGGGGCACCTCCTGACATACACACTCCCTGTACAGGGGCACCTCCTGCCATATACACTCCCTGTACAGGGGCACCTCCTGCCATATACACTCCCTGTACAGTGACACCTCCTGACATATACACTCCCTGTACAGGGGCACATCCTGACATACACACTATGTACAGGGGCACCTCCTGACATACACACTCCCTGTACAGGGGCACCTCCTGCCATATACACTAACTGTACAGTGGCACCTCCTGACATATACACTCCCTGTACAGGGGCACCTCTTGACATATACACTCCCTGTACAGGGGCACCTCCTGACATATACACTCCCTGTACACGGGCACCTCCTGACATATACACTCCCTGTACAGGGGCACCTCCTGACATATACACTCCCTGTACAGGGGGCATCTCCTGCCATATACACTTCCTTTATAGGGGCACCTCCTGACATATACACTCCCTGTACAGGGGCACCTCCTGACACATACACTCCCTGTACAGTACAGGGGCACCTCCTGACATATACACTCCCTGTACAGGGGCACATCCTGACATATACACTAACTGTACAGTGACACCTCCTGCCATACACACTAACTGTACAGGGGCAACTCCTGACATATACACTCCCTGTACAGGGGCACCTCCTGACATATACACTCCCTGTACAGGGGCACCTCCTGACATACACACTCCCTGTACAGGGGCACCTCCTGACATATACACTCCCTGTACAGGGGCATCTCCTGACATATACACTCCCTGTACAGGGGCACCTCCTGACATATACTCTCCCTGTACAGGGACACCTCCTGCCATATACACTCCCTGTACAGGGGCATCTCCTGACATATACACTCCCTGTACAGGGGCACCTCCTGCCATATACACTAACTGTACAGGGGCACCTCCTGACATATACACTCCCTGTACAGGGGCACCTCCTGCCATATACACTAACTGTACAGGGGCACCTCCTGACATATACACTCCCTGTACAGGGGCACCTCCTGACATATACACTCCCTGTACAGGGGCACCTCCTGACATATACACTCCCTGTACAGGGGCACCTCTTGCCATATACAATCCCTGTACAGGGGCACCTCCTGACATATACACTCCCTGTACAGGGGCACCTCCTGACATATACACTCCCTGTACAGTGGCACCTACTGGCATATACACTCCCTGTACAGGGGCACCTCCTGACATATACACTCCCTGTACAGGGGCACATCCTGACATATACACTAACTGTACAGTGACACCTCCTGCCATACACACTATGTACAGGGGCACCTCCTGACATATACACTAACTGTACAGGGGCACCTCTTGACATATACACTCCCTGTACAGGGGCACCTCCTGCCATATACACTCCCTGTACAGGGGCACCTCCTGACATATACTCTCCCTGTACAGGGACACCTCCTGACATATACACTCCCTGTACAGGGGCAACTCCTGCCATATACACTCCCTGTACAGGGGCACCTCCTGACATATACACTCCCTGTACAGGGGCACCTCCTGCCATATACACTAACTGTACAGGGGCACCTCCTGACATATACACTCCCTGTACAGGGGCACCTCCTGCCATATACACTAACTGTACAGGGGCACCTCCTGACATATACACTCCCTGTACAGGGGCAACTCCTGACATATACACTCCCTGTACAGGGGCACCTCCTGCCATATACACTAACTGTACAGGGGCACCTTCTGACATATACACTCCCTGTACAGGGGCACCTCCTGACATATACACTCCCTGTACAGGGGCATCTCCTGACATATACACTTCCTGTACAGGGGCATCTCCGGCCATGTACACTCCCTGTACAGGGGCACCTCCTGCCATATACACTAACTGTACAGGGGCACCTCCTGACATATACACTCCCTGTACAGGGGCACCTCCTGCCATATACACTCCCTGTACAGGGGCACCTCCTGACATATACACTCCCTGTACAGGGGCACCTCTTGCCATATACAATCCCTGTACAGGGGCACCTCCTGACATATACACTCCCTGTACAGGGGCACCTCCTGACATATACACTCCCTGTACAGGGGCACCTCTTGCCATATACACTCCCTGTACAGGGGCACCTCCTGACATATACACTCCCTGTACAGGGGCACCTCCTGACATATACACTCCCTGTACAGGGGCACCTCCTGACATATACACTCCCTGTACAGGGGCACCTCCTGACATATACACTCCCTGTACAGTGGCACCTACTGGCATATACACTCCCTGTACAGGGGCACCTCCTGACATATACACTCCCTGTACAGGAGCACATCCTGACATATACACTAACTGTACAGTGACACCTCCTGCCATACACACTATGTACAGGGGCACCTCCTGACATACACACTCCCTGTACAGGGGCACCTCCTGCCATATACACTCCCTGTACAGGGGCACCTCCTGCCATATACACTAACTGTACAGGGGCACCTCCTGACATATACACTCCCTGTACAGGGGCACCTCTTGACATATACACTCCCTGTACAGGGGCACCTCCTGACATATACACTCCCTGTACAGGGGCACCTCCTGACATATACACTCCCTGTACACGGGCACTTCCTGACATATACACTCCCTGTACAGGGGGCATCTCCTGCCATATACACTTCCTTTATAGGGGCACCTCCTGACATATACACTCCCTGTACAGGGGCACATCCTGACATATACACTAACTGTACAGTGACACCTCCTGCCATACACACTAACTGTACAGGGGCACCTCCTGACATATACACTCCCTGTACACGGGCACCTCCTGACATATACACTCCCTGTACAGGGGCATCTCCTGACATACACACTAACTGTACAGGGGCACCTCCTGACATATACACTCCCTGTACACGGGCACCTCCTGACATATACACTCCCTGTACAGGGGCATCTCCTGACATATACACTCCCTGTACAGTGACACCTCCTGACATATACTCTCCCTGTACAGGGGCACCTCCTGCCATATACACTCCCTGTACAGGGGCACCTCCTGACATATACACTCCCTGTACAGGGGCACCTCCTGCCATATACACTAACTGTACAGTGACACCTCCTTCCATACACACTAACTGTACAGTGACACCTCCTGACATATACACTCCCTGTACAGGGGCACCTCCTGACATATACACTCCCTGTACAGGGGCACCTCCTGACATATACACTCCCTGTACAGGGGCACCTCCTGACATATACACTCCCTGTACAGGGGCACCTCCTGCCATATACACTCCCTGTACAGGGGCACCTCCTGCCATATACACTAACTGTACAGGGGCACCTCTTGACATATACACTCCCTGTACAGGGGCACCTCCTGACATATACACTCCCTGTACAGGGGCACCTCCTGACATATACTCTCCCTGTACAGGGGCACCTCCTGACATATACACTCCCTGTACAGGGGCACCTCCTGACATATACACTCCCTGTACAGGGGCACCTCCTGCCATATACACTCCCTGTACAGGGGCACCTCCTGCCATATACACTAACTGTACAGGGGCACCTCTTGCCATATACACTAACTGTACAGGGGCACCTCCTGACATATACACTCCCTGTACAGGGGCAACTCCTGCCATATACACTCCCTGTACAGGGGCATCTCCTGACATATACACTCCCTGTACAGGGGCACCTCCTGCCATATACACTAACTGTACAGGGGCACCTCCTGACATATACACTCCCTGTACAGGGGCACCTCCTGACATATACACTAACTGTACAGGGGCACCTCCTGCCATATACACTAACTGTACAGGGGCACCTCCTGCCATATACACTCCCTGTACAGGGGCACCTCCTACCATATACACTCCCTGTACAGGGGCACCTCCTGACATATACACTCCCTGTACAGGGGCAACTCCTGCCATATACACTCCCTGTACAGGGGCATCTCCTGACATATACACTCCCTGTACAGGGGCACCTCCTGCCATATACACTAACTGTACAGGGGCACCTCCTGACATATACACTCCCTGTACAGGGGCACCTCCTGCCATATACACTAACTGTACAGGGGCACCTCCTGACATATACACTCCCTGTACAGGGGCAACTCCTGACATATACACTCCCTGTACAGGGGCACCTCCTGCCATATACACTAACTGTACAGGGGCACCTCCTGACATATACACTCCCTGTACAGAGGCACCTCCTGACATATACACTCCCTGTACAGGGGCACCTCCTGACATATACACTCCCTGTATAGGGGCATCTCCTGACATATACACTTCCTGTACAGGGGCATCTCCGGCCATGTACACTCCCTGTACAGGGGCACCTCCTGCCATATACACTAACTGTACAGGGGCACCTCCTGACATATACACTCCCTGTACAGGGGCACCTCCTGACATATACACTCCCTGTACAGGGGCACCTCCTGACATATACACTCCCTGTACAGGGGCACCTCTTGCCATATACAATCCCTGTACAGGGGCACCTCCTGACATATACACTCCCTGTACAGGGGCACCTCCTGACATATACACTCCCTGTACAGGGGCACCTCTTGCCATATACACTCCCTGTACAGGGACACCTCCTGACATATACACTCCCTGTACAGGGGCGCCTCCTGACATATACACTCCCTGTACAGGGGCGCCTCCTGCCATATAAACTCCCTGTACAGGGGCACCTCCTGCCATATACGCTAACTGTACAGGGGCACCTCCTGACATATACACTCCCTGTACAGGGGCACCTCCTGACATATACACTCCCTGTACAGGGGCACCTACTGGCATATACACTCCCTGTACAGGGGCACCTCCTGACATATACACTCCCTGTACAGGGGCACCTCCTGACATATACACTCCCTGTACAGGGGCACCTCCTGCCATATACACTCCCTGTACAGGGGCACCTCCTGACATATACACTCCCTGTACAGGGGTACCTCCTGCCATATACACTCCCTGTACAGGGGCACCTCCTGACATATACACTCCCTGTACAGTGGCACCTCCTGACATATACACTCCCTGTACAGGGGCACATCCTGACATATACACTAACTGTACAGGGGCATCTCCTGCCATATACACTAACTGGACAGTGGCACCTCATGCCATATACACTAACTGGACAGTGGCACCTCATGCCATATACACTAACTGGACAGTGGCACCTCCTGACATATACACTCCCTGTATGACACTGCCAACAGGCACAAACTGCTTTCCCCCTGAATTTCCCACTTACTATATGATTGGAGTCACCGGGTGTCTTCAGGGACGGCACTGGAAGACTGCATCGCTTTATGACAACATCAACATTAAAACTTTAGTTCACTGGCGAAAGTTTTAATGTGTTAACAAGATAAAACGAAAAGGTTTGGATCATTTCCATTTGATGCAGTCGCCACCTACGCGGTATGCAGCGATGATAACATTCGGATAACATTTTGACACTGCAAAAAGCAAATGTCATCTCTGCATTCACAACCTAAGGTGCCTACTCCATCATTTGCTAGGGACCCCTGAGCTACCCTAACAACCCCCCCCCCCTTCCCGGCTCTAAACTCAGGGGTACTTAACATGCAGCACTCTAGCTGATGTAGAACTAAACATCCCAGCATGTTCTGCCACAGTTTTAGCATGCCCTAATAGCAACTGTGGCAGGTCATGCTGGGATGTCTAGTTCCACAGCAGCTGTGGGTCCGCGTGTTCAATACCCCTACACTGCTTTGTTAACAAACCCCTTTCGGCTCTCACATTTCTCTTTATACCTGTCCTGATTTCCTACCCATCCCTGTTATGTTTATCCACCTTCAGACAACTTTGTGTTACCTGGCGGCAATGCACCGGCTCTGCAAAGTGGCCCTGGAAATATTTGTAAATAAAGACCCCCTGGGTGCGTAAAAACACTGGCACTCCCCCTACCCTCTATTTTGGTGTAAGCAATGGTAGCCAACGCCACAAAGCGTTAAATTGTGATATTCCTCGCGCATGTATTGTTATATCATGCAATATGTGTTGTGCTAGCGTGATACACAAGTGTTATTATCGGGCAGGCAGCATGCTGTTCTTCACCCTAACACATTGATACATCAGGAGTGTACTAGTGATCTATTCTTAGAGCAGTGACATAACCATGTGTAACAGTGTGCAAGAACCATGGAGATGGGATATTTATATAGCCCTACTGAACCATTACACCTCTGTACATATTCAGTCGCGGCTGTGTTGAAAATAACAAGTACTTATTGAGAGACCCAAGGGCATCCTACAGCCAGCAGCTGAGAGTACTATCTCAGCCCTACATTACAAATGTGTTTGTGGCACAGAGGCCCTGATTCAGAGCCGGACGCTCTGACAGAGCACTCGCTCTGAATTAGGGCCGTCCTTCTTGTTTTTTAGAGCGGCCTCCTGGCCACTCGCATAGATGTGGGTGACCACCCGCAGCTATAGCGAGCAGCCAGGAAGATGGTCGCGATGGTCAAGACCATCGCGACCATCGGGCTTGCGACGAGACCCTTGTGGTAGGGTCTCGTTGCCGCAAGCCCCAGAGAGATTTCGATTCTAACAGAGCCGAAATCTCTCCCACTGACATCACTCGTGATGTCAGTGGGGCCGCCCCCAAACGGATGGATGCCACTCTCCCGGCCCGCCCACCAAAGGGGGCGTGCTGTCACAACATCGACAGCACGCCCCCTTTGGTACGAGACCCGGAGCGACGGTTTGCCCGTCGCTATCCGGGTCTCGCGCATGCGCACGATGGAGCCGGCTCCATCGTGCGCGTGCCCTCTGGGCCGCCATCGACCCGGTTGTGAGCGCTCAGCACTTGCGACCGGTTCTGAATCAGGCCCAGAGTTCTTAAGTTGTCTCTGTTTGTCTGTTTTTCCTCCGTCAGCTCCTCTTTTTGTCCCACAATCTGAAAACATCGATGGCTTGTAACTGATACCCCTTTTAACACCAAATTCCCGGGTCTGACCTGGTATTAGGAACAAGGGGCCTGATTCAGACCCGCTCACTAGCGCATAGTGCTCGCAAGCGGGTCGATGGTCGGGCAGTGCGCACGCGCGGCGTGCGCGAGCCCCGGAGTGAGTGAGAACTTCACTCGCTCAGGGCTCGCAGGAAAATGGGGCGGCTGTCGATGTTGATCGACAGCTCGCCCCGTTTTGTAGGTGGGTCGGGGGGGTGGCTGCACAAACGGAGGCGTTGCCGAAGGAACGCCTGCCGTTTGTGGCCGGCCCTACTGATATCACACGTGATGTCAGTAGTGAACTTCCTGCTCTATTAGAGCAGGGAGTTCACTGGGGCTTGCGGTGGACGAGACCCTACCACAAGGGTCTCGTCGCAAGTCCGTTGGTCACCCACAGCTATGCGAGCGGCCTGGAGGCAAATTTTTTTTTTTTTCAAATCCGCCCTGATTCAGAGCTAGCAAATAGCGTGCGCCTCTGAATTAGGACCAAGGTTCGGCGCTGTTCACAATGCACCCGTGTGCATTGGAACTCTTCTGCCGGTGCTTGGAGATGACATCACACCAATAACCTGGGTTGAAGCAGCGATGTGATACCCCTTTTACACCTAAAACCCGGGTCCAGCCCGTCACAGTGGCTTTAGATACGTTTACACCGCAGGCTGATCCCGGGTTATTGCTGGGGCTTCTCCACTTCCGGCACTTGGAGATGACATCATCTCCAAGTGCCGTTGAGCTGGCTCTTCACATGGTGTTAACGAGACCTGGGTCGTGTAACCCAAGTCATCCAATTCATCCTGCAGGGTTACAGGGGTCGTTCCCGTGTTAAACCTTGCTCGCTATCTGGGTTGGATTGCCGGGTCACTTGATCCGGTAATCCATCCCTGGCCCCTTTTACACTAAGCCGCAACCCAGGTTGACACGGAAATAACCCAGGTATTTTGGTCAGTGGGGTATGACAAAATGAACTCTAGTGGGTGGGTGTGTGTGGTACAGAATTGAGCCCAGAAGCCCCAATGGGACAGGGACTGATGTGAATAATGATTGTCTGCAAAGTGCTGCGTAATATAAAGGCACTATAAAAATAAGAGATATGCCCTTGTTATCTCTATTTCTACGAAGTCCATAGGGTTCCACAGGATACCTTGGGGTATAGGTGATGGCAGGAGACATCCGGGTACCACAGAGTTAAGTTTTCAGCCTCCCAGGATGCACTGGGGTCCCTCTCCTATACCCCGCCCCCGAGCCTCAGGCACTCAGTTATGTCACAAGCCATAGGCCGGTGGAGGAGAAAAGAGAGAAGAAAGTCTGGAACACACAATAAATCACATTCTCACCAGAAGGAGACGGAAAAACCGGTGACCAGAGCAAAGCCCATCTGCAGTACAGGTGCGTCAGGGCGGGAGTCCTGTGGAACCCTATGGACTTCGTAGAAATAGAGATAACAAGGGTAAGTTCTTACCATATCTCTTATTTTCTACTGCAGGGTCCATAGGGTATCCACAGGATACCTTGGGGATGTCCCAAAGCAGTATCCTTTAAGGGTGGGGACGCTCCTGTGCTGAAAGGAGAATCCGCCGCCCGAAGGAAGCATCCTGAGAGGCGTAGGTATCAAAAGCATAATACCGGACGAAAGTATGGACATATGACCACGTGGCTGCCTTGCAAAGCTGAACCGCTGAGGCGCCACGTCGAGCTGCCCACGAAGGACCCACAGACCTAGTGGAATGAGCCCTAACAGAAGATGGAACAGGAAGGCCTTCATGAACATAAGCTTCAGAAATAGCCAGGCGAATCCATCCTGCCAACGTTTGCTTATTTGGCAGGCCAACCCTTCTTTCGGAAGCCATAAAGGACAAACAAAGAGTCGGACTTCCTAAAAGAAGCAGTGCGGTCAACATAAATTTTTAAGGCCCGCACCACATTCAAGGTGGCCTCACCAACCGAAAGGTCCGAAGAATTAAAGGCCGGCACAATAATTTCCTCGTTGATATGGAAACTAGACACCACTTTCGGAAGAAAATCAGGACGAGTGCGAAGCACTGCCCTGTTTCTATGAAAAATTAGAAATGGAGGGTGACATGACAGGGCCCCCAATTCCGAAACCCTCCTGGCCAATGCAATGGCCAGAAGAAAAACTGTCTTAAGCGTAAGCCATTTCAAGTCCACTGAGCCCAGTGGTTCAAATGGCGGTCCTTGAAGAGCTCTTAGGACCACAGCCAGATCCCAAGGCACCACAGGTGGAACAAAGGGAGGCTGAATACGCAGTACACCTTGCATAAAGATGCGGACATCAGGAATCGTATCAATCATACGTTGAAACCATACAGACAGTGCTGACACCTGTACCTTCAGAGAGGCAAGGCGAAGACCTTGATCTAAACCTGCCTGTAGGAAAGCCAGCATCCTGGACAACCGAAAAACTGAGGAGCATAACCTCTAGGGCGACACCACTGAAAGAAAGCATGCCATACTCGATGGTAGATGTGGCAGATGAAGGTTTCCTAGCTCGTAGCATGGTGTTGACCACCGAGCTGGAAAAACCCCTGGACCTCAAGAGGGCAGTCTCAATAGCCACGCCGTCAAAGACAGCCGACCCAGGTCCGGATGATGACAAGGACCCTGAGATAACAGGTCCAGACGTTGAGGCAACAGCATCGGAGTGTCTACTGAGAGACTCCGAAGATCTGAGTACCAGTGCCGTCTGGGCCACGCTGGAGCTATCAGTAGGAGTGTGTCGCCTTCTTGCTTGAATTTGCGTATCACTTGAGGAAGAAGGGAGAACGGAGGGAAGAGGTATGCATACTGGAGGTCCAACTGACCGACAGAGCGTCCACAAGATAAGCTTTTGCGTCTCTTGTTCTTGACCCGAACACCGGCAGTTTGTTGTTGTGTCAGGAAGCCATGAGATCTATCTCTAGTAGGCCCCACTTGTTCACCAGTAGCTGAAACACATCCTGATGAAGAGACCACTCTCCTGGATGCACGTCTTGACGGCTGAGTAAGTCTGCTTCCCAGTTGAGGACTCCTGATATGAACACTGCTGATATTGCAGTGAGATGCTTTCCGCCCAGGCTAGAATGCGGGACACCTCTGTCAGAGCCGCCTGACTGCGGGTCCCTCCTTGGCAATTTATATAAGCCACCGTGGTGGCGTTGTCTGACTGTACCTGCACGGGTCTTCCGTGCAGGACCTGTCTTGCCTGATGGAGAGCCTTGAACACTGTTCGAAGCTCCAATATGTTTATTGGAAAAGCAGCTTCTGCTGGTGTCCACCTTCCCTGGAAGAAGGACCCGTCACCGCTCCCCAGCCTCGTAGACTGGCATCCGTCGTCAGAAGGACCCAGTCCGCAATCCAAAAGGGGCGCCCCCTGTTCAGGTGAGTAGTCTGCAGCCACCAGGCCAGAGATAGACGTACCTTCGGGAAAAGCACCATTGTCTGTGTCTTTATCCGCTGGGGCAACCCATTCCATCTGGAGAGGATCAAATCCTGCAGAGGTCTGGAGTGGAACTGGGCAAACTCCACCATGTCGAACATCGACACCATGGAACCCAGTAACCTCATCGCCGAGTGAATAGACACCCGGCGACTCCGCAGGCAAATGTGAACTTTCACCTGTAATGCAGAGATCTTTTCCTCCGTCACAAAGATCCTCTGATGTAGGGAGTCCAACAGAGCTCCTAGATGGAGCATCCTCTGTGGTGGTACCAGGGAGGACTTCTTCCAATTTATCAGCCAGCCGTGAGTCTGCAATACAGAGACTGTCAGTTGCAGATGGCGCTGAAGTTTCTCTGGAGACTCCGCCAACAACAGGAGGTCGTCCAGATAGGGTAACAAGCAAACTCCCTGCATCCGCAGGTGAGCTGCCATAACTGCCATAACTTTGGTAAACACTCGAGGCGCTGTGGCCAGACCAAAGGGCAGTGCCTGAAATTGGATGTGGTCCTGGACCACTGCAAACCGGAGGAAACTCTGGTGCGCCGAGACAATAAGGATATGCAGGTAAGCATCCTGAATATCCAGCGACACCATGAAATCCCCAGGCTCCATCGCTAAAATGATGGTATGCAGGGTCTCGATCCTGAACCGAGGAACCCTCAAAAATTTTTTTAGGGACTTGAGGTTGAGTATTGGCCGGTAGGACCCATTGGGTTTCTGTACCAGAAAAAGATTGGAGTAATACCCCAATCCCCTCTGAGACAAAGGAACCGGCACTATGACCCCATCTTGGAGCATAGAGCGCAATACCCTCTTGAATTCCAGGGCCTTGTCCTGTTTGGACTGAAGACCCGTGGTGAAAAAAACCTGCTGGGAGGCCTCCTGCGGAAGGAGAGGGCGTACCCCTGAGAAACCACTTCTCTTACCCACGTGTCTGAGGTGGTCAGACACCAACTTTGGGTGAATTGCAGAAGTCGGCCTCCCACTTCGGGGTCCCCCAAAGAGAGGCCCGTCCCGTCAGGCCGAAGGCTTGTCGTCGGACTTGGGAGCAGGACATCTGGTACTCCAAGCCTGCTTCTTTGGCTTTGTAGGTTTCTTGGCGGCAGACTGCCTCGGAAAGGACTGCACCCTGGGCTTACTCTGGGTTCAATAGGGTCGAAAGGACGAAGAACCCGACCCTGATGGGACAGTAGCCGATGGCAGGCACGCAGACTTAGCGGCCGCCAGAGTAGCCACAATTTTGTCCAGATCAGGGCCAAAAAGGACTTCTCCATTAAAGGGTAAACCCTCCAAACCCTTCTTGGATCAGCATCCGCTTTCCAAGAACGCAACCACAGTGTGCGACGAGCTGCCACAGCTGCCGAGGAGATCCTAGAAGCAAGAAGGCCTATATCCAAGGCTGCCTCTTAAAGTAAGTGGCTGAGTCCCTGAGATTACCCACCAACTCCACCTGGTCAGGCGATGAGTCCGGGTCCAGAGAGGCCTCCAAAGTATCAGCCCAACACTCCATGGCTCTAGCCACCCAGCACATGGCCATAGCCGGTCTGGATACCCCTCCTGCAAGGGAATACATGGATTTGAGACATATTTCAACCTTGCGATCCGTAGGATCCTTTAAGGAGCACATGGAGGGCATAAGCAATGTAACACTCTTCACCAGACGTGTGACATGAGAATCCACTTGTGGAGGGGTTTCCCATTTGGAGAAATAATTTTCCGCAAAAGGATATGCCACTGCCAAACACCTTTGAGGCTGGAAACATTTACCTGGAGTTTTCCACGTCTCCTCTAAATGATCCACTAGCTGACCAGATAGGGGAAATACCGTAGCGTCACCATTAATATCCTTAAAAAAGGCATATTTGGATTTGGCCACGGGGGGTTCGTCATCTTCAATAACCAAGCCGTACGGACCGCACGTATAAGTATATAGACCTTAGACTTAGATTCCGTCTCCTTAGTACGGAAAGTCTCCTGGTCAGAGAGGTCAAGCATCTCTCCGTCATCAGACGACACATCATAGTGATCAGTCTGAGATTGCAGCTGTCGCTTATGCGGCCGCAATGATGGCTCCCCCTGTAAAACGTCCGACAGGTGTTGCACCGAAGTGGACAATGAACTAACCCACGCAGGCTCTTGTGTGACCTGAGGGGGCGAGAGCAGGAGACTCTGGGGTACCACTAACTGTCTGGGGAACCCCTGTATGGGAGACAACACCATAGACTGCTGTGAGAACCCCATTTGGGGAAACGCAGGGGGCGTCGCTAGCTGGCCCACTAGGGTTGTAAGTGCCTTAGCAAAACAAGTCCAGGGCGGCTCCTGCACAGGTGCAGTGATAGAAATCGGGCGTACTTGTCTGAAACACGCCTTACATAACCCTTCAGAGTTGCCATCACCCTCCACCAGTGGTATGGGGTGATGGCAACTTTGGCTGAAGAGGAAAATCGTGTTCACTGTCAGACATGATGAGTGAACCGGAGCTGTATGTGACACACCACACTGACTAATACTTGTATAGTGAGGCATTAACACCCTGCAACACTGCACCGCAAGGGCTGTAGCAGAGAAGACAGGGATAGGTAAAATGGCTGACAGAGAAGTGAAAGTTACAGACAGCAGCACTAGCATTAAGTCACATACAATGCAGAATAAACCCTGCACTATCAGCGCTGAGATCAACTACACAGACATCAGCCTGGTAGGAAACAGCGCTGCATACTCTGACCTTGCACCGGAGGAGAGTTATGCAAGGGGACCCAAACCACGATGCCGCCGTCATCAGCGTCCAGCAGTGCTTGCCAAGTCCTTAGAAGATGGCCGCCGAGGAGCAGAAAGGAGACCGGCCCAGGGGAGGAGCGCTTGCAGATGCCAGATCGCAGTGGAAAGGTCGTGTGCAGCGGAGGAGGCACCGGCTGCTGTGCAGGGAAGGCCCGCTCCCCTGGCATGCATTTAACCCCCAGGACGCTGGACGTGATCAGATATCGTCGCGGCCCACTGTCCCAGGGGGTAGTGGAAGCGCAGGGTTATGGGGCCTGGCTCCACCCTGCAGCCAGTCCCCAGGGAGCCCCCTGCCTGGGGACTGTGTTGTTCAGCGAGGACCCCACCGCTTACCTTTGTCCCCCGTAAATCCGGCCACAGTCCGGATAACCGGGGTCACCGCTAGCTGTGACCCCAGTTACCCACCAGGATCCCCGGATCAGTACCGGCGTTCTGGTACCAGCGGGGTGTAGGAGTGACTGCATGGACGTCAGTACTGACTGTCCATGCTGTGCACTCATTAGTGTGCAGCCACAGCTGCTAGAAGAAACTTCAGGGGCCTTAACAGACCCCCTCTGTACAGGTGCATCCGACTCCGAGCCGGGCACCATTGAAAACTGGTCGGGGGCGGGGTATAGGAGAGGGACCCCAGTGCATCCTGGGAGGCTGAAAACATAACTCTGTGGTGCCCGGATGTCTGCCGCCATCGCCTATACCCCAAGGTGTCCTGTGGATACCCTATGGACCCTGCAGTAGAAAATAGTATAGTAATAATAATAATAATAATAATAAGCAGTGGCAATTGCAAGGTTGGCGCTGCAGCCCTCGCCACAACTGCCAGGGGGTTCTGTTTAAACAATTAAATTAAGTCTGCTATAAAAGCAGCTCCCGGGAACCGGTCATTAAACTCCCTGAGGAAGGATCAGCTGGATCTCTGTGTGACTGACAAGCGCGCCGGATTGGCCCGCCCTCAGACTCTTGTGTCAGCTAGCTCCCATTGGTGGGGAGGGAGGGTTAGGTTTAGGGGTAGGGTCAGGATGCCGGCATCGGGATCCTGACCCCCAGGGATCCCGTACCCAACCCATTGCAATGACACCATCCAATACAAGAAGATGATCCAATATCCCATCTGTTATCACCTAAATAGGTGTTTTGTAACTACAAAGTAGCACAAACAAAAAAAATAAAATAAACAATGAATATAAAATAAATCTTATATACACTATCTCCTGAACAGAGCTACCCTGAGGCTGGAGCCTAGATACACAGAACTAATAACAAAATCAGCCACATCCTGGAGCACATCCATTTTTATTGTGCCATAAAATGTATACTCTGTATCCATCAAACGTTTCTACAGTGACAAGTCTATGTAACACTCCTGCAGCTGTGATGCTAGGTAATATATGCATTACAATCCTGTGAAATGGGGGGAGGGGTGGGGAGCTAACAGACTAGCACACTGTACATCACAGTCAGCCTCGTTTGCACAAGTCAATGCAAGTATAATGTGCACTTTATTAGATGTAAATGCCTGTTTTGTTATATAGTGAAAACAGCATACATGCTGTAACACATAGCAACCAATCAGATAGAAGCATTCAGTAGTATAACGCCCACTGTTTATGAAGCAGCCCCAAGATCTAATCTACAGCACTCCATGGGGGAGATGTACCAAGCCTTGCCGAGAGATACAGTAGAGTTGCCCAATGCAACCGATCAGCTTCCAACTGTCATTTTATAGTCTGATCTAAATCAATGACAGTTAGAAGCTGATTAGTTGCGTTGGGCAACTTCTCCATTCTATTTCTTTATGGCTTGGTACATCTCCCCCATGTTACACATAGGATGGCAGCAGTAGCAATCAGTCCCTGGGTCCTATAGACGGCCCTGTACATGTCACTTGCAGAGCTGTAGCAACATACAGTAAAGGGGCCCATGCATGTGCAGCTCATTGACACAATTCCCCCATCCCCTGACGCCTGGGTTAGGGTATCGGGGAAATCCAACATGTTGGGATTCCCTGATTTGCCAATACCGGTCAAAAAGTGATCGGGGCCAGCAAGTCGGGGAATTTTAACATGCACAATTTCCCAGACATATCAGCGATCATTGATGCCCCTCGACTGGCGGTTTTGATCACTGATCGGTAGGATTGGGGAATTGCGGCGTTGATGTGTGGTCTGCATTACTGCCAAATGCCTCGATTTTGACAGTACATTCACGCCATGTGTGCTCTTCCCAGTCGGCAGTGACAGTTTAGTTAGAAGGGAGCAGGTCTGTCCTGGGTCTGACCCATTCTGTGTTCCAAATCTCGGGTCAGACCCAGGATTTAGGTGTAAAAGCAGCATTACTGAAGCCACCTCATACATAACAGTACAAGGCCAGAATATTCAGGGGATCCGACCCCAGGTCCTGAGAAGGTATTAGAAGTCCTCTGCAGGCTACAGCCCAGTTATAGAACGTCAATGCGACGTGTGGGTCTCTTGTAAAGTGCTTGTCCTTCAGTAGCTGTTTGTCGTGACTGAAATCAGTCAGGCATTAAATAAGGAAACAAGGACTCAGACACGCTGTCGTGATAATGAATTTACAATATATTATACATGACTCGCCGATAGGCCATGCCAAACACCCTCTGTACACAGGCAATTATCTGCTCCATGGCTGTAATGTTAAATGTCTATATTGCAACTGATCAAAGAAGATTAATTGGGTCTGGCAATAGCCCTACAAATGCTTTGCGTCTACAACTACTGACCCCCCCCCCCCCCCGAATACTAATTATTTTCTGAATTGCTTCTGTCAATTGTGTAGGACTGGATTCTTGTTTATTATGCAGATGTGTTAGCTCTTTATTATTAATATGTTATTATAAGTCTATATACTGTATTGCCTCAGGCAGGGAACATGGATTGCTTGGCTTGGCCCTTTGAGCATTGGGGTTTGTATATTCCCAAACCAAGCAGGTAGGCAAGTCATAAAATCACTCTACTGCTATTAGTTTCACAAAGGCAAGGTCATTCTGTCCCACTCAGTACAGGGTAGTGCTTCCATGGATGTACAGGATGGATAGATGGATAGATAGATAGATATGAGATAGATAGATAGAAGATAGATACATAGAAAGATAGATATGAGATAGATATAAGATAGATAGATAGTTATGGGATAGATGTGGGATGGATAGATAGATAGATAGATAGATAGATAGATAGATAGATAGATAGATAGATAGATAGATATTAGATAGATAGATAGATAGATATGAGATAGATAGATAGAAGATAGATACATAGAAAGATAGATATGAGATAGATATAAGATAGATAGATAGATATTGGATAGATGTGGGATAGATAGATAGATAGATAGATAGATAGATATTAGATAGATAGATAGATATGGGATAGATATATATGGGATAGATAGATATGAGATAGATAGATATGAGATATAGATAGATCGATAGATAGATAGATAGATAGATAGATAGATAGATATGAGATATTGATAGATAGATAGATAGATAGATAGATAGATAGATAGATAGATAGATAGATAGATAGATATGAGATATTGATAGATAGATAGATAGATAGATAGATAGATAGATAGATAGATATGGGATAGATATAAGATAGATAGATAGATAGATATGGGATAGATAGATAGATATAAGATAGATAGAAAGATAGATAGATATTAGATAAATAGATAGATATAAGATAGATAGATAGATACGAGATAGATAGATAGTTAGATAGATAGATAGATAGATAGATAGATAGATAGATACGGGATAGATAGATAGATAGATAGACTGACTTACCAATTGGCCACTTAATATGTCTGGCCTAACATCAAAACTAGGCGGCCACTTAAATTTGCCTGCCCAGTTGTGCTGTCAGCGATGGTGGTATCTGCAGCCACTGTATGGCCAATCGGCAGGTCTCCCATACACACATGCAGATGCACCGATATATCGGCACCGGCTGGGCTGCAGGGCCGACCTGATATGTCTGTGAACGGCGAACAAATTATATATGGACAAGTGATATATATATATATATATATATATATATATATATAGATAGCTATGAGATAGACAGATATGAGATGAATATATACTGTTGATAGATATGAGTATAATTGATTAGAAAATTATAATAATAATAATAATAATAATATATTTTTAAGATTCAGTTAAATAACATGTCACACTGAGCCCTGCCTGTAACATAAATCAGGCTGTGTCATTAAACATCCTGGGTCATTACACTGTATTAATAGAAGCCAGGTTAACATCCAGCTTTGAATAGCCTGCTCTGTGTCTGTATTCCCCGCACAAAGCACGTTGTTAGCACAGGTAAGTGTACAAGGTAATAATACATACACTGCAGATGCACCTCCGAGGTTACCAGGTACAGCTGTCCCCACGTACATGACACCGCTCTTATACCTTCCCAGATACACAGAGATGAGCCCTTTACACCAATGCACTCAGCTTCACACTGACACAAAGGCACTGAGCATTTATATCAGGGGTAATAATATAATATTGCACTGTGTCTCCCTGCACACATCCCAAGGTCACAGTGTTATACCCAGCAGAAGAAGCACCAGGGGTCTACGTCTCATTCGCATCCTCTGCTACTGCAAAGTGCAAATACACAGCGTGCGATCACAGCTACCGGGGGGAGACACATTACATGTATGACCGTATAGACAAGGGGTCAAGGAGTTCCAGGACAAAATGGCCACAACATTGAGAAGAAACAATTAATTGACTATTAATACACAATGCAATGCAGAAGGGTAGAGGGGGTTAAATGTGTCTAATTACCTGGTGTCCTGCATGCCAGGGGGATGTGGTGGTGGGTGCCAGGGATGTCTCTCTATGGCGGGATGCTGCTGGGATGAGGATGCTGCTGCTGGGACTCTGGGTACCATACAGAGAGCTGAGGAGGAGAAGCCTCTTCCTGCCCTTACAGCAGAGCACAGGGTGAAACCACTCAGCACAGGGAAATAGGGGGGGGGAGCGCAGATAGGAGTGATGTGTAGCCTTCGCCAGAGATTCCCCCCAGGGGCACCACGACCTGGCATCTGATTTGTCGTAGTAACAAACGTCAGTCAGTGCTGGGGGCAGGCAGGAGGCGGCAGCCCTGGTACCTGAAGCCAGGTGCTGGCAGCAGCTCCCCCCCCCCTTCCCTGGTGCCAGGCCTAATGTGCCTCTGTGAGAGGCACTGGGGGAACTGAACCTGACAAATTGTGTGTTATTATTAGGTGGATGCAGCTGACAGCTCCCAGGGACTGAGATCTGCATGGCAGGGGATGGGAGGAGGGGGGAGCAAGATGGAGGGGACAACTGGGAGAGATAAGACAGGAGCTGGGGGAGGGAGGGAGATTACTCACAGGCTGAAAGGGCAACAAGTCACATAAAGTGAGATAATGCTGGAATAATGCAGAACCGGTATGTGCAGATAGGAACATACATTAAACAAAGATTTATTTTCTGCAGTAGCAGGTGATCAGATTGCACAGGTTTTTCTTCCCTTCACCCCCCAACTCACTCACACCTGCTTCCTCACCATCCCACTCCCCTCTCACCCCCATATTTCCCTCTGGGGCATATTTATTAATTATCGGGTACTAGACCTGATAACTATAATTTCTTATTGACGCTTATCGTGGCAATAGGACATTTAGGATCGCCGGAATGTAATAACAGACACATGCTGGGACAGGGGCTTTACTGTAATAACAGACACATGCTGGGACAGGGGCTTTACTGCGATCATTTTACTTCTCCTTCGGGAGCTGGACACAGTAGAGCGCATGCATGGTCTGTGAGCGGCGGATGCGGGAGCAGGGAGTAGCGGGGAGGGATCCGTAGGGGTCTAGTTACTAAGCAGTGTTAGGAGACAGAGTGAGAAGTGATAAGGTGCCAGCCAATCAGCTCCCAACTGCCATCTCACAGGCTATCTTTGAAAAATGACAGTTGGGAGCTGATTGGCTGGCACCTTATCACTTTCTTATCACTTTTCACTCTGTCTCCAAACACTGCTTAGTAACTAGACCCTATAATCTTCTACGGAGTGCAGCCTGTAGGCTACAGCAGCTGACGCCATCAGAATATGGGTTTATCTACAGCAGGGGTAACCAACCACGGTCCTCAAGGCACACTAACAGTCCAGGTTTTAAGGATAGCCATAGCTGGGCACAGGTGACTTAATTAGTACCTCAGTTATTTTTATGCAACCATCTGTGCTTAAGTATGGATATCACTAAAACCAGGACTGTTAGTGTGCCTTGAGGACCGTGGTTGGGAATCACTGATCTACAGGGACCAAGCTCCGGAATGCAAAGGTACATTTCAGGGCTGCTTCTGCGATTGAAAACGGGGATTGCAGCAACTAGGTGTAATATCTGCTGTAGTCCCCTGTAGACACATCAAGGAGATACTTAATATTTGGGGGTATCCTCAAAAAACACCCGTATATGTTGACATTCAGAATGTCAACACGCATGTCGGCATTTCAAATGACAATGTTGACACTGACTCACAAACCCCAGTGTGACAGTGGGGGAAATCGCAGTCATGGCCCTCATCCGGTACTCCCCCATCCTATCCCCTCCAGCCTCCTCTGCTACCTCCTGTTACCTGTTCTCATCTTGCCTATCTCTGCAATCTCTCCCACACATCAGGCACTGTACCCTTTGCATTCAACATGTCCTTGTCTCTAACACTCTCTATAGCGACCTCCTCATCTCCTTATATTTGCCGCCAAACTGTTTGAGTGGATCTGCAACAACCTCACCGACTTTCTTTCCTCCCACTCCCTGCTCGACCCATGTCAGTCTGGCTTCCGTCCTCTCCGCTACACTGGAACTGCCCTCACGATAGTCAGCAATGACCTCCTTGCTACCAAATCCAAAGGCCACTACTCTCTGCTCATTCTTCTTGACCTCTGCTGCTTTTGACACTGTGGACCACCTGCAAATCCTTCACTCCCTTGGTCTCTGACAGCTCTTTCTACATCTCCTCCCAAGACTTCACCACTAACAGTAATTGCCCCCCCAAGGTTCTGTTGTAGGACCTCTCCTATTCTCCCTCTATACATCCTCTTTAGGGGAGCTCATCAGCTGATGATACTCAAATCTACCTTTCCTCCCCCTCTCCTCACTCATATCTCCACCTGTGTCTCTGCTATCTCTTCCTGGATGTCCCACTCCCAGTGCTTTCTTAAACTTAACTTCGGATTGAGCTGATCATCTTCCCATCCTCCTGCATAACCTCACCTCCCATAATTTCATTATCTATTGGCAATGCTCTGTCTTGGAGTTATCATGGACTCCTCCCTCTCCTTCAAACCACACATTCAGAACTTTTCGCAGTCCTGTGGTTTCCATCTCAGAAATATTTTTAGGATAAGACCCTTTCTCATCATGGAGGCAACTAAGAACCTCATCCACTCACTGGTCATCTCCAAATTGGTATTGTAACCTCCTCTTATCTGACCTACCTGAATCACACCTCTCTCCAATCCAACCAGTCCTCAATGCTGCTGCTCGGCTCATCTTCCTCTCCAAACGTTCTACATCTGCCTCCCCTCTCCTACAAGCCCTACACTGGCTCCCCTTTCCTTTCATAACCCAATTCAAGGTTCTTACACTCACTTACAAAAGCCCTCACCCAATCTTTAATTTACATCTCCCTTCACATTCTCGCCCGCCCACTTTGCTCCACAAATTCATGCCTCCTTTCCTGCCAACTGATGACTTCCTCCCACTCCTGCCTCCAAGATTTTGCCCGTGCTGCTCCCTACCTCTGAAACTCTCTCTCTCCAACTCTCTACTAAACTTCAAACGGGCTCTCAAGACCCACTTCTTCATCAAAGACATTCAGCTCTCATTCCAGACCACTGCTCCTTCCTCACTGTCACACCCGTCTGTCTGCCCCTCCCATTTAGAATGTAAGTTTCCACAGGCAGGGCCCTCTTCCCTCATGTGCTTCTCCGTTCCCTTACTCATACCATAGCATACTCGTTACACCTAATCCTTTGTTGCTGCCGCCCTGCTGCTTTAGTGTTATGATCACTGATGAGGCAATGTTTATAAACCATGTCCTTGTCCTGCATTGGTTTGTACTGTTTTCATTTTGATCACTTGTAAGGCGCGGCAGACCCCTGGCGGCACCATAAAATTAAGGGTAATAATAATAATAAACAGCTCTCCGTGTGTAATTCTTAATACTGTTTCCGGCTGTGTCTGCTCCCTCAGTCCTGCATGGGACCTTTGCTGGGTCAGAGGCTTGTTGCAGCATTTATCAATCACTCTGGGTGGAGAATCCTGGTAATTGTAAACCCTCCATCCCAGACCATATTAAATATATATAGTATTCCATTACTATTAAATTATTTCAAATTAACATTAAAGTGCTACTAATTACCTCCCCTCTACACAGTCCATATCTAACTTTACATACAGTATGTTCTAGTTCTTCACTCACATCCCGCTGTCCACCAGCTAACACTGCAATCGGGCTGAATCATTATACAATAGGTCAGAGGTTACCAAACTTGGTCCTCAAGGCTCCCTAACAGTCCATGTTTTAAGGATAACCATGCTTGGGCACAGGTGACTTAATTAGTACCTCAGTTCTTTTGATTTAACCATCTGTGCTCAACCATGGGTATCCTTAAAACCTGGACTATTAGAGTACCTCTGCAATAGGTAACACTTAAGCTGCATACACACACAACGATTTTGTTACCAACGATTTTCATGAACGATTATCTGTCAGATTTTTTAAAGTGTAATGAACGATTTTTGCATATTCCCTTAATGAAAATCGTTCAGTTGACAAGTCTGACTGAACTACAAACGTGAACGCGCATGAACGATTATCGTTCATCATTTGACTAATGGTGGGTACACACTGGGCGATAAAGTGGACGACTGAACGATAACGATATCGTTCAGTCGTCCACTTTATCGTCCATTTTTAACCCCAAAACGATAAACGATAACGACGATGCGCCTTCCCGCGGGTCGTTCGTCATCATCGTTCATCGGGCTGACATGCAGGCCAACCTGACGATCTCGTCAGGTTGCTGCATGTTGGGGAAGGGGGAAGAGAGCCCGGCGCTGAACGATATCGTTAATGATATCGTTCAGCGGCTGTGCTCAATGTCAGTAACGACATTGAGCACAGCCTGCCGGGGACACACTACACGATATCGCTCAGGGAGCATATCGTGTAGTGTGTACGCACCATTAGAAAGTGAACGATTTTTTTAAACGATATCGTTTAATGATAATCGTTCAAAAAATTGTTGTGTGTGTATGCACCTTTATCCTCGTGTATTAATCCCTATGCATCCTATAGAACAGGGTTTCCCAACCACGGTCCTCAAGGCACACTAACAGTCCAGGTTTTAAGGATAGCCATAGTTGAGCACAGGTGACTTAATTAGTACCTCAGTTAACCATCTGTGCTTAAGCATGGATATCACTAAAACCAGGACTGTTAGGGTGCCCATCCACTTAAAGATCTGAAAACGACTGCACGATTACGACATTGTAATCGTGCAGTCGTTAGTCAGTCCATGATGAGCCTGCACTGAACGAGCAGTCATTCAGTGCAGGCTCATCAATCATCTGCAAACATGCTGAACCTGATGATATGGTCAGGTTGTCCAGCATGTTTGCCCGATGACAGATGTCTAAACGACCAGCGAGCACGCGCATCGCGATATCGTTCAATTGCTCACATGAATCGTCTAGTGGATGGGCATCGAGGTTGGGAATCACTGCAATAGAGTGTAAACTTGCGAGCAGGGCCCTCTTTCCTCTAGGTCTGTCTTTTATTACCCAGTCTTGCTCTATTATTGTTTGGTCCCAAATGTCAGACAGAGTGGGGGTGGTGTTTCTCAATGAGCTGGCGCTATATTTAATTATTTGAAGGGGGTTGGTTATGATTGGTCTAGTTATGTCGACAGGGATCATGTCGGTATTCATTATGTCTAAATGGATATGTCAACATGATGAACTGTCGACAATCAGTTCCTGGTGGCCTAGCGTCGTCTTACCTTGTGATTGCTTCTGCTGCTAAGTCCCAGCGGCGATATCTCAGCAGCGGCGTTCTGGTATTTTCCCCACTATCCCTAATCCCTACCCCTTCCTCCTAGTACGTAACCATAATATCCCCCCCACCCAGCAGCCTAACCCTAACCATCCTCAGACTGTCGAGATCTCACATGGCGACAGTTCGGTTGTCAACACTGTGAATGCATTGGAATCCTGAAGATGTCCACGTGGTGCCTGTCGACCTTTCTGACTGGATACCATTTGGAGGCACTGCATTATTACGTCTTAAAAAAGAGGCAATAGTTTATAAATACCATTTTTATTTGGTACCAGATTATATTTCCACCTGTAAAAGGGGGCACAATTGAATTATTACATAGGTACCTTCAGCCTAGGGGGTGCAAGGAAGGATTCAATACTATTCAGCATTGGTCAGGCTATCACCCCCCAGAGAGGAGGGAGATATGCAGATGGAGACCCAGATAGCGTACAAACTCCCTGCACTAAGATTTGCAAATGTCTAGCACTACAAGGCGATGACAGCGTCCTGGGGCAGCTGGAATAAACAACTTAATGCAGCGCACTCCCTGTAAGGCGACTTCTAGCACAGCCATCACACCTGGTCTGCTCTATACATCAATCGTAATACAGAGTAGGTAGGCGGTAACAGATACTACATCTTACTGCTGGGGAATCACATACAGCTTACAGCAGTGATTCCCAACCTCGGTCCTCAAGGCACACTAACAGTCCTGGTTTTAGTGATATCCATGGTTCAGCACAGATGGTTAAATCAAAATAACTGAACCACTAATTAAATCACCTGTGCTCAAGTATGGTTATCCTTAAAACCTGGACTGTTAGTGTGCCTTGAGGACCGTGGTTGGGAACCCCTGGCTTACAGACTACACTGGTCATATATATCCTGCACATAATGATGCCTAGCAATCACCTTCCCAATGTAACGAGCACGTTAAGTCCCCAAAAAATATGAGATATGGTAAGAACTTACCCTTGTTATCTCTATTTCTACGAAGTCCATAGGGTTCCACAGGATACCTTGGGGTATAGGTGTGACGTCAGTCGCTGGGCACCATAGAGTTAAGCTTTTCAGCCTCCCAGGATGCACTAGGGTCCCCCTCCTATACCCCGCCCCCGAGCCAAGGCACCTCAGTTAGTTATCAAGCCATAGGCCGGAGGAGGAGAAGGAAGAGAGAGAAAAAAGATCTGGACACATACAAGAATCACATTCTCACCAGAGGGAGACGGAAAACCGGTGACCAGAGCAAAGCCCATCTGCAGCACAGGTGCGACAGGGCGGGAGTCCTGTGGAACCCTATGGACTTCGTAGAAATAGAGATAACAAGGGTAAGTTCTTACCATATCTCATATTTTCTACTTCAGGGTCCATAGGGTATCCACAGGATACCTTGGGGATGTCCCAAAGCAGTATCCTTTAAGGGTGGGGACGCTCCTGTGCAGAAAGGAGAATCCGCCGCCCGAAGGAAGCATCCTGAGAGGCGAAGGTGTCAAACCTGTAATACCTCACGAAGGTATGGACAGAGGACCACGTAGCAGCCCTGCAGATCTGAACTGCCGAGGCACCACGTCAAGCTGCCCACGAAGGACCCACAGACCTAGTGGAATGAGCCTTCAGAGAAGGAGGGACCGGTAGGCCTTCATGAAGATAAGCTTCAGAAATAGCCATACGGATCCAGGCTGCCAAAGTTTGCTTTGAAGCAGGCCAACCCTTTTTACGGAAGCCATAGAGGACAAACAAAGCGTCCGACTTCCTAAACGAAGAAGTGCGGTCAACATAAGTCCTTAAGGCCCGCACAACATCCAAAGAGGCCTCACCCACGGAAAGACCCGGTGAGTTAAAGGCCGGAACAACTATTTCCTCGTTAACATGAAACTGGGAAACAACTTTGGGAAGAAACTCGGGCCGAGTGCGGAGCACTGCCCTGTTCCCATGAAAAACCAAGAAAGGGGGTCTACAAGAAAGAGCCCCTAACTCAGAAACACGTCTGGCCGAAGCAATGGCCAGAAGGAAAACAGTCTTAGCTGTTAGCCATTTAAGATCCACTGAGCCCAGTGGTTCAAACGGCGGTCCTTGGAGAGCCCTCAGGACCACAGCCAAATCCCAAGGCGCCACAGGTGGAACAAAGGGCGGCTGAATGCGGAGAACACCTTACATAAAGGTGCGCACATCCGGGATTGTAGCAAACCAGACAGATAGGGCCGAAACCTGTACCTTCAAAGAAGCAAGGCGAAGCCCATGATCTAGTCCCGCTTGCAGGAAGGCGAGAATCCGAGACAGACGAAACTCCCGCGGTGCATAACCTCTCGGTCGACACCACTGGAAGAACGTATGCCACACGCGATGGTATATCCTCGCGGAAGACGGTTTCCGAGCTCGTAACATGGTACGCACCACAGAGCTGGAAAACCCCCGGGACCTCAGCATGGCCGTCTCAACAGCCACGCCGTCAAAGACAGCCGAGTCAGATCCGGGTGAAGGCAAGGACCCTGAGACAGAAGGTCCGGTCGTAGCGGCAACCGCAGAGGACTGTCCACGGACAGACCCTGAAGGTCTGAGAACCAGTGCTGTCTGGGCCACGCGGGAGCTATCAACAGGAGCGTCCCTCCTTCCTGTTTGAATTTCCGGATTACCCGTGGAAGAAGGGAGACCGGAGGGAACAGGTATGCGAGCCGGAACGTCCACCGGACGGACAGAGCATCCACCAGAGACGCCCCTTCGTCTCTTGTGCGAGACCCGTACACCGGCAACTTGTTGTTGTGCCGGGACGCCATGAGGTCGATTTCTGGAAGACCCCACCTGTCCACCAGTAGTTGAAAAACGTCCGGGTGTAGGGACCATTCCCCCGGATGAACGTCCTGGCGACTTAGAAAGTCCGCCTCCCAATTTAGCACTCCCGGGATGAAGACCGCTGATATGGCCGGAAGATTGCGCTCCGCCCAAACCAGGATCCGAGAGACCTCTACGAGAGCCGCCCGACTGCGAGTTCCTCCTTGCCTGTTTATGTAGGCCACGGTGGTAGCGTTGTCCGACTGGACCTGCACCGGGTGACCCTGGAGAAACCGCTGTGCCTGCTGGAGAGCATTGAAGAACGCACAGAGTTCCAAGATATTTATTGGAAGCTCCGCTTCTGTCGGCATCCACCTTCCCTGGAACAAGTGTGGACCCGAAACTGCTCCCCAGCCCCGAAGACTGGCGTCCGTTGTCAACAGGACCCAATTTGGAACCCAGAATGGACATCCCTTGTTGAGGTGGGTCGTCTGTAACCACCACGCAAGGGACAGGCGAACCTCCGGGGTGAGCACAATCGTCTGGGACTTCAGAGACTGAGGCAGCCCGTTTCACTTGGACAGGATCAGGTGCTGCAGAGGTCTGGAGTGAAACTGGGCGTATTCCACCATGTCGAACACCGACACCATGGAGCCCAGTAACCTCATCGCCGAGTGTAAGGACACCCGGCGGCTGTGCAGACAACTGCGCACCCTTGACTGTAAAGTAGAGATCTTGTCCTCCGTCACGAAGATCCTTTGCTGTCCCGAGTCCAATAAGGCTCCAAGATGCAGAATCCTCCGAGACGGGATTAGAGTGGACTTCTGCCAGTTGATTAACCAGCCGTGCCGTTGCAGCAGTGCAATGGTCAGGTCCAAGTGGCGTAACAGGAGCTCTGGAGATCCTGCCACCAATAACAGGTCGTCCAAGTACGGCAACATGCGGACTCCCTGCAGCCGCAGAGAAGCCGCCATGACCGCCATCTCCTTGGTGAAAACATGTGGTGCTGTCGCCAGGCCAAAAGGTAACGCCCGAAACTGGAAGTGGTCGCTGCGGATTGCAAACCTGAGGAACTGTTGATGGCGCAAAAGAATAGGGACATGCAGGTAAGCGTCCTGTATGTCCAATGACACCATGTAGTCCCCAGGTTCCAGCGCCAGAATGATGGACCTTAGGGTCTCCATCCGAAACTTCGGGACCCGCAAAGACTTGTTGAGTGCTTTGAGGTTGAGAATCGGACGATATGACCCATTGGGTTTCTGTACCAAAAATAGATTTGAATAGAAACCCTGGCCCCTCTGGGAGAATGGAACAGGCACTATAACTCCAGCCTGGAGCATAGTGTGCAATACCTTCCGCAGCTCCGTAGCCTTGTTCCGGTCTGATGGCAGACCCGTGGTGAAGAATCGAGCCGGGGGTCTGTGCCGGAAGGAGAGGGCGTATCCGTGGGAAACCACCTCCAGAACCCAAGTGTCTGTCGTAGTGGTCGACCAACACTGGGCGAACTGTAGCAGGCGGCCTCCCACCCTGGGATCCCCCAAAGGGAGGCCCGGACCGTCAGGCCGCAGGCTTGTCATCTGGCTTGGGAGCCGGACGTCTGGTACTCCATGCCTGCTTCCGGGGCTTGGCCGATTTCTTAGGACCAGCCTGTCGAGGAAACGACTGTGGTTTGGGCCTGCCCTGGGCCCTAGATGACCGAAAGGACGATGGTCCAGAACCAGAAGGAGCAGCGGCCGACGGGAGACAAGCCGATTTGGCTGCCGCCAGCGTGGCCACAATCTTATCCAGATCCGGACCGAAGAGAACTTCTCCGGTAAACGGCAACGCCTCCAGACCCTTTTTGGAATCTGCGTCCGCCTTCCAGGATCGCAGCCACAAGGTGCGACGAGCAGCTACCGCTGCTGAAGAAATCCTAGACACCAGAGTACTAATGTCTAGGGCTGCCTCGTTGATGTAGGTGGCCGAATCACGGAGATTGCCAATCAACTCCGCCTGTTCGGCCGGACAGTCGGAATCAAAAGAAGCCTCTAATGAATCCGCCCAGCGCTCCATCGCTCTGGCAACCCAGCAAATGGCCATAGCCGGCCGTGCTGCCCCCCCCGCAAGGGAATAAGCGGACTTCAGGCAGATTTCCACCTTGCGGTCCGTAGCATCCTTAAGGGAGGACATGGATGGCATCGGCAATGTGGCACTACGGACAAGACGGGTCACGTGAGAATCCACCTGTGGAGGGGATTCCCACTTTGCAAAATAATTATCCGCGAACGGATAAGCCACCGCCAGGCGTCTCTGCGGCTGGTATCTTTTGCCAGGCTGTTTCCACGCCTCCTCTAAATGGTCCACCAACTGACCCGAAAGAGGAAAGACTGTGGCATCGCCCTTCACATCCTTGAAAAAGGCATACTTAGATTTAGCCGCTGGGGGAACTTCGTCCTCAATCACCAAGGCTGTGCGGACCGCCCGAATAAGTCCAGGAATATATACTTTGGACTTAGCATCAGCGTCCTTAGTATGGAGAGGTTCCTGATCGTAAGGATCCAGAATCTCCCCATCATCAGACGTCCCCTCGTCATCCTCATAAGGAGCCGACAGAGACGCCACCGGCCGTTTATGCGGCCGCATCACAGACTCCCCTTGCAACACATCCGACAAGTGCTGTACAGAACTGGTCAGGGAGTTAACCCACGCTGGCTCCTGAGAAACCGGGAGCGGGGAAATAGGGAGACTGTGGGGCACCACATATTGTCGTGGGAAACCCTGCATGGGTGACGACACCACTGACTGCTGGGATAAACCCATCGGTGTAAACGCGGGCTGCGGAGCTAACTGGCCCACTAAGGCTGTAAGCGCCTGAGCGAAACAAGCCCAGGGCGGCTCCTGTACCGGTGCTGTAACCGTAAGAGGCCGCGCCATGGACAAACACTGCCGGCAAAGGCCCTCCGCGCTACCCTCCCCCTCCGCTAACGGTACTTTACACGTAGTACACTGTAGCCGGAGGGGAAAATCACTTTCGGACATGATGGCACCACGTATGTGACCTCTCTCACCAATTATAACTTAAATAGGCGAGAGACCACCCTGCAGCACCGCACCGCAAGGGCTTAGCAGAAAGAACAGGGACAGTAATAAAGCTGACAGTTTAGAGAAAAGTTACAGGCAGCAGCGCTAGCACAGTCACATACAATGCAAAGAAAATCAATTCCTGCACTAACAGCGCTGATCACTCAACTACGCAGACACAGGGCCTGGTAGGACACAGCGCTGCATACACAGACCTGACCACAGCGGAGGAGAGGTATGCGGGGGGACCCAGACCACGATGCTTCGGTCCAGCGCTTCCAGCAGCGTTCACCATGCGTTCTGGAGAAGATGGCCGCTGAGGAGCAGAGAGGAGGCTGGCCTGGGGGAGGAGCGCTGCCACAGGACCAGTCGGCAGCATGCAGAGAGGGCTGTGTGCAGCGGGGGAGGCGCCGGCTGTGAGACAGGGAAGGCGCGCTCCCCTGGCATGCATTTAACCCCTGGGACGCCGCAGCGCTACCGCTCTGCTGCGGTGCGCTGTCCCAGGGGGTAGTGGAAAGCGCAGGTTGGTCGCCTGGCTCCACGCTGCAGCCAGTCCCCAGGGAGCACCCTGCCTGGGGACTTAGGACCATGTGACCAGCGGGGACCCACCGCGGGACCCCGCTGCTTACCTTTGTCCCCCTTGGATCCGGCCATGGTCCGGAACATCTGGGGTCACCGCTAGCTGTGACCCCAGATGCTCACCAGCATCCCCGGATCGGTACCGGCGTTCTGGTACCGGCGGGGGTGTAGGGAAGACAGCATGGACGTCAGGACTGACTGTCCATGCTGTACATCCAGATGTGCAGCCACAGCTGCACTGAAGAAAGCTTCAGGGGCTCTTCTAGCCCCCACTCCGACAGGTGCACCCGACGCCGGCCGGGCACCAAACTAAACTGAGGTGCCTTGGCTCGGGGGCGGGGTATAGGAGGGGGAGCCTAGTGCATCCTGGGAGGCTGAAAAGCTTAACTCTATGGTGCCCAGCGACTGACGTCACACCTATACCCCAAGGTATCCTGTGGATATCCTATGGACCCTGAAGTAGAAAATGTTTTATTTATCGCTAAGAATAATTAAAGAAAATGTAAGGAGAGTTACAGAGCTGAACCAGCAAATCATTGCTCTAACTAGGTCTCAGATTGCAGCACTAAATGGTTATATTCTTAATAGGTTCTGGGTATCAGGGTCATGCAAACTATGTATAATTAATGAACTACACCAGGAGTATTCAGCTTCCAGTTTCTTTAGTCACCATCTTACTACCAACATTTCACCGGACCCATTAATATTTATTGATGTTCTGAACACGCTTAGGAACACATGTAGGTATAGGTTATTCCAGTGTTGGCTAACCTTGACACTCCAGCTGTTATGGAACTACATAACCCAGCATGCACTGCTACAGTTTTGCTATTAGGGCATGCTAAAACTGTGGCAGGGCATGCTGGGATATATAGTTCCACAACAGCTGGACTGTCAAGGTTAGCCAACACTGGGTTATTCTGTGCAGGTAAGTGGGAGCTGCCATACTGCACAGATATCATAAAATATTTATTTACATCAGCACCACTTAGTGGCCAAAGTGTCAGGAGAGCCCGACACATCCTGCACACGGCTCTCGCAATGTGTAAAGGCAGACATTGAAACTTGCACACCGATGTGCAATTGAGAAACCCCTTTAGCTGTGATACTTGCATGGTCTACAGCAGTGGTTCTCAAACTCAGTCCTCAGGAACCCACACAGGTCACCTTTCCCAGGTCACCCAGCAGGTGCACAGGTGTATTCATTACTCACTGACACATTGCCCAGGTCACCCAGCAGGTGCACAGGTGTAGTCATTACTCACTGACACATTTTAAAAGTTCCACTGGTGGAGCTAATTATTTCACTTGTGGTTCTGTGAGGAGACCTGGAAAACATGCACTGTTTGGGGTCCTGAGGACTGAGTTTGAAAACCTATGGTCTACAGCAACCTTAGGCAGCTTGTGGTGAAATTAGAGCAGCCTGTCTGACAGGTCATGCTGCGACTTGTAGTTCCACAATACTGGAGGGCCCCGGATTGCCAACACTAGGTTTAGGTCACAGTATGTGGGGAACAGCAAGTCGCTCAGGGGCCCACCCTCCATAACATCATGTGGCAAATACTGGCATGCTGTAACAAGCTACATTGCTTCTCCCACATCCCAGTAATGAGACCACATTCCAACCAATGAAAGTCAGCCAGTATTACTAACATATGGATAGCTCACCACACAGGCATTAATACCGGTGTGGTACGAGAGAGTCCATTAACGATTCTTCTATTACATATTCATTTTTGTATGATTGGATATGTTTTTAGATCTACAGTTACTGTGAAAGTTTTAATAAATTGATCATTATTGCAGATGTGTTTTACGGCTATTTGTGTAGAATTACACAGTACAGGAACGAGCACAGCCCTGTCTAGTGTTTTTTTCTCATGTTTAATTACGGTTTGCTCCCAATTGTACAGAGCTGCAGGGTATATTAATGTGTGTAAATGATTTTCAGAAATTAGCACTTAAAATCCAGCTACCGCCATTGACAATGTAAAGGGGAAATCCACTCAAAAACTGCCTAATTAACATTTGGTACTACAACCTACTGCTATAACTCCTGACACTTGAAATAGGACTTTTGCCTGAAAACTCCGGTTGAAATCTCAAATACGCACTGGTTGCCATGCAACGGATCAACTCATGGAAACTGTTTGGTGCACAGATTGTTTCCGTGGTTTCAGACTACGCTTAGGCGGTTACATTATTCACAACATATCTATAAAGTTGCAGCAACTGTGTGTTGCTGAGATGTCAACAGGCAATTTCAGGCATAAAAGAGGAAAAAAGACAAAAACAAGTGATCCCGCTTTGAAATGCCAACACAGACTCGTTTTTTTACCCAGAGAACCTCTACATATTTAAACCATTACAGACATATAAACATACCACTGACATATATGAGGTCAAATTCATGGACGAGTGTTAAGAAACAATGGGGCATATCTAATTAGGTGCCGGGTTACCAAGATTCTTGCACTTGCAGGGTTTTTCCCGCAGGTACAAGATTTTTTGGGGGTAAATTTACTAAGATGGGAGTTCTATTAAAGAAGTGATGTTGCCCATAGCAACCAATCAGATCCTACTTCTCATTTATCTAGCACCTTCTAGAAGATAATACCAGGAATCTGATTGGTTGCTATGGGCAACATCACTTCTTAATAGAACTCCCATCTTAGTAAATATACCCCTTGGTGTTCATTTGGGTGCAAGTTTCTTTTTTTTTTTTTTTTTAAATCCAAAAATTGTGGGGACTTGCATCTGAACCCCTTGGACACACTCCTAATGACTAATTAAGCAATTGTAGGTTTCCAATTACCTTAATTAGTCCATTACTACTCACCTTCAGACAGCGCAGTCTTCCTTCTCTGCTTCCCCGACATGCTGGTCTTCTGCAACTGTGTGTGCGCGAGACCTGGTGTGTGCAAGACCCCCGTGTGTGTCTGTGTGGGCAGCAAGCAGTAACTAATCTCCCATAAGCCCCCTCCTCCTCTGCAACTTGACAAACAGGGAGAGGCCGGAACGTGTTGGCGAGTGCCAGATGTTCCGTGCGCCAACTTTTTTTTTTTTTTCTCCCCTGTGTGGTTTGCATGCAAGAAAAAATTCACAACCTTTTTTTTATTTTATTGGATCGGGAGCGCGCATACTCACGGTACTCCAAAATTGGGAACGAAGTGCGCAATTTTTTTTTCACTCATTTGCAGTGGCAGCTCCAGCGACGCAGTTGGTGTGGTTCTCCTATTTGAACTGCACTACAAACCCACCGCTGGAGCTACCACTGCTCAATTGGATATACCCCAATGTGTGTAAAATCATAGCAACAACATTTTACTCTAATTGTTTTAAAGTGCACTATTAAAGGACAGCATCTGACTGAGTGCTTACATGTACCTCACCGTTATCCGGTGTATCGTGTTCTGTAATGGTCCGCCAGAGTGCATAATATGGCAGAATGTTTACCTGGGTTGTCTAAATCAATAATGTTTCCCTATAAGGCTCTTTTGGTACGTTACACACATCTTCACTGTAGGAGGACTCTGTAAATAGTATTTGGGTTACACAGCAGTAGCTGTACTAACACGCTGTCTTATACTATATATGTACGTACTATCTACACCTGTATATTGCAGAGAAGCCAGTTATCGTTTTACAGAATATCTGCATAAATATAATACCACTTACGAGTAAAATTTATCAAGGTCCAAAGCTTTATACAAAAGAGCTACTGATATTATTCAGTAAAAACAAGAGATATGGTAAGAACTTACCTTTGTAATCTCTCTTTCTACGAAGTCCACAGGGTGACCTTGGGGTATAGCTGGATCCTAGATCCTCGGGCACCACAGAGTTAAAGCTTTCAGCTGCTCCCAGGATGCACTTGGGTCCAACCTCCTCTATACCCCTCCTCCGAGCCACAGGCACCTCAGTTGGTAAGCAGCCCAGGCCGGAGGAGGAGACTGGAACACACAAGAACCATACTCACAAAAATTGTAGACGGAAAACCGGTGACCAGTCACAGAGCCCATATGAAGCCAGGTGTGTCAGGGTGGGTGCCCTGTGGACCCTATGGACTTCGTAGAAACAGAGATAACAAAGGTAAGTTCTTACCATATCTCTTGTTTTCTACTTCAGGGTCCATAGGGGTCCACAGGGTGACCCTTGGGGATGTCCCAAAGCAGTCCAACTAAGGGCGGGGACGCTCCTGTGCTGATAGGAGAACCCGGCGCCCAAAGGATGCATCCTGAGAGGTAAAGATGTCAAACGCATAGAACCTCAAAAAGGTCTGAATGCAAGACCAGGTGGCCGCCTTACACAGCTGAACAGCAGAGGCGCCACGGCTAGCAGCCCAAGAAGGGCCCACAGACCGAGTGGAATGAGCCTTAACAGAGGCTGGAACAGGTAAACCCTCCTGCATATAAGCCTCAATAATAACAGAACGTAGCCAACGGCTAGAGTCTGTTTGTTGGCAGGCCAACCCTACTTGTGAAAACCGAAGAGGACAAACAATGAATCCGACTTCCTCACAGAACTAGTCCTGTCCACATAAACCTGGAGTGCACGGACAACGTCTAAGGAAGCCTCCCCAGCCGAAAGATCAGGCGACTGAAAGGCTGGTACAACAATTTCCTGATTAATGTGGAACCTGGAAACCACCTTAGACAGGAAATCAGGACGAGTGCGAAGCACCGCTCTGTCCTGATGAAAAACCAGAAAAGGGGAACGACAGGAAAGCGCCCCCAAAGCCGAAACCCTCCTGGCAGAAGCAATTGCCAAGAGGAAAACCGTCTTGAAAGTTAGCCACTTGAGCTCCACTGACTCAAAGGGCTCAAAAGGAGGACCCTGTAAGGCCCGAAGAACCACCGCCAAATCCCACGGGGCCGCAGGTGGCACAAAGGGAGACTGGATTCTTAAAACACACTGGAAAAAGGCGTGTACGTCCGGCATAGCAGCAATCCTGCGCTGGAACCACACCGACAGAGCAGACACGTGCACCTTCAGTGAGGAAAGACGTAATCCTAAGTCCAAACCCGACTGAAGGAAAAGTGAAGACAGGGCCCTGAGACAACAGGTCCCGTCGTTGAGGTAGGAGGTACGGAGCGTCGATGGACAGGCTCCGCAGATCGGAGTACCACGGCCTTCTGGGCCACGCTGGGGCCACCAGGATCAGTGTGCCTCCGTCCTGCTTGAACTTGCGCAGGACCCGAGGCAGCAGAGATATCGGAGGAAACAAGTAAGCCAGGCGAAACAGCCATTTCACCGACAGCGCGTCTATCAGACTTGCGCCTGCGTCCCTTGTCCTTGACCCGTACACGGGCAGCTTGTGATTGTGACGGGACGCCATCAGGTCCAGCTCTGGCAGCCCCCACTTGTCCACGAGTAGTTGGAATACCTCTGGATGAAGCGACCATTCCCCGGGATGCACGTCGTAACGGCTGAGGAAGTCTGCCTCCCAATTGAGGAGTCCCGGGATGAAGACTGCCGAGAGAGCTGGAAGATAGCGCTCCGCCCAAGCCAGGACGCGGGACACCTCCGACATCGCAGCTCGACTGCGAGTCCCTCCCTGGTGATTGATGTACGACTGCACCTGAACGGCCCTTCCGTGAAGAGCGGTGCCGGACGACTGCAGGGCTCTGTACACTGCCCGCAGTTCCAGGATGTTGATGGGAAGAATCGCTTCCTCCGCCGACCAACGACCCTGAAGTGACAAGGAGCCTGTCACCGCCCCCCAACCCCGGAGACTGGCATCTGTAGTGAGCAGAACCCACTCCTGGATCCAAGAGGGGCGCCCCTCGAGGAGATGAGCAGTTTGCAGCCACCAGGCCAGGGACAGACGCACCTTCGAGGACAACACCAGCATCTGAGCGGAGATCCTGTGTGGCAATTCGTTCCATTCCGAAAGAATCAGCCTCTGCAGGGGCCTGGAATGGAACTGGCCAAACTCCACCATGTCGAATGCCGACACCATGGACCCCAAGACTCTCATCGCTGAGTGCACCGACACTCTGCCCCTGCTCAGACAACTGTGAATCCGCAGCTGTAAGGAGGAGACCTTCTCTGGAGTCAGAAAAATCTGTTGCTGACGAGAGTCCAGAAGGGCCCCCAAATGAACCTCCGCTGTGATGGGATGAGGGAGGACTTCTTCCAGTTGATCAACCACCCGTGTGCCTGTAGACAAGCGACCGTCAGGTGGAGATGCTGGATCAGTACCTCCGGGGAGCTTGCCAGCAAGAGGAGGTCGTCTAGATACGGTAGCAACCGTATTCCCTGGCTCCGAAGGTGAGCCGCCATGACCGCCATCACCTTGGTAAATACCCTTGGTGCCGTGGAGAGGCCAAAGGGTAGAGCCCTGAATTAGTAGTGGTTGTGGAGAATAGCAAACCGCAGAAACCGTTGGTGCGATGTTGCTATAGGCACATGGAGGTAGGCGTCCTGGATATCCAGGGAGACCATATAATCCCCCGGTTCCATCGCCAGAATGATGGAACGGAAAGTTTCCATCCTGAATTTGGGAACCCTGAGAAATCTGTTCAGGGACTTCAAATTGAGGATGGGGCGATGAGAGCCATTGGGTTTCTGCACCAGAAACGGCGTAGAGTAATACCCCATCCCACGTTGAGATTGTGGCACGGGTATAATGACCCCCGCCGTCAGCAAGGCCTCTATGACTTCCTGAACCTGCAAGTCCTTGGTTTTGTCCTGAGAAGGACTCGTGCAAAAAAACTGGCGAGGCGGCCTGTGCCGAAAAGACAGGGCGTACCCCTGGGAGACCACTTCTCGCACCCAGGCATCCGTGGTGGTATTGTGCCAGCACTGGGCGAATTGAAGAAGTCGGCCTCCCACTCTGAGGTCCCCCAGAGGGAGGCCCACCCCATCATGCCGAAGGCTTATCTTCTTGCTTGGAAGAAGGGCGCCTAGCACTCTAGGCTTGCTTCTTTGGCTTTGAGGCGGTCTTGGTTGCGGACTGCCTCGGGAAGGACTGACCTTTTGCCTTGCCCTGAACCTGAAAGGAGCGAAAGGCAGAGCTCCGGACCTTAGCAGGTGTCGTAGCTGAAGGGAGGAAGGCTGACTTGGACTTTGCCAGGGTATCTACTATTTTGTCCAGGTCCGGACCAAATAGTAACTCTCCATTAAAAGGTAAGGCCTCCAAGCCTTTCTTTGAATCAGCGTCTGCTCTCCAAGACCTCAACCACAAGGATCTGCGAGCAGACACTGCTGCCGCCGAAACCCTAGAGGTCAGCAAGCTAGCATCCAAAGATGCTTCTCCAATGTAGGAAGCGGCATCTCTCATCTGTCCTAACAACGCCCTCTGGACATCCGGAGCTTCATCCGTAAACGTATCCTCCAAGGCGTTTGCCCAACCCTCAATGGCCTTGGCCACCCAGGAGATGGCCATGGACGGCCGGGCTACAGCCCCTGAGAGAGAAAAAATAGACTTTAGACAAGTCTCCACCTTCCTGTCCGTAGGATTCTTCAGCGAGGATATAGACGGCAATGGCAAAGTAGCACTCCTGATGAGGCGTGTTACATGGGAATCGACCGCAGGCGGAGTTTCCCATTTCTTACAATGCACCTCCGGAAACGGATAATTTGACGCCAACTGCTTCTGTGGCAGGAATCGCTTACTGGGCGTCTGCCAGGCCACCGCCATGTGATCCGTCAACTGATCAGACAAAGGGAACGCTGCAGAAGTAACCTTAGCTTTTTTAAAACTAGGATACCTCGACTTGGGAGCGGGAGCCTCATCCTCAATCAGAAGAATGGCCCGCACCGCCCTAACCAGAGCCCGCACATTGATGGAAGACTTAGTGTCTACCTCCTGAACTGAGGCATCTGAGGCTGAGTCATCCTGCACCTCGCCATCATCCGAGGACCCCTGAGTCCGAAACATGCGCAGCCTGCGCCATAACTGTGCATTTAGACGCCCTGGAGGGCATGTCACTGCGCAACATCGACTGAAAAGCCGAAGATGCTGCCGCCAAATCTTGGACAGTGTGGGAAAGCGCATCCACCCAGGGTGGAGGAGCTGCCACAGGAGCCTGAAACGGCACTACAGCCTGCTGCGCCACCGGGGTGGACTGTATATACATTGGCAACCCCGCATAGGGACCAACAGGCTGAGACCCCGGGGGAGTCTGCAATAATTGTGGGACACCCAGGGAAAGGGGGATGGTAGGCTGGGGCAACGCCCTAGTAGGGACGGCAGTCGGGACCGACAGACGGTCCGCGATGGACACCAGCACCTGGGAAAACATCGCCCATGGTGGCTCCTGCGACATAGGAGGTTTAGACGTACCAGGGATCGCCTGGCACCGTCCGCACAGGCCGTCCTGTGACAAATCCTCCCTATCCACTCCTGCAGAACAGCGCCTGCAGGGGAACAATACCGGAGCCATGGAGTGCTCAATCTCCTCCTCAGACATGACCGACTATATAATTAAATATACAGTTATGACATAGGAAGAAAACGTGCGCACTCACCAGTGTGCTGGACAACAGCCCACAATATGGTACTGTGTAGCACACAACCGTAGTGACGGACCTCACAAATACGTGATCTATATAAGTGAGGTCAGTAGAAACACCCTTCCCCCGCACACCTGTAGGGCTTGTAGGAGAAGGAAAGGGATAGGTATAAGCTGACAGTAAGTAGAAATTAGCACAGACAGGCAGCACTAGCAAAAGTCACATACCATGCAGGAAGATATACTCACTGCACCTTTCCACTACACTCAACCTCCCAGATTCAGTGTCTGGGAGGGCTATAGCGCTGCGTACACTGTCCTTGTCGGGGGAGAGGTACACAGGGGGACCGGTCGGCGTGCTCCCTGAGAGTATCCGCACTGCCACAGAGAAAATGGCCGCTGGAGACCTCAGAGGAGGAGTGGCCGAGGAATCTGCAGCTCAGCGACGCCAGACTACGTGCTGAAAGGCGCGCTGAGCTGAGGGGAGGAGCTGCTAGACAGGAAAGGCTTCCTCCCCTGGCTAGCATATTAACCTGCAAGGTTGCCGGCATCCCGCTAGCCGATTATTCACCCTGGTGGTCTAGTGGTCTGGCGGGGTATGCCTCCACTGGAGGGGGAGCCCGCCGCCACCGCTAGCGCCCCCGGTCTGTCCCCTAGACCGGGGGCATGGGACTGCATTTTTAAAAGGAACCTGCGCACCGCCGCTAATCAGCGGTGCGCGGCTTACCTGGATCTCCCCGGCGTCTCTGGCAGCAGTCCCGGGGGAAACCAGAGTCCGGTTAGTACAGACTCTGGCTTCCCCCGCCGCGATCCCCAGTTCAGTGCTGGCGTCGCCAGCAGGGAGAAGGAGCGTCAGCGTGGCCGTCTGTACAGACAGCCCATCGCTGCCGCTCTGGAGAAAAACTGTTATTAAAAATAAATTTACTAAAGTTAAATAGAAATTAAAAGCTTTAGGGGGCTGCTCCTGCAACCCCCCCCGCAGGGTGACCCGACTCCGCCCGGGCACCATCTTAAACTGAGGTGCCTGTGGCTCGGGGGCGGGGTATAGAGGAGGATGGACCCAAGTGCATCCTGGGAGCAGCTGAAAGCTTTAACTCCGTGGTGCCCGAGGATCCAGCTATACCCCAAGGTCACCCTATGGACCCTGAAGTAGAAACTGTATATAGTAACATTTCAGGAAATTATAGTGGAAGACATTTGAAATAAATCTGTAACCATGACGGAAGAACACCTTTCTCGCCAATTCACTTTCTTTCTGAAATCCCACTGAGACACTGCTCGCAATCACAGCTGGTAGCAGATAACAATAGCTTAAGGGGGGTATCCACTAGACGATTAAGTTGAACGATAACGATAAAATCGTTCGATAATCGTTTGAAAATTTGATCTTTTAGACATCTATCATCGTTCGAACATGCTAGTCAACCTGACGATATCGTCAGGTTCAGCATGTTTGCAGATGATTGATTGTGCCTGCACTGAACCACATATCGTTTAGTGTGGGCACCCTGCAGTGTAGTGAACGAATGAACGATAAACGATATCGTTCAGTCTTTTCACTGTCGGGTAGTGGATACCCGCCTTTACACTCCACTGAAAAACCAATCTAAATACAATATTAAACACATTTTGCTGGGGTACGGAAACATTAGTACGTAACTTTCCTTAGCAGCGGTATTTGATTAGGGCGAGGTCCATTAGGTTGATACTTGGCGTGAGATTACTCAGAGGGAACCGCGCGTAGTCACGTAAAACACCGACAGGCTGAAATGTTGGTAATTTATTACAATCTACAAAGACATCTCACATAAAACAAAACAGATGTATATAAAAAAAAAAGTTGCTAGTTAACATCCTGCCGCAGCTTTGCATGTGCGAATGTCTATAGAGAGCTGAACGCATGGAATACAAGTATGTCTGCGGTTACGTTGGCTGCGCGGATTGTACGGGGATTGTATGGTATGACTCTGCTCCTTTAATGGTCACGTTCCGCTGCAGATGTAGAAAATAAAAGAAAGTCTTTATATCTACACATTTCCAAACCATGCAAAACTCTAGAGAGGCTTCCATGGCGGGTGTGCAGATTCCTTGGTGCCGCACTATACAGAAATATGGCATGGTGCGCTGTGATGGGAAATCTATGCTGCTCACTGTGTCATCGGTAGCCTCATGGGTGCAGGGGGACGTGGAGGTGGGAGAGGGCCACGTTGGTAACCATAGGGTGGAGGCCTGGGCGGGCCGCTGTACCCATGTGGTGGCATCAGAGGTGGCGGGCGCATCCCAGGAGGCATGGCAGGATGTCCTATGGAAAAAAAGTAATGTACATGTAAGTCACAGGGCAGACAATACAGACCATATATCAGAATTGTGTGTCATTTTATACAATGTGATGGACATATCTGAATAAATAGACACAAGTGTAATAAATGACCCGACAGCAAATGCGCAAGAATCCTCAGAACCACCAAATGGCATCATGTAACCTACCCATTGCTCCAAATGGTGGCGCTCTTGGGGGCATGCCCATGGGAGGGGGGCCTGGATGGGCCATACCGTGTGGACGTGCCACCATCTGATTCGGTGAAGGTCCCAGGGTGTGGTGTGGGACCTGCATTTGCAAACCTGTGGGAAGAAAAGGGGTCAGTCACCAGGGGAAGCAGAGGCAGCACATACAGGGTGATACAGAGGCTGTGATAACATGCAGCCTAAAACCCAATAATCATTATAGAAATACCACCTTCATCTACTCCACCCCTCCTCTGGGAATCTAACCAGCACCATCAGACAGTCTACCAGCCTGCATTGTTTCATACGTGCCCTTAGAATGCATCAGCCCTCCTCACACGCTTACCTCTCTCATCGCTTCCCAGTCATACCCCAACTTCCATGGCCTGTAAGCACTCACCCAGCAGGGCCCTCCGCCCTCTTCTCTCCGTACATGATCATCCCTCTCTCACATGCAGCCACCCTGATCCTCTGTCCGCCCTTACCACTGAGGGCTATAAGTTTTTTAACCATCACTCAGTTGCCTAAATAGTTTTCCCCATGTACTGTCGGCTTGGAACGTTCTCCATTGAATGGTTTGAGTTTCAGGGTAAGTTTACCTGTACGGCACAACCAACACCGGGCAGCTCCATGTGAATGAACTATAGTTATAATGCCTGATCCCACTAAAATGTACAATTTTAAAGGATTATCCAACTTGGCCCAACTCTTTGTTGAGTAACTGCCCCACCAATGCAGCAATTTGATGAGGACCCCCAACTTTTGGGATACCCACTGCTAACGCATAAAAGCCAATGGGATAGGGGAGTAGATGGTTTCTAGTGCTGGTGGACTAAAGCTTCTATGGAGGGAAATGCAGGAGTGAGTGTGACCTTCACTGGGTGGCCACAGACCCCCAACAGCACTCCTCCTAATTGCCATCCTTTATAGGCTGTGTGACCTTCACTATTCCAGGACATGGTGTTCTGCGTGTCTGAGCCCGCCCTGCATTATACAGCGAGTCTCCCGATCACTGATTGTCAGTGTTACTCACCAGGATGCATTGCTCCAGACTGGAAAGGGAGCGGCACTTGTGGGTGACCGCCGCCTGCAGCGCCAGCCTGCCCGGCTGCATTGACTGGAGACATCGGAGGTGGCGGCATCGTGGGGGGCATCCCAGGCGGTAATGCCCCTGGGGGAGGCACTGGAGGAAACGCAGGCATGCCTGTAAATGGAAAGAACGCACAGATTTATAAGCAGCGGACAAGCACTGGGGATGAATAGACACAGCCAGGCCGGCTCCTGTGCTACGCGGACTCACTCTGTCTGTAATCCTGGCCAGTGTCTGACAAACCCACATCGCTCCGCACACATTAACAGCCAGAGACCTGGCTCTCACCTATCTCCACTCATAATATACCAACAATACTAGAATAGACTCACTGCCCCGACAATGTAAAAACACACAAATAGGACACTTATATCTACATGATACATATATATTTTCCCTATCTGCTAGCGCTACCGCTATAAGTTAATGCCAAAGGCCCTCTCCCCAGAGCTACACTGGACATATAAACCAGTCCTCCACGTATATGCAAACACACAAAGCCAGTACCGTCCTGATACATATGTCAACAATAAAAAAAGTCCTCATTGATTATATCTCGTTACAATGGCACCTGACAAGGGGTGGTGGTATGTATTAAGCAGCAAGTGAACAATCCGTTATTGAAGATGCGTTGGAAGCAGGGAAAAAGCCAAAAATTCATTGCGAGATTGATGAGAGCAACATTAGGTAATGTCATCACAGGAACTAAAGGTGTTTGGTGTCTGATATTGTAGCAGTGTCCTGGTGTCCACCTAGGGAGTTAGCAGTATTGATGTCGTACTAAAATAATGTTTTCCTTTGGAGATATAAGCAGCCGAATTGAAAAATACATTTTACACGTCAGATCCAGTGTTCACTCTAGGTCCGGTGCCCTGCCTAGAAAGGGACAATCCTGCGAGCACCGAAGGCATGCGTGTGTCCGGAAAAGGGGCGGTGCCATGAGAAGGGGGTGTGTCTCTGTGTCACCACTATTTTTCCCTCAGTGTCCCGCGGGTGGGGGCAGCACTTGGCAGGTTGTTTTAGCGGAGCGCAGGCAAAAGGGCAGGGTGCATTCTACGCCATTAGAAATCAGGCAGGTTGCGGAGCCCCTTTAAGTTAACCTAGGGGGAACGCAAAGATTTTTGCTGTGAAATAAAGTAAAAGGAATTAAGTCTTGGGGAATGGATTTTAGAAATCAGCACCAAAAGTTGTACAGGCATATCAACTTACATGACTTTTACTCCTCTAGTTCCACCACAGCAGTAGCCTAAACATCGATGGTCACCGACTCCGCGGCGCACATTTTTACATACCCCCGCTCTGGGGGCCATAGTCTTACTACTACTGCATATTGTGAGAGACATCTCTACAGTTTTATCAAGATTGGAGTTGGTCAGCACTGGGGCACCTGACGTGGAATGACCCACCTGTAACTGTAACCTGTGTTAAGTGATCTATATAGGTGTGATTGGGTTGTCGTGTAGTGTGGCCAGAGCAAGGTGCAAGATGGATGGTAAATATATAAATACTGAGTGCAGCAGTGACCAAATCCGTCTGTAAATACTGCTGCCCAGTTTGAAATTAGTGTAACTTGTTGGTCGATTTATTTTGCCTATTTAAAAAATAAACTTAAAAAAAAAAATGAATAAAACATACGATACGGTACATTTATGGACACATCTACTTATATACATGAAATTAAAATGTCCTTTAAAAGTCCTGATATTTTATGCGCCCCATCTGAGCCCATGACGTGGCTCAGAGGGGATGGGACCTCCACCACCCTGCTAGCCAGAAGGGCCGCAGGGCTGTCCCATGTATTTTTTTTTGTTAATGCACTAAACGGTGAGCAGAGTTGGGGGCGGTATGAGAAATCGGTGATGGCTAGATGAGGAAGTGTCCTGGTGAGGACTGATCAATGAATATACTGCTGCATCGGCAGTGCGCCTTCTGTACCGTCTCAAGTGCTAGGCTTATCGTCCTACAACATCTTGAGCTGTGCTTTGCCTAAAAGCCATTATACACTGGAGCTTGGGCACCCTGCGGTTCTCCAGCTGCTGTGGAACCGAGTGCCCTAACACGCTGAGACTTACAAGTGTGTAAGATCTGGAGAGCCGTGCAGTACAATAGGACACCCAGAGCGTCCCAGCTGGGACTACAGGTTGCTGCCATATCTGGTTCCACATCAGCAGTATAAAAGGCTGCTCGGCGCCCTCCCCTGTTCGGCATAAGTCAGTTTGTGAAGCACAGACAGTGACAGACTATGATTGATCAATAACGGAAGGTTTCTTAAATAAAAATAATATTTTTTTAATGAATTGGGGAATATATGTCATTGGGTGTATTTGTAGTAATTATGTTTGTAGCAATAATGCACAGTGGTCTTCCTTGTACAGCAATCAAGTTTGCAGCTTTAGGGGGTCTCATTCATCGATTCGACAGCCTGCAAATCACTAAGGGGTTTGGAAGAGTCTTGCTCATTCCACAATGGACTAGCGATTTACGACCACACGCTGCAATATCCGGATTAATTCTCCAACATCACTTCAGATGTTGTAACGTGTGTATCCACAGATACAGTCAACTTTGTTAAAACAAAAACCACACTCTTCCCACTACACTTCTATTGCATAAAAACTGAACTGGACCACATCTATCCATCACAGTAAGATCTGGACTGGACCACATCTATCCATCACAGTAAGATCTGGACTGGACCACATCTATCCATCACAGTAAGATCTGGACTGGACCACATCTATCCATCACAGTAAGATCTGGACTGGACCACATCTATCCATCACAATAAGATCTGGACTGGACCACATCTATCCATCACAGTAAGATCTGGACTGGACCACATCTATCCATCACAGTAAGATCTGGACTGGACCACATCTATCCATCACAGTAAGATCTGGACTGGACCACATCTATCCATCACAGTAAGATCTGGACTGGACCACATCTATCCATCACAGTAAGATCTGGACTGGACCACATCTATCCATCACAATAAGATCTGGACTGGACCACATCTATCTATCATAGTAAGATCTGGACTGGACCACATCTATCCATCACAGTAAGATCTGGACTGGACAACAACTATCCATCACAATAAGATCTGGACTGGACCACATCTGTACATCACAATAAGATCTGGACTGGACCACATCTATCCATCACAGTAAGATCTGGACTGGACCACATCTATCCATCACAGTAAGATCTGGACTGGACCACATCTATCCATCACAGTAAGATCTGGACTGGACCACATCTATCCATCACAGTAAGATCTGGACTGGACCACATCTATCCATCACAGTAAGATCTGGACTGGACCACATCTATCCATCACAGTAAGATCTGGACTGGACCACATCTATCCATCACAGTAAGATCTGGACTGGACCACATCTATCCATCACAGTAAGATCTGGACTGGACCACAACTATCCATCACAATAAGATCTGGACTGGACCACATCTGTACATCACAATAAGATCTGGACTGGACCACAACTATCCATCACAATAAGATCTGGACTGGACCACATCTATCCATCACAGTAAGATCTGGACTGGACCACATCTATCCATCACAGTAAGATCTGGACTGGACCACATCTATCCATCACAGTAAGATCTGGACTGGACCACATCTATCCATCACAGTAAGATCTGGACTGGACCACATCTATCCATCACAGTAAGATCTGGACTGGACCACATCTATCCATCACAGTAAGATCTGGACTGGACCACATCTATCCATCACAGTAAGATCTGGACTGGACCACATCTATCCATCACAGTAAGATCTGGACTGGACCACATCTATCCATCACAGTAAGATCTGGACTGGACCACATCTATCCATCACAGTAAGATCTGGACTGGACCACATCTATCCATCACAGTAAGATCTGGACTGGACCACATCTATCCATCACAGTAAGATCTGGACTGGACCACATCTATCCATCACAATAAGATCTGGACTGGACCACATCTATCCATCACAATAAGATCTGGACTGGACCACATCTATCCATCACAGTAAGATCTGGACTGGACCACAACTATCCATCACAATAAGATCTGGACTGGACCACATCTGTACATCACAATAAGATCTGGACTGGACCACAACTATCCATCACAATAAGATCTGGACTGGACCACATCTGTACATCACAATAAGATCTCGCCTATTATAGTGAGCACCGACCCTTCTATCAGCAGTAACACTATATACCCAATACAAGTTACGCTATGAAGTCTTCTAGTCTTCATCCTAGCACCCTACACCAGCTACAACCCGTGCAGTTCCTCTTTACTACCTGGGGTGTCGCTCTCTGCTCTGGTGCTTCTAGTACACTATTCTGCATCTCAACAGTTGTCGCATCAGCTGAGTGGTGCTAGAAGCACCAGAACAGAGCGCGACACCCCAGGCAGGAAAGAGGAACTGCACAGGTCGCGACAGGTGAAGGGTGCTAAAATGAACACTAGTTATTTCTCATTTCCAGTAGTCCTGTGCCTAAGAGGATCCATTATTCTTCATTCTGCTTAAGGGAGGGGGGGGGGGGGTTCTGGACTCTTCCCAATCCTGTAAAGGCAGCAAAGTCTCCCACTGTATCCTCTACAATAACATTGGTTAAAAGATGGCGATTGCTAAGTGATCGGCTACAGGTATCGCCATTGTTTTCACTTGCAATTGCTAAACAGAGTCTCCGACAAGTGTAGCTCAACATATGACCAGGACAGTAAACACCTACTCACCTGCAGCAACCGCACTGGTTAAGGAGGTGATGACAGCGGGGACGTTGGGAGGCGGAGGGGCGTCTGCAAAAAGCTGGTGAGGCCTGTCGGCCTGGGACAGCGGGTTCTGCGCGGCCAGGAGCCTCTCTGCAGCGGACCCGTGCCTCTCGCCCTTGGAGTCCTTCTTGAAGGCGTAGGACACGGTGATCGGCCTGTTACATAAATACTGTCCGTTCATGGCCTCGATGGCTGCGTCGGAGGCATCAAAGCTGGCAAAGTTGATGAAAGCGTAGCCCTTGGAGTTCCCCGTGTCCGGATCTCGCATGATCTTGGGGGTTTGTAAGATAACCCCGAACGCGCTGAAGGTGTCGTATAAAAGCTTCTCATCAATCTCAGGGTCCAGGTTGCCGATGAATATATTTGCTCCGACATCCAAGTTCTTGTTGTGCGCTGAGGCTTTGTTTACCCGAATGGGCTTCCCGTATAATTTTATCATGTTCATAATCTTAATGGCATAATCCGCATCTTCCTCACTGAGGAACTCCACAAAGCCATAACCTGGAGGAGGGGAGCAACATGGTCAGTCCCTTATCAGCATCAGTACATTACTTCTACACATGGAAACCAGTCGCTGGTCGTACATCAGACTGTGGACTGAACAGACCAGACCTACTTTAATCCATACATTTTATTTCATGTTTTGATGTTAAGCCCCATCCCTTTAACTAACAAAATGGCAGGGGGTCTGCCGCCTCTCTGTAGGTACCTGGATAACGGGGCCGATGTATGTTAAGTACTCCGCTAGCTTGTGTTGGTAAATGGCATGACTTCTCTCTGCGCAGGCCGCCATGTGCCCTCATGTAGACTTGCGCGATTCTGACGCCTCTAGGACAGGCAGACTACAGAAAGGGGCAAGTTAGTGCAATTGCGAACACATGCAGATGGTACACAGGCGCACATATATGCCAGAGAAGGGCGTACTATCCGCGGACGGTCACGGGCAGGAGCATAAAGCAGAAGATGACCCAAGTCCCAAGTACTTGCAAAGAGCGCTGTGATTAGAGGGTTGCAAGTGCTCCGCTGGCACAGACTGGTGACCTCTTCCTCGCTCTGGCATACATTAAGCCTTTGTGATGGTGTTTAAGCAAATGTTTTATTTTTCTTCTCGTGTATGAGATGGGAAGTAGTACGTGATATATTAGAGAACTATTCAATATGTAATTGAAGCCTTTTAGCGAATGCCTTTGTTTCAAACAAATTAAATGTCATGGGTGCAAGTTAAGTCTTATGTGTATGTGATATATATGCCAGGCGCACATCCTACTGCTGCTGACCGCCACCAAAAGATAGTTCCCACTGTACATGTGGTCACAAATGTACACAACTCAATGTTGTTCCAGAGCAGGGGTCCAGTCACTGGGCTGAGCAGGGACCCTACAGGCAGGACCGCTGGTTTAGCTAGTTGGGGGAATCTGGCGCTTAACTTTACAACATGCCGGAGTTCTACTGTAAAGAATGTGAGAAAGGGCTGCAATAGGGCTAATAGTGGTCTCTACTATGTAAAAAAAGTTGAAAGGCAAAAATCATGTCCTTTTAAACCAGGGCTCGACAAATTTTTGTAAAATCTAGGAGCCATCTTAAAAGTTTAGGTGCCAGACCATCGTCCATTACCAAAATTGAAAGCTTGTATAGACCACCACACATGCCCTTTAGTGCCCCTCAACCTAGTAGTAAGCCCCCTGTAATAGTGCCCCCAGTAACAAGCCCCCTGTAATAGTGCCCCCAGTAACAAGCCCCCTGTAATAGTGCCCCCAGTAACAAGCCCCCTGTAATAGTGCCCCCAGTAACAAGCCCCCTGTAATAGTGCCCCCAGTAACAAGCCCCCTGTAATAGTGCCCCCAGTAATAGTGCCCCCAGTAATAGAGCCCCCAGTAAGAGCCCCCAGTAATAGAGCCCCCAGTAGTAAGCCCAATGTAATAGTGCCCCCAGTAGTAAGCCCCCTGTAATAGTGCCCCCAGCAGCAAGTCCCCTGTAATAGTGCCCCCAGCAGCAAGTCCCCTGTAAAAGTGCCCCCAGCAGCAAGTCCCCTGTAAAAGTGCCCCCAGCAGCAAGTCCCCTTTAATAGTGCCCCCAGTAGTGAGGCCCCTTTAATAGTGCCCCCATTGAGCACCCCCCCCAGCCCCCCAGGCAAGCCCGCCCCATCGCACCCGCACTGTGCAGTTATTCCCCCCCCCACACTGACACATTACTGGGGGGGCACAATGATACCAGAGTGAATTGACACATTACTGGGGGGGGCACAATGATCCCAGAGAGAATCCCCATTGGCGGTGGCCATACCCTGCACGGCGGCAATCCAGGGCCATGCATAGAGGCTCTTACCAGAGCGCAGAGCAGTTTATTACACTGTAGCTTGTGATAGAAGGGTGGGCTCCGGGATTGCTTACAGTAATAATTACAGCACCGCTAAAGAAATCCCAGAGCCCACCCTTCTATCACAAACTCTTACCGGAGCTCTGTGCAGCCAGCCAGACGGATAAGGGAGCAGGTTTCGCTGTAGGCGGAGGAGCCAGAAAGCCGGGACGTATGATTGAGTAGGTGTCGCCGGGTATCGCCGCAGGCGGAGAAGCCAGACAGCCGGGACGGAGGGTGAGTCAGTCAGCGCATGTATGATATGGCCGCCCAGGAACCTCCGCTGGGGAACTACTTCCTGGGATCCTAAATGGCCGCCCACGAACCTCCGCTGGGGAACTGTTTCCTGGGATCATCCCTCCCTGAGATCTGGTCGCCAGGCAACAAAATCTAGTTGACCTGGCCCCCGGGATATGTCGAGCCCTGTTTTAAACAGATTATATTTTTGCATTCTCTATTAGAATTGGACAACTTCTCCACTGTATCTCTCTCCAAGCAAGGTTTGATACATCTCCCCCTTAGACACAATAACAAGTACTACAGATATATTACTTAGAGGACACCCATTCAGGCAGATACTTAGAGCGTGTATAGGTACAGGGGTATTAAGGCCATGGCTGAATATATGTCCGGAAACTCCTGAATAAAAGGACAATGTTACTAAAAGTTATTGAATTCTCAGGGGGGTTAATCAATTAGCTGCAGGGTTCACCCCACGATTGCTGTCAAAAATCCCTGCGACGTGGGGAAAGGCTATTCAATTACATAGCCTTTTACACACACACCAAAGAATCGGAATTCAGGGGCGGAAAACCACTGATTCCGTGTAAACTATGGAATCAATGGGATTTTTCCCCATGCTCGAACCAGATTTTGTTTTTTTCTGTGGACGTTACCTTGCAGCTCCATGAGTTGTAAGGTTCAGTCCGACTGCGGGGACTCACACGCGGGGTAATCCCTGCTAACTGAATTGCTCAGCTGTGGCACTTAGCCACAGGGTAAATGGCGCGGCTAATTAAATAACCCCCCTACGCCTCAGGGTAGTGGTACAATCTTCTCACCTTGGTGCTGCCCGGTGATCCTGTCTTTGGGCATGTGTGTATTCACTACCGGCCCGGCTTGTAAGAAAAGCTCCCACAGCAGCGGCTCGCTGACTTTCTCATCCAGACCTCCGACGTAGACTGTGGCATCTAGGAATGAACAGGGAAAGCCAACTATAACACAGGTAGAGCAGTGATAGGCATCCTGACACATTGCAGGGGTGACCCTCTAACCTTCCAAATGGCCACAAAGTACTCTTACCCCCAGTAGAACATTAATACATTTAATACAAGAGAACTATATATAATAACAGCAGCAGGTCTTTTAAACGTGCATTACAAGCTTGTCTAACAGACCTGCAAACAAATAAGACAACACTATAGGGAGGCGCTGGGGCTGCAAGTAAATGCCTGCAGGGCCACCTGGTACCTATCATTGATAAAGCCACCACCAATATAGACGTGGGTTAAAGGTCATAAGCTAAAATATGAACTTCAAAAGGGCCGTTTGGGTAGCAATGTATTTTTTGTCGTTGACGCATCAATTGTCGGCATATAATGAGGGTCCAATAGGTCTCTGTCAGGGGTCTGTCAGATGCTGAATGCCAAAGCTGCTCCTTGGTCCACTCTGCCCCTGTATGACAAACTATCACAGCGCAATTTCAGATTAAACTGTTCCCAGTAGCCAAGGCTGGTATTAAAAGATTCACCTGAGCTATGGGGTTATCTGGCAGGGAACACACATCCTGCTACCTCAGTGGGCGTAAGAGGTTGGGCAACAATTAATCCAGGTGGAGCTTAATGGAATAGAGATAAATATATCCATATCTAGTGTTCATTCTAGGTCCGGCGCTGGAGCTAGTAAGGGGCACTCCTTTGTGCGCCACCTGAAAAGAGGGCGTGTCTAAGACGCGCCCCATTTCCATCATTCTTGGGGGTGTGCCCAGCACTTACAGACATGCAGGGTTGCCCCCTGGTGCTACTATGTCAGTGAATAGATGCTGGGCCTTTTTGAACATACAATTCTACATGGCCAAAAGTTTTCACCATCTCTGAGCCGGTGAGAAGTGCAAAACCCCTATTTTCGGCTAACAATGTCAGGACTTGGTCCAGAACACCTTGGAGACCCTCCTTAATGACTAATTAGGCAAAAATATTTTTTTTTATCAGCTAACGGCCAATAATAAGCGCCATTAAAGCCAGCCACACCGGGGCTGCAGTGATCGGGCTTTTCCGGCGTTGTACTGCAGTGGACGCTTGGAAATTATGTCATCTCCAATCACCACTCAAGTCAGCCAATCGGGTACGATGACCCGGATTGCGACGTTTACATTGCAGTGTGCCACGGGATTGACAAGAGTTGGATCCCAGGACCCGAGTGGATCAGTTTGACGTGAACGTGCATCAACCCGGGATTTTCAGATCGGTGTAAAGGGGTATAATACACCTATTACCCTATCTTAGTTTATCTTTTTATGGGGTTCAGGCAGATTTCCCCATTTTCACCTGCACTTTTTGCTGCCAACGCCATGGAAATTTTTGGCCCGAATCCTGCATTGCGTCTTTTGTAATAGAATTGCGTTAAAAGTGACACATTCGGGAGAACAGTGCGCAAAGTTTTAGCTCCTAATTGGATACGACCCTTGGCGTGCAGCGATACGTTACGTTTACTGCTGGCGCCGGGATGAATCGCTGTGCGCATGCACGCCCAGCGAAAGCGCATTTGTTACCTGTCTCCGGTAACATTAGGCTGCTGGCAAAACCACCGGACTGGTAAATGATGGTAATACTGGTGCTATAATAGCGTCACAGCGAGAGTAAAATAATTACACTGCACAATGATTACTACATAGAGCCCAGTGTATGACTTGTCCCACATAACTGTATTACTGGTGAGTCCATGCCATGCAGAGTGTGCTGGGAGTTGTAGTCCTTATGACTGGGGCACAGGGGAAGGCTGCCTTATGACACCAAGCTGCATCTGGGTGACATATCCCAAGCTGGAGCGCTCTGTCCCCATCAGGAAGGAGGGCAAGGCTGCAACCTGTTTTAGAACTACAAGTCCCAGCGTGCAAGACCACGGCTAGAAGCAGAGCATGCTGGGACTTGTAGCTCCACAGCGGACAGAAAGTCCCCGGGTGCAGGGTATACAACCCTCGCCCATCACATGCCGCCTGCCCCGCCACTCCCCGGTACACGGCGTTATATCACCGGCTTTCTCACCCTGATTCCGCTCGGAGATCGGGCCCGCCGCCATCTTCTCTCACCTCGCGCTTTCCGGCAGCTTCCGTTACCTCACTTCCGCCCTTCCCTCCTCCTACACTGGTCACTCACTTCCGCCCTTCGAACCCCGACACACCGCCCACTCACTTCCGCCCGTCTCTCCTGCCACACTGCTCACTCACTTCCGCCCGTCTCTCCTGCCACACTGCTCACTCACTTCCGCCCTTCTCTCCTGCCACACTGCTCACTCACTTCCGCCCGTCTCTCCTGCCGCCCTTCCAGACTGTTTCCCCCTTCCACTCCGCCCCTCCCTCCAAAAAGAACTTTATTAACGCGCTCCACCTCGCACACTGTGGAACAGTCCGAACGTGCGAACCACGGTGACCGACAGCCGTAAGATGGGAAACTACAATTCCCAAGCATGACCTTGCCATTTCCCCAGAAATCTCGTGTCTCGCGTGATTTAGATGCCATGTAAGAGTCCCGCCCCCCCCCTGCCGCGTGGTCATTTGGTTATGTTACTGGTTACCCCGACTGGCAGCAATTTCTCTCATGGGTCGCAGGGGGAGGGGAGTGTGTCATGTAGTTGTGGTGAAATAGTTCCCATTAATGCTGGAATCATTGTCATTGTGTAATGTGTGTGTCAGACACACTAGCAGCACCTGAACCCCAGTGCTGACAGGCTCCTGTAGGAACACTAAGCTCACACGTGTTATACACCCAGCAGCATTAATTGTCCCTTGTGTATGAGGGCAGAGACTGTGATTGTCTCCCAGCTTACTTGTCCAAAAGATACTGTGCTGGGGTATGGGTAACAGAGTGTGCACCCTGAAATTTGTGTATATTTTAGTACAATACTAAGTTCCTGTCCTAAACAGCAGGGATAGATGGCTCTCATCCAAAAAGTAACTCTCTACCAAATAATCAATATTTATTCCAGTGTACCTGGCAGTGTAAATACAAGTCTTTGCTAAAATACACAAGAACAGCTGGTATAGACAGTAATATGTAGACTAATGTATTTTGATAGTTCCTGCTCCTTGTCTACCACAATATCCTATTGCTCCGTCAACCATTTTGCTCTTCAAAAAGTCCTCGGGGAGATGGCTAAACGTGTGAGGGTGCACACTATAGGACTTGAAGGTTGATGTGTGCTGGAGAGAGCCTACATTTTTACGGTTCACTAAATTATACTAGATTGAAAAATAAATATATAATTAGAGAGGCGTCATAGAAGGGCACAATTTTTATTTAATGAAATAGTGCATTCTGGCTGCAGACGTAAAGCACCTGGTCACTTTGCCATTTAAAGGAAAACGCCTACATGTAATTATTAACACCTGCAGGGACAGGTGCTCCGCAAGAACCCACCTACACTGTGCTCAGGACTTCAGCAACAAGCGCGGTATACAGACCACACAGGCACAGCAAATATTGCCTCTGAAGCTCTCACAGAAAGTCAGGCAAAGTAGAACCCATAAGCTATAATATTCCAACACCAATTTCAAGTACTATAAGTTTGAGGGCTCAAAATCCAGAATGGCTCAAAATCCAGAGCTTTGTACATTTGGCACCATTGCTTCCCCCTAAGAAAGCAAAGACCTGTGCAGCCAGGTTTTGGACTTTGAATAACCAGAGCAGATATCAGACATATCTGCAACAAAACCTCCTTTACACTTTGGGTAGATCATTTAAATTTGGGGCTATACAGCAAATATGTGAGTCAGAGAATATGCCGCATAAAGTTAATATCCTGCCTATAGAGTGAGAGCAATTGAGCACATACATATATAGCGTGCCCACAGCCAAACTCATTTTCTAGACAGTGATCAGGATTTGATTGCGTCTCCCTGACTCCAATTGCAAATGCAGGGAGAGGGGCACTGAGAGCAGCCCGTCCTTGCAATGTCCTCAGACTAAAGAGACCACATCTAGAACTTTTGAATTCACGTGCCTGGCCTCCTGCTCAAAAGCAGTTTACATAACACGCATGCCTGGAGAACACTGCTTTGAGAGCGTTCTGGAGCAACCCTCAACCTGTTAATTTTTTTCTACATGTAACCCATAAGCTACAGCAGCACCACACCATGCCACGAGCTGAGGATCCCAAGCTCCAGAAGACATCATATTCTGATATCGTGATATACAGAAAGTCCCATCACACATTTGTTGAGTTTTTCACAATACTAGGTATAAAATTAAAATAATTACCCCAATTGTCACGATATCATTTCCATATGAATTTATGTAAGTGGGTATAACCACAGATACCATCAAATGTACTACATAGCAAAAAAGGAAGAGCAACAACTCTGTCACCTCATCAGCCCAGCACTATAGGCACTGCTGCTGTTCACGTCACAGCAAACTTTATTTACAACACGCCTAAAAAAAATCCACGGCCGGAGCAATGAAGAGGAGACTGCAGCAACGCCAGTCTAAGGTGCCAAAATCGTTCCAGGTAATAATCGGTATGGTCTTTTCGTTCATACATTACCTTACACATCGGCGCACTATATTGTTGATAGGAGTGTCGGTAATGAAGGGCGCATAGGCTTCTTTCCCACAAAGCATATTGTTCTGTTCTCCCCCTCTCTTGGTAGGGCCAACAAATTAAATTGACTGGCCTCCTCCTATTCTCACGTTACTAAAATTATCACCCTGACATTTTACTATATGTCTACAGAGAGGATGTATCGTATTTTTGAACATATTTCTTCTGTGCTCCATGAATCTAATTTAATGACCCACATACTGGTAGCAGCACCCATAGTCTATCACCTATCCAACATATGCTAATCTACAATTTAAAAAAATCTTAGTGTAGTTTTCTTTGGAAACATGATCTGAGTGTTTTTGTTTTTTACTCCATTTTCTGCAGATTCACATGTGGTGCAGCCATTCTTACAGCATTTAAAGAAACCTTTAGGTTTTTCAGGTAACCACGAGATATGGTATTTAGTGGAGCTTGTTCTCTCTTAAATTCAATTCAATTCAGCTTTGATTTTCAGTATGAATACAGACCGTGAAAGCGAGGCCTCACGATTATTCTGACTTTTTGGGTTTTTTAAGCAGGAGGTGTCAGAAAAGTTACCTGAATTGAATTGAATTAAAGTGTCTCTTGCCAATTTTAGCTTCAAATTCTGTGAGCGTCTAAAGACCACATTATCTTTACCTTCTAACGTAGGGCCAAGTACATTATCTAATCCTTCAAATAATTATTTTGATCTCATGAGCATAATACTTATACTGTGTCATGGATACTGTAGATTTATCTTTTAATTCTATAAAGGTTTATTTTTTTCTTAATAATAGTTCTTCCCTTATTTTTCCTGTCAACAGTGACGCTAGCTACTTCCTTAGAGCCATTATCTAGGATTTCTTTAGGATACCCTTGCTCAATAAAGGACTGGTAAAATGAGAGAACCTGCTTTTCTTATACTTCAGGTTTTGGACAGTTACATTTAATCCTAACAAACTGCCCCTTAGGTACATTTTCACGGTATTTCTTTAAATGGCTACTGGTAAAATTTAGGTAACTGTTTCACCCATCTCTTTCACATATATCTGAGTGATTATCTACCCTTCCCCTGCCCAAAGTGCAATAACCAAACAATTTAGAGTAGGTGCTAGTGAAACATAACCTATATGTGTTACAATGAACACTTTCCGTGAATTAAATGCGATTCAAGTTTCCCGTCCCAAATAATATATCTATCTTACAGCACCAGGTTTGCCCCATATTGCTCACCCCATATATGTTCCTCTTCAAAACGGCCCATATACAGGTTAGCAAAATTCAGAGCAGACCTAGTTCCCATAGTGGTACTAAGTGTCTGTAAATAAAATTAGGTGTCAAATGTGAAATTATTGTGCTATAAAATAAACTTGATACAATTTTTTACAAAATTACGTGTTATCTCATGTTGTTTTTATTTATATTTAGATGGTACTCAACTACTCTTAATCCACCTTCATCTATACTGATATTATGAGAACGTTATGGCTGTCTGTTCCAAGTTGGTGCAAAAACTATTGAACCGATCTTCGTGAAAATGCATAATTTTGTAGTGGAAACTCCTAGAAATAAAATGCACTTTGTTTCATCTCAATCTGTCAAGTTAAAGCTGGGCAATAACAAATACACATTTATTGACACCATCAATGCAAGAGAAAGGTGTGGAACCATGCACGCGACCGGTAAGGGATGGGTGGAGAGGTGCTTTGGTCCCGTGTTTACTTAAATAGGATAGGCTACATAATCAGTCTGTGCACAGGGCACACAGTGACATTGGTGTGAGTGGTGGGTGAAGGAGCTGCTGCCACCAGTCTGTATAGCGATGCTTGTCATGTGAGCCCTTTCCACGACGAGGCTCCTACACAAAGCAATACAACTAGAACATCTCAGATAAAAAAAAGTTGGCAGAAGTGACTTCATCGTGGGCAAAACCGTAGGCAACAGCTGGTGTGGAATATTTTTTAGTACAGTGACTCTACGTCACAAATAACAAAAATAATTGGGTTTCCAATCCACGTCACTTATTAGTCCTAAAAAATGTGAGGTATCATAAATAAAAGATTTTAGTTTTTGTACATGATCTTGTAAAATGTATTAACATAATCTAAAACATTTTTTGTGAGTGACCCCACACCTAAATTAATAGACCCATCCGTGGTGCAGTCATTGATTTGTGAAGTTTGATTTAAAAAATTAAACGTGGGAATAACTTGGTGTAAATTAATCAAAAGTTTGTGTACATCTTTGGTGATCACACCATCTGCAAAGGCTGTATCCAGCAGATCACTGAGGGCTACTTGGAACAAAGGTGTGGGATTGCCAGACATCCATAAATAGAACTTATAATTTTTGAGCTGTTGCTTTGGTTCATCAAGATAATAATATGTATTTAATATGACAAATCCCCCACCTTTGTCCACAGGTTTTATTATAATGTTGGGCTCGGATCTCAATTCTTTTATTGCCCTACGTTCATCCCAAAATAGATTGTCCCTTAGTATCTTTTTCTGCTGTGCCACATAATATTCTAACGCTCTCTAATGTTGATTTATAGAAGCTTTCTATGAACCGTCCTCTGAATTGAATGGGATAAAAGTCTGAATTATCCCATAAAACAGTTTTTTATTATCTTTAAGGCATATTTTATTATCAAATATTTGTTCAAAACACACTTAAAACTAGGACATATTTGTTTAGGTCCATAAAAAGATTAAACATATTGGGCTTAGAGGCTGGTGCAAACTTCATATTTTTTCCCAAAAGTTTTAATTCAGCTGCATTCAGTTTTTTCAAATGATAATTTATACATCCCTTTATGTGAATTTTTGTTGGGATTTCCTTTGACCACCTCTTGTTCCTCTCCTTTCTCCCCTGTTTGGGGGCCCAGATTATTCTTAAACCGGTTTTTTTTTTTTTGGACATTATTCCTGTGATGGTGACTTTCCCCTTAAAAGCTCCTCCTAGGGTGACACTCACTCCCTCTAAAATTTCTATTACTCCGCCAAATTGGTACGAATTGGCCATCATGTCTAGAATCTTCTCTCGAAAGCTCAAATCTCCAATTCTCTTTTATAATTCAATTTAAATTGTATTTTAAGAGTGATTTTAAGAGGCAGTGTATAGTAATGTACTTACTCTGGGTGTAGTGGTGTCCCTGTCAGCTGCACCCCATAATAAATAATAATTGCAAAAAAATAAAAAAAAATTTCAGATGTCTAAAAAAAAATCTCCAGTCCTTTATAATTCAATTTAAAATGTATTTCAAGAGTGTGTGATTTTGAGATATAGTGTATCTTAATGTCCTGTACTTACTCTGGGTGTGGTGGTGTCCTTGTCAGCTGCACCCAAAACTTATAATTGCAAAAAAAACCCTTTCTTTTTTCTGATGTCCTCTTTTAAAACAAATCTCCAGTCTTATATTATAATCCAATTTAAATTGTATGTTAAGAGTGTGATTTTCAGAGGCAGTGTATATACTGTACTTACTCACATTGTGGTCTCCTTATCAGCAGAACTCAAAATAATAAACAAAAATCTCAAGTCTTCTTTTATAAATTAATTTAAATAATATTTTAAGAGTATGTGATTTTGAGAGGCAGTGTATATATTACTGTACTTACTCTGGGTGTAGTGGTGTCTCCATCTGCTGCATCAAAAAATTATAATTGCAAAATGCTTTTTTCTTCCAGTGTAAAAAACAAACAAAACATGGATCAGTCGATAGAAAATAGAAGCAATCCAGCACTAATTCTGGCAGTCATGGTACACCAACATCTACTTTTAAAGAAGTTCAAGGGGTAAGAAGATATCCAAATCTACACAATATTTGACAAATGTTAGGAAAAAAAATATCACTTTTAACTGACCTCTTAATTAGCGATCGGAGGTAGTCCTGTATCCAATTTGCTAAGGCTAACAGACTCCTCCCCTATTCAGGCTATGTTAGCATTAGATCTGTCGCCAATAATCGCCATCAATGCATTTTAGCAGATTAGTTGACGTCCACGCAACCAAATTCAATCTCGATTCTACTTTACCAGAACAGCAATTCTTTACGTGTACCAGGGATGTTAAACAAAAAGTTATGATTTGCTTAAAAAATGCCATTGTACCGACTATCCACTTAAGTATAGATTTGTGGACAAGTGGTCCTGGTCAAATTAAAGATTACCTGACTGACAGCCCATTGGGTGAGTGTATTACCTTCGGCAGCAGCAGTACTTATCACACAACACCAGCTCATTCATAGGCAGGCTAATCTCTGTATCAATGGCTTTACTAAGAGGCATACTAGTGTCAAACTGTTTAAAAAATTCAGGGAAGTGATAGCAAAATGGTTTACCTCACTAAGACTCGCTTCGGGATTTGTCATTGCCAATAATGCAAATGACATTGTACTAGCATTACAACTGGGTGAATTTGAACACATACCATGTTTTGCACACACAGTAAACTTGGTGGTTCAGAATTTCTGTAAAAATGACAGGTCCATGCAGGACTGAAGCAAGAGACAGTGACTAGGTGGAATTTCCACCCTTTATATGCTTCAACAACTGGAGAAACAGCAACAAGTCATTCAAACGTACACCGCAAGCATGTTACCTTAGTCCAACACAGTAGAGAATACTCTTGGTTTTATGTAAACTACTTAAACCATTTGAAATTGTAACCAATGAAGTGAGTTCAGACACTGCCAGCCTAAGTCAGGTCATACCCTTAATTAAACTGGAAAAAGCAGCTAGAGAAGCTGAAGGATGTGATGAAACTGAAATATGACAAAAGGGCACCGATAATAGGACAGCGTGTTTCAATGTTTTAAGAACCACTTTGTGTAACACTCTCATACCTGTATAAAATAAGCTAATAATCATAGCAAATATTTTGGACCCCTATGTGTAATAAGAGTGCATTAAATAAATATTACAAGCACCTGGCAGCGAAGCCTTATATTCCCCCGCCACCAGCCAGTACTGTCCTTTTAGTGGAAAATCTTAGCCTATGAGGTTTGAGCTTATCATGACAAACTCCACACTTGCAAGGGATCATCCATATGACAGAAGAATAAATAATTATACTGTCTGTAAATGTGTGCTTAAAATAAATTGCAGACATTTGGCATTACCCTGTTCCATTAACAATGAAAATATGGTATATATGTTTTATTATAAATAGCTTGCTTTAATAAGCTTTTACATCACTACAAAAATATACATGTAATATAAAAAACATTAGATGAATGTACGCGTCATTTCACATCAAAGGAATCGGCATACAGGAACACATGCAGAGCAAAGCAATCAGAATCATAGTACAATGACAAATTCATGTGATAAATGTATGGACGTATTTCTCACAGAGAAAAGAAACGGCAGTACCACCGTAAGCATCATAGGCAGCGAGGGGGTCTTAGAAGGATGTTACAGGGGAGAGAACCAGCGCAGAATCTTGATCCTGAATATTTGCCTATATTACTTTAGAGGTTTGTTGGAAATGAGTGCTTTAAGAAACAATGGGCTGAGTTGTTGACACTAAGGGGTATATTTACTAAAGTGCAGGTTTTTAGAAGTGTAGTTGTTGCCCATAGCAACCAATCAGATTATACTTATTTATCTAGAACCTTCTAAAAGATACTAACTAGAATCTGATTGGTTGCTATGGGCAACAACTACACTATTAAAAACCCGCACTTTAGTAAATATACCCCTAACAATTTGTCTCAAAAATCCAAATCACAGGTTCATCGCCTTAGGACCAGTCTTTTTTAAGACTGCAATCTAGGGGTCCAAAACAATATAAACGAGGAACGAGTGACATCTCCGTGACACAAAATGGCCGATGTGGATTTGGGAGTAAAATGGCCGTACATTACTTAATAGAAATGTGCCCAGGAACATAGTGTATAGCTGTACACATCTTGAGATATATGTGCCTGGTTTACTAATAGTTATCATCAGTGAGTATTTTCACCTCATCTATGCTAGCTGCAGAATATGCGCCTCTTTACTGCATAAACGCACATCATTGTTAGCCGGCATGGGTTGTGAGTGAACTTGCCCTTAATGCTTTGCTTGCCTGAGAATATCCATTCCCGTTCCCCCTCTGTTTATAAGGTTTGATATTGTGTAGGCAAAATGCATTCTGGTCTGCCTAGCCGTATATACGGGCATTGGTCTTCTGAACATGCGCAGTGCAAATACAGGCAAAATTCGCTCTGCAAAGTGATCTACATTGAACTCTGCATCAGCCCTAAAATGATTTCAGCCTAAGTAGTGTCACTAGTTCCTAATCCATTGATACAGCTGCACCTCATGAATATTGGCTCTAGCCGCAAGATGGCTGCCTCCGTCATGAGCGGGAAATGGGCCTACTTAAGTGGTGTGAGACTAAGTTTCTGCTTTGTCTTGTGCCAGGCAGACTAATACAAGCTGATGGCAGGTGGTTGGTTACAGCACGTTTGTCCTGCATCAGTTATTATTGATGAAATCAATACATTCATAGAACAGACATTTCAGATGTACTTAATAAATGCAGACAACAAAGGAAAGGGAGGCCCGGCTGATGAGCTCACACTCTATTCGGAAATAGGAAGCGATGAGGGAGAAGGCTATTTAGAAATGGTTGACCTTTTGTAGTATTGGTACCATTTTATGAAATAAGCTGTGACGTGGTCCAACCATTAGCAAAGCAGCACTGATGCGGAATATGGTTTTATTTATTAGAGCACAAAGGGGATCGAATATCCCAATTGTTATGTTATGAAAGGACCTTAACAGTCGCCATTCAGGGCATCCGATACATGAAAATACAAATGCTTCAAATTTTGATTTGAATCTGTTTCATGAAGAATTTTTCATTAACGTGTTTTTTTTTCACACATAAAATGAAGTACATTTAATAAAAGACAGGCCCAATGAAAATCAAATGCAAATAATAATTTAGTCTACATTTGATTATTTGAATTCAATTTTCAAAGATAGAATCTATACATAGTATAAAATAAAGTCCCTGGTAGGCGTCTGTCTGTGTGTTCGGGCTAATCTCGGGAACCACTGGACGGATCTTGATGCGGTTGTCACTATTCTATAGAGCATGTGTGGAGGAAGGTTTAGGTGTATGTAACATTAATGTATGATAATAGGGAGCCGGGCAGTGATGATATTAGTGATGTAGCTGTCACTAGTGTATAGAGCATGTGTGGAGGAAGGATTAGGTGTATGTAACAGTAATGTATGACACAAGGGAGCAGGGCAGTGATGATATTAGTGATGTAGGTGTCACTAGTGTATAGAGCATGTGTGGAGGAAGGTTTAGGTGTATGTAACATTAATGTATGACAATAGGGAGCAGGGCAGTGATGATATTAGTGATGTAGCTGTCACTAGTGTATAATAGCATGTGTGGAGGAAGGATTAGGTGTATGACAGTAATGTATGACAATAGGGAGCAGGGCAGTGATGATATTAGTGATGTAGGTGTCACTATTCTATAGAGCATGTGTGGAGGAAGGATTAGGTGTATGTAACATTAATGTATGATAAAAGGATACTGAGCAGTGACGATTTTAGTGAAACAAGTCAATGATGAAACGGACATCGGAGCACATTCTTGGCTTACGCTGCCTAAACCGTTACAGATTTATCATAACGATGGCCTTTATTTTATACCATGTAGACATTGATTCGTATTATCCGATTTCTCCAGAAAAATTGATGTAAGCCCTGTTTACTGATACAAAATGTCAGTTTTACCTTTTTTTTACCATCCCTATTTCATTTATGTGAAAAACGATTCATTTCAGTCCAGGTCCCGTTAAGAGTCTGCATTGGCATAACAATAAATAAAGCACAGGGACAGACACCTAACGTGGCTGGAGTTGACCTAATTGTAGACTGTTTTGCTCATGAACAACTTAACGTGGCCCTTTTGCGTATCACGTCATAACTGTAAGTCACGGTAAACCAACCTATTTGTTTATGTACTTTGTAAGGCGCTGCGGAACACTTGTGGCGCCATGTTACTAACCAATAATAATAATAACTAAATCTTTTTGTGTTAATGTCAAGAGGGAAAACAACTAATGGACAATCTTATAAGACCTTGGTTAAAAAAAGATTATCGCCATACATTCAAAATTGATCCCGCGCGAAGCTGGGGCGGGTCGCTAATGATGTAAGGTATTACCCCTGTCCCAGTCACGGTGCACATATGGTGAAAGATGGCGCTCTAGTGTTACATGCAAGGCACATCATAATGAAGCACTTAATGTATAATTAATTAATGTATAATGGATTTCCACCTTAAATTACTGCAATGTGTCTCCATTGTTTTATGGAAGCCCTTCTGCTTTTTATTTAAAAACGACCAAAACAGTATTGTTGGGCGACCATTTTATTTTCTCACAGGTTATATAAAATGGTGGTTGGATATGTGCAGTGTAAAATTAGGTTGCCATGGCAACCCTAATGGTGTTCTGTAGATAAGGCACCATGCTCTGGTTTAATAAGACTGAATGACAGTCACCTCACCAGATCCGGAAAAAATAATTTGGGTAATGTATTCCTGTAAAGAATCATAAATAAATAAAAATGGTGCACTTAAATGGCTAACGATGCGTAATACAGCTATTTTTAAAGATCATTTACAATTTAGGAAGAGAAATCTGTATTATTTAAATGAGATGGAAATAACAATAGTTCAGTGGTCAGACTGGGCCCATTGCAATATGCAGCTTTCAGCCTGTACGGTCTGCACTAGATGCCCTCCTAGGCTTATTGCAGCGCCTGATCAATGGGCAAACAGAGGCCTGTATTCTCACCGCTCCGAGACATGTTCATACTAATTATTTATTAGCTAGATCAGTGGTGCTCAGTGTGTCATTATTGTATTATCCCAAGTGCCAGTGTGCCATTATTGTGTTATCCCAAGTGCTAGTGTGTCATTGTGTCATCCCAAGTGCTAGGGTGCCATTATTGTGTCATCCCAAGTGTCAGTGTGCCATTATTGTTTTATCCCAAGTGTCAGTGTGCCATTATTGTGTCATCCCAAGTGCCAGTGTGCCATTATTGTTTTATCCCAAGTGTCAGTGTGCCATTATTGTGTCATCCCAAGTGCCAGTGTGCCATTATTGTCATCCCAAGTATCAATGTGCCATTATTGTTTTATCCCAAGTGTCAGTGTGCCATTATTGTGTTATCCCAAGTGCTAGTGTGTCATTGTGTCATCCCAAGTGCTAGGGTGCCATTATTGTGTCATCCCAAGTGTCAGTGTGCCATTATTGTTTTATCCCAAGTGTCAGTGTGCCATTATTGTGTCATCCCAAGTGCCAGTGTGCCATTATTGTCATCCCAAGTATCAATGTGCCATTATTGTTTTATCCCAAGTGTCAGTGTGCCATTATTGTGTCATCCCAAGTGTCAGTGTGCCATTATTGTGTCATCCCAAGTGTCAGTGTGCCATTGTTGTGTTATCCCAAGTATCAGCGTGCCATTATTGTGTCATCCCAAGTGTCAGTGTGCCATTATTGTGTTATTCCAAGTGTCAGTGTGCCATTATTGTGTCATTCCAAGTATCAGTGTGCCATTGTTGTGTTATTCCAAGTGTCAGTGTACCATTGTTGTGTTATTCCAAGTGTCATTGTGCCATTGTTGTGTTATTCCAAGTGTCATTGTGTCATTATTGTGTTATCCCAAGTATCAGTGTGCCATTATTGTGTTATTCCAAGTGTCAGTGTGCCATTGTTGTGTTATTCCAAGTGTCAGTGTGCCATTGTTGTGTTATTCCAAGTGTCAGTGTGTCATTATTGTGTTATCCTAAGTGTCAGTATGTCATTATTGTGTTATCCTAAGTGTCAGTGTGTCATTGTTCTAGGATCATTAGTGTCAGTGTGTCATTGTTCTGGGACCACTAGTGTCAGAGTCCCATTGTTCTGGGACCCCAAGTGTCAGTGTGCCATTGTTCTGGGACCCCAAGTGCCAGTGTGCCATTTTTCTGGGACCATTAGTGTCAGTGTGCCATTGTTCTGGGACCATTAGTGTCAGTGTGCCGTTGTTCTGGGACCATTAGTGTCAGTGTGCCATTGTTCTGGGACCATTAGTGTCAGTATGCCATTGTTTTGGGACCATTAGTGTCAGTGTGCCATTGTTCTGGGACCATTAGTGTCAGTGTGCCATTGTTCTGGGACCATTAGTGTCAGTGTGCCGTTGTTCTAGGATCCCAAGTGTCAATGTTCTATGACTACTAGTGTCAGTGTGCCATTGTTCTGGGACCATAGTGTCAGAGTGCCATTGTTCTAGAACCCCAAGTGTCAGTGTTCTGTGGCTATTAGTGTCAGTGTTCCAGGACCACTAGGGTCAGGGTGCCATTGTTCTTGGACCCCAAGTTTCAGTGTGCCATTGTTCTGGGACCCCAAGTGTTCTGGGACTACTAGTGTCAGTGTGCCATTGTTCTGGGACTATTAGTGTCAGTGTGCCATTGTTCTGGGACTATTAGTATCAGTGTGCCATTGTTCTGGGACTATTAGTGTCAGTGTGCCATTGTTCTGGGACTATTAGTGTAAGTGCCATTGTTCTGGGACCATTAGTGTCAGTGTGCCATTGTTCTGGGACCATTAGTGTCAGTGTGCCATTGTTCTGGGACCATTAGTGTCAGTGTGCCATTGTTCTGGGACCATTAGTGTCAGTGTGCCATTGTTCTGTGACTATTAGTGTAAGTGTGCCATTGTTCTGGGACTATTAGTGTCAGTGTGCCATTGTTCTGGGACTATTAGTGTCAGTGTGCCATTGTTCTGGGACTATTAGTGTAAGTGCCATTGTTCTGGGACCATTAGTGTCAGTGTGCCATTGTTCTGGGACCATTAGTGTCAGTGTGCCATTGTTCTGGGACCATTAGTGTCAGTGTGCCATTGTTCTGGGACCATTAGTGTCAGTGTATCATTGTTCTGGGACCATTAGTGTCAGTGTGCCATTCTTCTGGGACCATTAGTGTCAGTGTGCCATTGTTCTGGGACCATTAGTGTCAGTGTGCCATTGTTCTGGGACCATTAGTGTCAGTGTGTCATTGTTCTGGGACCATTAGTGTCAGTGTGCCATTCTTCTGGGACCATTAGTGTCAGTGTGCCATTGTTCTGGGACAGGGAGCATAGAGTTGGATAATTTGCTGCATATTTCAATAAACCTGATGAACGGTTCTTGTTTATTCCAAAATACTTTTTGTATGTGACTTGTTCTGTACATTAATGCGCTTGTGTGTTTATGATCATTTAACTTGAAGACTGGATATGAGTGGATAATAAATATGATGAGGATTTCTCAGTGTGATCAAGCGACTTAATCTCTTCCTAGGACCAATGGTAAGTTTGATATATATTATATAGTTAGAACAGCTCTAAAAGACTCAGTAAATAGAGTTAATAAAACATATGTACAGATATGAGGGCATATGCTACATGCAGCGTCTGCTCCCAGATTTCACTTCGGTACCTTCAAGCTGATGCAGGTTCAGCTACTGGACAACAAAGACCATTCAGGCAGTTTCCATATAGTTTCTTCAGGATGACATAAGGGCATCAGTTCAAAATGTCTGTAGAACAAATGATCCCAAGTGTCTATTAAAATTTTAAATTCCATTTTATCTACGCATGATGGTGTAACCGGCCTGGCAGAGTGTTATGGATCCTGGGCCAGTATACTGACAATATACGGAGCATCTGACGATAGGGAGCGTCATTTCATGCTCTCCCTCAAGGTTTTATTATCTCATCATGCAGTTCCCGGCAGTCTCTGCTATCTGTAGCATGAGAGGGGAAAGCCATTTACATCAGTCTTGCCTGAAACATTGTGTTTTCCATCCGGACTGTTTACATGCAGGTTCCTCAGTCTGTCTTCGAGAACCCTCAGCTCCTGGGCCAGGCTGCCTGTCAGGGGATGGGAGATGTCACACTGCTCGAGAGGAGAGACCAGAAGTTATTCCAAAGATATTCTCTAATCCTTTTATAGAGAGAACGTGGGCCTGATTCAGTAATGAACGCAGTTGCTAATACGCACGCAATCGGACGATTGCTGCGTATACATTGCAGTGCGCGTGAGCAAACTAGCCAATGGCGATCTGGACCGCGATTGCAGTGACTACGCAGACCCATCGCAGAGTGATTGACAGGAAGTGCAGTTTGTGGGTGTTGACGGGGGGTGGTCGGCTGAACGCAGGTGTGCCAGTGCATTCCAACGCCGTTGCAGGAGCGTGCATAAATTAGCCGCTGCTATGCCATACGCAGCCTGAGGCCTGTTAACGTGCGTGGAAGTTAAACATTCCTGAGTAAGGTCAGAGTTTGTGTAAGTGTGCGCGAGGCTGCGATGGTACTCACTGTTACCGATGGTTTCACAGTCTTACTAAACATTACGGATGTGTGTAAGGTAAAGTGGGCGTCTTTATGTAGTGCAGCGGCGGTATAGCGATCGCAATGGATTAGCATACTATCGCAGTTGAACCGTGTGCGTAATCGGCATTGCATTTGCAGTTGCGTTTTGTAGTGAATCAGGTCCTGTGTTATTACATTCCAACATAACTCTGTTCTGTGCTTAACCTCATCTGTGGTTAGTCTGCATGGAAAAATGTATCCTAACCAAAGACACAGGACTCTCGGGGGGGGGGGGGGCAACGACATTTTGGTGGAAATGTTTGTCTGTGCACACCACCGGGAATTGCAGTGCATCAACATAGCACATGTGCCTGCGTACCTCTATGTGGTGGGAGGGGATAATATTCTCCAAACGTTTCTTAGCCACGAAATTGAATTGTGCCCTCTGAGTTTCTTTCTCATTGTGTGCGACCAAGCCTCATTTTGGAGGTGAAACGGCCATTGCTTCTGGGGTCCCTGGGAGACACACGCAGTGTTCTCCTCAGGCTGTTTGTTGCGGGTGCAACGCCCGTCAAGAAACAGCTACCGCCCGGCACTCCACCCTGCCCCAATGCCGCAACTCCTGCCTGGCACTCCACCCTGCCCCAATGCCGCGACTCCTGCCTGGCACTCCACCCTGCCCCAATGCGCCGCGTCCCCTGATGCCCGGTCACCCTCAATGTGTCCTTGTTGCTACGGATGCCGGATCTGGCGCCGACGTCACATGTTCATCACATCGGAGGCTCCATGTCCGTCGGCAATAAGGACACGTTAGTAAGGGTTCCGGGACGCAACGCATTGGGGCGGAGGGGAGGAGTGCCGGGCGGGGGGAGGTGCTGGGCAGGGGACTTGGCATTGGGACGGGGGGAGGTTCTGGGTAGGGGACGTAGCATTGGGGCGGGGGAGAGTTCCGGGCAGGGGATGCGCCATTGGGGCGGGGGAAGTTGTCAATCACAGTGCAGGGGCGGTATCAGGCTGGAGGGCCTCCCCCTGCATAAAAGCACGGGCGCACTATTCAGACGGAAACAGTCGCCTGAACTGATTAAAGAGAGTAGACATGCGTCCACCCTCTCTGTGTTGGAGCTGAAGAATAAAATCTGTGGGGACAGTATTTGGGAGTCTGTAAGTGGGGACTGTATCTGTGGAGCTGTATAAAAATATATTCTATGTAGCCTGCAGGTGGGGCCAGTATCTGTGGGGCTGTATTCTATTGGACTGACCAGACCTGTAAGCACAGCTGAATGTGACAGAGGATTTTCTACTCTAAAACGAATTAAAACCTGCGTAAGGAGTGGCATGGAGCAGAGCACACTGAGTAACCTGATGCTGATTTCACTACAGGGACCAGATATCCTACAGGCTTTGATTATGAAAACGCTGCAGATGACTGAGCCTCTAAGAAGAAGAGAATTAATATATAAATTATTATTTCAAGTTTAGATCATTATAAGGTCAGGATTTTAAACATTTTATTATTGTGAAGACCCCCGCCCGGCTACTTCTTGATGCCACCCGACTGGAAAAAATTTCTGGGGAGAACACTGTACATGAAACCTCATTCCTAGAACCGCTGCGTACTACCCTATAATACAGGTACCATACACTTATTTTTTCAAAGTGGGACGCTGGGGTCTTCTGGGTGAGTTTTCTCCTGCAATGTCATTTGGCATCAGATACGACTCCCATATAGAACCTCCAGTGATCACTGTGACTATTTTTCATGGGATTGCTGTTTCCCCACTCTAATTTTTTGTCCTATCCAGTGGATGACGTCAAATAGCAGAAGTGGGTGAGACAATATAGTATCCCTCTATATTCATTAAATATATATATATATATATATATATATATATATATTACTCCTAATTTGGAAAAAGTGTAATGTCTGGTCATTGAAAGCTGCTGCTGTGTTTTGGTACCAGCAGGGGGCAGACTGCCACAAGGCACTTAACTGAAAGTTGAGATGTCATAGGTCTGTTAGGTGCAACTTTCTGAATAAAATAATTTGTATAGACCTTAAAGGGAAACATGTAATGTGTGTAAATGACTGTTATCATCAATAAGGACTAGAGAGGCAAATATTTGGGGACATAATAACCAAAAAGGGTAATTCCGTGCCAGAAATGTGTGTTATCCCCTGATAACTATCCCTTCTGTGTTTGGTATATATCCATGTACATAAGAACAGTAGGAGCATCTGCAGAACCTGTGTTACCTGCACCTCCGTGGCACAACGCAAGTAACATCTCTTCCACAGCCTGACCCAGGGCCCCACACACGTGGGAGACAGAATGTCCACCGTGCAGTGTTCGGAGGAGAGGTTGCTCCTGAATTGCTTCTCCTCTTCCAGCAAGCTCTCTGAGGACTGGGCTCGGCGAGCCACTCGCCTTGACACTGTGCCACTCTTCCGCGGGAAGAACGGAGATTGCAGGACCAGAGAACCCTTGGACAGCAGGTACACATTGCATGGGTTGGAGGCGTCCATCTTGGAGAAGAAGATGGCACATGTCAATATATCACGAACAGACGATGCACAGTTGTACGTATTTTGATTTCATCTACACTTATAAGATCTCGTGTATTTACTTCATTTTACAGCAGAGACATTCACCTTGTAGGCTGAACCAGGATTCAGCCTATCAATTCGCTAGCCACCAGTGGCAACTTTACATGCGCCGTACGCTATAACTCGCTATTTCCGTCTGTGCAAAGAGATCCGTTTGACTGTGCGTAGGTGAGGACACTTACGCCACAAACTCACCTTGTCAGCGTTGTGCATAATTCCGTTGCCATTTAGAACGGAGTGCTCCTTGGTTTGTCGATAAGCGGGATTCCGGAATTGCTGCCGGCGCGAGTGACTGTAGAACAGGCTCCATTCCCAAACGGTGGGGGGTCCAGCCTTGACGTCTTCCTCTGCCTTGTAGTCTCCATTCAGAAATATCTTTTCACGCACAAAATCTCTCCAGCCGTTCACAGGCGTGTACGTCTGGTTGGACGAGTGCCGCTAAAACAAAAAGATTCCGAATGAAATGCAGAACCCGCATGGCAATTATTGGCCTGTACTCCTTAATAAGGCTGACAACCATATTCCCAGCTATTGCATTAACTCCCGACAATCTCTATTTTAGCGGAATTTTAATATGCTGGGGACCCTGGATTGGTGTCTGAAACTGTCAATCTTGTCTCAAAAGCTTGTTCCCCTCTATTGTAAATTTAGACTGTGTAAAAAAAGTAATTAAAACAATTTTATTACTAAATAAAATTAAATGTAATTTAGATGGGGGGCTGTAGCTGCTGTATGGTAGAAGAATCTACTGACACTGGGTCTCATTCAGACCCGCTCGCAAGCGGGTCGATGTTGCCCAAATGCGCATGTGCACGACGGAGGCGCCTCCGTCGTGCGCATGCGCGAGACCCGAATAACGACGGGGTAGCCGTCGTTATGGGTCTCGCACCAAAGGGGGCGTGCTGGCGATGGTGAGTGACAGCACGCCCCCTTTGGTGGGCGTGCCAGGGGCGTGGCTGCCCAGACGGAGGCGTTCCCATGGGAACGCCTACCGTCTGGGTCCGGCCCCACTGACATCACTAGTGATGTCAGTGGGAGTGCTTTTGGCTCTGATAGAGCCAAAATCACTCCAGGGCTTGCGGTCAACGAGACCCTACCGCAAGGGTCTCGTCGCAAGCCCGATGGTCTTGACCATCGCGACCATCATCATGGACGCTCGCATAAGCTGTGGGTGGTAACCCACAGCTATGCGAGCGTCCAAAAGGCCGCTTCGCAAATAAAAAAAACACGCCCTGATTCAGAGCGGGCGCTTGTTCAGAGCGTCCGGCTCTGAATCAGGCCCACTGTTCCCCCGAAACACCTGCGTATAATGTTTTTATGATTGCCTTGGGGATGACACACGTACCTGGCTCCCTCTGATCCGGTCCCAGGGACAGTTGTGCGTGAAGGTGCTGCAGAACAGGTTGTAAGCGCTGTCGTGTAACGCCATCAGGTAGGACTCTGTAAACTCGAAGGAGGCTGGGAACTGCTGCACAAACTGCCAAACGCAATCCAGGAACAGCTGGAACACGGGGGACTGGAGGAGCAGACAAGCACAGTATGGTTACCACTGAAATATTACCGTTCCATAGTCCAGCCTCCCGCCATGCACTCTTCTCCCGGACTTAGCAGGAGAAGAGTTCTCTCGCAGTAGCGGTTGTGAGAATATGCAAATGCTAAGCTTCCCTGTGTGCTGTACGGTGCAATGGAGCCGTGAGACGGATACTTTCAGGCTCCGTGGACTGTACAATTGCGATGGAGACTGTAAACACCCCAACATTGACGCAACATCGTTTGCACCATCGATATTTGCTGTAGACCTGGAATCTAGTCTAGCTGCTCAACTCGTATCCAACTAAACACGGCCTCTGAGGCTGTGGACTTAAGTTTGAGAACGCAGCAGCGTTACCAGTCACACCAGTGAAAACCCCATAACACGCCACGAAAAGGCCCCTTTTTGCAATCACTTAAGGCCAAGTCTCCACCCTGATACACCCAGGGATCGCAAAACCCTTCTCAAGTGTTAGCGATGCCGTCCGCAATTGCGAACACCATTGGGCACTTGGGTTTGCCCGTGCGCAGTAAGAGATTCCTGGTCAGTAGCAAAAAAGTGTCTCCTGCAAATGTAAAAGTTTTGTTGTTATTGACCTCGCATAACGTATTATTACCATTTATGGCAGTTTTACCACATCTATAAAAATCTTGTAATGTGCACACATATAACTGCCGTTGAGGGCGAGGGTTAATCCCATAAAGATATCTGCATAGGTAAATAGAGGAAGTGACTGAAGGTGGAGCACATATAACATTAGCAGTAGAGGATGTTAGTGGTTCTCTAGCTCAGATGTTCTCTTTGATGAGTAGGGAAGAGCACTGGACAAAATAAAATATTCCTTAAACATAATACACTGATAACATGTTAAAATAGGACTAGAAAACGTGTGTTAAAAGTGTAATTTTTACCTATACTAGTCATAGTAATAAGGCACTTTAATCTGCAGTACTGCCCTACATAAGTCAGTGTGTGCCACTTTTGGGGCTGGTGAAATGTCTTGTCACTTATCTAATTTTATACCAGACCTCCAACTCAGATAACCAATAATATAGTCCAGCCCGAGGCACTTGTGCAGGATGTGTAGCGGGTATTCCCATCATTAAATATACAGTCCTAATTGATCAGATCTCAAACTGTAATCATTTTTAATAATTGTTACTCACTTCCTCTTTGTCTGATTTCCTGAAGTGATTAACCCTTTGCATGAAGGGATGACCGGCCGAAACCCACTCTTTCTGCACCAGACCCTGGAAGCCGGACAAAGTCCTCGTGTGGGGGTCCAGTATCACTTGGATCAACGATGTCAGCAGACAATTGATATCCCGATCCTCAGGCTCTGAAACAATAGAAGCGTAAGGATTGTAACCATGAAGACGGGAAAACGCTGAAACCTGCATCCCGTGGGCAAACAAAGAACCACGTGTCCCAAATTTGTAGCCTGACTGTGTCTGGCTCACTAGTTGAGAATGTTGTGATTAATAAGTGCTCTGAGTGTGTAGGGTAGTAGCACTAATGAGGGGCAGACACATATAGTATATACACATATTCATAATCCAACATTAAGTTATTAAGTTTCTTTGTCAGCTGTAAGAATTACATTTCAAATCTACCCCCACAACAGCTTGTCCTCTTGGCCTTGAACCCTGCCTAAACGGTTTTTGTTTTTTTTCAAGAATATTTTTATTGAAAATATTATAAACCAAACACAATGCATGTTGAAAAAAAAATGCTAATTTTTTGTTGAAACATCTGAGTGAAACACATACAGAAATATATAAAACAGCAAAAATTGCAGATAGCGTAGTAAAGTAAAAATATTTGCATTATAGCGTTTGAATTGGCTTCATCAAAATAATAACAACATCAGATCTATAGATACAGTATAATCTCGATATGTATCATGAGTCACTGTATATCGATAGCTGTAATACACATACATATCTATAGAGTATCAATAAACAATTCGTATATATTATATTGCTTTCTATTGAATTTTTTGGGGTACATCAAAGAAAGAAACTACAGCAGTATATGAACATACCATATATGTAACAGCAATGGGTATTATAGAATTAGAACATACAGAGGCAGATAGCTGGAAATAGTAAAAAAACAATGAAGATGATCACAAAATAAGAGATGTTAATATGTTGAAAACTGGATAATACAAGGTACATGACTAAGCCAAGCCAAATTTGTCATGTAGATCATCACAGAAAGAGTGTAGGCAAATCAGTTATACTCAGTACAAAAAGAATAGACACAAGTATGGAAGATACCGATAGTGTGTTAACATGCAATATGTGTATAGAATTGTATGTGTTGAAACTTGAAATATAATGTAGTGTTTAGTAGGAAGGTTGAGTAATACCCCTTTTACACTAAAATCCCGGGTCCGACCCTGGAATTTGAACACTGGTCGAACTCGGCTTCAGACCCCGTTTACACTGCAACTCGACCCGGGTTATTCCCGGGTTTGCCCCGTTTACACTGAACCCGGGTAATCTCTGCTTTTCTCTATAGAAGTCATTAAAAATGGTCTGTTTTAAGGTCTGACAAAGATGGTCACAAGGCAACAAAAGAGAGGGGTGGGGACTGCTTACAGCATTGCTACAGGTGCTGTTCTGGCTATGGCAGGCTCTGTATCAGCCTGCATTTGTGGCTGCTGGTCAGGCTGCAGTTCTGGCTATGGCAGGCTGTGTATCAGCCTGTGTTTGTGGCTGCTGGTCAGGCGGTGGTGCAGGCTGCAGTTCTGGCTGTGGCAGGCTGTGTATCAGCCTGTGTTTGTGGCTGCTGGTCAGGCTGTGGTGCAGGCTGCAGTTCTGGCTGTGGCAGGCTGTGTATCAGTCAGTGTTTGTGGCTGCTGGTCAGGTTGTGGTGCAGGCTGCAGTTCTGGCTGTGGCAGGCTGTGTATCAGTCAGTATTTGTGGCAGGCTGTGTATCAGGCTGTGATGCAGGCTGCAGTTCTGGCTGTGGCAGGCTGTGTATCAGTCAGTGTTTGTGGCTGCTGGTCAGGCTGTGGTACAGGCTGCAGTTCTGGCTGTGGCAGGCTGTGTATCAGCCTGCGTTTGTGGCTGCTGGTCAGGCTGTGGTGCAGGCTGCAGTTCTGTCTGTGGCAGGCTGTGTATCAGCCTGTGTTTGTGGCTGCTGGTCAGGCGGTGGTGCAGGCTGCAGTTCTGGCTGTGGCAGGCTGTGTATCAGCCTGTGTTTGTGGCTGCTGGTCAGGCTGTGGTGCAGGCTGCAGTTCTGGCTGTGGCAGGCTGTGTATCAGTCAGTGTTTGTGGCTGCTGGTCAGGTTGTGGTGCAGGCTGCAGTTCTGGCTGTGGCAGGCTGTGTATCAGTCAGTATTTGTGGCAGGCTGTGTATCAGGCTGTGATGCAGGCTGCAGTTCTGGCTGTGGCAGGCTGTGTATCAGTCAGTGTTTGTGGCTGCTGGTCAGGCTGTGGTACAGGCTGCAGTTCTGGCTGTGGCAGGCTGTGTATCAGCCTGCGTTTGTGGCTGCTGGTCAGGCTGTGGTGCAGGCTGCAGTTCTGTCTGTGACAGGCTGTGTATCAGCCTGCGTTTGTGGCTGTTGGTCAGGCTGTGGTGCAGGCTGCAGTTCTGTCTGTGGCAGGCTGTGTATCAGGCTGTGGTGCAGGCAGCAGTTCTGGCTGTGGCAGGCTGTGTATCAGCCTGCGTTTGTGGCTGTTGGTCAGGCTGTGGTGCAGGCTGCAGTTCTGGCTGTGGCAGGCTGTGTATCAGCCTGCGTTTGTGGCTGTTGGTCAGGCTGTGGTGCAGGCTGCAGTTCTGTCTGTGGCAGGCTGTGTATCAGGCTGTGGTGCAGGCAGCAGTTCTGGCTGTGGCAGGCTGTGTATCAGCCTGCGTTTGTGGCTGTTGGTCAGGCTGTGGTGCAGGCTGCAGTTCTGGCTGTGGCAGGCTGTGCATCAGCCTGTGTTTGTGGCTGCTGGTCAGGCTGTGGTGCAGACTGCAGTTCTGGCTGTGGCAGGCTGTGTGCCTGCCTGCGTTTGTGGCTGTTGGTCAGGCTGTGGTGCAGGCTGCAGTTCTGTCTGTGGCAGGCTGTGTATCAGGCTGTGGTGCAGGCAGCAGTTCTGGCTGTGGCAGGCTGTGTATCAGCCTGCGTTTGTGGCTGTTGGTCAGGCTGTGGTGCAGGCTGCAGTTCTGGCTGTGGCAGGCTGTGTATCAGGCTGTGGTGCAGGCAGCAGTTCTGGCTGTGGCAGGCTGTGTATCAGCCTGCGTTTGTGGCTGTTGGTCTGGCTGTGGTGCAGGCTGCAGTTCTGGCTGTGGCAGGCTGTGTATCAGCCTGTGTTTGTGGCTGTTGGTCAGGCTGTGGTGCAGGCTGCAGTTCTGTCTGTGGCAGGCTGTGTATCAGGCTGTGGTGCAGGCAGCAGTTCTGGCTGTGGCAGGCTGTGTATCAGCCTGCGTTTGTGGCTGTTGGTCAGGCTGTGGTGCAGGCTGCAGTTCTGGCTGTGGCAGGCTGTGTATCAGCCTGTGTTTGTGGCTGCTGGTCAGGCTGTGGTGCAGACTGCAGTTCTGGCTGTGGCAGGCTGTGTGCCTGCCTGCGTTTGTGGCTGTTGGTCAGGCTGTGGTGCAGGCTGCAGTTCTGTCTGTGGCAGGCTGTGTATCAGGCTGTGGTGCAGGCAGCAGTTCTGGCTGTGGCAGGCTGTGTATCAGCCTGCGTTTGTGGCTGTTGGTCAGGCTGTGGTGCAGGCTGCAGTTCTGGCTGTGGCAGGCTGTGTATCAGCCTGCGTTTGTGGCTGTTGGTCAGGCTGTGGTGCAGGTTGCTGTTCTGGCTGTGACAGGCTGTGTATCAGCCTGCGTTTGTGGCTGCTGGTCAGGCTGTGGTGCAGACTGCAGTTCTGGCTGTGGCAGGCTGTGTGCCTGCCTGCTTTTGTGGCTGCTGGTCAGGCTACTGTGGTGCAGGAGGTTAGGCAGGCAAGCGATGGCTTCATGTGCATCTCTCTGCAGGGCACTGACAAATTACATCATCTGCCGATGCCCCAGAAGCTCCAATCAGCATCTTTCGGAGCTAGCCGGGTCAAATAAGCAGGGTAGCACCCGTTTACACTGCCTCATGACTCGGGAACAACCTGTTTTCAACCCTGCTCTCAACCCGAGTAAGATTGCCTGGTAAATCGACCTGGGTTATTTTTTTGGGTGCCGTTCACACAGAGCCTCAACCCGGATCGATCTGGCAATAACCCGGGTTATTTGTATGGTGTAAAAGGGGTATTAGTAAGAGTCAGCATATAAGGCATAATTAGTAGTCCAGCTAACAGAGATGAATATAATCCCATACCACGTCTGGAAAAATGAGAGCTGGTTTAGGCACTTAGTGAAAATGAAGAAGGAAGGTCTCTGCCACAGAGGGAGCCCCTGGTTCTCCCCAGATATGAGCCACGGCCAAAAAGGGGTAAGGGAGCAAATACCAAAGTGTCATAAGTTGAATCAGGTGATGAGAAGTTGTTGTTGAGCCTAGGCACCCCAAGGAAAATAACAAAAGGTTGTGGAGCAGAAATATCCAGGACTGTCATTATTAGGGAGAGAGTCAGCTGCCTGAGTGTGAGAGAAAGTAGTAATGGGTAAAGAAAGCTGCATGTCATCAGTAGTAATCAAACCTTGGTGTAGGCCAGTGACACTAGGCGTAGCCAAGTTGAGACGTGATACTGCAGCATTAAGGGAAAGCCAAATATCATCTAGCTTGTTAAGGATCTGGGCCTCCTGAGAGGGTAATATCTGGAATTCTGTCAAAGGTTCCATAGTTGGAGCATAAAAGTAAGCGCACGGGTATTGCAATATTAAATATCCTCAGCAGTGATCCAATATTAAACAGCCCAGATGCCGAGCGTATGCTAACAACTTACATGAAATGCATGCAATATAATCAGAGCAATATGTATATATTACATGTATAAATTACAGCTACTGGAGAACAGAGGGGGAGATCAGTGGCCGATCCACAGGCAGTGGCTGCAGTGCTCAGGCAACTGGAACAGAGGCAGTGAGGACCAGAGGTAACCAGCATTCACAGCGGCCAGCAGGACACTGATGGAGCTATTACCCATGCAGTGCCACACAACAGGAGGCAGGGAGGACAGACTCAAGAAGAGACCAGCGGCTGTTTGGATACGCCACCGCAGATGAGCGTCAGTGCCACTGAGCCTTCAAAGTCCATCAGGCACAACACCCGTTCAGATGGTATCTTCCGGATCTGATTCCCCGGCCGGACCGCACCATGTCCTCCCAACCAACGGCTGTCAGAAGAATCAAGTGCAGTGAGTTGATAGGAAATGGGGGTACTCCGTACTGCAGGGTAGGGAAGGGGGAAACAGAGTAGTGTTCAGTCACGGTGGCATCCCACGAGGTGCAGCCAGCAGGCCCCTGCACTTGTATGGCAGACTCTGGTGGATATAAATGGCTCCGTCCACTAAAATGAAGCTATCTTGTTGTTCAGCAAGTTGTCCTCCACTCAAAGCTGCCCAGGGGGCATAAAGAAGACGCTTAATGCCAGTAGATGGGGACAGATTAGAGTATTCAGGGACGGAGCTATTAGTAAAAGGCGGCCATCGCGATGATCCACCGGAAGTCCTGATGTTATTTTTAAAATAAAATAATAAGTCCACAGATGACAATTAGCTGACAATTATGCTTCATGCGGCCTCGGTCTTGTTCTCCAGGCTCTGCGTTTCTGTAAAGGTAGGCGAATTTTGAATAAAAGGACACCTTTGGGATGTATTCCTTTTGTTGTTTCTTAGATGTCTTTCCCATCCTTGCTCTAAGCCATTTCAGCACTTTGTTTTTGGGCTTAATCCTGACAACGGAGGAACTGGAGCCGTACCATTGCTTGACCCCCCCCCCCCCCGCCTACATGTTTGAATGGTCCCTGAGTGGCAATCCATACAGCCACCCCCTTCTTAGTCTGAGAACTGAATGTACCTTCTGCAACCCCCTCATATCCCCTCATGAAAGTGTTGTACCCTTCCTACATCTTTTGCCTGAACTTGACTTTGGCACTTTGTCATCTTTGCCTAGATTCCTGAGCATATGATTAATATAAAACATGCAATATTCATACTATACAACAGTCAACCTTCATGGTGTACAGCTTCGGTCTCCTTGTTATTTTATATATTTTGTAATGTTAGAAAAATGAAGTGAACATCTAATATTATCAATTCAGTAAATAGGATAAATTAGGACAATCAAAAAGCAATGGAGCGACCGTCAGCTGTGAGTCTGGGTTGCCCAGTCCCTATTTAAAAACATAAATCGACCACGTTACCACCAAAGTCTGGCTTTTGCCACACAGGTCTGTGTACGCATGCCGTGCCTCCATCATAGGAGATCTCTGAGTACCTTGGAATTAGGTGTAGGTGCCCATCACACCGAGAACGGGTTCAAAACGATTTCTTTGGCCTTCACCAATCCACCGTTAGGCAGATTGTGTATAAATAAAGTCCACCCCATGGTTGGTCATCCAACAAAAACACTCCAGTTATCAAGAACCTGTTTCTTATCCGAGGGCAACTCTGCCTTAATTCCGTGCGCCGGCCACGAGCAGGCGTCTAAGGCGATTATCTGCACTTGTTCTGAGTCCCACGGACCTCTGCGCCTGCGCCTCCCAGCTCTATGTGTATGAGAGCAGCTGCCATCGCTATTATCGGCACTTACACCTAACCTACACTGGGAGATACAACTGATATAGGCATCCCTTCAGGATAGGTACAATTCAGAATATGGTGTAACTCTGGCTACACGTCAGGAGACACTTCTCCTATGCTCGGTTACCATCCAGTAACACTCATTGCAAGGACGGAGTGGAACAACCAAGATGCGCCTGACTCGGGATCGCTTGGAGATAGGCAAAGATGTGACTCGGGATCGCTCGGAGATAGGCAAAGATGTGTATGCTCACTGCGGCGCATGGACAGTCTGCAAAAAAAATTATAAATGGGACTACATTTGGCCTTGCGTGCAACAGGGTAATGTGCAAGGATCTGCAGGCCTCCCCTGCACCGGCTAATGTCAGTGTTCAGGAGTCCATCATTAGGCAAATGCTGATGACAGCAAGGGGGACGTCACTGCTCTCCTGGAAGATCAGGTCGAGGAGCCAGATGACTACTAGAATAATGTTCTGTGGACAGTCGTGTCCAACATAGAATTTTTTGTCTTTAATGACAAATGTTTTTGTTTGAAGAAAAACAACTGTGTTCCAACATAAGAACCTCATACCAGACAAAAAACATGGTGGTAGGCAGCATAATGGTTTTGCTTCCACGGGAACAGGGCATCTTGCCATCTTTTGGTAGAGCTACGATCTCTGAATTGAACCAAGAAATTCTACAGGAGAACTGTCAGGGTTTCCGTCCATGAACCGAAGCTCAACAGAAGGTGGGACTTGCAGTAAGACAATAACGCTAAACACAGAAGTCAGTCTGCAAAACAAATGGCCCATTTTGTGTTTTGGAATGGGCCAGACGTTAAACCAATAGAAAAGCCGATGGGAAGGCCTGATTTACGATCTCCATAAACTTCTGACTGACGTTACACCTGTTACTGAAACCCGGAGGCTCACCTGTGGTTTCAGCCAAAGAAATTTATGGTTGGCTCATTTTGATCATCTAATGAATGAGAAAGTATATCCTTTTGTGTGTTATGTGATTTATTGTGTTCTCTTTAACAGTTTTTATTACCCATATGAAGATCTTGTCGCATTTATGCAGATATTCAGATAGTTTACACTCCATTTACTTTTATCATTCACCAAGATATTTTTTTTTCTACACCCAATTCATTCTCCTGGAATCGCACACCTTTCTCAGTCAGCCTAAAAGCGGATAGACACAACAAACGCTTGCTTGCCGCAATCAGTCGATGATCCGGTTTCTGATGCTGGTCAGAGCAAACAACTTGTTTTTTATTTTTAAAACAATTATTTTACATTGACTGATGGGCTTTGTGTTCAACCAATAAAATCAGAACAGGTCCACCTTGTTGCATCATACTCAAGGGGGAGTGGGACCAGGCATTTGCCACTGTCCGCTCACCTGGTGGCACACTTGTGGGCAGGCACAAAGTTGGCGCCTGTGGGAGAGTTAGGAATAACTAACTCCCACTACTAACACAAAAAGTAAAATGGATTAATAGTAACAAGTAAATAGAACACAAATCAGCTTTTTGATTGATTTGGTTCAGTTTGCATTTTACCTTGAAGGACCACCGATCGATTTCTTTCACTCAGCAAAACGGACAACTCGCTGGCTTTCTTCAGACACGACCTGCAGCAGAGATAACGTCATGTAAAGTCAGTCGCTGGCCATCCCATAGCCTGCTGCCTTACTACACGCCGGCCCTCTCCTGCTGGCACACAGGCAATCTCAGTCCCATCACTAGTTTCCTTCCCATCACGACATTCGCCTACGATCCCACAGGGAGAAAAATGCTGATGGTAAGAGCTTATCTTATTACATTTACCTACTCCCCCCTCCAACACCAGGCAGCCGAGATCAGCACCAGGCAAAGGACATGTAAGTATTACCAGGAACATGACGCATAGGAGGAATCTGCTGAGAAGCTGAAGTTTCTACAATACAACAAGTTTATTTAATGTGATAGGATAAAAACTCTGGAGATGACAGACAAGCGCACTTACGTGCAACTCCAGTTCCACCCTCAGAAAGGCCAGTAAGACAAATGCATAGGCTGATACATAGCTGCAGGAATAAATGTGCTCTCTAATCCTGCACAGTAGTGAGTTAAATAGCTAATTTTAATACATAATTCACAGTATTGCTATCGAAAGCTTCTACAGCATGGATAATAAGGTTACACAATGACACGTCACCCTGGCATTTACCGCCACAACAAGAACAAACAAACTTTTTTTAATTGCAATGCTTTCAAAAAGTATTATGCAGAATATCTAACTCTAGCCGCCAGCGCTGTCTCCGCTCTTTGTCCCCTGCAGGTGCCTCCATCAGTCCAGCTCAGCCACTTGGGACACCCAATCACCATGTATTAGGATCCTGTCTCAGGGACACCCAATCACCATGTATTAGGATCCTGTCTCAGGGACACCCAATCACCATGTATTAGGATCCTGTCTCAGGGAGACATCTGCCAGTGTGGCGGAGCTGAAGAACAGGAAACCCTGCAGGGGAAAACTCAGGGTTCTAGCTGGATCTTCTAAATGACATTATATTGAAGCTTATTTTATCTGGGATGATGCATACTGAGATAGGGAACTACTTAATTGCGTGGAGACATCCCCTTTAAACTGAAAGGTTCTTAAAGGAACTAATTGGTAAAACAAATGATGTGGTCAATGACTTAATTACACCCAGAAATGTAATTTTAATTCACACACTCCCTTCCACTACTTCTCCCGTGGACAGCGTAAGGGGGTGTAATCAGCGCTGTACCGGCTACTTCTCCCATGGACAGCGTAAGGGGGTGTAATCAGCGCTGTACCGGCTACTTCTCCCATGGACAGCGTAAGGGGGTGTAATCAGTGCTGTACCGGCTACTTCTCCCATGGACAGCGTAAGGGGGTGTAATCAGCGCTGTACCGGCTACTTCTCAAATGACCAGCGTAAGGGGGTGTAATCAGCGCTGTACCGGCTACTTCTTCCATGGACAGCGTAAGGGGGTGTAATCAGTGCTGTACCGGCTACTTCTCCCATGGACAGCGTAAGGGGGTGTAAACAGCGCTGTACCGGCTACTTCTCCCATGGACAGCGTAAGGGGGTGTAATCAGCGCTGTACCGGCTACTTCTCCCATGGACAGCGTAAGGGGGTGTAATCAGCGCTGTACCGGCTACTTCTCCCATGGACAGCGTAAGGGGGTGTAATCAGCGCTGTACCGGCTACTTCTCCCTTGGACAGCGTAAGGGGGTGTAATCAGCGCTGTACCGGCTACTTCTCCCATGGACAGCGTAAGGGGGTGTAATCAGCGCTGTACCGGCTACTTCTCCCATGGACAGTGTAAGGGGGTGTAATCAGCGCTGTACCGGCTACTTCTCCCATGGACAGGGTAAGGGGGTGTAATCAGCGCTGTACCGGCTACTTCTCCCATGGACAGCGTAAGGGGGTGTAATCAGCGCTGTACCGGCTACTTCTCCCATGGACAGCGTAAGGGGGTGTAATCAGCGCTGTACCGGCTACTTCTCCCATGGACAGCGTAAGGGGGTGTAATCAGCGCTGTACCGGCTACTTCTCAAATGACCAGCGTAAGGGGGTGTAATCAGTGCTGTACCGGCTACTTCTCCCATGGACAGCGTAAGGGGGTGTTATCAGTGCTGTACCGGCTACTTCTCCCATGGACAGCGTAAGGGGGTGTAATCAGCGCTGTACCGGCTACTTCTTCCATGGACAGCGTAAGGGGGTGTAATCAGCGCTGTACCGGCTACTTCTTCCATGGACAGCGTAAGGGGGTGTAATCAGCGCTGTACCGGCTACTTCTCCCATGGATAGCGTAAGGGGGTGTAATCAGCGCTGTACCGGATACTTCTCCCATGGACAGCGTAAGGGGGTGTAATCAGCGCTGTACCGGCTACTTCTCCCATGGACAGCGTAAGGGGGTGTAATCAGCGCTGTACCGGCTACTTCTCAAATGACCAGCGTAAGGGGGTGTAATCAGTGCTGTACCGGCTACTTCTCCCATGGACAGCGTAAGGGGGTGTAATCAGTGCTGTACCGGCTACTTCTCCCATGGACAGCGTAAGGGGGTGTAATCAGCGCTGTACCGGCTACTTCTCCCATGGACAGCGTAAGGGGGTGTAATCAGCGCTGTACCGGCTACTTCTCCCATGGACAGCGTAAGGGGGTGTAATCAGCGCTGTACCGGCTACTTCTCCCATGGACAGCGTAAGGGGGTGTAATCAGCGCTGTACCGGCTACTTCTCCCATGGACAGCGTAAGGGGGTGTAATCAGCGCTGTACCGGCTACTTCTCCCATGGACAGCGTAAGGGGGTGTAATCAGCGCTGTACCGGCTACTTCTCCCATGGACAGCGTAAGGGGGTGTAATCAGCGCTGTACCGGCTACTTCTCCCATGGACAGGGTAAGGGGGTGTAATCAGCGCTGTACCGGCTACTTCTCCCATGGACAGCGTAAGGGGGTGTAATCGGCGCTGTACCGGCTACTTCTCCCATGGACAGCGTAAGGGGGTGTAATCAGCGCTGTACCGGCTACTTCTCCCATGGACAGCGTAAGGGGGTGTAATCAGCGCTGTACCGGCTACTTCTCAAATGACCAGCGTAAGGGGGTGTAATCAGTGCTGTACCGGCTACTTCTCCCATGGACAGCGTAAGGGGGTGTTATCAGTGCTGTACCGGCTACTTCTCCCATGGACAGCGTAAGGGGGTGTAATCAGCGCTGTACCGGCTACTTCTTCCATGGACAGCGTAAGGGGGTGTAATCAGTGCTGTACCGGCTACTTCTTCCATGGACAGCGTAAGGGGGTGTAATCAGCGCTGTACCGGCTACTTCTCCCATGGACAGCGTAAGGGGGTGTAATCAGCGCTGTACCGGCTACTTCTCAAATGACCAGCGTAAGGGGGTGTAATCAGTGCTGTACCGGCTACTTCTCCCATGGACAGCGTAAGGGGGTGTAATCAGTGCTGTACCGGCTACTTCTCCCATGGACAGCGTAAGGGGGTGTAATCAGCGCTGTACCGGCTACTTCTCCCATGGACAGCGTAAGGGGGTGTAATCAGCGCTGTACCGGCTACTTCTCCCATGGACAGCGTAAGGGGGTGTAATCAGCGCTGTACCGGCTACTTCTCCCATGGACAGCGTAAGGGGGTGTAATCAGTGCTGTACCGGCTACTTCTCCCATGGACAGCGTAAGGGGGTGTAATCAGCGCTGTACCGGCTACTTCTCCCATGACCAGCGTAAGGGGGTGTAATCAGTGCTGTACCGACTACTTCTCCCATGGACAGCGTAAGGGGGTGTAAACAGCGCTGTACCGGCTACTTCTCCCATGGACAGCGTAAGGGGGTGTAATCAGTGCTGTACCGGTGTTAGCCCCTGCACTGGCTGCAAGGAGCCTCAGATCTATCCAGTCAGAACTTTTGTAATTCTCCCCGAGCACCAAAGCTGGGACACAGTCATTGTACATCTGGTAGACTGTGTGCTCTTCTATGGCAGTCCTTGGCACTGGGCCTCCACGCTTCTGATAATCAGGGGGGCTGTTACTTAAATGTTTGTTCACAAAGTAAATTTTTGAAACATCAAAAATGCAGTAGAGGTTTAGCAGGGTGACATCACACGCCAGTTATTGTGCAGATTCTCCTGTTTGTACCAGGAAGTGCAGAGATTTTTGGGCCACAGTGGCATCTACAGGGTTGCGGGGTGGAATATTTCTAGCTGAGGGTCGGGTCGAATGCATGAATGCACCTACTTAGCACGTTTATGCAAATACATAATGACATTTCTGGGAGGAGATTACTCGCCATCCCCCCCTTTATTTTCAGGGTGCTCAGGAGTCATCATAAGCTTTCACTCCTGCACCTACATGGGACGGTGTATTGCTGTATTTCAGGTGCATTGTAACCAATGTAATCTGAACATTCAACCACGCTAAAATGTCACATGTACTGAAGGCAGCCTAGGAGGTCCCTGACTCATGATCAACTTATGTTGAAATTGAAATTAGCTTCCACTGAGCAGAGTCTTAGCGGAAATTTGGAAAAGTTGAATAAAGTGTTGGCCCTAAAGTGGTAGTAGACTGACTATGGTAGTGATGCTTTCACCGTCTCCGCTATGAGTATGTTCAGTCAGACCCATAAATATTATGAATGTACTGTAGGTTCAGACTGATTTCCCAGAGGCAGAAAATGCTGTTACTATGGACGATCATATTCTCATGCATTAGGGTCTATCATGCCACATGCACTTGAAAACAGCCCATTCTCGCTATATAGATGTGCACAATCACTGGTGTACTGTACACTATTACTGTATAGATGTGCACAATCACAGGTGTACTGTACACTAATATGTATAGATGTGCACAATCACAGGTGTACTGTACACTATTCCTGTATAGATGTGCACAATCGCTGGTGTACTGTACACTATTTCTACATAGAGGTGCACAATCTTAGGTGTACTGTACACTATTTCTATATAGAGGTGCACAATCACAGGTGTAATGTACACTATTACTATATACATGTTCACAATCACAGGTGCACTATACACTATTACTATATACATGGTAACAAACACAGGTCTAATTACTGTACACTTAGTATATACATGTGCACAATCAAAGGTGCACTATACACTATTACTATATAGATGTGCACAATCACAGGTGTATTTACGGTATTACTATATACATGTGCACAACCACAGGTGTATTTACGGTATTACTATATACATGTGCACAATCACAGGTGTACTTACGGTAATACTATATACATGTGCACAACCACAGGTGTATTTACGGTATTACTATATACATGTGCACAACCACAGGTGTATTTACGGTATTACTATATACATGTGCACAACCACAGGTGTACTTACGGTATTACTATGTACGTGTGCACAATCACAGGTGCACTGCACACTATTACTGTATAGAAGTGTACAATCCCAGGTGTACTGTATGCTGTTACTATATACATGTGTATAATTACAGGTGCTCTATACACTATTAATATATAGTTGTGCACAATCACAGGTATACCAATAGATATATATATATATATATATATATATATATAAACCTATGTGTTCATAAATAAATGATAAGTGCTATGGAAATAATAATTCTGTGAGCAGTAATTACATATTAGAGGAACTTACTAACAAGGTAAACAGACCGTAGATAACAAGATGAATATCACTAGGATTTGCTGTCTATGTCACTGTGTTGTTAAGGACATTTGAGGTGACTCTATGCTATTACCTGACATGGTCGAGCCAGCGGGTTCCCTCCAGGTACGACAGCCATTTCTCATCAGGCACTGCTGCTGAGTTATCTGATAAAATACATATATATAGTGATGTTATACTAAAGCGGGTACAATAATTTGCCTACTCATCCTAAAAGGAACGCGTGAGTATATGAGTGCGGCTTAGGCACTGTCAGAAAACAGTTGGTATATTCAGATTACAGTCCAATTCCAAACTTGTGCAAAAGTTTGCTTGTAAAAATGAATTTCCCCCCTTACCTGAACTGTGGCTGCCCCTCGCTTTGCAGCCCCTGATATCTGTGCTGCTGGATTGCCCTGATGACATTGGCAGACTAATACTGGTACTGCCTCGTGGCACGTGATGGCACTGATTCACAGTCCCCTGTATGGTAACTATTGGGACCTACAGTATGTCAGATGGTATGTGACAGCACACACATGATACTTAATTGTGGGCTATTCAGGGCCTAAATTGTGGAGAACCAATTACATCAGTGGGTCCCGGACAGGGGGTTAGGAAGGTGCACACTATACAGTTGCTGGGGGGATTAAGTTTGCCTTCATGTACCCATCTGAATGTATTCTGCAACCAACATAAATAGAAATAATTACCCTTTTTAATTAGTAGCTGAGAAAATAAATGCATAGAGATAATTTACTATTTAATTATAGAGTATAATATGTTATTGGAGACTCCAGTCATTGACTAAACCGCTTTATACACTACAGGAGCGGTATAAGTATATGTAAATGAGCCTTTCTTTTATAGAGATGAATAACATACAAATATCGAAGGGTTAAAGCACCAGCCCTAACGCACGCCTCTGTATGTATCCTTATATAGTGTTTAAAGGAAATCTGGCATTGGACAAAAAGTCAGAATGTTATAGCAAAGTACTTAATTATTCCTGATGTGACATTACAGACAAAGCCCTGTGTATGAACCCACCAATTCACCAATCAGCAGTCTGAAAAAAAAATTGGGGGCTACTAAAGCCTGGTACACACTATATGATTTCTCGGACGATATGCACATTTCCGACGGATTGGAACAACATATCGTGTATAGTGTACTCGCTATGTCAGCTGTTGCGCTCCCCTGTGGGGTCGTCGCCTGCATCGTCAGGTTGTCCCTACATGCAGCTCAACCTGGCGATACGACTGATGACCCCATGCAGCAGGATGCAGCCGCTGGCAGATGCACTGAGACGCCCACCTGCGGCTTTGCAAATCCAAACTTCTGCGTAAATCATTGCGGCATCTGCTTACAAAGACGCAGATGTAGGTCATTCAATTATAGCAGTCCTGAGTGAGTCTATGGTCCCGCAGAATGGGCGTGGGAATTAGGGCGCTTGAGCCATAGGCCTTACATACGCGATCGCAGTCGCAGGGTGTGTGACAGGCCCCCAAAACGGTCGCAGCTCGCCTGCATTCTTTTTGCCGCCACTCCCCGTTACCTCCCCCAAACGCTCCCTGACTGTCAATCACGGAGCGGATAAATGATCGCTGCATGCGATTATGGTAATGGTCTTTAAAACATGCGCGTTGCGGCTTAGACACACGTGCGGCTTACTGATAATCGCTCAACTCCGTAAACCATCGGAATAGCGCACAACTCTGAATCAGGCCGATTTTAAATGCACAGTCCAGAAGGAGAAAAAATCACATTACACAAACTTAACATTTGGCCTTGTATCAAACAAACCCTGGCTGGCTGGTTGGCTGGCGGAGAACAATGGGGCAGTGTGATATTACCTATTCATGCACTAGAAGGTATTACTACCTACATACAACACAGAGCATGGCAACAGAAGAGTGTCATACCACTGGAGCACAGGCCACGCAGCTTGAGGTAGGAAACCTGGATATCGCCTATAGAAGGAAGGTCATCGCTCGTGTCAATAACCACGCACTGGGAATGGTTGGCAAATAACAGGGATCTAATAGACCTGGAAAACACAATGTCATCATTAGCTGCCAATCAGAACAGAGGATTAACTCGTCTACAAAACATAGCATTTTGTTACAAGGTACCAATGTTCTCGGACTGACTATAGATAGCACACAGTGTATAAAATGACACAGGGGAAGGTCAGACAATGAGGTGTAACAGAATACAAGAGAGAAGTGTATTTTCAGAGGAATCTCAGGACAGGAGGCCATGACATGTAACTGGAGAATGACAATGTACTCGAGAGTATTACTTTACAGAAATGCTATTCAGTAAAACTATGGGATTAACTATCCTCCAGTATAAGTCATAAGGACATGAGCAGTGTTTCACAGTCAGAAATTTACCTGTTACCTCCACATAGCGGAGGTAGCCATTATGCAATGTTCTTGTTAATGAATCTTCCAGAGAATAATATGTGTTACCTCAATTAATCTTCTCGAGAATATGTGTAGGCAGTCATTTAGTTGCCTGAAGCAATCTTTTTCAAGAGCTTGTGCTGGCAGCCATTTTGTTGCCTGAGCCAATCTTCCTCAGTGTTTGTGCCAGCAGCCATTTTGTTGCCCATGGCAATCTTCTTGAGAAAGTGTTTAGACAGCAATGTTTTCAGGCAACAATGCAACCTATGATTTCAGTAGGAACCAGCGCCGTCTCTGAGGTATGAAGTGAGGTCAGTGGTTTCTTCTGAATTGGTTTAACCCACAAAAATGGCTGACTCACATAGGGGAATTAATGACTTGGTCAGTGAGCTCCAACCCTACAGTAGTTCCAGTTTTGTTTACCTCCAATCCTCTTTATCAGGGTCTGTGTTGGTTTGGAAGCCAGCTGATCTCAGTAGGTCACTGCCCCCAGGGTGATGCCATGACCACCTCTGCAAAACAGCCACAAAATCCCATTATCACGTTATGCAATACATTGAACGGTTTAACATATATTGAAATGGCACGATACTTACAGGAATGCGCCGTTGGTGAAAATGTGCAAATGTCTTTTTCAGGTCATTGTCCAAGATCTTGCATGGGACCACAAAATACTTGGAGAGGCTGAAATTGAATACATAAAGGACTCATTCTCGTAAGCCAAGAACCTTAGCCAAAGTTACAATTACTGCCAGGAAAATTAAGTAGGTGCTTAAGGTACGCATTTCACTGCTTCTATGGGTCTGTCGTAAAAAAGCCTAAAAATTCCTCATATCAGTAGAAAACCAGGTGTTGGAATTTTATACTAGTCAGTATTTGCAAAAATGCCCTCAAAAGAAGAGTCACAACAATGTGAGATATAATAAAAGTCCTACAACCTTTATCCACCAAAATCTGCTCCGCAGTTGTCATAGGAGAAAATTTTTTGGGGGAAATTTAAAATATGCGACAATTGGCGTACAACATCTTACCAACCCTTGTCCAGTGTTTTTTTTCTAGTAAATGTCTTTTAATGAGTTGATGTCCATGAACTTTCTGATCTGGGGCAACTGGGAGAGTATGACTGGAGGTGAAGCGTACATACAGAATTGGAAAGTGTCCACCTTTGTTCAAGGGCTTAAGTAAGACATAACCCTCATTGGAAGCAAAGGGGTGTGGCTTGCATATTTATAGTGTAATATAGGTAAAATAAGGGGCACGTTTAATCGGATTAGGGTATGGCCAATTTTTGTCCCAGATTTGGCAAGAGGGGTGTATTTCCATTTTTATCCTCCCATTACCTAGTACAGGTGTCGCAGCGCTCATTGAGGGGGGTTACTCTCCAGGCCGTTGCTCCCAGTCTCTCAATCTCATTCTCCCAGTCTGCTGTAGTCTCAAACAAACGCGTGGGGTAGTCCATCTGTACCGGCCCCTCCCTCTTGTCTGTCAACGAAGAGATGGTTACTGACGTGAACTAAACCAAACTGTAATACTTGTAAAGGAATGAAGAAACATTACTAAACATTCTTTTTGGCTATAGAATACAAGTATAGTCCTTATTTCTTAAGGTGGCCATACACGGCACAATATACGTGCCGATCCGACGGATCGGCACGACATAGGTGTTATATCGTGCGTGTATGGGCACGATCTCATACCCGATATCATGCTGCGCGCTCCAGCGGGGTCGTACATCACATCCCCAAAAACAATTAAGAGAGATATTATTATATTGTGATTAGTGACGTCAAAGCCAAATATATTTGTCACTGCTGTGTCCTCTTTAGGACACTCTACATGACATTATAAGCAAAGCTATCACAGATTGGCAGAGTATTCTCACAGAAACACGGCTGATTGGTGAATGGAGCAAAGTAGAGATGTGTTTTACTTTTGGATAGAGTTATACTTGGCCTGTGCTGTTTTCGTTTTATCCATATTTGAAAAAGACGCATTTAGTTAGTTTTTTGGTGATTTTCTGCCAAATGCAGTAGCCCTCCCCCCATTGAACTTGTCTGGAACGTCTGTCTGTACATATGGTCTTTCATGACTTCACTTTCATTATTTCACCCATTGTAGAGACAAAACATGCTGGAGGGCCATCAAATACACAAAACTGTAATGGAGAATGATTTTAATTAGCTGCTTCTGCTAGAAAGCTGCGTTCTCCCATAATCCAATTCTGTTCTTTGTCCACAAAGAATTTCACCTCGGAATGCAGGGAAAACTCAGAGCTGTGAGAAACCTAACCACGGCATTCCCTGTCTCCTAGTCATGCCTATTCCCGCCGTCCACAAGAGTCCCACAATATTTAAACGCTTAGAAGGAGGTAGCTCAGTACATGGGAGCACCGAATTGTCCGGCTCTTGTCCAATCACGTCTCATCTGCACTGAATTCCTCCAAATGACAAACTTCTAAATTATTCATAAGAGATTTCAGTGATTCTTCTGCTTTCAAACCCTCAAGGTTATCTAGGGCTGGGAAAATTGACAGGTCCTCTTTACAAATTTAGTGGTATGTTGTGATAGTTATCCCACATATTGCACTATTCTCACTCCTGAGCATCCTTCACTCGGATTCCCTGTGTCACAAGAGCTCACCAGGGCAGCGGCAACCCTTGTATGAGCATAGAGCAATATGCAGTCAGAGTCTCCTGTCTAGTCAATAGATTTACATATAAGATGTGTTTAAATAAAAAAAAATATGCATTCCCATCTCTAGGCACTATGTAAAAACGTATTAACCAGATAGTGATAAGTCCGCTTACAGGACGTCACCCAAAACTGAAAAACCCATTTTGGATATAGTTTAAAAACATTTTTTTTACAACTTTCCCAACTCCATGCGTCACATCCGTTGGACTCACAACGCATTTCACTCTTCCCATGCTTTAGGGTGTGGGACCATTAGATCGATGGCGTAACAAGCAGGACTCAGCATAGTGTGGAACATATGTGTTTATTTTTTTATTTAGATCTCGTGGAATTTTTGGTGTTCCCCTTTAGGCAACCACACAGTTCAGGGAACAGTGTATGAAAGTTGAGTAAGGGTAATTGTTTTACAATGGAACTCTTGGGAGTAGTCCTCTAAGCTACATCACTATGGTGGCAGTAGTGGTCCTTCTTTCATCTAGTATGTAATATCTGAGGGGGCTTTCCATCAAGAATGTTTGACTCCTTTGGTAAAATTGCAGCCTGAGACCTTATTTCAAAGTGAGCTTACTGAAGATACAGGACAATATATGGACATACACTTGATGAAATAATTATTATGTGATACATTGGTTTCTATTCTGTTATAAAATTAATTTCCATACATAGACAGCAGCAGATCAGTGCCCCCTAGTACACGAGAATATAATGAAAAACATCAAGTCTTGTACATGGGTGTTTTTAATATAAAAGCATAGAATAACAGCATTCCTGTTTTAGTAAATCTGATCAATAGATGATGTAGAAATATAGACTATATCCCATCTTGCTCTATTTCTCATTCTCACCTAGACTTCGTGACATGGCCTCCTGCTGGACCATTGAGGTGATCACCTGCTGGTTCCTTACCATGGATTTCGTCATCTAGCAGGAGAAGGAAGACAATACATGAGGCACATTGGGTCTAATTCAGAGGTTAACGTAATGTTGATGGTTGAATGCAGCGGAGCTATTTTTTTGCTCTGGTGATTACAGCATGCCCGGAGCATCCTCAGGAGCTGTAAGGGCAGTAGTGTAACAGCCTGAAGTATCCTAAGGATGCTCCAGGTGGCCCTGCTGCAAAGCATAGATTCTGGCTGCAGGGTGCCATTCTAGGCACCCTGCTAGCCAGATGAGGCTAGCAGAAAAATGCTCTGAGGGCCAGACCAAATGATTCCGCGAGCCTTATACGGCCCCCGGGCCTGAGGTTCCCCATCCCTGCATTAAATTAACGAGTCTAATTGAATTCCCCCCATAGTCTCCCATAGCAGTGACCCAAAGGTAGAACATAAAAAAAACAGACAGTATTAATAATAGGATCAGGTGACCAAGCCCTCCGGCGAAACGCGCGTCCGTTTGTAACCTGCATGCTGCCCTCCACACATTGTGCTGCTTACTACCTTCCAGATTACAGGTACCTTTCTATCTCTCTATTGCGCTACTGCACAGAGGACACCAGCGGGTGACCCCCCCCTGCTATGCCTGATGGTAACAGGGGAGTGACACAGCTGACATCTCTGCTGTCAGCAGCGTTCCTTCATTTTCTCCTGTGACCCTGGCGGCTACCCCTCTGCCAGTCCTCCGTTTGATTTGACTGGGGACATTGGAGGGGGCCCTGCTCTTTTGTGATCACAGGACTTACTTCCTTCCCTTTTTTTTTTTTTTTTCTCACTCGCACTAGGTACTAGACGGCTGATTTTTATTCTGTCTGTATATATGTGTATCTATTATGTTTACAGCACCAACTGGATTTACCATAGTACACATCTCCATATCTTTTGTATCCCTCTAACAAGCTCTCTCATCTGGGTTATTTCCCTATTACTCCCTCTGCAATGCATTTTGTATCAGAGGAGATTTACATATAGATGTCCCAGAAAGCAGAAGCGTTGCCTTACTCTTCACCTGGGAATGACGCATCAGACACACTCTCTCATCCCCTGTCTGATATAGACAGGTGACAGCAGAAGTGTATGGGCGTAATTCCATCCCAGGTCTTACTTTCTTCTTCTTCTGGTTTAGGTTATTAATATATATCAATGGGATCACAGATATCCAGATGATCCCTATAATCAGCACTTTACATACTACTTTGTTGTGTGGTATCATTCCAATTGATGAATACAATTTATCTATTGAGGGTAGCATCAGCAATATTTTCGCCTTATGATATATCTTGTTAATTATTGTGTAACAGAGTCATTACATGTGTCACAATAGATGTCTTTTTGTGACGCCATATGATATATTTTGATATTTGTTGTATATCAGAGTCATTACATGTGTCACAATAGATGTTCTCTTGTGACTAAAATCTGTTGTTATGCCTTTGGGTACCATGAGTCTGATTGTCATCTTTTTGATTAGATGACTTATATGTGTATATGTGTATATGTGTTAAGTGTGTACGTCAAATGTTATTAACCTCTCTGGATATATCGTTACGATAGATCTGTTTGTTTCATTTTTCCTTGAACAGGATGACTAGTTAATTGATTATCTATCTGTATATCCAGTGTATTTCTAGTGTCTCTGTCTTTTTCTTTAAGGTTCTTGATTAAAGGTTAAGTTTTATACCCTTTTCATATTATTACAATACGGCTTTTTACATCATATATAAGAGTGCCCCAACATAGACGTTATTTGTCTTTCACCCTACCTTTGCCTCCAGCAAAGGTATTTTTTCAAGTATTAATAATATGAATGTAATATTAGTAGTAAATGTCATGTTGGCTTACACTGTAGGCCTCAGTCTTCAAGCCATGGTCACCGAAGAGGAAGTGCATCAGCCGGAATCCTCTAGTATAGATCAGCAATTCCTCCGGGATAAACTTCAGGCTGAAGGCGGCAGTGACAGCTTTCACTTTGCTTTGGCTGTCCACTAAAAATATAACATAATAAAAGCAACAGGGGGCGACAGTAAGCAAATAGAGGCCATTATTCCTCATGTATAGAGCTAGACAGAGTTCCAGTGGCTCTGCCATATGGTGTAACCCAACAATGTCCATGTGTCTTATTGATACAGACCGACACCTTGCAATGCTGTCTATCACAGCACCCATGCCAGGCTGAGTTATTAATAGGGGGTCATCGGGCTATGACTAGCTGATCAGTCATCACTGACCTGGACAATAGATGTTATATTCTGACCAAGGCGTAGATCACGGTCCTAATGACGATGTCATTGACCCAGGTTGGCGAAATATATGGTTACACCATCTGTCATTGTGTGCTTGTTCGTCTTTCACATGAAATATTTACAGCAGCTCACCTCGTATTAAATTAATGCCATAAACCAGGGCAGTAGAGAGAGTACAGGGAGACCAGGGCAGTAGAGAGAGTACAGGGAGACCAGGGCAGTAGAGAGAGTACAGGGAGACCACCGTGGGTACTTCTGCAGTTGGGATGATTTGGGAAGTTGATTTAGAGAAGGAAATGATGCCGTCATATTCTATGTTTTTATGTTTCTATGAGACCGGCTTAGGAAAATGTTATCAGAGAAAACTGTATTTGTGAATCCCATGGCTCTAAGGAGACTGGTTATATATAATGGTGAAATCTGGGGCGAGGAAGGACAATGCAACAAGTCCTTGTAGATTCCAGTCTTGGGATAGAGGGGGAGATGTACTAAGCCGTGATAAAGTACCAACTAATCGGCTCCTAACTGTCATTTTTCAAACACAGGCCTGTATTCAATTAGCCGTGAAAAGTCAGAATCCGCAAAAAATTTCACCGATTGCGACTTTTCGCCAGGCGGAAACTTATCTCCGTATTCAGTTGCAAACACTTTTCGCTTACGCGAAAACGCAATGCAATGTAATAGGCGAATATGAATAGGTGTGGAAAAAAAGTGCAAAATTCCTATTTTGGGGTGCAAAGGTGGAGAAACCACTCAGCACCCTTGGGACAGCCCCCCAAAGCATAACCGCGTCAAAAAACCCCTAAAAAAAATAAGGAACACCCCAGAAAAAGCACTTAGAAAATGAGGGCGAAAAAGTGCAAAGTGGGGGTACAAACATAAAAACATTCGCTGGGTTGTGTTTTCGCGTCTTTTTGAATTAAATTGGGCGAATCTCGGGTACGCGCGATAAGCTTCCGCGGCTAAAATACGCGATACAGGCGAAAAGTACGGCAGGCGAAACTCACTGAATACGGGCCACAGTCTGTAAAGTGACAGGAGCTGATTGGTTGGTACTTAATTACTGTCCATTTTATAATTTTTTCAAGCCTTAGTACATCTCCCCCAGTGTCACATCAGTGCTTGTGAACATCCCATTTTTGTGTACATCAAAAACACACAGCATTAAAAATCTAGTAAAACTCTATGGGGAAGCTGTCTATGGGGAAATCCCTGACCAAAGGTCTGATGTCACTCTCTAATTGTGTACTAGGAGAATGACAGAACGTGATTACTAAATGTCACAGCACTATTGCAGGCCCACCCTGAATAAGGCTCTTACTGGCAGGAAGATAATTGAGCCCATCCTTACTGTCAGTAAATTTACTGACAAATAGCTAATGGGCCTTTAAGTAAAGCAAGTAAACCGCCTGTGATTTCCCCACGCATGTGAAGCCAGCTGCGTGTGACAATTTTCTGCATTTGGCTCCCTTTGGCAAGAGTAAGATTTGCAGCACTTACCTGCCAAGATCCTGTCAGCGCAGGGCAGGGCAATGTCATTGTCACCGTCATATAACACCTCGCTGGAGGGATCCTGACACAGAACAAACACATAGCATTAACGCTTTAAGATCCCTTGGAGCCACTGTCATCAAAACAAACGCAGAAAGGCACTCTGGTCTTCACGTTACACGTGCGGAAAGTGTGCACACGCTGCTTTCTAGATACATTGAACGATGACAATTTCAGCTCCGACAGACGGTATTATGTATTCATGGGAAGTGCGCTCACACTGTATTTAAAATGCAGCGATTTGCACAATTGTGTATAACATACATTTCATGGAAATAAAATGACCCAAATTGGTCAGTCTGCAGCTGTTACCCCTGCAGCTTTTCATCCTGCAGCCTCTACATTACTCATATATCATTGTCTAGATCACAATGCACAGCCCCTAATAGTATAGTGATTCCTCAGAGGTTTGGTACATAGACACACACCAAACTCATGTGCCTCGTAGACACACACCAAACTCATGTGCCTCGTATTATAGACATCTGGCCACATCCAGTAGAGCACAGTAACCAGATCATGGTCCCAATCCAGAATTGGACGCAAAGGAATCTTTTTCCGCAGTTGTGTCGGTGTCTTTATGCTAATGGCGCTACATTCCGTGGTGTACATCCCTGCGCCCGAATGTGCGAGGATTGAGACGCCCACTCATAGCGTCTATAGATGCTGCTTTACCGTCTGGTGCGTATTTAGCCGCTACTATCGGTTGCACCATCGAAACTAGCGCCAGCTCTATGGCAGGTGTAGATCTTTTGGCTTATGGCCTCCTTTGTGAGCCGTTCTTTGTAAGCAACCCCTTCAACGACACGCCCGTGACTCTCGAATTGGACCCAAAATCTCCTTGTGTCTTTGTAGTCACCCCCCTGTCACCATCCAGGAACATTTCTCATACCGTGCGTCCAAGCCTGTACGGCGACTCTCTATGTACAAACATCGGCTGTATGCGTGAATATCGGTATAGCGTGCTACCATGTTAAGCGACCAAATTATCATAATGTTGCCACAGCAATTTGGTCGTTTACAATAGTTCGTTTTCATTAGATTTCTATATATGGGTCCAGGTATGAATAAATAAAAAAAAATAATAATTACCTGAGATGACTGGAAGCAATCTGGTCTGAAAACAATCCTGTAGCTGGTACAGAATAGTGAGCCAAAAACGTCATGATGTCCATCTTTAAAATGTACGCGTTTCCTAACCCTCAGGGATGCTTCATGCACCTGTTCCCCTGGTGAAAATGTAAATTAAAATCATATATCTACGACTGAAACTTTTTAATGTAAATTTTTTCAATAGGGACATGATACGCAGCCAGGGTACTCACAAAATGGCCGCCGCCGCCTCACAAACTTTCTATCATGACTGATGATTAATATATACATTCATATCATTAATTAATATATTAATATACATGCACCTGCCCAGCTTTATCCATAGACAAAAATAAGTAATGTTTCTGTTTGTAAGGTTGATTGCAGATAATGTCCACTATAAAATACAAGATAAGCAATACACATAGGTCCTGATTCAGAGCCGGACGCTCTGACAGACCGCTCGCTCTGAATCAGGGCCGGTCTTCTTTTTTTTTTTTAGAACGGCCTACTGGCCGCTCGCATAGCTGTGGGTGACCACACACAGCTATTGTGAGCGGCCATGATGATGGTCGCGATGGTGAAGACTATCGGGCTTGCGACGAGACCCTTGTGGTAGGGTCTCGTGGCCGTAAGCCCCAGAGAGATTTCGGCTCTAACAGAGCCGAAATCTCTCCCACTTACATCACTCGTGATGTCAGTGGGGCCGCCCCCAAACGGTAGGCGGTCACATGGGCGTTTGGGCAGCCACTCCCCCGGCCCGCCCACCAAAGGGGGCGAGCTGTCACTCGTCACTATCCGGGTCTCGTGCATGTGCACGATGGAGACGGCTCCGTCGTGCGCATGCGCACTGGCCCACCATCGACCCGGTTGCGAGCGCACAGCGCTTGCGACCGGGTCTGAATCAGGCCCATAGTTTCCTGTTCTGGTCTGCAGTCAGCATTTGTATATTTCATGTTTAAAGCCGTCATGTCACAATATATCATATTAGATCAAGGTTTTTCCGTCTTAACCTTTGCACAACAACTTGCGTGATGACAATTTATCTGTCAAAGAAAATTCATTTAAATAATTAAAAAAATGTAAGAAAGTGGCTTAACAAAGATTTTTTTTTTTTTACTATAAATAGCATTGAGGTCACCTTTAACCTATGGTTGCATGGAATACGCTGCTTGTTTACCTGAAAACACTTCATTTCTCACATGAAGGCTGCAGAATATTGATAAGAAATACCACACTTGCAGATGTTTTACCTCACCTATGGGTGATCCTGTAAAGGAGGTCCAAGGGGCGAGGGCATGGGCCTGGTCATGTGATCGGTGTCATTATAGTCCCACCCTTTCTGCGCTGTGCCAATATTTACTGCATTCCGCAGAGGTGGGAGCAAATGTAGTGACGCATATCGTAGCGAATTGCGCCATCAAGCCCACCTCCGACCCACTTTACTAGGGAATTTGGCAGGATGCAGGAGGGTGCTTTACTCTTCTTCTGGGAGTGCGAGAACTCTCCGACATTATGGAATCTCCTGGACATTGTGGGAGAGTAGGTGAGCATGTGTTTTGCCCCACAAAATAATGATCCCGCACACTGGACGGAATCGGTATGATTTACCGGCAGACGGGATGTCGGCGGTCAGAAGACTGACAGTGGCATCCCAATGTTGCAAGTCCCGACAGGGGCTGGAAAGTAGCCTAACCCTCCCCCGGTGGTGCCGAAACCTAACTCCCCCCTTCCCGCACTTTAAATCTAACCCTCCCTGGGTGGAACCTAACTTCCCCTCCGGTGGTGCCTAACCTCCCCTCCGCTGGTGCCTAACCGCAGCCTAACCCCACCCCAGCAGGTGCCTAACCCACTCTGGCAGGTCCCTAAATGTAACTGCTCCCATCCCAGGCCTAACGCTAACCATAACCCGCATACTTACCTTCGGGATGCTGACGTCGGTATCTTGATCCCTTCAGGATGCTGACGTCGCCATTATGACGGGCGTTGGCGTCAGGGCAACCTGTCCGCCAGCATCCTGACTGGATACCCAGTGAAACACAAAATGGGCGAAGCGCAGTGAATTGTCTTCTTTGGCAGCACTGAGTGGGTGTGGTATGTTAGGTCGACAGTTGGCATGTCGACATGTATCTGGTCGACACGGTGAAATGACGGTATGCAGCATGTCGACATGCTTAGCATATCGACAGTGACCGTGCAATTTATCATGCTTACACGGATGACAAAATGATAGAAAGGCAACCCAAAGTTCCTGGTGGCCCAGCGTTTAATTCCTCCCGCAACCTAACCCTCCTGGGAGAGCCTAACCCGTCAGCATTCTCTGAATGTCGACACTTCACATGGCGTCATTTCAGTTGTCTACATTGTGCACATGTCGACATTCTAAGGATGGTCAACATTGTGGTGCCGATATGAATACCAGCTTGATAACTATTGACCATGTGACTGAATCTGGCACTGAGCACATTGACTGCCAGCAAAGAGCAGAACATTGCAGAACTAGATAGCAGCATTTGTGTAGTAGACGTTTGCACAACTGGACAGACGGAGAGGATGGATGGGAGGAGATGGGCAGCGGGAGGGTGGAACTTGCGGAGCAGGCATGCTGCCATGACTAATATAGGTAGTATAGTGCAAACACAAGAATCATTTTGTGGAGAGGTATTATTGGAGGTGTATGGAGGTGGGTTTTGGTGGAGGTATGCCGACGATCCTTGGTAAAAAGAAATGTGTTTTTCGCCTTCCAATTGAACTTCGACAAAGGTGCAGTTTTCCCAATATGCAAAAAATTGCTCCAGACAGACAAAAGTAAGGCTAACAAGTATATTTTTGAAGAAAACAAATGATAAAACTAATTTAATGTACACACTACACGATTCTCGGATCATCTAGTGTGTGTGCACTATGCGGGGCGACATCAGGGCCATTCCGTCAGCCGTGCATGCCCGTGGCAGATGGAGCGACCCAGCTGCTGACGCCAGGTGGGCGAATGGCGCAGGTGAGCGATGTATCGGGTGGCCGGACACCGGCTGTGCAGTGTGTACCGACTGCCCAATATATCGTATCCTTGGGGAGTCGCATTGGCGAATCGGGTAATGTGTACCTGGCATTAGGCGCAGCTCTGGTTTGCGGAGACGGGCACCTGAAAATGCGCTGGGAAGGCCATCTTGAAGCAGCTCTGCAAAACCAAGTGGGAACGTCTAGTTGAGCCTGCCCCATAGTGACAAACCCGTCACTCAATTTATTTCAGTGATATGGGCATTAAGTGCAGATGTCCACACAAGTATCGATTTGGTGGCACAGGTGGTATCTCTCAAGAGCCAGCCCTGTTTGCAGGATGGCATGTATACGCAAATAAATTAGAAATCCAAAAATGGAAAACTCGACATGAAATGAAAACATGCTATGCTTATAAATAGGGAATATTTTCACATTCATAGAACAATGCATTTCCCTTAGGACATGCAGACGTCCTAGCCAGGAACATAGCTACAAAGAGAAGCTGGCCTAGGGCTCCAGTCATAAAACCGCTGGCCCGACCATAAAATGCAAATTAGGGTAGCGAGATATAGAGAATAAATAGTTTAGTGCCTGCACATGTTTGTAATTTGAAGACATAACAAGAGGGAATTGTTGTGAATGAGGAGGCAGACGTCTGAGAGAGCGAGAGCAGGAAGTCTGCGATGCTGAGGCCTAGTCAGCGTTGCTATAGTAACCAGCCTCACTCTCACTGTGGTAAAATGGGTGTTATTTATTTATTTATTTTTAAAAGAAAAAAGTTTAATTTATGACTGGGAAGCAAATAAACCATTATCCACGTCAGAGGTGCTTTCCCAGTCAGCCATTCCTGAGCAGTTCCCTAGTGCATTTACACCTTTCGCTGACCAGCCGCAAATAATACGGCTTTCACAGGCATATGCACCTGACTGCCGGTCTGCATGTATTCATAATTACATTCCCTTAGTGTACTCAGCCTATGCTCCCATCTCCCCTTCTCAAGGGGCAGGGGGGGTGTAAGCGCCATATCACACACATACAGGGGTATTCAATATGGAGTGAAAACTCATTTCTGCGAGGTTTTCGCTCGGGTGACGTCATTTTTGCCGCTTTTACTTTTACACCGTATTCAATTTGAAAACTTTTCGCCGGTGCGAAAAGTATATTGCATTCGACCCTGCGAAAAAGTATCACCAAGGAATGGGTGGTGAAAAAAATGCAGAATTGGGGTTTTGGGGTGCAACATTTCGGAAACCACCCTGCAACCTTCAGACACTCCCCCAAAGGTAAACTGTCAAAAAATTTTTTTAAAAGACCTTAGAACACCCCCAAAAAAGCACTTTCATTTTGGGGGCGAAAAAAAAAAATGGGGGTACAACGGTAAAAACTAGCGAACTAGAATCTAGGGGGGTCCACAAGTATGCCCCATGTGTTTTTTTCATTGCAGGTGTTTGCGGCAGGTGGATTTTTTACGTTTTTTAAAACTTAAGCAACTTTTAAATATGCTGACCCCCATTTTCAAGTACCCCAAATTTGCTGGGACTAGTTATTTTCAGCTAAAAAAAACTTCTAAATACTATTCTTCACCACCTTCCCAAATCCCCAAAAAAGCAGCTAATGAGCCCATTTAAAGACCCCAAAAAACCTTCAGAAGGGCTAATCGGGGGTATCCAGAGTGATCCCCCATATCAGCATCTTTTTGGGGGTGTTAGTGTCTTTTTTCCGAAAATCAGCAAAGTTTTTGCTGATTTCAGTTTCGCCGGGTGCCGTTTTCGACAATTTCATATTGAATACGGGGATATCGGGAGCGCGCGCGAAACTTTTTCGACGTAAAGAACCTCCGATGTGCGGCGAAAACCTCACTGGCGAGGTTAACGTTTAATATTGAATACCCCTCATAGGCTCATACGCTTTCTAGGCTTGCGCAGAGCAATTACGCAAACCCTGCCTCAGTCTCGTAGTCTCTTCTTTCTGTACCCACCTGGGAGACACTTCAGGGTGATACCTTGGGTTGTGTGATTGCTCATTTTTGGAGACTTTGAGCTTCTGACCTGTAAACAAAGAACAGCAGTGGTTATCGCTGGATAAATATATAAAAAATACACACTTTATTAGATATTTTATTTGTACAGCTAGGATTACTGGACCGGCCCTCTCAATTTGGACTAATATAAAATATATTGCATGGCATAAATGCAGTCGCTGTTTAAAAAAAATATCAGAGTAACATTCAGCACATTGTAAGTGCAGCGTAGCCACGCTATGGGTACTTGATATGTATCTGGAGTTACAAACCCCATCTGCGTAACATGTGTGCTCTATATGAAATAAATAGCTGTTAATAAATAATATATATTTGCAATGCACAGTGACGTTTTCTTACCCAGTGCTCCTATTTTATTTTGGCACTAATTTATGCATTTATTTGGGTAAGAGAGTTGGGGGATCATTCAGAGTCGGTCGCAAGCGCTGAGTGCTCGCAACCGACTCAATGTTGCCCCACTGGGCATGCGCACGACGAAGCTGGCTCCGTCGTGCGCATGTGCGAGACCCGGCTAGCGACGGACGCTCCGTCGCTAGGGGTCTCGCAGCAGACGGGGCGACAGCTCGCCCCGTTTGGGAGGCGGGCAGGGGGCATGCCTGCCCAAACGGAGGCGTTCCCTCCGAAAAGTCGTTTGGGGGCGGCCCCACTGACATCATTGCTGATGTCAGTGGGGAGTGCAGGAAGCTCCCTGGGGCTTATGAGTGCCAAGACCCAACCTTAGGGTCTGGTCGTAAGCCCCGATGGTCGCGATGGTCTTGACCATCACGACCATCACCCATGTCGGTCGCCAGAGCTGTGGGTGTTAACCCACAGCTTAGCGATCAACAAGGAGGCGGTCGGTCAGGATGCAAGCGGCCGCCCTGATTCAGTACGACCGCTTGCAACTAACGACCGCCTCTGAATGAGGTCCTTGGTTTGGGAGCATCAAGATGGCTGCACAAACTTTGCTCCATCCGGTGAGTGGAGTGGGGGGCGAATTAGGCAATGCCTTGCTGAAAGTGGGTTTGGTACCCACATTAAGGCTTTCAGTTGCATTTGTTAAAAAATAAAGTTGAAACCGCAAATCACACACAATAGCATCAAATTTATAGAAAAACTTATATAATAAGATTTATTTATTTTTTTTACTAATTTTGGGACTGGAAGCCCAATAGTTTCCAGTTACTGCGCATGTGTGATCTGGCAAAGCACAGTGACTAAAGACTAGTTGGCGATGTATTAAATCTTACTGCTGCCAGACAGAAAGTGGAGCAGCCCTCAGCTGTCCCAGTGGCATTTTATTCATAAACAGCGTTGATAACGGATTTTCTATTAATTCACTTACTTTCGATGTAAGTTGACATGTTCTGGGCAATGTGCGGTGCGAGCATCTCCCGTATATAAGTCATGCATTTTCCTGCGCAGTCCTGCGGGGGCACGAGGTAAAATCTACAATATAGAGTGCCACTGCTGCTGTACAAACACCACCACAGTGCCACAACATTTTATTTGTGTGAGTCTGTGCCGATTGTACGCCACCAAGATGGGTCATGGTCACTCCGTGCTGCGGGTGTGTCACATCCCATTAAGCATTAGGCCTACACTCAGACCATTTAGCACTGCCATGTGCACCAGGCGGAGGCACGCAGGAGTTGGCGGGACAGACCTCCCGACAGTCCCTTAAGTTGTTACAAAAATCCTGCATGTAGGGGACAGCAGGGGAGACTCCTAAAATTGGGAGGTCCAAGCCACTGGAGCAGGGGTGGGCAATAAGCAGCACTTCAGCTGTTGTTCGAACTACAAATCCCAGCATGCATTGCAACAGGTCAGGGCATGCCGGAATTTATAGTTCTACAACAGCTGGGGGGGGGGGCAGCTAATTGCCCACCCCTACACTAGAGACTACACTCCCTTTCCAAATCACTGTTATTATGTAAATATTTCCCAGGACGGCCACAATGCTGGCAAAATAAGTACGGGGCTGGGCATGGTTCATATGCTGTTATGCCTAACTGTCATCTTTATAACCATAATACGGTTACATTGGCCATTACTTTAGAACACACGGAATATGTTTATCTATATAAATATCGTTTTCCCATAGGCCTGAGACTCTGACCTCATGTGCAGTCTGTTATGTTGGATACTTGTTGACACAACGTAAACTCTGCCCCTAAATGTTATTAGCAGTATAGGAACCATAAAACGGTTTCACGTGAAGCAGGTCTGAAAGGGTTACACAGTCATGCTTCTCTGCTGTGGGGCGCCACGCTCGAACTGGCCACACCCACTACGGCCCCACATGGAGATACTACAGGCCACATGACCGCTCTGGTCTGGAATTATCTCCAAATCTCTATCAGACTTTACAGTTACACTCATTAACATGTTACCGCAATCTAATTATACCTCCCAATTACAGTCACACTAGGTATACTGCGGTACTTAAACTAAAGAACACAGCATATGGATATATCATGTACATTTATAAAGAGCCAACAAGGAACTTTGGATGTGTAAATATACGTTTGGACAGCACAGTCTTTCGTGTGTGTGTGTGTGTGTGTGTATATATATATATATTATACAGTATATATTATATATATAAATATTTATATATATATATATATATATATATATACATGCCAAATGAAGATGGTCCTGACCTAACAAGCTAACAATCTAAGAAGTGTGGGGTACACAGCATCATCCACTCAATATGCATCCATGTGCCGACAATATACATCAGTGTCCATGATACACAGATCTATGCACCAAAGGACCACAAATGTAACACCAAGCAAATTGTAATACTAAAAGTATTATACCAAGCAAGATGTTATACTAGTAGTAATATACCAAGCAAGATGTACTAACAGTAATATACCAAGCAAGATGTAATATACAAAGCAAGATGTAATATACCAAGCAAAATGTAATACCAAGCAAGATGTAATACTAACAGTAATATACCAAGCAAGATGTAATATACCAAGCAAAATGTAATACCAAGCAAGATGTAATACTAACAGTAATATACCAAGCAAGATGTAATATACCAAGCACGATGTAATATACCAAGCAAAATGTAATACCAAGCAAGATGTAATACTAACAGTAATATACCAAGCAAGATGTAATACTAACAGTAATATACCAAGCAAGATGTAATACTAACAGTAATATACCAAGCAAGATGTAATATACCAAGCAAAATGTAATACCAAGCAAGATGTAATATACCAAGCAAGATGTAATACTAACAGTAATATGCCAAGCAAGATGTAATACTAACAGTATTATACCAAGCAAGATGTAATATACCAAGCAAAATGTAATACCAAGCAAGATGTAATACTAACAGTAATATACCAAGCAAGATGTAATATACCAAGCAAGATGTAATATACCAAGCAAAATGTAATACCAAGCAAGATGTAATACTAACATTAATATACCAAGCAAGATGTAATATTAACAGTAATATACCAAGCAGGATGTAATACTAACAGTAGTATACCAAGCAAGATGTAATATACCAAGCAAGATGTAATACCAAGCAAAATGTAATACCAAGCAAGATGTAATACTAACAGTAATATACCAAGCAAGATGTAATACCAATCAAGATGTAATACTAACAGTAATATACCAAGCAAGATGTAATACTAATCAAGATGTAATACTAACAGTAATATACCAAGCAAGATGTAATACTAATCAAGATGTAATACTAACAGTAATATACCAAGCAAGATGTAATACTAATCAAGATGTAATACTAACCGTAATATACCAAGCAAGATGTAATACTAATCAAGATGTAATACTAACAGTAATATACCAAGCAAGATGTAATACTAATCAAGATGTAATACTAACAGTAATGTACCAAGCAAGATGTAATACTAACAGTAATATACCAAGCAAGATGTAATATACCAAGCAAAATGTAATACCAAGCAAGATGTAATATACCAAGCAAGATGTAATACTAACAGTAATATACCAAGCAAGATGTAATATACCAAGCAAAATGTAATACTAACAGTAATATACCAAGCAAGATGTAATATACCAAGCAAAATGTAATACCAAGCAAGATGTAATACTAACAGTAATATACCAAGCAAAATGTAATACCAAGCAAGATGTAATACTAACAGTAATATACCAAGCAAGATGTAATACTAACAGTAGTATACCAAGCAAGATGTAATATACCAAGCAAGATGTAATACTAACAGTAATATACCAAGCAAGATGTAATATACCAAGCAAAATGTAATACCAAGCAAGATGTAATACTAACCGTAATATACCAAGCAAGATGTAATACTAACAGTAATATACCAAGCAAGATGTAATACTAATCAAGATGTAATACTAACAGTAATATACCAAGCAAGATGTAATACTAATCAAGATGTAATACTAACAGTAATATACCAAGCAAGATGTAATACTAATCAAGATGTAATACTAACCGTAATATACCAAGCAAGATGTAATACTAATCAAGATGTAATACTAACAGTAATATACCAAGCAAGATGTAATACTAATCAAGATGTAATACTAACAGTAATGTACCAAGCAAGATGTAATACTAAAAGATGTAATACTAAAAGTAATATACCAAGCAAGATGTAATACTAAAGCTGATGTGTACCCAGCGAGATATCGCCGCTGACGGGACGTGGCATGCAGCAAGTGCATACACACTTTCCGATCCCGGGTCTGACGGGGAAGGGACGTGTCATGCTGCATCATTAGCGACATCCCCTCTCGGCCCTGCAATAGGGCTGCCTAGTTCGCACAATTCAGGGTGCCTGATGCCAGCGTTACAGAGCCACATCACGGGCAGATTGACCCCTTAGGCTGCCCAGAGGGCAAGTGTGGGAGATAAAGTTGTTATTAAGTAGATGAACCTAATAAAACGACCACTTTGTGTATTAGTAAAGGCAGTAACATGATTCTGTGTAAATAAATGTTCTAGAACCCACAGCAATCAGACATTTGCTTTGATTGGCCTTAACCTAATAAAATGTGACTGGTTTGCAAGTAATCCTTCTTAGCGATGAATTTTGAATGCATTTTGCATATCCAGTGCTCTCTCTCATTGACTGGCCTTATGTTAATGTAATCTAGTCAACTAAGACGTTGGCCCTGTCTACTGAACCCGGGCTGGACAGCTTGTGTACAAGTTCTTTCCAAAAGCACGAGGTATGACTCACTAAAAGCCTTTTTATTCTGGAAATGAAAAGTGTTTTCTGTTCCCCAGTCCCGCTGGTATGTGAAATCTTCCATTGTGAAAGCTGTCAGTCCCTGTGTTCCCAGAAGCTAAAGTGAAATGTAAAAATATAGAAAGACAAACAGGAGCCACTGGTTCCAGTCCCTCTGCCAATCTTCCCGCAGGCGGTGCCTCCCAGATCACATATTTGTGCTGTATTATCTGCCAAAGGGCACTGATTTATTTACCATTCCCAGGGCAGATGTTCCATAAATCTACTGTATTCTGGTCAACATGTCAGGGACTGCAAGCGATTACTACTATAGGCTAAAGGACCAGCATAACCATAACACTAGCCCTCACACGTGTACACTGGCCGGCCTGTCATTGGGGGGTTTTGCCATCTGTGCCAATTAAGTGCAACAGTGCTACTCAAGACTAAGTGCCTGATTCAGACCCGCTCGTGAGCGCATAGTGCCCGCTAATAATCTCAACCCTACTGGTATATGTCAGCGTTGCCAGTTTGCCAGGCCAGGCCCAACTGGCGCTGGATATTAGAATTCCACAGTACCCACAGAAGCCGAGTGCTTCTAGCCCCACATCTGCAAACACAGTGGGGGTACGGTGGGTAGATCCTTACGGCAGTCACATGACCTTTATAAAAATCCTCTTTTGTAGACACATAAATTGAGGCGCTCGTCATGGGCGCATCTACAATGAGTACAGAGCAGGTGGGCCCCTAGGTCCAGAGGGGCCCACACATTGCACCCATAGGCTCTACTTACCTCTCCGCCGAGTGCAGCAGAAATCATCAATGGGAAAATGGTAAAACAAGACACAGATTCCCCCAGCACACAGCATTCCAAAACTATCCTGGTAGGCAAACTGCTGAGAAAACATGGACTCTGCTTGTGTGCTGGCGTGACTGAGAATTTGGATTGTAACCTCCAATGGGGCAGGGACTGCACCCATCTATGGAGCCAAACCGGTAACCAAGGCAGCATTCTCTAGAACCTGCCGGGGGTTCAGCAGGAAGCCTGACCTTCGGCACGCGCACCTGTTCGCATGTCTTTCCTCCCTGGCGTTCTCTGTATGTGGACGCAGCTCTGAGACTCCCTTATGAGAGCAGTCCTACAGTGCCTACTAGTACATTGTACCACCATCGCTGTATATGGGGGACATAGCACTGCCTACTGCATAAACAGCATATGATCAGCTCTCAGTTTCTGCGTGCAGTTCTCTGCAGCTACCAGCATAAAAGGCGTCCCACCTTTAATCATATTAAACAGTCAGTGTGGCGCTACCTTTAGACACAAGACCAGATGTTACAATATAGTCTAATGATGTGTAACAAAGTGTCAATCCTCGTTCCTTTGTGTGTAGTATATACACAGTCACAAAGTCGTCCTTAATCCATTTCTTCCTGTCTTCTAATGTTAGCCGTGTAAACCATTGCAGATTTCTTTTTCAATGATAAAACCAGTCTATATACTAATCTGCAATATTATTAATAGCACAATCTGCAATGCAGCATGAAGATTATAACGTATGATTGCATTACATAAACTAACAGTGCTTACTTGGCTTAGTTTATAGTTGATATTTAGGGAATAGACAGGACCAGTGCCAGTGATAGCCTCAGGCGGTACTCGCGACAAAAAGCTCTTTTACATTTTATAGATGTCAGGTTGGAAGATTGCCTGGAGGGGGTTTAAGTATAATGGAGATTGGGAAGGATTGTGCAAAAGTACTAAGAGAATAACCTGCGCCTTCTGGGAGCGTACAGTCTGTGAATGTCAGTTCTGTAAAGTGGGCGTGTAAGTAGGCGTGGCTTAGCGAGTGCACCATTTGAATAATAGAGAGAACACAACTGAAGCGCCCTGCGTGCTGCTTCCAGGATACACCCACCGACTGAGAATCACCCTCTTTATCTAAGCATAGGGCCTGATTCAGCAAGGAACGCAGTTGCTAATACGCACGCAATCGGCCGATTGTTGTGCATGTGTATGAATCGCAGTGCGCTAACCAGTCACTGCATTCGGGACTGCGATCACAGTGACCACGCAGATCCATCGCAGAGTGATTGACAGGAAGTGCCGTTTGTGGGTGGTGAGGGGGGGTGGTCGGGGAAACGCAGGCGTGCCAGTGCGTATGAACACCATTGCAGGGGCGTGCATAAATTATCCACTGCGATGCCCTACGCAGCCTGAGGCCTCACAGCGTGCATGGAAGTTAGCAATTCCTGAGTAAGGTCAGAGCTTGTGCAAGTGTGCGTGAGGCTGCCATGGTTCTCGATTGTACCGATGGTTTCGCAGTCTTGCTAAACAGTAGTATGGATGTGTAAGGTAAGGTGGGCGTCCTTATGTAGTGCTGCGCAAGGCATTGCGATGGCAATAAATTAGCATACTATCGCAGTTGAACTGCGTGTGTAATCGCTATTGCGTTCTGTAGTGAATCAAGCCTATACTGCAGCGGTGCTCGGTGTACCATGTGATGTACCATGTGATGTACCATGTGATGTAAGAGGCACCTGATTATCTCATGCTTTACCTTCTGGTCCTTCAGTGTAATGTTGGGAGCAAGATAATGACTATAAGAGGTAAAGCACAGAGGAATTACAGGTGTCCTGAATTCCTGCTCTAATTCAGGGATTGATTTAAGAAAGTTCAAATGGACTTATTATCATAAGGTATAATTTGCTGGGGAAGATTATTTTTTTTAATAAATCTTTTTATTACATAGATGACTTAAATTAATGTTTCCTTTTTTAAACAATAAATAAATTGTGTCTAATTTTTAAGCTTGATTTGTTAAGTGGAACTGAAAGCTCAAATCTGTGTTTCAGTTCCCCCGACGCACACACGCGAGTCGCCACACACATGTAATTACTGGTCAGGCAACTTCTTTTGTTTTATAAATAGCAGTAATAAGAGTTCCTTAATCGGTGTGAAAACAGTCACATATAAGACTATTTATTGCCACAAAGAGGCAGCTCATGATAAACAGGACCCCTTCCAGATCCAAATATGCAGAAACACTTCCACATTAATTTCTAGTCTTGCACAACAATTGGTACTCATTGGCTGGTTTAATAACAATTATATAACGCGCACACATGGTACTTAGCGAGCGCTTAACAGATATTGTTCCTTTCTGCATGGCAGTGCGACACTGGGTAACATGACTGACCTAGGTTATACTCCATGGTGTCACAAGGTGGGTGCGGGCCGCACCCGGGTGTCACCCGCCGAAGGGTGACACCAAGGTTCAGACTCCCCCTCAGTAACAGGAGCTGTGTGACTGTAGCATTAAGTGCAGCACTCTGCTTCTGACATTGTGAGGGAGCACACAGGACAGGGCAGTCCGCACCTCCTGCACCCCCCCACACCCACCCTCGGACCCCCGGTAAAAAGCATGGGACAACGGGGTTCAAGCCAAAAGGCCACGCCCCCTACCATGTGGCCACGCCCCCTTTATGACGGCACGGCATCCCTTCCCACACCAGGTGACGGACGCCACTGGTTATACTCAGACACAGAAGATAAACCAGTTATCAATATCATCTCTAGCAGTCACCAAATATTTGACATCATCATACAGTAGGTGTTTCCTGAGTACGACCGCAAGTGAACATGGAAACAGTAGAAGTATATTATATGCCTCTTGTCTGAGGCCAGGTTGTCCTTTTATGTTCCGAGCTGGCTTGGCCAAGGTATAGAGACGCAGACGTCTACAAGTTTTCCCAGTAGAACAAGTGGGATCTTGTATGCTCAGAGACTGTATTCAGTGGTTTTCATGTTACCACATCAGCAAAGCTGAGAAATAACAAATGTGCTAAAGCCCAGAGTCTACTTTGACTGCATTAAAGAACCAACTTGGACACTCAGCGAAGAAGAAGAAGAACGTTTCTATAAATATCTTAAAGGTTTTTTTTTGAAGAACATCTAAGTCAAGAGGCAGATCGGTGATTCCACCACCCATACCTTCTCTTAAGCTCTACGATCATGTCAGTGTAAAACCTCCCATGTCACATGTGCCATGACACTACTTTGTTAATTATGCACTCCCATAAAACGCCGTTCGCATAATTAGGCACGCCTGCGTTCGGTTCTCCATTCCTCCGTTTTCAAGCACCTTCCCCTGTTACCACCCACAAACGCCTCATCCTGTCACTCAAACTACCGACCTGGCTGTGTTCAAGGAGAGAGAAATTTCTGATCGTAGCAGCTAGTTTGCGCACGCGCATTGCGAACTTTACGCATGCGCAGTTTAGCGAACATCGGTGGCGTACGACCGTGCGGCCGCAACGACCGACTCTGAATGAGGTCCTTAGAGTGGAATTGTTACCTGCATACAGAAGGGGGTAATAAATCCTCAGGCAGCTGGGCCACCATGAGAAATACCGGGCCCTGGTAGGAAAGTGGTTGGCCCTGTAACATGTGGGTCACACCTACATCATGCTGCAAATTTTGGGTCGAATCTGAAGTACCATCGCAACGATGAATGGGCAATTCCACACCATGCAGAGGGGGCGGCTCTGTCTCTTTGGAAGCCCCCTTTCCCCTGTTGGCTTCCCTGCTAGACTGCCTCTTCCTCCTATTTACAAGTTATGGCAGCAAAGTACAGATTCACAACAAGGAACTGCAGCTAGGTGCAGAGGCACTAAAATGTAGCTATAAAAGGTCCTGGGGGTCAGTAATGGCTCCAACATAATACAGGTGCTCTAGGGGGAGACTGTATACTGAGGATATGATTAGCTTTAGTAAGATCGGTGACGTAGAGAATTGAATGTAAATGGCAGTCTCTGTAACCTAATTTAGCCATATATATATATATATATATATCCTTTTTGTCATACATTAATGTTACATACACCTAAAGCTTCCTCCACACATGCTCTATAGAATAGTGACACCTGCATCAAGATCCGTCCAGTGCTTCCCGACATTAGCCCGAACACACAGACAGACTTTATTTTATACTATGTATAGATATATATGGGAAATTCCCTCCGCCAGAACACAAAAGAGAAAGACAAAGTTATGTACAGATATTGCTGCAGTTTTCTTAATTAGACATATTCTGAATGAAGTGCAAATTATATACAATGAAACCCTATACTTAAAAATTATATAGTAAAATAAAACACTGGCACGTCCACTCTTCAAGCCCCACCTGGTCACAGGTAGGTGGGCATGTCACCTGAGTGACCTGTAATGCAATGTTACTCTTGCAGTACCTGCCTATGGTCTGCCACCTGCACCATTTAAACTGACCGCCTAACGAAACTTTAAAGAGTGTGGCTAGTGCAGGGCTGAATTATCTGTTAAGTGATGTCACAGTGCGCTGCCGCTCTCCACTACTTTCTACACTTGCTTCCAGATGCCACACACCACTCCCCCCTCCTGTGTTGATTGGCTGTCTGTGTTCTCTTAGACATCTGACATCACAGGACACCCTCTTGATTGGATAGAACGGACAAGCTTGTAACCCTGAGAATCTGTATAGGACTTGCTGCTTCGGCAGCCTGACCATAGCTGTCCCAACGGTGGACTTGGGAGCCTCCTCTCCTGCAATACAGGTATCGCTGGCCTCCACAGACCTTTTAATTTAAAAAAAAAAGATAAAGCTTCACAATTCAGGTAGCTGGGCCTAGTCAGCCACCTGCATCACCTATTGGGTAATCCGCCCGTGCTTTTACACTGTAGCTTCTTGGAAGACTGAATGTAGCTCCCGGTTCGATGTCTTTTCAATTCATGGACTTAGAAATACAAATATTAAATTGAGAAAGGTAAAGTCCATACTGCTTGTCTAGCGGGCAGCATCTTGACTGGTTTGATGAACTGTAAGCGCGATTCTTGGATGGAGCACTCCTTCAAGCAGATGCCACCGTTCAGATCATTCCTACTTAATGGGCGATAAGTCTTTGTATCCTATGCCATCATTTCTTACTGGTGATATTAGGTGGAGGTACAATAACGTCACATCATTTTACGCCCAGTACTCTGGAAAAGGGCAGCTCCCCACAGCAAAATCAGAGGCATTCACTAATGTCAATTCTGCGTGGTGATGGATGAAAATAGGATCTGCGCTAAAAATCGTTTTCAAATGCAACTTCTGCTCTTGGGTATCAGTTAGGGTGCATACACACCTGTACGATATCGGCCCGATATGGCCGTTTTTTGCCAAATAGGAACGACAAATCGGGCATATCGTGCAGTGTGTATGCCCAAATTCAGCGTTCCCGCGGTCGCATGCGATATCGTGCGATTGGCCGTGCTGCACAGTCATTCACACGATATCGCATGTGAGCCTGTACAAGTTAATGAAGGACGGAACAGTGATTGTTCCGTCTTTCATTACATATTTTAAGTGTGTACCGGCAATCATGCGATGTCCAGACAAATCGCCATGGACATCGGCACGATTGCCGGTCGTTTAGGTGTGTACCCACCCTTAGACAGAACTTCCTTCTGAGTTAAGTCCAAACAAAAAGTGTTGGGAGCAATAATTCAGAAAATGTTTTTCTGTAATCATTTTCTGTAGACAAACACCTACACGTCTTTTTCTTTTTATTTGGGACAGGCAATTCCAGTAAAGATCTCATATTGCCAGTATCCATACTTCAACTACAAGTTTTAGGGAGAGAATGTGCCCAAGATATCGGGTTTGTGGTTCCTCACACTTGTTTAGTTTAGAACAATGCTTAGAAGTTCAACTGGAGGACCATCAGGTCGATGTGGTGGCCATTCTTACCATTCTTCTCCTCGTAGACATCTCGAAACTCAAGATGCTTAGGGGATAATTTGTTTCTGTAACTGTGAGACCCTGTATAACCCCCATCGGGCATCAGAGGGCCAGAGCCCTTGTATTCCAATAAGTGGAGGGGTTGCGTGTCAGAAGCCCAGGAACTTCCAAGGCTATGGTTGTCTCCCCGGCATTAGGACCAATAATTGCTGCGGTATAAATCATATGAGATCTCTAGTTAAATATTATTAACAGCAGTAGATTGAGATGACTCACGTTCAGCTTTTCTTTATTGTACCTAGATTTACAGAGCGGAGATTGTAAGACCCAACTAAATAGTGGTATGCAAGTCCTCGGAAGAGGTTATTAGATCATTTCCTGCATGGTGACCAGGCTGTCCATGGTATATACACTCCTTTTCCAAGCACAACTCTCTTCACTATTTAGCGAACCTCCAATCGGATCCACCAACTCTGGTCCTGAGTAGAGTAGAAGTAGCTTTGGAGAAGTTTTGGGTGTTAGGATGAGGATAACCAGTTACACTTGACATGGTGCAAATGTTCTCAGAAAGTGTTTACTCAATTCGTATTATAGGCATTCCAAATTTTGGAGTTTTGAGTACTCAAGCTAGCTCAATGCCAAATTATGGCCTTTCCCGGGCTGACAAAAAATCTAGTTTCGACCCTGAAATGTAAGTTCACTTCTTCAATAAAATCATCCAGATTTAAGGGTTATCTTAAACTAAGTTGAATGCCCAAGCCAGAACAAAATGATCTACCCTACCATAACATAATCGATGTTGGAAACGTGACCTGCATAGGTTTTAGGAATCTCGACTAACAGCGCCAACCTCCAAAGAAAGGTGGAGTGAGGGGTATATGAGTTTCCTGAGGGGTTAGGGGAGAGTGGACACACAGTCCTAGATTTTGCTGATGTCTTTCGTTGCTTTCATCTCTATAGTTTTCGATTTGGACAGCAAGTACCTGACACGGATTTTAGAGAACGGAAGGATGGTTTAGTACATTGGTATCAACAGTAGATCACAGGTATAATCCACAATAATTAGGCAAGGAAAACAGGAAGCTCTCTGGTTGAAATAGCCTAGTCCCGTATCTGATTGTCCACTGATCAGGAACAGATTAAGTTCATCAATCCAGGGCTTGAGGCCCAGCAGGTTCAGTTCTTGGCAGAAGGAAAGCTTGATACACATATGCTACAAGGTACAGTAGCTTGGTACAGATACAGTACAAGCCAGTACGGGTATAGGCTGGTATTGCGGGGCTGCGTGTACCTCAGAAGCAATGAGAGATGAATAGGGATGATTGAGGGTTTACGAATAACAGGAATGGGGTGGTGATTGATGAAGGGCACAATGGATAACTGGAGATGGTGGGTATTGTGGGGAGTACCGGTGTGGGTAGTGGGTTTATGGGGGGAAATTAGTCAACAAGGTTTGGTGATATAATCTTATTCACTAACTGGCAAACAGTTGAAAAAACAAACAAACAATAAATGATCACATGTTGGCTCATACTGTGCATCACTGTAACTAATTTCCCCCATCTGTTTTGTACAATATCTGAGGAGGTTAAGGGGGAGGCTGGAGGGAGGCCTAGTGCTCTTAAGATCTAGGCATGCCCAGAGGTGGATGAAGGAGGGGGAGCACAGTGCCCCAGGCTCCTCTCTCTTAGGAGCTCCCCATCTTGCAGGAGCACACAGTCCTGTAGTGAGGGGCGGGCCGGATGACAAGTGGGGGTGGGAACGCTGATCCCCTGTGTGGGGGGAAGACTGCGCTCTGACCAATCGGGATGCAGACGCCGACATTTTATCGGTTTGTGTTGTGTGAGCGGCGCGGCGATTACAATGAGTGAGTCGCAGCTGGATGTGAGGTGACTGATGGGTAGACGGTGACAGGTGAGAGCGGAATCCCCCGAGTGAGGTCACTCATGTACTGGCTGCATCCTGCTGGCACATCTACCAGAGATCACCGTCTGCTGTTGTAGCACTACAAGTACCAGCATGAGTGGGGGCGGTGCTGACAGGGGGGGGGGCGCAGAGGAGTGGCTTAAGTGCCCCCCTCTCTTAAGTGCCCTGGGCCCCCAAAAGGCTTAATCCGGCCCTAGGCATGCCCTGTGGACACTGGCTACATGCCCGCTGGTGGCACACCAACGGGCTATGGTACCACCAACAACAGGGCTGAGGGTGTGTCTGTGCTGTCTCTAGGGGGCATGGCACCTTGATACACCCATAATGGTAGGGCAGGTATGTCCAGCTGAGGTATCAGACACCTGTCGGCATAATGCCCCCAGGACATCATTCTTGCTCAGCAGCTGATAACAGTGACACTTGCCTCCATACTTGGGATGACTCTCATACTTGGCTTCATTCTCTCAGTTCAGCTCCCATGGGCTCAATGAAATGAAATTTCTTCTCTCCGGCTTCAGATCATAATCCCACAGGCTGCGCCCTGCGGCTTCCTCCACTTAACCCTTCCGTGGTCTCCCCAACAAGATGCAAGTCAGGTTCGACACTAACAGCAGAACCACCTGGCCATGCTAGGGTTAATCCGCAGCCTCTGCAGACAATCCCCATAGGGAACTCCAGCCGTGAACTGAATGGTTTGTTTTAGTACAAACTATACCCTAATGAGGGATTGTCAGGATTACACAGAAATATATATAATCTCCCATTGAGTGTTAACCCCTGGCGCTCGCCCGGCCTGCTAGGAATTTATGTGATCCCACGCCAGCTATCCCTGGCACTCATTTCAATAGATCATAACTCTCTGCCATCTGTGCTGGAACCAGGATCCATGGATCCACTACTATCCCATCTGTAACACTACGGTAGTAGCTGCCATTCTCAGTTCTGCAGTTTAAAGCGTATTTTTCTGTTATGCAATAATATCCGTAGATGTCTAATAAGGTCCTGACATCTGGCACGCTGACCCGGCTACACTGCCAGTCCTGTGAAGCACAGAGGGGCATTGTCCAATACAATGGCAGAGTATGTGCTATTGTTCTGCCATAGAATAGGCTCCGCTGGGAAAATAACATCACATAACCGCACCATAAATGTAGCCACAGTAAACATTATTTCACCCATATCGCGTTTTTACATAACTGCAGTGTCTGGCAACGTTACGTTATGCTCATTACTCGTAGGACCAGTCAAGGAAATAATATTCTCACCTATTCTTGTGTTAAAAGAAAACTTAATGCAAAACAAACTTCCATATTTTTTCCTTTCCTAATATAGATTCCTAATATAGATTCTTATTTGGTAGACGCAATGTTAGGAGGTTGTCTGGAAGAATTAAATACACCCATTATTTATAAAGTGGTTATTCATGGTAAACAGTAAACGGTACATGCTGTGCTCTCCAGAAGCCCACTCACCATGATCTGTCTGGGGTCCTGCTGGAGGGTGAAGGTGGTCCTAGGTCTGGGCAGCATGGTGCAGGGTCTGAGGACCACTGTAGACTGCAGAAAGTCGGGATAGCTGGAAGCAGGGGAAGGAGGGAGTCAGGTCCTGTGTGCTGCTCCCATGGTGACGGTATAAAGAGGACTTTGTTCTAGTGCTGAGTGCAGTAGTATAGGTTGGGCTGGGGTAGGGTAGGGGGGCAGCTGGAGACCCCAGCCTGCAGGAGCCACTGTGCAGCTCGGAGAGCGCTGTGTTTGACTGCAGGGATTCCCCCTGCTCACTGCTGCAGTGTGGGGGTTAGAGACAGCCTCTCTCTCCTCTGTCTGCTCTCCCTCCTGTCTGATCACCATAGTGAAACTGACACTCTGCTTCTCAAACTCTTAAAGGGACAGAGGATGTAATTGGTATTATGGTGTGTTGCTTTTATTCGCTTCTAACCCAGGCAGCAGTAATAAGGAACAAATGTGTATTATGGTGTTGTTTTTTTTAAAAGGTGCCTTTTTTAGAAATGATTTGCAGTGGATATCGGCTTAAAGTAACCCCCACCACAACCCCCTCTCATTCATTAGTCCTCACGTACACTGGGCTTGATTCAGAGTGAGCGGCTGGGCGTCTTTAAAAGCTGTCGCTTACGGTTACACGACCGCAACGGTTTCGCCACCCCCCTGTTATCTCAGACCGTGCGTCCGATTCTGTTCTGCATCTCTGTGCACAGACAATCCGGGCGCATGTGCAGTGCGCAGACTTGGAACATCGGCCGTTAGTGTGCGACATGGACAACGCGTCCACCCATGCATTAGGCCCGCTGTGTTTGTTGCACATTGCTGAAGTGCACCCCAGCACAGGCTGAGTTAGGCTGCCCTGTTGCCGAACTATGAGCGGTGTATTTATTGAGCCCCATCCAGCCCTATGCGCCAGATTTTTTTTTTTCTATTTACCAAAGGCTACCACTGGTGGTTGCTGTGTCGTGGAGTATTGCACTGTATTGTATAAGTCCACAGTTCTCCTGATTGGTAGTAGTGGACTCAAACGAGGGAATCGCGACGCAAATGGCATCGTTACACCCCACCCACCGTTTTGTGTGAGCAGTGGAGGTCTGCGGCGATGCCTATCATGTCATAATGTTCATCCCATCGTCACGCAATAGAGGCAGAGGTATAACGCAGGGTCGGGCAATCTGTCAGGACACAAATTGAGACATCCAACCCGTCCACCCAAGGGATGGCCAGCAATATTCTGAATCGATGCGGGATTGAGTGTGTGAATCTATTTAGAAGAATATCTTACTGACAATATTGATCATTTAATGCATTGATATAGCGTTGTTGCACATGCACAGTAGAAATCAGCACTAGGTCTGAAGCTGGTGGTGCGGCTGCTCTGAGATTCTGTGAGCGGCTGCGAGAAGTTCTTGGTGTCTTCTGATAGGCTCTCACAGCGTCTCCGAGAATCTTAGGACCGCCCCAAATAGACAAAGGTAAAGAGTTGGGATAGATCTCATAGCTGGGATTGATCCACCTGATATATCGGCTGGGACATATGGGGAGGAATATCGCATTGCATCATGGTCAAAATAACCATAGACTTGGAAAATAATATGTATTCCACTGTGAATGTTTATTAAATGCCCACTACATTTTTTTTAAATTTAATTCTATGTACCCCTAAAGCTGCATACACACACAACGATTTTTTTAATGAACGATTTGAGTAAACGATTTTTTCCCTTGAAAAAATTTACTAAAATCGTTTACTAAAGTTGTTCATTTACTAAATGTCATGAACGATTTTTATGAACTACAAACGATTTTTGAATATTCCCTTAATGAAAATCGTTGAGTTGACAAGTCTGACTGAACGACAAACTACAAACGACAAACTACAACGTGAACGCGCATGAACGATAATCGTTCATCGTTTGACTCAGAAAGTGAACGATTTTTGCCATCAATTATCGTTAACCGATATCGTTTAACGATAATCATTAAAAAAATCGTTGTGTGTGTATGCAGCTTTAGGGGTAAATTCACTAAAGTGAGAGTTTTTAGAAGTGAGTTTTAGTAGAGATGTTGCCTCTAGCAACCAATCAGATTCTAGCTATTATTTTCTAGACGGTGCTAGTTAAATGTTAAGTAGAATCTGATTGGTTGCTAAGGGCAACATCTATTCCAAAACTCTCTTCTAAAAACTCTCACTTTAGTAAATTTACCCCTTAAAGTGCTCCTTCGTCGGGATACAATTACACCAAGCCAGTTCTTTTGCATTCGAATGTTTTAAAATGGTGATTGTTTTAAAATGGTGATTTAGATCAGGTGTGTGTTAATCCAGGTACAGTATTTAGTCATTCCAAGTTACAAACCGGGAGTAGTTATTAAGAAACTCTAGGCCTGGAATGTGGAGTTTGCCCCATGTCATTAGTGTCCCAGGCTGATTCTATGAACTTTGCTACTTTTTATACTCACATAACTGACAGCTTATAATGAATGGCAAGTTTAGTAACAGCTTACATAAACAAGGGACAGAGGGCCTGATTCAGACCCGGTCGCAAGCCCTGAGCGCTTGCAACCGGGTCGATGGTGGCCCAGAGCACATGCGCACGACGGAGCCAGCTCCATCATGCGCATGCGCGAGATCCGGATAGCGACGGGCACTCCGTCGCTCCGGGTCTCGCAACAAAGGGGGCGAGCTGTCGATGGTGAGTGACAGCTCGCCCCCTTTGGTGGGCGGGCTGGGGGGGTGGCTGCCCTAACAGAGGCGTTCCCATGAGTGATGTCATTTGAGAGATTTCGGCTCTGTTAAAGCCGAAATCTCTCTGGGGCTTGCGGCCACGACACCCTACCACAAGGGTGTCGTCGCAAGCCCGATGGTCGCGGTGGTCACCCACAGCTATGCGAGCAGCCAAGAGGCTGTTCTAAAAAAAAAAAAAAACCCGGCCCTGCTTCAGAGCGAGCGGCTCTGAATCAGGGCCAGAGCGCATACAGGCAGGTGTAGAAAAACAACGCTAGATAAGGTTTATACAGAAGCTTGTGTGTTATGCTAAAGGGGACCAGCGGCCTAGTTATTATTATGTGGCCCATGCTATGCAATGGGCTATCGCTCCAACTTACTTTTACATATAGTCACAGCTGCAGTGTTAGTCACAAGTGCAGTGATTTTTTTTTTTTTAAAGTTCAAAAATATATAAAAAATTCTTAAAATAAAAACGAATTTGTTGGCTCCTGAGTCATGTTATAGAATGTATTAGATAAATAATGGCTAGGCGCTGCTTGGTTCCTGTGAATAACACCCAAGGGTAAATTTACTAAAGTGAGAGTTTTTAAAAGTGATGTTGCCCATAGCAACCATTCAGATTCTACTTAACATTTAACTAGCACCTTCTAGAAGATAATAGCTAGAATCTGATTGGTTGCTATGGACAACATCACTTTTAAAACTCACTTCTAAAAACTCTCACTTTAGTAAATTTACCCCTTAATGTACACATGCCCTCCAGCATTTCACATTAAGAATCCGGTACAGGGGCGTGACCACAGATAAAAGGGGCGTGGTAAAAGTTAAAGGGGCTTGTCCATGGATACTGTACCTGGGATCCGGAAGCAGCCAGCGCAGGCTGGTTTATCTTCTGTACTCCGGCGCTGGGGTGATTAGGTCAGCGTCATTGCAGACTGCACTGCAGAGAACCACGGAGGGCGGAGCGGAGCCGCCTGGCACTCAGCAGCGCTGCGGGAGTCCTGTGTCCCAGCAGCACTGCTAAAAGAATGGGGAGATTGTTCCCACTCGGTACAAAATGGTACAGCCCCTGTTTGCCGGTACAGACCATTAAAAAACGGCACTGTATCGGTTAAAACGGTAGAGTTGGAGGGTATGTGTACACTGTCTTCTTTGTAAGGATTGATAAATCTCTCCCTATATATTTTAAACTGTCAGCATCAAAGAAAATCTCATAGGATTTAGGAGCGTGCGTTAAACGCTTAAAATGAAAACTCTTTTGTGCCTGTCCTAAAAGGCAAACGTTTGTCTTCTTTCTTCTAAATGCTTTATTGACACGCTTATTTCATCCATTCCTGTGTGTTTGGTGTGAGGGACAACTGAAATTAATTTTTTTATGGGAATGTGGGCCTAATTCAGACCCGCTCGCGAGCGGAAACGGGTCGATGGTGCCCTAATGCGCATGCGCACGACGGAGGGAGCTCCGTCGTGCGCATGCGTGAGGCACGCATAGCGACAGCCAAGCTGTCGCTCCGGGTCTCGCACCAAAGGGGGCGTGCTGTCGATGGTGACTGACAGCTCGCCCCCTTTGGTGGGCGTGTCGGGGGCGTGGCTGCCAGACGGAGGAGTTCCCATGGGAACGCCTACCGTCTGGGTCCGGCCCCACTGACATCACTAGTGATGTCAGTGGGAGTGATTTTGGCTCTGATAGAGCCAAAATCACTCCAGGGCTTGCGGTCACCGAGACCCTACCGCAGGGTCTCGTCGCAAGCCCGATGGTCTTGACCATCGCGACCATCATCATGGACGCTCGCTTAAGCTGTGGGTGGTAACCCACAGCTATGCGAGCATCCAAGAGGCCGCTCCATTTTTAGGTAGGAGGGCCCTGATTCAGAGCGTCCGGCCCTGAATCAGGCCCTGTGTCCACATTGTTATAGGAGGCTGCTGTTTGCAATCTTGGGGCCCTAGTTATCTTCATTTGGAGAGTTTTTTTTATTGCTGAAAAAAAAAAAGTTTAGTTACTTTTTATCGTTGCAACAGCTGAAAGATACTCGGCTGCCATGGTGCAATCTATACAGAATAGGAAACACAAACAGGACAGGCACCTGACCCGTAGGTGTCCCCATCATTAGGTGCCCCCACCACCTAACCCCATTGGGACCTTACGCCCATAGGCGCTGATATGCCACTGCATCTTACCTTGAGTAGAGCAGGGACGGGGCTGAATCGTCTCTTCTTGGGATTGCGGAGTGTTATTTATTTTCTTCAGGGCGGATTGGATCATTATCAGCCATTGTGATAAACGCAGTTGGAGACTATCCACAGAGCGCTGCCAACAGCCTGTGTGTGCTGTCATCTCCTGGCTAGACTGGAAGGTCGCAGATATGTTGGAAGGCAGACGGCAGTTCACACTCTCCTCTTCCATTTGGCCTCCTGTGTGTGGTATAGTTATGATTAAAGATGCTCAAACCGGCCACGTTTCCATTCTCGAGACTATTCGATATATTAGTCCTTATACTGAGTCGCTTGAAAGTCCAAATGCGGCTGCATCTAGCGGTACTTACTAAACTGCGCATGTGTTCCCGGCTGCACAGCATCTCTGTGAGCTTAGGAGACCAAGTCATACCCATTGTATCTCTGCACCCACTGAATGGTTGTTTCTGGGTGGTAACCGGGCGGCAACAGTGCAAATGCACGCCAGAGAACCGTTTCATGGGTGTGTTTTGGATCAAACAGATGTCCTGTACCAGTGCCGGCTCAAGGGGTAGTCGTGCCCTCTGTCGCATCGGTGATGGTCACAAAGAAAAATAGGGGAGTGCTCTAATTACCATAGGCCACACCCCTTAAATGATGTTATTTGGGGCCGTGTCTGCATGGCGCGCCTCTTGTGTAACGTAAAGCTGGGGGGAGCCCAGCACTTCGCCACTAGCTGGGCTTCCTCCAGCCCTCTCCCGGAGTCTGAATGAATGTTGCGCGCAGCATCCTTTCAGACTCCGGGGTCCGGCACCGGGGGTACCCAACCTCCCGACCAGACCAACCGCGAGCCACTTCGGCCCACGGGTGGAACAGTGGGACAGTGTTGTGTTGCTGAAATCGGGATGTTGGGGAGGGGTGCACCCTCTATGGGGTGGCTCCCCTGTTCGACCGCATTGGTCGAACACCCCAAGAGCCGACGCTGTCCTGCACCCGGTAGGCGCAAGTGCTAAGTTAATGGTGATGGCTGCGCTCATGGAAGGAAGTGTGGGGCGGTGCGATCACATAAATGCGTAGCCTCTGAATACAGGCGTATAGTCGCCTTAGTATCTCGTTCACGTTCCATTCGCTTCATCCATCCGGTATAATACGTTCACATTATGGAAAACTCGGAATAAGGCTCTAAATTTTGAAAATTCACTGGAGAATTAAATAATTTTTAGAACCATTAAAATAAGAAAAATCAAGTTAAATTTTTTAACTTTTTTTTATTGCATCTTCAAATGATGACATCCGAACCGTTCAATCTATAACAAATGTTAAAATAATACTGTTGTTCCTTAAAAATAATAATATAATATATAAGTAGTATTTTCAGAAAAAGGTAAAAACATATAAGCGTAACCCATGAATGGCAAAAGCGTGCCAAAAATGTTGAACCCACAGCTAAAATAACGATACTGGACTAATTGTCGCTATTTGCGTACGCAGTCATACAGTAAATAAATGCCTCCAGACTTTGAAATGTGTTTCCAACGCACAAAGGATATTATTCAACATAAAAACAGTAGGTTACACGCTGTGAGCTAAAGACAATTTAGTGCAAAGAAATCATACAGACCCAAGGTACAGTTATACATACGCATGCGCTCTAGGACCAGTTACCGGCATCAACAAGAAACCTCCGTCAACAGCATCAGCAAGAAGACTCCAGATTGGGGTCAGAATGCACATGTATACCCTTACAGAAATAGGCAATACAATAGGCAAGTTTGGCATAATCCCATTGGTTCTCCGTCACGGTGCTTCTGTTACAGGACATTTAACAGGTCACTTCAAATGGACACAGGTCAGCCTCCAACAGCCTTTTGTCTCCTTTTTCCCGCCGCATGCAAATTTAAGCTGCTAACATTACATAGTACATTTTAGTGTTTTAACTCTCTACAGTTAATAAGTTGCGGACGCATGTTGCGATCTTCTCACCAATGACATCGGAAAGCTGTTGAGACAGAGTAGATCAGTACAACACCAAACATGGTCCGCTTATCATATACTAAACCTTAGATACCAAATAGTCTTTATTTCACAACATTAGTAATAGATGAATAAACCTTGAATATTACACTTTGAAACTATGGAACCTTTTATGTGAGTGTGCAGTGTGGAAGTATTAGGGGTTTGGGAAAAGACGCTAGTTAGATTTATGTAGTGAGGACTTTTAACTTGGGGCAGATGTGTACGCATGCAGCTAATAAACAGAGTTCCCATGCAGGATATTATGCATTCGCTAATGTGCGTCGTGTTAACAGCGCAACGGTGTGTATTTAATGTGTGTATGGGTTATGGTGGAATATGCGATCGCATGATGCTAATAATAGCATCGCCATATGTACTTAAGTGTGAGTTTCTCTAAAATGGCGCTGGGCGGCCATTCGCAAAATGGCGTCGTGCAGATAGATGGTGTCTTGTTGCCATTCGCAAGATGGCGTTGTTCCAATCTAATTTTAAACTGATTCTGTCTCAGCCAATTATCCAGCTTCGACACAAATATACCACAAAACATGTTTGTGATCTTTACACCAAGGAAATTTAATCGAACTCAAACCGGTTCAAAATGTTTGAGCGTATTTAATTATGATAAGATATCTGGTTAGAAAACGTGGCGATTTTATGCATAGAAAAATAAGAGATTTCACAACGGTTTGATGACATTTGCTTTAGTAACAGAAAAACTCTTGAGTACATTTCTCTTGCCAAATATTTGCTGAGCATATGATAGAACATTTAACGAGTGGTGACACACCCAGGACAAAGAGGAGTCTGGAATCTGACATTCGGAGACACCCTCTGTACAGCAAGACTGTCACAACACATAAGCCCACATCTGTTACTAAGGGCCAATGGAAACCCTGTGTGGTCATCATCGTATATTATGTGACTCAGATTGTAACTGCCAAAATGCAGGTCCCAGAACACACGGTTCTAGACTCTCTCCATGGGAATTTCACAGTAATCCAAGTAAATGAATATGGGACAGGACAAAAAGTCTAAGTTAAGAGATACCAAGTTTAAGAATTATGAGTTTAATTGACACAAACATAAAGAAATATACCTGGCTTTATTTATTCATGGACACAGTCAATCGGAATTTAGCAGAACCTTGAAAATGTTAACATAGGAAGATTAATCATGAAATGTACCTTGTGTATTACTAATACCCTCCGTGTTATGCTGCACAGAAGACAGAAGGGACATGGGAGAAGATGAAATATGTATAATATTACTTTGAAGGCTTCATTCATGTTTGTGGACTTTTCTTTCTTCGGGTGGTGCACTTGGGTTAGTTAGGAATATATAACCTCTTTTAGAAGAGTATCTACCCAGTAGCTTTTGCTGCAGGTTCTTAATCAAATTTTAAGAGTTACGAAAGTAGATTAGCAGCAAAATCAGTTGTTCAAACCGGGGCCGTAACTAGGGTGGTGCGACCAGTGCCATGGCACAGGGCACCACAGGGTAGGGGGTGCTGTTTGGCCCTGTCAATTTTCCTGTGTATTATTATTAAATCATCACTTGTAGCTTCCTCTTCTTTTATTCCCAGCATCTCCTGGCCTCCGCTATCTGTTCCCTGGCCCTTCCCCATAAGGCCATGACCCTTTTTTCAGGTTCATTATCTTATGTCCCTATTTAAAAAATGAGGGGGGGCGGCGCCAATGCTCTCTCTGGCACAGGGCATCAAACAGTCTAGTTACGGCTCTGGTTCAAACCATTGGTGAGTTGAGTACATGACAGATGACACACATAGTTTAGGACAGTATATATGAGCCCTAGAGGTTAATAATCTGTTGTAAATGGTACTAGTTAGGTACACTTCGACAGGGAGTATATCCAATGATTAGCTTTAGGATAGGGGTTATGTTTGCACGTAACATTTAAGCAATCCAAAATTATGTGCGGCTATTATAGACCCAGGAGCTGGGGAAGCGGGCAGGTCCATCTACCCCTAAGGCGTTCTGAGTATCTATGAAGCTGGTGCATGAGCAGAGAAGCCCTGTTTGGCCTTTGAGTCCCCCTATGTGTCACAGCAATGGATTGTTACGCTTCTGTTCCTAATTATGCATATGACATCTACTGGGATTACAGATGTGTGATTTATTCGGAAGGCACCTTTTTTTTTTTAGCTTAAAACCAATTTTAATTTAGCACAATAGCTGTTGTCGTGTATATATTAATATAGAGCTACATGTTGTACATGCAAACTTCATAACATAACACTAATCAACAAGTTTCTACAACACAGTAGATTGCCACAATCTATGAAACAGCGCCACCTACTGTCCCGCCAATTTAGCTTCCAGAGCAATACTCAGACTGCAGCTGTTGCCACACTCCATCACCCCTTCTCAACAGCTGTGTCATCGTCTGTCAAACCCATTTTTCATAATAACCTGTGATGTCTTTACCAAGATACTCACCTTGCCACCTGTGTTATATAAGTGTCCAATTGCAGCCTATGTTTTTTTTCACTGCTGGCAGATCAGTGGGTGTGCATGTTTGTTGTGCATGGACTTTGGCCCTCATTCAGAGCCGTACGCTCTGAGCAGAGCGCACGCTCTGAATGAGGGCCGGGCTCCATTTTCATGGAGCGTCCTCCTGGACGCTCGTATAGCTGTGGGTCACCACCCACAGGCTATACGAGCGTGCTTTGTGATGGCCGCGATGGTCGAGACCATCGCGACCATCGAAATTGCGAGCCGGAGCCTGCGGTTGAGGTTTTCAACCGCAAGCTCCGGAGTGATTTTGGCTCTATCAGAGCCAAAATCACTCCCACTGACATCACTAGTGATGTCAGTAGGCCGGCTTCTGACGGGAGGCGTTCCCGTGGGAACGCCCCGTCAGGGAGGCACGCCCCCGGCACGCCCACCAAAGGGGGCGTGCTGTCAATCAACATTGACAGCACGCCCCCTTTGATCGGACACAACGAGCGAAGGACTTTCCTTCGCTCGTCGCGTCTGGCGCATGCGCACGACGGAGCTCCCTCCGTCGTGCGCATGCTCAGTGCATAACATCGACCCACTTGCGAGCGGACAGCCGCTCGCGAGTGGGTCTGAATCAGGCCCTTTGTTTCCTCCTCAGCTGATTTTTTTTCACCTGAGGGCTTCCACTTCTGAAAAATTATATATAGCTTTTTTACTGTACACCGCAACTTTTTTGCAGCAGTCTCATATCTTATGTAAAGAACAAGCTTATGATTGCTCGTGCCATCTGGCTTTATTTTCCCATTTTTGGCTATTAATGTCTGGTCTGTCTGTAGTTATAACCTTCCACAGGTCATCTCTGTATAGCAACATCTCAAATTCTCATAGCAGATAATTGTCATTACTCAAATTAGCCACAGGTAGTTTAAGCTCTGAGATGCACAATATTTTCTTTTTTCTTCTTTACTCCTTTAGAAATACAGCATTGAGTTACTTACATACTATTTGCAGATGTCACTGGAAAGTTGCTATTATACCTCTGTTATGTTGTGACTGGCCCCAAAACCTGTTACACAAATATGCTTCTTTCTTTATTTATCAAACATTCAGGGAAGATTGTGGTATAACCTTACCAGTGGTTTATTATGCAACATGGAGGATTACTAAATAGATGGTATACAAGACTAATCTTTCACAATAAAGAGAGACTACTAGTAATAACTTAAGATATAGTGCAACCTGTTGTCCCTCTAGTATAGATTCTCAAATAAGGCCTAGACTGTTAAGGTGGGTACACACGGTACGATGTGTACCCACAGATGTGACCAACGATCCGAGGGTCGACATATCGGGCGGTCCCTACACACGGAGCGATCCGATGCCCCCCCCATAGCGATGCATTGGATCATCAGACGCCCTGGTGAAGCGACTGACAACCCCACTGGAGCGCAAAATGCACGATATCGTGCATACACACGGAACAATATAGCTGTTTTATCGTTCTGATACGTCGGATCGTCAGCTATAGCTTTCCATGTGCAGGGGCCTTTAGAAGCCTATCTTCACTGATAAGTACAGGCAGACGTCATTGCCTGTATGAATTGTGAACACTTTGGATCTCATGTAGAGTTGGTGCAAAGTGACGACGATCGCCATCTGCTTCTGATTGGCTGGATGCCTCTGAATCCTTCCCACTTACCACCGTAGTAATATGTCTGCTGTGATCTATTTGCATTGATACAGTGATATTTGCATCAGTCCTAAGCAATAAAACATATTTCCATTTAATCATTTTAAAGGGATGGTGACTTGTGAAGCTGTGTTCCTATTCCTTTAGCAAATGAGCATTAGGTGACCATTAACAATTACGCTGTATAGAAGCAGTACTAGTTTTTCACATAGCAATGAGTGTGAAAATGTGAAGTCATGGTGACTTGATTACATGCAGAGAGCGCAGGGGTTTCATAGATCAGAGGACTCCCTGCCCTCATGACCAGTGATCGTATTGCTTTGATTTGCTGTTCTCTACCAGCCAGGCCTGGGACAGATCACACAGACTCCAGTTCCGTTCTGGCCGCAGCACAATTCAGGAGGGGTCAGGACGGGCCTGTCTGTACAGAAGTCCATCTGGATGTAATCAAGCCCACATGCCTCTCTCGCCTGAAACTGCTCATTTCTTCCACACCATGTAATCCTCGGATACAAATATAGCCTGGAAACACGCGCCAGTGATCTTCTTGCCATGTAGCGGCATCACGTGTTCCTAGACCCTCTGTCTTGCTCGACTGTACCCACAGCAGCCCTGGCTGGTCTTCTCTCATAACTTCCTGCTGCTAGAACCACTGTACTGGCAGCCATTTTATTGTGAGGTACAAAGCAGGCTGACTGACCAGTTATGCTAATATTGGAGACATTGAACTCAGCCCAGTTTGTAGCAAAATATTTCAAACTTTTATGACAGTTCTGCTATAATAAAAACTCCCATTTTTCAAAGGAGGCACAGAAATTTCATGTATGCCTCAGACTCACTAATGTCTATAAAATGGCCCAGACCACCAGTCCCGATTTATACGGGCCAGTCCCAACTGTGGGTATAAGTAGGGATGGCCATCGACCATAGATGGTTATCAACCATCAATGGTTTACCACAGATGGCGATGACAGAGATCCGATGTCTTTACCATCGATGGCACAGAGCCCCGCTATGGTGAGATTTTCGTCCCCCAGCCTGGCACCGGGACATGCAACCTAGCTCCGCCCTGCTCTCACCTCTGATTGGCCCGTTACCCGGTTATTAATAGAGCAGGGATGACCAGTAGTGCGGCGAACCCATCGATGCTTCCCCGGCGATGGTTTTATACCATCGAGGTTATCCAGCAATGGTACCATTGATAGTGACCATCAATGGTTATTATATAAATACGGTAAGACACTTTGCACATGTTAACATCCCAATTATATTAGTCAGGATTTTCAAAACATAGAAGCACTCTCCATACTACAGGCATCTTTCATGGGTGGACACAAGTCGGTTTGCGCCACATAAAAAATGCGCTTTGTTTATCATGCGCGCCTCCCTTGTTTCCAGCCCAGCATATCATATGCTTGCGTCCACTTGCGATTCATGGGTAGGTCAGTGGAGCTCACATGTCAGTTCGGTACGGTAATGGCGCACAGATGCAAGTCAACCAACCGAAACAGTCCCCGCAAAGCCTACCTGGAATATATTTTGTTACGTGGGCAGTGATGGAGAACAAGCTCTATGAACATGTGTGGTATACACTGCTGGCTATGGCCCTCATTCAGAGCCGTACGCTCTGAGCAGAGCGCACGCTCTGAATGAGGGCCGGGCTCCATTTTCATGGAGCGTCCTCCTGGACGCTCGTATAGCTGTGGGTCACCACCCACAGGCTATACGAGCGTGCTTTGTGATGGCCGCGATGGTCGAGACCATCGCGACCATCGAAATTGCGAGCCGGAGCTTGCGGTTGAGGTTTTCAACCGCAAGCTCCGGAGTGATTTTGGCTCTATCAGAGCCAAAATCACTCCCACTGACATCACTAGTGATGTCAGTGGGCCGGCTTCTGACGGGAGGCGTTCCCGCGGGAACGCCCCCGTCAGGGAGGCACGCCCCCGGCACGCCCACCAAAGGGGGCGTGCTGTCAATCAACATTGACAGCACGCCCCCTTTGATCGGACACAACGAGCGAAGGACTTTCCTTCGCTCGTCGCGTCTGGCGCATGCGCACGACGGAGCTCCCTCCGTCGTGCGCATGCTCAGTGCATAACATCGACCCACTTGCGAGCGGACAGCCGCTCGCGAGTGCGTCTGAATCAGGCCCTATGTGCGGGCAAACAGGCTCTGACCTCACCAAAGTGTGCCAGATCAGATACCCGCCATAAAACCAGAGCTCCTATACAACTGATTTAGGAGAAGCCCCATAGTGAGATCACTCCAACGGCCCTGCTCCTATAAACGTGGCTGCTTTCTCCAGTGAGTGACTAATAAACAAGACAGCCCGTATCCCTGGGAGATGAATAGTTATTTCAGTGATGAAACCTGTACCCCTGCGTGGCCACAGCAGCAGAATTACGCAATATCACATCTGGCCGAGCTTATGGTGTTTGTGTCTAGCACTCAAATTCTTCACAAGAGGATCCGGGATTAATTACCACAAGTTCCTGTGGCTGCACGCCATACTTTTATTCAGTTTATTAAAGGGACTCTCAGCAACAATAACATCTAAGTAATGCATGTATACGGATGGTGCCGACCGTCCACAGGTATGCATACTACTGTGCATATGGTCCGAGCTGCGCAGAATCTATGCCGCCGTGTCTGATCATTTCAGATTTTCGGAAATCTAGATGCCGCACGTAAGCGGCCAATGTTTTCTGTCTCTGCACGAGCCGCCTGTTTTGCTCACACACATAGATATTACTTGGAACAACGACATTTTCTGATGGGAGGACTTGATGGATCAACACTGAGAGCGGGTGCATTCATGTCATTCAGGAGGTAGATTTGATACACCCGGTTACCAGGCATTATTTACTACCAGCACAATACTCTGATACAGAGCTTTCTTCATTTTCTACAAAATTCCTCTTAAAAATAGGACGCATGTGAGCGCACTCCAGTAACACCTCCCATCAGAAGGTAGATCTCCATCTAGACCGCCATCTTCCATGCCCCTTTCTACCCCCCTGCACTCCAGCTATTTGCCACGCTCTGGTGGAGAAGGGGCAGGACATTGAGGGCAATCATAAAACTGATGATTCTTCTCCATCTTGCCCAGAAAGAAATGTATGACTTGTACATCACTCTTGCAGAAACAAAGGCCTGATTCAGACCCACTCGCGAGAAGCTGTCCGCTCGCAAGTGGGTCGATGTTCTGGACTGAGCATGCGCACGACGGAGGGAGCTCCGTCGTGCGCATGCGCCAGACGCGACGAGCGAAGGAAAGTCCTTCGCTCGTTGTGTCCTATCAAAGGGGGCGTGCTGTCAATGTTGATTGACAGCACGCCCCCTTTGGTAGGCGTGCCGGGGGCGTGCCTCCCTGACGGGGGCGTTCCCATGGGAACGCCTCCCGTCAGAAGCCGGCCCACTGACATCACTAGTGATGTCAGTGGGAGTGATTTTGGCTCTGATAGAGCCAAAATCACTCCGGAGCTTGCGGTTGAAAACCTCAACCGCAGGCTCCGGCTCGCAAATTCGATGGTCTCGACCATCGCGGCCATCAAAATGCACGCTCGTATAGCCTGTGGGTGGTGACCCACAGCTATACGAGCGTCCAGAAGGACGCTCCATTTTCATGGAGGCCGGCCCTCATTCAGAGCGTGCGCTCTGCTCAGAGCGTACGGCTCTGAATGAGGGCCAAAGACTCTTATTACCACTACTAAAAGGCGAGAAGGTAAGTTTGTCTTTTCCATCCAAGCTGGCCATCCAGGGTCCAGAGGTGAAGATCCCGGTGAGTACCTCACACCAGCAGCTGATGGACGAGGCTGGGTAACCGGACATCATAATGACCGTAGACCTCTCTCCCTTCCAAGTTTATTACTAAAAGCCATTTACAAAAGTGATGCTGCCATAACTAGGGCCATATTCGCACAAATATCTGCAGAAATGCGCACATGCCTTACACGTTGGTAAATGACTGTGTTTTGGAGGGAAATTCTTTGCCCTTATGGGGATACAGCAGCAAGTGTGCTGACCAATTACTGGTTACGTCTATCTTACCATTACAGGGGCATGCATAAATTCATCTCAGCGACGCCACACGCCGCCGGCGCCTCTCTGCGTGCAGGAATCTCTCCTGTCCTGCAGCAGGGTCAGGTTTACCCTTAGCTTTTCACGCAGCTTCGATGGCACTCGATGTTCCCGATGTTCGCGCTGCACGGCACAGTGTCTGCTTCTTGTGTTGCGGGTGCCGTGCGTATGCATTGATTAGCATATTCTGGCAGCGGCCGGGTGCGTGCATCGGCTAGCGTGTGTTCTTTGCTGAATCAGGCCCTCAGTTCCCAAAATCCATCCTGTTCCTGGCTACCAGTTCAGGTCCCAGGCTGTTCAGAATTCCGATATTTTCGCAGATTGAGCGATTGTTTCCTATTGCGCATGTGGGAAAGCTGCACGTCCAGTGATTGCATTGTGCTTATGGACGCACAGAAGAATCACTCTAAGCCAATCAGCGGACGGTTTCTGTGGCAGAATCGCTGATTGGCTGAGAGTGTCTGACTGCCTGGACAGGCTTGCTTGGATCTGTAGTTCCACTGTAAAGAATAATATTCTATATTTTACACATTAACTCTGCCCCCACCACCCAGGGGTGCAGGGAATAGCTCCAGGCTTTCAAGCCAGCCCTGGGGGCTCCTCGGGAGAGACACACACACACACCAATTTTTGGTTGACTGAGTTTCCGAGGAATTTCACTTCAGGACTGACCAGTTTGGGGCTGGTTAATGTGATGGTAGGGGAGACCCCACACTGGATGTCCCCCTGCTATGGCATTACCACCACGGCTGGTGTTTCCTCTGATTTTCCAGTACCAGACCGAGTATCAGAGGTCATGATTTTTTTTCTAAAATGTAATGCCGGGTGCACACTAGACGATATGTCGACAAATCCAGCAGAACGGTGCGTCATATCGGGCACATCATGTAGTGTGTGCTCTGTATGTCGCTGACGATGCGCATGTGCACGGGCGATATTGCGAATGCAGCATGGCCCCCGCTGTCGTTCCGTTGCTGCCATCATCGCCAAGTGTGTATGCACCTGCCAATGCCAGCACCCCACCAGGTCCTGTCGCTAACGAGCTTGGTACACACTAGACATGTCTAGTGTGTACTGGCCTTAACCTTTGTTTTTTACAGTATAATACACAAAAGCCTGCACAGATCATACTTATCTGTGCAGTGCTTTGAATCCTCTGCCGACTGACAAGGATTTTGTATTTGGCAGTGTAGTGTATTTTAAATGGGGCAATCAGACTGAAATCGCACACGCCAGAAAGCGATCAGTATCATTGATCCGGCGGTCATTCATACCGATCCCTCTGAGTCTGGTGTTCCCTCCCTGCAGTGCAGACAGAGTCTGGGCTGTCAGTCTAAGTGGCCGGCGTTACCTTGGCTAATCAGGAGGGGGCTTGTCAGATTCTGCCCTGGAGCCTGTATATGAAAACAGGAGCTGCAGACTGGGTACAGTGTGTCCAGCAGTAATGAGTAAACAAAAACCGCCACACTCCATTAGATCCCACTCTGCGCTTATCATACAGTTCAGGACATCAAACCTACCTAAATTATAGCAGCATCATTTAGGAAGCATAGCAGAGGAGGAGTATACAGGATGCTAACTCATGTATTACAGAAAATGATAGGCCACAGCCAGTAGACTTTGAATTACTCACTACCACAGCTGTACAGATGAATAGCATGAAGTTATAAAGTTACGCTGGATGTCCCCATAGCAGATGAGCTGCAGGGGATTCAGTTAGTGGTAGCGACAGTCGCGCCCTCCAGCAGCACTAAGGACCTTATTCAGAGGCGGCCGTACGGTCTACGACCGTACGGCCACCTCGATGTTTGGCCAGTGCGCATGCGCACGAGGGAGGAGAGAGCCGGCTCCTTCGTGCGCATGCGAGACCCGCTACGACCGACAGCGCCGGTCCTAGCGGGTCTCTTTCCAAAGGGAGCGAGCTGTGATTTTGATTGACAGCTCGCCCCGTTTGGAAGGCGGGCCGGGGGGTGGCAGCCCAAACGGAGGCGTTCCCATGGGAACGCCTGCCGTTTGGGGGAGGCCCCACTGACATCACTAGTGATGTCAGTGGAGAGCTTCCGGCTCTGACAGAGCCAGAAGCTCTCCGGGGCTTACGACAAGTGAGACCCTACCCTAGGGTCTCGTCGTAAGCCCCGATGGTCGCGATGGTCATCGCGACCATCACCCGAGCGGACGTTAGAGCTGTGGGTGTAAACCCACAGCCTAACGACCGCAACAGAGGCGGGCGGTCAGGATGTAAGTGGCCGCCCAGTTTCTGAGCGACCGCTTGCATCCTCTGTCCGCCTCTGAATGAGGTCCCAAGTACTTTCTCATACCCTGCACTCAGGCCGAGCCTCACTGCAGCATACCGTAGACTCATACAATAATGTACTGTATAGTGACTCTCATACACTGCACTCAGGCCGAGCCTCACTGCAGCATACCGTAGACTCATACAATAAGGTATAGTGACTCTCATACCCTGCACTCAGGCCGAGGCTCACTGCAGCATACCGTAGACTCATACAATAATGTATAGTGACTCATTTAGCACTACGTCCTCTCTCATACCCTGCACTCAGGCCGAGCCTCACTGCATCATACCGTAGACTCATACAATAATGTATAGTGACTCATTTAGCACTACGTACTTTCTCATACCCTGCACTCAGGCCGCGCCTCACTGCAGCATACCGTAGACTCATACAATAATGTATAGTGACTCATTTAGCACTATGCACGCTCTCATACCCTGCATTCAGGCCCAGCCTCACTGCAGCATACCGTAGACTCATACAATAATGTATAGTGACTCATTTAGCACTACGTATGCTCTCATACCCTGCACTCAGGCCGAGCCTCACTGCAGCATACCGTAGACTCATACAATAATGTATAGTGACTCATTTAGCACTACGTCCTCTCTCATACCCTGCACTCAGGCCTAGCCTCACTGCATCATACCGTAGACTCATACAATAATGTATAGTGACTCATTTAGCACTACGTACTCTCTCTTACCCTGCACTCAGGCCCAGCCTCACTGCAGCATACCGTAGACTCATACAATAATGTATAGTGACTCATTTAGCACTACGTACGCTCTCTTACCCTGCACTCAGGCCGAGCCTCGCTGCAGCATACCGTAGACTCATACAATAATGTATAGTGACTCATTTAGCACTACGTACGCTCTCTTACCCTGCACTCAGGCCGAGCCTCACTGCATCATACCGTAGACTCATACAATAATGTATAGTGACTCATTTAGCACTACGTACGCTCTCTTACCCTGCACTCAGGCCCAGCCTCACTGCAGCATACCGTAGACTCATACAATAATGTATAGTGACTCATTTAGCACTACGTACACTCTCATACCCTGCACTTAGGCCCAGCCTCACTGCAGCATACCGTAGACTCATACAATAATGTATAGTGACTCATTTAGCACTACGTACTTTCTCATACCCTGCACTCAGGCCGAGGCTCACTGCAGCATACCGTAGACTCATACCATAATGTATAGTGACTCATTTAGCACTACATACTTTCTCATACCCTGCACTCAGGCCGAGCCTCACTGCAGCATACCGTAGACTCATACAATAATGTATAGTGACTCATTTAGCACTACGTACTTTCTCATACCCTGCACTCAGGCCGCGCCTCACTGCAGCATACCGTAGACTCATACAATAATGTATAGTGACTCATTTAGCACTACGTACTTTCTCATACCCTGCACTCAGGCCGAGCTGCACTGCAGCATACCGTAGACTCATACAATAATGTACTGTATAGTGACTCTCATACCCTGCACTCAGGCCGAGTCTCACTGCAGCATACCGTAGACTCATACAATAATGTATAGTGACTCCTTTAGCACTACGTACGCTTTCATACCCTGCACTCAGGCCGAGCCTCACTGCAGCATACCGTAGACTCATACAATAATGTATAGTGACTCATTTAGCACTACGTACGCTCTCATACCCTGCACTCAGGCCCAGTCTCACTGCAGCATACCGTAGACTCATACAATAATGTATAGTGACTCATTTAGCACTACGTACGCTCTCATACCCTGCACTTAGGCCCAGCCTCACTGCAGCATACCGTAGACTCATACAATAATGTATACTGACTCATTTAGCATACGTACTTTCTCATAGCCTGCACTCAGGCCGAGCTTCACTGCAGCATACCGTAGACTCATACAAAAATGTATAGTGACTCATTTAGCACTACGTACTTTCTCATACCCTGCACTCAGGCCGAGCCGCACTGCAGCATACCGTAGACTCATACAATAATGTACTGTATAGTGACTCTCATACCCTGCACTCAGGCCGAGTCTCACTGCAGCATACCGTAGACTCATACAATAATGTATAGTGACTCATTTAGCACTACGTACGCTCTCATACCCTGCACTCAGGCCGAGCCTCACTGCAGCATACCGTAGACTCATACAATAATGTATAGTGACTCATTTAGCACTACGTACGCTCTCATACCCTGCACTCAGGCCCAGCCTCACTGCAGCACAACGTAAACTCGTACAATAATGTATAGTGACTCATTTAGCACTACGTACTTTCTCATACCCTGCACTCAGGCTGAGCCTCACTGCAGCATACCGTAGACTCATACAATAATGTATAGAGACTCATTTAGCACTACGTACTTTCTCATACCCTGCACTCAGGACGAGCCTCAATGCAGCATACCGTAAACTCATACAATAATGTATAGTGACTCATTTAGCACTACGTACTTTCTCATACCCTGCACTCAGGCCCAGCCTCACTGCAGCATACCGTAGACTCATACAATAATGTATAGTGACTCATTTAGCACTACGTACGCTCTCATACCCTGCTCTCAGGCCCAGCCTCTCTGCAGCATACGGTAGACTCATACAATAATGTATAGTGACTCATTTAGCACTACTTACTCTCTCATACCCTGCACTCAGGCCGAGCCTCACTGCAGCATACCGTAGACTCATACAATAATGTATAGTGACTCATTTAGCACTACGTACTTTCTACTAGATACTGGATCTACATAATACAAGGATGTTTTACATATGGTTTCTATTTATCAAGAGCTACCACCATTCTATAGTCCCCTTTTGCAAGACCTATATCTATCTCTATTTTGTAATAAAATATTAAACTTATGTCACCTTCTGTCTCCTTCTCTTAGACATTGAGAATCAATATGTCCAATCACCTCTACCGTCCATCACCAACCCCATGTGATTACATTAGTACCAACAATTCCCAAACTCCCAACTCCCTTATCCCACCTCCCACCACCTTATCTCCCTTTACCCCACCACTTCCTCCATCATCCCGAGCATCATAACCCCCCACCACCAACTGCCTCCCACCGGCACAGCCACCACCCCAACCCTCACCACCGTGTTTCCCAACCTTCTACCACCTTCTATGTCTGAAGCCATTATTGTAGTACTGGCCAAACCTGGGAAGGACCCTACTCTACCTGAATCTTACCGTCCGATTTCTTTGTTAGCTACAGATGTAAAATTCTTGCTAAAATACTTGCTACAAAACTGATTGCGAAGGATAACGTTATGGGAGGCATGATAAATCTGACCCTTACACAAGCTGGAGGAAAATTTGTAAGCACTATAGAGTGGTGAAGGAGAACTTGATCTCCCTGATCCTTACCTGTCTGTCATATTGATAAAAATCATGCTACAAAACAAAAAGCCAGCGTGAAGAAACAGACAAACAATCCCGGGTTCAATGAAAAATTAGAGTGGAAAATTCCATTGGAAGACGCAAAAAAGAGGAAGCTGGAAATCTGTGTGAAAAACAGCGTGTCCTTCATGTCACGAGAGCAGGAGATGATCGCAAAGGTTATTATTGACCTTTCTCAGGTGTATATTTGTGTAAAGGACTGAACCAATGGTATAACCTGAAGAGTGAGGCCACACATGTCTAAACATCATCTGTGAGGACAGGATGAGACATTAGTCTCCTTCAGGAGAACCTATCTGGTGAACCATGCACTGCTTCTGTCTACTCCAGTCTCCTGAACACTGAGCAATTAAGTGCAACACCAAGGACAACGGTGATGTCTAATGGAAAATAATAGTTCTTAATAAAAACCAAGGACATTCTTCGACCGTCTACACTGGAAATTTCGTACCACTACATTAACAATTTTTGATTTTCAGGGAGAAATACTCTTTTGTATATCTGCTCTATATAGTAATCCAACCACTAAAGTATTGAGCAAAGGCTTTTTATCTTGCCCGTTTGCTATTTCAAATGGCACTAGACAGGGTTGCCCCTTTTCGCCCTTGATTTCTATCCGAAATTTCTGTAACCTCAACCTTTCACAAGTTATGTTTATTTGTCGATTACGTATTGTTATTTGATACCAACCCGGAGACCTCTTTGCCCGCCCTACATGAAGTTATAGATATATATAGCAGTGCCTCTTTCTATAAATTAAAACCACCAAGACGGAGGTACTACCCTTCCCTATGACTCAGGAGACACTATCCTATCTTCAAAATATCTATAAATATAATTGGAAGAAAGATGCCCTCTTGTATCTTGGCATTCATATTCCAAATAATGATTCCAATTTTGCTGAGATTCATTTTGCTCCCATTATATTGCATGTTGCTGATCTTTTAAAAAGTTGGATGAGCTTTGAGGTCTCCTGGTTGGGTAGATTGGCAGAATTTAAGATGATGGTACTCCCCAAGTTAATGTATTTGTTCCGCACGATAACTTATTTAGTTCCACAGCGTTATATAGCCCAAATACACACACTAATTTTAAAATATATATGGAGGGGTAAGACTCCATGAATTGCTTATCGCCGCTTAATGCGATATAGATACCGGGGTAGCCTGGATGTCACTGATCTCTTAGCATACCAATATGCATGCTTGGTGGCCCATATTAGTGACTGGGCGCTACCTATTCAAAACCGTGGCCTGATTTGGAGAGAGCTTTGTTACCACACTTCCCCCTAGCAAAAATGATCTGGACTCCTAAACAACTTCGCCCAATCTCGACAGAGTCTCCTAGAGCAATATTGGATTCCCTTACAGCATGGAATGCTACTATAGGAGCTACTCACTGTATGATGTTACCCACTCGTAATATCTCTCTTTTGACTCTTTCCCGTTTAATCTCAGATTTGTGTATTTCAATATGGCGTTCTAGTGGTATAAATACAGTTGCCGAAGTACTCAGTACTAATTCTATATGTCCCTTTTCGGATCTGCAATTGGAATATAACTTACCCTCAGGAGAATTTTTTACTTATTTGTGTATTGGACATTGGGTCTCTGCTATGTTTTCGAATCAATGGTTCTTTGGCTCTACCACCTTCCTCCATTTTAGCTAAATTGTCGACTGGTAATTCTCAGGGTGCTATAAGATTTTGATTTTGCTATAAGATTTTTCAATATATATATATATGGAAGACAAGAATCTTACTAAATCCTCTGCACAATTACAGTGGGAATCGGATCTACAGATTACATTCACTCCCCAGCAATGGATAGAAATTTATTTAACGGCTCATTGGTTCTCTAAATGTTCCAACCACTTGGAGATGCAATTTTGACGGTTACATAGATTGTATTATACACCAACTAAGCTACGTAAGATATGGTCTTCACAGTCAAAATTTTGTTCGCGGAATTGTTTAGAGCAGGGAGATATTTTCCATATATTTTGGAGTTGTCCAAAAATTCTAAACCTTTGCCATGAAGTATTTGCTCTGGCCTATAAACTCTCTATTGTCAGATGATGGATGTAACCATAAATTCCTTAAACCATATTTGGACTACGATCGCAGTGTGTATAAAGACCCATAGCAGAGTGATTGAGAGGAAGTGCCATTTGTAGGTGGTGATAAGGGGGGGTACGGCCAAACGCAGGTGTGCCAGTGCGTTCAAACGCCGTTGCAGGGGCATATATTACCCACTGCAATGGTATACGCAGTGTGAGGGCTCATAGCTTGCAGGAAGGTTAGCAATTTCTGTGTAAGGTCAGACCTACTGTAATACTGCGTGAGGCTTCGATGTTACCGATGTTTTTGTAGACTTGCAAAATATTACAGATGTGCGAGAGGGGAAGTGGGCGTCCTTATATTGTGCTGCGAGTGCATTGCGATTACATTAGTATATTCTTGCTGCTGAGCTGGTCCGTACGTATTAGCAGTTGTGTTCCTTTCTGAATCAGGCCCAGTGTTACTTGGTGTCCTTATGATGAAGCAATAGGCAGCTTATGCACCTCAGCTGAATGTGATTAGTACAGGGACCCAGGTCTGGTTACCATGTACAGGTGGTAGCCCATGCTGCAGAGCTCTCCTATATCATGCAGCAGATGGCACAAGATGCTCCGCCATGGGTAGCAATTCCCAGACAATGTGCTTTTCCCTAAATGTAGCCCCGTAGTCACATTGTAGCTGCATACAGGGTCACTTATAGTGTAATAGGCTCTAGGATTAGATTTATATTACAAAGGAATTGGCACAAAGTCAAAGAATAACCACTAGGATGCGTGGTGTGCAGCATGGCGCTGCTAACTGGTATCAGACCTCCAGCTGTTGGCTATATATGCAGGTTGGCATGTGAGTAGCACAGGGCAGCTACCAGCATCAGAGTACAGGGCACCCGGGCATTGTTATGGTGTCACATTAGTGATGGGAATCAGACACATACTATGTGAGCCTATGGTGAGATACATAGCGCGGCTTAGTCACAGGGTCTGCGGTGCTGTAAGTGGGGCGTGAGGATGGCGTATGTGGGCACATCTGTAGCTGGCCCAGGCTTTCTAGTTCAGGGACTGCGTATAGGGACTATACATCTGCCATGCTGTCTAATGTTCCTTATTACCAATATCAGCGCAATACTGCTCATGGTAAGGAAGCAGCTCTGTGTTCTATAAATGTGTTATACAATGAATGGATGTATAACATGGATGTAACTTAATTGCATTTATTGACCTAATGTCTTTCTTTCTTGCATAGATGTCAATCTATGGGAAGGGGCGCTGGTAGTACTAGTGCCCTCTATTCTTATGATACTTGCAATTATCATATATAAATGGTAAGTAACTAACAATCTATAGATGATGTTACAGTTTATTTACCTATATATTATTACTACATTATTATCTAATAGTAACAGGCGTTGTGGTTGGCAGGTACGTGTATATGTGTATATGTCTCCAGCCTTTTCCATGGACAGATGTATCATTACGTATAGTAGGCCTATACACACAGATCCCCTCCTGGCCCTATTGCCTATAGAGGAGGACAGTGTTACCATGTCCCTGTGATGTCTGAGCATATAACGCCTGAATTATTATGGGAGTGATGTGAAGAAGTCATATATGATAGTAAGTAATAGTAGGTGTAGGTCTGTCTTATACAGGACAGTAATAGTAGGTGTAGGTCTGTCTTATACAGGACAGTAATAGTAGGTGTAGGGCTGTCTTATACAGGACAGTAATAGTAGGTGTAGGGCTGTCTTATACATGACAGTAATAGTAGGTGTAGGGCTGTCTTATACAGGACAGTAATAGTAGGTGTAGGTCTGTCTTATACAGCACAGTAATAGTAGGTGTAGGTCTGTCTTACACAGGACAGTAATAGTAGGTGTAGGTCTGTCTTATACAGGACAGTAATAGTAGGTGTAGGTCTGTCTTATACATGAGAGTAATAGTAGGTGTAGGTCTGTCTTATACAGCACAGTAATAGTAGGTGTAGGTCTGTCTTATACAGGACAGTAATAGTAGGTGTAGGTCTGTCTTACACAGGACAGTAATAGTAGGTGTAGGTCTGTCTTATACAGGACAGTAATAGTAGGTGTAGGTCTGTCTTATACAGGACAGTAATAGAAGCTGTAGGTCTGTCTTATACAGGACAGTAATAGTAGGTGTAGGTCTGTCTTATACAGGACAGTAATAGTAGGTGTAGGTCTGTCTTATACAGGACAGTAATAGTAGGTGTAGGGCTGTCTTATACATGACAGTAATAGTAGGTGTAGGTCTGTCTTATACTTGACAGTAATAGTAGGTGTAGGTCTGTGTTATACATGACAGTAATAGTAGGTGTAGGGCTGTCTTATACATGACAGTAATAGTAGGTGTAGGTGTGTCTTATACTTGACAGTAATAGTAGGTGTAGGGCTGTGTTACACAGGACAGTAATAGTAGGTGTAGGTCTGTCTTACACAGGACAGTAATAGTAGGTGTAGGTCTGTGTTATACAGGACAGTAATAGTAGGTGTAGGTCTGTCTTATACAGGACAGTAATAGTAGGTGTAGGTCTGTCTTATACAGGACAGTAATAGTAGGTGTAGGGCTGTCTTATACATGACAGTAATAGTAGGTGTAGGGCTGTCTTATACATGACAGTAATAGTAGGTGTAGGTCTGTCTTATACATGACAGTAATAGTAGGTGTAGGTCTGTATTATACAGCACAGTAATAGTAGGTGTAGGGCTGTCTTACACAGGACAGTAATAGTAGGTGTAGGTCTGTCTTATACAGGACAGTAATAGTAGGTGTAGGTCTGTGTTACACAGGACAGTAATAGTAGGTGTAGGTCTGTCTTAAACAGGACAGTAATAGTAGGTGTAGGTCTGTGTTATACAGGACAGTAATAGTAGGTGTAGGTCTGTCTTATACAGGACAGTAATAGTAGGTGTAGGTCTGTCTTATACAGGACAGTAATAGTAGGTGTAGGGCTGTCTTATACATGACAGTAATAGTAGGTGTAGGGCTGTCTTATACATGACAGTAATAGTAGGTGTAGGTCTGTCTTATACATGACAGTAATAGTAGGTGTAGGTCTGTATTATACAGCACAGTAATAGTAGGTGTAGGGCTGTCTTACACAGGACAGTAATAGTAGGTGTAGGTCTGTCTTATACAGGACAGTAATAGTAGGTGTAGGTCTGTCTTATACAGGACAGTAATAGTAGGTGTAGGGCTGTCTTATACAGGACAGTAACAGTAGGTGTAGGGCTGTCTTACACAAGACAGTAATAGTAGGTGTAGGTCTGTCTTATACAGGACAGTAATAGTAGGTGTAGGTCTGTCTTATACAGGACAGTAACAGTAGGTGTAGGGCTGTCTTACACAGGACAGTAATAGTAGGTGTAGGTCTGTCTTATACAGCACAGTAATAGTAGTTGTAGGTCTGTCTTATACAGGACAGTAATAGTAGGTGTAGGTCTGTCTTATACAGGACAGTACCAGTAGGTGTAGGGCTGTCTTACACAGGACAGTAATAGTAGGTGTAGGTCTGTCTTACACAGGACAGTAATAGTAGTTGTAGGTCTGTCTTATACAGGACAGTAATAGTAGGTGTAGGTCTGTCTTATACAGGACAGTAATAGTAGGTGTAGGGCTGTCTTATACAGGACAGTAATAGTAGGTGTAGGTCTGTCTTACACAGGACAGTAATAGTAGGTGTAGGTCTGTCTTACACAGGACAGTAACAGTAGGTGTAGGTCTGTCTTACACAGGACAGTAATAGTAGGTGTAGGGCTGTCTTACACAGGACAGTAATAGTAGGTGTAGGTCTGTCTTATACAGGACAGTAATAGTAGGTGTAGGTCTGTCTTACACAGGACAGTAATAGTAGGTGTAGGTCTGTCTTACACAGGACAGTAATAGTAGGTGTAGGTCTGTCTTCCACAGGACAGTAATAGTAGGTGTAGGTCTGTCTTATACAGGACAGTAATAGTAGGTGTAGGTCTGTCTTATACAGGACAGTAATAGTAGGTGTAGGTCTGTCTTATACAGGACAGTAATAGTAGGTGTAGGGCTGTCTTATACAGGACAGTAATAGTAGGTGTAGGGCTGTCTTATACAGGACAGTAATAGTAGGTGTAGGTCTGTCTTACACAGGACAGTAACAGTAGGTGTAGGTCTGTGTTATACATGACAGTAATAGTAGGTGTAGGTCTGTCTTATACAGTAATAGTAGGTGTAGGTCTGTCTTATACAGGACAGTAATAGTAGGTGTAGGTCTGTCTTATACAGGACAGTAATAGTAGGTGTAGGTCTGTCTTATACAGGACAGTAATAGTAGGTGTAGGTCTGTCTTATACATGACAGTAATAGTAGGTGTAGGGCTGTCTTATACAGAACAGTAATAGTAGGTGTAGGTCTGTGTTATACAAGACAGTAATAGTAGGTGTAGGTCTGTCTTACACAGGACAGTAATAGTAGGTGTAGGTCTGTCTTATACAGGACAGTAATAGTAGGTGTAGGTCTGTCTTACACAGGACAGTAATAGTAGGTGTAGGTCTGTGTTATACAAGACAGTAATAGTAGGTATAGGGCTGTCTTATACAGGACAGTAATAGTAGGTGTAGGGCTGTCTTACACAGGACAGTAATAGTAGGTGTAGGTCAGTCTTATACAGGACAGTAACAGTAGGTGTAGGCCTGTCTTACACAGGACAGTAATAGTAGATGTAGGTCTATCTTATACAGGACAGTAGTAGTAGGTGTAGGTCTGTCTTATACAGAACAGTAATAGTAGGTGTAGGTCTGTGTTATACAAGACAGTAATAGTAGTTGTAGGTCTGTCTTACACAGGACAGTAATAGTAGGTGTAGGTCTGTCTTATACAGGACAGTAATAGTAGGTGTAGGTCTGTCTTATACAGAACAGTAATAGTAGGTGAAGGTCTGTGTTATACAAGACAGTAATAGTAGGTGTAGGTCTGTCTTACACAGGACAGTAATAGTAGGTGTAGGTATGTTTTATACAGGACAGTAGCAGTAGGTGTAGGTCTGTCTTATACAGGACAGTAATAGTAGGTGTAGGTCTGTCTTATACAGGACAGTAATAGTAGGTGTAGGGCTGTCTTACACAGGACAGTAATAGTAGGTGTAGGTCTGTCTTATACAGGACAGTAATAGTAGGTGTGGGTCTGTCTTATACAGGACAGTAATAGTAGGTGTAGGTCTGTGTTATACAGGACAGTAATAGTAGGTGTAGGTCTGTCTTATACAGGACAGTAATAGTGGGTGTAGGGCTGTCTTACACAGGACAGTAATAGTAGGTGTAGGTCTGTCTTATACAGGACAGTAATAGTAGGTGTAGGTCTGTCTTATACAGGACAGTAATAGTAAGTGTAGGTCTGTGTTATACAGGACAGTAATAGTAGGTGTAGGTCTGTGTTATACAGGACAGTAATAGTAGGTGTAGGTCTGTCTTATACAAGACAGTAACAGTAGGTGTAGGTCTGTCTTACACAGGGCAGTAATAGTAGGTGTAGGTCTGTATTATACATGACAGTAATAGTAGGTGTAGGTCTGTCTTACACAGGACAGTAACAGTAGGTGTAGGTCTGTCTTACACAGGACAGTAATAGTAGGTGTAGGTCTGTCTTACACAGGACAGTAATAGTAGGTGTAGGTCTGTCTTACACATGACAGTAATAGTAGGTGTAGGTCTGTGTTACACAGGACAGTAATAGTAGGTGTAGGTCTGTCTTACACAGGACAGTAATAGTAGGTGTAGGTCTGTCTTATACAGGACAGTAATAGTAGGTGTAGGGCTGTCTTATACAGGACAGTAATAGTAGGTGTAGGTCTGTCTTATACAGGACAGTAATAGTAGGTGTAGGGCTGTCTTATACAGGACAATAATAGTAGGTGTAGGTCTGTCTTACACATGACAGTATTAGTAGGTGTAGGTCTGTCTTACACAGGACAGTAATAGTAGGTGTAGGTCTGTCTTATACAGGACAGTAATAGTAGGTGTAGGTCTGTCTTATACAGGACAGTAATAGTAGGTGTAGGTCTGTCTTATACAGGACAGTAATAGTAGGTGTAGGGCTGTCTTATACAGGACAGTAATAGTAGGTGTAGGTCTGTCTTACACAGGACAGTAATAGTAGGTGTAGATCTGTCTTATACAGGACAGTAATAGTAGGTGTAGGGCTGTCTTACACAGGACAGTAATAGTAGGTGTAGGTCTGTCTTATACAGGACAGTAATAGTAGGTGTAGGTCTGTCTTACACAGGACAGTAATAGTAGGTGTAGGTCTGTCTTATACAGGACAGTAATAGTAGGTGTAGGTCTGTCTTATACAGGACAGTAATATTAGGTGTAGGCCTGTCTTATACAGGACAGTAATAGTAGGTGTAGGTCTGTCTTACACAGGACAGTAATAGTAGGTGTAGGTCTGTCTTATACAGGACAGTAATAGTAGGTGTGGGTCTGTCTTATACAGGACAGTAACAGTAGGTGTAGGTCTGTCTTATACAGGACAGTAATATTAGGTGTAGGCCTGTCTTACACAGGACAGTAATAGTCGGTGTAGGTCTGTCTTATACAGGACAGTAATAGTAGATGTAGGACTGTCTTAAACAGGACAGTAATAGTAGGTGTAGGGCTGTCTTATACAGGACAGTAATAGTAGGTGTAGGTCTGTGTTATACAGGACAGTAATAGTAGGTGTAGGTCTGTCTTATACAGGACAGTAATAGTAGGTGTAGGTCTGTCTTATACAGGACAGTAATAGTAGGTGTAGGTCTGTCTTATACAGGACAGTAATAGTAGGTGTAGGTCTGTCTTATATAGGACAGTAATAGTAGGTGTAGGTCTGTCTTATACCGGACAGTAATAGTAGGTGTAGGTGTGTCTTACACAGGACAGTAATAGTAGGTGTAGGTCTGTCTTACACAGGACAGTAATAGTAGGTGTAGGTCTGTCTTATACAGGACAGTAACAGTAGGTGTAGGTCTGTCTTATACAGGACAGTAACAGTAGGTGTAGGGCTGTCTTACACAGGACAGTAATAGTAGGTGTAGGTCTGTCTTATACAGCACAGTAATAGTAGGTGTAGGTCTGTCTTACACAGGACAGTAATAGTAGGTGTAGGTCTGTCTTATACAGGACAGTAACAGTAGGTGTAGGTCTGTCTTACACAGGACAGTAATAGTAGGTGTAGGGCTGTCTTACACAGGACAGTAATAGTAGGTGTAGGTCTGTCTTATACAGGACAGTAATAGTAGGTGTAGGTCTGTCTTACACAGGACAGTAATAGTAGGTGTAGGTCTGTCTTACACAGGACAGTAATAGTAGGTGTAGGTCTGTCTTATACAGGACAGTAATAGTAGGTGTAGGTCTGTCTTATACAGGACAGTAATAGTAGGTGTAGGTCTGTCTTATACATGACAGTAATAGTAGGTGTAGGGCTGTCTTATACAGGACAGTAATAGTAGGTGTAGGGCTGTCTTATACAGGACAGTAATAGTAGGTGTAGGTCTGTCTTACACAGGACAGTAACAGTAGGTGTAGGTCTGTGTTATACATGACAGTAATAGTAGGTGTAGGTCTGTCTTATACAGTAATAGTAGGTGTAGGTCTGTCTTATACAGGACAGTAATAGTAGGTGTAGTTTTGTCTTATACAGGACAGTAATAGTAGGTGTAGGTCTGTCTTATACAGGACAGTAATAGTAGGTGTAGGTCTGTCTTATACAGGACAGTAATAGTAGGTGTAGGGCTGTCTTACACAGGACAGTAACAGTAGGTGTAGGTCAGTCTTATACAGGACAGTAACAGTAGGTGTAGGCCTGTCTTACACAGGACAGTAATAGTAGATGTAGGTCTATCTTATACAGGACAGTAGTAGTAGGTGTAGGTCTGTCTTATACAGAACAGTAATAGTAGGTGTAGGTCTGTGTTATACAAGACAGTAATAGTAGGTGTAGGTCTGTCTTACACAGGACAGTAATAGTAGGTGTAGGTATGTTTTATACAGGACAGTAGCAGTAGGTGTAGGTCTGTCTTATACAGGACAGTAATAGTAGGTGTAGGTCTGTCTTATACAGGACAGTAATAGTAGGTGTAGGGCTGTCTTACACAGGACAGTAATAGTAGGTGTAGGTCTGTCTTATACAGGACAGTAATAGTAGGTGTAGGTCTGTCTTACACAGGACAGTAATAGTAGGTGTAGGTCTGTCTTACACAGGACAGTAATAGTAGGTGTAGGTCTGTCTTATACAGGACAGTAATAGTAGGTGTAGGTCTGTCTTATACAGGACAGTAATAGTAGGTGTAGGTCTGTCTTATACATGACAGTAATAGTAGGTGTAGGGCTGTCTTATACAGGACAGTAATAGTAGGTGTAGGGCTGTCTTATACAGGACAGTAATAGTAGGTGTAGGTCTGTCTTACACAGGACAGTAACAGTAGGTGTAGGTCTGTGTTATACATGACAGTAATAGTAGGTGTAGGTCTGTCTTATACAGTAATAGTAGGTGTAGGTCTGTCTTATACAGGACAGTAATAGTAGGTGTAGTTTTGTCTTATACAGGACAGTAATAGTAGGTGTAGGTCTGTCTTATACAGGACAGTAATAGTAGGTGTAGGTCTGTCTTATACAGGACAGTAATAGTAGGTGTAGGGCTGTCTTACACAGGACAGTAACAGTAGGTGTAGGTCAGTCTTATACAGGACAGTAACAGTAGGTGTAGGCCTGTCTTACACAGGACAGTAATAGTAGATGTAGGTCTATCTTATACAGGACAGTAGTAGTAGGTGTAGGTCTGTCTTATACAGAACAGTAATAGTAGGTGTAGGTCTGTGTTATACAAGACAGTAATAGTAGGTGTAGGTCTGTCTTACACAGGACAGTAATAGTAGGTGTAGGTCTGTCTTATACAGGACAGTAATAGTAGGTGTAGGTCTGTCTTATACAGAACAGTAATAGTAGGTGTAGGTCTGTCTTATACAGAACAGTAATAGTAGGTGTAGGTCTGTGTTATACAAGACAGTAATAGTAGGTGTAGGTATGTTTTATACAGGACAGTAGCAGTAGGTGTAGGTCTGTCTTATACAGAACAGTAATAGTAGGTGTAGGTCTGTGTTATACAAGACAGTAATAGTAGGTGTAGGTCTGTCTTACACAGGACAGTAATAGTAGGTGTAGGTCTGTCTTATACAGGACAGTAATAGTAGGTGTAGGTCTGTCTTATACAGAACAGTAATAGTAGGTGTAGGTCTGTCTTATACAGAACAGTAATAGTAGGTGTAGGTCTGTCTTACACAGGACAGTAATAGTAGGTGTAGGTATGTTTTATACAGGACAGTAGCAGTAGGTGTAGGTCTGTCTTATACAGGACAGTAATAGTAGGTGTAGGTCTGTCTTATACAGGACAGTAATAGTAGGTGTAGGGCTGTCTTACACAGGACAGTAATAGTAGGTGTAGGTCTGTCTTATACAGGACAGTAATAGTAGGTGTAGGTCTGTCTTACACAGGACAGTAATAGTAGGTGTAGATCTGTCTTATACAGGACAGTAACAGTAGGTGTAGGTCTGTCTTACACAGGACAGAAATAGTAGGTGTAGGGCTGTCTTACACAGGACAGTAATAGTAGGTGTAGGTCTGTCTTATACAGGACAGTAATAGTAGGTGTAGGTCTGTCTTACACAGGACAGTAATAGTAGGTGTAGGTCTGTCTTACACAGGACAGTAATAGTAGGTGTAGGTCTGTCTTACACAGGACAGTAATAGTAGGTGTAGGTCTGTCTTATACAGGACAGTAATAGTAGGTGTAGGTCTGTCTTATACAGGACAGTAATAGTAGGTGTAGGTCTGTCTTATACATGACAGTAATAGTAGGTGTAGGTTTGTCTTATACATGACAGTAATAGTAGGTGTAGGTCTGTCTTACACAGGACAGTAATAGTAGGTGTAGGTATGTTTTATACAGGACAGTAGCAGTAGGTGTAGGTCTGTCTTATACAGGACAGTAATAGTAGGTGTAGGTCTGTCTTATACAGGACAGTAATAGTAGGTGTAGGGCTGTCTTACACAGGACAGTAATAGTAGGTGTAGGTCTGTCTTATACAGGACAGTAATAGTAGGTGTAGGTCTGTGTTATACAGGACAGTAATAGTAGGTGTAGGTCTGTGTTATACAGGACAGTAATAGTAGGTGTAGGTCTGTCTTATACAGGGCAGTAATAGTAGGTGTAGGGCTGTCTTACACAGGGCAGTAATAGTAGGTGTAGGTCTGTCTTATACAGGACAGTAATAGTAGGTGTAGGTCTGTCTTATACAGGACAGTAATAGTAAGTGTAGGTCTGTGTTATACAGGACAGTAATAGTAGGTGTAGGTCTGTCTTTTACAAGACAGTAATAGTAGGTGTACGTCTGTCTTATACAGGACAGTAATAGTAGGTGTAGGTGTGTCTTATACAGGACAGTAACAGTAGGTGTAGGTCTGTCTTACACAGGGCAGTAATAGTAGGTGTAGGTCTGTCTTATACATGACAGTAATAGTAGGTGTAGGTCTGTCTTACACAGGACAGTAACAGTAGGTGTAGGTCTGTCTTACACAGGACAGTAATAGTAGGTGTAGGTCTGTCTTACACAGGACAGTAATAGTAGGTGTAGGTCTGTCTTACACATGACAGTAATAGTAGGTGTAGGTCTGTGTTACACAGGACAGTAATAGTAGGTGTAGGTCTGTCTTACACAGGACAGTAATAGTAGGTGTAGGGCTGTCTTATACAGGACAGTAATAGTAGGTGTAGGGCTGTCTTATACAGGACAGTAATAGTAGGTGTAGGTCTGTCTTATACAGGACAGTAATAGTAGGTGTAGGGCTGTCTTACACAGGACAGTAATAGTAGGTGTAGGTCTGTCTTACACATGACAGTAATAGTAGGTGTAGGTCTGTCTTACACAGGACAGTAATAGTAGGTGTAGGTCTGTCTTATACAGGACAGTAATAGTAGGTGTAGGTCTGTCTTATACAGGACAGTAATAGTAGGTGTAGGTCTGTCTTATACAGGACAGTAATAGTAGGTGTAGGGCTGTCTTACACAGGACAGTAATAGTAGGTGTAGGTCTGTCTTACACAGGACAGTAATAGTAGGTGTAGGTCTGTCTTATACAGGACAGTAATAGTAGGTGTAGGGCTGTCTTACACAGGACAGTAATAGTAGGTGTAGGTCTGTCTTATACAGAACAGTAATAGTAGGTGTAGGTCTGTGTTATACAAGACAGTAATAGTAGGTGTAGGTCTGTCTTACACAGGACAGTAATAGTAGGTGTAGGTCTGTGTTACACAGGACAGTAATAGTAGGTGTAGGTCTGTCTTACACAGGACAGTAATAGTAGGTGTAGGTCTGTCTTATACAGGACAGTAATAGTAGGTGTAGGGCTGTCTTATACAGGACAGTAATAGTAGGTGTAGGTCTGTCTTATACAGGACAGTAATAGTAGGTGTAGGGCTGTCTTATACAGAACAATAATAGTAGGTGTAGGTCTGTCTTACACATGACAGTAATAGTAGGTGTAGGTCTGTCTTACACAGGACAGTAATAGTAGGTGTAGGTCTGTCTTATACAGGACAGTAATAGTAGGTGTAGGTCTGTCTTATACAGGACAGTAATAGTAGGTGTAGGTCTGTCTTATACAGGACAGTAATAGTAGGTGTAGGGCTGTCTTATACAGGACAGTAATAGTAGGTGTAGGTCTGTCTTATACAGGACAGTAATAGTAGGTGTAGGGCTGTCTTATACAGGACAGTAATAGTAGGTGTAGGCCTGTCTTATACAGGACAGTAACAGTAGGTGTAGGTCTGTCTTACACAGGACAGTAATAGTAGGTGTAGGTCTGTCTTATACAGGACAGTAATAGTAGGTGTGGGTCTGTCTTACACAGGACAGTAATAGTAGGTGTGGGTCTGTCTTATACAGGACAGTAATATTAGGTGTAGGCCTGTCTTACACAGGACAGTAATAGTAGGTGTAGGTCTGTCTTATACAGGACAGTAATAGTAGATGTAGGACTGTCTTACACAGGACAGTAATAGTAGGTGTAGGGCTGTCTTATACAGGACAGTAATAGTAGGTGTAGGTCTGTGTTATACAGGACAGTAATAGTAGGTGTAGGTCTGTCTTATACAGGACAGTAATAGTAGGTGTAGGTCTGTCTTATACAGGACAGTAATAGTAGGTGTAGGTCTGTCTTATACAGGACAGTAATAGTAGGTGTAGGTCTGTCTTATACAGGACAGTAATAGTAGGTGTAGGTCTGTCTTATACCGGACAGTAATAGTAGGTGTAGGTGTGTCTTATACAGGACAGTAATAGTAGGTGTAGGTCTGTCTTACACAGGACAGTAATAGTAGGTGTAGGTCTGTCTTATACAGGACAGTAACAGTAGGTGTAGGTCTGTCTTATACAGGACAGTAACAGTAGGTGTAGGGCTGTCTTACACAGGACAGTAATAGTAGGTGTAGGTCTGTCTTATACAGCACAGTAATAGTAGGTGTAGGTCTGTCTTACACAGGACAGTAATAGTAGGTGTAGGTCTGTCTTATACAGGACAGTAACAGTAGGTGTAGGTCTGTCTTACACAGGACAGTAATATTAGGTGTAGGGCTGTCTTACACAGGACAGTAATAGTAGGTGTAGGTCTGTCTTATACAGGACAGTAATAGTAGGTGTAGGTCTGTCTTACACAGGACAGTAATAGTAGGTGTAGGTCTGTCTTACACAGGACAGTAATAGTAGGTGTAGGTCTGTCTTATACAGAACAGTAATAGTAGGTGTAGGTCTGTCTTATACAGAACAGTAATAGTAGGTGTAGGTCTGTCTTACACAGGACAGTAATAGTAGGTGTAGGTATGTTTTATACAGGACAGTAGCAGTAGGTGTAGGTCTGTCTTATACAGGACAGTAATAGTAGGTGTAGGTCTGTCTTATACAGGACAGTAATAGTAGGTGTAGGGCTGTCTTACACAGGACAGTAATAGTAGGTGTAGGTCTGTCTTATACAGGACAGTAATAGTAGGTGTAGGTCTGTCTTACACAGGACAGTAATAGTAGGTGTAGATCTGTCTTATACAGGACAGTAACAGTAGGTGTAGGTCTGTCTTACACAGGACAGAAATAGTAGGTGTAGGGCTGTCTTACACAGGACAGTAATAGTAGGTGTAGGTCTGTCTTATACAGGACAGTAATAGTAGGTGTAGGTCTGTCTTACACAGGACAGTAATAGTAGGTGTAGGTCTGTCTTACACAGGACAGTAATAGTAGGTGTAGGTCTGTCTTACACAGGACAGTAATAGTAGGTGTAGGTCTGTCTTATACAGGACAGTAATAGTAGGTGTAGGTCTGTCTTATACAGGACAGTAATAGTAGGTGTAGGTCTGTCTTATACAGGACAGTAATAGTAGGTGTAGGTTTGTCTTATACATGACAGTAATAGTAGGTGTAGGGCTGTCTTATACAGGACAGTAATAGTAGGTGTAGGTCTGTCTTATACAGGACAGTAATAGTAGGTTTAGGTCTGTGTTATACAGGACAGTAATAGTAGGTGTAGGTCTGTGTTATACAGGACAGTAATAGTAGGTGTAGGTCTGTCTTACACAGGACAGTAATAGTAGGTGTAGGGCTGTCTTACACAGGACAGTAATAGTAGGTGTAGGTCTGTCTTATACAGGACAGTAATAGTAGGTGTAGGTCTGTCTTATACAGGACAGTAATAGTAAGTGTAGGTCTGTGTTATACAGGACAGTAATAGTAGGTGTAGGTCTGTGTTATACAGGACAGTAATAGTAGGTGTAGGTCTGTCTTATACAAGACAGTAATAGTAGGTGTACGTCTGTCTTATACAGGACAGTAATAGTAGGTGTAGGTGTGTCTTATATAGGACAGTAACAGTAGGTGTAGGTCTGTCTTACACAGGGCAGTAATAGTAGGTGTAGGTCTGTCTTATACATGACAGTAATAGTAGGTGTAGGTCTGTCTTACACAGGACAGTAACAGTAGGTGTAGGTCTGTCTTACACAGGACAGTAATAGTAGGTGTAGGTCTGTCTTACACAGGACAGTAATAGTAGGTGTAGGTCTGTCTTACACATGACAGTAATAGTAGGTGTAGGTCTGTGTTACACAGGACAGTAATAGTAGGTGTAGGTCTGTCTTACACAGGACAGTAATAGTAGGTGTAGGTCTGTCTTATACAGGACAGTAATAGTAGGTGTAGGGCTGTCTTATACAGGACAGTAATAGTAGGTGTAGGTCTGTCTTATACAGGACAGTAATAGTAGGTGTAGGGCTGTCTTACACAGGACAGTAATAGTAGGTGTAGGTCTGTCTTACACATGACAGTAATAGTAGGTGTAGGTCTGTCTTACACAGGACAGTAATAGTAGGTGTAGGTCTGTCTTATACAGGACAGTAATAGTAGGTGTAGGTCTGTCTTATACAGGACAGTAATAGTAGGTGTAGGGCTGTCTTATACAGGACAGTAATAGTAGGTGTAGGTCTGTCTTACACAGTACAGTAATAGTAGGTGTAGGTCTGTCTTATACAGGACAGTAATAGTAGTTGTAGGGCTGTCTTACACAGGACAGTAATAGTAGGTGTAGGTCTGTCTTATACAGAACAGTAATAGTAGGTGTAGGTCTGTGTTATACAAGACAGTAATAGTAGGTGTAGGTCTGTCTTACACAGGACAGTAATAGTAGGTGTAGGTATGTTTTATACAGGACAGTAGCAGTAGTTGTAGGTCTGTCTTATACAGGACAGTAATAGTAGGTGTAGGTCTGTCTTATACAGGACAGTAATAGTAGGTGTAGGGCTGTCTTATACAGGACAGTAACAGTAGGTGTAGGGCTGTCTTACACAGGACAGTAATAGTAGGTGTAGGTCTGTCTTACACAGGACAGTAATAGTAGTTGTAGGTCTGTCTTATACAGGACAGTAATAGTAGGTGTAGGTCTGTCTTATACAGGACAGTAACAGTAGGTGTAGGGCTGTCTTACACAGGACAGTAATAGTAGGTGTAGGTCTGTCTTATACAGGACAGTAATAGTAGGTGTAGGTCTATCTTATACAGGACAGTAATAGTAGGTGTAGGTCTATCTTATACAGGACAGTAATAGTAGGTGTAGGTCTGTCTTACACAGGACAGTAATAGTAGGTGTAGGTCTGTCTTACACAGGACAGTAATAGTAGGTGTAGGTCTGTCTTATACAGGACAGTAATAGTAGGTGTAGGTCTGTCTTATACAGGACAGTAATAGTAGGTGTAGGTCTGTCTTATACAGGACAGTAATAGTAGGTGTAGGGCTGTCTTATACAGGACAGTAATAGTAGGTGTAGGTCTGTCTTACACAGGACAGTAATAGTAGGTGTAGGTCTGTCTTATACAGGACAGTAATAGTAGGTGTAGGGCTGTCTTACACAGCACAGTAATAGTAGGTGTAGGTCTGTCTTATACAGAACAGTAATAGTAGGTGTAGGTCTGTGTTATACAAGACAGTAATAGTAGGTGTAGGTCTGTCTTACACAGGACAGTAATAGTAGGTGTAGGTATGTTTTATACAGGGCAGTAGCAGTAGGTGTAGGTCTGTCTTATACAGGACAGTAATAGTAGGTGTAGGGCTGTCTTATACAGGACAGTAACAGTAGGTGTAGGGCTGTCTTATACAGGACAGTAACAGTAGGTGTAGGGCTGTCTTACACAGGACAGTAATAGTAGGTGTAGGTCTGTCTTACACAGGACAGTAATAGTAGTTGTAGGTCTGTCTTATACAGGACAGTAACAGTAGGTGTAGGGCTGTCTTACACAGGACAGTAATAGTAGGTGTAGGTCTGTCTTACACAGGACAGTAATAGTAGTTGTAGGTCTGTCTTACACAGGACAGTAATAGTAGGTGTAGGTCTGTCTTATACAGGACAGTAATAGTAGGTGTAGGGCTGTCTTATACAGGACAGTAATAGTAGGTGTAGGTCTGTCTTACACAGGACAGTAATAGTAGGTGTAGGTCTGTCTTACACAGGACAGTAACAGTAGGTGTAGGTCTGTCTTACACAGGACAGTAATAGTAGGTGTAGGGCTGTCTTACACAGGACAGTAATAGTAGGTGTAGGTCTGTCTTACACAGGACAGTAATAGTAGGTGTAGGTCTGTCTTACACAGGACAGTAATAGTAGGTGTAGGTCTGTCTTACACAGGACAGTAATAGTAGGTGTAGGTCTGTCTTACACAGGACAGTAATAGTAGGTGTAGGTCTGTCTTATACAGGACAGTAATAGTAGGTGTAGGTCTGTCTTATACAGGACAGTAATAGTAGGTGTAGGTCTGTCTTATACAGGACAGTAATAGTAGGTGTAGGTTTGTCTTATACAGGACAGTAATAGTAGGTGTAGGGCTGTCTTATACAGGACAGTAATAGTAGGTGTAGGTCTGTCTTATACAGGACAGTAATAGTAGGTTTAGGTCTGTGTTATACAGGACAGTAATAGTAGGTGTAGGTCTGTGTTATACAGGACAGTAATAGTAGGTGTAGGTCTGTCTTACACAGGACAGTAATAGTAGGTGTAGGGCTGTCTTACACAGGACAGTAATAGTAGGTGTAGGTCTGTCTTATACAGGACAGTAATAGTAGGTGTAGGTCTGTCTTATACAGGACAGTAATAGTAAGTGTAGGTCTGTGTTATACAGGACAGTAATAGTAGGTGTAGGTCTGTGTTATACAGGACAGTAATAGTAGGTGTAGGTCTGTCTTATACAAGACAGTAATAGTAGGTGTACGTCTGTCTTATACAGGACAGTAATAGTAGGTGTAGGTGTGTCTTATACAGGACAGTAACAGTAGGTGTAGGTCTGTCTTACACAGGGCAGTAATAGTAGGTGTAGGTCTGTCTTATACATGACAGTAATAGTAGGTGTAGGTCTGTCTTACACAGGACAGTAACAGTAGGTGTAGGTCTGTCTTACACAGGACAGTAATAGTAGGTGTAGGTCTGTCTTACACAGGACAGTAATAGTAGGTGTAGGTCTGTCTTACACATGACAGTAATAGTAGGTGTAGGTCTGTGTTACACAGGACAGTAATAGTAGGTGTAGGTCTGTCTTACACAGGACAGTAATAGTAGGTGTAGGTCTGTCTTATACAGGACAGTAATAGTAGGTGTAGGGCTGTCTTATACAGGACAGTAATAGTAGGTGTAGGTCTGTCTTATACAGGACAGTAATAGTAGGTGTAGGGCTGTCTTACACAGGACAGTAATAGTAGGTGTAGGTCTGTCTTACACATGACAGTAATAGTAGGTGTAGGTCTGTCTTACACAGGACAGTAATAGTAGGTGTAGGTCTGTCTTATACAGGACAGTAATAGTAGGTGTAGGTCTGTCTTATACAGGACAGTAATAGTAGGTGTAGGGCTGTCTTATACAGGACAGTAATAGTAGGTGTAGGTCTGTCTTACACAGTACAGTAATAGTAGGTGTAGGTCTGTCTTATACAGGACAGTAATAGTAGTTGTAGGGCTGTCTTACACAGGACAGTAATAGTAGGTGTAGGTCTGTCTTATACAGAACAGTAATAGTAGGTGTAGGTCTGTGTTATACAAGACAGTAATAGTAGGTGTAGGTCTGTCTTACACAGGACAGTAATAGTAGGTGTAGGTATGTTTTATACAGGACAGTAGCAGTAGTTGTAGGTCTGTCTTATACAGGACAGTAATAGTAGGTGTAGGTCTGTCTTATACAGGACAGTAATAGTAGGTGTAGGGCTGTCTTATACAGGACAGTAACAGTAGGTGTAGGGCTGTCTTACACAGGACAGTAATAGTAGGTGTAGGTCTGTCTTACACAGGACAGTAATAGTAGTTGTAGGTCTGTCTTATACAGGACAGTAATAGTAGGTGTAGGTCTGTCTTATACAGGACAGTAACAGTAGGTGTAGGGCTGTCTTACACAGGACAGTAATAGTAGGTGTAGGTCTGTCTTATACAGCACAGTAATAGTAGTTGTAGGTCTGTCTTATACAGGACAGTAATAGTAGGTGTAGGTCTGTCTTATACAGGACAGTAACAGTAGGTGTAGGGCTGTCTTACACAGGACAGTAATAGTAGGTGTAGGTCTGTCTTACACAGGACAGTAATAGTAGTTGTAGGTCTGTCTTATACAGGACAGTAATAGTAGGTGTAGGTCTGTCTTATACAGGACAGTAATAGTAGGTGTAGGGCTGTCTTATACAGGACAGTAATAGTAGGTGTAGGTCTGTCTTACACAGGACAGTAATAGTAGGTGTAGGTCTGTCTTACACAGGACAGTAACAGTAGGTGTAGGTCTGTCTTACACAGGACAGTAATAGTAGGTGTAGGGCTGTCTTACACAGGACAGTAATAGTAGGTGTAGGTCTGTCTTATACAGGACAGTAATAGTAGGTGTAGGTCTGTCTTACACAGGACAGTAATAGTAGGTGTAGGTCTGTCTTACACAGGACAGTAATAGTAGGTGTAGGTCTGTCTTACACAGGACAGTAATAGTAGGTGTAGGTCTGTCTTATACAGGACAGTAATAGTAGGTGTAGGTCTGTCTTATACAGGACAGTAATAGTAGGTGTAGGTCTGTCTTATACATGACAGTAATAGTAGGTGTAGGGCTGTCTTATACAGGACAGTAATAGTAGGTGTAGGGCTGTCTTATACAGGACAGTAATAGTAGGTGTAGGTCTGTCTTACACAGGACAGTAACAGTAGGTGTAGGTCTGTGTTATACATGACAGTAATAGTAGGTGTAGGTCTGTCTTATACAGTAATAGTAGGTGTAGGTCTGTCTTATACAGACAGTAATAGTAGGTGTAGGTCTGTCTTATACAGGACAGTAATAGTAGGTGTAGGTCTGTCTTACACAGGACAGTAATAGTAGGTGTAGGTCTGTCTTACACAGGACAGTAATAGTAGGTGTAGGTCTGTGTTACACAGGACAGTAATAGTAGGTGTAGGTCTGTCTTACACAGGACAGTAATAGTAGGTGTAGGTCTGTCTTATACAGGACAGTAATAGTAGGTGTAGGGCTGTCTTATACAGGACAGTAATAGTAGGTGTAGGTCTGTCTTACACAGGACAGTAACAGTAGGTGTAGGTCTGTGTTATACATGACAGTAATAGTAGGTGTAGGTCTGTCTTATACAGTAATAGTAGGTGTAGGTCTGTCTTATACAGGACAGTAATAGTAGGTGTAGTTTTGTCTTATACAGGACAGTAATAGTAGGTGTAGGTCTGTCTTATACAGGACAGTAATAGTAGGTGTAGGTCTGTCTTATACAGGACAGTAATAGTAGGTGTAGGGCTGTCTTACACATGACAGTAACAGTAGGTGTAGGTCAGTCTTATACAGGACAGTAACAGTAGGTGTAGGCCTGTCTTACACAGGACAGTAATAGTAGATGTAGGTCTATCTTATACAGGACAGTAGTAGTAGGTGTAGGTCTGTCTTATACAGAACAGTAATAGTAGGTGTAGGTCTGTGTTATACAAGACAGTAATAGTAGGTGTAGGTCTGTCTTATACAGGACAGTAATAGTAGGTGTAGGTCTGTCTTATACAGGACAGTAATAGTAGGTGTAGGTCTGTCTTACACAGGACAGTAATAGTAGGTGTAGGTCTGTCTTATACAGAACAGTAATAGTAGGTGTAGGTCTGTGTTATACAAGACAGTAATAGTAGGTGTAGGTCTGTCTTACACAGGACAGTAATAGTAGGTGTAGGTATGTTTTATACAGGACAGTAGCAGTAGGTGTAGGTCTGTCTTATACAGGACAGTAATAGTAGGTGTAGGTCTGTCTTATACAGGACAGTAATAGTAGGTGTAGGGCTGTCTTACACAGGACAGTAATAGTAGGTGTAGGTCTGTCTTATACAGGACAGTAATAGTAGGTGTAGGTCTGTCTTACACAGGACAGTAATAGTAGGTGTAGGTCTGTCTTACACAGGACAGTAATAGTAGGTGTAGGTCTGTCTTATACAGGACAGTAATAGTAGGTGTAGGTCTGTCTTATACAGGACAGTAATAGTAGGTGTAGGTCTGTCTTATACATGACAGTAATAGTAGGTGTAGGGCTGTCTTATACAGGACAGTAATAGTAGGTGTAGGGCTGTCTTATACAGGACAGTAATAGTAGGTGTAGGTCTGTCTTACACAGGACAGTAACAGTAGGTGTAGGTCTGTGTTATACATGACAGTAATAGTAGGTGTAGGTCTGTCTTATACAGTAATAGTAGGTGTAGGTCTGTCTTATACAGGACAGTAATAGTAGGTGTAGTTTTGTCTTATACAGGACAGTAATAGTAGGTGTAGGTCTGTCTTATACAGGACAGTAATAGTAGGTGTAGGTCTGTCTTATACAGGACAGTAATAGTAGGTGTAGGGCTGTCTTACACAGGACAGTAACAGTAGGTGTAGGTCAGTCTTATACAGGACAGTAACAGTAGGTGTAGGCCTGTCTTACACAGGACAGTAATAGTAGATGTAGGTCTATCTTATACAGGACAGTAGTAGTAGGTGTAGGTCTGTCTTATACAGAACAGTAATAGTAGGTGTAGGTCTGTGTTATACAAGACAGTAATAGTAGGTGTAGGTCTGTCTTACACAGGACAGTAATAGTAGGTGTAGGTCTGTCTTATACAGGACAGTAATAGTAGGTGTAGGTCTGTCTTATACAGAACAGTAATAGTAGGTGTAGGTCTGTCTTATACAGAACAGTAATAGTAGGTGTAGGTCTGTGTTATACAAGACAGTAATAGTAGGTGTAGGTATGTTTTATACAGGACAGTAGCAGTAGGTGTAGGTCTGTCTTATACAGAACAGTAATAGTAGGTGTAGGTCTGTGTTATACAAGACAGTAATAGTAGGTGTAGGTCTGTCTTACACAGGACAGTAATAGTAGGTGTAGGTCTGTCTTATACAGGACAGTAATAGTAGGTGTAGGTCTGTCTTATACAGAACAGTAATAGTAGGTGTAGGTCTGTCTTATACAGAACAGTAATAGTAGGTGTAGGTCTGTCTTACACAGGACAGTAATAGTAGGTGTAGGTATGTTTTATACAGGACAGTAGCAGTAGGTGTAGGTCTGTCTTATACAGGACAGTAATAGTAGGTGTAGGTCTGTCTTATACAGGACAGTAATAGTAGGTGTAGGGCTGTCTTACACAGGACAGTAATAGTAGGTGTAGGTCTGTCTTATACAGGACAGTAATAGTAGGTGTAGGTCTGTCTTACACAGGACAGTAATAGTAGGTGTAGATCTGTCTTATACAGGACAGTAACAGTAGGTGTAGGTCTGTCTTACACAGGACAGAAATAGTAGGTGTAGGGCTGTCTTACACAGGACAGTAATAGTAGGTGTAGGTCTGTCTTATACAGGACAGTAATAGTAGGTGTAGGTCTGTCTTACACAGGACAGTAATAGTAGGTGTAGGTCTGTCTTACACAGGACAGTAATAGTAGGTGTAGGTCTGTCTTACACAGGACAGTAATAGTAGGTGTAGGTCTGTCTTATACAGGACAGTAATAGTAGGTGTAGGTCTGTCTTATACAGGACAGTAATAGTAGGTGTAGGTCTGTCTTATACATGACAGTAATAGTAGGTGTAGGTTTGTCTTATACATGACAGTAATAGTAGGTGTAGGTCTGTCTTACACAGGACAGTAATAGTAGGTGTAGGTATGTTTTATACAGGACAGTAGCAGTAGGTGTAGGTCTGTCTTATACAGGACAGTAATAGTAGGTGTAGGTCTGTCTTATACAGGACAGTAATAGTAGGTGTAGGGCTGTCTTACACAGGACAGTAATAGTAGGTGTAGGTCTGTCTTATACAGGACAGTAATAGTAGGTGTAGGTCTGTGTTATACAGGACAGTAATAGTAGGTGTAGGTCTGTGTTATACAGGACAGTAATAGTAGGTGTAGGTCTGTCTTATACAGGGCAGTAATAGTAGGTGTAGGGCTGTCTTACAGAGGACAGTAATAGTAGGTGTAGGTCTGTCTTATACAGGACAGTAATAGTAGGTGTAGGTCTGTCTTATACAGGACAGTAATAGTAAGTGTAGGTCTGTGTTATACAGGACAGTAATAGTAGGTGTAGGTCTGTCTTATACAAGACAGTAATAGTAGGTGTACGTCTGTCTTATACAGGACAGTAATAGTAGGTGTAGGTGTGTCTTATACAGGACAGTAACAGTAGGTGTAGGTCTGTCTTACACAGGGCAGTAATAGTAGGTGTAGGTCTGTCTTATACATGACAGTAATAGTAGGTGTAGGTCTGTCTTACACAGGACAGTAACAGTAGGTGTAGGTCTGTCTTACACAGGACAGTAATAGTAGGTGTAGGTCTGTCTTACACAGGACAGTAATAGTAGGTGTAGGTCTGTCTTACACAGGACAGTAATATTAGGTGTAGGTCTGTGTTACACAGGACAGTAATAGTAGGTGTAGGTCTGTCTTACACAGGACAGTAATAGTAGGTGTAGGGCTGTCTTATACAGGACAGTAATAGTAGGTGTAGGGCTGTCTTATACAGGACAGTAATAGTAGGTGTAGGTCTGTCTTATACAGGACAGTAATAGTAGGTGTAGGGCTGTCTTATACAGGACAGTAATAGTAGGTGTAGGCCTGTCTTACACATGACAGTAATAGTAGGTGTAGGTCTGTCTTACACAGGACAGTAATAGTAGGTGTAGGTCTGTCTTATACAGGACAGTAATAGTAGGTGTAGGTCTGTCTTATACAGGACAGTAATAGTAGGTGTAGGTCTGTCTTATACAGGACAGTAATAGTAGGTGTAGGGCTGTCTTATACAGGACAGTAATAGTAGGTGTAGGTCTGTCTTACACAGGACAGTAATAGTAGGTGTAGGTCTGTCTTACACAGGACAGTAATAGTAGGTGTAGGGCTGTCTTACACAGGACAGTAATAGTAGGTGTAGGTCTGTCTTATACAGAACAGTAATAGTAGGTGTAGGTCTGTGTTATACAAGACAGTAATAGTAGGTGTAGGTCTGTCTTACACAGGACAGTAATAGTAGGTGTAGGTCTGTGTTACACAGGACAGTAATAGTAGGTGTAGGTCTGTCTTACACAGGACAGTAATAGTAGGTGTAGGTCTGTCTTATACAGGACAGTAATAGTAGGTGTAGGGCTGTCTTATACAGGACAGTAATAGTAGGTGTAGGTCTGTCTTATACAGGACAGTAATAGTAGGTGTAGGGCTGTCTTATACAGAACAATAATAGTAGGTGTAGGTCTGTCTTACACATGACAGTAATAGTAGGTGTAGGTCTGTCTTACACAGGACAGTAATAGTAGGTGTAGGTCTGTCTTATACAGGACAGTAATAGTAGGTGTAGGTCTGTCTTATACAGGACAGTAATAGTAGGTGTAGGTCTGTCTTATACAGGACAGTAATAGTAGGTGTAGGGCTGTCTTATACAGGACAGTAATAGTAGGTGTAGGTCTGTCTTATACAGGACAGTAATAGTAGGTGTAGGGCTGTCTTATACAGGACAGTAATAGTAGGTGTAGGCCTGTCTTATACAGGACAGTAACAGTAGGTGTAGGTCTGTCTTACACAGGACAGTAATAGTAGGTGTAGGTCTGTCTTATACAGGACAGTAATAGTAGGTGTGGGTCTGTCTTACACAGGACAGTAATAGTAGGTGTGGGTCTGTCTTATACAGGACAGTAATATTAGGTGTAGGCCTGTCTTACACAGGACAGTAATAGTAGGTGTAGGTCTGTCTTATACAGGACAGTAATAGTAGATGTAGGACTGTCTTACACAGGACAGTAATAGTAGGTGTAGGGCTGTCTTATACAGGACAGTAATAGTAGGTGTAGGTCTGTGTTATACAGGACAGTAATAGTAGGTGTAGGTCTGTCTTATACAGGACAGTAATAGTAGGTGTAGGTCTGTCTTATACAGGACAGTAATAGTAGGTGTAGGTCTGTCTTATACAGGACAGTAATAGTAGGTGTAGGTCTGTCTTATACAGGACAGTAATAGTAGGTGTAGGTCTGTCTTATACCGGACAGTAATAGTAGGTGTAGGTGTGTCTTATACAGGACAGTAATAGTAGGTGTAGGTCTGTCTTACACAGGACAGTAATAGTAGGTGTAGGTCTGTCTTATACAGGACAGTAACAGTAGGTGTAGGTCTGTCTTATACAGGACAGTAACAGTAGGTGTAGGGCTGTCTTACACAGGACAGTAATAGTAGGTGTAGGTCTGTCTTATACAGCACAGTAATAGTAGGTGTAGGTCTGTCTTACACAGGACAGTAATAGTAGGTGTAGGTCTGTCTTATACAGGACAGTAACAGTAGGTGTAGGTCTGTCTTACACAGGACAGTAATAGTAGGTGTAGGGCTGTCTTACACAGGACAGTAATAGTAGGTGTAGGTCTGTCTTATACAGGACAGTAATAGTAGGTGTAGGTCTGTCTTACACAGGACAGTAATAGTAGGTGTAGGTCTGTCTTACACAGGACAGTAATAGTAGGTGTAGGTCTGTCTTATACAGAACAGTAATAGTAGGTGTAGGTCTGTCTTATACAGAACAGTAATAGTAGGTGTAGGTCTGTCTTACACAGGACAGTAATAGTAGGTGTAGGTATGTTTTATACAGGACAGTAGCAGTAGGTGTAGGTCTGTCTTATACAGGACAGTAATAGTAGGTGTAGGTCTGTCTTATACAGGACAGTAATAGTAGGTGTAGGGCTGTCTTACACAGGACAGTAATAGTAGGTGTAGGTCTGTCTTATACAGGACAGTAATAGTAGGTGTAGGTCTGTCTTACACAGGACAGTAATAGTAGGTGTAGATCTGTCTTATACAGGACAGTAACAGTAGGTGTAGGTCTGTCTTACACAGGACAGAAATAGTAGGTGTAGGGCTGTCTTACACAGGACAGTAATAGTAGGTGTAGGTCTGTCTTATACAGGACAGTAATAGTAGGTGTAGGTCTGTCTTACACAGGACAGTAATAGTAGGTGTAGGTCTGTCTTACACAGGACAGTAATAGTAGGTGTAGGTCTGTCTTACACAGGACAGTAATAGTAGGTGTAGGTCTGTCTTATACAGGACAGTAATAGTAGGTGTAGGTCTGTCTTATACAGGACAGTAATAGTAGGTGTAGGTCTGTCTTATACAGGACAGTAATAGTAGGTGTAGGTTTGTCTTATACATGACAGTAATAGTAGGTGTAGGGCTGTCTTATACAGGACAGTAATAGTAGGTGTAGGTCTGTCTTATACAGGACAGTAATAGTAGGTTTAGGTCTGTGTTATACAGGACAGTAATAGTAGGTGTAGGTCTGTGTTATACAGGACAGTAATAGTAGGTGTAGGTCTGTCTTACACAGGACAGTAATAGTAGGTGTAGGGCTGTCTTACACAGGACAGTAATAGTAGGTGTAGGTCTGTCTTATACAGGACAGTAATAGTAGGTGTAGGTCTGTCTTATACAGGACAGTAATAGTAAGTGTAGGTCTGTGTTATACAGGACAGTAATAGTAGGTGTAGGTCTGTGTTATACAGGACAGTAATAGTAGGTGTAGGTCTGTCTTATACAAGACAGTAATAGTAGGTGTACGTCTGTCTTATACAGGACAGTAACAGTAGGTGTAGGTGTGTCTTATATAGGACAGTAACAGTAGGTGTAGGTCTGTCTTACACAGGGCAGTAATAGTAGGTGTAGGTCTGTCTTATACATGACAGTAATAGTAGGTGTAGGTCTGTCTTACACAGGACAGTAACAGTAGGTGTAGGTCTGTCTTACACAGGACAGTAATAGTAGGTGTAGGTCTGTCTTACACAGGACAGTAATAGTAGGTGTAGGTCTGTCTTACACATGACAGTAATAGTAGGTGTAGGTCTGTGTTACACAGGACAGTAATAGTAGGTGTAGGTCTGTCTTACACAGGACAGTAATAGTAGGTGTAGGTCTGTCTTATACAGGACAGTAATAGTAGGTGTAGGGCTGTCTTATACAGGACAGTAATAGTAGGTGTAGGTCTGTCTTATACAGGACAGTAATAGTAGGTGTAGGGCTGTCTTACACAGGACAGTAATAGTAGGTGTAGGTCTGTCTTACACAGGACAGTAATAGTAGGTGTAGGTCTGTCTTACACAGGACAGTAATAGTAGGTGTAGGTCTGTCTTATACAGGACAGTAATAGTAGGTGTAGGTCTGTCTTATACAGGACAGTAATAGTAGGTGTAGGGCTGTCTTACACAGGACAGTAATAGTAGGTGTAGGTCTGTCTTACACAGTACAGTAATAGTAGGTGTAGGTCTGTCTTATACAGGACAGTAATAGTAGTTGTAGGGCTGTCTTACACAGGACAGTAATAGTAGGTGTAGGTCTGTCTTATACAGAACAGTAATAGTAGGTGTAGGTCTGTGTTATACAAGACAGTAATAGTAGGTGTAGGTCTGTCTTACACAGGACAGTAATAGTAGGTGTAGGTATGTTTTATACAGGACAGTAGCAGTAGTTGTAGGTCTGTCTTATACAGGACAGTAATAGTAGGTGTAGGTCTGTCTTATACAGGACAGTAATAGTAGGTGTAGGGCTGTCTTATACAGGACAGTAACAGTAGGTGTAGGGCTGTCTTACACAGGACAGTAATAGTAGGTGTAGGTCTGTCTTACACAGGACAGTAATAGTAGTTGTAGGTCTGTCTTATACAGGACAGTAATAGTAGGTGTAGGTCTGTCTTATACAGGACAGTAACAGTAGGTGTAGGGCTGTCTTACACAGGACAGTAATAGTAGGTGTAGGTCTGTCTTATACAGGACAGTAATAGTAGGTGTAGGTCTATCTTATACAGGACAGTAATAGTAGGTGTAGGTCTATCTTATACAGGACAGTAATAGTAGGTGTAGGTCTGTCTTACACAGGACAGTAATAGTAGGTGTAGGTCTGTCTTACACAGGACAGTAATAGTAGGTGTAGGTCTGTCTTATACAGGACAGTAATAGTAGGTGTAGGTCTGTCTTATACAGGACAGTAATAGTAGGTGTAGGTCTGTCTTATACAGGACAGTAATAGTAGGTGTAGGGCTGTCTTATACAGGACAGTAATAGTAGGTGTAGGTCTGTCTTACACAGGACAGTAATAGTAGGTGTAGGTCTGTCTTATACAGGACAGTAATAGTAGGTGTAGGGCTGTCTTACACAGCACAGTAATAGTAGGTGTAGGTCTGTCTTATTCAGAACAGTAATAGTAGGTGTAGGTCTGTGTTATACAAGACAGTAATAGTAGGTGTAGGTCTGTCTTACACAGGACAGTAATAGTAGGTGTAGGTATGTTTTATACAGGGCAGTAGCAGTAGGTGTAGGTCTGTCTTATACAGGACAGTAATAGTAGGTGTAGGGCTGTCTTATACAGGACAGTAACAGTAGGTGTAGGGCTGTCTTATACAGGACAGTAACAGTAGGTGTAGGGCTGTCTTACACAGGACAGTAATAGTAGGTGTAGGTCTGTCTTACACAGGACAGTAATAGTAGTTGTAGGTCTGTCTTATACAGGACAGTAACAGTAGGTGTAGGGCTGTCTTACACAGGACAGTAATAGTAGGTGTAGGTCTGTCTTACACAGGACAGTAATAGTAGTTGTAGGTCTGTCTTACACAGGACAGTAATAGTAGGTGTAGGTCTGTCTTATACAGGACAGTAATAGTAGGTGTAGGGCTGTCTTATACAGGACAGTAATAGTAGGTGTAGGTCTGTCTTACACAGGACAGTAATAGTAGGTGTAGGTCTGTCTTACACAGGACAGTAACAGTAGGTGTAGGTCTGTCTTACACAGGACAGTAATAGTAGGTGTAGGGCTGTCTTACACAGGACAGTAATAGTAGGTGTAGGTCTGTCTTACACAGGACAGTAATAGTAGGTGTAGGTCTGTCTTACACAGGACAGTAATAGTAGGTGTAGGTCTGTCTTACACAGGACAGTAATAGTAGGTGTAGGTCTGTCTTACACAGGACAGTAATAGTAGGTGTAGGTCTGTCTTATACAGGACAGTAATAGTAGGTGTAGGTCTGTCTTATACAGGACAGTAATAGTAGGTGTAGGTCTGTCTTATACAGGACAGTAATAGTAGGTGTAGGTTTGTCTTATACAGGACAGTAATAGTAGGTGTAGGGCTGTCTTATACAGGACAGTAATAGTAGGTGTAGGTCTGTCTTATACAGGACAGTAATAGTAGGTGTAGGTCTGTGTTATACAGGACAGTAATAGTAGGTGTAGGTCTGTCTTACACAGGACAGTAATAGTAGGTGTAGGGCTGTCTTACACAGGACAGTAATAGTAGGTGTAGGTCTGTCTTATACAGGACAGTAATAGTAGGTGTAGGTCTGTCTTATACAGGACAGTAATAGTAAGTGTAGGTCTGTGTTATACAGGACAGTAATAGTAGGTGTAGGTCTGTGTTATACAGGACAGTAATAGTAGGTGTAGGTCTGTCTTATACAAGACAGTAATAGTAGGTGTACGTCTGTCTTATACAGGACAGTAATAGTAGGTGTAGGTGTGTCTTATACAGGACAGTAACAGTAGGTGTAGGTCTGTCTTACACAGGGCAGTAATAGTAGGTGTAGGTCTGTCTTATACATGACAGTAATAGTAGGTGTAGGTCTGTCTTACACAGGACAGTAACAGTAGGTGTAGGTCTGTCTTACACAGGACAGTAATAGTAGGTGTAGGTCTGTCTTACACAGGACAGTAATAGTAGGTGTAGGTCTGTCTTACACATGACAGTAATAGTAGGTGTAGGTCTGTGTTACACAGGAGAGTAATAGTAGGTGTAGGTCTGTCTTACACAGGACAGTAATAGTAGGTGTAGGTCTGTCTTATACAGGACAGTAATAGTAGGTGTAGGGCTGTCTTATACAGGACAGTAATAGTAGGTGTAGGTCTGTCTTATACAGGACAGTAATAGTAGGTGTAGGGCTGTCTTACACAGGACAGTAATAGTAGGTGTAGGTCTGTCTTACACATGACAGTAATAGTAGGTGTAGGTCTGTCTTACACAGGACAGTAATAGTAGGTGTAGGTCTGTCTTATACAGGACAGTAATAGTAGGTGTAGGTCTGTCTTATACAGGACAGTAATAGTAGGTGTAGGGCTGTCTTATACAGGACAGTAATAGTAGGTGTAGGTCTGTCTTACACAGTACAGTAATAGTAGGTGTAGGTCTGTCTTATACAGGACAGTAATAGTAGTTGTAGGGCTGTCTTACACAGGACAGTAATAGTAGGTGTAGGTCTGTCTTATACAGAACAGTAATAGTAGGTGTAGGTCTGTGTTATACAAGACAGTAATAGTAGGTGTAGGTCTGTCTTACACAGGACAGTAATAGTAGGTGTAGGTATGTTTTATACAGGACAGTAGCAGTAGTTGTAGGTCTGTCTTATACAGGACAGTAATAGTAGGTGTAGGTCTGTCTTATACAGGACAGTAATAGTAGGTGTAGGGCTGTCTTATACAGGACAGTAACAGTAGGTGTAGGGCTGTCTTACACAGGACAGTAATAGTAGGTGTAGGTCTGTCTTACACAGGACAGTAATAGTAGTTGTAGGTCTGTCTTATACAGGACAGTAATAGTAGGTGTAGGTCTGTCTTATACAGGACAGTAACAGTAGGTGTAGGGCTGTCTTACACAGGACAGTAATAGTAGGTGTAGGTCTGTCTTATACAGCACAGTAATAGTAGTTGTAGGTCTGTCTTATACAGGACAGTAATAGTAGGTGTAGGTCTGTCTTATACAGGACAGTAACAGTAGGTGTAGGGCTGTCTTACACAGGACAGTAATAGTAGGTGTAGGTCTGTCTTACACAGGACAGTAATAGTAGTTGTAGGTCTGTCTTATACAGGACAGTAATAGTAGGTGTAGGTCTGTCTTATACAGGACAGTAATAGTAGGTGTAGGGCTGTCTTATACAGGACAGTAATAGTAGGTGTAGGTCTGTCTTACACAGGACAGTAATAGTAGGTGTAGGTCTGTCTTACACAGGACAGTAACAGTAGGTGTAGGTCTGTCTTACACAGGACAGTAATAGTAGGTGTAGGGCTGTCTTACACAGGACAGTAATAGTAGGTGTAGGTCTGTCTTATACAGGACAGTAATAGTAGGTGTAGGTCTGTCTTACACAGGACAGTAATAGTAGGTGTAGGTCTGTCTTACACAGGACAGTAATAGTAGGTGTAGGTCTGTCTTACACAGGACAGTAATAGTAGGTGTAGGTCTGTCTTATACAGGACAGTAATAGTAGGTGTAGGTCTGTCTTATACAGGACAGTAATAGTAGGTGTAGGTCTGTCTTATACATGACAGTAATAGTAGGTGTAGGGCTGTCTTATACAGGACAGTAATAGTAGGTGTAGGGCTGTCTTATACAGGACAGTAATAGTAGGTGTAGGTCTGTCTTACACAGGACAGTAACAGTAGGTGTAGGTCTGTGTTATACATGACAGTAATAGTAGGTGTAGGTCTGTCTTATACAGTAATAGTAGGTGTAGGTCTGTCTTATACAGACAGTAATAGTAGGTGTAGGTCTGTCTTATACAGGACAGTAATAGTAGGTGTAGGTCTGTCTTACACAGGACAGTAATAGTAGGTGTAGGTCTGTCTTACACAGGACAGTAATAGTAGGTGTAGGTCTGTGTTACACAGGACAGTAATAGTAGGTGTAGGTCTGTCTTACACAGGACAGTAATAGTAGGTGTAGGTCTGTCTTATACAGGACAGTAATAGTAGGTGTAGGGCTGTCTTATACAGGACAGTAATAGTAGGTGTAGGTCTGTCTTATACAGGACAGTAATAGTAGGTGTAGGGCTGTCTTATACAGGACAGTAATAGTAGGTGTAGGTCTGTCTTACACAGGACAGTAATAGTAGGTGTAGGTCTGTCTTACACAGGACAGTAATAGTAGGTGTAGGTCTGTCTTATACAGGACAGTAATAGTAGGTGTAGGTCTGTCTTATACAGGACAGTAATAGTAGGTGTAGGTCTGTCTTATACAGGACAGTAATAGTAGGTGTAGGGCTGTCTTACACAGGACAGTAATAGTAGGTGTAGGGCTGTCTTACACAGGACAGTAATAGTAGGTGTAGGTCTGTCTTATACAGGACAGTAATAGTAGGTGTAGGGCTGTCTTACACAGGACAGTAATAGTAGGTGTAGGTCTGTCTTATACAGGACAGTAATAGTAGGTGTAGGTCTGTCTTACACAGGACAGTAATAGTAGGTGTAGGTCTGTCTTATACAGGACAGTAATAGTAGGTGTAGGTCTGTCTTACACAGGACAGTAATAGTAGGTGTAGGTCTGTCTTATACAGGACAGTAATAGTAGGTGTAGGTCTGTCTTATACAGGACAGTAATATTAGGTGTAGGCCTGTCTTATACAGGACAGTAATAGTAGGTGTAGGTCTGTCTTACACAGGACAGTAATAGTAGGTGTAGGTCTGTCTTATACAGGACAGTAATAGTAGGTGTGGGTCTGTCTTACACAGGACAGTAATAGTAGGTGTGGGTCTGTCTTATACAGGACAGTAATATTAGGTGTAGGCCTGTCTTACACAGGACAGTAATAGTAGGTGTAGGTCTGTCTTATACAGGACAGTAATAGTAGATGTAGGACTGTCTTACACAGGACAGTAATAGTAGGTGTAGGGCTGTCTTATACAGGACAGTAATAGTAGGTGTAGGTCTGTGTTATACAGGACAGTAATAGTAGGTGTAGGTCTGTCTTATACAGGACAGTAATAGTAGGTGTAGGTCTGTCTTGTACAGGACAGTAATAGTAGGTGTAGGTCTGTCTTATACAGGACAGTAATAGTAGGTGTAGGTCTGTCTTATACAGGACAGTAATAGTAGGTGTAGGTCTGTCTTATACCGGACAGTGATAGTAGGTGTAGGTGTGTCTTATACAGGACAGTAATAGTAGGTGTAGGTCTGTCTTACACAGGACAGTAATAGTAGGTGTAGGTCTGTCTTATACAGGACAGTAACAGTAGGTGTAGGTCTGTCTTATACAGGACAGTAACAGTAGGTGTAGGGCTGTCTTACACAGGACAGTAATAGTAGGTGTAGGTCTGTCTTATACAGCACAGTAATAGTAGGTGTAGGTCTGTCTTACACAGGACAGTAATAGTAGGTGTAGGTCTGTCTTATACAGGACAGTAACAGTAGGTGTAGGTCTGTCTTACACAGGACAGTAATAGTAGGTGTAGGGCTGTCTTACACAGGACAGTAATAGTAGGTGTAGGTCTGTCTTATACAGGACAGTAATAGTAGGTGTAGGTCTGTCTTACACAGGACAGTAATAGTAGGTGTAGGTCTGTCTTACACAGGACAGTAATAGTAGGTGTAGGTCTGTCTTACACAGGACAGTAATAGTAGGTGTAGGTCTGTCTTATACAGGACAGTAATAGTAGGTGTAGGTCTGTCTTATACAGGACAGTAATAGTAGGTGTAGGTCTGTCTTATACATGACAGTAATAGTAGGTGTAGGGCTGTCTTATACAGGACAGTAATAGTAGGTGTAGGGCTGTCTTATACAGGACAGTAATAGTAGGTGTAGGTCTGTCTTACACAGGACAGTAACAGTAGGTGTAGGTCTGTGTTATACATGACAGTAATAGTAGGTGTAGGTCTGTCTTATACAGTAATAGTAGGTGTAGGTCTGTCTTATACAGGACAGTAATAGTAGGTGTAGGTTTGTCTTATACAGGACAGTAATAGTAGGTGTAGGTCTGTCTTATACAGGACAGTAATAGTAGGTGTAGGTCTGTCTTATACAGGACAGTAATAGTAGGTGTAGGGCTGTCTTACACAGGACAGTAACAGTAGGTGTAGGTCAGTCTTATACAGGACAGTAACAGTAGGTGTAGGCCTGTCTTACACAGGACAGTAATAGTAGATGTAGGTCTATCTTATACAGGACAGTAGTAGTAGGTGTAGGTCTGTCTTATACAGAACAGTAATAGTAGGTGTAGGTCTGTGTTATACAAGACAGTAATAGTAGGTGTAGGTCTGTCTTACACAGGACAGTAATAGTAGGTGTAGGTCTGTCTTATACAGGACAGTAATAGTAGGTGTAGGTCTGTCTTACACAGGACAGTAATAGTAGGTGTAGGTCTGTCTTATACAGAACAGTAATAGTAGGTGTAGGTCTGTGTTATACAAGACAGTAATAGTAGGTGTAGGTCTGTCTTACACAGGACAGTAGCAGTAGGTGTAGGTCTGTCTTATACAGGACATTAATAGTAGGTGTAGGTCTGTCTTATACAGGACAGTAATAGTAGGTGTAGGGCTGTCTTACACAGGACAGTAATAGTAGGTGTAGGTCTGTCTTATACAGGACAGTAATAGTAGGTGTAGGTCTGTGTTATACAGGACAGTAATAGTAGGTGTAGGTCTGTCTTATACAGGACAGTAATAGTAGGTGTAGGTCTGTCTTATACAGGACAGTAATAGTAGGTGTAGGTCTGTCTTATACAGGACAGTAATAGTAGGTGTAGGGCTGTCTTATACAGGACAGTAATAGTAGGTGTAGGGCTGTCTTACACAGGACAGTAATAGTAGGTGTAGGGCTGTCTTATACAGGACAGTAATAGTAGGTGTAGGGCTGTCTTACACAGGACAGTAATAGTAGGTGTAGGTCTGTCTTATACAGGACAGTAATAGTAGGTGTAGGGCTGTCTTACACAGGACAGTAATAGTAGGTGTAGGTCTGTCTTACACAGGACAGTAATAGTAGGTGTAGGTCTGTCTTATACAGGACAGTAATAGTAGGTGTGGGTCTGTCTTACACAGGACAGTAATAGTAGGTGTGGGTCTGTCTTATACAGGACAGTAATATTAGGTGTAGGCCTGTCTTACACAGGACAGTAATAGTAGGTGTAGGTCTGTCTTATACAGGACAGTAATAGTAGATGTAGGACTGTCTTACACAGGACAGTAATAGTAGGTGTAGGGCTGTCTTATACAGGACAGTAATAGTAGGTGTAGGTCTGTGTTATACAGGACAGTAATAGTAGGTGTAGGTCTGTCTTATACAGGACAGTAATAGTAGGTGTAGGTCTGTCTTATACAGGACAGTAATAGTAGGTTTAGGTCTGTCTTATACAGGACAGTAATAGTAGGTGTAGGTCTGTCTTATACAGGACAGTAATAGTAGGTGTAGGTCTGTCTTATACCGGACAGTAATAGTAGGTGTAGGTGTGTCTTATACAGGACAGTAATAGTAGGTGTAGGTCTGTCTTACACAGGACAGTAATAGTAGGTGTAGGTCTGTCTTATACAGGACAGTAACAGTAGGTGTAGGTCTGTCTTATACAGGACAGTAACAGTAGGTGTAGGGCTGTCTTATACAGGACAGTAATAGTAGGTGTAGGTCTGTCTTATACAGCACAGTAATAGTAGGTGTAGGTCTGTCTTACACAGGACAGTAATAGTAGGTGTAGGTCTGTCTTATACAGGACAGTAACAGTAGGTGTAGGTCTGTCTTACACAGGACAGTAATAGTAGGTGTAGGGCTGTCTTACACAGGACAGTAATAGTAGGTGTAGGTCTGTCTTATACAGGACAGTAATAGTAGGTGTAGGTCTGTCTTACACAGGACAGTAATAGTAGGTGTAGGTCTGTCTTACACAGGACAGTAATAGTAGGTGTAGGTCTGTCTTATACAGGACAGTAATAGTAGGTGTAGGTCTGTCTTATACAGGACAGTAATAGTAGGTGTAGGGCTGTCTTATACAGGACAGTAATAGTAGGTGTAGGGCTGTCTTATACAGGACAGTAATAGTAGGTGTAGGTCTGTCTTACACAGGACAGTAACAGTAGGTGTAGGTCTGTGTTATACATGACAGTAATAGTAGGTGTAGGTCTGTCTTATACAGTAATAGTAGGTGTAGGTCTGTCTTATACAGGACAGTAATAGTAGGTGTAGTTTTGTCTTATACAGGACAGTAATAGTAGGTGTAGGTCTGTCTTATACAGGACAGTAATAGTAGGTGTAGGTCTGTCTTATACAGGACAGTAATAGTAGGTGTAGGGCTGTCTTACACAGGACAGTAACAGTAGGTGTAGGTCAGTCTTATACAGGACAGTAACAGTAGGTGTAGGCCTGTCTTACACAGGACAGTAATAGTAGATGTAGGTCTATCTTATACAGGACAGTAGTAGTAGGTGTAGGTCTGTCTTATACAGAACAGTAATAGTAGGTGTAGGTCTGTGTTATACAAGACAGTAATAGTAGGTGTAGGTCTGTCTTACACAGGACAGTAATAGTAGGTGTAGGTCTGTCTTATACAGGACAGTAATAGTAGGTGTAGGTCTGTCTTACACAGGACAGTAATAGTAGGTGTAGGTCTGTCTTATACAGAACAGTAATAGTAGGTGTAGGTCTGTGTTATACAAGACAGTAATAGTAGGTGTAGGTCTGTCTTACACAGGACAGTAATAGTAGGTGTAGGTATGTTTTATACAGGACAGTAGCAGTAGGTGTAGGTCTGTCTTATACAGGACAGTAATAGTAGGTGTAGGTCTGTCTTATACAGGACAGTAATAGTAGGTGTAGGGCTGTCTTACACAGGACAGTAATAGTAGGTGTAGGTCTGTCTTATACAGGACAGTAATAGTAGGTGTAGGTCTGTGTTATACAGGACAGTAATAGTAGGTGTAGGTCTGTGTTATACAGGACAGTAATAGTAGGTGTAGGTCTGTCTTATACAGGGCAGTAATAGTAGGTGTAGGGCTGTCTTACACAGGACAGTAATAGTAGGTGTAGGTCTGTCTTATACAGGACAGTAATAGTAGGTGTAGGTCTGTCTTATACAGGACAGTAATAGTAAGTGTAGGTCTGTGTTATACAGGACAGTAATAGTAGGTGTAGGTCTGTGTTATACAGGACAGTAATAGTAGGTGTAGGTCTGTCTTATACAAGACAGTAATAGTAGGTGTACGTCTGTCTTATACAGGACAGTAATAGTAGGTGTAGGTGTGTCTTATACAGGACAGTAACCGTAGGTGTAGGTCTGTCTTACACAGGGCAGTAATAGTAGGTGTAGGTCTGTCTTATACATGACAGTAATAGTAGGTGTAGGTCTGTCTTACACAGGACAGTAACAGTAGGTGTAGGTCTGTCTTACACAGGACAGTAATAGTAGGTGTAGGTCTGTCTTACACAGGACAGTAATAGTAGGTGTAGGTCTGTCTTACACATGACAGTAATAGTAGGTGTAGGTCTGTGTTACACAGGACAGTAATAGTAGGTGTAGGTCTGTCTTACACAGGACAGTAATAGTAGGTGTAGGGCTGTCTTATACAGGACAGTAATAGTAGGTGTAGGGCTGTCTTATACAGGACAGTAATAGTAGGTGTAGGTCTGTCTTATACAGGACAGTAATAGTAGGTGTAGGGCTGTCTTATACAGGACAGTAATAGTAGGTGTAGGTCTGTCTTACACATGACAGTAATAGTAGGTGTAGGTCTGTCTTACACAGGACAGTAATAGTAGGTGTAGGTCTGTCTTATACAGGACAGTAATAGTAGGTGTAGGTCTGTCTTATACAGGACAGTAATAGTAGGTGTAGGTCTGTCTTATACAGGACAGTAATAGTAGGTGTAGGGCTGTCTTATACAGGACAGTAATAGTAGGTGTAGGTCTGTCTTACACAGGACAGTAATAGTAGGTGTAGGTCTGTCTTATACAGGACAGTAATAGTAGGTGTAGGGCTGTCTTACACAGGACAGTAATAGTAGGTGTAGGTCTGTCTTATACAGAACAGTAATAGTAGGTGTAGGTCTGTGTTATACAAGACAGTAATAGTAGGTGTAGGTCTGTCTTACACAGGACAGTAATAGTAGGTGTAGGTATGTTTTATACAGGGCAGTAGCAGTAGGTGTAGGTCTGTCTTATACAGGACAGTAATAGTAGGTGTAGGGCTGTCTTATACAGGACAGTAACAGTAGGTGTAGGGCTGTCTTATACAGGACAGTAACAGTAGGTGTAGGGCTGTCTTACACAGGACAGTAATAGTAGGTGTAGGTCTGTCTTACACAGGACAGTAATAGTAGTTGTAGGTCTGTCTTATACAGGACAGTAATAGTAGGTGTAGGTCTGTCTTAAACAGGACAGTAACAGTAGGTGTAGGGCTGTCTTACACAGGACAGTAATAGTAGGTGTAGGTCTGTCTTATACAGCACAGTAATAGTAGTTGTAGATCTGTCTTATACAGGACAGTAATAGTAGGTGTAGGTCTGTCTTATACAGGACAGTAACAGTAGGTGTAGGGCTGTCTTACACAGGACAGTAATAGTAGGTGTAGGTCTGTCTTACACAGGACAGTAATAGTAGTTGTAGGTCTGTCTTATACAGGACAGTAATAGTAGGTGTAGGTCTGTCTTATACAGGACAGTAATAGTAGGTGTAGGGCTGTCTTATACAGGACAGTAATAGTAGGTGTAGGTCTGTCTTACACAGGACAGTAATAGTAGGTGTAGGTCTGTCTTATACAGGACAGTAACAGTAGGTGTAGGTCTGTCTTACACAGGACAGTAATAGTAGGTGTAGGGCTGTCTTACACAGGACAGTAATAGTAGGTGTAGGTCTGTCTTATACAGGACAGTAATAGTAGGTGTAGGTCTGTCTTACACAGGACAGTAATAGTAGGTGTAGGTCTGTCTTACACAGGACAGTAATAGTAGGTGTAGGTCTGTCTTACACAGGACAGTAATAGTAGGTGTAGGTCTGTCTTATACAGGACAGTAATAGTAGGTGTAGGTCTGTCTTATACAGGACAGTAATAGTAGGTGTAGGTCTGTCTTATACATGACAGTAATAGTAGGTGTAGGGCTGTCTTATACAGGACAGTAATAGTAGGTGTAGGTCTGTCTTATACAGGACAGTAATAGTAGGTTTAGGTCTGTGTTATACAGGACAGTAATAGTAGGTGTAGGTCTGTCTTACACAGGACAGTAATAGTAGGTGCAGGGCTGTCTTACACAGGACAGTAATAGTAGGTGTAGGTCTGTCTTATACAGGACAGTAATAGTAGGTGTAGGTCTGTCTTATACAGGACAGTAATAGTAAGTGTAGGTCTGTGTTATACAGGACAGTAATAGTAGGTGTAGGTCTGTGTTATACAGGACAGTAATAGTAGGTGTAGGTCTGTCTTATTCAAGACAGTAGTAGTAGGTGTACGTCTGTCTTATACAGGACAGTAATAGTAGGTGTAGGTGTGTCTTATACAGGACAGTAACAGTAGGTGTAGGTCTGTCTTACACAGGGCAGTAATAGTAGGTGTAGGTCTGTCTTATACATGACAGTAATAGTAGGTGTAGGTCTGTCTTACACAGGACAGTAACAGTAGGTGTAGGTCTGTCTTACACAGGACAGTAATAGTAGGTGTAGGTCTGTCTTACACAGGACAGTAATAGTAGGTGTAGGTCTGTCTTACACATGACAGTAATAGTAGGTGTAGGTCTGTGTTACACAGGACAGTAATAGTAGGTGTAGGTCTGTCTTACACAGGACAGTAATAGTAGGTGTAGGTCTGTCTTATACAGGACAGTAATAGTAGGTGTAGGGCTGTCTTATACAGGACAGTAATAGTAGGTGTAGGTCTGTCTTATACAGGACAGTAATAGTAGGTGTAGGGCTGTCTTACACAGGACAGTAATAGTAGGTGTAGGTCTGTCTTACACATGACAGTAATAGTAGGTGTAGGTCTGTCTTACACAGGACAGTAATAGTAGGTGTAGGTCTGTCTTATACAGGACAGTAATAGTAGGTGTAGGTCTGTCTTATACAGGACAGTAATAGTAGGTGTAGGGCTGTCTTATACAGGACAGTAATAGTAGGTGTAGGTCTGTCTTACACAGTACAGTAATAGTAGGTGTAGGTCTGTCTTATACAGGACAGTAATAGTAGGTGTAGGGCTGTCTTACACAGGACAGTAATAGTAGGTGTAGGTCTGTCTTATACAGAACAGTAATAGTAGGTGTAGGTCTGTGTTATACAAGACAGTAATAGTAGGTGTAGGTCTGTCTTACACAGGACAGTAATAGTAGGTGTAGGTATGTTTTATACAGGACAGTAGCAGTAGTTGTAGGTCTGTCTTATACAGGACAGTAATAGTAGGTGTAGGTCTGTCTTATACAGGACAGTAATAGTAGGTGTAGGGCTGTCTTATACAGGACAGTAACAGTAGGTGTAGGGCTGTCTTACACAGGACAGTAATAGTAGGTGTAGGTCTGTCTTACACAGGACAGTAATAGTAGTTGTAGGTCTGTCTTATACAGGACAGTAATAGTAGGTGTAGGTCTGTCTTATACAGGACAGTAACAGTAGGTGTAGGGCTGTCTTACACAGGACAGTAATAGTAGGTGTAGGTCTGTCTTATACAGCACAGTAATAGTAGTTGTAGGTCTGTCTTATACAGGACAGTAATAGTAGGTGTAGGTCTGTCTTATACAGGACAGTAACAGTAGGTGTAGGGCTGTCTTACACAGGACAGTAATAGTAGGTGTAGGTCTGTCTTACACAGGACAGTAATAGTAGTTGTAGGTCTGTCTTATACAGGACAGTAATAGTAGGTGTAGGTCTGTCTTATACAGGACAGTAATAGTAGGTGTAGGGCTGTCTTATACAGGACAGTAATAGTAGGTGTAGGTCTGTCTTACACAGGACAGTAATAGTAGGTGTAGGTCTGTCTTACACAGGACAGTAACAGTAGGTGTAGGTCTGTCTTACACAGGACAGTAATAGTAGGTGTAGGGCTGTCTTACACAGGACAGTAATAGTAGGTGTAGGTCTGTCTTATACAGGACAGTAATAGTAGGTGTAGGTCTGTCTTACACAGGACAGTAATAGTAGGTGTAGGTCTGTCTTACACAGGACAGTAATAGTAGGTGTAGGTCTGTCTTACACAGGACAGTAATAGTAGGTGTAGGTCTGTCTTATACAGGACAGTAATAGTAGGTGTAGGTCTGTCTTATACAGGACAGTAATAGTAGGTGTAGGTCTGTCTTATACATGACAGTAATAGTAGGTGTAGGGCTGTCTTATACAGGACAGTAATAGTAGGTGTAGGGCTGTCTTATACAGGACAGTAATAGTAGGTGTAGGTCTGTCTTACACAGGACAGTAACAGTAGGTGTAGGTCTGTGTTATACATGACAGTAATAGTAGGTGTAGGTCTGTCTTATACAGTAATAGTAGGTGTAGGTCTGTCTTATACAGACAGTAATAGTAGGTGTAGGTCTGTCTTATACAGGACAGTAATAGTAGGTGTAGGTGTGTCTTATACAGGACAGTAATAGTAGGTGTAGGTCTGTCTTACACAGGACAGTAATAGTAGGTGTAGGTCTGTGTTATACAAGACAGTAATAGTAGGTATAGGGCTGTCTTATACAGGACAGTAATAGTAGGTGTAGGGCTGTCTTACACAGGACAGTAATAGTAGGTGTAGGTCAGTCTTATACAGGACAGTAACAGTAGGTGTAGGCCTGTCTTACACAGGACAGTAATAGTAGATGTAGGTCTATCTTATACAGGACAGTAGTAGTAGGTGTAGGTCTGTCTTATACAGAACAGTAATAGTAGGTGTAGGTGTGTCTTATACAGGACAGTAATAGTAGGTGTAGGTCTGTCTTACACAGGACAGTAATAGTAGGTGTAGGTCTGTCTTATACAGGACAGTAACAGTAGGTGTAGGTCTGTCTTATACAGGACAGTAACAGTAGGTGTAGGGCTGTCTTATACAGGACAGTAATAGTAGGTGTAGGTCTGTCTTATACAGCACAGTAATAGTAGGTGTAGGTCTGTCTTACACAGGACAGTAATAGTAGGTGTAGGTCTGTCTTATACAGGACAGTAACAGTAGGTGTAGGTCTGTCTTACACAGGACAGTAATAGTAGGTGTAGGGCTGTCTTACACAGGACAGTAATAGTAGGTGTAGGTCTGTCTTATACAGGACAGTAATAGTAGGTGTAGGTCTGTCTTACACAGGACAGTAATAGTAGGTGTAGGTCTGTCTTACACAGGACAGTAATAGTAGGTGTAGGTCTGTCTTATACAGGACAGTAATAGTAGGTGTAGGTCTGTCTTATACAGGACAGTAATAGTAGGTGTAGGGCTGTCTTATACAGGACAGTAATAGTAGGTGTAGGGCTGTCTTATACAGGACAGTAATAGTAGGTGTAGGTCTGTCTTACACAGGACAGTAACAGTAGGTGTAGGTCTGTGTTATACATGACAGTAATAGTAGGTGTAGGTCTGTCTTATACAGTAATAGTAGGTGTAGGTCTGTCTTATACAGGACAGTAATAGTAGGTGTAGTTTTGTCTTATACAGGACAGTAATAGTAGGTGTAGGTCTGTCTTATACAGGACAGTAATAGTAGGTGTAGGTCTGTCTTATACAGGACAGTAATAGTAGGTGTAGGGCTGTCTTACACAGGACAGTAACAGTAGGTGTAGGTCAGTCTTATACAGGACAGTAACAGTAGGTGTAGGCCTGTCTTACACAGGACAGTAATAGTAGATGTAGGTCTATCTTATACAGGACAGTAGTAGTAGGTGTAGGTCTGTCTTATACAGAACAGTAATAGTAGGTGTAGGTCTGTGTTATACAAGACAGTAATAGTAGGTGTAGGTCTGTCTTACACAGGACAGTAATAGTAGGTGTAGGTCTGTCTTATACAGGACAGTAATAGTAGGTGTAGGTCTGTCTTACACAGGACAGTAATAGTAGGTGTAGGTCTGTCTTATACAGAACAGTAATAGTAGGTGTAGGTCTGTGTTATACAAGACAGTAATAGTAGGTGTAGGTCTGTCTTACACAGGACAGTAATAGTAGGTGTAGGTATGTTTTATACAGGACAGTAGCAGTAGGTGTAGGTCTGTCTTATACAGGACAGTAATAGTAGGTGTAGGTCTGTCTTATACAGGACAGTAATAGTAGGTGTAGGGCTGTCTTACACAGGACAGTAATAGTAGGTGTAGGTCTGTCTTATACAGGACAGTAATAGTAGGTGTAGGTCTGTGTTATACAGGACAGTAATAGTAGGTGTAGGTCTGTGTTATACAGCACAGTAATAGTAGGTGTAGGTCTGTCTTATACAGGGCAGTAATAGTAGGTGTAGGGCTGTCTTACACAGGACAGTAATAGTAGGTGTAGGTCTGTCTTATACAGGACAGTAATAGTAGGTGTAGGTCTGTCTTATACAGGACAGTAATAGTAAGTGTAGGTCTGTGTTATACAGGACAGTAATAGTAGGTGTAGGTCTGTGTTATACAGGACAGTAATAGTAGGTGTAGGTCTGTCTTATACAAGACAGTAATAGTAGGTGTACGTCTGTCTTATACAGGACAGTAATAGTAGGTGTAGGTGTGTCTTATACAGGACAGTAACCGTAGGTGTAGGTCTGTCTTACACAGGGCAGTAATAGTAGGTGTAGGTCTGTCTTATACATGACAGTAATAGTAGGTGTAGGTCTGTCTTACACAGGACAGTAACAGTAGGTGTAGGTCTGTCTTACACAGGACAGTAATAGTAGGTGTAGGTCTGTCTTACACAGGACAGTAATAGTAGGTGTAGGTCTGTCTTACACATGACAGTAATAGTAGGTGTAGGTCTGTGTTACACAGGACAGTAATAGTAGGTGTAGGTCTGTCTTACACAGGACAGTAATAGTAGGTGTAGGGCTGTCTTATACAGGACAGTAATAGTAGGTGTAGGGCTGTCTTATACAGGACAGTAATAGTAGGTGTAGGTCTGTCTTATACAGGACAGTAATAGTAGGTGTAGGGCTGTCTTATACAGGACAGTAATAGTAGGTGTAGGTCTGTCTTACACATGACAGTAATAGTAGGTGTAGGTCTGTCTTACACAGGACAGTAATAGTAGGTGTAGGTCTGTCTTATACAGGACAGTAATAGTAGGTGTAGGTCTGTCTTATACAGGACAGTAATAGTAGGTGTAGGTCTGTCTTATACAGGACAGTAATAGTAGGTGTAGGGCTGTCTTATACAGGACAGTAATAGTAGGTGTAGGTCTGTCTTACACAGGACAGTAATAGTAGGTGTAGGTCTGTCTTATACAGGACAGTAATAGTAGGTGTAGGGCTGTCTTACACAGGACAGTAATAGTAGGTGTAGGTCTGTCTTATACAGAACAGTAATAGTAGGTGTAGGTCTGTGTTATACAAGACAGTAATAGTAGGTGTAGGTCTGTCTTACACAGGACAGTAATAGTAGGTGTAGGTATGTTTTATACAGGGCAGTAGCAGTAGGTGTAGGTCTGTCTTATACAGGACAGTAATAGTAGGTGTAGGGCTGTCTTATACAGGACAGTAACAGTAGGTGTAGGGCTGTCTTATACAGGACAGTAACAGTAGGTGTAGGGCTGTCTTACACAGGACAGTAATAGTAGGTGTAGGTCTGTCTTACACAGGACAGTAATAGTAGTTGTAGGTCTGTCTTATACAGGACAGTAATAGTAGGTGTAGGTCTGTCTTATACAGGACAGTAACAGTAGGTGTAGGGCTGTCTTACACAGGACAGTAATAGTAGGTGTAGGTCTGTCTTATACAGCACAGTAATAGTAGTTGTAGATCTGTCTTATACAGGACAGTAATAGTAGGTGTAGGTCTGTCTTATACAGGACAGTAACAGTAGGTGTAGGGCTGTCTTACACAGGACAGTAATAGTAGGTGTAGGTCTGTCTTACACAGGACAGTAATAGTAGTTGTAGGTCTGTCTTATACAGGACAGTAATAGTAGGTGTAGGTCTGTCTTATACAGGACAGTAATAGTAGGTGTAGGGCTGTCTTATACAGGACAGTAATAGTAGGTGTAGGTCTGTCTTACACAGGACAGTAATAGTAGGTGTAGGTCTGTCTTATACAGGACAGTAACAGTAGGTGTAGGTCTGTCTTACACAGGACAGTAATAGTAGGTGTAGGGCTGTCTTACACAGGACAGTAATAGTAGGTGTAGGTCTGTCTTATACAGGACAGTAATAGTAGGTGTAGGTCTGTCTTACACAGGACAGTAATAGTAGGTGTAGGTCTGTCTTACACAGGACAGTAATAGTAGGTGTAGGTCTGTCTTACACAGGACAGTAATAGTAGGTGTAGGTCTGTCTTATACAGGACAGTAATAGTAGGTGTAGGTCTGTCTTATACAGGACAGTAATAGTAGGTGTAGGTCTGTCTTATACATGACAGTAATAGTAGGTGTAGGGCTGTCTTATACAGGACAGTAATAGTAGGTGTAGGTCTGTCTTATACAGGACAGTAATAGTAGGTTTAGGTCTGTGTTATACAGGACAGTAATAGTAGGTGTAGGTCTGTCTTACACAGGACAGTAATAGTAGGTGTAGGGCTGTCTTACACAGGACAGTAATAGTAGGTGTAGGTCTGTCTTATACAGGACAGTAATAGTAGGTGTAGGTCTGTCTTATACAGGACAGTAATAGTAAGTGTAGGTCTGTGTTATACAGGACAGTAATAGTAGGTGTAGGTCTGTGTTATACAGGACAGTAATAGTAGGTGTAGGTCTGTCTTATTCAAGACAGTAGTAGTAGGTGTACGTCTGTCTTATACAGGACAGTAATAGTAGGTGTAGGTGTGTCTTATACAGGACAGTAACAGTAGGTGTAGGTCTGTCTTACACAGGGCAGTAATAGTAGGTGTAGGTCTGTCTTATACATGACAGTAATAGTAGGTGTAGGTCTGTCTTACACAGGACAGTAACAGTAGGTGTAGGTCTGTCTTACACAGGACAGTAATAGTAGGTGTAGGTCTGTCTTACACAGGACAGTAATAGTAGGTGTAGGTCTGTCTTACACATGACAGTAATAGTAGGTGTAGGTCTGTGTTACACAGGACAGTAATAGTAGGTGTAGGTCTGTCTTACACAGGACAGTAATAGTAGGTGTAGGTCTGTCTTATACAGGACAGTAATAGTAGGTGTAGGGCTGTCTTATACAGGACAGTAATAGTAGGTGTAGGTCTGTCTTATACAGGACAGTAATAGTAGGTGTAGGGCTGTCTTACACAGGACAGTAATAGTAGGTGTAGGTCTGTCTTACACATGACAGTAATAGTAGGTGTAGGTCTGTCTTACACAGGACAGTAATAGTAGGTGTAGGTCTGTCTTATACAGGACAGTAATAGTAGGTGTAGGTCTGTCTTATACAGGACAGTAATAGTAGGTGTAGGGCTGTCTTATACAGGACAGTAATAGTAGGTGTAGGTCTGTCTTACACAGTACAGTAATAGTAGGTGTAGGTCTGTCTTATACAGGACAGTAATAGTAGGTGTAGGGCTGTCTTACACAGGACAGTAATAGTAGGTGTAGGTCTGTCTTATACAGAACAGTAATAGTAGGTGTAGGTCTGTGTTATACAAGACAGTAATAGTAGGTGTAGGTCTGTCTTACACAGGACAGTAATAGTAGGTGTAGGTATGTTTTATACAGGACAGTAGCAGTAGTTGTAGGTCTGTCTTATACAGGACAGTAATAGTAGGTGTAGGTCTGTCTTATACAGGACAGTAATAGTAGGTGTAGGGCTGTCTTATACAGGACAGTAACAGTAGGTGTAGGGCTGTCTTACACAGGACAGTAATAGTAGGTGTAGGTCTGTCTTACACAGGACAGTAATAGTAGTTGTAGGTCTGTCTTATACAGGACAGTAATAGTAGGTGTAGGTCTGTCTTATACAGGACAGTAACAGTAGGTGTAGGGCTGTCTTACACAGGACAGTAATAGTAGGTGTAGGTCTGTCTTATACAGCACAGTAATAGTAGTTGTAGGTCTGTCTTATACAGGACAGTAATAGTAGGTGTAGGTCTGTCTTATACAGGACAGTAACAGTAGGTGTAGGGCTGTCTTACACAGGACAGTAATAGTAGGTGTAGGTCTGTCTTACACAGGACAGTAATAGTAGTTGTAGGTCTGTCTTATACAGGACAGTAATAGTAGGTGTAGGTCTGTCTTATACAGGACAGTAATAGTAGGTGTAGGGCTGTCTTATACAGGACAGTAATAGTAGGTGTAGGTCTGTCTTACACAGGACAGTAATAGTAGGTGTAGGTCTGTCTTACACAGGACAGTAACAGTAGGTGTAGGTCTGTCTTACACAGGACAGTAATAGTAGGTGTAGGGCTGTCTTACACAGGACAGTAATAGTAGGTGTAGGTCTGTCTTATACAGGACAGTAATAGTAGGTGTAGGTCTGTCTTACACAGGACAGTAATAGTAGGTGTAGGTCTGTCTTACACAGGACAGTAATAGTAGGTGTAGGTCTGTCTTACACAGGACAGTAATAGTAGGTGTAGGTCTGTCTTATACAGGACAGTAATAGTAGGTGTAGGTCTGTCTTATACAGGACAGTAATAGTAGGTGTAGGTCTGTCTTATACATGACAGTAATAGTAGGTGTAGGGCTGTCTTATACAGGACAGTAATAGTAGGTGTAGGGCTGTCTTATACAGGACAGTAATAGTAGGTGTAGGTCTGTCTTACACAGGACAGTAACAGTAGGTGTAGGTCTGTGTTATACATGACAGTAATAGTAGGTGTAGGTCTGTCTTATACAGTAATAGTAGGTGTAGGTCTGTCTTATACAGACAGTAATAGTAGGTGTAGGTCTGTCTTATACAGGACAGTAATAGTAGGTGTAGGTGTGTCTTATACAGGACAGTAATAGTAGGTGTAGGTCTGTCTTACACAGGACAGTAATAGTAGGTGTAGGTCTGTGTTATACAAGACAGTAATAGTAGGTATAGGGCTGTCTTATACAGGACAGTAATAGTAGGTGTAGGGCTGTCTTACACAGGACAGTAATAGTAGGTGTAGGTCAGTCTTATACAGGACAGTAACAGTAGGTGTAGGCCTGTCTTACACAGGACAGTAATAGTAGATGTAGGTCTATCTTATACAGGACAGTAGTAGTAGGTGTAGGTCTGTCTTATACAGAACAGTAATAGTAGGTGTAGGTGTGTCTTATACAGGACAGTAATAGTAGGTGTAGGTCTGTCTTACACAGGACAGTAATAGTAGGTGTAGGTCTGTCTTATACAGGACAGTAACAGTAGGTGTAGGTCTGTCTTATACAGGACAGTAACAGTAGGTGTAGGGCTGTCTTATACAGGACAGTAATAGTAGGTGTAGGTCTGTCTTATACAGCACAGTAATAGTAGGTGTAGGTCTGTCTTACACAGGACAGTAATAGTAGGTGTAGGTCTGTCTTATACAGGACAGTAACAGTAGGTGTAGGTCTGTCTTACACAGGACAGTAATAGTAGGTGTAGGGCTGTCTTACACAGGACAGTAATAGTAGGTGTAGGTCTGTCTTATACAGGACAGTAATAGTAGGTGTAGGTCTGTCTTACACAGGACAGTAATAGTAGGTGTAGGTCTGTCTTACACAGGACAGTAATAGTAGGTGTAGGTCTGTCTTATACAGGACAGTAATAGTAGGTGTAGGTCTGTCTTATACAGGACAGTAATAGTAGGTGTAGGGCTGTCTTATACAGGACAGTAATAGTAGGTGTAGGGCTGTCTTATACAGGACAGTAATAGTAGGTGTAGGTCTGTCTTACACAGGACAGTAACAGTAGGTGTAGGTCTGTGTTATACATGACAGTAATAGTAGGTGTAGGTCTGTCTTATACAGTAATAGTAGGTGTAGGTCTGTCTTATACAGGACAGTAATAGTAGGTGTAGTTTTGTCTTATACAGGACAGTAATAGTAGGTGTAGGTCTGTCTTATACAGGACAGTAATAGTAGGTGTAGGTCTGTCTTATACAGGACAGTAATAGTAGGTGTAGGGCTGTCTTACACAGGACAGTAACAGTAGGTGTAGGTCAGTCTTATACAGGACAGTAACAGTAGGTGTAGGCCTGTCTTACACAGGACAGTAATAGTAGATGTAGGTCTATCTTATACAGGACAGTAGTAGTAGGTGTAGGTCTGTCTTATACAGAACAGTAATAGTAGGTGTAGGTCTGTGTTATACAAGACAGTAATAGTAGGTGTAGGTCTGTCTTACACAGGACAGTAATAGTAGGTGTAGGTCTGTCTTATACAGGACAGTAATAGTAGGTGTAGGTCTGTCTTACACAGGACAGTAATAGTAGGTGTAGGTCTGTCTTATACAGAACAGTAATAGTAGGTGTAGGTCTGTGTTATACAAGACAGTAATAGTAGGTGTAGGTCTGTCTTACACAGGACAGTAATAGTAGGTGTAGGTATGTTTTATACAGGACAGTAGCAGTAGGTGTAGGTCTGTCTTATACAGGACAGTAATAGTAGGTGTAGGTCTGTCTTATACAGGACAGTAATAGTAGGTGTAGGGCTGTCTTACACAGGACAGTAATAGTAGGTGTAGGTCTGTCTTATACAGGACAGTAATAGTAGGTGTAGGTCTGTGTTATACAGGACAGTAATAGTAGGTGTAGGTCTGTGTTATACAGCACAGTAATAGTAGGTGTAGGTCTGTCTTATACAGGGCAGTAATAGTAGGTGTAGGGCTGTCTTACACAGGACAGTAATAGTAGGTGTAGGTCTGTCTTATACAGGACAGTAATAGTAGGTGTAGGTCTGTCTTATACAGGACAGTAATAGTAAGTGTAGGTCTGTGTTATACAGGACAGTAATAGTAGGTGTAGGTCTGTGTTATACAGGACAGTAATAGTAGGTGTAGGTCTGTCTTATACAAGACAGTAATAGTAGGTGTACGTCTGTCTTATACAGGACAGTAATAGTAGGTGTAGGTGTGTCTTATACAGGACAGTAACAGTAGGTGTAGGTCTGTCTTACACAGGGCAGTAATAGTAGGTGTAGGTCTGTCTTATACATGACAGTAATAGTAGGTGTAGGTCTGTCTTACACAGGACAGTAACAGTAGGTGTAGGTCTGTCTTACACAGGACAGTAATAGTAGGTGTAGGTCTGTCTTACACAGGACAGTAATAGTAGGTGTAGGTCTGTCTTACACATGACAGTAATAGTAGGTGTAGGTCTGTGTTACACAGGACAGTAATAGTAGGTGTAGGTCTGTCTTACACAGGACAGTAATAGTAGGTGTAGGGCTGTCTTATACAGGACAGTAATAGTAGGTGTAGGGCTGTCTTATACAGGACAGTAATAGTAGGTGTAGGTCTGTCTTATACAGGACAGTAATAGTAGGTGTAGGGCTGTCTTATACAGGACAGTAATAGTAGGTGTAGGTCTGTCTTACACATGACAGTAATAGTAGGTGTAGGTCTGTCTTACACAGGACAGTAATAGTAGGTGTAGGTCTGTCTTATACAGGACAGTAATAGTAGGTGTAGGTCTGTCTTATACAGGACAGTAATAGTAGGTGTAGGTCTGTCTTATACAGGACAGTAATAGTAGGTGTAGGGCTGTCTTATACAGGACAGTAATAGTAGGTGTAGGTCTGTCTTACACAGGACAGTAATAGTAGGTGTAGGTCTGTCTTATACAGGACAGTAATAGTAGGTGTAGGGCTGTCTTACACAGGACAGTAATAGTAGGTGTAGGTCTGTCTTATACAGAACAGTAATAGTAGGTGTAGGTCTGTGTTATACAAGACAGTAATAGTAGGTGTAGGTCTGTCTTACACAGGACAGTAATAGTAGGTGTAGGTATGTTTTATACAGGGCAGTAGCAGTAGGTGTAGGTCTGTCTTATACAGGACAGTAATAGTAGGTGTAGGGCTGTCTTATACAGGACAGTAACAGTAGGTGTAGGGCTGTCTTATACAGGACAGTAACAGTAGGTGTAGGGCTGTCTTACACAGGACAGTAATAGTAGGTGTAGGTCTGTCTTACACAGGACAGTAATAGTAGTTGTAGGTCTGTCTTATACAGGACAGTAATAGTAGGTGTAGGTCTGTCTTATACAGGACAGTAACAGTAGGTGTAGGGCTGTCTTACACAGGACAGTAATAGTAGGTGTAGGTCTGTCTTATACAGCACAGTAATAGTAGTTGTAGATCTGTCTTATACAGGACAGTAATAGTAGGTGTAGGTCTGTCTTATACAGGACAGTAACAGTAGGTGTAGGGCTGTCTTACACAGGACAGTAATAGTAGGTGTAGGTCTGTCTTACACAGGACAGTAATAGTAGTTGTAGGTCTGTCTTATACAGGACAGTAATAGTAGGTGTAGGTCTGTCTTATACAGGACAGTAATAGTAGGTGTAGGGCTGTCTTATACAGGACAGTAATAGTAGGTGTAGGTCTGTCTTACACAGGACAGTAATAGTAGGTGTAGGTCTGTCTTATACAGGACAGTAACAGTAGGTGTAGGTCTGTCTTACACAGGACAGTAATAGTAGGTGTAGGGCTGTCTTACACAGGACAGTAATAGTAGGTGTAGGTCTGTCTTATACAGGACAGTAATAGTAGGTGTAGGTCTGTCTTACACAGGACAGTAATAGTAGGTGTAGGTCTGTCTTACACAGGACAGTAATAGTAGGTGTAGGTCTGTCTTACACAGGACAGTAATAGTAGGTGTAGGTCTGTCTTATACAGGACAGTAATAGTAGGTGTAGGTCTGTCTTATACAGGACAGTAATAGTAGGTGTAGGTCTGTCTTATACATGACAGTAATAGTAGGTGTAGGGCTGTCTTATACAGGACAGTAATAGTAGGTGTAGGTCTGTCTTATACAGGACAGTAATAGTAGGTTTAGGTCTGTGTTATACAGGACAGTAATAGTAGGTGTAGGTCTGTGTTATACAGGACAGTAATAGTAGGTGTAGGTCTGTCTTACACAGGACAGTAATAGTAGGTGTAGGGCTGTCTTACACAGGACAGTAATAGTAGGTGTAGGTCTGTCTTATACAGGACAGTAATAGTAGGAGTAGGTCTGTCTTATACAGGACAGTAATAGTAAGTGTAGGTCTGTGTTATACAGGACAGTAATAGTAGGTGTAGGTCTGTGTTATACAGGACAGTAATAGTAGGTGTAGGTCTGTCTTATACAAGACAGTAGTAGTAGGTGTACGTCTGTCTTATACAGGACAGTAATAGTAGGTGTAGGTGTGTCTTATACAGGACAGTAACAGTAGGTGTAGGTCTGTCTTACACAGGGCAGTAATAGTAGGTGTAGGTCTGTCTTATACATGACAGTAATAGTAGGTGTAGGTCTGTCTTACACAGGACAGTAACAGTAGGTGTAGGTCTGTCTTACACAGGACAGTAATAGTAGGTGTAGGTCTGTCTTACACAGGACAGTAATAGTAGGTGTAGGTCTGTCTTACACATGACAGTAATAGTAGGTGTAGGTCTGTGTTACACAGGACAGTAATAGTAGGTGTAGGTCTGTCTTACACAGGACAGTAATAGTAGGTGTAGGTCTGTCTTATACAGGACAGTAATAGTAGGTGTAGGGCTGTCTTATACAGGACAGTAATAGTAGGTGTAGGTCTGTCTTACACAGGACAGTAATAGTAGGTGTAGGGCTGTCTTACACAGGACAGTAATAGTAGGTGTAGGTCTGTCTTACACAGGACAGTAATAGTAGGTGTAGGTCTGTCTTACACAGGACAGTAATAGTAGGTGTAGGTCTGTCTTATACAGGACAGTAATAGTAGGTGTAGGTCTGTCTTATACAGGACAGTAATAGTAGGTGTAGGGCTGTCTTATACAGGACAGTAATAGTAGGTGTAGGTCTGTCTTACACAGTACAGTAATAGTAGGTGTAGGTCTGTCTTATACAGGACAGTAATAGTAGGTGTAGGGCTGTCTTACACAGGACAGTAATAGTAGGTGTAGGTCTGTCTTATACAGAACAGTAATAGTAGGTGTAGGTCTGTGTTATACAAGACAGTAATAGTAGGTGTAGGTCTGTCTTACACAGGACAGTAATAGTAGGTGTAGGTATGTTTTATACAGGACAGTAGCAGTAGTTGTAGGTCTGTCTTATACAGGACAGTAATAGTAGGTGTAGGTCTGTCTTATACAGGACAGTAATAGTAGGTGTAGGGCTGTCTTATACAGGACAGTAACAGTAGGTGTAGGGCTGTCTTACACAGGACAGTAATAGTAGGTGTAGGTCTGTCTTACACAGGACAGTAATAGTAGTTGTAGGTCTGTCTTATACAGGACAGTAATAGTAGGTGTAGGTCTGTCTTATACAGGACAGTAACAGTAGGTGTAGGGCTGTCTTACACAGGACAGTAATAGTAGGTGTAGGTCTGTCTTATACAGCACAGTAATAGTAGTTGTAGGTCTGTCTTATACAGGACAGTAATAGTAGGTGTAGGTCTGTCTTATACAGGACAGAAACAGTAGGTGTAGGGCTGTCTTACACAGGACAGTAATAGTAGGTGTAGGTCTGTCTTACACAGGACAGTAATAGTAGTTGTAGGTCTGTCTTATACAGGACAGTAATAGTAGGTGTAGGTCTGTCTTATACAGGACAGTAATAGTAGGTGTAGGGCTGTCTTATACAGGACAGTAATAGTAGGTGTAGGTCTGTCTTACACAGGACAGTAATAGTAGGTGTAGGTCTGTCTTACACAGGACAGTAACAGTAGGTGTAGGTCTGTCTTACACAGGACAGTAATAGTAGGTGTAGGGCTGTCTTACACAGGACAGTAATAGTAGGTGTAGGTCTGTCTTACACAGGACAGTAATAGTAGGTGTAGGTCTGTCTTACACAGGACTGTAATAGTAGGTGTAGGTCTGTCTTACACAGGACAGTAATAGTAGGTGTAGGTCTGTCTTACACAGGACAGTAATAGTAGGTGTAGGTCTGTCTTATACAGGACAGTAATAGTAGGTGTAGGTCTGTCTTATACAGGACAGTAATAGTAGGTGTAGGTCTGTCTTATACATGACAGTAATAGTAGGTGTAGGGCTGTCTTATACAGGACAGTAATAGTAGGTGTAGGGCTGTCTTATACAGGACAGTAATAGTAGGTGTAGGTCTGTCTTACACAGGACAGTAACAGTAGGTGTAGGTCTGTGTTATACATGACAGTAATAGTAGGTGTAGGTCTGTCTTATACAGTAATAGTAGGTGTAGGTCTGTCTTATACAGACAGTAATAGTAGGTGTAGGTCTGTCTTATACAGGACAGTAATAGTAGGTGTAGGTGTGTCTTATACAGGACAGTAATAGTAGGTGTAGGGCTGTCTTACACAGGACTGTAATAGTAGGTGTAGGTCTGTCTTATACAGGACAGTAATAGTAGGTGTAGGTCTGTCTTACACAGGACAGTAATAGTAGGTGTAGGGCTGTGTTATACAGGACAGTAATAGTAGGTGTAGGTCTGTCTTACACAGGACAGTAATAGTAGGTGCAGGGCTGTCTTATACAGTACATTAACAGTAGGTGTAGGTCTGTCTTATACAGCACAGTAATAGTAGGTGTAGGTCTGTCTTATACAGGACAGTAATAGTAGGTGTAGGTCTGTCTTATACATGACAGTAATAGTAGGTGTAGGTCTGTCTTATACAGGACATTAACAGTAGGTGTAGGTCTGTCTTATACAGCACAGTAATAGTAGGTGTAAGTCTGTCTTATACAGGACAGTAATAGTAGGTGTAGGTCTGTCTTATACAGGACAGTAATAGTAGGTGTAGGTCTGTCTTATACAGGACAGTAATAGTAGGTGTAGGTCTATCTTACACAGGACAGTAATAGTAGGTGTAGGTCTGTCTTACACAGGACAGTAATAGTAGGTGTAGGGCTGTCTTACACAGGACAGTAATAGTAGGTGTAGGTCTGTGTTACACAGGACAGTAATAGTAGGTGTAGGGCTGTCTTACACAGGACAGTAATAGTAGGTGTAGGTCTGTGTTACACAGGACAGTAATAGTAGGTGTAGGGCTGTCTTATACAGGACAGTAATAGTAGGTGTAGGGCTGTGTTACACAGGACAGTAATAGTAGGTGTAGGTCTGTCTTACACAGGACAGTAATAGTAGGTGTAGGTCTGTGTTACACAGGACAGTAATAGTAGGTGTAGGGCTGTCTTACATAGGACAGTAATAGTAGGTGTAGGTCTGTCTTACACAGGACAGTAATAGTAGGTGTAGGGCTGTCTTATACATGACAGTAATAGTAGGTGTAGGGCTGTGTTACACAGGACAGTAATAGTAGGTGTAGGTCTGTGTTATACAGGACAGTAATAGTAGGTGTAGGGCTGTCTTATACTGGACAGTAATAGTAGGTGTAGGTCTGTGTTACACAGGACAGTAATAGTAGGTGTAGGGCTGTCTTATACAGGACAGTAATAGTAGGTGTAGGGCTGTCTTATACAGGACAGTAATAGTAGGTGTAGGTCTGTGTTACACAGGACAGTAATAGTAGGTGTAGGGCTGTCTTATACATGACAGTAATAGTAGGTGTAGGGCTGTGTTACACAGGACAGTAATAGTAGGTGTAGGTCTGTCTTATACAGGACAGTAATAGTAGGTGTAGTTCTGTCTTATACATGACAGTAATAGTAGGTGTAGGTCTGTCTTACACAGGACAGTAATAGTAGGTGTAGGTCTGTCTTATACATGACAGTAATAGTAGGTGTAGGGCTGTGTTACACAGGACAGTAATAGTAGGTGTAGGGCTGTCTTATACATGACAGTAATAGTAGGTGTAGGGCTGTGTTACACAGGACAGTAATAGTAGGTGTAGGGCTGTGTTACACAGGACAGTAATAGTAGGTGTAGGGCTGTCTTATACATGACAGTAATAGTAGGTGTAGGGCTGTGTTACACAGGACAGTAATAGTAGGTGTAGGTCTGTGTTATACAGGACAGTAATAGTAGGTGTAGGGCTGTCTTATACAGGACAGTAATAGTAGGTGTAGGTCTGTGTTACACAGGACAGTAATAGTAGGTGTAGGGCTGTCTTATACAGGACAATAATAGTAGGTGTAGGTCTGTGTTACACAGGACAGTAATAGTAGGTGTAGGGCTGTCTTATACATGACAGTAATAGTATGTGTAGGGCTGTGTTACACAGGACAGTAATAGTAGGTGTAGGTCTGTGTTATACATGAAAGTAATAGTAGGTGTAGGTCTGTGTTATACAGGACAGTAATAGTAGGTGTAGGGCTGTCTTCTACAGGACAGTAATAGTAGGTGTAGGTCTGTGTTACACAGGACAGTAATAGTAGGTGTAGGGCTGTCTTATACAGGACAGTAATAGTAGGTGTAGGTCTGTGTTACACAGGATAGTAATAGTAGGTGTAGGGCTGTCTTATACATGACAGTAATAGTAGGTGTAGGGCTGTGTTACACAGGACAGTAATAGTAGGTGTAGGTCTGTCTTACACAGGACAGTAATAGTAGGTGTAGGTCTGTCTTATACAGGACAGTAATAGTAGGTGTAGGTCTGTCTTATATAGGACAGTAATAGTAGGTGTAGGTCTGTGTTATACATGACAGTAATAGTAGGTGTAGGTCTGTCTTATACAGGACAGTAATAGTAGGTGTAGGTCTGTCTTATACATGACAGTAATAGTAGGTGTAGGTCTGTGTTACACAGGACAGTAATAGTAGGTGTAGGTCTGTCTTATACAAGACAGTAATAGTAGGTGTAGGTCTGTCTTACACAGGACAGTAATAGTAGGTGTAGGTCTGTGTTATACAGGACAGTAATAGTAGGTGTAGGTCTGTCTTACACAGGACAGTAATAGTAGGTGTAGGTCTGTCTTACACAGGACAGTAATAGTAGGTGTAGGTCTGTCTTATACAGGACAGTAATAGGAGGTGTAGGGCTGTCTTATACAGGACAGTAATAGTAGGTGTAGGTCTGTCTTATACAAGACAGTAATAGTAGGTGTAGGTCTGTCTTACACAGGACAGTAATAGTAGGTGTAGGGCTGTGTTACACAGGACAGTAATAGTAGGTGTAGGTCTGTCTTACACAGGACAGTAATAGTAGGTGTAGGGCTGTCTTATACAGGACAGTAATAGTAGGTGTAGGTCTGTCTTATACAGGACAGTAATAGTAGGTGTAGGGCTGTCTTATACAGGACATTAACAGTAGGTGTAGGTCTGTCTTATACAGCACAGTAATAGTAGGTGTAGGTCTGTCTTATACAGGACAGTAATAGTAGGTGTAGGTCTGTCTTATACAGGACAGTAATAGTAGGTGTAGGGCTGTCTTACACAGGACAGTAATAGTAGGTGTAGGTCTATCTTATACAGGACAGTAATAGTAGGTGTAGGTCTGTCTTATACAGGACAGTAATAGTAGGTGTAGGGCTGTCTTATACAGGACAGTAATCGTAGGTGTAGGTCTGTCTTACACAGGACAGTAATAGTAGGTGTAGGTCTGTCTTACACAGGACAGTAATAGTAGGTGTAGGTCTGTCTTATACAGGACAGTAATAGTAGGTGTAGGTCTGTCTTATACAGGACAGTAATAGTAGGTGTAGGTCTGTCTTATACAGGACAGTAATAGTAGGTGTAGGGCTGTCTTATACAGGACAGTAATAGTAGGTGTAGGTCTGTCTTATACAGGACAGTAATAGTAGGTTTAGGTCTGTGTTATACAGGACAGTAATAGTAGGTGTAGGTCTGTGTTATACAGGACAGTAATAGTAGGTGTAGGTCTGTCTTACACAGGACAGTAATAGTAGGTGTAGGGCTGTCTTACACAGGACAGTAATAGTAGGTGTAGGTCTGTCTTATACAGGACAGTAATAGTAGGTGTAGGTCTGTCTTATACAGGACAGTAATAGTAAGTGTAGGTCTGTGTTATACAGGACAGTAATAGTAGGTGTAGGTCTGTGTTATACAGGACAGTAATAGTAGGTGTAGGTCTGTCTTATACAAGACAGTAGTAGTAGGTGTACGTCTGTCTTATACAGGACAGTAATAGTAGGTGTAGGTGTGTCTTATACAGGACAGTAACAGTAGGTGTAGGTCTGTCTTACACAGGGCAGTAATAGTAGGTGTAGGTCTGTCTTATACATGACAGTAACAGTAGGTGTAGGTCTGTCTTACACAGGACAGTAACAGTAGGTGTAGGTCTGTCTTACACAGGACAGTAATAGTAGGTGTAGGTCTGTCTTACACAGGACAGTAATAGTAGGTGTAGGTCTGTCTTACACATGACAGTAATAGTAGGTGTAGGTCTGTGTTACACAGGACAGTAATAGTAGGTGTAGGTCTGTCTTACACAGGACAGTAATAGTAGGTGTAGGTCTGTCTTATACAGGACAGTAATAGTAGGTGTAGGGCTGTCTTATACAGGACAGTAATAGTAGGTGTAGGTCTGTCTTACACAGGACAGTAATAGTAGGTGTAGGGCTGTCTTACACAGGACAGTAATAGTAGGTGTAGGTCTGTCTTACACATGACAGTAATAGTAGGTGTAGGTCTGTCTTACACAGGACAGTAATAGTAGGTGTAGGTCTGTCTTATACAGGACAGTAATAGTAGGTGTAGGTCTGTCTTATACAGGACAGTAATAGTAGGTGTAGGGCTGTCTTATACAGGACAGTAATAGTAGGTGTAGGTCTGTCTTACACAGTACAGTAATAGTAGGTGTAGGTCTGTCTTATACAGGACAGTAATAGTAGGTGTAGGGCTGTCTTACACAGGACAGTAATAGTAGGTGTAGGTCTGTCTTATACAGAACAGTAATAGTAGGTGTAGGTCTGTGTTATACAAGACAGTAATAGTAGGTGTAGGTCTGTCTTACACAGGACAGTAATAGTAGGTGTAGGTATGTTTTATACAGGACAGTAGCAGTAGTTGTAGGTCTGTCTTATACAGGACAGTAATAGTAGGTGTAGGTCTGTCTTATACAGGACAGTAATAGTAGGTGTAGGGCTGTCTTATACAGGACAGTAACAGTAGGTGTAGGGCTGTCTTACACAGGACAGTAATAGTAGGTGTAGGTCTGTCTTACACAGGACAGTAATAGTAGTTGTAGGTCTGTCTTATACAGGACAGTAACAGTAGGTGTAGGGCTGTCTTACACAGGACAGTAATAGTAGGTGTAGGTCTGTCTTATACAGCACAGTAATAGTAGTTGTAGGTCTGTCTTATACAGGACAGTAATAGTAGGTGTAGGTCTGTCTTATACAGGACAGTAACAGTAGGTGTAGGGCTGTCTTACACAGGACAGTAATAGTAGGTGTAGGTCTGTCTTACACAGGACAGTAATAGTAGTTGTAGGTCTGTCTTATACAGGACAGTAATAGTAGGTGTAGGTCTGTCTTATACAGGACAGTAATAGTAGGTGTAGGGCTGTCTTATACAGGACAGTAATAGTAGGTGTAGGTCTGTCTTACACAGGACAGTAATAGTAGGTGTAGGTCTGTCTTACACAGGACAGTAACAGTAGGTGTAGGTCTGTCTTACACAGGACAGTAATAGTAGGTGTAGGGCTGTCTTACACAGGACAGTAATAGTAGGTGTAGGTCTGTCTTACACAGGACAGTAATAGTAGGTGTAGGTCTGTCTTACACAGGACAGTAATAGTAGGTGTAGGTCTGTCTTACACAGGACAGTAATAGTAGGTGTAGGTCTGTCTTACACAGGACAGTAATAGTAGGTGTAGGTCTGTCTTATACAGGACAGTAATAGTAGGTGTAGGTCTGTCTTATACAGGACAGTAATAGTAGGTGTAGGTCTGTCTTATACATGACAGTAATAGTAGGTGTAGGGCTGTCTTATACAGGACAGTAATAGTAGGTGTAGGGCTGTCTTATACAGGACAGTAATAGTAGGTGTAGGTCTGTCTTACACAGGACAGTAACAGTAGGTGTAGGTCTGTGTTATACATGACAGTAATAGTAGGTGTAGGTCTGTCTTATACAGTAATAGTAGGTGTAGGTCTGTCTTATACAGACAGTAATAGTAGGTGTAGGTCTGTCTTATACAGGACAGTAATAGTAGGTGTAGGTGTGTCTTATACAGGACAGTAATAGTAGGTGTAGGTCTGTCTTACACAGGACAGTAATAGTAGGTGTAGGTCTGTGTTATACAAGACAGTAATAGTAGGTATAGGGCTGTCTTATACAGGACAGTAATAGTAGGTGTAGGGCTGTCTTACACAGGACAGTAATAGTAGGTGTAGGTCAGTCTTATACAGGACAGTAACAGTAGGTGTAGGCCTGTCTTACACAGGACAGTAATAGTAGATGTAGGTCTATCTTATACAGGACAGTAGTAGTAGGTGTAGGTCTGTCTTATACAGAACAGTAATAGTAGGTGTAGGTCTGTGTTATACAAGACAGTAATAGTAGGTGTAGGTCTGTCTTACACAGGACAGTAATAGTAGGTGTAGGTCTGTCTTATACAGGACAGTAATAGTAGGTGTAGGTCTGACTTACACAGGACAGTAATAGTAGGTGTAGGTCTGTCTTATACAGAACAGTAATAGTAGGTGTAGGTCTGTGTTATACAAGACAGTAATAGTAGGTGTAGGTCTGTCTTACACAGGACAGTAATAGTAGGTGTAGGTATGTTTTATACAGGACAGTAGCAGTAGGTGTAGGTCTGTCTTATACAGGACAGTAATAGTAGGTGTAGGTCTGTCTTATACAGGACAGTAATAGTAGGTGTAGGGCTGTCTTACACAGGACAGTAATAGTAGGTGTAGGTCTGTCTTATACAGGACAGTAATAGTAGGTGTAGGTCTGTCTTATACAGGACAGTAATAGTAGGTGTAGGTCTGTGTTATACAGGACAGTAATAGTAGGTGTAGGTCTGTCTTATACAGGACAGTAATAGTAGGTGTAGGGCTGTCTTACACAGGACAGTAATAGTAGGTGTAGGTCTGTCTTATACAGGACAGTAATAGTAGGTGTAGGTCTGTCTTATACAGGACAGTAATAGTAAGTGTAGGTCTGTGTTATACAGGACAGTAATAGTAGGTGTAGGTCTGTCTTATACAGGACAGTAATAGTAGGTGTAGGTCTGTCTTATACAAGACAGTAATAGTAGGTGTAGGTCTGTCTTATACAGGACAGTAACAGTAGGTGTAGGTGTGTCTTACACAGGACAGTAACAGTAGGTGTAGGTCTGTCTTACACAGGGCAGTAATAGTAGGTGTAGGTCTGTCTTATACATGACAGTAATAGTAGGTGTAGGTCTGTCTTACACAGGACAGTAACAGTAGGTGTAGGTCTGTCTTACACAGGACAGTAATAGTAGGTGTAGGTCTGTCTTACACAGGACAGTAATAGTAGGTGTAGGTCTGTCTTACACAGGACAGTAATAGTAGGTGTAGGTCTGTGTTACACAGGACAGTAATAGTAGGTGTAGGTCTGTCTTACACAGGACAGTAATAGTAGGTGTAGGTCTGTCTTACACAGGACAGTAATAGTAGGTGTAGGGCTGTCTTATACAGGACAGTAATAGTAGGTGTAGGTCTGTCTTATACAGGACAGTAATAGTAGGTGTAGGGCTGTCTTACACAGGACAGTAATAGTAGGTGTAGGTCTGTCTTACACAGGACAGTAATAGTAGGTGTAGGTCTGTCTTACACAGGACAGTAATAGTAGGTGTAGGTCTGTCTTATACAGGACAGTAATAGTAGGTGTAGGTCTGTCTTATACAGGACAGTAATAGTAGGTGTAGGTCTGTCTTATACAGGACAGTAATAGTAGGTGTAGGGCTGTCTTATACAGGACAGTAATAGTAGGTGTAGGGCTGTCTTACACAGGACAGTAATAGTAGGTGTAGGTCTGTCTTATATAGGACAGTAATAGTAGGTGTAGGGCTGTCTTACACAGGACAGTAATAGTAGGTGTAGGGCTGTCTTATACAGGACAGTAATAGTAGGTGTAGGTCTATCTTACACAGGACAGTAATAGTAGGTGTAGGTCTGTCTTATACAGGACAGTAATAGTAGGTGTAGGTCTGTCTTATACAGGACAGTAATAGTAGATGTAGGTCTATCTTATACAGGACAGTAGTAGTAGGTGTAGGTCTGTCTTATACAGAACAGTAATAGTAGGTGTAGGTCTGTGTTATACAAGACAGTAATAGTAGGTGTAGGTCTGTCTTACACAGGACAGTAATAGTAGGTGTAGGTCTGTCTTATACAGGACAGTAATAGTAGGTGTAGGTCTGACTTACACAGGACAGTAATAGTAGGTGTAGGTCTGTCTTATACAGAACAGTAATAGTAGGTGTAGGTCTGTGTTATACAAGACAGTAATAGTAGGTGTAGGTCTGTCTTACACAGGACAGTAATAGTAGGTGTAGGTATGTTTTATACAGGACAGTAGCAGTAGGTGTAGGTCTGTCTTATACAGGACAGTAATAGTAGGTGTAGGTCTGTCTTATACAGGACAGTAATAGTAGGTGTAGGGCTGTCTTACACAGGACAGTAATAGTAGGTGTAGGTCTGTCTTATACAGGACAGTAATAGTAGGTGTAGGTCTGTCTTATACAGGACAGTAATAGTAGGTGTAGGTCTGTGTTATACAGGACAGTAATAGTAGGTGTAGGTCTGTCTTACACAGGACAGTAATAGTAGGTGTAGGGCTGTCTTACACAGGACAGTAATAGTAGGTGTAGGTCTGTCTTATACAGGACAGTAATAGTAGGTGTAGGTCTGTCTTATACAGGACAGTAATAGTAAGTGTAGGTCTGTGTTATACAGGACAGTAATAGTAGGTGTAGGTCTGTGTTATACAGGACAGTAATAGTAGGTGTAGGTCTGTCTTATACAAGACAGTAATAGTAGGTGTAGGTCTGTCTTATACAGGACAGTAACAGTAGGTGTAGGTGTGTCTTACACAGGACAGTAACAGTAGGTGTAGGTCTGTCTTACACAGGGCAGTAATAGTAGGTGTAGGTCTGTTTTATACATGACAGTAATAGTAGGTGTAGGTCTGTCTTACACAGGACAGTAACAGTAGGTGTAGGTCTGTCTTACACAGGACAGTAATAGTAGGTGTAGGTCTGTCTTACACAGGACAGTAATAGTAGGTGTAGGTCTGTCTTACACAGGACAGTAATAGTAGGTGTAGGTCTGTGTTACACAGGACAGTAATAGTAGGTGTAGGTCTGTCTTACACAGGACAGTAATAGTAGGTGTAGGTCTGTCTTATACAGGACAGTAATAGTAGGTGTAGGGCTGTCTTATACAGGACAGTAATAGTAGGTGTAGGTCTGTCTTATACAGGACAGTAATAGTAGGTGTAGGGCTGTCTTAAACAGGACACTAATAGTAGGTGTAGGTCTGTCTTACACAGGACAGTAATAGTAGGTGTAGGTCTGTCTTACACAGGACAGTAATAGTAGGTGTAGGTCTGTCTTATACAGGACAGTAATAGTAGGTGTAGGTCTGTCTTATACAGGACAGTAATAGTAGGTGTAGGTCTGTCTTATACAGGACAGTAATAGTAGGTGTAGGGCTGTCTTATACAGGACAGTAATAGTAGGTGTAGGGCTGTCTTACACAGGACAGTAATAGTAGGTGTAGGTCTGTCTTATACAGGACAGTAATAGTAGGTGTAGGGCTGTCTTACACAGGACAGTAATAGTAGGTGTAGGTCTGTCTTATACAGGACAGTAATAGTAGGTGTAGGTCTGTCTTACACAGGACAGTAATAGTAGGTGTAGGTCTGTCTTATACAGGACAGTAATAGTAGGTGTAGGTCTGTCTTATACAGGACAGTAATATTAGGTGTAGGCCTGTCTTATACAGGACAGTAATAGTAGGTGTAGGTCTGTCTTACACAGGACAGTAATAGTAGGTGTAGGTCTGTCTTATACAGGACAGTAATAGTAGGTGTAGGTCTGTCTTATACAGGACAGTAATAGTAGGTGTAGGTCTGTCTTATACAGGACAGTAATATTAGGTGTAGGCCTGTCTTATACAGGACAGTATTAGTAGGTGTAGGTCTGTCTTACACAGGACAGTAATAGTAGGTGTAGGTCTGTCTTATACAGGACAGTAATAGTAGGTGTAGGGCTGTGTTACACAGGACAGTAATAGTAGGTGTAGGTCTGTCTTATACATGACAGTAATAGTAGGTGTAGGTCTGTCTTACACAGGACAGTAATAGTAGGTGTAGGTCTGTCTTATACATGACAGTAATAGTAGGTGTAGGGCTGTGTTACACAGGACAGTAATAGTAGGTGTAGGGCTGTCTTATACATGACAGTAATAGTAGGTGTAGGGCTGTGTTACACAGGACAGTAATAGTAGGTGTAGGTCTGTGTTATACAGGACAGTAATAGTAGGTGTAGGGCTGTCTTATACAGGACAGTAATAGTAGGTGTAGGTCTGTGTTACACAGGACAGTAATACTAGGTGTAGGGCTGTCTTATACAGGACAGTAATAGTAGGTGTAGGTCTGTGTTACACAGGACAGTAATAGTAGGTGTAGGGCTGTCTTATACATGACAGTAATAGTAGGTGTAGGGCTGTCTTATACAGGACAGTAATAGTAGGTGTAGGTCTGTGTTATACATGACAGTAATAGTAGGTGTAGGTCTGTCTTATACAGGACAGTAATAGTAGGTGTAGGTCTGTCTTATACAGGACAGTAATAGTAGGTGTAGGTCTGTGTTACACAGGACAGTAATTGTAGGTGTAGGGCTGTCTTATACAGGACAGTAATAGTAGGTGTAGGTCTGTGTTATACAGGACAGTAATAGTAGGTGTAGGGCTGTCTTATACAGGACAGTAATAGTAGGTGTAGGTCTGTGTTATACAGGACAGTAATAGTAGGTGTAGGGCTGTCTTATACAGGACAGTAATAGCAGGTGTAGGTCTGTGTTATACAGGACAGTAATAGTAGGTGTAGGGCTGTCTTATACAGGACAGTAATAGTAGGTGTAGGTCTGTGTTACACAGGACAGTAATAGTAGGTGTAGGGCTGTCTTATACAGGACAGTAATAGTAGGTGTAGGTCTGTGTTACACAGGACAGTAATAGTAGGTGTAGGGCTGTCTTATACATGACAGTAATAGTAGGTGTAGGGCTGTGTTACACAGGACAGTAATAGTAGGTGTAGGTCTGTGTTATACAGGACAGTAATAGTAGGTGTAGGTCTGTCTTATACAGGACAGTAATAGTAGGTGTAGGTCAGTCTTATACAGGACAGTAATAGTAGGTGTAGGTCTGTGTTACACAGGACAGTAATAGTAGGTGTAGGGCTGTCTTATACAGGACATTAATAGTAGGTGTAGGGCTGTCTTATAAATGACAGTAAAAGTAGGTGTAGGTCTGTCTTATACAGGACAGTAATAGTAGGTGTAGGTCTGTCTTACACAGGACAGTAATAGTAGGTGTAGGTCTGTCTTATACAGGACAGTAATAGTAGGTGTAGGTCTGTCTTATACAGGACAGTAATGGTAGGTGTAGGTCTGTGTTATACATGACAGTAATGGTAGGTGTAGGTCTGTGTTATACATGACAGTAATAGTAGGTGTAGGGCTGACTTATACAGGACAGTAATAGTAGGTGTAGGGCTGTCTTATACAGGACAGTAATAGTAGGTGTAGGTCTGTCTTATACTTGACAGTAATAGTAGGTGTAGGGCTGTCTTATACATGAGAGTAATAGTAGGTGTAGGGCTGTCTTATACATGATAGGAATAGTAGTTGTAGGGCTGTCTTATACAGGACAGTAATAGTAGGTGTAGGTCTGTCTTACACAGGACAGTAATAGTAGGTGTAGGTCTGTCTTACACAGGACAGTAACAGTAGGTGTAGGGCTGTGTTATACAGGACAGTAATAGTAGGTGTAGGTCTGTCTTACACAGGACAGTAATAGTAGGTGCAGGGCTGTCTTATACAGTACATTAACAGTAGGTGTAGGTCTGTCTTATACAGCACAGTAATAGTAGGTGTAGGTCTGTCTTATACAGGACAGTAATAGTAGGTGTAGGTCTGTCTTATACATGACAGTAATAGTAGGTGTAGGTCTGTCTTATACAGGACATTAACAGTAGGTGTAGGTCTGTCTTATACAGCACAGTAATAGTAGGTGTAAGTCTGTCTTATACAGGACAGTAATAGTAGGTGTAGGTCTGTCTTATACAGGACAGTAATAGTAGGTGTAGGTCTGTCTTATACAGGACAGTAATAGTAGGTGTAGGTCTATCTTACACAGGACAGTAATAGTAGGTGTAGGTCTGTCTTACACAGGACAGTAATAGTAGGTGTAGGGCTGTCTTACACAGGACAGTAATAGTAGGTGTAGGTCTGTGTTACACAGGACAGTAATAGTAGGTGTAGGGCTGTCTTACACAGGACAGTAATAGTAGGTGTAGGTCTGTGTTACACAGGACAGTAATAGTAGGTGTAGGGCTGTCTTATACAGGACAGTAATAGTAGGTGTAGGGCTGTGTTACACAGGACAGTAATAGTAGGTGTAGGTCTGTCTTACACAGGACAGTAATAGTAGGTGTAGGTCTGTGTTACACAGGACAGTAATAGTAGGTGTAGGGCTGTCTTACATAGGACAGTAATAGTAGGTGTAGGTCTGTCTTACACAGGACAGTAATAGTAGGTGTAGGGCTGTCTTATACATGACAGTAATAGTAGGTGTAGGGCTGTGTTACACAGGACAGTAATAGTAGGTGTAGGTCTGTGTTATACAGGACAGTAATAGTAGGTGTAGGGCTGTCTTATACTGGACAGTAATAGTAGGTGTAGGTCTGTGTTACACAGGACAGTAATAGTAGGTGTAGGGCTGTCTTATACAGGACAGTAATAGTAGGTGTAGGGCTGTCTTATACAGGACAGTAATAGTAGGTGTAGGTCTGTGTTACACAGGACAGTAATAGTAGGTGTAGGGCTGTCTTATACATGACAGTAATAGTAGGTGTAGGGCTGTGTTACACAGGACAGTAATAGTAGGTGTAGGTCTGTCTTATACAGGACAGTAATAGTAGGTGTAGTTCTGTCTTATACAGGACAGTAATAGTAGGTGTAGGTCTGTCTTACACAGGACAGTAATAGTAGGTGTAGGTCTGTCTTATACATGACAGTAATAGTAGGTGTAGGGCTGTGTTACACAGGACAGTAATAGTAGGTGTAGGGCTGTCTTATACATGACAGTAATAGTAGGTGTAGGGCTGTGTTACACAGGACAGTAATAGTAGGTGTAGGTCTGTGTTATACAGGACAGTAATAGTAGGTGTAGGGCTGTCTTATACAGGACAGTAATAGTAGGTGTAGGTCTGTGTTACACAGGACAGTAATAGTAGGTGTAGGGCTGTCTTATACAGGACAGTAATAGTAGGTGTAGGTCTGTGTTACACAGGACAGTAATAGTAGGTGTAGGGCTGTCTTATACATGACAGTAATAGTATGTGTAGGGCTGTGTTACACAGGACAGTAATAGTAGGTGTAGGTCTGTGTTATACATGAAAGTAATAGTAGGTGTAGGTCTGTGTTATACAGGACAGTAATAGTAGGTGTAGGGCTGTCTTCTACAGGACAGTAATAGTAGGTGTAGGTCTGTGTTACACAGGACAGTAATAGTAGGTGTAGGGCTGTCTTATACAGGACAGTAATAGTAGGTGTAGGTCTGTGTTACACAGGATAGTAATAGTAGGTGTAGGGCTGTCTTATACATGACAGTAATAGTAGGTGTAGGGCTGTGTTACACAGGACAGTAATAGTAGGTGTAGGTCTGTCTTACACAGGACAGTAATAGTAGGTGTAGGTCTGTCTTATACAGGACAGTAATAGTAGGTGTAGGTCTGTCTTATATAGGACAGTAATAGTAGGTGTAGGTCTGTGTTATACATGTCAGTAATAGTAGGTGTAGGTCTGTCTTATACAGGACAGTAATAGTAGGTGTAGGTCTGTCTTATACATGACAGTAATAGTAGGTGTAGGTCTGTGTTACACAGGACAGTAATAGTAGGTGTAGGTCTGTCTTATACAAGACAGTAATAGTAGGTGTAGGTCTGTCTTACACAGGACAGTAATAGTAGGTGTAGGTCTGTGTTATACAGGACAGTAATAGTAGGTGTAGGTCTGTCTTACACAGGACAGTAATAGTAGGTGTAGGTCTGTCTTACACAGGACAGTAATAGTAGGTGTAGGTCTGTCTTATACAGGACAGTAATAGGAGGTGTAGGGCTGTCTTATACAGGACAGTAATAGTAGGTGTAGGTCTGTCTTATACAAGACAGTAATAGTAGGTGTAGGTCTGTCTTACACAGGACAGTAATAGTAGGTGTAGGGCTGTGTTACACAGGACAGTAATAGTAGGTGTAGGTCTGTCTTACACAGGACAGTAATAGTAGGTGTAGGGCTGTCTTATACAGGACAGTAATAGTAGGTGTAGGTCTGTCTTATACAGGACAGTAATAGTAGGTGTAGGTCTGTCTTATATAGGACCGTAATAGTAGGTGTAGGGCTGTCTTATACAGGACATTAACAGTAGGTGTAGGTCTGTCTTATACAGCACAGTAATAGTAGGTGTAGGTCTGTCTTATACAGGACAGTAATAGTAGGTGTAGGTCTGTCTTATACAGGACAGTAATAGTAGGTGTAGGGCTGTCTTACACAGGACAGTAATAGTAGGTGTAGGTCTATCTTATACAGGACAGTAATAGTAGGTGTAGGTCTGTCTTATACAGGACAGTAATAGTAGGTGTAGGGCTGTCTTATACAGGACAGTAATCGTAGGTGTAGGTCTGTCTTACACAGGACAGTAATAGTAGGTGTAGGGCTGTCTTACACAGGACAGTAATAGTAGGTGTAGGTCTGTGTTATACAGGACAGTAATAGTAGGTGTAGGGCTGTCTTATACAGGACAGTAATAGTAGGTGTAGGTCTGTGTTATACAGGACAGTAATAGTAGGTGTAGGTCTGTGTTATACAGGACAGTAATAGTAGGTGTAGGTCTGTGTTATACAGGACAGTAATAGTAGGTGTAGGTCTGTGTTACACAGGACAGTAGTAGTAGGTGTAGGTCTGTGTTACACAGGACAGTAATAGTAGGTGTAGGGCTGTGTTACACAGGACAGTAATAGTAGGTGTAGGTCTGTGTTATACATGACAGTAATAGTAGGTGTAGGTCTGTCTTATACAGGACAGTAATAGTAGGTGTAGGTCTGTCTTATACATGACAGTAATAGTAGGTGTAGGTCTGTCTTATACATGACAGTAATAGTAGGTGTAGGTCTGTCTTATACATGACAGTAATAGTAGGTGTAGGGCTGTGTTACACAGGACAGTAATAGTAGGTGTAGGGCTGTCTTATACATGACAGTAATAGTAGGTGTAGGGCTGTGTTACACAGGACAGTAATAGTAGGTGTAGGTCTGTGTTATACAGGACAGTAATAGTAGGTGTAGGGCTGTCTTATACAGGACAGTAATAGTAGGTGTAGGTCTGTGTTACACAGGACAGTAATAGTAGGTGTAGGGCTGTCTTATACAGGACAGTAATAGTAGGTGTAGGTCTGTGTTACACAGGACAGTAATAGTAGGTGTAGGGCTGTCTTATACATGACAGTAATAGTAGGTGTAGGGCTGTGTTACACAGGACAGTAATAGTAGGTGTAGGTCTGTGTTATACATGACAGTAATAGTAGGTGTAGGTCTGTCTTATACAGGACAGTAATAGTAGGTGTAGGTCTGTCTTATACAGGACAGTAATAGTAGGTGTAGGTCTGTGTTACACAGGACTGTAATAGTAGGTGTAGGGCTGTCTTATACAGGACAGTAATAGTAGGTGTAGGTCTGTGTTATACAGGACAGTAATAGTAGGTGTAGGGCTGTCTTATACAGGACAGTAATAGTAGGTGTAGGTCTGTGTTATACAGGACAGTAATAGTAGGTGTAGGGCTGTCTTATACAGGACAGTAATAGTAGGTGTAGGTCTGTGTTACACAGGACAGTAATAGTAGGTGTAGGGCTGTCTTATACAGGACAGTAATAGTAGGTGTAGGTCTGTGTTACACAGGACAGTAATAGTAGGTGTAGGGCTGTCTTATACATGACAGTAATAGTAGGTGTAGGGCTGTGTTACACAGGACAGTAATAGTAGGTGTAGGTCTGTGTTATACAGGACAGTAATAGTAGGTGTAGGTCTGTCTTATACAGGACAGTAATAGTAGGTGTAGGTCAGTCTTATACAGGACAGTAATAGTAGGTGTAGGTTTGTGTTACACAGGACAGTAATAGTAGGTGTAGGGCTGTCTTATACATGACAGTAATAGTAGGTGTAGGGCTGTGTTACACAGGACAGTAATAGTAGGTGTAGGGCTGTCTTATACATGACAGTAATAGTAGGTGTAGGGCTGTGTTACACAGGACAGTAATAGTAGGTGTAGGTCTGTGTTATACAGGACAGTAATAGTAGGTGTAGGGCTGTCTTATACAGGACAGTAATAGTAGGTGTAGGTCTGTGTTACACAGGACAGTAATAGTAGGTGTAGGGCTGTCTTATACAGGACAGTAATAGTAGGTGTAGGTCTGTGTTACACAGGACAGTAATAGTAGGTGTAGGGCTGTCTTATACATGACAGTAATAGTAGGTGTAGGGCTGTGTTACACAGGACAGTAATTGTAGGTGTAGGTCTGTGTTATACATGACAGTAATAGTAGGTGTAGGTCTGTCTTACACAGGACAGTAATACTAGGTGTAGGTCTGTCTTATACAGGACAGTAATAGTAGGTGTAGGTCTGTCTTACACAGGACAGTAATAGTAGGTGTAGGTCTGTGTTACACAGGACAGTAATAGTAGGTGTAGGTCTGTCTTACACAGGACAGTAATAGTAGGTGTAGGTCTGTCTTACACAGGACAGTAATAGTAGGTGTAGGTCTGTCTTATACATGACAGTAATAGGAGGTGTAGGGCTGTCTTATACAAGACAGTAATAGTAGGTGTAGGTCTGTCTTATACAGGACAGTAATAGTAGGTGTAGGTCTGTCTTATACAAGACAGTAATAGTAGGTGTAGGTCTGTCTTATACAGGACAGTAATAGTAGGTGTAGGTCTGTCTTATACAGGACAGTAATAGTAGGTGTAGGTCTGTCTTATACAAGACAGTAATAGTAGGTGTAGGTCTGTCTTACACAGGACAGTAATAGTAGGTGTAGGGCTGTGTTACACAGGACAGTAATAGTAGGTGTAGGTCTGTCTTACACAGGACAGTAATAGTAGGTGTAGGGCTGTCTTATACAGGACAGTAATAGTAGGTGTAGGTCTGTCTTATACAGGATAGTAATAGTAGGTGTAGGTCTGTCTTATAAAGGACAGTAATAGTAGGTGTAGGGCTGTCTTATACAGGACAGTAATAGTAGGTGTAGGTCTGTCTTACACAGGACAGTAATAGTAGGTGTAGGTCTGTCTTATACAGGACAGTAATAGTAGGTGTAGGTCTGTGTTATACATGACAGTAATAGTAGGTGTAGGTCTGTCTTATACAGGACAGTAATAGTAGGTGTAGGTCTGTCTTATACATGACAGTAATAGTAGGTGTAGGTCTGTCTTACACAGGACAGTAATAGTAGGTGTAGGTCTGTCTTATACATGACAGTAATAGTAGGTGTAGGGCTGTGTTACACAGGACAGTAATAGTAGGTGTAGGGCTGTCTTATACAGGACAGTAATAGTAGGTGTAGGGCTGTGTTACACAGGACAGTAATAGTAGGTGTAGGTCTGTGTTATACAGGACAGTAATAGTAGGTGTAGGGCTGTCTTATACAGGACAGTAATAGTAGGTGTAGGTCTGTGTTACACAGGACAGTAATAGTAGGTGTAGGGCTGTCTTATACAGGACAGTAATAGTAGGTGTAGGTCTGTGTTACACAGGACAGTAATAGTAGGTGTAGGTCTGTGTTATACATGACAGTAATAGTAGGTGTAGGTCTGTGTTATACATGACAGTAATAGTAGGTGTAGGTCTGTCTTATACAGGACAGTAATAGTAGGTGTAGGTCTGTCTTATACATGACAGTAATAGTAGGTGTAGGTCTGTGTTACACAGGACAGTAATAGTAGGTGTAGGGCTGTCTTATACAGGACAGTAATAGTAGGTGTAGGTCTGTGTTATACAGGACAGTAATAGTAGGTGTAGGGCTGTCTTATACATTACAGTAATAGTAGGTGTAGGTCTGTGTTATACAGGACAGTAATAGTAGGTGTAGGGCTGTCTTATACAGGACAGTAATAGTAGGTGTAGGTCTGTGTTATACAGGACAGTAATAGTAGGTGTTGGGCTGTCTTATACAGGACAGTAATAGTAGGTGTAGGTCTGTGTTACACAGGACAGTAATAGTAGGTGTAGGGCTGTCTTATACATGACAGTAATAGTAGGTGTAGGGCTGTGTTACACAGGACAGTAATAGTAGGTGTAGGTCTGTGTTATACAGGACAGTAATAGTAGGTGTAGGTCTGTATTACACAGGACAGTAATAGTAGGTGTAGGGCTGTCTTATACATGACAGTAATAGTAGGTGTAGGGCTGTGTTACACAGGACAGTAATAGTAGGTGTAGGTCTGTGTTATACAGGACAGTAATAGTAGGTGTAGGTCTGTCTTATACAGGACAGTAATAGTAGGTGTAGGTCAGTCTTATACAGGACAGTAATAGTAGGTGTAGGTCTGTGTTACACAGGACAGTAATAGTAGGTGTAGGGCTGTCTTATACAGGACATTAATAGTAGGTGTAGGGCTGTCTTATAAATGACAGTAATAGTAGGTGTAGGTCTTTCTTATACAGGACAGTAATAGTAGGTGTAGGTCTGTCTTACACAGGACAGTAATAGTAGGTGTAGGTCTGTCTTATACAGGACAGTAATAGTAGGTGTAGGTCTGTCTTATACAGGACAGTAATGGTAGGTGTAGGTCTGTGTTATACATGACAGTAATGGTAGGTGTAGGTCTGTGTTATACATGACAGTAATAGTAGGTGTAGGGCTGTCTTATACAGGACAGTAATAGTAGGTGTAGGGCTGTCTTATACAGGACAGTAATAGTAGGTGTAGGTCTGTCTTATACTTGACAGTAATAGTAGGTGTAGGGCTGTCTTATACATGAGAGTAATAGTAGGTGTAGGGCTGTCTTATACATGATAGGAATAGTAGTTGTAGGGCTGTCTTATACAGGACAGTAATAGTAGGTGTAGGTCTGTCTTACACAGGACAGTAATAGTAGGTGTAAGTCTGTCTTACACAGGACAGTAATAGTAGGTGTAGGGCTGTGTTATACAGGACAGTAATAGTAGGTGTAGGTCTGTCTTACACAGGACAGTAATAGTAGGTGCAGGGCTGTCTTATACAGTACATTAACAGTAGGTGTAGGTCTGTCTTATACAGCACAGTAATAGTAGGTGTAGGTCTGTCTTATACAGGACAGTAATAGTAGGTGTAGGTCTGTCTTATACATGACAGTAATAGTAGGTGTTGGTCTGTCTTATACAGGACATTAACAGTAGGTGTAGGTCTGTCTTATACAGCACAGTAATAGTAGGTGTAAGTCTGTCTTATACAGGACAGTAATAGTAGGTGTAGGTCTGTCTTATACAGGACAGTAATAGTAGGTGTAGGTCTGTCTTATACAGGACAGTAATAGTAGGTGTAGGTCTATCTTATACAGGACAGTAATAGTAGGTGTAGGTCTGTCTTACACAGGACAGTAATAGTAGGTGTAGGGCTGTCTTGCACAGGACAGTAATAGTAGGTGTAGGTCTGTGTTACACAGGACAGTAATAGTAGGTGTAGGGCTGTCTTACACAGGACAGTAATAGTAGGTGTAGGTCTGTGTTACACAGGACAGTAATAGTAGGTGTAGGGCTGTCTTATACATGACAGTAATAGTAGGTGTAGGGCTGTGTTACACAGGACAGTAATAGTAGGTGTAGGTCTGTCTTACACAGGACAGTAATAGTAGGTGTAGGTCTGTGTTACACAGGACAGTAATAGTAGGTGTAGGGCTGTCTTATATAGGACAGTAATAGTAGGTGTAGGTCTGTCTTACACAGGACAGTAATAGTAGGTGTAGGGCTGTCTTATACATGACAGTAATAGTAGGTGTAGGGCTGTGTTACACAGGACAGTAATAGTAGGTGTAGGTCTGTGTTATACAGGACAGTAATAGTAGGTGTAGGGCTGTCTTATACTGGACAGTAATAGTAGGTGTAGGTCTGTGTTACACAGGACAGTAATAGTAGGTGTAGGGCTGTCTTATACAGGACAGTAATAGTAGGTGTAGGGCTGTCTTATACAGGACAGTAATAGTAGGTGTAGGTCTGTGTTACACAGGACAGTAATAGTAGGTGTAGGGCTGTCTTATACATGACAGTAATAGTAGGTGTAGGGCTGTGTTACACAGGACAGTAATAGTAGGTGTAGGTCTGTCTTATACAGGACAGTAATAGTAGGTGTAGTTCTGTCTTATACATGACAGTAATAGTAGGTGTAGGTCTGTCTTACACAGGACAGTAATAGTAGGTGTAGGTCTGTCTTATACATGACAGTAATAGTAGGTGTAGGGCTGTGTTACACAGGACAGTAATAGTAGGTGTAGGGCTGTCTTATACATGACAGTAATAGTAGGTGTAGGGCTGTGTTACACAGGACAGTAATAGTAGGTGTAGGTCTGTGTTATACAGGACAGTAATAGTAGGTGTAGGGCTGTCTTATACAGGACAGTAATAGTAGGTGTAGGTCTGTGTTACACAGGACAGTAATAGTAGGTGTAGGGCTGTCTTATACAGGACAGTAATAGTAGGTGTAGGTCTGTGTTACACAGGACAGTAATAGTAGGTGTAGGGCTGTCTTATACATGACAGTAATAGTAGGTGTAGGGCTGTGTTACACAGGACAGTAATAGTAGGTGTAGGTCTGTGTTATACATGACAGTAATAGTAGGTGTAGGTCTGTGTTATACAGGACAGTAATAGTAGGTGTAGGGCTGTCTTCTACAGGACAGTAATAGTAGGTGTAGGTCTGTGTTACACAGGACAGTAATAGTAGGTGTAGGGCTGTCTTATACAGGACAGTAATAGTAGGTGTAGGTCTGTGTTACACAGGATAGTAATAGTAGGTGTAGGGCTGTCTTATACATGACAGTAATAGTAGGTGTAGGGCTGTGTTACACAGGACAGTAATAGTAGGTGTAGGTCTGTCTTACACAGGACAGTAATAGTAGGTGTAGGTCTGTCTTATACAGGACAGTAATAGTAGGTGTAGGTCTGTCTTATATAGGACAGTAATAGTAGGTGTAGGTCTGTGTTATACAGGACAGTAATAGTAGGTGTAGGTCTGTCTTATACAGGACAGTAATAGTAGGTGTAGGTCTGTCTTATACATGACAGTAATAGTAGGTGTAGGTCTGTGTTACACAGGACAGTAATAGTAGGTGTAGGGCTGTCTTATACATGACAGTAATAGTAGGTGTAGGTCTGTCTTACACAGGACAGTAATAGTAGGTGTAGGTCTGTGTTACACAGGACAGTAATAGTAGGTGTAGGTCTGTCTTATACATGACAGTAATAGTAGGTGTAGGTCTGTGTTACACAGGACAGTAATAGTAGGTGTAGGGCTGTCTTATACATGACAGTAATAGTAGGTGTAGGGCTGTGTTACACAGGACAGTAATAGTAGGTGTAGGTCTGTCTTATACATGACAGTAATAGTAGGTGTAGGTCTGTCTTACACAGGACAGTAATAGTAGGTGTAGGTCTGTCTTATACATGACAGTAATAGTAGGTGTAGGGCTGTGTTACACAGGACAGTAATAGTAGGTGTAGGGCTGTCTTATACATGACAGTAATAGTAGGTGTAGGGCTGTGTTACACAGGACAGTAATAGTAGGTGTAGGTCTGTGTTATACAGGACAGTAATAGTAGGTGTAGGGCTGTCTTATACAGGACAGTAATAGTAGGTGTAGGTCTGTGTTACACAGGACAGTAATACTAGGTGTAGGGCTGTCTTATACAGGACAGTAATAGTAGGTGTAGGTCTGTGTTACACAGGACAGTAATAGTAGGTGTAGGGCTGTTTTATACAGGACAGTAATAGTAGGTGTAGGGCTGTCTTATACAGGACAGTAATAGTAGGTGTAGGTCTGTGTTATACATGACAGTAATAGTAGGTGTAGGTCTGTCTTATACAGGACAGTAATAGTAGGTGTAGGTCTGTCTTATACAGGACAGTAATAGTAGGTGTAGGTCTGTGTTACACAGGACAGTAATTGTAGGTGTAGGGCTGTCTTATACAGGACAGTAATAGTAGGTGTAGGTCTGTGTTATACAGGACAGTAATAGTAGGTGTAGGGCTGTCTTATACAGGACAGTAATAGTAGGTGTAGGTCTGTGTTATACAGGACAGTAATAGTAGGTGTAGGGCTGTCTTATACAGGACAGTAATAGTAGGTGTAGGTCTGTGTTATACAGGACAGTAATAGTAGGTGTAGGGCTGTCTTATACAGGACAGTAATAGTAGGTGTAGGTCTGTGTTACACAGGACAGTAATAGTAGGTGTAGGGCTGTCTTATACAGGACAGTAATAGTAGGTGTAGGTCTGTGTTACACAGGACAGTAATAGTAGGTGTAGGGCTGTCTTATACATGACAGTAATAGTAGGTGTAGGGCTGTGTTACACAGGACAGTAATAGTAGGTGTAGGTCTGTGTTATACAGGACAGTAATAGTAGGTGTAGGTCTGTCTTATACAGGACAGTAATAGTAGGTGTAGGTCAGTCTTATACAGGACAGTAATAGTAGGTGTAGGTCTGTGTTACACAGGACAGTAATAGTAGGTGTAGGGCTGTCTTATACAGGACATTAATAGTAGGTGTAGGGCTGTCTTATAAATGACAGTAATAGTAGGTGTAGGTCTGTCTTATACAGGACAGTAATAGTAGGTGTAGGTCTGTCTTACACAGGACAGTAATAGTAGGTGTAGGTCTGTCTTATACAGGACAGTAATAGTAGGTGTAGGTCTGTCTTATACAGGACAGTAATGGTAGGTGTAGGTCTGTGTTATACATGACAGTAATGGTAGGTGTAGGTCTGTGTTATACATGACAGTAATAGTAGGTGTAGGGCTGACTTATACAGGACAGTAATAGTAGGTGTAGGGCTGTCTTATACAGGACAGTAATAGTAGGTGTAGGTCTGTCTTATACTTGACAGTAATAGTAGGTGTAGGGCTGTCTTATACATGAGAGTAATAGTAGGTGTAGGGCTGTCTTATACATGATAGGAATAGTAGTTGTAGGGCTGTCTTACACAGGACAGTAATAGTAGGTGTAGGTCTGTCTTACACAGGACAGTAATAGTAGGTGTAGGTCTGTCTTACACAGGACAGTAATAGTAGGTGTAGGGCTGTGTTATACAGGACAGTAATAGTAGGTGTAGGTCTGTCTTACACAGGACAGTAATAGTAGGTGCAGGGCTGTCTTATACAGTACATTAACAGTAGGTGTAGGTCTGTCTTATACAGCACAGTAATAGTAGGTGTAGGTCTGTCTTATACAGGACAGTAATAGTAGGTGTAGGTCTGTCTTATACATGACAGTAATAGTAGGTGTAGGTCTGCCTTATACAGGACATTAACAGTAGGTGTAGGTCTGTCTTATACAGCACAGTAATAGTAGGTGTAAGTCTGTCTTATACAGGACAGTAATAGTAGGTGTAGGTCTGTCTTATACAGGACAGTAATAGTAGGTGTAGGTCTGTCTTATACAGGACAGTAATAGTAGGTGTAGGTCTATCTTACACAGGACAGTAATAGTAGGTGTAGGTCTGTCTTACACAGGACAGTAATAGTAGGTGTAGGGCTGTCTTACACAGGACAGTAATAGTAGGTGTAGGTCTGTGTTACACAGGACAGTAATAGTAGGTGTAGGGCTGTCTTACACAGGACAGTAATAGTAGGTGTAGGTCTGTGTTACACAGGACAGTAATAGTAGGTGTAGGGCTGTCTTATACATGACAGTAATAGTAGGTGTAGGGCTGTGTTACACAGGACAGTAATAGTAGGTGTAGGTCTGTCTTACATAGGACAGTAATAGTAGGTGTAGGTCTGTCTTACACAGGACAGTAATAGTAGGTGTAGGGCTGTCTTATACATGACAGTAATAGTAGGTGTAGGGCTGTGTTACACAGGACAGTAATAGTAGGTGTAGGTCTGTGTTATACAGGACAGTAATAGTAGGTGTAGGGCTGTCTTATACTGGACAGTAATAGTAGGTGTAGGTCTGTGTTACACAGGACAGTAATAGTAGGTGTAGGGCTGTCTTATACAGGACAGTAATAGTAGGTGTAGGGCTGTCTTATACAGGACAGTAATAGTAGGTGTAGGTCTGTGTTACACAGGACAGTAATAGTAGGTGTAGGGCTGTCTTATACATGACAGTAATAGTAGGTGTAGGGCTGTGTTACACAGGACAGTAATAGTAGGTGTAGGTCTGTCTTATACAGGACAGTAATAGTAGGTGTAGTTCTGTCTTATACATGACAGTAATAGTAGGTGTAGGTCTGTCTTACACAGGACAGTAATAGTAGGTGTAGGTCTGTCTTATACATGACAGTAATAGTAGGTGTAGGGCTGTGTTACACAGGACAGTAATAGTAGGTGTAGGGCTGTCTTATACATGACAGTAATAGTAGGTGTAGGGCTGTGTTACACAGGACAGTAATAGTAGGTGTAGGTCTGTGTTATACAGGACAGTAATAGTAGGTGTAGGGCTGTCTTATACAGGACAGTAATAGTAGGTGTAGGTCTGTGTTACACAGGACAGTAATAGTAGGTGTAGGGCTGTCTTATACAGGACAGTAATAGTAGGTGTAGGTCTGTGTTACACAGGACAGTAATAGTAGGTGTAGGGCTGTCTTATACATGACAGTAATAGTATGTGTAGGGCTGTGTTACACAGGACAGTAATAGTAGGTGTAGGTCTGTGTTATACATGAAAGTAATAGTAGGTGTAGGTCTGTGTTATACAGGACAGTAATAGTAGGTGTAGGGCTGTCTTCTACAGGACAGTAATAGTAGGTGTAGGTCTGTGTTACACAGGACAGTAATAGTAGGTGTAGGGCTGTCTTATACAGGACAGTAATAGTAGGTGTAGGTCTGTGTTACACAGGATAGTAATAGTAGGTGTAGGGCTGTCTTATACATGACAGTAATAGTAGGTGTAGGGCTGTGTTACACAGGACAGTAATAGTAGGTGTAGGTCTGTCTTACACAGGACAGTAATAGTAGGTGTAGGTCTGTCTTATACAGGACAGTAATAGTAGGTGTAGGTCTGTCTTATATAGGACAGTAATAGTAGGTGTAGGTCTGTGTTATACAGGACAGTAATAGTAGGTGTAGGTCTGTCTTATACAGGACAGTAATAGTAGGTGTAGGTCTGTCTTATACATGACAGTAATAGTAGGTGTAGGTCTGTGTTACACAGGACAGTAATAGTAGGTGTAGGTCTGTCTTATACAAGACAGTAATAGTAGGTGTAGGTCTGTCTTACACAGGACAGTAATAGTAGGTGTAGGTCTGTGTTATACAGGACAGTAATAGTAGGTGTAGGTCTGTCTTACACAGGACAGTAATAGTAGGTGTAGGTCTGTCTTACACAGGACAGTAATAGTAGGTGTAGGTCTGTCTTATACAGGACAGTAATAGGAGGTGTAGGGCTGTCTTATACAGGACAGTAATAGTAGGTGTAGGTCTGTCTTATACAAGACAGTAATAGTAGGTGTAGGTCTGTCTTACACAGGACAGTAATAGTAGGTGTAGGGCTGTGTTACACAGGACAGTAATAGTAGGTGTAGGTCTGTCTTACACAGGACAGTAATAGTAGGTGTAGGGCTGTCTTATACAGGACAGTAATAGTAGGTGTAGGTCTGTGTTACACAGGACAGTAATAGTAGGTGTAGGTCTGTCTTATATAGGACAGTAATAGTAGGTGTAGGGCTGTCTTATACAGGACATTAACAGTAGGTGTAGGTCTGTCTTATACAGCACAGTAATAGTAGGTGTAGGTCTGTCTTATACAGGACAGTAATAGTAGGTGTAGGTCTGTCTTATACAGGACAGTAATAGTAGGTGTAGGGCTGTCTTACACAGGACAGTAATAGTAGGTGTAGGTCTATCTTATACAGGACAGTAATAGTAGGTGTAGGTCTGTCTTATACAGGACAGTAATAGTAGGTGGAGGGCTGTCTTACACAGGACAGTAATCGTAGGTGTAGGTCTGTCTTACACAGGACAGTAATAGTAGGTGTAGGGCTGTCTTACACAGGACAGTAATAGTAGGTGTAGGTCTGTGTTATACAGGACAGTAATAGTAGGTGTAGGGCTGTCTTATACAGGACAGTAATAGTAGGTGTAGGTCTGTGTTATACAGGACAGTAATAGTAGGTGTAGGTCTGTGTTATACAGGACAGTAATAGTAGGTGTAGGTCTGTGTTATACAGGACAGTAATAGTAGGTGTAGGTCTGTGTTACACAGGACAGTAGTAGTAGGTGTAGGTCTGTGTTACACAGGACAGTAATAGTAGGTGTAGGGCTGTCTTATACAGGACAGTAATAGTAGGTGTAGGGCTGTGTTACACAGGACAGTAATAGTAGGTGTAGGTCTGTGTTATACAGGACAGTAATAGTAGGTGTAGGGCTGTGTTACACAGGACAGTAATAGTAGGTGTAGGTCTGTGTTATACATGACAGTAATAGTAGGTGTAGGTCTGTCTTATACAGGACAGTAATAGTAGGTGTAGGTCTGTCTTATACAGGACAGTAATAGTAGGTGTAGGTCTGTCTTACACAGGACAGTAATAGTAGGTGTAGGTCTGTCTTATACATGACAGTAATAGTAGGTGTAGGGCTGTGTTACACAGGACAGTAATAGTAGGTGTAGGGCTGTCTTATACATGACAGTAATAGTAGGTGTAGGGCTGTGTTACACAGGACAGTAATAGTAGGTGTAGGTCTGTGTTATACAGGACAGTAATAGTAGGTGTAGGGCTGTCTTATACAGGACAGTAATAGTAGGTGTAGGTCTGTGTTACACAGGACAGTAATAGTAGGTGTAGGGCTGTCTTATACAGGACAGTAATAGTAGGTGTAGGTCTGTGTTACACAGGACAGTAATAGTAGGTGTAGGGCTGTCTTATACATGACAGTAATAGTAGGTGTAGGGCTGTGTTACACAGGACAGTAATAGTAGGTGTAGGTCTGTGTTATACATGACAGTAATAGTAGGTGTAGGTCTGTCTTATACAGGACAGTAATAGTAGGTGTAGGTCTGTCTTATACAGGACAGTAATAGTAGGTGTAGGTCTGTGTTACACAGGACAGTAATAGTAGGTGTAGGGCTGTCTTATACAGGACAGTAATAGTAGGTGTAGGTCTGTGTTATACAGGACAGTAATAGTAGGTGTAGGGCTGTCTTATACAGGACAGTAATAGTAGGTGTAGGTCTGTGTTATACAGGACAGTAATAGTAGGTGTAGGGCTGTCTTATACAGGACAGTAATAGTAGGTGTAGGTCTGTGTTACACAGGACAGTAATAGTAGGTGTAGGGCTGTCATATACATGACAGTAATAGTAGGTGTAGGGCTGTGTTACACAGGACAGTAATAGTAGGTGTAGGTCTGTGTTATACAGGACAGTAATAGTAGGTGTAGGTCTGTCTTATACAGGACAGTAATAGTAGGTGTAGGTCAGTCTTATACAGGACAGTAATAGTAGGTGTAGGTTTGTGTTACACAGGACAGTAATAGTAGGTGTAGGGCTGTCTTATACATGACAGTAATAGTAGGTGTAGGGCTGTGTTACACAGGACAGTAATAGTAGGTGTAGGGCTGTCTTATACAGGACAGTAATAGTAGGTGTAGGGCTGTGTTACACAGGACAGTAATAGTAGGTGTAGGTCTGTGTTATACAGGACAGTAATAGTAGGTGTAGGGCTGTCTTATACAGGACAGTAATAGTAGGTGTAGGTCTGTGTTACACAGGACAGTAATAGTAGGTGTAGGGCTGTCTTATACAGGACAGTAATAGTAGGTGTAGGTCTGTGTTACACAGGACAGTAATAGTAGGTGTAGGGCTGTCTTATACATGACAGTAATAGTAGGTGTAGGGCTGTGTTACACAGGACAGTAATTGTAGGTGTAGGTCTGTGTTATACATGACAGTAATAGTAGGTGTAGGTCTGTCTTACACAGGACAGTAATACTAGGTGTAGGTCTGTCTTATACAGGACAGTAATAGTAGGTGTAGGTCTGTCTTACACAGGACAGTAATAGTAGGTGTAGGTCTGTGTTACACAGGACAGTAATAGTAGGTGTAGGTCTGTCTTACACAGGACAGTAATAGTAGGTGTAGGTCTGTCTTACACAGGACAGTAATAGTAGGTGTAGGTCTGTCTTATACATGACAGTAATAGGAGGTGTAGGGCTGTCTTATACAAGACAGTAATAGTAGGTGTAGGTCTGTCTTATACAGGACAGTAATAGTAGGTGTAGGTCTGTCTTATACAAGACAGTAATAGTAGGTGTAGGTCTGTCTTATACAGGACAGTAATAGTAGGTGTAGGTCTGTCTTATACAGGACAGTAATAGTAGGTGTAGGTCTGTCTTATACAAGACAGTAATAGTAGGTGTAGGTCTGTCTTACACAGGACAGTAATAGTAGGTGTAGGGCTGTGTTACACAGGACAGTAATAGTAGGTGTAGGTCTGTCTTACACAGGACAGTAATAGTAGGTGTAGGGCTGTCTTATACAGGACAGTAATAGTAGGTGTAGGTCTGTCTTATACAGGACAGTAATAGTAGGTGTAGGTCTGTGTTACACAGGACAGTAATAGTAGGTGTAGGGCTGTCTTATACATGACAGTAATAGTAGGTGTAGGGCTGTGTTACACAGGACAGTAATAGTAGGTGTAGGGCTGTCTTATACAGGACAGTAATAGTAGGTGTAGGGCTGTGTTACACAGGACAGTAATAGTAGGTGTAGGTCTGTGTTATACAGGACAGTAATAGTAGGTGTAGGGCTGTCTTATACAGGACAGTAATAGTAGGTGTAGGTCTGTGTTACACAGGACAGTAATAGTAGGTGTAGGGCTGTCTTATACAGGACAGTAATAGTAGGTGTAGGTCTGTGTTACACAGGACAGTAATAGTAGGTGTAGGGCTGTCTTATACAGGACAGTAATAGTAGGTGTAGGGCTGTGTTACACAGGACAGTAATAGTAGGTGTAGGGCTGTCTTATACATGACAGTAATAGTAGGTGTAGGGCTGTGTTACACAGGACAGTAATAGTAGGTGTAGGTCTGTGTTATACATGACAGTAATAGTAGGTGTAGGTCTGTCTTACACAGGACAGTAATAGTAGGTGTAGGTCTGTCTTATATAGGACAGTAATAGTAGGTGTAGGTCTGTCTTACACAGGACAGTAATAGTAGGTGTAGGTCTGTGTTACACAGGACAGTAATAGTAGGTGTAGGTCTGTCTTACACAGGACAGTAATAGTAGGTGTAGGTCTGTCTTACACAGGACAGTAATAGTAGGTGTAGGTCTGTCTTATACATGACAGTAATAGGAGGTGTAGGGCTGTCTTATACAAGACAGTAATAGTAGGTGTAGGTCTGTCTTATACAGGACAGTAATAGTAGGTGTAGGTCTGTCTTATACAAGACAGTAATAGTAGGTGTAGGTCTGTCTTATACAGGACAGTAATAGTAGGTGTAGGTCTGTCTTATACAGGACAGTAATAGTAGGTGTAGGTCTGTCTTATACAAGACAGTAATAGTAGGTGTAGGTCTGTCTTACACAGGACAGTAATAGTAGGTGTAGGGCTGTGTTACACAGGACAGTAATAGTAGGTGTAGGTCTGTCTTACACAGGACAGTAATAGTAGGTGTAGGGCTGTCTTATACAGGACAGTAATAGTAGGTGTAGGTCTGTCTTATACAGGATAGTAATAGTAGGTGTAGGTCTGTCTTATACAGGACAGTAATAGTAGGTGTAGGGCTGTCTTATACAGGACATTAACAGTAGGTGTAGGGCTGTCTTATACAGGACATTAACAGTAGGTGTAGGTCTGTCTTATACAGCACAGTAATAGTAGGTGTAGGTCTGTCTTACACAGGACAGTAATAGTAGGTGTAGGTCTGTCTTACACAGGACAGTAATAGTAGGTGTAGGGCTGTCTTAAACAGGACAGTAATAGTAGGTGTAGGTCTATCTTATACAGGACAGTAATAGTAGGTGTAGGTCTGTCTTATACAGGACAGTAATAGTAGGTGTAGGGCTGTCTTATACAGGACAGTAATAGTAGGTGTAGGTCTGTCTTATACAGGACAGTAAGAGTAGGTGTAGGTCTGTGTTATACATGACAGTAATAGTAGTTGTAGGTCTGTCTTATACAGGACAGTAACAGTAGGTGTAGGTCTGTCTTATACAGGACAGTAATAGTAGGTGTAGGTCTGTCTTACACAGGACAGTAACAGTAGGTGTAGGTCTGTCTTATACAGGACAGTAATAGTAGGTGTAGGTCTGTCTTACACAGGACAGTAATAGTAGGTGTAGGTCTGTGTTATACAGGACAGTAATAGTAGGTGTAGGTCTGTCTTACACAGGACAGTAATAGTAGGTGTAGGTCTGTCTTACACAGGACAGTAATAGTAGGTGTAGGTCTGTCTTACACAGGACAGTAATAGGAGGTGTAGGGCTGTCTTACACAGGACAGTAATAGTAGGTGTAGGTCTGTCTTACACAGGACAGTAATAGTAGGTGTAGGGCTGTGTTATACTGGACAGTAATAGTAGGTGTAGGTCTGTCTTACACAGGACAGTAATAGTAGGTGTAGGGCTGTCTTATACAGGACAGTAATAGTAGGTGTAGGGCTGTCTTACACAGGACAGTAATAGTAGGTGTAGGTCTGTCTTATACAGGACAGTAATAGTAGGTGTAGGGCTGTCTTATACAGGACATTAACAGTAGGTGTAGGTCTGTCTTATACAGCACAGTAATAGTAGGTGTAGGTCTGTCTTATACAGGACAGTAATAGTAGGTGTAGGTCTGTCTTACACAGGACAGTAATAGTAGGTGTAGGGCTGTCTTACACAGGACAGTAATAGTAGGTGTAGGTCTATCTTATACAGGACAGTAATAGTAGGTGTAGGTCTGTCTTACACAGGACAGTAATAGTAGGTGTAGGGCTGTCTTATACAGGACAGTAATAGTAGGTGTAGGTCTATCTTATACAGGACAGTAATAGTAGGTGTAGGTCTGTCTTATACAGGACAGTAATAGTAGGTGTAGGCCTGTCTTATACAGGACAGTAATAGTAGGTGTAGGTCTGTGTTACACAGGACAGTAATAGTAGGTGTAGGGCTGTCTTATACAGGACAGTAATAGTAGGTGTAGGTCTGTGTTACACAGGACAGTAATAGTAGGTGTAGGGCTGTCTTATACATGACAGTAATAGTAGGTGTAGGGCTGTGTTACACAGGACAGTAATAGTAGGTGTAGGTCTGTGTTATACAGGACAGTAATAGTAGGTGTAGGTCTGTCTTATACAGGACAGTAATAGTAGGTGTAGGTCTGTCTTACACAGGACAGTAATAGTAGGTGTAGGTCTGTCTTACACAGGACAGTAATAGTAGGTGTAGGTCTGTCTTACACAGGACAGTAATAGTAGGTGTAGGTCTGTCTTACACAGGACAGTAATAGTAGGTGTAGGTCTGTCTTACACAGGACAGTAATAGTAGGTGTAGGTCTGTCTTACACAGGACAGTAATAGTAGGTGTAGGTCTGTCTTACACAGGACAGTAATAGTAGGTGTAGGTCTGTCTTACACAGGACAGTAATAGTAGGTGTAGGTCTGTCTTATACAGGACAGTAATAGTAGGTGTAGGTCTGTCTTACACAGGACAGTAACAGTAGGTGTAGGTCTGTCTTATACAGGACAGTAATAGTAGGTGTAGGTCTGTCTTATACAGGACAGTAATAGTAGGTGTAGGGCTGTCTTATACAGGACAGTAATAGTAGGTGTAGGTCTGTCTTACACAGGACAGTAATAGTAGGTGTAGGGCTGTCTTACACAGGACAGTAATAGTAGGTGTAGGGCTGTCTTATACATGACAGTAATAGTAGGTGTAGGGCTGTGTTACACAGGACAGTAATAGTAGGTGTAGGTCTGTGTTATACATGACAGTAATAGTAGGTGTAGGTCTGTCTTATACAGGACAGTAATAGTAGGTGTAGGTCTGTCTTATACATGACAGTAATAGTAGGTGTAGGTCTGTCTTACACAGGACAGTAATAGTAGGTGTAGGTCTGTCTTATACATGACAGTAATAGTAGGTATAGGGCTGTGTTACACAGGACAGTAATAGTAGGTGTAGGGCTGTCTTATACATGACAGTAATAGTAGGTGTAGGGCTGTGTTACACAGGACAGTAATAGTAGGTGTAGGTCTGTGTTATACAGGACAGTAATAGTAGGTGTAGGGCTGTCTTATACAGGACAGTAATAGTAGGTGTAGGTCTGTGTTACACAGGACAGTAATAGTAGGTGTAGGGCTGTCTTATACAGGACAGTAATAGTAGGTGTAGGTCTGTGTTACACAGGACAGTAATAGTAGGTGTAGGGCTGTCTTATACATGACAGTAATAGTAGGTGTAGGGCTGTCTTATACAGGACAGTAATAGTAGGTGTAGGTCTGTGTTACACAGGACAGTAATAGTAGGTGTAGGGCTGTCTTATACATGACAGTAATAGTAGGTGTAGGGCTGTGTTACACAGGACAGTAATAGTAGGTGTAGGGCTGTCTTTTACATGACAGTATTAGTAGGTGTAGGGCTGTGTTACACAGGACAGTAATAGTAGGTGTAGGTCTGTGTTATACAGGACAGTAATAGTAGGTGTAGGGCTGTCTTATACAGGACAGTAATAGTAGGTGTAGGTCTGTGTTACACAGGACAGTAATAGTAGGTGTAGGGCTGTCTTATACAGGACAGTAATAGTAGGTGTAGGTCTGTCTTATACAGGACAGTAATGGTAGGTGTAGGTCTGTGTTACACAGGACAGTAATAGTAGGTGTAGGGCTGTCTTATACAGGACAGTAATAGTAGGTGTAGGTCTGTCTTATACAGGACAGTAATAGTAGGTGTAGGTCTATCTTATACAGGACAGTAATATTAGGTGTAGGCCTGTCTTACACATGACAGTTATAGTAGGTGTAGGTCTGTGTTATACAGGACAGTAATAGTAGGTGTAGGTCTGTGTTATACAGCACAGTAATAGTAGGTGTAGGTCTGTGTTACACAGGACAGTAATAGTAAGTGTAGGGCTGTCTTATACATGACAGTAATAGTAGGTGTAGGGCTGTGTTACACAGGACAGTAATAGTAGGTGTAGGTCTGTGTTATACAGGACAGTAATAGTAGGTGTAGGTCTGTCTTATACAGGACAGTAATAGTAGGTGTAGGTCAGTCTTATACAGGACAGTAATAGTAGGTGTAGGTCTGTGTTACACAGGACAGTAATAGTAGGTGTAGGGCTGTCTTATACATGACAGTAATAGTAGGTGTAGGGCTGTGTTACACAGAACAGTAATAGTAGGTGTAGGGCTGTCTTATACAGGACAGTAATAGTAGGTGTAGGTCTGTGTTATACAGGACAGTAATAGTAGGTGTAGGGCTGTCTTATATAGGACAGTAATAGTAGGTGTAGGTCTGTGTTACACAGGACAGTAATAGTAGGTGTAGGGCTGTCTTATACAGGACAGTAATAGTAGGTGTAGGTCTGTGTTACACAGGACAGTAATAGTAGGTGTAGGGCTGTCTTATACATGACAGTAATAGTAGGTGTAGGGCTGTGTTACACAGGACAGTAATAGTAGGTGTAGGTCTGTGTTATACATGACAGTAGTAGTAGGTGTAGGTCTGTCTTATATAGGACAGTAATAGTAGGTGTAGGTCTGTCTTATACATGACAGTAATAGTAGGTGTAGGTCTGTCTTACACAGGACAGTAATAGTAGGTGTAGGTATGTCTTATACAGGACAGTAATAGTAGGTGTAGGTCTGTCTTACACAGGACAGTAATAGTAGGTGTAGGTCTGTGTTATACAGGACAGTAATAGTAGGTGTAGGTCTGTCTTACACAGGACAGTAATAGTAGGTGTAGGTCTGTCTTACACAGGACAGTAATAGTAGGTGTAGGTCTGTCTTATACATGACAGTAATAGGAGGTGTAGGGCTGTCTTATACAGGACAGTAATAGTAGGTGTAGGTCTGTCTTATACAAGACAGTAATAGTAGGTGTAGGTCTGTCTTACACAGGACATTAATAGTAGGTGTAGGTCTGTCTTATACAAGACAGTAATAGTAGGTGTAGGTCTATCTTACACAGGACAGTAATAGTAGGTGTAGGGCTGTGTTATACAGGACAGTAATAGTAGGTGTAGGTCTGTCTTACACAGGACAGTAATAGTAGGTGTAGGGCAGTCTTATACAGGACAGTAATAGTAGGTGTAGGTCTGTCTTATACAGGATAGTAATAGTAGGTGTAGGTCTGTCTTATACAGGACAGTAATAGTAGGTGTAGGGCTGTCTTATACAGGACATTAACAGTAGGTGTAGGACTGTCTTATACAGGACAGCAATAGTAGGTGTAGGGCTGTCTTACACAGGACAGTAATAGTAGGTGTAGGTCTATCTTATACAGGACAGTAATAGTAGGTGTAGGTCTGTCTTATACAGGACAGTAATGGTAGGTGTAGGTCTGTGTTATACAGGACAGTAATAGTAGGTGTAGGTCAGTCTTATACATGACAGTAATAGTAGGTGTAGGGCTGTCTTATACATGACAGTAATAGTAGGTGTAGGTCTGTCTTATACATGACAGTAATAGTAGGTGTAGGTCTGTCTTATACATGACAGTAATAGTAGGTGTAGGGCTGTCTTATACATGACAGTAATAGTAGGTGTAGGGCTGTCTTATACAGGACAGTAATAGTAGGTGTAGGTCTGTCTTATACAGGACAGTAATAGTAGGTGTAGGTCTGTCTTACACAGGACAGTAATAGTAGGTGTAGGTCTGTCTTATACAGGACAGTAATAGTAGGTGTAGGTCTGTCTTATACAGGACAGTAATGGTAGGTGTAGGTCTGTGTTATACAGGACAGTAATGGTAGGTGTAGGTCTGTGTTATACATGACAGTAATAGTAGGTGTAGGGCTGTCTTATACAGGACAGTAATAGTAGGTGTAGGTCTGTCTTATACATGACAGTAATAGTAGGTGTAGGGCTGTCTTACACAGGACAGTAATAGTAGGTGTAGGTCTGTCTTACACAGGACAGTAATAGTAGGTGTAGTTCTTTCTTATACATGACAGTAATAGTAGGTGTAGGTCTGTCTTATACAGGACAGTAATAATAGGTGTAGGTCTGTGTTACACTGGACAGTAATAGTAGGTGTAGGGCTGTCTTATACATGACAGTTATAGTAGGTGTAGGGCTGTCTTATACATGACAGTAATAGTAGGTGTAGGTGTGTCTTACACAGGACAGTAATAGCAGGTGTAGGTCTGTCTTACACAGGACAGTAATAGTAGGTGTAGGTCTGTCTTACACAGGACAGTAATAGTAGGTGTAGGTCTGTCTTATACATGACAGTAATAGTAGGTGTAGGTCTGTGTTACACAGGACAGTAATAGTAGGTGTAGGGCTGTGTTACACAGGACAGTAATAGTAGGTGTAGGTCTGTGTTATACCGGACAGTAATAGTAGGTGTAGGGCTGTCTTATACAGGACAGTAATAGTAGGTGTAGGTCTGTGTTACACAGGACAGTAATAGTAGGTGTAGGGCTGTCTTATACAGGACAGTAATAGTAGGTGTAGGTCTGTGTTACACAGGACAGTAATAGTAGGTGTAGGGCTGTCTTATACATGACAGTAATAGTAGGTGTAGGGCTGTGTTACACAGGACAGTAATAGTAGGTGTAGGTCTGTGTTATACAGGACAGTAATAGTAGGTGTAGGTCTGTCTTATACAGGACAGTAATAGTAGGTGTAGGTCAGTCTTATACAGGACAGTAATAGTAGGTGTAGGTCTGTGTTACACAGGACAGTAATAGTAGGTGTAGGGCTGTCTTATACATGACAGTAATAGTAGGTGTAGGGCTGTGTTACACAGGACAGTAATAGTAGGTGTAGGTCTGTCTTATACAGGACAGTAATAGTAGGTGTAGGGCTGTGTTACACAGGACAGTAATAGTAGGTGTAGGTCTGTGTTATACAGGACAGTAATAGTAGGTGTAGGTCTGTGTTACACAGGACAGTAATAGTAGGTGTAGGGCTGTCTTATACATGACAGTAATAGTAGGTGTAGGGCTGTGTTACACAGGACAGTAATAGTAGGTGTAGGTCTGTGTTATACAGGACAGTAATAGTAGGTGTAGGGCTGTCTTATACAGGACAGTAATAGTAGGTGTAGGTCTGTGTTACACAGGACAGTAATAGTAGGTGTAGGGCTGTCTTATACAGGACAGTAATAGTAGGTGTAGGTCTGTGTTACACAGGACAGTAATAGTAGGTGTAGGGCTGTCTTATACATGACAGTAATAGTAGGTGTAGGGCTGTGTTACACAGGACAGTAATAGTAGGTGTAGGTCTGTGTTATACATGACAGTAATAGTAGGTGTAGGTCTGTCTTATACAGGACAGTAATAGTAGGTGTAGGTCTGTCTTATACAGGACAGTAATAGTAGGTGTAGGTCTGTGTTACACAGGACAGTAATAGTAGGTGTAGGTCTGTCTTATACAGGACAGTAATAGTAGGTGTAGGTCTGTCTTACACAGGACAGTAATAGTAGGTGTAGGTCTGTGTTATACAGGACAGTAATAGTAGGTGTAGGTCTGTCTTACACAGGACAGTAATAGTAGGTGTAGGTCTGTCTTACACAGGACAGTAATAGTAGGTGTAGGTCTGTCTTATACAGGACAGTAATAGGAGGTGTAGGTCTGTCTTATACAAGACAGTAATAGTAGGTGTAGGTCTGTCTTACACAGGACAGTAATAGGAGGTGTAGGTCTGTCTTATACAAGACAGTAATAGTAGGTGTAGGTCTGTCTTATACAGGACAGTAATAGGAGGTGTAGGTCTGTCTTATACAAGACAGTAATAGTAGGTGTAGGTCTGTCTTACACAGGACAGTAATAGTAGGTGTAGGGCTGTCTTATACAGGACAGTAATAGTAGGTGTAGGTCTGTGTTATACAGGACAGTAATAGTAGGTGTAGGTCTGTCTTACACAGGACAGTAATAGTAGGTGTATGTCTGTCTTATACAAGACAGTAATAGTAGGTGTAGGTCTGTCTTACACAGGACAGTAATAGTAGGTGTAGGTCTGTCTTATACAGGACAGTAATAGTAGGTGTAGGTCTGTGTTATACAGGACAGTAATTGTAGGTCTGTGTTATACAGGACAGTAATAGTAGGTGTAGGTCTGTGTTATACAGGACAGTAATAGTAGGTGTAGGTCTGTGTTATACAGGACAGTAATAGTAGGTGTAGGTCTGTCTTATACAGGACAGTAATAGTAGGTGTAGGGCTGTCTTATACATGACAGTAATAGTAGGTGTAGGGCTGTCTTATACAGGACAGTAATAGTAGGTGTAGGGCTGTCTTATACAGGACAGTAATAGTAGGTGTAGGTCTGTGTTACACAGGACAGTAATAGTAGGTGTAGGGCTGTCTTATACAGGACAGTAATAGTAGGTGTAGGTCTGTCTTATACAGGACAGTAATAGTAGGTGTAGGGCTGTCTTATACAGGACAGTAATAGTAGGTGTAGGTCTGTCTTATACAGGACAGTAATAGTAGGTGTAGGTCTGTCTTACACATGACAGTAATAGTAGGTGTAGGTCTGTCTTACACATGACAGTAATAGTAGGTGTAGGTCTGTCTTACACAGGACAGTAATAGTAGGTGTAGGTCTGTCTTATACAGGACAGTAATAGTAGGTGTAGGTCTGTCTTATACAGGACAGTAATAGTAGGTGTAGGTCTGTCTTATACAGGACAGTAATAGTAGGTGTAGGTCTGTCTTATACAGGACAGTAATGGTAGGTGTAGGTATGTGTTATACAGGACAGTAATAGTAGGTTTAGGTCTGTCTTATACAGGACAGTAATAGTAGGTGTAGGTCTGTCTTATACAGGACAGTAATAGTAGGTGTAGGTCTGTCTTATACAGGACAGTAATAGTAGGTGTAGGGCTGTCTTATACAGGACAGTAATAGTAGGTGTAGGTCTGTCTTATACAGGACAGTAATAGTAGGTGTAGGTCTGTCTTATACAGGACAGTAATAGTAGGTGTAGGGCTGTCTTATACAGGACAGTAATAGTAGGTGTAGGTCTGTGTTACACAGGACAGTAATAGTAGGTGTAGGGCTGTCTTATACAGGACAGTAATAGTAGGTGTAGGGCTGTCTTATACAGGACAGTAATAGTAGGTGTAGGTCTGTCTTATACATGACAGTAATAGTAGGTGTAGGTCTGTCTTACACAGGACAGTAATAGTAAGTGTAGGTCTGTCTTATACAGGACAGTAATAGTAGGTGTAGGTCTGTCTTATACATGACAGTAATAGTAGGTGTAGGTCTGTCTTATACATGACAGTAATAGTAGGTGTAGGGCTGTCTTATACAGGACAGTAATAGTAGGTGTAGGTCTGTGTTACACAGGACAGTAATAGTAGGTGTAGGTCTGTCTTATACAGGACAGTAATAGTAGGTGTAGGTCTGTCTTATACAGGACAGTAATAGTAGGTGTTGGTCTGTCTTATACATGACAGTAATAGTTGGTGTAGGTCTGTCTTATACAGGACAGTAATAGTAGGTGTAGGTCTGTCTTATACATGACAGTAATAGTAGGTGTAGGGCTGTGTTATACAGGACAGTAATAGTAGGTGTAGGTCTATCTTATACAGGACAGTAATAGTAGGTGTAGGTCTGTCTTATACAGGACAGTAATAGTAGGTGTAGGTCTGTCTTATACAGGACAGTAATAGTAGGTCTAGGTCTGTCTTATACAGCACAGTAATAGTAGGTGTAGGTCTGTCTTATACAGCACAGTAATAGTAGGTGTAGGGCTGTCTTATACAAGACAGTAATAGTAGGTGTAGGTCTGTCTTATACATGACAGTAATAGTAGGTGTAGGTCTGTGTTATACATGACAGTAACAGCAGTTGTAGGTCTGTGTTATACAGCACAGTAATAGTAGGTGTAGGTCTGTGTTACACAGGACAGTAATAGTAGGTGTAGGGCTGTCTTACACAGGACAGTAATAGTAGGTGTAGGGCTGTCTTATACAGGACAGTAATAGTAGGTGTAGGTCTGTCTTATACAGGACAGTAATGGTAGGTGTAGGTCTGTGTTATACAGGACACTAATAGTAGGTGTAGGTCTGTCTTATACAGGACAGTAATAGTAGGTGTAGGTCTGTCTTATACATGACAGTAATAGTAGGTGTAGGTCTGTCTTATACAGGACAGTAATAGTAGGTGTAGGGCTGTCTTACACAGGACAGTAATAGTAGGTGTAGGGCTGTCTTATACAGGACAGTAATAGTAGGTGTAGGTCTGTCTTACACAGGACAGTAATAGTAGGTGTAGGTCTGTGTTATACATGACAGTAACAGCAGGTGTAGGTCTGTGTTATACAGCACAGTAATAGTAGGTGTAGGTCTGTGTTACACAGGACAGTAATAGTAGGTGTAGGGCTGTCTTACACAGGACAGTAATAGTAGGTGTAGGGCTGTCTTATACAGGACAGTAATAGTAGGTGTAGGTCTGTCTTATACAGGACAGTAATGGTAGGTGTAGGTCTGTGTTATACAGGACACTAATAGTAGGTGTAGGTCTGTCTTATACATGACAGTAATAGTAGGTGTAGGTCTGTCTTATACAGGACAGTAATAGTAGGTGTAGGGCTGTCTTACACAGGACAGTAATAGTAGGTGTAGGGCTGTCTTATACAGGACAGTAATAGTAGGTGTAGGTCTGTCTTACACAGGACAGTAATAGTAGGTGTAGGTCTGTCTTACACAGGACAGTAATAGTAGGTGTAGGGCTGTCTTATACAGGACAGTAATAGTAGGTGTAGGTCTGTGTTACACAGGACAGTAATAGTAGGTGTAGGTCTGTCTTATACATGACAGTAATAGTAGGTGTAGGTCTGTGTTATACATGACAGTAATGGTAGGTGTAGGTCTGTGTTATACAGGACAGTAATAGTAGGTGTAGGTCTGTGTTATACAGCACAGTAATAGTAGGTGTAGGTCTGTGTTACACAGGACAGTAATAGTAGGTGTAGGGCTGTCTTACACAGGACAGTAATAGTAGGTGTAGGGCTGTCTTACACAGGACAGTAATAGTAGGTGTAGGTCTGTGTTATACAGGACAGTAATAGTAGGTGTAGGTCTGTCTTACACAGGACAGTAATAGTAGGTGTAGGTCTGTCTTATACAGGACAGTAATAGTAGGTGTAGGTCTGTCTTATACAGGACAGTAATAGTAGGTGTACGTCTGTGTTATACAGGACAGTAATAGTAGGTGTAGGGCTGTCTTATACAGGACAGTAATAGTAGGTGTAGGTCTGTGTTACACAGGACAGTAATAGTAGGTGTAGGTCTGTCTTATACAGGACAGTAATAGTAGGTGTAGGTCTGTCTTATACAGGACAGTAATAGTAGGTGTAGGTCTGTCTTACACAGCACAGTAATAGTAGGTGTAGGGCTGTCTTATACATGACAGTAATAGTAGGTGTAGGTCTGTCTTACACAGGACAGTAATAGTAGGTGTAGATCTGTCTTACACAGGACAGTAATAGTAGGTGTAGGTCTGTCTTATACAGCACAGTAATAGTAGGTGTAGGTCTGTCTTATACAGGACAGTAATAGTAGGTGTAGGTCTGTCTTATACAGGACAGTATTAGTAGGTGTAGGTCTGTCTTACACAGCACAGTAATAGTAGGTGTAGGGCTGTCTTATACATGACAGTAATAGTAGGTGTAGGGCTGTCTTATACATGACAGTAATAGTAGGTGTAGGTCTGTCTTATACAGGACAGTAATAGTAGGTGTAGGTCTGTCTTATACATGACAGTAATAGTAGGTGTAGGGCTGTCTTATACAGGACAGTAGTAGTAGGTGTAGGTCTATCTTATACAGGACAGTAATAGTAGGTGTAGGTCTGTCTTACACAGGACAGTAATAGTAGGTGTAGGTCTGTCTTATACAGGACAGTAATAGTAGGTGTAGGTCTGTCTTACACAGGACAGTAATAGTAGGTGTAGGTCTGTCTTATACAGCACAGTAATAGTAGGTGTAGGTCTGTCTTATACAGGACAGTAATAGTAGGTGTAGGGCTGTCTTATACAGGACAGTAATAGTAGGTGTAGGTCTGTGTTATACATGACAGTAATAGTAGGTGCAGGGCTGTCTTATACATGACAATAATAGTAGGTGTAGGGCTGTCTTATACAGGACAGTAATAGTAGGTGTAGGTCTGTCTTATACAGGACAGTAATAGTAGGTGTAGGTCTGTCTTACACAGCACAGTAATAGTAGGTGTAGGGCTGTCTTATACATGACAGTAATAGTAGGTGTCGGTCTGTCTTACACAGGACAGTAATAGTAGGTGTAGGTCTGTCTTATACAGCACAGTAATAGTAGGTGTAGGTCTGTCTTATACAGGACAGTAATAGTAGGTGTAGGTCTGTCTTACACAGGACAGTAATAGTAGGTGTAGGTTTGTCTTATACAGGACAGTAATAGTAGGTGTAGGTCTGTCTTACACAGGACAGTAATAGTAGGTGTAGGTCTGTCTTACACAGGACAGTAATAGTAGGTGTAGGTCTGTGTTATACAGCACAGTAATAGTAGGTGTAGGTCTGTCTTATACAGGACAGTAATAGTAGGTGTAGGTCTGTCTTATACAGGACAGTAATAGTAGGTGTAGGTCTGTCTTACACAGCACAGTAATAGTAGGTGTAGGGCTGTCTTATACATGACAGTAATAGTAGGTGTAGGTCTGTCTTACACAGGACAGTAATAGTAGGTGTAGGTCTGTCTTACACAGGACAGTAATAGTAGGTGTAGGTCTGTCTTATACAGCACAGTAATAGTAGGTGTAGGTCTGTCTTATACAGGACAGTAATAGTAGGTGTAGGGCTGTCTTATACAGGACAGTAATAGTAGGTGTAGGTCTGTGTTATACATGACAGTAATAGTAGGTGTAGGGCTGTCTTATACATGACAATAATAGTAGGTGTAGGGCTGTCTTATACAGGACAGTAATAGTAGGTGTAGGGCTGTCTTATACATGACAGTAATAGTAGGTGTAGGGCTGTCTTATACAGGACAGTAGTAGTAGGTGTAGGTCTATCTTATACAGGACAGTAATAGTAGGTGTAGGTCTGTCTTACACAGGACAGTAATAGTAGGTGTAGGTCTGTCTTACACAGGACAGTAATAGTAGGTGTAGGTCTGTGTTATACAGCACAGTAATAGTAGGTGTAGGTCTGTCTTATACAGGACAGTAATAGTAGGTGTAGGTCTGTCTTATACAGGACAGTAATAGTAGGTGTAGGTCTGTCTTACACAGCACAGTAATAGTAGGTGTAGGGCTGTCTTATACATGACAGTAATAGTAGGTGTAGGGCTGTCTTATACATGACAGTAATAGTAGGTGTAGGTCTGTCTTATACAGGACAGTAATAGTAGGTGTAGGTCTGTCTTATACAGGACAGTAATAGTAGGTGTAGGGCTGTCTTATACAGGACAGTAGTAGTAGGTGTAGGTCTATCTTATACAGGACAGTAATAGTAGGTGTAGGTCTGTCTTACACAGGACAGTAATAGTAGGTGTAGGTCTGTCTTACACAGGAGATTAATAGTAGGTGTAGGTCTGTCTTATAGAGCACAGTAATAGTAGGTGTAGGTCTGTCTTATACAGGACAGTAATAGTAGGTGTAGGGCTGTCTTATACAGGACAGTAATAGTAGGTGTAGGTCTGTGTTATACAGGACAGTAATAGTAGGTGTAGGGCTGTCTTATACATGACAATAATAGTAGGTGTAGGGCTGTCTTATACAGGACAGTAATAGTAGGTGTAGGGCTGTCTTATACATGACAGTAATAGTAGGTGTAGGGCTGTCTTATACAGGACAGTAGTAGTAGGTGTAGGTCTATCTTACACAGGACAGTAATAGTAGGTGTAGGTCTGTCTTACACAGGACAGTAATAGTAGGTGTAGGTCTGTCTTACACAGGACAGTAATAGTAGGTGTAGGTCTGTGTTATACAGCACAGTAATAGTAGGTGTAGGTCTGTCTTATACAGGACAGTAATAGTAGGTGTAGGTCTGTCTTATACAGGACAGTAATAGTAGGTGTAGGTCTGTCTTACACAGCACAGTAATAGTAGGTGTAGGGCTGTCTTATACATGACAGTAATAGTAGGTGTAGGGCTGTCTTATACATGACAGTAATAGTAGGTGTAGGTCTGTCTTACACAGGACAGTAATAGTAGGTGTAGGTCTGTCTTACACAGGACAGTAATAGTAGGTGTAGGTCTGTCTTATACAGGACAGTAATAGTAGGTGTAGGTCTGTCTTACACAGGACAGTAATAGTAGGTGTAGGTTTGTCTTATACAGGACAGTAATAGTAGGTGTAGGTCTGTCTTACACAGGACAGTAATAGTAGGTGTAGGTCTGTCTTACACAGGACAGTAATAGTAGGTGTAGGTCTGTCTTACACAGGACAGTAATAGTAGGTGTAGGTCTGTCTTACACAGGACAGTAATAGTAGGTGTAGGTCTGTCTTACACAGGACAGTAATAGTAGGTGTAGGTCTGTCTTACACAGGACAGTAATAGTAGGTGTAGGTCTGTCTTACACAGGACAGTAATAGTAGGTGTAGGGCTGTCTTATACATGACAGTAATAGTAGGTGTAGGGCTGTCTTATACATGACAGTAATAGTAGGTGTAGGTCTGTCTTACACAGGACAGTAATAGTAGGTGTAGGTCTGTCTTATACAGGACAGTAATAGTAGGTGTAGGTCTGTCTTACACAGGACAGTAATAGTAGGTGTAGGTCTGTCTTACACAGGACAGTAATAAGTAGGTCTGTCTTATACAGGACAGTAATAGTAGGTGTAGGTCTGTCTTACACATGACAGTAATAGTAGGTGTAGGTCTGTCTTATACAGGACAGTAATGGTAGGTGTAGGGCTGTCTTATACAGCACAGTAATAGTAGGTGTAGGTCTGTCTTATACAGGACAGTAATAGTAGGTGTAGGTCTGTCTTATACAGGACAGTAATAGTAGGTGTAGGTCTGTCTTATACAGGACAGTAATAGTAGGTGTAGGTCTGTCTTACACAGGACAGTAATAGTAGGTGTAGGGCTGTCTTATACATGACAGTAATAGTAGGTGTAGGGCTGTCTTATACATGACAGTAATAGTAGGTGTAGGTCTGTCTTACACAGGACAGTAATAGTAGGTGTAGGTCTGTCTTATACAGGACAGTAATAGTAGGTGTAGGTCTGTCTTATACAGGACAGTAATGGTAGGTGTAGGTGTATCTTATACATGAGAGTAATAGTAGGTGTAGGTCTGTCTTATACATGACAGTAATAGTAGGTGTAGGTCTGTCTTACACTGGACAGTAATAGTAGGTGTAGGTCTGTCTTACACAGGACAGTAATAGTAGGTGTAGGTCTGTCTTATACAGCACAGTAATAGTAGGTGTAAGTCTGTCTTATACAGCACAGTAATAGTAGGTGTAGGTCTGTCTTACACAGGACAGTAATAGTAGGTGTAGGGCTGTCTTACACAGGACAGTATTAGTAGGTGTAGGTCTGTCTTATACAGGACAGTAATAGTAGGTGTAGGTCTGTCTTATACAGGACTGTAATAGTAGGTGTAGGGCTGTCTTATACAGGACAGTAATGTGGGGCATCCACTAGACGATTTTATCCCTGTCCAACCTCTAAATGATTTTCCCTTGAAATTTGATCTTCCACTCTGAATGATTTGCAAACGATCTAACGATAAACTATGTTGTTTCAATCTTTGTTTGACAGCTTTCAGCTATAGTGGGCAGATAGGGGTTCATCGTTTGATCGTTCAGCGTGAACGATGTGTAAACGATTTGTAAGCAATCAAGTGAAATTGACCTGCATGTTCAGTCGATGGAGGAGACGATCAAACGACCAGTGGGAGTGCACATCGTACATCGTTAGAAACAATTACTGCATGATTTACAAACGATTTTTAAACGATTGAACGATAACGATATCGTTATCGTTCAATCGCCTGCTGAAATCGTCTAGTGGATGCCCCCATAACAGTAGGTGTAAGTCTGTAGTAGATAAGAATCAATACATACAGCACCAGTTCATTTATATATAATTAATCTCCTTTTATTAAGTACAAGTTGTACAAGGATATAGAGACGAGCACAAAGGAGACACAACAGTTTGTAAAACACTGCAGGGACAGGAGTTAGACCAAAGGAGAGACATCACCAGGCCCACACGTTGGAAGAAATAGGTCTCATGAGGAAATAAAAGAGACCACTTTGCTTTAAGTTGAAAATTGGGCATTTTTAAGTGTTAGAAATGAAAGAAAACCAAATGTTAACACTCATATGTATATTCAGGATTTAGGTCATGTACTCCAAAGTAGGCTCACTCATTCGCTCATAATGGGGGGGACTTTAACATGGTGGAAGACCCCCGCACTTGACAAATCACCAATGACACAGAGATCTCAGATGTCAAATAATCTAATACTCACCACATTCGCAAATTCGCCAGATCCTACTCTAGGTAAGTAGTGAGCTTTATCACTGTATCCACCATGGTGCCAACAGTAGCAATAAGGGGTACATTTACTAAAGGTAGATTTTAAATCAATATTGTGTTTTAGGGGCTAAATTGAACATTAACTAACAGATGATTATTGATATTGATTTTTAATTGTTAGTAAATCCTCTAACTCTGTTTGGGGATTTGAACCCCTAACTCATCATTTGCTGTACATAAAGGACGGGGGTATTAGTGTACTGATACTGAACCAGTTTAGCTTCTAAGCAATAGGAAAGACTTTTCTCATTGTCATCAATCAACCTTAAGACAAGGTAATAAAAGAGGCTTCATGGAGAAATGAAATAGGGGCCTCTATCATGCACCAGCAGAGGAAAGCATAGCTAGTAGCCAGCTGAGGTACCAGATACCTAGGAGCAAGCAATGTTATCCATCAGCCTAGTACAGTAACCAAAGTAATAAAATGAAACATGTTTGGAGAATCAAAGCTGAGACTCCCCTACTACTTGTGTAAATAGAGAATTTGGACACTAGCACACTGAGCCAGCTTACCTCCTAAACCACCCAAGCTACACTAGCCCTGTGACCCAGCACACTATCTGATACTGAGGGAAGACTCCTTACAGCTAAATCAGGCAGTCAGGAGCAACATTCCACCAGAGGCTGCTGTCATCACCTTTATCTATCTTTCTATCCCATATCTATGCCATATCTATTTATCTCATATCTATCTATCTCATACTCACTCACTCACTCACATCTATCTATCCCATATATATGTATTCATCTATCTATCTCTCATATATATCTATTTCATATCTATATCATATCTATCAATGTATCTATCCCATATCTATGTCATATCTATCTATCTATCTATCTCATACTCACTCACTCACATCTATCTATCCCATATATATGTATTCATCTATCTATCTCTCATATCTATATCATATCTATCTATGTATCTCATATTTATCTATCTCATACCTATCTATGTATCTATCATGTATCTATCTATCCCATATCTATCTATCTATCTCATATCTATGTCATATCTATCTATCTATCTATCTATCTATCTATCTATCCCATATCTACTTATCTCATATCTATGTTATAGCTATCTATCGGCCCTAACTGTGCAGAGTTTGTATGTTTTCCCTGTGCTTGCGTGGGTTACTCTGGTACTCCGGTTTCCTCCCACACTCCAAAAATATACTGGTAGGTTAATTGGCTCCCAACAAAAATTAACCCTGGTGTGTCTGTGTGTGAGCATGTGATAGAGAACATAGAATGTAAGCTCCACTGGGGCAGGGACTGATGTGAATGCCCAACTATTCTCTGTAAAGCGCTGCAGAATATGTGTGCGCTATATAAATAACTGGTAATAAATAATAATAATCTATCTCATATCTATGTATCTATCTAACCCATATCTATCTCCTCTCTCATATCTATCTATTTATCTCTCTCATATCTAACTATCTGTCTATCTCATATCTACCTATCTCATATCTATCTATCTCATATCTATATTTCTTATATCTATCTATCTATCTCATATCTATTTATGTATCCCATATCTATCTGTCTATCTATCTATCTATCTATCTATCTATCTATCTATCTATCTATCTATCTATCTATCTATCTATCTCATATCTTTTTATGTATCCCATATTTATCTATCTATCCCATATCTATCTATCTATCTATCTATCTATCTATCTATCTATCTATCTATCTATCTCATATCTATCTATCTATTTATCTATCTCATATCTATCTATCTATCTATCTATCTATCTATCTATCTATCTATCTATCTCATATCTTTTTATGTATCCCATATTTATCTATCTATCCCATATCTATCTATCTATCTATCTATCTATCTATCTATCTATCTATCTATCTATCTATCTATCTCATATCTATGTTATATTTATCTATCTCATATCTATGTATCTATCTAACTCATATCTATCTATCTCTCTCATATCTAACTCATATCTATCTATCTCATATCTATTTATGTATCCCATATTTATCTATCTATCTCATATCTATATTATATTTATCTGTCTCATATATATCTATCTAACTCATATCTATCTATCTCTCTCATATCTATCTATTTATCTCTCTCATATACACCTGTCTATCTAATTTCTATCTCATATCTATCTATCTATCTCTCTCATAGCTACCTATAAATCTTATATCTATCTATCTATCTATCTATCTATCTATCTATCTATCTATGTATCTATCTATCTAACTCATATCTATCTATCTCATATCTATCAATGGGGCCTATTCATCAACACTAAAATAATGTTTTTAAGGACATTTTCCTTAAATAACGTTATTTTGGTATTCATGTAGCCACTTAGCACAGGAGATATCACAGATATCTCCTTGCTGTTTCCAGATGCGATAAGGTAGTGTAGGCAGGGAAAAGTATCTATTTCCCGAAAAGCTGTCATCGCAAAAATAGGCCCCTATATATCTTATATCTATCTATCTCATATCTATCTATATCTATCTAACTCATATATATCTATCTATCCTATATCTATCTATGTATCTCATATCTATCTATCCCCTATCTATCTATCTATCTATCTATCTCTGTCATATCTATCTCATATCTATTTATCTACTGTATCTCATATCTATCTATCTATATATCTATCTAGCTCACATCTCTCTCTCATATCTATCTATCTCTCATATCTATCTGTCTCATATCTATCTACCCCATATCTATCTATCTATCTCATATCTATCTATCTATCTATTTCTGTCTGTCATATCTATCTATCTATTTCTGTCTGTCATATCTATCCAACTCACATCTAAATCATATCTATCTCACATCCATCTATCTATCTCACATCTATCTATCTCATATCTTTCTATCTATCGCATATCTATCTATCTATATAACTATATATAGTAGAAAAAGAAAAGAATCAAAAGACATAATACTTAACGTTTTAATAATTAACCCTTTTAAAAAAAAAAGTGTATTATAGATACACTCTTAGTTCCTGGGATAAAAAAAAAATATTTTGATTAAATAATATATATATATACATATATAATCACATGCGGAATAACTCAATAATGGTTAAATATTCTCTCAACAGGACTTCGGGTGGGCGGGGCATCCAGCATAACCGCCGTTTAGTTCTCCTCCTGGAAGTAATTGAAATCCAGCTTAATCCTCTAGAATTCAGGCAGTTATGGCCAAATTGACCTGCTTAACACTTTGCCCTAGTGGAGAGGACACGCTGGACACCAATATCTTCACAGAGGACATTATAACCACCGGAGTCTGGCCATATACCCAGATGGCCTGCATGACTGCCTGACTTAAGGCGCGAAAATTGGCATGGGGTATTGAGGCTGATGATCGGGACCTTCTCCCTGCCGGAGAACTTCCCCCAACACTTATATTCTGGAAACCGTGCACTGGGCTCGGTGCTACAGTGGTCTGAAGATACCCTTACACAGTCTGGACCCTCAGACTGCCTCCTGCTCTGCGGCTCTGGTGACTGCGGCTGGCGATCTCCAGAGCTCATTGAGGAGGTGAAGAAATCTTACCTGTGGCCACCGTTGGCTGGAGAATCTGGGCAGACGGCTGCTGGGATAGAGTGTTGCGACTCCTGTGACCCCCGGTGAACGCGCTACACATTGCCGCTGTGCTTCTCGAGGAGTGACGACTGGCTGCTGGAGGATCGGAGGAGACGGCTGAGAGATACCTGATATTAAAACACCTACCTTGAATTCCTGCGTGTGGTAGTTGCTGCATATTTGCTTGCTAGGTCCACGTTGTTCCATCCGCGGCTCCGCAACCCTTGCTGTGGGTTTCCTTTGGGGCCTACTCCGGCAAGGCAGACCTCTCACCCACTATATCTTACAGTGACCTGCCGTGGGGTGCTCAGATGACACCCCATCCGGAGTCTTCTTGCTGGGACCTTGGGCAATGGCCAGAATTATTACACATCACAATCCTATTTCAAGGAGATCAAGGAAGGATACCTCTCCCTGGCCTTGTATTGCTTCTAACTGGCTGGCTGCTGAAGATCGGGGTATTGCGATTCATATTTTTTCATAGATGCCTTGCACAACGGAATAGCCAATCTACTTACCCCTGCTGCTGTGGTGTCTGCAAATATGGATCTACTTTGCTGCCCCTTGGACAACTATATTGTCAGGTACTGTTATTAGTTGGGGCCTCCTTTCCACGAAGTTGAACCCCAGGGTGGGACTCTCCAGATGAAAGATTCGTCTGAATCTCATGTCATGGGGCTTTTCCACTGCAATTAAGCATCTGTATTGTGTGATATATGTCTCCCCTCTCTTGCAGTCTCAATTCCGTTGTCCTCTCCTTCCATATTCCACCCTTCCCCTTACTCTCTCCTAGCTACACCGATCCTAATTTCATTCTTGATACTCCTAAATATGTTTTTGAATATTAGGCAGAGTATATACCCGAGTTGTTAATTTATCACAATACCTTACTGTATCATATATATACCAGTATTTTTTTTTTTCTCTTTACTATATAGTCACTTGTCTGGAAGATAACTGCCTAAATGTTTATTTAGTATAGCGGAGGTTGGATCTAATGTCCCTAATTCAGCCATATATATTGCTCATATATTTGCTAAGAAAAGAATGGAAAAAGTTCCGTCTGCCTTTTGAGAGATTATTCTACTCTGATATTATATCAAGTGAGGGGTGGTTTTGGGCATAAATAATGGTAATAAGTATATGGGGTATATCTAAAGAGTTTTGTTTCTTATCCTAAATAATTTTCAAAATATCTTAAGTATATTTATATCATGATGATGATTTAAAGATTTTTGTTTTTTTGAAGGGTAAGGATTTTTATCCTAATGAGTAAATGACGAAGTCTTAAAAATCTGAATGGTAAAAAAAAAAAGGAAAAAAAATAAATTATATCAAGTGAGGCAACACTGCCATCTAGTGTTATACTACAAATATTGTTATCGTGTGTTAATCTATAGCTCCATATAATTTTGGAAAGTACAATTGTGACTATATTACTGTGATAGAAATCCGGAGACATGTAGTCTCTTCATTCATAAGAGGTATATGAGCTGTACTTAAATATCTAGGCCTCGCTTATAATTTAATCTGTATTGAACCTGTTATCAGTGCTCTCTGGGACATCCATTCCAAACTTTTACTTGGTGTACACACCGTGGTATAGACACATATTTAGATAACCCTACTTCTTCCGCAGTTCTAGTGTGGCATCAGATACTCCAATGGGTAAAAGTAGGCAAAACGCAAACAAATCTACTTCCCCTCCACATTCCCCTTCCTCCCCGCGATTGTTAGCTGAGTGGACTTTGTCGTACCAACCAATCGGTCCTAATTTAGGGATATCTGTTCCGACATCTAAGGATAATGCTAGGATGGTAATTGAAAAATTAATGCCTTTAATTGACAAAAGATTTGAAGATCTCTAACAAAGATAGACTCTAATACTGGTCGCATAGTAACACTGGAGCAGCGCACGAATGACACGGCAGATTCTGTCCATGCTCTGCAAGCTACCATAGATAATCAAACCCAAACCATACAATCTATGTCAGCTAAAATTGAAGACTTGGAAAATAGAGATAGGAGAAGCAATTTGCGTTTTGTTGGCATCTCCGAGTCAATAAAAGGCCCTCAGCTAATGGAATTCATTAGTGTTAACAAACCGCGAGCTCTGGGGATTTATGATGAATCCTCTGTTGCGCAGATTGAGAGGGCACACAGGTTGGGCCCTGATCGTCCAGACCGTGATGGTAGACCACGTCCTACTATTGCTACATTTCTGGGTTATAGGGCAAAAGAAAAACTCCTCACTGCCTACCGGACCTCTTAGCCATTAATGGTGGACGGTCAAAAAATCCTGGTGTTCCAGGATTTCTTGGTACTTGTTTCCCAGAAAAGGAGGGAGTCCTCTGATGTATGCAAAATGTTGATAGATCAGAATAAAAGATTGCACTAATGTATCCGGCTAAACTACGGGTGATGGAGAATGGTTGCCCCTTAATTTTTACTGATGCCCATAGAGCTAAAGACCACTTTTCTAGGGGTCTCCCACTTTCCCCTGCCTATTCTAATGAATGAGAGCTAATGCACTCATTTCATAGCCTATCCATCCATTTCTTATGGTCTCTAATTATATATTTTGCGATATATTATTAAGGATTGCTATGGTAATTAACTCTCTCCTCTATTGACATCTATGGTTGGTGTTACCTTCCATGATGTGACACTCTTAGCTACGATAGAGGTTAAGGTTACTCATTTAGTCAGAATTTTATGTTGTAATTTTCATCCATGGTTTTACAATGGATTATCTTGTATAGAAATTACTATATATCGTTTTTAGTTACGTTCCACTAATTGAACGGATAGGTTAACTATTGATGCATATTCTGAGTATTGGGTTCAAATTGTATTTCAAGGCCTAATTATTATTAGATTATTGTCTAATGGCTCATGGCCTCTGTATTATATAATATTCTAGTCGTTATTTGATTTACATTTTTATTGTCTGTCTGAGTATCCATCCTTTTTTGGGATGAGATCCTCGGATGGTTTCGGTGGACGCTTTCCAACTTCTTCTGAATAAAAAAAACGAAAATATACTGATCACCATGTTACACTGTTACTATTACTGTATCTCCATTTTTTTTTGAATGTCATCTCTTATAAAAATGCTCCCTATGTTTACATTTTTGAAATGTATGGTGTTAGAGAAGTGAGGAGAGGCGAGACCGGGACCCAGGTAGTTCTCCTTTTCAAATGTTTATTTTTGCAATGTTGTACTGTGGTTGCTATAGCTATTTTTTTTTAAATGTCATGCCCCCTCTGGTAGATGCTATGACTGATTCGGTGACTCCTCCCTGTCTAAAGATGGTATCTTGGAATGTGGATGGCCTCAATACCCCAATCAAATGGAAGAAAATTGCAACACATTTACGCAGGCTCCACCCAGACGTTGTGTTTTTCTTACCTGAGACCCATTGGGTACAGGGAGATGATTCAACACTCAGGGCTAGATGGATAGGAGAATGTATGAGGGCCTCATTTACATCTAAATCTCGGGATGTGGCTATACTATTCAATCGGAATCTATGCTATTCAGTTCTTGATTATTGGATGTGGAAATTGAGTGACATAAATGCACTATTATTAATCTGTATGCACCTAAAATATCCCCTATGGGGCGGATTCAGACCCGGACGCTAAGCCGCGAACGCTGGCTATGGGCAATTGTCGCCCATCTGCATATGCGTCGCAGTGCGTGTGCGCAAGCCAGTCATTGCAATCGGGAATTGTGTGAACGTAGTATACAGACTGGACGCTATTTTGTGTGACAGATAGCGCCGTTTGTGGGTGGGAACGGGAAGGTGCTTGTGAACGGGGGAGTGGTGCTGTGAATGCAGGCGTGTCTGGCCGTCTAAACGGCGTTTAATGGGCGTCCATAATTAGCATGACGGCGTCATTGTACGAGGGTTGTCCAAAAAGTAATGCCTAAATGCTCATAACTCTAAAATAATATGCAACATTTATTTGAAACTTTGTCAGTTTGTAGTTTAATATGTCTGCTAGCTATATATGTAGTTTTGTTTAGGTAGTCCAAGAAATACCATGGAATCCAAGTGGAAAAAGAAGGCTGCAGTGCTACAGAGATCCACAGAAGACTGAAAAAAGTGTATGGTGAGGGAACAATTGACTATAGCAACAGAAGGTGGATGAAGTTTTTTCAATCGGTAGAATCGTCCGTGTGCGACAAACCTCGTGGTGGCAGACCATCAACTGCAGTGACAGCAGAGAACCAACACAAAGTCTATGCCATGATTCAGAGAGACCGTCGTGTGACCATCAGAGATATCAGTGATGAACTTGAATGTAGCCACGGCACTGTAGAAACACTAATCAAATATTTGGGATATCGTGTGCTAAATGGGTTCCAAAGCAATTAACCAGGGATCATAAGGCCCAGAGGGTGGAATTGTGCAATGACCTTTTGACCTGGTCATGAATACCAAAATAACGTTATTTAAGGAAAATGTCCTTAAAAACGTTATTTTAGTGTTGATGAATAGGCCCCATAAACTTAAACTAAACGTAACTAAAATAAACACACGAGACCATGTTATGCCGTTTAAAATAAGTGGTCAGCTTTATTTAGTTACAATGGTAGGTATGGTGGCAGGAGAAAGAACGGCAAACAACCAGCGTCCACTTGTCTTAGGCCAAAAGGATATCACAACATGTGAGGGCCAACTATCCCAGACAAGGGTAGGTGTGATCTTAAGACTTACAAGGGCTAACTATCCCTTTCACAGCAAGTGATGCGGCCTCCAACACCCATGCCAATGCACCATTCATCCTGCTCGGTCGAGAGGTGCCGCTGACCCCAATAGGGTGAAATCAGCCTATCAGTGCATTGAAGGGGTGCGCACCGCTATTACTGCCGCAAGATGGACGCTTCAATATTGCCGGTCTTTCCCTGCTATGAAATAAAGCCGACATAAGACACAATAGGGGAGGGAGGGAGGGAGATCAAATTCAAAGAGGCAGATTTTCAACAGTAGATTTCCTACACCCTCTCATATAACACACCCCCTAACCTCTCATCCTATCACCACACCCTCTCATATAACACACCCCCTAACCTCTCATCCTATCACCATACCCTCTCATATAACACACCCCCTAACCTCTCATCCTATCACCACACCCTCTCACATAACACGCCTCTTACCCTCTCATCCTATCACCACACACTCTCACATAGCACGCCCCCTAACCTCTCATCCTATCACCACACACTCTCACATAACACGCCTCCTAACCTCTCATCCTATCACCACACCCTCTCACATAACACGCTCCCTAACCTCTCATCCTATCACCACACCCTCTCACATAACACGCCCCCTAACCTCTCATCCTATCTCCACACCCTCTCACATAACACGCCCCCTAACCTCTCATCCTATCACCACACCCTCTCACATAACACGCCCCCTAACCTCTCATCCTATCACCACATCCTCTCACATAACACGCCCCCTAACCTCCCGCCCTATCACATCTGCCTACCTGCTGTCAAACAAAGACAAACATCTTTAACTTTATTAACCCCTCTATCCCTGACTAGAAGTTTATGTGCCCTCGGTTCTAGCCCAAACCTCCGTTATATTTTGCGGTAGAAATACAGGTCCCAGCAAGCCTCCTATTCATGCTGGTACTTGGAGAACCACAAGCACCAGCATGTGGGGCATTATGTGCCTGCTGGTACCTGTAGTTCCACTGCAAAATAAATATTTAAATAAAAACAGAACACACATAGCGTGAAAGTAAAAGTTTATTAAAACATGCCTGCACGCTCACAATCACTCATTCTCACCTATGTATCCCTGAAGCCATTCAAGTCCACATCTCCAAGCAGATAAACCACGGGTACCTGTAAATGTCACACTCACTTCTTCCTATGTGTGGATCACGTCCTCTTCATTCCATGCAGGCAGGGGCGCCGAAAGGGGGGGCAGCGGATACTTGGCAAAACAAAAAAATTTAAATTTGCGGACCCACAGACATTAGTACTGTCCTCTAAGGACCGTACTACCCGAAAGACGGCTCAGCGAGTGATTATCCGGAGTGTATTTACCTCATGAGGTGGTATTATATGGGAATGTATGGGGGGGAGGGGAAAAAACAAAACAGAGAAGTGTTTGGATCACTAGGTGTGTATTATACCGGTACCAGGGCCGTATTAAGGTGTGTGGGGGCCCCTGGGCAACAAATGTTTGGGGATCCCTATCGATAAAAGTTGTATATATACATATATAGAATAAAAAGAACAGGAGGGGGCGCTCCATAGTGCATAAAAGCATTTTTAATATATAACACACACAGAAAAGAATCCAATGGATAATCATATAACGTGTGCTAGTACCATAAGCAAGGGCACTGTGGACTGGGTACCACACGGCTTTATCAAATGAACCTCCAGACAAGTCACCAACCGTCCACCAATACCGACGGAGTTCTACAATCCACGCTGTAAAACTCTCCACGAGATGACAGCGCGTTGGAACCACGATCGGGCACAGAACCAGAAGGGACGCTGGGAACGTTGGAGTTGCGTCAATAGGCCACACTCTAGAACGTTTCGTCAGAGAACGAAAAACGGCAGCCAATCAGTGTGCGGCGGGCATAAACAATACACGCCCAAGACAACACCGATCAGGTATCTCTGATACCTGCTGTGATTCCTCCATTACCGCTGGCAGACGCCTCCCCAATAGGTTTCTATGGGGGGAAGCGATGCTGCCAGTTTTACCAATATCCGGAATGTGATGCGTTCCCGATATTGGCCCCCGCAGCTAACGTCATCTGAAGATGGCATTAGCCACCATTGCATAATTAGCCGGAGGAGGGTTTCTCCAGAGCCCTCCCCCAGCAGTGGTTGCCAGTCTCCAACACTGGCCGCCAGCTCTTCAGAGCCCTAGTCCCTGCATGTCTCGGATAATACATCTGGCCATTATGATCGCTGTTTGCAATGCGATCATGAGTGGTACTGACATGTGCTGATCGCATTGCAAAAGCAATCATTTATAAATGGGCTCCTTTATACCTTAGCTGGTCTTAATTGAGGTCTTAATGAGGTCAGGGTGTAGTCCCTCCCTGGCTACAGAAGGTTAACCCTTTCCTCAGAATGTGGGAGACCCCCACTCTGCCACAATGTGTGTCATGTACAGGGGCGGATTGGCCATTACTTTCAGCGGGAAGATTACCGGTGTGCCGATTGGTCTGTGGAGCCGCTTGTCACCCGCCGCCAGCTCCTGTACTGACTTGTTTTTTTTCACAGGAACCCGGCTGCCTGTCAGTTCTGTCTGACCGCGCCTTAGCCTCTCTCACGAGAAGATAGGCCAGCGGCAGCCTATTTAAGCCCCGCCCAGAATGCCGTCGGCATTACATGCAAGACGGGAAGTGGCGCATCCCGCGGGTGACAGCGGTGGTTGGGGTGACCGCGAGGGAGGTAAGTTGCAGTGGGGGTGAGGGGGCCATCCAGGCAATCTGTTAGCCTGATCGTCTCCTCTCTACTCTTCCCTCCCCAGGCTGTGAAGTGTCAAGTTTAATTTCACAGCCTGGGGAGAGGGCAGAGCGGAGAGGAGACTAGCTAGCCGCAGCAGGGCAATGGGGCTGCAAGGAGATGGAGTCTGCCAGTCTGGAGAGACTCGGGATGTCTGGGGTGGGGGCCCTGCTAAGGGGAGATCATCTGTCTGTCTAAGAGTGGGGGAGCCGGGAGGGGAGATCATCTGTCTGAGGGGGGAGGGGAGATCTGCTGAACTACACTAGTGGGAGATGGTCTTTCTGTGGGGGAGAGGGGGTCTTCTATACTAGGGGGAGATCATCGGTTTGTACCAAGTGGAGATGGTCTTTCTGTGGGGGAGGGTGGGTTGCTATACTGAGATCAGATGATCTGTCAGTGGGGTGGGGTGGGCTCATTTTGTTCTAATGGAAGATGATATTTCTGTGGGGGGGTCTTCTATACTAGGGGGAGATGATCTGTCTGTGGGGAGGGGACTCTGCTACTCTAGGGGTGGGGGAGATGATGATTTGTCTATGGGGAGTGGGGCTCTGCTATACTAGGGGGTGGGCGAGATGATCTGTTTGTGGGGAGTGGAGCTCTGCTATATTAGGGGTGGGGTAGATGATAATCTGTGTGGAAGTGGGTCTCCTATATTAGGGGCGGGAGAGATGATCTGTGGGGGGGAGGGGGGCTGCTATAGTAAGGGCGGGGAAAATGTTCTGTCTGTGGGAAGGGGGTCTGCTATACTAGGGGTGGGTGAGATGATCTGTCTGGGGGGATGTGGGGGTCTGCTATACTAAGGGCGGGGGAGATGATCTGTCTGTGGGAAGGGGGTCTGCTATACTAGGGGTGGGGGAGATGATGATCTGTCTGGGGGAGGGGGGGTCTGCTATAGTAAGGGCGGAGGAAATGATGATCTGTCTGGGGATGGGGGTCTGCTACATTAGGGGTGGCGGAGATGATCTGTCTGGGGGAGGGGGGGTTTGATCTGTCTGTGGGGAGGGGGGTATTCTGTGCTAAGAGGAGATGACCTGTGTGTGAGAAAGAAGGGCTATTCTGTGCTAGGGCAGGAGGACTCCACTGAGGGACGCAGGATGATGGCGCCTGGTAGACGCAGGATGATTGCGCTGGGGAGACACAGGAAGATGGCGCTGTGGAGACGCAGGATGGCGGCGCTGGGGAGACGCAGGATGATGGCGCCTGGGAGACGCAGGATGCTGCTGCTGGGGAGACGCAGGATGATGGCGCCTGGGAGATGCAGGATGATGCTGCTGGGGAGATGCAGGATGATGGCGCTGGGGAGACCCAGGATGATGGCACTGTAGAGGCACAGGATGATGGCACCTGGGAGATGCAGGATGATGCAGCTGGGGAGACACAGGATGATGCCGCTGGGGAGACGCAGGATGATGCCGCTGGGGAGACGCAGGATGATGCCGCTGGGGAGATGCAGGATGATGGCGCTGTGGAGGCGCAGGATGATGGCGCTTGGGAGATGCAGGATGATGCCACTGGGGAGACGCAGGATGATGCCGCTGGGGAGGCGCAGGATGATTGCGCCTGGGAGACGCAGGAGGATGGCACTGTGCGGAGACACAGGTGGATGGTGCCAGAGAGAATTGGGGGTGGCACTGGAGAGGTGCAGGGGGATAGTGCTGAAGAAACACATGAGAGGGGATAGACTGGAGACACACCAAGGCGATGGTGCTGGAGACCCACATTACTCACTCCTAATTCTTCTAGATCTCTCTGCTTCTTTTGACACTGTTGACCACTCTCTTCTCATACAAACACTACAATCCCTAGGTCTTAAGGACACAGCTCTTTCTTGGTTCTCTTCCTACCTATCTAATCCCTCTTTTACTGTTCGTTTTTCTGATTCTGCCTCCTCTTCGCTACCTCTATCAGTTGGAGTACCGCAAGGCTCTGTCTTAGGTCCTTTGCTATTCTCAATCTATACCTCCTCTCTTGGCAAACTAATCCGCTCTTTTGGATTTCAGTATCATCTGTATGCGGATGATACTCAAATCTACCTATCCTCCCCAGATTTATCTCCATCTGTGCTGGTCCGTGTCACTGAATGTCTTTCTGCCATTTCATCTTGGATGTCATCTCGCCACCTCAAACTTAATATTTCTAAAACAGAATTAATTATATTTCCACCGGTAAAATAACCGTTACCAACCTGATCTCCCACATTCAATCTGTCTCGAAATCATGTTACATACATCTAAAAAACATCCAAAATTCGACCATATCTCACACAAGACACTGCAAAAACTCTAATCCATGCACTCATTATTTCCCGCATTGACTATTGCAATAGTCTCCTTATTGGCCTTCCCAAAAACAGGCTATCGCCATTACAATCCATTATGAATGCAGCTGCGAGGCTTATCTTCCTTGCTAAACGTTCATCGTCTACTGCACCACTCTGTCAGTCCCTCCATTGGCTGCCGGTTTTCTACCGTATTCAATATAAAATACTTTTACTTACACATAAGGCTATTAACCAAACCACACCAACATACATCTCTTCACTTATTTCAAAATATCTCCCAACCCGACCTCTCCGCTCAGCACAAGATCTACGTCTCTCATCCCCACCCATTACTTGCTTCCACTCACGGTTACAGGACTTTCTTCAGGCTGCACCCACTCTATGGAATGCCTTACCACGCACAATAAGACTTTCTTCTAGTCTCCAATCCTTCAAGCGTGCCCTGAAAACTCACCTCTTCAGGCAAACTTATCAGATTCCAAAACCTCCCACATAACCTTCATAGCTTCCATGTCTAATTACATCCCCTTTCACAGTCCACACACAACCTCACACATTGTCTTTCTCTCACATCCTCCTGACATTTGGCCGACATTCCGGTGTGACTGGATCATGCAGCCCACCAAGAAACTCTCCATTCTGGCTGGACCAAAATTGCAATATATAGCACCTATCCTTGTGTATCAATCCCTATTTCCCTATAGATTGTAAGCTTACGAGCAGGGCCTTCCTACCTATATGTCTGTGTGTTACTACCCAGTGTTGTTCTATTTATGTTTCCAATTGTAAAGCGCAACGGAATATGCTGCGCTATATAAGAAACTGTTAATAAATAAAAAAATAAATATAGGACGGTAGGAACGCTGGAGCTATTAGAAGAAAACACTGGGACACAGTAATCTTCAGTAAGATAACAATTCTAATGAAACTATATTCTGATGCAAATAGAATCAAATGAGCAAATATATTTTATTAATAAATTGTTAAATATAGGAAACAATTGTCCTGCCCCAAAAATATCTGTATTGTGATCTCAGAATGAAACTGGCTGTCCAAGAAGGTTCAATTTCCTCAGAGGTTCCTCGCTGCAGAGAAAGCATATAGGTAAGAAAATGCTCAGTCACTTACTCGCTGTGCTTATTCACTAAAGAGAGGGATTGGGGGCGTGGCTATCATCTCCTGGAGCTGTGCGCATGCCCCCAGCATGAAAAAATGGGTGGAGTGGCTTGTGGGCATGGCATTTCTCATTAGGCCACAACCCTTGTAATTAGGCCCCACCCACTTTTCCGGGCGCACGCCATAGGGCCTCTTCCACATTTTTTTTTCCAGGGCCACTTTAAATTCCCAATCTGCCCCTGGTCATGTATATATATTTATATAACACACAGACCGTAGAGCAGGGGTTCCCAACCACGGTCCTCAAGGCACACTAACAGTCCATGTTTTGAGGATAACCACAGTTAAGCACAGGTGTCTTAATTAGTACCTTAGTTATTTGATTTAACCATCTGTGCTCAGGCATGGATATCACAAAAACCTGGACTGTTAGTGTGCCTTGAGGACCGAGGTTGGGAAACACTGCCGTAGACTAAACCCCCCCTACAAATCCTGTATTTACCCCTGATATGCTTATTTACATTGCAGTTATTTTATGAGTAGTTTTTTGTTATTTTCACTTCCTAAAATTGTTTATTTTCAGTTTTGTTGGTTTCACGTTCATATTACAGGTAGAAAAGGGTCTAGCACAGGGGTGCTCAACATGCAGCCCTCCAGTTATTGTGGAGCTACACATCCCAGCATGTCCTGCTGTTTTATCAGTCCCTAATTGCAAAACTGTGGCAGGGCATGCTGGGATTTTTAGTTCCACAACAGCTAGCGGGCCATATGTTGAGGACCCATTGTCTAGCACTATTTATCTTGATACCAGACTTTATGTCACAAAAGCCTGTAATATTGACAACATTTCTCACTGACTGAATAGATACCAAGCAACCAATCAGACCCTAGCTATTATCTTCTAGATGGTGCTAGATAAATGATAAGTAGAATCTGATTGGTTGCTATGGGCAACATCACTTTTAAGACTCACTTCTAAAAACTCTCACTTTAGTAAATTTAGCCCTAAGACTTTTCTCTCACTAGTAAAAGAAAATACCCATTAGTCTGCCCTGTATTATGTACATCCAGTATAACACCCATTAGTCTGCCCTGCATTACGTACATCCGGTATAACACCCATTAGTCTGCCCTGTATTATGTACATCCAGTATAACACCCATTAGTCTGCCCTGTATTATGTACATCCAGTATAACACCCATTAGTCTGCCCTGTATTACGTACAGGCAGTGTAACACCCGTTAGTCTGCCCTGTATTACGTACAGCCAGTGTAACACCCGTTAGTCTGTCCTGTATTACGTACATCCAGTGTAACACCCGTTAGTCTGCCCTGTATTACGTACATCCAGTGTAACACCCGTTAGTCTGCCCTGTATTACGTACAGCCAATGTAACACCCGTTAGTCTGCCCTGTATTACGTACATCCAGTGTAACACCCATTAGTCTGCCCTGTATTACGTACATCCAGCGTAACACCCATTAGTCTGCCCTGTATTACGTACATCCAGCATAACACCCATTAGTCTGCCCTGTATTATGTACATCCAGTATAACACCCATTAGTCTGCCCTGTATTATGTACATCCAGTATAACACCCATTAGTCTGCCCTGTATTATGTACATCCAGTATAACACCCATTAGTCTGCCCTGTATTACGTACAGGCAGTGTAACACCCGTTAGTCTGCCCTGTATTACGTACAGCCAGTGTAACACCCGTTAGTCTGTCCTGTATTACGTACATCCAGTGTAACACCCGTTAGTCTGCCCTGTATTACGTACATCCAGTGTAACACCCGTTAGTCTGCCCTGTATTACGTACAGCCAATGTAACACCCGTTAGTCTGCCCTGTATTACGTACATCCAGTGTAACACCCATTAGTCTGCCCTGTATTACGTACATCCAGCGTAACACCCATTAGTCTGCCCTGTATTACGTACATCCAGCATAACACCCATTAGTCTGCCCTGTATTATGTACATCCAGTATAACACCCATTAGTCTGCCCTGTATTATGTACATCCAGTATAACACCCATTAGTCTGCCCTGTATTATGTACATCCAGTATAACACCCATTAGTCTGCCCTGTATTACGTACAGGCAGTGTAACACCCGTTAGTCTGCCCTGTATTACGTACAGCCAGTGTAACACCCGTTAGTCTGTCCTGTATTACGTACATCCAGTGTAACACCCGTTAGTCTGCCCTGTATTACGTACAGCCAGTGTAACACCCGTTAGTCTGCCCTGTATTACGTACATCCAGTGTAACACCCATTAGTCTGCCCTGTATTATGTACATCCAGTATAACACCCTTTAGTCTGCCCTGTATTACGTACAGGCAGTGTAACACCCGTTAGTCTGCCCTGTATTACGTACATCCAGCATAACACCCATTAGTCTGCCCTGTATTATGTACATCCAGTATAACACCCTTTAGTCTGCCCTGTATTACGTACATCCAGTGTAACACCCATTAGTCTGCCCTGTATTACGTACATCCAGCGTAACACCCATTAGTCTGCCCTGTATTACGTACATCCAGCATAACACCCATTAGTCTGCCCTGTATTATGTACATCCAGTATAACACCCATTAGTCTGCCCTGTATTATGTACATCCAGTATAACACCCATTAGTCTGCCCTGTATTATGTACATCCAGTATAACACCCATTAGTCTGCCCTGTATTACGTACAGGCAGTGTAACACCCGTTAGTCTGCCCTGTATTACGTACAGCCAGTGTAACACCCGTTAGTCTGTCCTGTATTACGTACATCCAGTGTAACACCCGTTAGTCTGCCCTGTATTACGTACAGCCAGTGTAACACCCGTTAGTCTGCCCTGTATTACGTACATCCAGTGTAACACCCATTAGTCTGCCCTGTATTATGTACATCCAGTATAACACCCTTTAGTCTGCCCTGTATTACGTACAGGCAGTGTAACACCCGTTAGTCTGCCCTGTATTACGTACATCCAGCATAACACCCATTAGTCTGCCCTGTATTATGTACATCCAGTATAACACCCTTTAGTCTGCCCTGTATTACGTACATCCAGTGTAACACCCATTAGTCTGCCCTGTATTACGTACATCCAGTGTAACACCCATTAGTCTACCCTGTATGACGTACAACCAGTGTAACACCCATTAGTCTGCCCTGTATGACGTACATCCAGTGCAACACCCATTAGTCTGCCCTGTATGACGTACAACCAGTGCAACACCCATTAGTCTGCCCTGTATGACGTACATCCAGTGCAACACCCATTAGTCTGCAATGTATGACGTACATCCAGTGCAACACCCATTAGTCTGCCCTGTATGACGTACATCCAGCGTAACACCCATTAGTCTGCCCTGTATGACGTACATCCAGCGTAACACCCATTAGTCTGCTCTGTATGACGTACATCCAGCGTAACACCCATTAGTCTGCCCTGTATTACGTACATCCAGCGTAACACCCATTAGTCTGCCCTGTATTACGTACATCCAGCGTAACACCCATTAGTCTGCCCTGTATTACGTACATCCAGCGTAACGCCCATTAGTCTGCCCTGTATTACGTACATCCAGCGTAACGCCCATTAGTCTGCCCTGTATTACGTACATCCATGGTAACGCCCATTAGTCTGCCCTGTATTACGTACATCCAGTCTAACGCCCATTAGTCTGCCCTGTATTACGTACATCCAGCGTAACACCCATTAGTCTGCCCTGTATTACGTACATCCAGCATAACACCCATTAGTCTGCCCTGTATTATGTACATCCAGTATAACACCCATTAGTCTGCCCTGTATTATGTACATCCAGTATAACACCCATTAGTCTGCCCTGTATTATGTACATCCAGTATAACACCCATTAGTCTGCCCTGTATTACGTACAGGCAGTGTAACACCCGTTAGTCTGCCCTGTATTACGTACAGCCAGTGTAACACCCGTTAGTCTGTCCTGTATTACGTACATCCAGTGTAACACCCGTTAGTCTGCCCTGTATTACGTACAGCCAGTGTAACACCCGTTAGTCTGCCCTGTATTACGTACATCCAGTGTAACACCCATTAGTCTGCCCTGTATTATGTACATCCAGTATAACACCCTTTAGTCTGCCCTGTATTACGTACAGGCAGTGTAACACCCGTTAGTCTGCCCTGTATTACGTACATCCAGCATAACACCCATTAGTCTGCCCTGTATTATGTACATCCAGTATAACACCCTTTAGTCTGCCCTGTATTACGTACATCCAGTGTAACACCCATTAGTCTGCCCTGTATTACGTACATCCAGTGTAACACCCATTAGTCTACCCTGTATGACGTACAACCAGTGTAACACCCATTAGTCTGCCCTGTATGACGTACATCCAGTGCAACACCCATTAGTCTGCCCTGTATGACGTACAACCAGTGCAACACCCATTAGTCTGCCCTGTATGACGTACATCCAGTGCAACACCCATTAGTCTGCAATGTATGACGTACATCCAGTGCAACACCCATTAGTCTGCCCTGTATGACGTACATCCAGCGTAACACCCATTAGTCTGCCCTGTATGACGTACATCCAGCGTAACACCCATTAGTCTGCTCTGTATGACGTACATCCAGCGTAACACCCATTAGTCTGCCCTGTATTACGTACATCCAGCGTAACACCCATTAGTCTGCCCTGTATTACGTACTTCCAGCGTAACACCCATTAGTCTGCCCTGTATTACGTACATCCAGCGTAACACCCATTAGTCTGCCCTGTATTACGTACATCCAGCGTAACACCCATTAGTCTGCCCTGTATTACGTACATCCAGCGTAACACCCATTAGTCTGCCCTGTATTACGTACATCCAGCGTAACACCCATTAGTCTGCCCTGTATTACGTACATCCAGCGTAACGCCCATTAGTCTGCCCTGTATTACGTACATCCAGCGTAACGCCCATTAGTCTGCCCTGTATTACGTACATCCATGGTAACGCCCATTAGTCTGCCCTGTATTACGTACATCCAGTCTAACGCCCATTAGTCTGCCCTGTATTACGTACATCCAGTATAACGCCCATTAGTCTGCCCTGTATTACGTACATCCAGTATAACACCCATTAGTCTGTCCTGTATTACGTACATCCAGTATAACACCCATTAGTCTGCCCTGTATTACGTACATCCAGTATAACACCCATTAGTCTGCCCTGTATTACGTACATCCAGCATAACACCCATTAGTCTGCCCTGTACTACGTACAGCCAGCATAACACCCATTAGTCTGCCCTGTATTACGTACAGCCAGCATAACACCCATTAGTCTGCCCTGTATTACGTACAGCCAGCATAACACCCATTAGTCTGCTCTGTATTACGTACAGCCAGCATAACACCCATTAGTCTGCCCTGTATTACGTACAGCCAGCATAACACCCATTAGTCTGCCCTGTATTACGTACAGCCAGCATAACACCCATTAGTCTGCCCTGTATTACGTACAGCCAGCATGACACCCATTAGTCTGCTCTGTATTACGTACAGCCAGCATGACACCCATTAGTCTGCCCTGTATTACGTACAGCCAGCATAACACCCATTAGTCTGCCCTGTATTACGTACAGCCAGCATAACACTCATTAGTGTGCCCTGTATTACGTACAGCCAGCATAACACCCATTAGTCTGCCCTGTATTACGTACAGCCAGCATAACACCCATTAGTCTGCCCTGTATTACGTACATCCAGCATAACACCCATTAGTCTGCCCTGTATTACGTACAGCCAGCATAACACTCATTAGTCTGCCCTGTATTACGTACAGCCAGCATAACACCCATTAGTCTGCCCTGTATTACGTACAGCCAGCATAACACCCATTAGTCTGCCCTGTATTACGTACAGCCAGTATAACACCCATTAGTCTGCCCTGTATTACGTACATCCAGTCTAACACCCATTAGTCTGTCCTGTATTACGTACATCCAGTATAACACCCATTAGTCTGCCCTGTATTACGTACATCCAGTATAACACCCATTAGTCTGTCCTGTATTACGTACATCCAGTATAACACCCATTAGTCTGCCCTGTATTACGTAGAACCAGTATAACACCCATTAGTCTGCCCTGTATTACGTACATCCAGTATAACACCCATTAGTCTGCCCTGTATTACGTACAGCCAGCATAACACCCATTAGTCTGCCCTGTACTACGTACAGCCAGCATAACACCCATTAGTCTGCCCTGTATTATGTACAGCCAGCATAACACCCATTAGTCTGCCCTGTATTACGTACATCCAGCATAACACCCATTAGTCTGCCCTGTATTACGTACAGCCAGCATAACACTCATTAGTCTGCCCTGTATTACGTACAGCCAGTATAACACCCATTAGTCTGCCCTGTATTACGTACAGCCAGCATAACACCCATTAGTCTGCCCTGTATTACGTACAGCCAGCATGACACCCATTAGTCTGCTCTGTATTACATACAGCCAGCATGACACCCATTAGTCTGCCCTGTATTACGTACAGCCAGCATAACACCAATTAGTCTGCCCTGTATTACGTACAGCCAGCATAACACTCATTAGTGTGCCCTGTATTATGTACAGCCAGCATAACACCCATTAGTCTGCCCTGTATTACGTACAGCCAGCATAACACCCATTAGTCTGCCCTGTATTACGTACATCCAGCATAACACCCATTAGTCTGTCCTGTATTACGTACATCCAGTATAACACCCATTAGTCTGCCCTGTATTACGTACAGCCAGTATAACACCCATTAGTCTGCCCTGTATTACGTACATCCAGTATAACACCCATTAGTCTGCCCTGTATTACGTACATCCAGTATCTAGTTGTTGTTACCTGGCTTAATAATATACCTCTTTCTTTCGCAACTGCAAAAAAATAGAAAAGTGGTTAGTTAGAGACCCTTCAGGTCCACCATTAATGGTAGGTCCCAGAGATCCCACCCAAATTTATCAGCGCTTGTATAAATTAGAAGCAGAAAGCCCCCTCCCTTTACCCACAATACAGTGACAAGTGAGTGTATTAAACAATTTATGGTATAAGTTCTAGTATTATTTAAACAATATGTCTTCCATACTTGCCTACTTTTGATAAAGCATTTCAGGGAGATTGTGAAAGCAGCACCTATGAGCTCGGCGGTAAAGTGGACAGTACTGCTACATCTGAGAGGCTGTCATAAAATTGATTTACGTCCAAATGTAAATAAGCCTAAAAGCAGTTAGTAAGATCTACTTGGTGATGAAAACACACTGATACTGTACAGAAAACACATGTAGCCATAGGGATCATTGTGCCTTATACCCAATGCAGGGAAATGATACTAGTGATCCCATTTGAATGTGTCTATAATTTATCTGTCTTTTTTTTACTATAACAGCTACATAATGGGGGTAAGGTGCAATCAGGGACTTTTCAGGGAGATTTGCTGCTATGTCAGGGAGACAGGGAGATTGCTGCTATGTCAGGGAGACAGGGACATTGCTGCTATGTCAGGGAGACAGGGAGATTGCTGCTATGTCAGGCAGACAGGGAGATTGCTGCTATGTCAGGGAGTCAGGGAGACTGCTGCTATGTCAGGGAGACAGGGAGATTGCTGCTATGTCAGGGAGACAGGGAGATTGCTGCTATGTCAGGCAGACAGGGAGATTGCTGCTATGTCAGGGAGACAGGGAGACTGCTGCTATGTCAGGGAGACAGGGAGACTGCTGCTATGTCAGGGAGACAGGGAGATTGCTGCTATGTCAGGCAGACAGGGAGATTGCTGCTATGTCAGGGAGACAGGGAGACTGCTGCTATGTCAGGGAGACAGGGAGTTTTCTGCTATGTCAGGGAGACAGGGAGATTGCTGCTATGTCAGGCAGACAGGGAGATTGCTGCTATGTCAGGCAGACAGGGAGATTGCTGCTATGTCGGGGAGACAGGGAGATTGCTGCTATGTCGGGGAGACAGGGAGATTGCTGCTATGTCGGGGAGACAGGGAGATTGCTGCTATGTCGGGGAGACAGGGAGATTGCTGCTATGTCAGGCAGACAGGGAGATTGCTGCTATGTCGGGGAGACAGGGAGATTGCTGCTATGTCGGGGAGCCAGGGAGACTGCTGCTATGTCAGGGAGACAGGGAGATTGCTGCTATGTCAGGGAGACAGGGAGATTGCGGCTATGTCAGGGAGACAGGGAGATTGCTGCTATGTCAGGGAGACAGGGAGATTGCTATGACAGGGAGATTGCTGCTATGTCAGGGAGACAGGGAGACTGCTGCTATGTCAGGGAGACAGGGAGATTGCTGCTATGTCAGGCAGACAGGGAGATTGCTGCTATGTCAGGGAGACAGGGAGACTGCTGCTATGTCAGGGAGACAGGGAGTTTTCTGCTATGTCAGGGAGACAGGGAGATTGCTGCTATGTCAGGCAGACAGGGAGATTGCTGCTATGTCAGGCAGACAAGGAGATTGCTGCTATGTCGGGGAGACAGGGAGATTGCTGCTATGTCGGGGAGACAGGGAGATTGCTGCTATGTCGGGGAGACAGGGAGATTGCTGCTATGTCGGGGAGACAGGGAGATTGCTGCTATGTCAGGCAGACAGGGAGATTGCTGCTATGTCGGGGAGACAGGGAGATTGCTGCTATGTCGGGGAGCCAGGGAGACTGCTGCTATGTCGGGGAGACAGGGAGATTGCTGCTATGTCAGGGAGACAGGGAGATTGCGGCTATGTCAGGGAGACAGGGAGATTGCTGCTATGTCAGGGAGACAGGGAGATTGCTATGACAGGGAGATTGCTGCTATGTCAGGGAGACAGGGAGATTGCTGCTATGTCAGGCAGACAGGGAGATTGCTGCTATGTCAGGCAGACAGGGAGATTGCGGCTTTGTCAGGGAGACAGGGAGATTGCTGCTATGTCAGGGAGACAGGGAGACTGCTGCTGTGTCAGGGAGACAGGGAGATTGCGGCTATGTCAGGGAGACAGGGAGATTGCTATGACAGGGAGATTGCTGCTATGTCAGGGAGGTTTCTGCGATGTCAGGGAGACAGGGAGATTGCAGCTATGTCAGGGAGACAGGGAGACTGCTGCTATGTCAGGGAGACAGGGAGATTTCTGCTATGTCAGGGAGACAGGGAGACTGCTGCTATGTCAGTTAGACTGCTGCTATGTCAGGGAGACAGGGAGATTGCTGCTATGTCAGGCAGACAGAGAGATTGCTGCTATTTCAGGGAGACAGGGAGATTGCTGCTATGTCAGGGAGACAGGGAGACTGCTGCTATGTCAGGCAGACAGAGAGATTGCTGCTATTTCAGGGAGACAGGGAGACTGCTGCTATGTCAGGGAGACAGGGAGATTGCTGCTATGTCAGGGAGACAGGGAGATTGCTGCTATGTCAGGGAGACAGGGAGATTTCTGCTATGTCAGGGAGACAGGGAGATTGCTGCTATGTCAGGCAGACAGAGAGATTGCTGCTATTTCAGGGAGACAGGGAGACTGCTGCTATGTCAGGGAGACAGGGAGACTGCTGCTATGTCAGGGAGACAGGGAGACTGCTGCTATGTCAGGGAGACAGGGAGATTGCTGCTATGTCAGGGAGACAGAGAGATTTCTGCTATGTCAGGGAGACAGGGAGATTGCTGCTATGTCAGGGAGACAGGGAGTTTTCTGCTATGTCAGGGAGACAGGGAGATTGCTGCTATTTCAGGGAGACTGCTGCTATGTCAGGGAGACAGGGAGATTGCTGTTATGTCAGGGAGACAGGGAGATTGCTGCTATGTCAGGGAGACAGGGAGATTTCTGCTATGTCAGGGAGACAGGGAGATTGCTGCTATGTCAGGCAGACAGAGAGATTGCTGCTATTTCAGGGAGACAGGGAGATTGCTGCTATGTCAGGGAGACAGGGAGACTGCTGCTATGTCAGGGAGACAGGGAGACTGCTGCTATGTCAGGGAGACAGGGAGATTGCTGCTATGTCAGAGAGACAGAGAGATTTCTGCTATGTCAGGGAGACAGGGAGATTGCTGCTATGTCAGGGAGACAGGGAGATTTCTGCTATGTCAGGGAGACAGGGAGATTGCTGCTATTTCAGGGAGACTGCTGCTATGTCAGGGAGACAGGGAGACTGCTGCTATGTTAGGGAGACAGGGAGATTTCTGCTATGTCAGGGAGACAGAGAGATTTCTGCTATGTCGGGGAGACAGGGAGGTTGCTTCTATTTCAGGGAGACAGGGAGATTGCGTCTTTGTCAGGGAGACAGGGAGATTGCGGCTATGTCAGGGAGACAGGGAGATTGCGGCTATGTCAGGGAGACAGGGAGATTGCGGCTATGTCAGGGAGACAGGGAGATTGCTGCTATGTCAGGGATACAGGGAGATTGCTACTATTACAGGGAGATTTCTGCTATGTCAGGGAGACAGGGAGACTGCTGCTATGTCAGGGAGACAGGGAGATTTCTGCTATGTCAGGGAGACAGGGAGATTGCTGCTATGACATGGAGATTGCTGCTATGACATGGAGATTGCTGCTATGTCAGGGAGTCTCCCTGGCAATGAGGGAGAGTTGGCAAGCATGATGTCTTCTGTAGTACTCATACATCAGCTGCGGTGGGGGAATGGGGTGACACTGGCTGCTTTGAGGGCAGAATTTATACTAGTCTCCTGCATAAACATTGTAAAACATAGGGCCTGATTCAGCAAGGATCACTACAATGATGATTTATTTGCAAAGTGATTACAGGGAGGGACCATTTCGGGGAGGTAATGGGAAGTGGCGGCAAAAATGCAAGTGTGTCCGACCATTTATAGGTAATTGGTATGAATGTCCGGTGGATGGGATGCTGACAACTCGATCTGCAAAATGATGACAGGGGCCGGTAAGTACACTAACCCTACCCATCTTTCCCCCTAACCCCATGGTGCCTACCTCCCCTCGGTGGTACCCAACCATAACCTCCAATTCTCGAACCCTAAACCTAACCCTCCCAGGGTGGTGCCTAACCCCCCTCCCCACACCCACACCCTAATGCTAACCCTCCCTGGCCGGTACCTAACTCACCCCAGGAGGTCCTTAAACCTACCCACCCCCCATCCCCGGGCTAACGATAACCCGCATACTTATCTTCGGAATGCCGATGTCATTATCTTGATTTCTTCCAGATATCGGTGTTGGCATTCTGATGGGCGTCAGGATTCCCTCGTCGGCATATCGACATCCGGTATCCTGTCCGCTGGCATCCTGACTGCATCCCATTATTGAAAGATCTGTGAGCGATGCTGCATCTTTGTGCTTAGCCGCTTGGCTTAGCAAAGTTCCTGGTGGGCATCTCAATACAAATGTTACGGTCTCCTAGGACTCACCGTATAAGACCCCTAAAGTCACTCGGATAAGGTCTTCTGCCAATAACAGCTACCTGCTGTTCCCTTAGAACTGGAAATGTTCACCGGTACTTAGGTGGCTGCTTGGACTTAAACATGAGATAGTAGAGGCTTACACGGCTCTGCTAGGGCCACAAGATGTTATGCGACTGTTGAACACAGGAGCGGTGGAGAATACAAAACTGACTAGACAGGGTGCGGCTAGGTGAGCTGAGGTACGGCTTTGGTAGCTAGAGGTGCGGCTGGAGAGCCGAGGCATGGTTTTGGGAAGCCAGTAGATGTTCCAGCAAAGATGTGGCCTAGAGGGCCAAAAGTGCGGCTTTGGTAGCCGAGGTACGGTTTGGAGAGCAGAGGTGCGGCTTTGGGAAGGCGATAGATGTTCCGGTAATGATGCGGCCTTGAGGGCTGAGTTGTGGCTTGGAGAGAAGATGTGCGGCTTTGGGAAGCCGATAGATGTTCCCTGTAATGATGCGGCCTTGAGGGCAGAGGTGCAGGTTTGAGAGCCGGGGTACGGCTTTGGGACCAGAAAACAGACAGATTTTGCACTATGGACTCTGCTCAGGCCCTAGTAAATCAGGTTTAGTCCCTGAGCCAATTGGTGAGCGATTTAAATCAACATGTTCATGTGGAGGAAGAATCTGTTCAGGTCTCTCTAGCTGTTATTACAGCCAGAAGGCAGTCCCCCATGAGCCTTCCAGATTAGTTCACTGGTGACAGAGCATCACATTTTCAACTTCAAGCAAAGTGGTCTCTTTTATTTTCCTGCATGAGACCTATTTCATCCGGCTCAGAGTCACAACGTGTGGGCCTGGTAAGGTCTCTCCTTTGGTCTAAATCCTGACCCTGCAGTGTTCTGAACTTTGGATGCTTTTTTTTGCAGCCCAAGGGGTTTTATATGATGTACCGGATTGGATATCGTGAGTAGAAGATGGTCTGCGCAATTTGAGGCAAGGCTGAAATTCTGGTGGGTAAGGCTAAGGTAATGGTAATGGTAAGGGTTATGCGTGGTGGCTACAGACACTCAGTGGAATGATTCAGCTTTCCAGAGTCAATTCCAGGGTGGACTCAATGAAAGACTAAAAGATGCCTTAGTCCAGTATCCTGCTCCAAGCACTCTGGGCAACTTGATGACCTTGCCATTCATCTAGATTAGCAACTACAAGAACAAGCCCTGAAGAGCAAACAGACCTGGTAATTAAAAGGATTTATATTCCTTCAAGGAGGCTTCCTTTACTAATGAGTAGTACCCATGCAAATAGATTGGTCAACCTTTTCACCCTGGCAACACTTTTTGGGGAGGTCAAAGACACAGATCTTTCTCACTCTGACTCCCCATCTGGAGAAGAGAAGCCCCCTTCCAAGTTGAATATACCTGCACTTGTGAGAGCTGTAAAATCTATCCTTCAAATAGAAGAGGCAGAACCCACTCCTAAGGCACAAGAGCCACTATTTAAGCGACCGAAGGTAGTTTTGCCAGAGTTTCCTCACTCTGATCAGCTATCTGATCATATGAGTGAGGCATGGAATATGTCAAGTAAAAGATTGCAGCAGCCTAAATGTTTAAGTTCCTTTTACCCTCTTCCAGCTACTGATTGCACTAAATGGGAAGTTCCCCCTCCAGTGGATTCCCACGAGACACACCTAGTTAAGAACTCTACCTTACCTATGCACACTGCAACCTTCTTAAAGAAGATTACAGATAGAAGGATTGAAGCTTGTCTGAAATGTATATACTCTCCTACATGAGCTATTACTCTTCCTGCTAGGGCTACGGCCTGGGTGGCAAAAGCCATTGAGAGTTTGGCAGAGGCCCTAGAAGATACATTTCCCTCTGATACTTCAAGGGAACAGTTGTCCTACATATCTCACATCAGAGATGCAGCCACCTATTTAGGTGAAGCAGCTCTGGATACTGGTCTCCTAGCTTTCAAGACATCTGCTACTTCCATGGTAGCCCGCCATATTGTTTGGCATTGCTCATGGAAGGCAGATTCGGACTCTAAAAAGGCATTGGAGTCCATGCCTTAATCTGGGGAAATCCTGTTTGGGCCAGAATTGGACAAAATTGTGACTACCTTGGCAGCTTCCAAGATGGCATTCTTGCCCTCTGCAGATAATGAAAAGCCTCAGATGTCATCCTTTCATCCTCAAAGAAAAGCTAAAGGCTTTCCAAGGCATCAGGCATCCACTAAGGCCTCCAAGCCAAGGACCAAGCAGACCTGGGCTACTAGATGTCCACCTATCAAACCTGAGGACAAGCCTTCAGCCTGATGGGGCAAGCCTCTCCCTGGGGGCTCCCAGGTCGACTTCTTTAATTCACCCAGTTCTGGCATCAGACCACATCAGATGCCTGGGTAAGAGAAGTGGTCTCCCACTGATATGCCCTCTCATTTCTGAGGCAACCCCTCAAGTTCTTTTGCACAGGACCTCTATCAGACACAAGCAAGGCCCTGCTGCTCCAAAAGGCCATTCAGTCCTTACTGCTCTCAAGAGTAATAATTCTCCTCACAGCAAGGGAAGGGCTATTATTCTCCTGTTTTCTTAGTTCAGAAGCCCAACGGGTCTCATCAGCCTATCCTCAATCTCAAGTCTCTGAGCAAGTTTTATCAGGGTGCCCAGGTTTTGTATGGAAACCATCCACTCTATTGTCCTGGCTATGGAGTCTGGGGACTTTATGGTGTCTCTGGACATTCAGGACGCTTACCTACATATACCTATAGTGCCTTCTCATCAACAATATCTCTGGTCTGATCATGGCAGTTATGGAGGCCTATCTTCGTCATCAAGGGATCATACTGCTCCAATGCTTAGACGATCTCTTGCTGTTGGCCAGCTCCCCAGAAATTCTCCACCATCTACAGGTAACCATTGCCTTTCTACAAATGCACGTTTGGCTGATCAACTGGAAAAAGTCGTCCTTGACACCTTCTCAAAGAATGGTACATCTTGGAGCCCTCCTGGACTCTCAGGTTCAGAGAATCTTCCTAACAGCAGACAAAATCTTGGTATTACAGCAGCAGGTGCGCAGACAACTACACAGTCGCTGATTGTCAATTCACTTTGAAATGCAGACCCTGGGATCCATGGTGTCCACCTTCAACATGGTGGAGTTCGCTGAGTTTCACTAAAGGCCCCTACAACACCTGCTCCTCTCCAGGTGGAATGGGCTGCCCCATCTGCTCAGATCCCAGACGATGGACCTTTTGCCAGAGGTTCGCCTGTCCCTAGCCTGGTGGCTACAGACATCCCACTTAAACAATGGGCATCCCTTTTGGATCCTGGACTGGGCACTCTTCACCATGGATGCAAGACCTGTGGGTGGAGCACAGTGGCCAGCCAGCACTCCTTCCAAGGCCACTGGACTCCAGCCGAGGCGATCTTGCCTATCAATGTCCTGGAACTCCGAGCCATCTACAGAGCTCTGGCTCAGGATATTCCTCAGGGCAGACCAGTACAAGTACAGTCCGACAGCGCCATGACAGTGGCCTACCTCAATTACCAAAGAGGCACTTGTCGGGCAGCAATGACAGAAGTGTCCCACATTCTCACATGGGCTCCCAGCCATCTCTGCAGTGTTCATCCCAGGGATTCTCAATTGGGAAGCAGATTTTGTCAGCTGTCATGACGTGCAAGCAGGAGAGTGGTCTCTACATCCAGAAGACTTTCAGCTCCTGGTGGACAAATTGGGTCTACCAGATGTGGACCTCATTACCTCACGACACAGCCACAAACTTGCAGTATATGGGAGCCAGGAAAAGGGACCCCAATTCAGTCTTCTTGGACACATTATCTGTGAGGTGGACCTTCCATTTGGTGTACCTCTTCCCTCCAGTCTCCCTTCTTCCTCGAGTTCTTCAGAAGTTCAAACAGGAAGGGGGCATAGACCTGTTGGTAGCTCCAGCATGGCCCTGATGCCATTGGTACTCCGATCTTCAAAGTCTCTCCATAGACGTTCCTCCTCAACTTCCTCTATGACCAGACCTGTTGTCTCAGGGTCCCTGTCTATACAGGCCCACCTGTCTTTAATGGCTTGGCTCTTGAGACATTCCTCCTAAGGTCTAAAGGATTTTCTAGCTCTGTGGTCCAGACCATTCTCAGAGCATGTAAACCGGCCTCTGCCATGATTTATCAAGGGGTATGGCATACATATTTCCAGTGGTGTGCTCCTAGAATTTATGACCATCAAGTTTTGAAGGTTTCTAGAATACTTGCCTTTCTTCAGGCTGGATTGTATCTTGGACTCCACAGCATCTCTGAAAGTGCAGTTCTCTGCTCTGTCCATCTGCTTCCAGCACAGAATTGCTCCTCTACAGGATGTTCACACCTTCCTACAAGGTGTTCTATGTATACAACCCCCCTTTGTCCATCCTGTGGCTCCGTGGGATTTGCCAGTGGTTCTCCACGCACTTCAGGAACCTCCATTCAAACCCCTGGAATCAGTAGATGCCAAGTGGCTCACTACAAAGACTCCGTAGGGTATCGGATTTAGGGGCGCTTTCATGTTGCTCCCCCTTTTTAATCTTTCATCAGGACAGGGCTGTTCTTAGAACGTGCCCTGGCTTAATTCCCAAGGTGATTTCTCCTTTCCACTTAAATGTGGAAATTGTGGTTCTGGCATTTCAATCTCCAGGCCTCTCGGCAGGTGAGGCTTCATTGGATGTGGTCCATGCTCTGAAGATCTATGTGGACTGTACTGGTTCCATCAGGAAATCGCACTTCCTCTTCATCCTATATGGATTCCATAAGAAGGGATGGGTAGCTAACAAACAGACTCTGGCCAGAAGGCTTCGCATGACTATCTCAAAGCTTATACGCAGACTGTCCTTCCTGTGCTGACTACAGTATCTGCTCATTCTACTCGCTCTGTGGGTCCCTTGTGGGCAGCCCGCCGTGATGCCTCTGCTCAACAGCTATGCAAGGCGGCCACGTGGTCTTGTGTCCATACCTTTCTTAGGTTCTATGCCTTTGATACATTTGCCTTTCAGGATGCTTCCTTTGGGCGCCGGGTTCTCTTCCCAGCTCAGGAGTGCCCCTGTCCTAGAGCAACTGTTTTGGGAAATCCCCATTGTCGCCCTGTGGAGCCCTATGGACCCTGAAGAAGAAAAGGAGAGTTATGGTAAAACTTACCCTTGTTGTGATTCTTCAGTGTACCAGTCTTCCTTCTCTCCTATCCCGCTCCTGCCTTGGGCTTGTTAACAAAACTAAAGTGCCCTCAGGCTGTGGGCGGGATATAGGGGGAAGGACTGGAGCATCCTCAGATTGAAAAGCTTTGCTATTGGTGTCCGGTCCTCCAAGTCCCACATACACCCCAATGTCTCTCTCTGGAACCTGTGGACTTCAAAGAAAGAGAGTTAACAAGGGTTTTACCATAACTCTCCTTTTTTCTAATTGCCTTTTAGCTGTCTGAAAATGTACTAATGCTATTATGTGTCTCCTTTGCTGCTTGTCTCTTTATCTTTGTACAACTAATACTTAATAATAGGAGATTGCATTAAAAAATATATAAAGAACTGGTACTGTATGTATGATACTTATCTAATACAGACCTACACTTACAATTACTGTCATGTATAAGACAGACCTACACCTACTATTACTGTCATGTATAAGGCAGACCTACACCTACTATTACTGTCCTGTATAAGACAGACGTACACCTACTATTACTGTCCTGTATAAGACAGACCTACACCTACTATTACTGTCCTGTATAAGACAGACCTACACCTACTATTACTGTCCTGTATAAGACAGACCTACACCTACTATTACTGTCCTGTATAAGACAGACCTACACCTACTATTACTGTCATGTATAAGGTAGACCTACACCTACTACTACTGTCCTATATAAGACAGACCTACACCTACTATTACTGTCCTGTGTAAGACACACCTACTATTACTGTCCTGTATAAGACAGACCTACACCTACTACTACTGTCCTATATAAGACAGACCTACACCTACTATTACTGTCATGTATAAGACAGACCTACACCTACTACTACTGTCCTATATAAGACAGACCTACACCTACTATTACTGTCCTGTGTAAGACAGACCTACACCTACTATTACTGTCCTGTATAACACAGCCCTACACCTACTATTACTGTCCTGTATAACACAGCCCTACACCTACTATTACTGTCCTGTATAAGACAGACCTACACCTACTATTACTGTCCTGCATAAGACAGACCTACACCTACTATTACTGTCCTGTATAAGACAGACCTACACCTACTATTACTGGCCTATATAAGACAGACCTACACCTACTGTTACTGTCCTGTATAAGGTAGACCTACACCTACTGTTACTGTCCTATATAAGACAGACCTACACCTACTATTACTGTCCTGTGTAAGACAGACCTACACCTACTATTACTGTCCTGTATAAGATAGACCTACACCTACCATTACTGTCCTGTATAAGACAGACGTACACCTACTATTACTGTCATGTATAAGACAGACCTACACCTACTATTACTGTCCTGTATAAGACAGACCTACTATTCCTATCATGTATAAGATAGACCTACACCTACTATTACTGTCCTGTATAAGACAGACCTACACCTACTATTACTGTCCTGTATAAGACAGACCTACACCTACTATTACTGTCCTGTATAAGACAGACCTACACCTACTATTACTGTCCTGTATAAGACAGACCTACACCTATTATTACTGTCCTGTATAAGACAGACCTACACCTACTATTACTGTCCTGTATAAGACAGACCTACACCTACTATTCCTGTCCTGTATAAGACAGACCTACACCTACTATAACTGTCCTGTGTAAGACAGACCTACACCTACTATTACTGTCATGTGTAAGACAGACCTACACCTACTATTACTGTGCTGTGTAAGACAGCCCTACACCTACTATTACTGTCCTGTATAAGACAGACCTACACCTACTATTACTGTCCTGTATAAGACAGACCTACACCTACTATTACTGTCCTGTATAAGACAGACCTACACCTACTATTACTATCCTGTATAAGACAGACCTACACCTACTATTACTGTCCTGTATAAGACAGACCTACACCTACTATTACTGTCCTGTATAAGACAGACCTACACCTACTATTACTGTCTGTATAAGACAGACCTACACCTACTATTCCTGTCATGTATAAGACAGACCTACACCTACTATTACTGTCCTGTGTAAGACAGACCTACACCTACTATTACTGTCCTGTATAAGACAGACCTACACCTACTACTACTGTCCTATATAAGACAGACCTACACCTACTATTACTGTCCTGTATAAGACAGACCTACACCTACTATTACTGTCCTGTATAAGACAGACCTACACCTACTATTACTGTCCTGTGTAAGACAGACCTACACCTACTATTACTGTCCTGTGTAAGACAGACCTACACCTACTATTACTGTCCTGTATAAGACAGGCCTACACCTAATATTACTGTCCTGTATAAGACAGACCTACTATTCCTATCATGTATAAGATAGACCTACACCTACTATTACTGTCCTGTATAAGACAGACCTACACCTACTATTACTGTCCTGTATAAGACAGACCTACACCTACTATTACTGTCCTGTATAAGACAGACCTACACCTACTATTACTGTCCTGTATAAGACAGACCTACACCTACTATTACTGTCCTGTATAAGACAGACCTACACCTACTATTACTGTCCTGTATAAGACAGACCTACACCTACTATTCCTGTCCTGTATAAGACAGACCTACACCTACTATTACTGTCCTGTATAAGACAGACCTACACCTACTATTACTGTCATCTGTAAGACAGACCTACACCTACTATTACTGTGCTGTGTAAGACAGCCCTACACCTACTATTACTGTCATGTATAAGACAGACCTACACCTACTATTACTGTCCTGTATAAGACAGACCTACACCTACTATTACTGTCTTGTATAAGACAGACCTACACCTACTATAACTGTCCTGTGTAAGACAGACCTACACCTACTATTACTGTCATGTGTAAGACAGACCTACACCTACTATTACTGTGCTGTGTAAGACAGCCCTACACCTACTATTACTGTCCTGTATAAGACAGACCTACACCTACTATTACTGTCCTGTATAAGACAGACCTACACCTACTATTACTGTCCTGTATAAGACAGACCTACACCTACTATTACTATCCTGTATAAGACAGACCTACACCTACTATTACTGTCCTGTATAAGACAGACCTACACCTACTATTACTGTCCTGTATAAGACAGACCTACACCTACTATTACTGTCTGTATAAGACAGACCTACACCTACTATTCCTGTCATGTATAAGACAGACCTACACCTACTATTACTGTCCTGTGTAAGACAGACCTACACCTACTATTACTGTCCTGTATAAGACAGACCTACACCTACTACTACTGTCCTATATAAGACAGACCTACACCTACTATTACTGTCCTGTATAAGACAGACCTACACCTACTATTACTGTCCTGTATAAGACAGACCTACACCTACTATTACTGTCCTGTGTAAGACAGACCTACACCTACTATTACTGTCCTGTGTAAGACAGACCTACACCTACTATTACTGTCCTGTATAAGACAGGCCTACACCTAATATTACTGTCCTGTATAAGACAGACCTACTATTCCTATCATGTATAAGATAGACCTACACCTACTATTACTGTCCTGTATAAGACAGACCTACACCTACTATTACTGTCCTGTATAAGACAGACCTACACCTACTATTACTGTCCTGTATAAGACAGACCTACACCTACTATTACTGTCCTGTATAAGACAGACCTACACCTACTATTACTGTCCTGTATAAGACAGACCTACACCTACTATTACTGTCCTGTATAAGACAGACCTACACCTACTATTCCTGTCCTGTATAAGACAGACCTACACCTACTATTACTGTCCTGTATAAGACAGACCTACACCTACTATTACTGTCATCTGTAAGACAGACCTACACCTACTATTACTGTGCTGTGTAAGACAGCCCTACACCTACTATTACTGTCATGTATAAGACAGACCTACACCTACTATTACTGTCCTGTGTAAGACAGACCTACACCTACTATTACTGTCCTGTATAAGACAGACCTACACCTACTATTACTGTCTTGTATAAGACAGACCTACACCTACTATTACTATACTGTATAAGACAGACCTACACCTACTATTACTGTCCTGTATAAGACAGACCTACACCTACTATTACTGTCCTGTATAAGACAGACCTACACCTACTATTACTGTCTGTATAAGACAGACCTACACCTACTATTCCTGTCCTGTATAAGACAGACCTACACCTACTATTACTGTCCTGTATAAGACAGCCCTACACCTACTATTACTGTCATGTGTAAGACAGACCTACACCTACTATTACTGTCAAGTATAAGACAGACCTACACCTACTATTACTGTCAAGTATAAGACAGACCTACACCTACTATTACTGTCATGTATAAGACAGCCCTACACCTACTATTACTGTCCTGTGTAACACAGACCTACACCTACTATTACTGTCCTGTGTAAGACAGCCCTACACCTACTATTACTGTCCTGTATAACACAGACCTACACCTACTATTACTGTCCTGTGTAACACAGACCTACACCTACTATTACTGTCCTGTATAAGACAGACCTACACCTACTATTACTGTCCTGTATAAGACAGACCTACACCTACTATTATTGTCCTGTATAAGACAGCCCTACACCTACTATTAATGTCCTGTATAAGACAGCCCTACACCTACTATTACTGTCCTGTGTAAGACAGACCTACACCTACTATTACTGTCCTGTGTAAGACAGACCTACACCTACTATTACTGTCCTGTATAAGACAGACCTACACCTACTATTAATGTCCTGTATAAGACAGCCCTACACCTACTATTACTGTCCTGTGTAAGACAGACCTACACCTACTATTACTGTCCAGTGTAAGACAGACCTACACCTACTATTACTGTCCTGTGTAAGACAGACCTACACCTACTATTACTGTCCTGTGTAAGACAGACCTACACCTACTATTACTGTCCTGTGTAAGACAGACCTACACCTACTATTACTGTCCTGTGTAAGACAGACCTACACCTACTATTACTGTCCTGTATAAGACAGACCTACACCTACTATTACTGTCCTGTGTAAGACAGACCTACACCTACTATTACTGTCCTGTGTAAGACAGACCTACACCTACTATTACTGTCCTGTGTAAGACAGACCTACACCTACTGTTACTGTCCTGTGTAAGGTAGACCTACACCTACTGTTACTGTCCTGTGTAAGACAGCCCTACACCTACTATTACTGTCCTGTGTAAGACAGACCTACACCTACTATTACTGTCCTGTATAAGACAGCCCTACACCTACTATTACTGTCCTGTATAAGACAGCCCTACACCTACTATTACTGTCCTGTATAAGACAGCCCTACACCTACTATTACTGTCCTGTATAAGACAGCCCTACACCTACTATTACTGTCCTGTATAAGACAGCCCTACACCTACTATTACTGTCCTGTATAAGACAGAACTACACCTACTATTACTGTCCTGTATAAGACAGCCCTACACCTACTATTACTGTGCTGTATAAGACTGACCTACACCTACTATTACTGTCCTGTATAAGACAGACCTACACCTACTATTACTGTCCTGTATAAGACAGACCTACAACTACTATTACTGTGCTGTATAAGACTGACCTACACCTACTATTACTGTCCTGTATAAGACAGACCTACACCTACTATTACTGTCCTGTATAAGACAGACCTACACCTACTATTACTGTCCTGTGTAAGACAGACCTACACCTACTATTACTGTCCTGTGTAAGACAGACCTACACCTACTATTACTGTCCTGTGTAAGACAGACCTACACCTACTATTACTGTCCTGTATAAGACAGACCTACACCTACTATTACTGTCCTGTATAAGATAGACCTACACCTACTATTACTGTCCTGTGTAAGACAGCCCTACACCTACTATTACTGTCAAGTGTAAGACAGACCTACACCTACTATTACTGTCCTGTATAAGACAGCCCTACACCTACTATTACTGTCCTGTATAAGACAGCCCTACACCTACTATTACTGTCCTGTATAAGACAGACCTACACCTACTGTTACTGTACTGTATAAGACAGACCTACACCTACTATTACTGTCCTGTATAAGACAGACCTACACCTACTGTTACTGTCCTGTATAACACAGACTTACACCTACTATTACTGTCCTGTGTAAGACAGACCTACACCTACTGTTACTGTCCTGTATAACACAGCCCTACACCTACTGTTACTGTCCTGTATAAGACAGCCCTACACCTACTATTACTGTCCTGTATAAGACAGACCTACACCTACTATTACTGTCCTGTATAAGACAGCCCTACACCTACTATTACTGTCCTGTATAAGACAGCCCTACACCTACTATTACTGTCCTGTGTAAGACAGCCCTACACCTACTATTACTGTCATGTGTAACACAGACCTACACCTACTATTACTGTCCTGTATAAGACAGCCCTACACCTACTGTTACTGTCCTGTATAACACAGACCTACACCTACTGTTACTGTCCTGTGTAAGACAGCCCTACACCTACTATTACTGTCCTGTGTAAGACAGACCTACACCTACTATTACTGTCCTGTGTAAGACAGCCCTACACCTACTATTACTGTCCTGTGTAAGACAGACCTACACCTACTATTACTGTCCTGTGTAAGACAGACCTACACCTACTATTACTGTCCTGTATAAGACAGATCTACACCTACTATTACTGTCCTGTATAAGACAGACCTACAGCTACTATTACTGTCCTGTATAAGACAGACCTACAGCTACTATTACTGTCCTGTATAAGACAGACCTACACCTACTATTACTGTCCTGTATAAGACAGACCTACACCTACTATTACTGTCCTGTATAAGACAGACCTACACCTACTATTACTGTCCTGTATAAGACAGACCTACACCTACTGCTACTGTCCTGTATAACACAGACCTACACCTACTATTACTGTCCTGTATAAGACAGACCTACACCTACTATTACTGTCCTGTATAAGACAGACCTACACCTACTATTACTGTCCTGTATAAGACAGCCCTACACCTACTATTACTGTCCTGTATAAGACAGACCTACACCTACTATTACTGTCCTGTATAAGACAGCCCTACACCTACTATTACTGTCAAGTATAAGACAGACCTACACCTACTATTACTGTCCTGTATAAGACAGCCCTACACCTACTATTACTGTCCTGTGTAACACAGACCTACACCTACTATTACTGTCCTGTGTAAGACAGCCCTACACCTACTATTACTGTCCTGTGTAAGACAGCCCTACACCTACTATTACTGTCCTGTATAACACAGACCTACACCTACTATTACTGTCCTGTGTAACACAGACCTACACCTACTATTACTGTCCTGTATAAGACAGACCTACACCTACTATTACTGTCCTGTATAAGACAGACCTACACCTACTATTATTGTCCTGTATAAGACAGCCCTACACCTACTATTAATGTCCTGTATAAGACAGCCCTACACCTACTATTACTGTCCTGTGTAACACAGCCCTACATCTACTATTACTGTCAAGTATAAGACAGACCTACACCTACTATTACTGTCCTGTATAAGACAGACCTACACCTACTATTACTGTCCTGTATAAGACAGACCTACACCTACTATTACTGTCCTGTATAAGACAGACCTACACCTACTATTACTGTCCTGTATAAGACAGACCTACACCTACTATTACTGTCCTGTATAAGACAGACCTACACCTACTATTACTGTCCTGTATAAGACAGACCTACACCTACAGTTACTGTCCTGTATAAGACAGACCTACACCTACTATTACTGTCCTGTATAAGACAGACCTACACCTACTGTTACTGTCCTGTATAAGACAGCCCTACACCTACTGTTACTGTCCTGTATAAGACAGACCTACACCTACTGTTACTGTCCTGTATAAGACAGACCTACACCTACTATTACTGTCCTGTATAAGACAGACCTACACCTACTATTACTGTCCTGTATAAGACAGACCTACACCTACTGTTACTGTCCTGTATAAGGTAGACCTACACCTACTGTTACTGTCCTGTATAAGACAGCCCTACACCTACTGTTACTGTCCTGTATAAGACAGACCTACACCTACTGTTACTGTCCTGTATAAGACAGCCCTACACCTACTGTTACTGTCCTGTATAAGACAGCCCTACACCTACTGTTACTGTCCTGTGTAAGACAGCCCTACACCTACTATTACTGTCCTGTGTAAGACAGCCCTACACCTACTATTACTGTCCTGTGTAAGACAGACCTACACCTACTATTACTGTCCTGTGTAAGACAGACCTACACCTACTATTACTGTCCTGTGTAAGACAGACCTACACCTACTATTACTGTCCTGTGTAAGACAGACCTACACCTACTATTACTGTCCTGTGTAAGACAGACCTACACCTACTATTACTGTCCTGTGTAAGACAGACCTACACCTACTATTACTGTCCTGTATAAGACTGACCTACACCTACTATTACTGTCCTGTATAAGACAGACCTACACCTACTATTACTGTCCTGTGTAAGACAGACCTACACCTACTGTTACTGTCCTGTGTAAGGTAGACCTACACCTACTGTTACTGTCCTGTGTAAGACAGCCCTACACCTACTGTTACTGTCCTGTATAAGACAGACCTACACCTACTATTACTGTCCTGTATAAGACAGCCCTACACCTACTATTACTGTCCTGTATAAGACAGCCCTACACCTACTATTACTGTCCTGTATAAGACAAACCTACACCTACTATTACTGTCCTGTATAAGACAGCCCTACACCTACTATTACTGTCCTGTATAAGACAGCCCTACACCTACTATTACTGTCCTGTATAAGACAGCCCTACACCTACTATTACTGTCCTGTATAAGACAGCCCTACACCTACTATTACTGTGCTGTATAAGACTGACCTACACCTACTATTACTGTCCTGTATAAGACAGACCTACACCTACTATTACTGTCCTGTATAAGACAGACCTACACCTACTATTACTGTCCTGTGTAAGACAGACCTACACCTACTATTACTGTCCTGTGTAAGACAGACCTACACCTACTATTACTGTCCTGTATAAGACAGACCTACACCTACTATTACTGTCCTGTATAAGACAGACCTACACCTACTATTACTGTCCTGTATAAGATAGACCTACACCTACTATTACTGTCCTGTGTAAGACAGCCCTACACCTACTATTACTGTCAAGTGTAAGACAGACCTACACCTACTATTACTGTCCTGTATAAGACAGCCCTACACCTACTATTACTGTCCTGTATAAGACAGCCCTACACCTACTATTACTGTCCTGTATAAGACAGACCTACATCTACTATTACTGTCCTGTGTAAGACAGACCTACACCTACTATTACTGTCCTGTGTAAGACAGACCTACACCTACTATTACTGTCCTGTGTAAGACAGACCTACACCTACTATTACTGTCCTGTATAAGACAGACCTACACCTACTATTACTGTCCTGTATAAGACAGACCTACACCTACTATTACTGTCCTGTATAAGACAGACCTACACCTACTATTACTGTCCTGTATAAGACACACCTACACCTACTATTACTGTCCTGTATAAGACACACCTACACCTACTATTACTGTCCTGTATAAGACAGACCTACACCTACTATTACTGTCCTGTATAAGACAGACCTACACCTACTATTACTGTCCTGTATAAGACAGACCTACACCTACTATTACTGTCCTGTATAAGACACACCTACACCTACTATTACTGTCCTGTGTAAGACAGACCTACACCTACTATTACTGTCCTGTGTAAGACAGACCTACACCTACTATTACTGTCCTGTGTAAGACAGACCTACACCTACTATTACTGTCCTGTGTAACACAGACCTACACCTACTATTACTGTCCTGTATAAGACAGCCTACACCTACTATTACTGTCCTGTATAAGACAGCCCTACACCTACTATTACTGTCCTGTATAAGACAGACCTACACCTACTATTACTGTCCTGTATAAGACAGACCTACACCTACTATTACTGTCCTGTATAAGACAGACCTACACCTACTATTACTGTCCTGTGTAAGACAGCCCTAAACCTACTATTACTGTCCTGTGTAAGACAGCCCTACACCTACTATTACTGTCCTGTGTAAGACAGACCTACACCTACTATAACTGTCCTGTGTAAGACACACCTACACCTACTATTACTGTCCTGTGTAAGACACACCTACACCTACTATTACTGTCCTGTGTAAGACAGACCTACACCTACTGTTACTGTCCTGTGTAACACAGACCTACACCTACTGTTACTGTCCTGTATAAGACAGACCTACACCTACTATTACTGTCCTGTATAAGACAGCCCTACACCTACTATTACTGTCCTGTATAACACAGACCTACACCTACTATTACTGTCCTGTATAAGACAGACCTACACCTACTATTACTGTCCTGTATAAGACAGACCTACACCTACTATTACTGTCCTGTATAAGACAGCCCTACACCTACTATTACTGTCCTGTATAAGACAGCCCTACACCTACTATTACTGTCCTGTATAACACAGACCTACACCTACTATTACTGTCCTGTATAAGACAGACCTACACCTACTGTTACTGTCCTGTATAAGACAGACCAACACCTACTGTTACTGTCCTGTGTAAGACAGACCTACACCTGCTGTTACTGTCCTGTGTAAGACAGGCCTACACCTACTATTACTGTCCTGTATAAGACAGCCCTACACCTACTATTACTGTCCTGTATAACACAGACCTACACCTACTATTACTGTCCTGTATAAGACAGCCCTACACCTACTATTACTGTCCTGTATAAGACAGACCTACACCTACTGTTACTGTCCTGTATAAGACAGACCTACACCTACTATTACTGTCCTGTATAAGACAGACCTACACCTACTGTTACTGTCCTGTATAACACAGACCTTCACCTACTGTTACTGTCCTGTATAAGGCAGCCCTACACCTACTATTACTGTCCTGTATAAGACAGACCTACACCTACTACTACTGTCCTGTATAAGACAGACCTACACCTACTATTACTGTGCTGTATAAGACAGCCCTACACCTACTATTACTGTCCTGTATAAGACAGACCTACACCTACTATTACTGTCCTGTATAAGACAGACCTACACCTACTATTACTGTCCTGTATAAGACAGACCTACACCTACTATTACTGTCCTGTGTAAGACAGACCTACACCTACTATTACTGTCCTGTGTAAGACAGACCTACACCTACTATTACTGTCCTGTGTAAGACAGACCTACACCTACTATTACTGTCCTGTATAAGACAGACCTACACCTACTATTACTGTCCTGTATAAGACAGACCTACACCTACTATTACTGTCCTGTATAAGACAGACCTACACCTACTATTACTGTCCTGTATAAGACAGACCTACACCTACTATTACTGTCCTGTATAAGACAGACCTACACCTACTATTACTGTCCTGTATAAGACAGACCTACACCTACTATTACTGTCCTGTATAAGACAGACCTACACCTACTATTACTGTCCTGTATAAGACAGACCTACACCTACTATTACTGTCCTGTATAACACAGACCTACACCTACTATTACTGTCCTGTATAAGACAGACCTACACCTACTATTACTGTCCTGTATAACACAGACCTACACCTACTATTACTGTCCTGTATAAGACAGCCCTACACCTACTATTACTGTCCTGTATAAGATAGACCTACACCTACTATTACTGTCCTGTATAAGACAGCCCTACACCTACTATTACTGTCCTGTATAAGATAGACCTACACCTACTATTACTGTGCTGTATAAGACAGCCCTACACCTACTATTACTGTCCTGTATAAGACAGACCTACACCTACTATTACTGTCCTGTATAAGACAGCCCTACACCTACTATTACTGTCCTGTGTAACACAGACCTACACCTACTATTACTGTCCTGTGTAAGACAGCCCTACACCTACTATTACTGTCCTGTATAACACAGACCTACACCTACTATTACTGTCCTGTATAAGACAGACCTACACCTACTATTACTGTCCTGTATAAGACAGCCCTACACCTACTATTACTGTCCTGTGTAAGACAGCCCTACACCTACTATTAATGTCCTGTGTAAGACAGACCTACACCTACTATTACTGTCCTGTGTAAGACAGCCCTACACCTACTATTACTGTCCTGTGTAAGACAGCCCTACACCTACTATTACTGTCCTGTGTAAGACAGACCTACACCTACTATTACTGTCCTGTGTAAGACAGACCTACACCTACTATTACTGTCCTGTGTAAGACAGACCTACACCTACTATTACTGTCCTGTGTAAGACAGACCTACACCTACTATTACTGTCCTGTGTAAGACAGACCTACACCTACTATTACTGTCCTGTATAAGACAGACCTACACCTACTATTACTGTCCTGTATAAGACTGACCTACACCTACTATTACTGTCCTGTATAAGACAGACCTACACCTACTATTACTGTCCTGTGTAAGACAGACCTACACCTACTATTACTGTCCTGTGTAAGACAGACCTACACCTACTGTTACTGTCCTGTGTAAGGTAGACCTACACCTACTGTTACTGTCCTGTGTAAGACAGCCCTACACCTACTGTTACTGTCCTGTATAAGACAGACCTACACCTACTGTTACTGTCCTGTATAAGACAGCCCTACACCTACTATTACTGTCCTGTATAAGACAGCCCTACACCTACTATTACTGTCCTGTATAAGACAGCCCTACACCTACTATTACTGTCCTGTATAAGACAGCCCTACACCTACTATTACTGTCCTGTATAAGACAGCCCTACACCTACTATTACTGTCCTGTATAAGACAGACCTACACCTACTATTACTGTCCTGTATAAGACAGCCCTACACCTACTATTACTGTCCTGTATAAGACAGCCCTACACCTACTATTACTGTGCTGTATAAGACTGACCTACACCTACTATTACTGTCCTCTATAAGACAGACCTACACCTACTATTACTGTCCTGTATAAGACAGACCTACAACTACTATTACTGTGCTGTATAAGACTGACCTACACCTACTATTACTGTCCTGTATAAGACAGACCTACACCTACTATTACTGTCCTGTATAAGACAGACCTACACCTACTATTACTGTCCTGTGTAAGACAGACCTACACCTACTATTACTGTCCTGTGTAAGACAGACCTACACCTACTATTACTGTCCTGTATAAGACAGACCTACACCTACTATTACTGTCCTGTATAAGACAGACCTACACCTACTATTACTGTCCTGTATAAGATAGACCTACACCTACTATTACTGTCCTGTGTAAGACAGCCCTACACCTACTATTACTGTCAAGTGTAAGACAGACCTACACCTACTATTACTGTCCTGTATAAGACAGCCCTACACCTACTATTACTGTCCTGTATAAGACAGCCCTACACCTACTATTACTGTCCTGTATAAGACAGACCTACACCTACTGTTACTGTCCTGTATAAGACAGACCTACACCTACTGTTACTGTCCTGTATAACACAGACTTACACCTACTATTACTGTCCTGTGTAAGACAGCCCTACACCTACTGTTACTGTCCTGTATAACACAGCCCTACACCTACTATTACTGTCCTGTATAAGACAGCCCTACACCTACTATTACTGTCCTGTATAAGACAGACCTACACCTACTATTACTGTCCTGTATAAGACAGCCCTACACCTACTATTACTGTCCTGTATAAGACAGACCTACACCTACTATTACTGTCCTGTGTAAGACAGACCTACACCTACTATTACTGTCCTGTGTAAGACAGCCCTACACCTACTATTACTGTCCTGTGTATGACAGACCTACACCTACTATTACTGTCCTGTGTAAGACTGACCTACACCTACTATTACTGTCCTGTGTAAGACAGACCTACACCTACTATTACTGTCCTGTATAAGACAGACCTACACCTACTATTACTGTCCTGTATAAGACAGACCTACACCTACTATTACTGTCCTGTATAAGACAGACCTACACCTACTATTACTGTCCTGTATAAGACACACCTACACCTACTATTACTGTCCTGTATAAGACAGACCTACACCTACTATTACTGTCCTGTATAAGACAGACCTACACCTACTATTACTGTCCTGTATAAGACAGACCTACACCTACTATTACTGTCCTGTATAAGACACACCTACACCTACTATTACTGTCCTGTGTAAGACAGACCTACACCTACTATTACTGTCCTGTGTAAGACAGACCTACACCTACTATTACTGTCCTGTGTAAGACAGACCTACACCTACTATTACTGTCCTGTGTAACACAGACCTACACCTACTATTACTGTCCTGTATAAGACAGCCTACACCTACTATTACTGTCCTGTATAAGACAGCCCTACACCTACTATTACTGTCCTGTATAAGACAGACCTACACCTACTATTACTGTCCTGTATAAGACAGACCTACACCTACTATTACTGTCCTGTGTAAGACAGCCCTAAACCTACTATTACTGTCCTGTGTAAGACAGCCCTACACCTACTATTACTGTCCTGTGTAAGACAGACCTACACCTACTATAACTGTCCTGTGTAAGACACACCTACACCTACTATTACTGTCCTGTGTAAGACACACCTACACCTACTATTACTGTCCTGTGTAAGACAGACCTACACCTACTGTTACTGTCCTGTGTAACACAGACCTACACCTACTGTTACTGTCCTGTATAAGACAGACCTACACCTACTATTACTGTCCTGTATAAGACAGCCCTACACCTACTATTACTGTCCTGTATAAGACAGACCTACACCTACTATTACTGTCCTGTATAAGACAGACCTACACCTACTATTACTGTCCTGTATAAGACAGACCTACACCTACTATTACTGTCCTGTATAAGACAGACCTACACCTACTATTACTGTCCTGTATAAGACAGACCTACACCTACTGTTACTGTCCTGTATAAGACAGACCTACACCTACTGTTACTGTCCTGTGTAAGACAGACCTACACCTGCTGTTACTGTCCTGTGTAAGACAGGCCTACACCTACTATTACTGTCCTGTATAAGACAGCCCTACACCTACTATTACTGTCCTGTATAACACAGACCTACACCTACTATTACTGTCCTGTATAAGACAGCCCTACACCTACTATTACTGTCCTGTATAAGACAGACCTACACCTACTGTTACTGTCCTGTATAAGACAGACCTACACCTACTATTACTGTCCTGTATAAGACAGACCTACACCTACTGTTACTGTCCTGTATAACACAGACCTTCACCTACTGTTACTGTCCTGTATAAGGCAGCCCTACACCTACTATTACTGTCCTGTATAAGACAGACCTACACCTACTACTACTGTCCTGTATGAGACAGACCTACACCTACTATTACTGTGCTGTATAAGACAGCCCTACACCTACTATTACTGTCCTGTATAAGACAGACCTACACCTACTATTACTGTCCTGTATAAGACTGACCTACACCTACTATTACTGTCCTGTATAAGACAGACCTACACCTACTATTACTGTCCTGTGTAAGACAGACCTACACCTACTGTTACTGTCCTGTGTAAGGTAGACCTACACCTACTGTTACTGTCCTGTGTAAGACAGCCCTACACCTACTGTTACTGTCCTGTATAAGACAGACCTACACCTACTATTACTGTCCTGTATAAGACAGCCCTACACCTACTATTACTGTCCTGTATAAGACAGCCCTACACCTACTATTACTGTCCTGTATAAGACAAACCTACACCTACTATTACTGTCCTGTATAAGACAGCCCTACACCTACTATTACTGTCCTGTATAAGACAGCCCTACACCTACTATTACTGTCCTGTATAAGACAGCCCTACACCTACTATTACTGTCCTGTATAAGACAGCCCTACACCTACTATTACTGTGCTGTATAAGACTGACCTACACCTACTATTACTGTCCTGTATAAGACAGACCTACACCTACTATTACTGTCCTGTATAAGACAGACCTACACCTACTATTACTGTCCTGTGTAAGACAGACCTACACCTACTATTACTGTCCTGTGTAAGACAGACCTACACCTACTATTACTGTCCTGTATAAGACAGACCTACACCTACTGTTACTGTCCTGTATAAGACAGACCTACACCTACTATTACTGTCCTGTATAAGATAGACCTACACCTACTATTACTGTCCTGTGTAAGACAGCCCTACACCTACTATTACTGTCAAGTGTAAGACAGACCTACACCTACTATTACTGTCCTGTATAAGACAGCCCTACACCTACTATTACTGTCCTGTATAAGACAGCCCTACACCTACTATTACTGTCCTGTATAAGACAGACCTACACCTACTGTTACTGTCCTGTATAAGACAGACCTACACCTACTGTTACTGTCATGTATAAGACAGACCTACACCTACTGTTACTGTCCTGTATAACACAGACTTACACCTACTGTTACTGTCCTGTGTAAGACAGCCCTACACCTACTGTTACTGTCCTGTATAACACAGCCCTACACCTACTGTTACTGTCCTGTATAAGACAGCCCTACACCTACTATTACTGTCCTGTATAAGACAGACCTACACCTACTATTACTGTCCTGTATAAGACAGCCCTACACCTACTATTACTGTCCTGTATAAGACAAACCTACACCTACTATTACTGTCCTGTGTAAGACAGACCTACACCTACTATTACTGTCCTGTGTAAGACAGCCCTACACCTACTATTACTGTCCTGTGTAAGACAGACCTACACCTACTATTACTGTCCTGTGTAAGACAGACCTACACCTACTATTACTGTCCTGTGTAAGACAGACCTACACCTACTATTACTGTCCTGTGTAAGACAGACCTACACCTACTATTACTGTCCTGTATAAGACAGACCTACACCTACTATTACTGTCCTGTATAAGACAGACCTACACCTACTATTACTGTCCTGTATAAGACACACCTACACCTACTATTACTGTCCTGTATTAGACACACCTACACCTACTATTACTGTCCTGTATAAGACAGACCTACACCTACTATTACTGTCCTGTATAAGACAGACCTACACCTACTATTACTGTCCTGTATAAGACAGACCTACACCTACTATTACTGTCCTGTATAAGACACACCTACACCTACTATTAGTGTCCTGTGTAAGACAGACCTACACCTACTATTACTGTCCTGTGTAAGACAGACCTACACCTACTATTACTGTCCTGTGTAAGACAGACCTACACCTACTATTACTGTCCTGTGTAACACAGACCTACACCTACTATTACTGTCCTGTATAAGACAGCCTACACCTACTATTACTGTCCTGTATAAGACAGCCCTACACCTACTATTACTGTCCTGTATAAGACAGACCTACACCTACTATTACTGTCCTGTATAAGACAGACCTACACCTACTATTACTGTCCTGTATAAGACAGACCTACACCTACTATTACTGTCCTGTGTAAGACAGCCCTAAACCTACTATTACTGTCCTGTGTAAGACAGCCCTACACCTACTATTACTGTCCTGTGTAAGACAGACCTACACCTACTATAACTGTCCTGTGTAAGACACACCTACACCTACTATTACTGTCCTGTGTAAGACACACCTACACCTACTATTACTGTCCTGTGTAAGACAGACCTACACCTACTGTTACTGTCCTGTGTAACACAGACCTACACCTACTGTTACTGTCCTGTATAAGACAGACCTACACCTACTATTACTGTCCTGTATAAGACAGCCCTACACCTACTATTACTGTCCTGTATAACACAGACCTACACCTACTATTACTGTCCTGTATAAGACAGACCTACACCTACTATTACTGTCCTGTATAAGACAGACCTACACCTACTATTACTGTCCTGTATAAGACAGCCCTACACCTACTATTACTGTCCTGTATAAGACAGCCCTACACCTACTATTACTGTCCTGTATAACACAGACCTACACCTACTATTACTGTCCTGTATAAGACAGACCTACACCTACTGTTACTGTCCTGTATAAGACAGACCAACACCTACTGTTACTGTCCTGTGTAAGACAGACCTACACCTGCTGTTACTGTCCTGTGTAAGACAGGCCTACACCTACTATTACTGTCCTGTATAAGACAGCCCTACACCTACTATTACTGTCCTGTATAACACAGACCTACACCTACTATTACTGTCCTGTATAAGACAGCCCTACACCTACTATTACTGTCCTGTATAAGACAGACCTACACCTACTGTTACTGTCCTGTATAAGACAGACCTACACCTACTATTACTGTCCTGTATAAGACAGACCTACACCTACTGTTACTGTCCTGTATAACACAGACCTTCACCTACTGTTACTGTCCTGTATAAGGCAGCCCTACACCTACTATTACTGTCCTGTATAAGACAGACCTACACCTACTACTACTGTCCTGTATAAGACAGACCTACACCTACTATTACTGTGCTGTATAAGACAGCCCTACACCTACTATTACTGTCCTGTATAAGACAGACCTACACCTACTATTACTGTCCTGTATAAGACAGACCTACACCTACTATTACTGTCCTGTATAAGACAGACCTACACCTACTATTACTGTCCTGTGTAAGACAGACCTACACCTACTATTACTGTCCTGTGTAAGACAGACCTACACCTACTATTACTGTCCTGTATAAGACAGACCTACACCTACTATTACTGTCCTGTATAAGACAGACCTACACCTACTATTACTGTCCTGTATAAGACAGACCTACACCTACTATTACTGTCCTGTATAAGACAGACCTACACCTACTATTACTGTCCTGTATAAGACAGACCTACACCTACTATTACTGTCCTGTATAAGACAGACCTACACCTACTATTACTGTCCTGTATAAGACAGACCTACACCTACTATTACTGTCCTGTATAAGACAGACCTACACCTACTATTACTGTCCTGTATAAGACAGACCTACACCTACTATTACTGTCCTGTATAAGACAGACCTACACCTACTATTACTGTCCTGTATAAGACAGACCTACACCTACTATTACTGTCCTGTATAAGACAGACCTACACCTACTATTACTGTCCTGTATAACACAGACCTACACCTACTATTACTGTCCTGTATAAGACAGCCCTACACCTACTATTACTGTCCTGTATAAGATAGACCTACACCTACTATTACTGTCCTGTATAAGACAGCCCTACACCTACTATTACTGTCCTGTATAAGATAGACCTACACCTACTATTACTGTGCTGTATAAGACAGCCCTACACCTACTATTACTGTCCTGTATAAGACAGACCTACACCTACTATTACTGTCCTGTATAAGACAGCCCTACACCTACTATTACTGTCCTGTGTAACACAGACCTACACCTACTATTACTGTCCTGTGTAAGACAGCCCTACACCTACTATTACTGTCCTGTATATCACAGACCTACACCTACTATTACTGTCCTGTATAAGACAGACCTACACCTACTATTACTGTCCTGTATAAGACAGCCCTACACCTACTATTACTGTCCTGTATAAGACAGCCCTACACCTACTATTAATGTCCTGTGTAAGACAGACCTACACCTACTATTACTGTCCTGTGTAAGACAGCCCTACACCTACTATTACTGTCCTGTGTAAGACAGCCCTACACCTACTATTACTGTCCTGTGTAAGACAGACCTACACCTACTATTACTGTCCTGTGTAAGACAGACCTACACCTACTATTACTGTCCTGTGTAAGACAGACCTACACCTACTATTACTGTCCTGTGTAAGACAGACCTACACCTACTATTACTGTCCTGTTTAAGACAGACCTACACCTACTATTACTGTCCTGTATAAGACAGACCTACACCTACTATTACTGTCCTGTATAAGACTGACCTACACCTACTATTACTGTCCTGTATAAGACAGACCTACACCTACTATTACTGTCCTGTGTAAGACAGACCTACACCTACTATTACTGTCCTGTGTAAGACAGACCTACACCTACTGTTACTGTCCTGTGTAAGGTAGACCTACACCTACTGTTACTGTCCTGTGTAAGACAGCCCTACACCTACTGTTACTGTCCTGTATAAGACAGACCTACACCTACTGTTACTGTCCTGTATAAGACAGCCCTACACCTACTATTACTGTCCTGTATAAGACAGCCCTACACCTACTATTACTGTCCTGTATAAGACAGACCTACACCTACTATTACTGTCCTGTATAAGACAGCCCTACACCTACTATTACTGTCCTGTATAAGACAGCCCTACACCTACTATTACTGTCCTGTATAAGACAGCCCTACACCTACTATTACTGTCCTGTATAAGACAGACCTACACCTACTATTACTGTCCTGTATAAGACAGCCCTACACCTACTATTACTGTCCTGTATAAGACAGCCCTACACCTACTATTACTGTGCTGTATAAGACTGACCTACACCTACTATTACTGTCCTCTATAAGACAGACCTACACCTACTATTACTGTCCTGTATAAGACAGACCTACAACTACTATTACTGTGCTGTATAAGACTGACCTACACCTACTATTACTGTCCTGTATAAGACAGACCTACACCTACTATTACTGTCCTGTATAAGACAGACCTACACCTACTATTACTGTCCTGTGTAAGACAGACCTACACCTACTATTACTGTCCTGTGTAAGACAGACCTACACCTACTATTACTGTCCTGTATAAGACAGACCTACACCTACTATTACTGTCCTGTATAAGACAGACCTACACCTACTATTACTGTCCTGTATAAGATAGACCTACACCTACTATTACTGTCCTGTGTAAGACAGCCCTACACCTACTATTACTGTCAAGTGTAAGACAGACCTACACCTACTATTACTGTCCTGTATAAGACAGCCCTACACCTACTATTACTGTCCTGTATAAGACAGCCCTACACCTACTATTACTGTCCTGTATAAGACAGACCTACACCTACTGTTACTGTCCTGTATAAGACAGACCTACACCTACTGTTACTGTCCTGTATAACACAGACTTACACCTACTATTACTGTCCTGTGTAAGACAGCCCTACACCTACTGTTACTGTCCTGTATAACACAGCCCTACACCTACTATTACTGTCCTGTATAAGACAGCCCTACACCTACTATTACTGTCCTGTATAAGACAGACCTACACCTACTATTACTGTCCTGTATAAGACAGCCCTACACCTACTATTACTGTCCTGTATAAGACAGACCTACACCTACTATTACTGTCCTGTGTAAGACAGACCTACACCTACTATTACTGTCATGTGTAAGACAGCCCTACACCTACTATTACTGTCCTGTGTATGACAGACCTACACCTACTATTACTGTCCTGTGTAAGACAGACCTACACCTACTATTACTGTCCTGTGTAAGACAGACCTACACCTACTATTACTGTCCTGTATAAGACAGACCTACACCTACTATTACTGTCCTGTATAAGACAGACCTACACCTACTATTACTGTCCTGTATAAGACAGACCTACACCTACTATTACTGTCCTGTATAAGACACACCTACACCTACTATTACTGTCCTGTATAAGACAGACCTACACCTACTATTACTGTCCTGTATAAGACAGACCTACACCTACTATTACTGTCCTGTATAAGACAGACCTACACCTACTATTACTGTCCTGTATAAGACACACCTACACCTACTATTACTGTCCTGTGTAAGACAGACCTACACCTACTATTACTGTCCTGTGTAAGACAGACCTACACCTACTATTACTGTCCTGTGTAAGACAGACCTACACCTACTATTACTGTCCTGTGTAACACAGACCTACACCTACTATTACTGTCCTGTATAAGACAGCCTACACCTACTATTACTGTCCTGTATAAGACAGCCCTACACCTACTATTACTGTCCTGTATAAGACAGACCTACACCTACTATTACTGTCCTGTATAAGACAGACCTACACCTACTATTACTGTCCTGTGTAAGACAGCCCTAAACCTACTATTACTGTCATGTGTAAGACAGCCCTACACCTACTATTACTGTCCTGTGTAAGACAGACCTACACCTACTATAACTGTCCTGTGTAAGACACACCTACACCTACTATTACTGTCCTGTGTAAGACACACCTACACCTACTATTACTGTCTTGTGTAAGACAGACCTACACCTACTGTTACTGTCCTGTGTAACACAGACCTACACCTACTGTTACTGTCCTGTATAAGACAGACCTACACCTACTATTACTGTCCTGTATAAGACAGCCCTACACCTACTATTACTGTCCTGTATAAGACAGACCTACACCTACTATTACTGTCCTGTATAAGACAGACCTACACCTACTATTACTGTCCTGTATAAGACAGACCTACACCTACTATTACTGTCCTGTATAAGACAGACCTACACCTACTATTACTGTCCTGTATAAGACCGCCCTACACCTACTATTACTGTCATGTATAACACAGACCTACACCTACTATTACTGTCCTGTATAAGACAGACCTACACCTACTGTTACTGTCCTGTATAAGACAGACCTACACCTACTGTTACTGTCCTGTGTAAGACAGACCTACACCTGCTGTTACTGTCCTGTGTAAGACAGGCCTACACCTACTATTACTGTCCTGTATAAGACAGCCCTACACCTACTATTACTGTCCTGTATAACACAGACCTACACCTACTATTACTGTCCTGTATAAGACAGCCCTACACCTACTATTACTGTCCTGTATAAGACAGACCTACACCTACTGTTACTGTCCTGTATAAGACAGACCTACACCTACTATTACTGTCCTGTATAAGACAGACCTACACCTACTGTTACTGTCCTGTATAACACAGACCTTCACCTACTGTTACTGTCCTGTATAAGGCAGCCCTACACCTACTATTACTGTCCTGTATAAGACAGACCTACACCTACTACTACTGTCCTGTATGAGACAGACCTACACCTACTATTACTGTGCTGTATAAGACAGCCCTACACCTACTATTACTGTCCTGTATAAGACAGACCTACACCTACTATTACTGTCCTGTATAAGACAGACCTACACCTACTATTACTGTCCTGTATAAGACAGACCTACACCTACTATTACTGTCCTGTGTAAGACAGACCTACACCTACTATTACTGTCCTGTGTAAGACAGACCTACACCTACTATTACTGTCCTGTATAAGACAGACCTACACCTACTATTACTGTCCTGTATAAGACAGACCTACACCTACTATTACTGTCCTGTATAAGACAGACCTACACCTACTATTACTGTCCTGTATAAGACAGACCTACACCTACTATTACTGTCCTGTATAAGACAGACCTACACCTACTATTACTGTCCTGTATAAGACAGACCTACACCTACTATTACTGTCCTGTATAAGACAGACCTACACCTACTATTACTGTCCTGTATAAGACAGACCTACACCTACTATTACTGTCCTGTATAAGACAGACCTACACCTACTATTACTGTCCTGTATAACACAGACCTACACCTACTATTACTGTCCTGTATAAGACAGCCCTACACCTACTATTACTGTCCTGTATAAGATAGACCTACACCTACTATTACTGTCCTGTATAAGACAGCCCTACACCTACTATTACTGTCCTGTATAAGATAGACCTACACCTACTATTACTGTGCTGTATAAGACAGCCCTACACCTACTATTACTGTCCTGTATAAGACAGACCTACACCTACTATTACTGTCCTGTATAAGACAGCCCTACACCTACTATTACTGTCCTGTGTAACACAGACCTACACCTACTATTACTGTCCTGTGTAAGACAGCCCTACACCTACTATTACTGTCCTGTATATCACAGACCTACACCTACTATTACTGTCCTGTATAAGACAGACCTACACCTACTATTACTGTCCTGTATAAGACAGCCCTACACCTACTATTACTGTCCTGTATAAGACAGCCCTACACCTACTATTAATGTCCTGTGTAAGACAGACCTACACCTACTATTACTGTCCTGTGTAAGACAGCCCTACACCTACTATTACTGTCCTGTGTAAGACAGCCCTACACCTACTATTACTGTCCTGTGTAAGACAGACCTACACCTACTATTACTGTCCTGTGTAAGACAGACCTACACCTACTATTACTGTCCTGTGTAAGACAGACCTACACCTACTATTACTGTCCTGTGTAAGACAGACCTACACCTACTATTACTGTCCTGTTTAAGACAGACCTACACCTACTATTACTGTCCTGTATAAGACAGACCTACACCTACTATTACTGTCCTGTATAAGACTGACCTACACCTACTATTACTGTCCTGTATAAGACAGACCTACACCTACTATTACTGTCCTGTGTAAGACAGACCTACACCTACTATTACTGTCCTGTGTAAGACAGACCTACACCTACTGTTACTGTCCTGTGTAAGGTAGACCTACACCTACTGTTACTGTCCTGTGTAAGACAGCCCTACACCTACTGTTACTGTCCTGTATAAGACAGACCTACACCTACTGTTACTGTCCTGTATAAGACAGCCCTACACCTACTATTACTGTCCTGTATAAGACAGCCCTACACCTACTATTACTGTCCTGTATAAGACAGACCTACACCTACTATTACTGTCCTGTATAAGACAGCCCTACACCTACTATTACTGTCCTGTATAAGACAGCCCTACACCTACTATTACTGTCCTGTATAAGACAGCCCTACACCTACTATTACTGTCCTGTATAAGACAGACCTACACCTACTATTACTGTCCTGTATAAGACAGCCCTACACCTACTATTACTGTCCTGTATAAGACAGCCCTACACCTACTATTACTGTGCTGTATAAGACTGACCTACACCTACTATTACTGTCCTCTATAAGACAGACCTACACCTACTATTACTGTCCTGTATAAGACAGACCTACAACTACTATTACTGTGCTGTATAAGACTGACCTACACCTACTATTACTGTCCTGTATAAGACAGACCTACACCTACTATTACTGTCCTGTATAAGACAGACCTACACCTACTATTACTGTCCTGTGTAAGACAGACCTACACCTACTATTACTGTCCTGTGTAAGACAGACCTACACCTACTATTACTGTCCTGTATAAGACAGACCTACACCTACTATTACTGTCCTGTATAAGACAGACCTACACCTACTATTACTGTCCTGTATAAGATAGACCTACACCTACTATTACTGTCCTGTGTAAGACAGCCCTACACCTACTATTACTGTCAAGTGTAAGACAGACCTACACCTACTATTACTGTCCTGTATAAGACAGCCCTACACCTACTATTACTGTCCTGTATAAGACAGCCCTACACCTACTATTACTGTCCTGTATAAGACAGACCTACACCTACTGTTACTGTCCTGTATAAGACAGACCTACACCTACTGTTACTGTCCTGTATAACACAGACTTACACCTACTATTACTGTCCTGTGTAAGACAGCCCTACACCTACTGTTACTGTCCTGTATAACACAGCCCTACACCTACTATTACTGTCCTGTATAAGACAGCCCTACACCTACTATTACTGTCCTGTATAAGACAGACCTACACCTACTATTACTGTCCTGTATAAGACAGCCCTACACCTACTATTACTGTCCTGTATAAGACAGACCTACACCTACTATTACTGTCCTGTGTAAGACAGACCTACACCTACTATTACTGTCATGTGTAAGACAGCCCTACACCTACTATTACTGTCCTGTGTATGACAGACCTACACCTACTATTACTGTCCTGTGTAAGACAGACCTACACCTACTATTACTGTCCTGTGTAAGACAGACCTACACCTACTATTACTGTCCTGTATAAGACAGACCTACACCTACTATTACTGTCCTGTATAAGACAGACCTACACCTACTATTACTGTCCTGTATAAGACAGACCTACACCTACTATTACTGTCCTGTATAAGACACACCTACACCTACTATTACTGTCCTGTATAAGACAGACCTACACCTACTATTACTGTCCTGTATAAGACAGACCTACACCTACTATTACTGTCCTGTATAAGACAGACCTACACCTACTATTACTGTCCTGTATAAGACACACCTACACCTACTATTACTGTCCTGTGTAAGACAGACCTACACCTACTATTACTGTCCTGTGTAAGACAGACCTACACCTACTATTACTGTCCTGTGTAAGACAGACCTACACCTACTATTACTGTCCTGTGTAACACAGACCTACACCTACTATTACTGTCCTGTATAAGACAGCCTACACCTACTATTACTGTCCTGTATAAGACAGCCCTACACCTACTATTACTGTCCTGTATAAGACAGACCTACACCTACTATTACTGTCCTGTATAAGACAGACCTACACCTACTATTACTGTCCTGTGTAAGACAGCCCTAAACCTACTATTACTGTCATGTGTAAGACAGCCCTACACCTACTATTACTGTCCTGTGTAAGACAGACCTACACCTACTATAACTGTCCTGTGTAAGACACACCTACACCTACTATTACTGTCCTGTGTAAGACACACCTACACCTACTATTACTGTCTTGTGTAAGACAGACCTACACCTACTGTTACTGTCCTGTGTAACACAGACCTACACCTACTGTTACTGTCCTGTATAAGACAGACCTACACCTACTATTACTGTCCTGTATAAGACAGCCCTACACCTACTATTACTGTCCTGTATAAGACAGACCTACACCTACTATTACTGTCCTGTATAAGACAGACCTACACCTACTATTACTGTCCTGTATAAGACAGACCTACACCTACTATTACTGTCCTGTATAAGACAGACCTACACCTACTATTACTGTCCTGTATAAGACCGCCCTACACCTACTATTACTGTCATGTATAACACAGACCTACACCTACTATTACTGTCCTGTATAAGACAGACCTACACCTACTGTTACTGTCCTGTATAAGACAGACCTACACCTACTGTTACTGTCCTGTGTAAGACAGACCTACACCTGCTGTTACTGTCCTGTGTAAGACAGGCCTACACCTACTATTACTGTCCTGTATAAGACAGCCCTACACCTACTATTACTGTCCTGTATAACACAGACCTACACCTACTATTACTGTCCTGTATAAGACAGCCCTACACCTACTATTACTGTCCTGTATAAGACAGACCTACACCTACTGTTACTGTCCTGTATAAGACAGACCTACACCTACTATTACTGTCCTGTATAAGACAGACCTACACCTACTGTTACTGTCCTGTATAACACAGACCTTCACCTACTGTTACTGTCCTGTATAAGGCAGCCCTACACCTACTATTACTGTCCTGTATAAGACAGACCTACACCTACTACTACTGTCCTGTATGAGACAGACCTACACCTACTATTACTGTGCTGTATAAGACAGCCCTACACCTACTATTACTGTCCTGTATAAGACAGACCTACACCTACTATTACTGTCCTGTATAAGACAGACCTACACCTACTATTACTGTCCTGTATAAGACAGACCTACACCTACTATTACTGTCCTGTGTAAGACAGACCTACACCTACTATTACTGTCCTGTGTAAGACAGACCTACACCTACTATTACTGTCCTGTATAAGACAGACCTACACCTACTATTACTGTCCTGTATAAGACAGACCTACACCTACTATTACTGTCCTGTATAAGACAGACCTACACCTACTATTACTGTCCTGTATAAGACAGACCTACACCTACTATTACTGTCCTGTATAAGACAGACCTACACCTACTATTACTGTCCTGTATAAGACAGACCTACACCTACTATTACTGTCCTGTATAAGACAGACCTACACCTACTATTACTGTCCTGTATAAGACAGACCTACACCTACTATTACTGTCCTGTATAAGACAGACCTACACCTACTATTACTGTCCTGTATAAGACAGACCTACACCTACTATTACTGTCCTGTATAAGACAGACCTACACCTACTATTACTGTCCTGTATAAGACAGACCTACACCTACTATTACTGTCCTGTATAACACAGACCTACACCTACTATTACTGTCCTGTATAAGACAGCCCTACACCTACTATTACTGTCCTGTATAAGATAGACCTACACCTACTATTACTGTCCTGTATAAGACAGCCCTACACCTACTATTACTGTCCTGTATAAGATAGACCTACACCTACTATTACTGTGCTGTATAAGACAGCCCTACACCTACTATTACTGTCCTGTATAAGACAGACCTACACCTACTATTACTGTCCTGTATAAGACAGCCCTACACCTACTATTACTGTCCTGTGTAACACAGACCTACACCTACTATTACTGTCCTGTGTAAGACAGCCCTACACCTACTATTACTGTCCTGTATAACACAGACCTACACCTACTATTACTGTCCTGTATAAGACAGACCTACACCTACTATTACTGTCCTGTATAAGACAGACCTACACCTACTATTACTGTCCTGTATAAGACAGCCCTACACCTACTATTAATGTCCTGTATAAGACAGCCCTACACCTACTATTACTGTCCTGTGTAACACAGCCCTACACCTACTATTACTGTCAAGTATAAGACAGACCTACACCTACTATTACTGTCCTGTATAAGACAGACCTACACCTACTATTACTGTCCTGTATAAGACAGACCTACACCTACTATTACTGTCCTGTATAAGACAGACCTACACCTACTATTACTGTCCTGTATAAGACAGACCTACACCTACTATTACTGTCCTGTATAAGACAGACCTACACCTACTATTACTGTCCTGTATAAGACAGACCTACACCTACTGTTACTGTCCTGTATAAGACAGACCTACACCTACTGTTACTGTCCTGTATAAGACAGACCTACACCTACTGTTACTGTCCTGTATAAGACAGCCCTACACCTACTGTTACTGTCCTGTATAAGACAGACCTACACCTACTGTTACTGTCCTGTATAAGACAGACCTACACCTACTGTTACTGTCCTGTATAAGACAGACCTACACCTACTGTTACTGTCCTGTATAAGACAGACCTACACCTACTGTTACTGTCCTGTATAAGGTAGACCTACACCTACTGTTACTGTCCTGTATAAGACAGCCCTACACCTACTGTTACTGTCCTGTATAAGACAGACCTACACCTACTGTTACTGTCCTGTATAAGACAGACCTACACCTACTGTTACTGTCCTGTATAAGACAGCCCTACACCTACTATTACTGTCCTGTATAAGACAGACCTACACCTACTATTACTGTCCTGTGTAAGATAGACCTACACCTACTATTACTGTCCTGTGTAAGACAGCCCTACACCTACTATTACTGTCCTGTGTAAGACAGACCTACACCTACTATTACTGTCCTGTGTAAGACAGACCTACACCTACTATTACTGTCCTGTGTAAGACAGACCTACACCTACTATTACTGTCCTGTGTAAGACAGACCTACACCTACTATTACTGTCCTGTGTAAGACAGATATACACCTACTATTACTGTCCTGTGTAAGACAGACCTACACCTACTATTACTGTCCTGTGTAAGACAGATATACACCTACTGTTACTGTCCTGTGTAAGGTAGACCTACACCTACTGTTACTGTCCTGTGTAAGACAGCCCTACACCTACTGTTACTGTCCTGTGTAAGACAGACCTACACCTACTGTTACTGTCCTGTATAAGACAGCCCTACACCTACTATTACTGTCCTGTATAAGACAGCCCTACACCTACTATTACTGTCCTGTATAAGACAGCCCTACACCTACTATTACTGTCCTGTATAAGACAGCCCTACACCTACTATTACTGTCCTGTATAAGACAGCCCTACACCTACTATTACTGTGCTGTATAAGACTGACCTACACCTACTATTACTGTCCTGTATAAGACAGACCTACACCTACTATTACTGTCCTGTATAAGACAGACCTACACCTACTATTACTTTCCTGTATAAGACAGACCTACAACTACTATTACTGTGCTGTATAAGACTGACCTACACCTACTATTACTGTCCTGTATAAGACAGACCTACACCTACTATTACTGTCCTGTATAAGACAGACCTACACCTACTGTTACTGTCCTGTGTAAGACAGACCTACACCTACTATTACTGTCCTGTGTAAGACAGACCTACACCTACTATTACTGTCCTGTATAAGACAGACCTACACCTACTATTACTGTCCTGTATAAGACAGACCTACACCTACTATTACTGTCCTGTATAAGATAGACCTACACCTACTATTACTGTCCTGTGTAAGACAGCCCTACACCTACTATTACTGTCAAGTGTAAGACAGACCTACACCTACTATTACTGTCCTGTATAAGACAGCCCTACACCTACTATTACTGTCCTGTATAAGACAGCCCTACACCTACTATTACTGTCCTGTATAAGACAGACCTACACCTACTGTTACTGTCCTGTATAAGACAGACCTACACCTACTGTTACTGTCCTGTATAAGACAGACTTACACCTACTGTTACTGTCCTGTATAACACAGACTTACACCTACTATTACTGTCCTGTGTAAGACAGACCTACACCTACTGTTACTGTCCTGTATAACACAGCCCTACACCTACTATTACTGTCCTGTATAACACAGACCTACACCTACTATTACTGTCCTGTGTAAGACAGCCCTACACCTACTATTACTGTCCTGTGTAAGACAGACCTACACCTACTATTACTGTCCTGTGTAACACAGACCTACACCTACTATTACTGTCCTGTATAAGACAGCCCTACACCTACTATTACTGTCCTGTGTAAGACAGACCTACACCTACTATTACTGTCCTGTATAAGACAGACCTACACCTACTATTACTGTCCTGTATAAGACAGACCTACACCTACTATTACTGTCCTGTATAAGACAGACCTACACCTACTATTACTGTCCTGTATAAGACAGACCTACACCTACTATTACTGTCCTGTATAAGACAGACCTACACCTACTATTACTGTCCTGTATAAGACAGACCTACACCTACTATTACTGTCCTGTATAAGACAGACCTACACCTACTATTACTGTCCTGTATAAGACAGACCTACACCTACTATTACTGTCCTGTATAAGACAGACCTACACCTACTATTACTGTCCTGTATAAGACACACCTACACCTACTATTACTGTCCTGTGTAAGACAGACCTACACCTACTATTACTGTCCTGTATAAGACAGACCTACACCTACTATTACTGTCCTGTGTAAGACAGACCTACACCTACTATTACTGTCCTGTGTAACACAGACCTACACCTACTATTACTGTCCTGTGTAAGACAGCCCTACACCTACTATTACTGTCCTGTATAAGACAGCCCTACACCTACTATTACTGTCCTGTATAAGACAGACCTACACCTACTATTACTGTCCTGTATAAGACAGACCTACACCTACTATTACTGTCCTGTGTAAGACAGCCCTAAACCTACTATTACTGTCCTGTCTAAGACAGCCCTATACCTACTATTACTGTCCTGTATAAGACAGACCTACACCTACTATAACTGTCCTGTGTAAGACACACCTACACCTACTATTACTGTCCTGTGTAAGACAGACCTACACCTACTGTTACTGTCCTGTGTAACACAGACCTACACCTACTGTTACTGTCCTGTATAAGACAGACCTACACCTACTATTACTGTCCTGTATAAGACAGACCTACACCTACTATTACTGTCCTGTATAAGACAGACCTACACCTACTATTACTGTCCTGTATAAGACAGCCCTACACCTACTATTACTGTCCTGTATAACACAGACCTACACCTACTATTACTGTCCTGTATAAGACAGACCTACACCTACTATTACTGTCCTGTATAAGACAGACCTACACCTACTATTACTGTCCTGTATAAGACAGCCCTACACCTACTATTACTGTCCTGTATAACACAGACCTACACCTACTATTACTGTCCTGTATAAGACAGACCTACACCTACTATTACTGTCCTGTATAAGACAGACCTACACCTACTATTACTGTCCTGTATAAGACAGACCTACACCTACTATTACTGTCCTGTATAAGACAGACCTACACCTACTATTACTGTCCTGTATAAGACAGACCTACACCTACTATTACTGTCCTGTATAAGACAGCCCTACACCTACTGTTACTGTCCTGTATAAGACAGACCTACACCTACTATTACTGTCCTGTATAAGACAGACCTACACCTACTGTTACTGTCCTGTATAAGACAGACCTACACCTACTGTTACTGTCCTGTATAAGACAGCCCTACACCTACTGTTACTGTCCTGTATAACACAGACCTACACCTACTGTTACTGTCCTGTATAAGACAGACCTACACCTACTATTACTGTCCTGTATAAGACAGCCCTACACCTACTATTACTGTCCTGTATAAGACAGACCTACACCTACTGTTACTGTCCTGTATAAGACACACCTACACCTGCTATTACTGTCCTGTATAAGACAGGCCTACACCTAATATTACTGTCCTGTGTAAGACAGCCCTACACCTACTATTACTGTCCTGTATAACACAGACCTACACCTACTATTACTGTCCTGTATAAGACTGACCTACACCTACTATTACTGTCCTGTATAAGACACACCTACACCTACTATTACTGTCCTGTATAAGACAGACCTACACCTACTATTACTGTCCTGTATAAGACAGACCTACACCTACTGTTACTGTCCTGTATAAGACAGACCTACACCTACTATTACTGTCCTGTATAAGACAGCCCTACACCTACTATTACTGTCCTGTATAAGACAGACCTACACCTACTATTACTGTCCTGTATAAGACAGACCTACACCTACTGTTACTGTCCTGTATAAGACAGACCTACACCTACTATTACTGTCCTGTGTAAGACAGACCTACACCTGCTATTACTGTCCTGTATAAGACAGGCCTACACCTACTATTACTGTCCTGTATAAGACAGCCCTACACCTACTCTTACTGTCCTGTATAACACAGACCTACACCTACTATTACTGTCCTGTATAAGACAGCCCTACACCTACTATTACTGTCCTGTATAAGACAGACCTACACCTACTGTTACTGTCCTGTATAAGACAGACCTACACCTACTATTACTGTCCTGTATAAGACAGACCTACACCTACTGTTACTGTCCTGTATAAGACAGCCCTACACCTACTATTACTGTCCTGTATAAGACAGACCTACACCTACTACTACTGTCCTGTATAAGACAGACCTACACCTACTATTACTGTGCTGTATAAGACAGCCCTACACCTACTATTACTGTCCTGTATAAGACAGACCTACACCTACTATTACTGTCCTGTGTAAGACAGACCTACACCTACTATTACTGTCCTGTATAAGACAGACCTACACCTACTATTACTGTCCTGTGTAAGACAGACCTACACCTACTATTACTGTCCTGTGTAACACAGACCTACACCTACTATTACTGTCCTGTATAAGACAGACCTACACCTACTATTACTGTCCTGTATAAGACAGACCTACACCTACTATTACTGTCCTGTATAAGACAGACCTACACCTACTATTACTGTCCTGTATAAGACAGACCTACACCTACTATTACTGTCCTGTATAAGACAGACCTACACCTACTATTACTGTCCTGTATAAGACAGACCTACACCTACTATTACTGTCCTGTATAAGACAGACCTACACCTACTATTACTGTCCTGTATAAGACAGACCTACACCTACTATTACTGTCCTGTATAAGACAGACCTACACCTACTATTACTGTCCTGTATAAGACAGACCTACACCTACTATTACTGTCCTGTATAACACAGACCTACACCTACTATTACTGTCCTGTATAAGACAGCCCTACACCTACTATTACTGTCCTGTATAAGATAGACCTACACCTACTATTACTGTCCTGTATAAGACAGCCCTACACCTACTATTACTGTCCTGTATAAGATAGACCTACACCTACTATTACTGTGCTGTATAAGACAGACCTACACCTACTATTACTGTCCTGTATAAGACAGCCCTACACCTACTATTACTGTCCTGTATAAGACAGACCTACACCTACTATTACTGTCCAGTGTAAGACAGCCCTACACCTACTTTTACTGTCCTGTATAAGACAGACGTACACCTACTATTACTGTCCTGTATAAGACAGACCTACACCTACTATTACTGTCCTGTATAAGACAGACCTACACCTACTATTACTGTCCTGTATAAGACAGACCTACACCTACTATTACTGTCCTGTGTAAGACAGACCTACACCTACTATTACTGTCCTGTGTAAGACAGACCTACACCTACTATTACTGTCCTGTGTAAGACAGACCTACACCTACTATTACTGTCCTGTATAAGACAGACCTACACCTACTATTACTGTCCTGTGTAAGACAGACCTACACCTACTATTACTGTCCTGTGTAAGACAGACCTACACCTACTATTACTGTCCTGTATAAGACAGACCTACACCTACTATTACGGTCCTGTGTAAGACAGACCTACACCTACTATTACTGTCCTGTGTAAGACAGACCTACACCTACTATTACTGTCCTGTGTAAGACAGACCTACACCTACTATTACTGTCCTGTATAAGACTTCTTCACAGAATACGTCACATCACTCCCATAATAATACAGGTGTTATATGCTCTGACATCACAGGGACACGGTAACACTGTCCTCCTCTATTGTCAATAGGGCCAGGAGGGGATCTATGTGTATAGGCCTACTATACGTAATGATACATCTGTCCATGGAAAAGGCTGGAGACATATACACATATACACGTACCTGCCAACCACAACGCCTGTTACTATTAGATAATAATGTAGTGATAATATCTAGGTAAATAAACAGTAACATAATCTATAGATTGTTAGTAACTTACCACCTATAAATAATGATGGCCAATATCATAAGTAAAGAGGGCACTATGACCACCAAGGCCCCTTCCCATAGATTGACATCTATGCAAGAAAGAAAGACATTAGGTCAATAAATGCAATTAAGTTACAGCCATGTTACACATCCATTCATTGTATAACACATTTATAGAACACAGAGCTGCTTCCTTACCATGAGCAGTATTGCTGATATTGGTAATAAGGAACATTAGACAGCATAGCAGATGTATAGTCCCTATACGCAGTCTCTGAACTAGAAAGCCTGGGCCAGCTACAGATGTGCCCACATACGCCATCCTCACGCCCCATTTACAGCACCGCAGACCCTGTGACTAAGCCGCGCTATGTATCTCACCATAGGCTCACATAGTATGTGTCTTATTCCCATCACTAATGTGACACCATAACAATGCCCGGGTGCCCTGTACTCTGATGCTGGTAGCTGCTGTGTGCTTCTCACATGCCAACCTGCATAAATAGCCAAAAGCTGGAGATCTGATACCAGTTAGCAGCGCCATGCTGCACGCCACGCATCCTAGTGGTTATTCTGTGACTTTGTGCCAATTCCTTTGTAATATACATCTAATCCTAGAGCCTATTACACTATAAGTGACCCTGTATGCAGCTACAATGTGACTAAGGGGCTACATTTAGGGAAAAGCACATTGTCTGGGAATTGCTACCCATGGCGGAGCATCTTGTGCCATCTGCTGCATGATATAGGAGAGCTCTGCAGCATGGGCTACCACCTGTACATGGTAACCAGACCTGGGTCCCTGTACTAATCTCATTCAGCTGAGGTGCATAAGCTGCCTATTGCTTCATCATAAGGACACCAAGTAACACTGGGCCTGATTCAGACCCACTCGCGAGCGCTGAGTGCTCGCAAGCGGGTCGATGTTGGCCCAGTGCGCATGCGCACGACGGAGGCTCCTTATCTCGCTACAGGGGGCATGGTGTCGATGTTGAGTAACAGCACGCCCGCTTTGGTGGGTGGGCCAGGGGCGTGGCTGCCCAGATGGAGGCGCTCTTATGGGAACGCCTACCGTCTAGGGCCGGCCCCACTGACATCACAAGTGATGTCAGTGGGTGGATTTCTTGCTCTGTAAGAGCAAGAAGTCCACTGGGACGTGCGGCAACGAGACCCTACCACAAGGGTCTCGTTGCAAGTCCGATGGTCGCGATGGTCTTGACCATCGTGACCATCATCCTAGCCGCTCGCACTAGCTGTGTCACCCACAACTATGCGAGCAGCCAGGAGGCCGCTCTAAAAATACAATAAGCGGGCACTGATTCAGAGCGAGCGCTCAGGAAGAGCGTCCGGCTCTGAACGTACATGCAACATATCAAATGCATGGACCCAAATAGATTCTGATTCTCAACAGTCCGAGTGTCTATATAGCAAGCTGCCAATACCAACGTGCAGCCATGCCATTGGTTGTAATGGGGAAAAGCCTCCAGCGATACTCCCTGATATAACATGGACTCATCTAGAGCCTATTTAGCATCCGCAGTGATAGCGAACATGTCTACTAAATGCTCTTTTCTAATCACTTCACTGATCTAAATCCTCCTTTTGATTGTGGCATTTGCACAGTGCACCATGTCAGCACTACACCATGCAGCAGTGCCATCATCAGTGAGGTACAGCCAGTACTGGAGTCCTGGGCCCGGACACTGGGGGACCCGCTCCTACCCACCTGCTACCGCACTGTAAAAGTTACAGCCCAACATTGTTATAGGTGTTCTAGGGTGGGGGTACAGTGTATGAGAGATGAGGGAAGGGGGAGCACAGTGTGGGTGACATGAGGGAAGGAGGAGCACAGTGTGGGTGAGATGAGGGAAAGGGGAGCACGGTGTGGGTGACATGAGGGAAGGAGGAGCACAGTGTGGGTGACATGAGGGAAGGGGAGAGCACAGTGTGGGTGGGATGAGGGAAGGAGGAGCACAGTGTGGGTGACATGAGGGAAGGGGAGAGCACAGTGTGGGTGGGATGAGGGAAGGGGGAGCACAGTGTGGGTGGGATGAGGGAAGGGGGAGCACAGTGTGGGTGGGATGAGGGAAGGGGGAGCACAGTGTGGGTGAGATGAGGGAAGGGGGAGCACAGTGTGGGTGGGATGAGGGAAGGGGGAGCACAGTGGGTGGGATGAGGGAAGGGGGAGCACAGTGTGGGGGGGATGAGGGAAGTGGAGCACAGTGTGGGTGGGATGAGGGAAGGGGGAGCACAGTGTGGGTGGGATGAGGGAAGGGGGAGCACAGCGTGGGTGGGATGAGGGAAGGGGGAGCACAGTGTGGGTGAGATGAGGGAAGGGGGAGCACAGTGTGGGTGGGATGAGGGAAGGAGGAGCACAGTGTGGGTGACATGAGGGAAGGGGAGAGCACAGTGTGGGTGGGATGAGGGAAGGGGGAGCACAGTGTGGGTGGGATGAGGGAAGGGGGAGCAGTGTGGGTGACATGAGGGAAGGAGGAGCACAGTGTGGGTGGGATGAGGGAAGGGGGAGCACAGTGTGGGTGACATGAGGGAAGGAGGAGCACAGTGTGGGTGGGATGAGGGAAGGAGGCACAGTGGGTGGGATGAGGGAAGGGGGAACACAGTGTGGGTGGGATGAGGGAAGGGGAGCACAGTGCTGTGGGATGAGGGAAGGGGGCACAGTGTGGGTGAGATGAGGGAAGGAGGAGCGCAGTGTGGGTGACATGAGAGAAGGAGGAGCACAGTGTGGGTGGGATGAGGGAAGGGGGAGCACAGTGTGGGTGGGATGAGGGAAGGGGAGCACAGTGCGGGTGGGATGAGGGAAGGGGGCACAGACTGGGTGGGATGAGGGAAGGGGGAGCACAGTGTGGGTGACATGAGGGAAGGAGGAGCACAGTGTGGGTGGGATGAGGGAAGGGGGGGCACAGTGTGGCTGAGATGAGGGAAGGGGGAGCACAGTGTGGGTGACATGAGGGAAGGGGGAGCACAGTGTGGGTGAGATGAGGGAAGGGGGAGCACAGTGTGGGTGACATGAGGGAAGGGGAAGCACAGTGTGGGAGGGAAGGGGGAGCAATGTGTGGGTGACATGAGGGAAGGGGGAGCACAGTGTGGGTGGGATGAGGGAAGGGGGAGTACTGTGTGGGTGACATGAGGGAAGGGGGAGCACAGTGTGAGTGAGATGATGGAAGGGGGAGCACAGTGTGGGTGACATGAGGGAAGGGGGAGCACAGTGTGGGTGGGATGAGGGAAGGGGGAGCACAGTGTGGGTGGGATGAGGGAAAAGGGGAGCACCTTGTGGGTGGGATGAGGGAAGGGGAGCACAGTGTGTGTGGGATAAGGGAAGGAGAGCACAGTGTGGGTGGGATGAGGGAAGGAGAGCACAGTGTGGGTGGGATGAGGGAAGGGGGAGCACAATATGGGTGGTATGAGGGAAGGGGGAGCACAGTGTGGGTGGGATGAGGGAAGAGGGGCACAGTGTGGATGGGGTGAGGGAACGGGTGGCACAGTGTGGGTGGAAAGAGGGAAGGGGAGCACAGTGTGGTGGAATAAGGGAAGGGGTAGCACATTGTGTGTGGGATGAGGGAAGGGGGGGCACAGTGTGGGTGGGATGGGGAAAGGGGTGAGCACATTGTGGGTGGGATGAGGGAAGGGGGGGCACATTGTGTGTGGGATGAGAGAAGGGGTACACAGTGTGGGTGGGATGAGGGAAGGGTGGCACAGTGTGGGTGGGATGATGGAAGGGGAGCACAGTGTGGGTGAGATGAGGGAAGGGGGAGCACCGTGTGGGTGGGATGAGGGAAGGGGGAGCACAGTGTGGGTGGGATGAGGGAAAAGGGGAGCACCTTGTGGGTGGGATGAGGGAAGGGGAGCACAGTGTGTGTGGGATAAGGGAAGGAGAGCACAGTGTGGGTGGGATGAGGGAAGGAGAGCACAGTGTGGGTGGGATGAGGGAAGGGGGAGCACAGTATGGGTGGTATGAGGGAAGGGGGAGCACAGTGTGGGTGGGATGAGGGAAGAGGGGCACCGTGTGGATGGGATGAGGGAACGGGTGGCACAGTGTGGGTGGAATGAGGGAGTGGGAGCACAGTGTGGTGGAATAAGGGAAGGGGTAGCACATTGTGTGTGGGATGAGGGAAGGGGGGGCACAGTGTGGGTGGGATGAGGAAAGGGGTGAGCTCATTGTGGGTGGGATGAGGGAAGGGGGGGCACATTGTGTGTGGGATGAGAGAAGGGGTACACAGTGTGGGTGGGATGAGGGAAGGGTGGCACAGTGTGGGGTGGGATGATGGAAGGGGAGCACAGTGTGGGTGAGATGCGGGAAGGGGGGAGCACAGTGTGGTTGGGAAGAGGGAAGGGGGGCACAGTGTGGGTGGGATGAGGAAATAGGGGAGCACATTGTAGGTGCGATGAGGGAAGGGGGGCACAGTGTGGGTGGGATGAGGGAAGGGGGGGGCACAGTGTGGGTGAGATGAGGGAAGGGGAGCACAATGTGGGTGAGATGAGGAAAGAGGGGAGCACATTGGGGGTGGGATGAGGGAAGGGGGGCACATTGTGGGTTTGATGAGTGAAGTAGGAGCACAGTGGGAGGGATGAGGGAAGGGGGAGCACAGTGTGGGTGGGATGAGGGAAGGGGAGCACAGTGTGTGTGGGATAAGGGAAGGGGAGCACAGTGTGGGTGGGATGAGGGAAGGGGGAGCACAGTGTGGGTGACATGAGGGAAGGGGGAGCACAGTGTGGGTGGGATGAGGGAAGGGGGAGCACAGTGTGGGTGATATGAGGGAAGGAGGAGCACAGTGTGGGTGGGATGAGGGAAGGGGGCACAGTGTGGGTGAGATGAGGGAAGGAGGAGCGCAGTGTGGGTGACATGAGGGAAGGAGGAGCGCAGTGTGGGTGGGATGAGGGAAAGGGGAGCACAGTGTGGGTGGGATGAGGGAAGAGGGAGCACAGTGTGGGTGACATGAGGGAAGGGGGAGCACAGTGTTGGTGAGATGAGGGAAGGGGGAGCACAGTGTGGGTGACATGAGGGAAGGGGGAGCACAGTGTGGGTGGGATGAGGGAAGGGGGAGCAATGTGTGGGTGACATGAGGGAAGGGGGAGCACAGTGTGGGTGGGATGAGGGAAGGGGGAGTACTGTGTGGGTGACATGAGGGAAGGGGGAGCACAGTGTGGGTGGGATGATGGAAGGGGGAGCACAGTGTGGGGGACATGAGGGAAGGGGGAGCAGAGTGTGGGTGGGATGAGGGAAGGTGGAGCACAGTGTGGGTGGGATGAGGGAAGGGGGGCACAGTGTGGGTGGGATGAGGGAAGGGGGGTACAGTGTGGGTGAGATGAGGGAAGAGGAGCACATTGTGGGTGAGATGACGGATGTGGAGCACAGTGTGGGTGACATGAGGGAAGGGGGAGCACAGTGTGGGTGGGATGAGGGAAGGGGGAGCACAGTGTGGGTGGGATGAGGGAAGGGGGGCACAGTGTGGGTGGGATGAGGGAAGGGGGGAACAGTGTGGGTGAGATGAGGGAAGAGGAGCACATTGTGGGTGAGATGACGGATGTGGAGCACAGTGTAGGTGGGATGAGGGAAGGGGGGGCACAGTGTGGGTGGGATGAGGGAAGGGGGAGCACAGTGTGGGTGACATGAAGGAAGGGGGGGCACAGTGTGGGTGGGATGAGGGAAGGAGGAGCACAGTGTGGGTGACATGAGGGAAGGGGAGAGCACAGTGGGGGTGGGATGAGGGAAGGGGGAGCACAGTGTGGGTGGGATGAGGGAAGGGGGAGCACAGTGTGGGTGGGATGAGGGAAGGGGGAGCACAATGTGGGTGAGATGAGGGAAGGGGGAGCACAGTGTGGGTGGGATGAGGGAAGGGGGAGCACAGTGGGTGGGATGAGGGAAGGGGGAGCACAGTGTGGGGGGGATGAGGGAAGTGGAGCACAGTGTGGGAGGGATGAGGGAAGGGGGAGCACAGTGTGGGTGGGATGAGGGAAGGGGGAGCACAGTGTGGGTGGGATGAGGGAAGGGGGAGCACAGTGTGGGTGAGATGAGGGAAGGGGGAGCACAGTGTGGGTGGGATGAGGGAAGGAGGAGCACAGTGTGGGTGACATGAGGGAAGGGGAGAGCACAGTGTGGGTGGGATGAGGGAAGGGGGAGCACAGTGTGGGTGGGATGAGGGAAGGGGGAGCACAGTGTGGGTGACATGAGGGAAGGAGGAGCACAGTGTGGGTGGGATGAGGGAAGGGGGAGCACAGTGTGGGTGACATGAGGGAAGGAGGAGCACAGTGTGGGTGGGATGAGGGAAGGGGGCACAGTGGGTGGGATGAGGGAAGGGGGAACACAGTGTGGGTGGGATGAGGGAAGGGGAGCACAGTGCGGTGGGATGAGGGAAGGGGGCACAGTGTGGGTGAGATGAGGGAAGGAGGAGCGCAGTGTGGGTGACATGAGGGAAGGAGGAGCACAGGGTGGGTGGGATGAGGGAAGGGGGAGCACAGTGTGGGTGGGATGAGGGAAGGGGAGCACAGTGCGGGTGGGATGAGGGAAGGGGGCACAGACTGGGTGGGATGAGAGAAGGGGGAGCACAGTGTGGGTGACATGAGGGAAGGAGGAGCACAGTGTGGGTGGGATGAGGGAAGGGGGGGCACAGTGTGGCTGAGATGAGGGAAGGGGGAGCACAGTGTGGGTGACATGAGGGAAGGGGGAGCACAGTGTGGGTGAGATGAGGGAAGGGGGAGCACAGTGTGGGTGACATGAGGGAAGGGGGAGCACAGTGTGGGAGGGAAGGGGGAGCAATGTGTGGGTGACATGAGGGAAGGGGGAGCACAGTGTGGGTGGGATGAGGGAAGGGGGAGTACTGTGTGGGTGACATGAGGAAAGAGGGGAGCACATTGGGGGTGGGATGAGGGAAGGGGGGCACATTGTGGGTTTGATGAGTGAAGTAGGAGCACAGTGGGTGGGATGAGGGAAGGGGGAGCACAGTGTGGGTGGGATGAGGGAAGGGGAGCACAGTGTGTGTGGGATAAGGGAAGGGGAGCACAGTGTGGGTGGGATGAGGGAAGGGGGAGCACAGTGTGGGTGACATGAGGGAAGGAGGAGCACAGTGTGGGTGGGATGAGGGAAGGGGGAGCACAGTGTGGGTGACATGAGGGAAGGAGGAGCACAGTGTGGGTGGGATGAGGGAAGGGGGCACAGTGTGGGTGAGATGAGGGAAGGAGGAGCGCAGTGTGGGTGACATGAGGGAAGGAGGAGCGCAGTGTGGGTGGGATGAGGGAAAGGGGAGCACAGTGTGGGTGGGATGAGGGAAGAGGGAGCACAGTGTGGGTGACATGAGGGAAGGGGGAGCACAGTGTTGGTGAGATGAGGGAAGGGGGAGCACAGTGTGGGTGACATGAGGGAAGGGGGAGCACAGTGTGGGTGGGATGAGGAAAGGGGGAGCAATGTGTGGGTGACATGAGGGAAGGGGGAGCACAGTGTGGGTGGGATGAGGGAAGGGGGAGTACTGTGTGGGTGACATGAGGGAAGGGGGAGCACAGTGTGGGTGAGATGATGGAAGGGGGAACACAGTGTGGGTGACATGAGGGAAGGGGGAGCAGAGTGTGGGTGGGATGAGGGAAGGGGGGGCACAGTGTGGGTGGGATGAGGGAAGGGGGGTACAGTGTGCGTGAGATGAGGGAAGAGGAGCACATTGTGGGTGAGATGACGGATGTGGAGCACAGTGTGGGTGACATGAGGGAAGGGGGAGCACAGTGTGGGTGGGATGAGGGAAGGGGGAGCACAGTGTGGGTGGGATGAGGGAAGGGGGGCACAGTGTGGGTGGGATGAGGGAAGGGGGGAACAGTGTGGGTGAGATGAGGGAAGAGGAGCACATTGTGGGTGAGATGACGGATGTGGAGCACAGTGTGGGTGGGATGAGGGAAGGGGGGGCACAGTGTGGGTGGGATGAGGGAAGGGGGAGCACAGTGTGGGTGGGATGAGGGAAGGGGGAGCACAGTGTGGGTGACATGAAGGAAGGGGGGGCACAGTGTGGGTGGGATGAGGGAAGGGGGGTACAGTGTGGGTGAGATGAGGGAAGAGGAGCACATTGTGGGTGAGATGAGGGATGTGGAGCACAGTGTGGGTGGGATGAGGTAAGGGGGGCACAGTGTGGGTGGGATGAGGGAAGGGGGAGCACAGTGTGGGTGTGATGAGGGAAGGGGGTCACAGTGTGGGTGAGATGAGGGAAGGGGGAGCACCGTGTGGGTGGGATGAGGGAAGGGGGTGCACAGTGTGGGTGGGATGAGGGAAAAGGGGAGCACCTTGTGGGTGGGATGAGGGAAGGGGGAGCACAGTGTGGGTGTGATGAGGGAAAAGGGGAGCACCTTGTGGGTGGGATGAGGGAAGGGGAGCACAGTGTGTGTGGGATAAGGGAAGGAGAGCACAGTGTGGGTGGGATGAGGGAAGGAGAGCACAGTGTGGGTGGGATGAGGGAAGGGGGAGCACAGTATGGGTGGTATGAGGGAAGGGGGAGCACAGTGTGGGTGGGATGAGGGAAGAGGGGCACAGTGTGGATGGGATGAGGGAACGGGTGGCACAGTGTGGGTGGAATGAAAGAAGGGGAGCACAGTGTGGTGGAATAAGGGAAGGGGTAGCACATTGTGTGTGGGATGAGGGAAGGGGGGGCACAGTGTTGGTGGGATGGGGAAAGGGGTGAGCACATTGTGGGTGGGATGAGGGAAGGGGGGGCACATTGTGTGTGGGATGAGGGAAGGGGTACACAGTGTGGGTGGGATGAGGGAAGGGTGGCACAGTGTTGGTGGGATGATGGAAGGGGAGCACAGTGTGGGTGAGATGAGGGAAGGGGGAGCACCGTGTGGGTGGGATGAGGGAAGGGGGAGCACAGTGTGGGTGGGATGAGGGAAAAGGGGAGCACCTTGTGGGTGGGATGAGGGAAGGGGAGCACAGTGTGTGTGGGATAAGGGAAGGAGAGCACAGTGTGGGTGGGATGAGGGAAGGAGAGCACAGTGTGGGTGGGATGAGGGAAGGGGGAGCACAGTATGGGTGGTATGAGGGAAGGGGGAGCACAGTGTGGGAGGGATGAGGGAAGAGGGGCACAGTGTGGATGGGATGAGGGAACGGGTGGCACAGTGTGGGTGGAATGAGGGAAGGGGAGCACAGTGTGGTGGAATAAGGGAAGGGGTAGCACATTGTGTGTGGGATGAGGGAAGGGGGGGCACAGTGTGGGAGGGATGAGGAAAGGGGTGAGCACATTGTGGGTGGGATGAGGGAAGGGGGGGCACATTGTGTGTGGGATGAGAGAAGGGGTACACAGTGTGGGTGGGATGAGGGAAGGGTGGCACAGTGTGGGTGGGATGATGGAAGGGGAGCACAGTGTGGGTGAGATGCGGGAAGGGGGGAGCACAGTGTGGTTGGGATGAGGGAAGGGGGGCACAGTGTGGGTGGGATGATGAAATAGGGGAGCACATTGTAGGTGCGATGAGGGAAGAGGGGCACAGTGTGGGTGGGATGAGGGAAGGGGGGGGCACAGTGTGGGTGAGATGAGGGAAGGGGAGCACAATGTGGGTGAGATGAGGAAAGAGGGGAGCACATTGTGGGTGGAATGAGGGAAGGGGGGCACATTGTGGGTTTGATGAGTGAAGTAGGAGCACAGTGGGTGGGATGAGGGAAGGGGGAGCACAGTGTGGGTGGGATGAGGGAAGGGGAGCACAGTGTGTGTGGGATAAGGGAAGGGGAGCACAGTGTGGGTGGGATGAGGGAAGGGGGAGCACAGTGTGGGTGACATGAGGGAAGGAGGAGCACAGTGTGGGTGGGATGAGGGAAGGGGGAGCACAGTGTGGGTGACATGAGGGAAGGAGGAGCACAGTGTGGGTGGGATGTGGGAAGGGGGCACAGTGTGGGTGAGATGAGGGAAGGAGGAGCGCAGTGTGGGTGACATGAGGGAAGGAGGAGCGCAGTGTGGGTGGGATGAGGGAAAGGGGAGCACAGTGTGGGTGGGATGAGGGAAGGGGGAGCACAGTGTGGGTGGGATGAGGGAAGGGGGAGCACAGTGTGGGTGGGATGAGGGAAGGGGGGGCACATTGTGTGTGGGATGAGAGAAGGGGTACACAGTGTGGGTGAGATGAGGGAAGGGGTGAGCACATTGTGGGTGGGATGAGGGAAGGGGGGGCACATTGTGTGTGGGATGAGAGAAGGGGTACACAGTGTGGGTGAGATGAGGGAAGGGTGGCACAGTGTGGGTGGGATGATGGAAGGGGAGCACAGTGTGGGTGAGATGCGGGAAGGGGGGAGCACAGTGTGGTTGGGATGAGGGAAGGGGGGCACAGTGTGGGTGAGATGAGGAAAGAGGGGAGCACATTGTGGGTGGGATGAGGGAAAGGGGGCACATTGTGGGTTTGATGAGTGAAGTAGGAGCACAGTGGGTGGGATGAGGGAAGGGGGAGCACAGTGTGGGTGGGATGAGGGAAGGGGAGCACAGTGTGTGTGTGATAAAGGAAGGGGAGCACAGTGTGTGTGGGATGAGGGAAGGGGGAGCACAGTGGATGGGATGAGGGCAGGGGAGCACAGTGTGGGTGAGATGAGGGAAGGGGAGCACAGTGTGGGTGGGATGAGGAAAAAGGGGAGCACCTTGTGGGTGGGATGAGGGAAGGGGAGCACAGTGTGTGTGGGATAAGGGAAGGAGAGCACAGTGTGGGTGGGATGAGGGAAGGAGAGCACAGTGTGGGTGGGATGAGGGAAGGGGGAGCACAGTATGGGTGGGATGAGGGAAGGGGGAGCACAGTGTGGGTGGGATGAGGGAAGGGGGGAGCACATTGCGGGTGGGATGAGGGAAAGGGGTTCACATTGCAGGTGGGATGAGGGATGGGAGGCACAGTGTGGGTGGGATGAGGGAAGGGGGGCACAGTGTGGGTGGGATGAGGGAAGGGGGGCACAGTGTGGGTGGAATGAGGGAAGGGGGTCACAGTGTGGGTGGGATGAGGGAAGGGAGGGGCACAGTGTGAGTGAGATAAGGGAAGGGGGGCACAGTGTGGGTGGGATGAGGGAAGGGGGGGCACAGTGTGGGTGGGATGAGAGAAGGGGGTCATAGTGGGTGGGATGAGGGAAGAAGGAGCACAGTGTGGGTGGGATGAAGGAAGGAGGAGCACAGTGTGGGTGGGATGAGGGATGGGGGGCACAGTGTGGGTGGGATGAGGGAAGGGGGGCACAGTGTGGGTGGGATGAGGGAAGGCGGGCACAGTGTGGGTGGGATAAGGGAAGGGGTAGCACATTGTGGGTGGGATGAAGGAAGGGGGAGCACATTGTGGGTGGGATGAAGGAAGGGGGAGCACATTGTGGGTGGGATGAAGGAAGGGGGAGCACAGTGTGGGTGGGATGAAAAAGTGTGGGTGGGACACATTGGGGGCACATTGTGGGTGGGATGAGGGAAGGGGGCACAGTGTGGGTGGGATGAGCGAAGGGGGGGCACAGTGTGGGTGGGATGAGAGAAGGGGGTCACAGTGGGTGGGATGAGGGAAGGAGGAGCACAGTGTGGGTGGGATGAAGGAAGGAAGAGCACAGTGTGGGTGGGATGAGGGATGGGGGGGCACAGTGTGGGTCGGATGAGGGAAGGGGGGCACAGTGTGGGTGGGATGAGGGAAGGCGGGCACAGTGTGGGTGGGATGAGGGAAGGGGGAGCACATTGTGGGTGGGATGAAGGAAGGGGGAGCACACTGTGTGTGGGATGAAGGAAGGGGGAGCACAGTGTGGGTGGGATGAAAAAGTGTGGGTGGGATGATGGAAGGGGGGGCACATTGTGGGTGGGATGAGGGAAGGGGGGCACAGTGGGTGAGATAAGGAAATGGGGAGCACATTGTAGGTGGGATGAAGGAAGGGGGGGCACAGTGTGGGTGGGATGAGGGAAGGGGGGGCACAGTGTGGGATAGGGAAATGGAAGTAGAATATGCTATGTGGAGCACAGTGGGATACAGAGAAGGGGAAGCAGAACATATAGGGGTAGGCACATACATACAGATAAATGAAAGGACAAGACAACATATTTTATAAAGCTTCTTTGCTGTTCAAGTTAAGTCCGTCGGGAGTCAAGGAGCCTGCGAAGTAAAGCTACCACCCAGAGGCAAGTGAGGATCCAGCATTTGGCAAGCTCAGGAATGGCGCTGGCCCCTGCAGGCAAGGGCTGGCACAGATGGTACCCCTCTGTGCCCACCAAGGTCGGCAGAGCAGGTAAGGTCCCAGTGGGACAACCCTTCCTCATTACCACCTTACACCTGCGGACACAGGGGCATATAGCAAAGTCAGGGCCACTTGCTTGTGTTTGCATTCCAATCTGAAAGTTGTCAGCTAGACCCTGACTTTCTCCCCCTTCTGTAGCACAATAGAGTGAGTCACTTCTCACCCAGCCGCTCAGGGCCACCCTCCTCCTCCTCCTCCTACATACGTTGCAATAATTTTTTTCTTTAGAGCCGGCACGGTCTAACGTCAAGATGGGGGTTTAAGGGTGGGGGGCCAGGGAGGGCCTTGCCTATTATTTCAGTCCCGAGCACCGCAATTTCTAATCGCAGCCCTGCCTTGCAGCGCAGCCTTCCCCTACCCAAGCAGTCTGCACCTTTACTCTTCAAATGCTGTCAATTGAAGCGCTATAAAGTGAGCCTGGACCACACTCAGGAGAAAAGGCAGAGTCATACTCACCACGGGGAATGGGAGCTGAGCCTGCAGGAACATAAAAATGGAAAGATGGAAGTGCCTTCCACAACAAATCCCTAAACCCACCCACCCACTTCTTATAGCATAAGGCCCACCCAGTAACTGTCAAGCAAACTATCTCCATTGTTACCTAGAGCCAAACCATACTATGCACATCCCTCCCTGACACCTAGGCACCTATGTGATATCTGGTTTATACAGTCCTCCATTATCTTAGTTGCCATCTGACCCTAATTTCCCAGGACAGCCTCACATTTATCCTTGGAAATGTACAGTATGTCGTTGTAAATGTCCCTATTACTGAGTACTGACCAAATGCCCAGCAACGTATCTTATTTTCTCTATCAGAGATATAGTTATTTCCTTCCATAAATGGTGGCAACTGTGTAAGTGCCACAAGGCACAGGGGCGTTACAGAGCCATCCTGGTGTCAGTGATGCCTCAGGAGATGAGGAGACATTGGGGCTGTGTGTATGACAGGTCACATGTGTGTGTTATAATGTGATTAGTGCACATACTGTACCTATATGTTATCCCACATGAAGCACTTGGATGGAGTAAAAGGAGGAGGACAGATTAGGTCGGGATCTGCCAAAATGTGCAACAGACAATTCCATTTTGAGGGTAAAGGTTCTGGGCTCCCTCTCTTGGGAATACCCCCACAAATGTTACTCTTGCATATGGATTTGATACAGGGGTCTTCAACAGGGCCACCAATAGGGGTACAGGTGGTCCTCATGTGTGGGACCCAGACTCACAGGGAGGTTGCCAGCACTGACGACCCAGGCTGAGAACTGCTCTTAGTTCACAGGAATACCTGAGACTAAGAAGCCACTTGCATCTGGGGTCATTGGCAATGTCAGGGTCCCCCTGTCAGATAGATAATCTGTGCGGGTACAGCAGGACTAAGATTAAACAAAGGTATTGCCCCGGGTCCCCCTCCCTCAGGATGATGCACAATATTTAATTCCTCCTCCCTCTATGTTTCCCTGCCCCCAGCTCTCATCCTCACATTGGCCATCACACAGACTATATCACAATAATAGAACTAATTAAAATGTCCATTTACTGTTATATTTAGAGGCGATCCCCTGTAATAACTTGATGATATAATAATTATAAATATTATAATGCATGCACAAGTCATGCTGTCTTTATCCTCCAACTCCCTATAAAAGAACAGCCTATGACATCACCATGAGCCAATGCTGTTATGATGCGTCCTGCTCTATAATAATGACAAATACAGTAGGACCTGGCTGGGACCATTGTGGTGAATTTATGAAGCTATACAAATAATGTGTCAATGTCATGTTACTCCATAATTGCTGTTTGGGATATTTAGTTAGTAACAGTTTCACTTTTTATGTATATATCACTGACGTTAAGGGCTATTACCCTGCTGATTAGGATGTACAGTTACAAAGCTAGTTTTCCAATTATTACTATTATTTGGTTATGAAATGCTTAAAAATAGATGCTAACTGCTGAACAGCTAAAGTTATGTAAAATACGGTAGTATAAATAGGATAAATGAATGATAAATACAATCTGAGCCATAGAATGGAAACCTCTTATATTCATCAAACATTTTGCAGTGGGAACGGGACAGTCATCCCGGTCATATATTCTCTATAGGCCTGATTCAGAGATGTGCGTTCACCGTGGAGGAACGCACATCTCCCATGTTTAGGGGCCTGCGCATGTGCAGAACGAGTCCTGCGATCTCGCTTACAGACCACCCTAGCCACAGTGCGTTTGGGCAGGTGGAGGGGGTTTGCCGTTCCCGAAAATGGATGCATGTCATCTCAGTTTTCTGGGAGGGACGGGGCCAGGGTCGGCGGATGCAGATTCCTGGCCATTTGCGTAACTAGGCACCAGCCAGGCTGCGGGAGCAATCATCGCCACGGCCATCAGTGATGGTTCCAGTGGTGATCCCAGCCTGCAACATCGGTTACAGTTCTGGGATCGCAAATGCAGCAAGGAGCTGTCTGACATCTTCAGATCCAGGTCACGGTTTTGCTCTCCTAATGATATGCGGACAGATCCGGGTCATGGTTTTGCTCTCCTAAAGATATCTGGACAGATCCAGATCATCTAGTGCGTACCCAACCTAATGTTCAGATGTGGACCATGAAACTTGGTCAGTGGTTCCATCAGACATTCCCAGAAACGCTGTGCCGGTCATTAACCGTAGATGTTACCAAGCGGTAAAATGGGCGTGTAGCAGTTGGACATCGGCAGGCTCTGGGGTCCAAGCAGATTGCCTCATTATCCATTCTACGCAATGGCTATCTGGAGGAACAATCCTAAGTGGTCAACATGCAGCCATTGCCTCCTTGTTCTGTATTATAGTTGGGTCTGCGAACTGCGGTAACTATTGGAATTGCCGGAAGCACTGTATAACTTTCATATATAGGAAATCTAAGATCACGGTTTGTGTAATAATTATAGGACAAGAGATATATCTGTTATCAGTCTGAGAACTCATTATATTAGAGCTCAGTATATTCTTAGATGTTGCACTATATCCACCCTGCAGGCAGATAACTATCGCAGTTATTGGTTTCTTCACCAAATTAATCCCTGATTGATACCTTCTAATTGATTACAAGAATGGATTTTTCTGCTTAGATATTTTTTAATTTAAACACTTTTTAATTTATATATTTAAACACTTTTTTATCCATGCCTATAGCACAGTGATAATAATACATTCATCTTGTCTATCTCCTCATCATATTAGCTCCTTATTGGTACATACTTAGTGATTCTGCTCCCCACTGACGTTACACTGGGCAATAATTATTTTGGTGCACACATTAGTAATCTATTATATTGTCCGTACTGCTCATATCCACACTATCCACTATTAGTACCTAATAATGACCAATTCATGGAACACCCCAAACTTTTATTATAGCCTTTTATTATTATTATAGCCTCACTATTATTACATCTTATCTATATTATTTATACCCACATCGTATCAATTATTCCTAACTAAATAATGTTTCTCATCATAATTAAAATACTAGACATCAAGACTTTAAATTTTTTTATGCAAAAAAAGAAGAGTTTTAAAAATTTTCCTGCACTTTAATTTCCTAAATAAATTAAAGCCGAGATTTGGTGCCTACTAGGTGTTACTGCTTTGCCCTCCCCTAGTAGCCGGGTCACTATAACACTGCCCATTACTCAGAGCATCTCCTGCCATAGTTGTGCTAATGGGCAATGTGCCCTGGATGCTTTATGTGACTCTGGGGTCTAGTTACCAGTTGGCAGAGATAATGCTGATTGCCCATCACTGCATAGCATGGCGACAGGATAGCACATTACTGGCTGGCAGCCCTGGACTTGGTACCAGTTGTGAAAAAATAATGTACTTACATAATAACAGGAGGACCCCATTGTACCCCGTCACCTGTCTCCTCTTCCTCATGGTAACGGACAGGTCAGCTGACCCCAGCACGGTCACCATGATAAGAAGTAACGGGAATTCCCTCACACAGAAAGGGAACCGCTGCTTTTCTGCAAGAGGGAGGCGTTTTGGTGGCAGACGTACAATGTACAAATGGCCATTCTGTGAGGTTGTATGTTGGCGACTGTACATGCAGAGAGCGTCACAGGGGGACATAGGGGCAGCAGATATGGCTGAGGAGACAGGACGGGTGTGAGAGGATGTCCCCCCTTCCCTATCACAGGGGGATATATACATCCTGATAAATGAGGAGCTGAGGATCAGTGTATGACTCCCTCATAGAGACCTGTAGTACCTCTCCCTAATCTCCAGGGGGCGTCCTGGGCTCTACACAATTGTTGGTGGGAATTGGCGCACACTGTACCAGAGCCTTTGCTCTCTTGTGTGCATGCACCATCTTCACGAATATCACTGGGCAGATGATGCCATGTAGGAGAAGGAGGATACCCCTTGCCACCCAAGGTAAGACGTATGTCTGAGGCCGGGGTTCTGTGGGGCAATGTCTGAGCAGGGGCATTAATATACCCCTGCCCATCCAGCTCTCTGCACCCCTGACTCATGTACCTGTATGCGTGTGACCGGGAGCACTGACCTCACTGCTGACACTTACACAGGACAAGGGTGTGAGGACTTTGTTGTATAATTCATGGTGTAAATAAAATGATTCTCTTTCTCTCTCAGAGACGGCAGAGGGCTCAGGAACAACTTAAATCTGCCCAGGAGGTGAGCACACTGATCAGTAAGTAAATGATCAGTGGGGGACAGGGGATGTCAGAGGTGTAACAGGACAGGGATGTGAGTGCAGAGGAGGCAGACTCAGCAGCATTATAGAAGATTAAAAAAAAATGTTGCTTCAACCTACTCCCATAACACCCCTTATTCACCAAGCCAGCTGACATAACGTACTCCATCATCCTATCCCTACTGCATGGTACCATGCACAGCACAGCAATTACACATACAGCAACACAGCTGTAATATATCACTCATATATTGTGGTCATCACACGTGTTACAGCGATAACATACATAACACATGACTTACCCATGTTACTGCGCAGCCTGTAGCCTATGGTACTAGCAATGTTCAATCTCTGTAAAGATATAAAGAGATTTTATAAACACTATGATAGATAAAAATACAAAAAAGATGATTTAAATGTGACGAGAAGATTGAGAAAGTAAATGACAGCCGCCACCTGTGCCTGGCAGTGATCCCTACCAATCCCTATCTGATGATTTATAGGGTCTATGTTATGTGGGGATGAGAAAGTAAATGACAGCCGCCACCTGTGCCTGGCAGTGATCCCTACCAATCCTTATCTGATGGTGTATAGGGTCTATGTTATGTGGGGATGAGAGGTCACTTATGGAGGACGTGGCCACAATATGAGTGAAATGACAGTTTTGTATTTATATTGTGTATAAAACCATTCTCCCTGTATTAGTAGCGCTGTGCAGCTGCCATGTTATAAGCCATTGGCGTAGAGCTATAATGGGGCCGGGAGAGGATGACATGTGATAGATCTGTCTGATGTCCTCTTGTCCTTATACACAGGTAAGTTCGGTGATCGGGAGAAGAACATAACATCCCTCCTCCAACACCACCAGGAGGAGATGGCCGCCCTGACAAGCCGTCATGACCAGCAGATGGAGCTCCTGAGACAGGAGATAAATCTGCTCAAAGAACAGGTCAGATACAGATTCATCTATACATTATATTTTCCCTTTAGGTAGAACTGGGCTCCTCCTGTCTCCCTCTGTTTGTCCCCATTTCTCCCGTATTACACTACATGCTTGCAAAAGGAGGGCCTTGGCTGTTTACTTGAAATCTGTATTCTATGTCTGTGTGTGTAAGTGGTATTAATCTGTGTCATATTTGATGTTTTGCCTTACTCTCATGTTTTTTAAAGTCATGTTTCCAGTGTTAAGGGCGTTTTAAGAGAGGAGGGGCCCGTGCGGGGCCCCCCCCCCTCTATCCCTGGTGGCTGGCAGCCGACTGACGTGGCTGGCCAGCCACAGGAGCATTAGTAGACTCCGGGCACTAGAGTGTGGTGCCCGGAGTCTATTGCGCATGCGCAGAACGTCGGAAAAATGGCCGCGATGACCATTTTTCCGGTGTTCTGAGCAGCACTGACACCCGACGCGGGTCCTCGTACTGGTAAGTTTAAAAAAAATATGGGTGCAGTGTGTGCGGTGCGGGGGGCCCCTGGACCCAGGGGGCCCGTGTGCCTCCGCACACACTGCACTCTTTATAGATACGCCACTGTCCAGTGTGTATTTGATTACACCTACTGCAATAACAGGTTGAGTCTCCCATTTCCAGAATGCTTGGGACCAGGGGTATTTTGGATATCAGAATATTCCGTATATTGGAATAATTGCATATCATAATGAGATATCTTAGGAATGGGACCCAAATCTAAACACAGAATGCATTTATGTGTTATATACACCTTATACACACAGCCTGCAGGTCATTTTATACAATATATTTAATAAATTTGTGCATAAAAAAAAAAGTTTGTGTACATACATGAAATTCCTTTATGTTTCATATGCACACAGCCTGAAGGTTATTTTATATTATATTTTTAATAATATTGTGTGTACATTGAACCATCAGAAAGCAAAGGTTTCACTATCTCAATCTAAGCTGTATATTACAGTAGTGATATTGGAGCAAGTTAAACACGTCATTACAGGTTGAGTCTCCCATATCCAAAATGCTTGGGACCAGGGGTAGTTTGGATAACGTAATATTCCGTATTTTGGAATATTTGCATATCATAATGAAATATCTTGGGAATGGGACCCAAATATACACACAGAATGTATTTATGTGTTATATACAACTTATACACATGGCCTGCAGGTCATTTTATACAATATTTCAATAATTTTGTGGCTCAAGCAAAGTTTGTATACAGAAGTGAAATTCATTTATGTTTCATATACACATTATACAGAGCCTGAAGGTAATTTTATACAATATTTTTAATAATTTGTGCCTTAGACAAAGTTTGTGTACATTGAAGCATCAAAAATCAAAGGTGTCATTATCTCAGTCATGCCAAAAATATTCCGTATTTCAGAATATTCCGTATTTCGGAATATTTGGATATGGGAGACTCAACCTGTACTATATATAACTATGATGTGTGTATATCATTTTATGTGTGTATCTTGCTCCAGCAACACCTACTGTAATATGTGCACAAGTTTGTTAGAGGATGGGGGCCCCAACCCGGTATCTTGCCTAGGGGCCCCATGAGATCTAAATCCAGTTATGGTGACATGTGTACTGGTCATGTATGTAACTATGTCCCCAGCCATCAATATTGTTATGTGCCAGGAAAATACATGTAAGAAATTACAATTACATTTGCTTGATAAACATTTTGTAACAAAAAATAGCTACACTGAAAATGAGCATACACCTTTATATATGCAAATGACTTTATGGTGATAAAACAATGGCATATTATGGCATCACAGCTGGGAGCCTTAGTATGTGCTGAAAATACAATTTTCTTGTAATAGCGAGTAGTGAGACAGAGCGTGAGGATCTGTTACATTAGTTTGTTAATTTATTCATTTATTGTTATTGTTATATATATTTTATAGTTTTATTCTTATTTTTATATATTATTTTATAGTTATATTCTTATTTTATTATTATATTTATCTTATTATTTTATATTTAGATTATTTAGTTATATTATATATTTTCTATTCGTATTTATTTTTATATTGATCCTAAATTATATTGATAATGGGGATCCAGGGCTTGGTATTCCTGCCATGCTTATGTGTTTGCTGGACATGTGTCATCACCACCCTGTCAATGATGATCATTGAAGGGCACGTCAACACATCAATAACATACATCAGGTAAGCCATATAATAATAATAATAATAATATAGCCTGATTCAGAAATGTACGCAATGCCGATATTTATGGGGGTTGAGCGATTATCTGTAAACTGCGCATGCGTCTGAGTAGTACGGTGCATGCATCACGGTACATTACCGTAGCCGCTGGCTCCGCCTATTTACCCGCAGTGTGAGTGACAGGTAAGGAGTATTTGTGCGGTGGTAACGGGGAGTGGTGGAAAATGGCAGGCGTGTCACATACTGCAAGAAAAATGGATCCGGCGACTCAGTCCCTGCGGCCAGGAGTTACTCAGAAGTGCGATAATCGAATGATCAGAGACCGATGCTGTATCTTCATTCATACGCAGGTGCTTGGATTTGATAAGCCGCAGTTGGGCATCTCAGTACAATATTCGGCGTCTGTGACATTTGCATAGCAGCTGCGTGCACAGATGCAGCGACAGCGGCAATAACAGACTAATCAAAATCAGGCTGATAGTGATATATGAGGCTGTCAGAGCAGACAGGGCGGGTGGATGGCAAGGCCTGGGTAATGGGGAGATATAACAGGGTGGATGGCGAGGCCTGGGTAATGGGGAGATATAACAGGGTGGATGGCGAGGCCTGGGTAATGGGGAGATATAACAGGGTGGATGGCGAGGCCTGGGTAATGGGGAGATATAACAGGGTGGATGGCGAGGCCTGGGTAATGGGGAGATATAACAGGGTGGATGGCGAGGCCTGGGAAATGGGGAGATATAACAGGGTGGATGGCGAGGCCTGGGTAATGGGGAGATATAACAGGGTGGATGGCGAGGCCTGAGTAATGGGAAGATATAACAGGGTGGGTGGCGAGGCCTGAGTAATGGGGAGATATAACAGGGTGGATGGCGAGGCCTGAGTAATGGGGAGATATAACAGGGTGGATGGCGAGGCCTGAGTAATGGGGAGATATAACAGGGTGGATGGCGAGGCCTGAGTAATGGGGAGATATAACAGGGTGGATGGCGAGGCCTGAGTAATGGGAAGATATAACAGGGTGGATGGCGAGGCCTGAGTAATGGGGAGATATAACAGGGTGGATGGCGAGGCCTGAGTAATGGGAAGATATAACAGGGTGGATGGCGAGGCCTGGGTAATGGGGAGATATAACAGGGTGGATGGCGAGGCCTGAGTAATGGGGAGATATAACAGGGTGGATGGCAAGGCCTGGGTAATGGGGAGATATAACAGGGTGGATGGCAAGGCCTGGGTAATGGGGAGATATAACAGGGTGGATGGCAAGGCCTGGGTAATGGGGAGATATAACAGGGTGGATGGCAAGGCCTGGGTAATGGGGAGATATAACAGGGTGGATGGCAAGGCCTGAGTAATGGGGAGATATTACAGGGTGGATGGCAAGGCCTGAGTAATGGGGAGATATTACAGGGTGGATGGCAAGGCCTGGGTAATGGGGAGATATAACTGATGTGATCATCCGGACATGCCTCCGCCCCGCCCACTTCAGCCACCCCCACTTTCCCTGCTGCACCGACCTGGCAGCCCCCTCCCGGATTGGGCTGCCAGAAAGTTGGCATGTATGTTCTATTATAACTAGGACCCTCATCTTACCCGCACGTTCCCCTGTCCCACCCCCATCATACCTGGTGACTTTCCACATTCACCTTGTAACTGCCACCCAGCGCAAACTGCCGCTGCACCCGCCTCCTCCTCCTCGCCTGCTCTGGGTCCTAGTGCTAAGCAGTTATGCCTACAGCAGGGGTGTCAAACTCACGGCTTTCCAGCTGTTGTGAGACTACATGTCCCAGCATACTCTGCCACAGTTTTAGCATGCCCTAAAAGCAAAACGGTGGCAGTGCATGATGGGATGTGTAGTTCCACTGCAGCTGGAGGGACGCAAGTTTGCCACCCCTGGCCTACAGCATTTGGCAGGATGCCCTGCTGCCAGCTCCCTGCAGCCTCTCCTCACACCTATATTGCATTATAACATGCCATACTGTGATCATTATAATAGGCGCTGGTAGCTGTCAGCAGGTTATGTCTGGGGGTCCTCAGTAAGCTGGAACCAAGAACTACATCAGCCAGTGTAACAGAAGTGCTTAGTGTGAGTGCCCAGGAGTAGTGTATAGTTATGTGATTACAGCTCTGTAATATTATCCCTGGGTACAGATGCAGCTTGTTATGGTGAGATAAATGGCATGACAGGGCATGTTACACTGATCATACCTTCTGCCTCTAATCACACTGCACTATAGTGTTACTGCTCAGTGGCTGAGGTTCCTTATGCTATGATTGGCTGTTCCGTCCCCGTCCCCCCCCAGCTTGCAGGCATGGATGGACTTGGGTGTACAGGGGAACCCAGATTAGCTGCACTGCCGGTAGGCCGCATCCCCTACTCTAGGGTCAGGTTTCAGCCGTGCACTCAAATTATACATTGTTACATTACTAGAGGGTCAGTAACCTGGGGAGCAGAATGATGGATGAACTCAGGTGCTCGGTTTGTTTCTACAGAAACAACTACAAAATTATCTTTCCTGCCAATCATTGTGGGTGGTTCTGACACACCCCTGTTCCCTCTTTTACAAAAGGTATTTGCATATACTCCCTAATGGTTGGCCAAGTTCCTCTGTGGTTGCTGTCCACACCACTTAGGCTTGGGCCCCTACCACATCCCTGCTGGGGCCCTTCATGGCCCCAGTCTAACACTGCTTGCAGGCACCTATTCACACCATTTGGCTAAATAAAGTGTGCTCCATCTGACCTGTGTAACTTGCGGTGATATAGGGGAAAAATATAGTTAAGCTGCACACTTGCACATATGCCCTGAAAACTAATGTTCCTTATTGCTGCTTCTTTTCGGTGATTTGGGAACTATTTTCGGAGCTATTATTAATGGATTTCATGCAGGGACTACTGCCCGCTAATGGGAGCAGTGAAGGTTACACTGCTGGGTCCTGTCCCGGCAATGTTACCAGCCATAGGTCACACGCAGGGCTGCCGAGAGGGGGGGAGTGGGTACTATTTACCTGGGCTCGCTAGAGGGGCCCGGGTCTGGCGCCGCAACCCCCTCCCTCACAGCATGTGTTGGGCTGCAATGGGAGACTGCTCGTGGCTGCTGAGCAGCAGCCGGAACAGTCTCCTATGGCTGTGGGGGGGGGGAGCGATCACACTGAACGAGCCCCCCCTGGCTTTGCGCTGAGCTGAGGGGCTTACAGTGTCCCCTCCCCAGGCGGCACTGCAAACGTGGTTTTTTTCCCCCTTCCTCAAGGGGCATGGCCACGCTCCATCGGTTAGGCCACGCCCCCTTCATTTTGGCCTGGTCGGTGAAGCTCTTACCAAAGGAAGATGGAGCTAGCTTACTGAGGCACGCTCCCAGCACTTATAGCTTTCACAGCCTGATAAACTAGTACAATCTTATTATGAGGATGGCAGAGGGCTGCGATTCTGCAATATCTCCTGCATTAGTGATAATCATCTGGGCACTTACAAGAGAGACACACTTTACCTGCTCACTGTAAATGTTAGCTAAATATATAGCTATACTCTTTTACACAATGTCAGTTTCTATGAAGATACAACTACTTTGCTTTGAGCTTACAGATACTCCCATAGACTAGAGTGCTCACGGCCACTTACAGTATGTGAGATACCGGATGGAGTAACGGAGTGCGCGTGCACATGAATATGCTCTGCAGTCCCCAAGACCTGCTCCATGCTCCAGCATCCGCTCCTGTATGCGCTCATGTGCACCACCGCTCCCTTGCAGTATAGTGATTATTCATGTGCTCATGTGCACCACCGCTCCCTTGCAGTATAGTGATTATTCATGTGCCCATGTGCACCACCACTCCCTAGCAGTATAGAGATTATTCATTTAAAATACCCTAACCCTGTCGGGGTGCCAGTGTCAGGATTTTGACTGTTGGAATCCCAAACGCCGGCATCCTGTACCCAACCCGTTCATATATATGATAATATAAGAAGCAAAGCAAAACTGATGGGTTAATATAATTTATTGTTACTGTTTCAGGAGCATGCACAATGTACATCATGTACAAAAGGATGACAATCAGAAGCAGTGACGTGGAACATAGCCGCCCTGTTGCCCAGATGATCCTGCTCCTGTTTGGATGGACGTCATGTGCAGGAATAATGATTCTGGCTCTTTTCCAGGTTTGTAAACTCACCAAAGACTTCTTAAAATAAGAATCTCCCTGGCTGATTATTTCATTATCTAGCCTAATGGTTAGGGAGCCTTAAAATAGGATCCTCCCCCTCTATATCCTGATTGGTCAAAGGTAATTTTACTGGGGAATAATCAGCTAAGATAGCTACAGGTTTCAATTGTTTTCGCACCCGCGATACTTTTTCGTATGCCAGACTTTTCGCCGACATCGCCAGTTTTGCATGCGAAAAAGTATTGCGCGCGCTCCCGCTATTCGCCGTATTCAATTCCAAAGGACGCGAAAGCGCATCCCGGTCGAAACTCTAACAGTTGTTGCCAGAATTGGGGAAATCAGCCTGACACCCTCAAAAGATGCACTAACATTGATGATCAATCTAGATGTCTCCGATTAGCCTTACTGAAGCTATTTGGGGTACTTAGTAAGTGCTGTCAATTGCTCTCAAATAGCTTCTTTGCACAAGTGGTGCAGAATAGCTGCTCCCACATTAAACTCACACAGCCAGAAAAGCAGGGTACATACTAAATATTGTTTTAAGCTGCCTCATGTAATTAGAGGCCAGAGGACCTGATTCAGACCCGCTCGTTAAGGGCCGGCGGCCGCTCGCAGGTAGTGTGGGCGTTTTTATGTATTTTTTTTTTTTGTCTCCTGCCACTCGCAAAGCTGTGGGAGCCCACCCACAGCTTATGCAAGCGGCAAGGAGCCCGTCGCGATAATCGCGACCATCGGCCTTGCGACGAGACCCTGTGGTAGGGTCTCGGCTGCCGCAAGACCGAGTGGACTTCCTGCTCTAATAGAGCAGGAAGTCCACTACCGACAACAGTTGTGATGTCAGTAGGTCCTCCCTCAAACGCCAGGTGTTCCAAAGGGAACGCCTGTGTTTGGCCAACCACCCCTCCTACACGCCTACAAAATGAGGCGAGCTGTCACTCACTATCGACAGCCGCCCCATCTTGTAGCAAGCCCCATAGCGACTGAACTTCAGTCGCTCGACAAGGCTTGCGCATGCGCACGCCAGACGCGGTGCATGCACAGGTCATAAACATTGAGCCGCTTGCGAGCGCTGTGCGCTCACAAGCGGCTCTGAATCAGGCCCAGAATGTCTGATTGGTGGTTACTGGTTAGGGGCGGGCTGTCTGGTGGGGGAGCGCTCGTCCAGTCTGACTGCACAGTGACAGGAGGACCCTGAGCAGTGACGGGCTGACTTCCCCCCCCCCCCCCCGCCTAGCAGACACCGCCAAGGAATAGTTGCAGGCAGCCAAAGTCACAATAATTCATGCTGTTTGCCCTCCGCTCGCTGTGCTGACAGGGGTTTCCAGAATGCAGTTCCTGATAAAAGCATATTTCAGAAGACCTCCGGAAGCGGCGTTCTGCATAAAATATAGCCCTGGCTAATACATTGTGTATAGGGTTTTCACTCGTGTTTAAAGAACACTAGGCAGCGATTTGTTATGCAAAATCTTCATGGTTATTAATACCAATCCCCCTAGTGTGTGGATAACTATCTGCTGGGCATTATGTGAATATGTGAATCCACAATGGGGTAGTTTAAGGGGTAAATTATTATGTGGCACTTTAAATCCAGTGGTTGAAGACACAGTGGATTGGAAAGTGGCAATAATATTAGATATAAACCATAGATGTTTTGTATTTAGTATCATTGCATCTTAAAATCCAGTGGCTGAGGATGTGGCGGTTTTTGAAAGCGTCACATAGTAAATTTACTCCTAAGAATGTCAGGGGAGAGCTATAGGGCTTGGGGGAAATAATACATTAACAAAGCATTAAGCATCTAACTCTATATAGCGGATTGCTTCTTACCTGTAGTTAGAAATTGAGGACTAAATCCAGTTAACTTGCCCCCGCACACAAGATGGGCGAGTTGCCATTGCAACAGTGTGTATATGCCAGCAACGGCATTGGAACTCGTCCCCCTGGCTACCATATCTCACCCCAGATTTGTGGATTTTTGTACACACCCTTTTGGGGCTGGCAACAAAAGTCGGTGAATCCGGCAGTACCGTAGGTGCGGCATATAGCTGGTGGGGTGAGAACATCACAGCTAATAGGATTGAGCCCTAAGGGCCACAAAGGGGGGCAGTTCCGGTGCTGTTGCCGGCATTTTTTGTCTCTTTCACAAGGTGGTACACCTGTTATAATACCTAATTAGTTTGAGTTTGAGTGCTTGCACATTTATATACTTGGTCCTTTTTGCAGCGCCATTGGCTTTTTCCATGTTTTATGAGAAATTATAAAGGTGCAGACATACAGTAATGTAACAACCAATTGGCAATAGTGTTGGATCGATCCCGTTCAAGCCAGGATAATAACAGTAACTGTTTACTAGCCATGAGTTACTGAACAAATCCATTTGTTGCTTATGCTAGCTATTTACCCCAGCATACAGTTTATACCGTAGTTGTAATTATTATTGGAAGGATAATGCTTTAAGTGTATGTAATACAGCAGCGTAACTATAATACATAAGTGTTTTTTATAAAACATGAATGTTGCTTTTTTTTTCATTTTAGCAATTACTCTTTTTTTTCTTTAGCCTGGGGTACATGGCTGGAATCACCCTATGCGGGCCGTGATTGCGCAGCGGCCTAGGGTCTTTGAGCCCTCTCCTTAAAGAGAAGGGCCCCCGATTACTGGAGCCATAAGGCTCCTGGAGGACTAGATTCATACCATCACCATTGCTGGGGTTTGTAAATTCACTCCTCAACATCTGAAGCCATAAGTCTTCAGGGGATTAGTGTCTTCAAGCCCGGTGGTAGTCAGTATGTTGACACTTATGATATCAACATCAACATCATAAATATTGACATTAGAGTGTTATGGTGCGTACACACTGGGCGATTAAAGTGGACGACTGAACGATAACGATATCGTTATCGTTCAGTCGTCCACTTTATCGTCCATTTTTAACACAAAAAAGATGACCGATGACGACGACGCGCGTTCCCGCGGGTCGTTCGTCATCCTCGTTCATCGGGCTGACATGCAGGCCAACCTGACGACCTCGTCAGGTTGCTGCATGTCAGGGAATGGGTGAGAGAGCCCGGCGCTGAACGATATCGCTAATGATATCGTTCAGCGGCTGTGCTCAATGTCATGAACGACATTGAGCACAGCCTGCCGGGGACACACTAGACGATATCGCTCAGGGAGCATATCGTCTAGTGTGTATGCACCTTTAGACTTAGGTTTAAGGTTTAGGGGTTAGAGATAGACTTACTGCAAAAGCACAGTGTTGACATTCTGACCATGTGGACATGCCATCAGTACGAACATGCCGAATGACGATATTATGACCATGTTGACATTGTCATGTCGACTTAATGAACACCAACATGATAAATGGAGATCAATTATACCAAACCCTTCAAGCCACACTCTGCCGGAAAGCTCGGGTTGGCCTTTTCCTTCCTAGGTTGGCCAAAGGTTCCCCTTGGGAACTGAACTTTGGGGTCTCTACCTTCCTTCCTCTCCAAAAGGAGAGATGTACTGAGGAGCAAGAGGTTTTAAGGGTTACCCCAAACCCCACCAAAAATGAGACACACAAACAACCAGCCAAGTGGTACATGCACCAGTGTTGTGTTATCAGTATGTTATTAGGAGCATTGGATACCTGTCCAGCCCTGTCTTACACACAAAAGGTAAATGAAATTATATTGTCAACTTGAGATAAAATTAAATACATACTGCTATAGAAAAGGTTTTCCTCCTATATAACACTTTCAGGTGGGTTCCTGTTTTATTATGCTCTACAAATGGTCATCGATCTTACAGGCAAACCTGGAACAGCCGTACATGGTGGAAAGTGGTTGTTGCTCTTGTGATGTAAAACCACCATAGTACGTAATGACAATAATCTGTAATTCAGGGTGGTATCGGGCAATTCAGGGTGGTATCTATCTCAGTCGCATCTTCTCTGACTGCTGCGAGGGTGTAAATGGGCGCCAACTGGGCGATCACAGGTCGGATAAGTGTCCTGTGGGTGTGTCATGAGCATGTAGGCAGGATTTTGTGCTATTCAAAGATGAGTGAACACAGATATCCACCTGACTTCAGATGGATGGAGGATAGGGCTGTGTGCTGATAATAATGACGGCTACTATAATGGATGGATATGGACGTCGTGCACCTACTCCAAATACAGACGGAGATCCGTATTTATCTCCGAGCAAGCAATGTGGCCGCATAGTGCGAGTGACTTCCATGCATCTCTGAATCCAGCCCCATGGGGTATATGCAATAGCTTCCGAATTCCTGGGACCAGCGTGATTTCGCCAATATAGCCGCTAAATTAAAAGCAACAATTTGATTTGAGGCAAAACTCCTTAAAATAAATTGCTACTTAAAATGTAGCGGCTATATCGCCAAAATCACGCTGGTCCTAGGAAATCGGAAGCTATTCCTATACATATACCCTTATATATATTTTGCTTGTTTGCGGTCACTTCCAGTGTCAAACGCAGGATTTTTAGAGGGGGGTTTCCAAATGCTTGGTTTTATAGTGAGTGTGGCCAGTCCATGAAGAGGGCATAATTAACACTTCTCCAGCTTTAATATGCGTCATACAAAGTGAAATGTGTGTCATAATCCCAGCATATACAGGACCAGCAATCATAGTAAGCCATTAAATGCGGCAGTAGGGCCATCCTGCCTGAGCTGTATGTTTTTATGTCAGATGTGGGCACCATTCCAGGGCATTGGAGCAAGTCCGGGAGTCTGGGGGAGCAGCAGAAGAACCTAACACTGCCCTGGACATATTTGTACATATTGGTCTCCTTATGCACTAAATAGTGTATTATACAGTATTAATAATTAACCCTATTGATGGTCTATAGCATTGCACCCCTAACAGTGCATGTTTTCCAGATCTCCTAGTTGGTGCACAGGTGTATTTAATACTGGCTGACACATGTTAAAAGATCAACAGGTGGTGCTAATTATTTCATGTATGATACTGAGAAGAACATGCAGCACTAGTAAAATTCTATTATATTACAATTTCTATTGTGGTTATGGCCTGGGGAGGGGAGTTTGCAGGCAACCAGAAACCCCCCCATGCGTTTGCCTGAGGGGTATCACATACTACATGGCCTGGGGAGGGGAGTTTCCAGGCAACCAGAACCCCCCCCCCCCCGCTGCGTTTGCCTGAGGGCTATCACATACTACATAGCGCAGTCTCCTCCTGTCCCGCACCTGCTTTGGGCTTGTTAACAAATCTGAAGTGCCCTCAGGCTGTGGGTGGGGTATAGGGGGAAGGACTGGAGCATCCTGGGATTGAAAAGCTTTGCTGTTGGTGTCCAGTCCTCCAGGTGCCACCCACACCCCAATGTCTCCCTGTGGACCCTATGGACTTTGAAAATAAGTTTTACCATGACTCTCCTTTTCTGAATCAGGCCCTTGGTTGCCAGAGGTGAGGCGTGATAACATCTCAACTGAATGTAGCTTTATTTTGTGTAGTTGTTCAATGTAAAAACTAAGGGGTCTATTTACTAAGAATTGGATGGAGAGAAAGTGAACGGAGATAAAGTACCAGCCAACCAGCTCCTAACTGTCATTTTTCAAACACAAGCTTGTGACATGGCAGTTAGGAGCTGATTGGCTGGGACTTGATCTCCGTTCACTTTATCTCCTTCCAGGACTTAGTAAATAGACCCCTAAATGTGATCATTCTTATTTGTAACCCCAACCAAGCAGGGCCGCCGAGACAAACTGCGGGCCCAGGAAAGATAGGATGGAATTCAATTTAGCGCGATGGAGGCAGTGTGCCCTTTAACGGAACACCACATCGTGCCCTTCAGTTGGCACCTCTGTATATTGCTGAAATGTGCACAGCCGGGCATCGCACGCCGCCCTGTGGTACATCATGCTGAATTGAAACGCCCCCCCAGCGGGCATGGCTATATTCTGGGAGGCATGGTAATTAATCCTTGCTACCACATTTCCGGCAATTTGTGTTTTAGTAAATATGGTGAAACCGGCTCATTTTTGAAAAAAATTGCTGGAAAAATGGCTCCTGCGTGAGACAGATCAGACCTTGTTCTGAGGTGAGCGGCGTTTGCTTCTCCCATGACCCAGGGGTCCATGTGCACCGATCACCTCTCACCTACTACAGATACATTACTGGGCTACGTTGTGGCTGCATTTCAGCAATCAAATGTAAATCAAGTACATTTATATGGGGATCAGACTAAAAATAATGATTTGTCCTGTCTCACCAATGGTAAAAACATCTACAAAAAAATGTATCTTCTCTGCGATTTTCTGATAAAAAGCTCAGTCCGTAAAGATCCCAGGTCACAAAACTGACTTTGGGGACTGCAATCTGCCAGTTCTAATAAATGCATCTGGATATGTACTTAAATGAATCTTAAAAAAAAAAGGCGCTGATAGGCCAAACTGTTTATTGCCTGGAAAATCCCACTCACTGATAATTACAGCTGCAATAGCCTAATGGAGCCTGCGCTAGCTCAGTGGTACTTTATATTTCTAAAACAGTGATTAAATAGTCAATTAGAAAATAAAAATAAGCAATTATCACTGAGCTGGTAGTTGTTAATTTTGTAGTATATTTAGTAAAAGTCTGCTCTGTATTATATACACAGGAGACCTGTTTAATCATACCAAATATAGGTTTTATTAAAAAACATAAACACATAGGTAACATACAAATAAAATGATCACATACATAGCAGCAATAGTCTCATGAGGACAGCATGGTGTAAGCCTATCACTGTTGTAAGGACCGGACCATATGTTGTCAGCACTACCAGAGATGCAGGTGGACAGAAATGGCAGGTGAGTCCACTTGTGCTCCTGGGAGGAGATTTAGAAAACATGCACTGCTGTGAGATCTCAGGAGAATTTAGGACCAGTGCTATAGGTCACTCATTTATGATGTTGGTATGTATAATGTCTTACGTTGAGTTTAAAAGCAAGTCATTGCTTGGTAAGGCTACACGAGCAATATGTCATACAATTTGTCAGGTGACCCATAGGTTGATCTGCCAAGGAAGGTCCTCGAGTAAAAGTACCTGTGGCAGGTTCCATATCTCCCCGCATTGAAAGTGGGGCATGGGTGGTTTGGACAAATGTCCCAGCTATCTCTGCGGCGGCACCTGTCACCTAGGATCTGGACTGTTCATACTCCTAAATCAGGAGGCATGCTCGTTCACATATTCTTAAGTAGACCTGATGTAATATAACTACATTGCAAGTCACCAGCACAGGCGTTAGGGTTAGGTACGGTACGCCGGCGTTCAAGATCCCGGCAGTCAGCATCCTGATGGACAAGTTTCCTAAACCTAATCCTCCCTCCCTGCAGCCTAAACCTAACCTCCCTACTCCCCCGCAGACTAAACCTAACCCCCCCCTGCAGCCTAAACCTAACCTCCCCCCCGCAGCCTAAACCTAACCTCCCTCCTCCCCCGCAGGCTAAACCTAACCCCCCCCCCTTCAGTCTAAACCTAACCTCCCCCCCATAGCCTAAACCTAACCTCCCTCCTCCCCCGCAGCCTAAACCTAACCTCCCTCCTCCTCCGCAGGCTAAACCTAACCCCCCCCCCCTGCAGCCTAAACCTAACCTCCCCCCCAGCAGCCTAAACCTAACCTTCCTCCCCCCCGCAGCCTAAACCTAACCTCCCTCCTCCTCCGCAGGCTAAACCTAACCCCCCCCCCTGCAGCCTAAACCTAACCTCCCCCCATAGCCTAAACCTAACCTCCCCCCACCGCAGCCTAAACCTAACCTTCCTCCCCGCAGCCTAAACCTAACCTTCCTCCCCCCTGCAGCCTAAACCTAACCTCCCCCCCATAGTCTAAACCTAACCTCCCCCCCATAGCCTAAACCTAAACTTCCCCCCATAGCCTAAACCTAACCTCCCCCCCATAGCCTAAACCTAACCTCCCCCCCGCAGCCTAAACCTAGCCTCCCTCCCCCTGAAGCTGCTGGGAAGCCTCATAAAGCCCCCACACGGCCTGGCGCTGTATATAAACTGGCACGCTGCTGGCAGCCATGGGATGTAGGGAGGAGGGGCATGGACAAGCACATTTGTCCCGTATTGGTGGACTAAGTAGTAAATACATACATTTCACCAATAAGAATCAGCACCAACATTTATTAAAACATCTTTTTATTGAAGCATAAGGGACAATGGCGTAATAACCTCTACATTTGTTCAGTCAGTGCAGATACACTCCTGAGAGAAGACTCCATAGGTTGGGGGTATCACTGTCTCCTGGAAGCAGTCCAAGCAGGCAGGCTTCATCAGCAGGATGATGTCACAGGGCAATCTGTCTCTCAGGGCAGCACTCTGACACTCAGTCACATTCCAAGGGCGAAGATCAGTCCGGCAATAGGGACACACAGGCAGAAGTCATCCAGCCCGGACCTGCGAGCCACAGGTAAGAGGATCCAGCCGCTCACAGAGCGGGGTTACAGGAGGGAAAGCAGCACACTCAGCGAGGCACAGGTGAGGGATCGCAGAGGAGCCACATCAGCCTCAGACGTAGTCACAGGCAGGAACAGCAGCGCTATACACAGTCAGGAGCCTCGTAGTAAGTAAAAGAGGGGCCACTATGGGGTCTGCCCCAGCACTGGCACCGAACACCATCACAGCTGAAGGATTCTAGCCAGAGGAGGCATCCGGATAGCCAACACCGACCACCAGCCCAAAAGGACACCAGTAGGAGGCAGGAACCACCAACGTGTAGGCGGTAGATGGTGAAGAGCTCCGTCCAGGAAAAGACAGCAGCAGAAGAGAGCACCCAGCAGCGACACACCTAGAGGACCGATCCAACAATACAGTCACACAAGCGTCCACCACCCCAGAGATACAGATAAGTAGCAATCGGGGTGAGGAGGGCCACGCTATGCAGCTGTCTGGAGAGTAGGTAGGGATACGGTGTGTGGTCACTGGAGCCACTGGCCACACTCACGATAATGTGTCAGGTGGTAGGAGAAAACACCCGAGGGAGCCATGGTAAAGGCCGATATCATAAAAGGTGGAAAAAGGGAGGGAATGGGAGGGGTGGGGTGCTGTGGATGGAGAAATGGGGTTGGGGGTCAGTTTAGACTTTCCCCATCTGAAAAGACACAAATCCACAATTAGTAGTACACACACAATCTCCATTAATAATGTTATGGGGGAGGGGGCAAAGCAGCGTCACATGACAACTTACATGGTGCACGAGGAGCTCGTTCTCCTGCTGCATGATCTTAAGTTTCCTCTCCAGCAGGAGATTCTTATCCATCTGCCGTAAGAAAAGAAGGAAATGGTCATGTGACTAGGGGTAAGGAGAGTACATATAGTAATAGTGACATTATATACAGCCAGCACCAGAACCATGTGTTACATAATCTGCATACAGGATCATTCATATGGGGGTGTGACTAGCCACCACAGGGAGAGGGGTGACCAGCCACTACAGGGAAGGGGGTGACCAGCCAATACAGGGAAGGGGTGACCAGCCACCAGAGGGGTGTGTGATCAGCCACCAGAGGGGTGTGTGACCAGCCACCACAGAGAGGGTGTGACCAGCCACCACAGAGAGGGTGTGACCAGCCACCACAGAGAGGGTGTGACCAGCCACCAGATGAGGGTGTGACCAGCCACCAGATGAGGGTGTGACCAGCCACCACAGAGAGGGTGTGACCAGCCACCACAGAGAGGGTGTGACCAGCCACCACAGAGAGGACATAACCTGCAGACAACATGGATACTACAGTGCGTGGTCTGGGCCCCTTTTTAAACAGATATATTACATACAGATAGAGCATGTAGTATTATTTACCAGAATGTCCACTTTAGTGAATACACCATAGTCCTTGGAATGCATTATAATGTACTATATATAAAAGTACCACGCTTGGGAATGGATAAACAAGACACTACTGGTATAACAAGGGCAATTCTATAACATTTTGAGATAATGTGGTCGCTGAATGGTGGTAATGCTATTCCATTAAAATATTATTTTTTGTTAGAAGAACAAGTATAAATATAAAAGTATGGTTAACAACCCTCCTCTCCCCCCCCCCACCACTGACGTTCCCCTCTCCTCTACATCCCTCCACTGATATTCCCCTCCCCAACAGACGTTCCCCTGCCCTCCACCACAGACGTACCCCTGCCCTCTTCCCCGCCACTGACATTCCCGTGCCCTCTCCCCTCCACCACTGACATACCCCTGCCCTCATCCCCTGCCACTGACATACCTCTGCCCTCTCCCCTCCACCACAGACGGTCCCCTGCCCTCTCCCCTCCACCACTGACATACCCCTGCCCTCATCCCCTGCCACTGACATTCCCCTGCCCTCTTCCCCCGCCACTGACATACCCCTGACCACTTCCCCCCACCACTGACATACCCCTGCCCTCATCCCCTGCCACTGACATTCCCCTGCCCTCATCCCCTGCCACTGACATTCCCCTGCCCACTTCCCCCCACCACTGACGTTCCCCTGTCCTCTTCCCCTCACCACTGATATTCCTCTTTCCTCCCCACAAACGAAATTCCCCTCTCCCCCCACCACTGACATTCTCCTCTCCTCTCTCTCCCCCACAACTTTTGTTGCCCTCTCCTTTCCCCCCACCTGTCATACTCTCCCTCCTCATGTACTATACCCCCTGAATCTTCATACCATATCAGACAGAGTATAACCGCAAATCTCCTGCCATAAATCCATTTTTCTGGCTTAGGCTAAAATCTGACATTAAACCATACTTGCCTACCTTAGTAATGACCTCTCTGAGCGGCGATGGGGGTGTGGCTGACCTATTTGTGCCATTAGGCCCCGCCCCTTTGTGGCAAAATGCAGCAAATTGAGCTATTTGAATTGGGGACAGGCCGAATAGCGCGATTATCACAGAATGGCTGCACCTGTGTGTATAGGGGCCATATGCTGTAATTACAGTAGGAGGGATGTGGCCCAGTCAGTCTGATGACTGGTAATGTATCACCATGGGCAGATAAAGCTTTAGTACCAGAACATTCTATACGTGGCTAATATTTCATGTTACCCAGTCCTCACCGTGGCTTCCAGGGTCATCAGTTTGGTTGTCTGCTCCTGGATTAAGGTCTTTTTTAAATCTACAATATTCTGGAGGCTTTCCAGCTCCCTCTGCCAGAACTCTCCAGGGCAGCCATGATCCTTTGAATAAATAATAGTAAAATGAAAGCAATAACATACAATAACATGAAATGCTCTATCACCATTATAAACAAAGCGGCTAAACAGAGGTTATAAAATATGGCTGCTTCATTCATATCAACAAATCAGATCCAAGCTGTTATTTTCCAAGCAGTCTAGGGAATGAAAGCAGACATCTGATTGGTGGCTGTGGATTACCGCACATATTTGCACATTTGCTAAAATGATTAAATAACCCTTGTTGTATTTGTGACTAAGGGGCAGATGTACTAAGCTCTGAAAACTGATAAAGTGGAGAGTGATAAACTACCAACCAATCATCTCCTAACTGTCATTTTTCAAGCACAGCCTGTAACATGACAATTAGGAGGTGAGTGGCTGGTCATTCATCACTTTCCAGTTTGTCAGAGGTTAGTACATCTCCCAGTAATGCTTTGAGTCTTTTTGGAGAAAAGCACTATATAAATAAAATTGTTATTATTATTATTATATATCTGTGAGAGCATTTCTCTTATATGTTCTTGTGTTTCTTATTCCAAATCTGCCGCATGACCACCCAAACGACCAAGCTATGTATCTGTACTGTTATCTTGTAAGGTGAAGAAGTCTCTTGCTGTAACGTCATGCTAACTATGTACACTGACATCGGCACCTGACATGGGAACACCCCTAAGTACAGAGAGTCTATTTATCAACAATTAGAATCTGGGCACGATAACAGTTAGTTTGCAATGTGTAGCCCAAAGGCTACAGCAGCACATCACCATCGTCACATGACATCAGCTGCGGGGACTAAGCTCCGGGAATATGAAGGTAAATCTGACAGCATCGTATCCCCCATAGAAGCCTATGGGGGCAGCGGCTGCCGTTGGAAATGGAGGGACCGCATCAGATATTGTAGATATCGGGGAATATGCTACAAATATTTCATGATAAATAGGACCCTGGTATATATACTAAAGTGCGGTTTTATAGAAGTGGAGGTGTTGTCCATAGCTACCAGATTCTAGCTATTATCTTAGATGGTGCTAGATAAATGATAACTAGAATCTGATTGGTTGCTATGGGCAACATCTCCACTTCTAAACCTGCACTTTAGTAAATATACCCCATGGTGTACAGATATATCTCACTGGAACTACAATAATACAGAGTCTCTTTGCTGATTAGGAAAACATTCCTATGTATCATGTGTCAGAATTCTGTGCTCATCCAAACCCTGCTCCTATCAGATGGCTAAGCTAAATCTGGCTCCTGCTTGTTCCTTTATAATGTGATTTATTCATTGTTATGTATGTACCTTCATCTGCAGGCTGTAGATGTTGTTGAATTGAAGGGATCCCTACAAAGAGAAGCAGAAACCGTGTCAGACACTCTCATTGTCTATGGGGAGTAGAATGACAGCTGCTGCGGGTATTACATAATATAATCTGTGATAGGAGAACGTTCCATAACTATACAGAGAGTACACTGTAATATACTGTGACATGTGCAGCCCCTAACCAGCCCTGGGTCTTCCATATGGTCACCGCTACCTCAGCCTGGATGTATATAGGTTACTGGGCGCCCGCTGCCATATAATGACTACTCCCAGGCTGGTGCTGGTGATAGAATGGTCCCAGCCTCACTCACACAATGTACAGGAGAGCCATAGGAAAGGCTGTGACATTTACTAACTTATTACTATTGGCGCTTCCGACTCCCTGGAAGACCAGGCAAATCTCCCGGTACCAGCCCACCCCCCACCCCCCCCCCCTTTCCCCATTGCAACACTGAATCGCATCATCGTAGCTCCGCCCCCCCCCGCTTTTCAGTGCCTGTATTATAGGCTCTGTACAGAGGGGGAGGGGTCTCAGTGAAGGGATTAAGACGCCACGCTCCCCACACACCCCATCTGCTGTGACTAGTGGCCCCCTGAGGGGTCAGCCTAAAAGTCAGTAAGTATGAGTAATTGTGTGCAGCTAGTTTTACGCAGTGGAGCAGAAACAAGATTCCCATTGGTGGAGCTGGATAAAGGGTTGGGTAGAGCAGAGGCTTAGGGGCCGCACAAGCATTTCCACTCCGCTAAAGGACTCATATTTTACACCATCCGGCTGTTTTTTTTTTCCCCATTAGCAATTGCTCCGCTCAGTCTCATAATATATTGCCTACATAATAAATTAGGTGTTCTGGATTATAGGTTATGGCCAGTAACCAAATAGCCCCCATGCCGGCACTTATCAGGGGATTGTTATACGGGGTGTAAGACAGAGGCTGACCTGCAGGGAGGTGGTGTCTTCGCCGGATGCCGTCTGCTCTTTGAGCTCTGAGGAGAAACAAAGTTCTGTCAGATAGCACATAGGTCAGAGGTTATATACATACACTCACACACTCACATGCAATCGCACACTTATACAAACATTCACAGGCACACATTTATATGCACACACACTGCTCCCATTGCATCCCTGTAATTATATATATAAATATATATATATAGCTATAGAGTGTTAGGTGTATACTCCTATCACACAGCTCCCCCTGATAACTGAGTGATGGGGGCACAAGGCAGCTCACATACATCCCCCTCACTGTTACACAGGGAGATATCACATTGCTCTCAGCTATCTGACGCTTTCCATTTATAGATAAGTATGTGAGACTATGACTGGATAACATGTAATTGTGTCTCAGCGGCAGAAATCCCATCACACGTGTGACTATTGCGGGATTATATTGCCATGTACTATATATGTGTAATATCTAGTTACTACAATGAGAAAACCTATTGTTGGTCCTCACTAATAAGTGTCCAGATTGTATTCTCAGAGCCTCCCAGCAGAGCGCGCTGTGTAATTAGTGAGCACTCCTATTGCACTGTTTTGTATTGTGCATCACATCTTTATGGTGTGACTCACGTTACCCTAACTATACTATGAGTTTGGCAACCGTCAGGCCTTATACTACAGATATCCTATTAGGGGTTTACTGAGCAATATTTCCCTATCACACGTTCCCTAATTCTGTCACTTCCCATCTACAACATATCAGGAATATTAAGGTCTCTTACCTGCAGAATGTTCCTCCACTTCTGAGGCTTTTTGTGCCTTTGCCGCTGCCTGCAATACACACAGTGAGGCAAATACTCACACGTTACATACAGTAAGATGATACATATTAGTTATTGGCTTCCTAGTTACATAGATTCCCATCCCGGGGGCTCATTTACACCCAATGTCAGAGCGGCATGGTGACTGCATTCATTCCCCATCATAAACCTCTTTGTGGATCATTGATCCGGATGGGGGCAACCTGGGAAACTCTCAGATAAAGCGTCACTTCTCATGGACGTCCCAGATTTCTTATTAAAGCCATTAGGAGCCCAATATGCTGTATAATAGGTCCTATATCTGTCACCTGTTTATACCTGCCCCATGCAGCCCTGTGCTCAGGTTATCTGCATTATTCCCAGTACATTCCTCTATGTATATGCTGTATAATATGTCCTATATCTGTCACCTGTTTATACCTGCCCCATGCAGCCCTGTGCTCAGGTTATCTACATTATTCCCAGTACATTCCTCTATGTATATGCTGTATAATATGAACTATATCTGTCACCTGTTTATACCTGCCCCATGCAGCCCTGTGCTCAGGTTATCTGCATTATTCCCAGTACATTCCTCTATGTATATGCTGTATAATATGTCCTATATCTGTCACCTGTTTATACCTGCCCCATGCAGCCCTGTGCTCAGGTTATCTGCATTATTCCCAGTACATTCCTCTATGTATATGCTGTATAATATGTCCTATATCTGTCACCTGTTTATACCTGCCCCATGCAGCCCTGTGCTCAGGTTATCTGCATTATTCCCAGTACATTCCTCTATGTATATGCTGCCATCTGCTCAGCCTAAGTGCCCTGTGTCCAACACATCTGCGGGTCACTACCAACTCTTCATGCCCACCGTACCGCCATGCCCCGCATTATAGCCCTGTGCCCACCACTGCAGTGATTTTCAGCCTCATGTCTCCAGCCCAATATAGACAAAGTACTGTATATCCTTAGTCCCAGCCTCCCACAAATCACAGCCTTATGCCAGCCTCCCTTACCCCTCCCTCACACTGCCCTGACCCTTCATCCCAATGGAGAAGCAATAGAGAGGGAGTACTGCAATGCCATCCCAGTGAATGGTGGTGCTTCTCTCCCCTGCAATCACAGGCAGTCAGTGGGCCGCTGTGGCGTCATACTGAGACATGCAGTTACTATTTACAGTGGTTCCGGGAATGATCCGGGTTGTTGTGACGTGAGGCTGAGGCCAGAGCCGTCAGTGAGACCACTTGGCATCAGAGTGGAGGTGGCACCAGTATTCCCCATCACACAAAGGTCTCAGAGGTGGCATTGCCGCCTGCATCTGGGCCACCATAGGGACAACCCTGACTTACAGGACACCCAGGTATAGCTCAGTGTCATTCAGTCCTGTCCAAGTTAGTAACGGGGTTAGGGAAATGCTGATAAATGTAATTGTATGAAAAGCTCTCAGGTAGCACAAAAGGCCGTAGGGCCAAAATTACTACAAATGGTCTCTCAGGGAAATCAGAAGACACTTGGGGCAATTTTATTGCACCATCGTCTGTTCCAGCCCAGTTCTACCTAAAGGGAAAATATAATGTATAGATATATCTGTATCTGACCTGTTCTTTGAGCAGGTTTATCTCCTGTCTCAGGAGCTCCATCTGCTGGTCATGACGGCTTGTCAGGGCGGCCATCTCCTCCTGGTGGTGTTGGAGGAGGGATGTTATGTTCTTCTCCTGATCTTCGATCTTACCTGTGTATAAGAACAAGAGGACATCAGACAGATCTATCACATGGCCCCATTACAGCTCTACGCCAATGGCTTATACCATGGCACCTGCAAGCGCTACTAATACAGGGAGAATGGTTTTATACACAATATAAATACAAAACTGTCATTTCACTCATATTGTGGTCACGTCCTCCATAAGTGACATCTCATCCCCACATAACACAGACCCTATACACCATCAGATAAGGATTGGTAGGGATCACTGCCAGGCACAGGTAGCGGCTGTCATTTACTTTCTCATCCCCACATAACATAGACCCTATATACCATCAGATAAGGATTGGTAGGGATCACTGCCAGGCACAGGTAGCGGCTGTCATTTACTTTCTCATCCCCACATAACACAGACCCTTATACGCCATCAGATAAGGATTGGTAGGGATCACTGACAGACACAGGTGGCGGCTGTCATTTACTTTCTCATCCCCACATAACATAGACCCTATACACCATCAGATAGGGATTGGTAGGGATCACTGCCAGGCACAGGTGGCGGCTGTCATTTACTTTCTCAATCTCGTTATATTTAATGTGGCGGCTTTGTTTTTGTTTTTTTAGACTATCAAATTATTTATAAAATCTCTTTATATAATTACAGAGATAGAACATTGCTAGTACCATAGGCTACAGGCTGTGCAGTAACATGGGACAGACGGCCATCAGCTTAAGAGTACAGGCACATGGGTAAGTCATGTGTTATGTATGTTATCGCTGTAACACGTGTGATGACCACAATATGTGAGCGCTATATTACAGCTGTGTTGCTGTATGTGTAATTGCTGTGTTATGGAGCATACACACGGTCAGATTTGTCAGACTTGTCAGATTTGTCAGATGAACGATTAAACGATTAAACGATTTGAACGATTTGAACGATTTTACCAAAGTTTTGAACGATTTGAACGATTTGAACGATTGAACGATTTTTGACTGCATTAAAATGAATGGAATCGTCCAAGTCTGACTGCAAACACATCAGATGTCAGAAATCGTTATCTGACCATCGGGAACGCGCATCGTTGATCGTCCATCGTTCAGGCATGTCAGATATGAACGATTTTCCTTCAGATATGAACGACTGAACGATTTTTAAATCGTTATCGTTCATATCTGAAGGAAAAATCTGACCGTGTGTATGCACCATTACCATGCAGTAGGGATAGGATGATGGAGTACGTTATGTTGGGTGACTTGGTGAATAAGGGGTATTATGGGAGTAGGTGGAGGCACAGCTTTGCTTTTTAATCTTCTATAATGCTGCTCTGTCTGCCTCCTCCTTGTATGACCAGGAACCAGGAAAGAACAATGGGAAAGGTAATCAGCAATCATGGCTGACCCCGCGCTCACATCCCTGTCCTGTTACACCTGTGACATCCCCTGTCCCCCGTACAATACAGAAGGGAGGATCATTTACTCACTGATCAGTGTGGTCACTTCCTGGGCAGCTTTTAGTTGTTTCTCTGCCCTCTGCCGTCTCTGAGAGAGAAAGAGAATGGTTACATGGTAGCAGTAGGTGACAATATACCAGTATACATGTACTGTACTAAGCATCACCTTACCTTCATGCCAAATTGAGCAAAAAGCGATTTACTCGTATATCAGCAGAAATAAACACATAATGGATTGTCTGCTTTATATCTAATGCTTTGTTTTATTTGTTAGGTAAGACCGACTAAGGTGTAAAATGGCCAGAAAGTGCTAATTATAGACCTCCTAAAAATTACCTTCTAAAATATATATTGCTGTATAGTAACTAGGATGTAAAAGCTATCAAATATAAAATACGGATCTGCAGGATATAATCAGTAAAAAGGACACACATAAAATGCACACAGATGTTTATAGCCCCTTTAAACATATTAAAAGTGCATTTTATCTATATATAGTGTAGAAGGTAATTTTTAGGAGGTATATAATTTGCGCTTTCTGACCATTTTGCATAATTGAAACAAATTTTATATTTATTTTATGAAAGCTGATTTTCTGAATTTGATGAAGCTCTCGATCACATTTGTATTTCAGACTAAGTAAAGTAACTATATAACTAGTCACATAACATGTAAATGCTAGCCATTGGGTGCATATACAGTTACCATATTAGCCCCTATTAATCAGAATACACCTGATGGATGACACTGGTCAGGAAGTCACATCGCAGACTGTTACCTAAGGGTCACCGAATCTGACCCCCGTCACCCACACAGTCATCTCCTATGTAACCCCCTGCGGCCAATCAGAACAAAGTACAACAAATCCCAATAACAGTGCACTTACCTTCCGCCTGAGGCACGGGAAGATCAGGCTGAGGCAGCCCATGGCTGCCCCCCCACCAAAGCCCCTTCCCTAATCTACCAATATATACACTAAGTTATAAATAAAAACTGACTTATATAATAACTTATACACTATAGTAACTGATAAACTGTCTTATAAACTAAAAACCTAATAAAAACTATAAAAACACTAGTAGAAACCACCAGCTGGGTAAAGTCCTGCACACTGCTCAGGGACCAGGTAACAGGATGAGTCCTAGTGCATTGTCCCTGCTCATCACTCATTGTGTCATAATGGCACCATTGTGATGTCATCGTATAAACTGTAGCAGCAGTCACACATGCCAACATGTGTGTGACAGAAAGAAACGGTGCTCCAGCCAATCAGCTCCCAACTGTCATTCTTCAAACAGATAACAGGAGCTGATTGGCTGGAGCACCGTTATCACACAGGAGTTTTATCACTTGTTATGAATGATAGGGCCTCAGCCATCAACATGTTTTATCATTCACAACAAGTGATAAAACTCCTGTGTGATAACGGTGCTCCAGCCAATCAGCTCCTGTTATCTGTTTGAAGAATGACAGTTGGGAGCTGATTGGCTGGAGCACCGTTATCATACAGGAGTTTTATCACTTGTGGTGAATGATAAAATGTGTTGATAACTGAGGCCCTAAGTATGTTGCTATTACCTGTATAATAATGTCATATTTAGTGCCTGAGGCAAGTTATAGCTCTGGGCCTGCAGCCTCCTTTGCGTCTGGACCCATTACACCCCGGGTATATCATCCCCGCAACAAGTGTATTGTACATTGCCATAACTCAGTAACTCACATAGAGATAACACACTCACATGGGGCCCACATCGTATAGTTATGTGCTGCTGGGCAGCGCTCCTCTCTATGTGGTTCCTTACTGTGCAGGGGTCATTGGGCACCAGCTCTTACTGTAGGTTGCTGGTGCCCCACTCCTTAGTTATAGACCCTCCCTTCAGCTGGAGGAGCAGGTTACATGGTGGGTCTCTGCCATCTGGGACAGGCACCTGCCTTTACCAAACTAACCTGTTACTTTCTGCTCTCAGTGGGAGAGTTACCAGGCCCACGTCACGTTAGCTGTGCCAGGCCCATAGTGTAATATACTTGGCCGGTGGTTATTATAGATTCTGACAAAGGAAACAAGTTTTGGACCAGATTTAACATAAATGTATTAAAGACGCAGGCTCAGGCCATCACCTAGGTATGCACACACTTAGCCTTTATGTCACCCAATGTAACCTGTACTGATGGATTGTCTTACGCAGACCGTCCCCCTGCCCAGCTTGTGTTACTAGGGGAGAGTCTGTAACATGTGCTGGTCAGGCATTTCCTACTGTATATATGGGAGCTCAGTGACATCCTATACAGCCGCCCACCCTGTTCAATTTACTTACAAAAATGTGTTTGTTAGAGAAATATAAATTGCTCAATCAATGTATAAGTTGCCAGCAGGTGCTAGTAGTGGCAGGTTACCTAGGAGTGAGAAGGGGGGACCTCCGAATCCGTTAGCGCTCAAATTAAATACGCGTGACCCACTCTAAGGACTCCCATTGCAGACTCACTTTATAGCAGGAGCGCCATGATGTGACGGGTGACTAATATATGTGCAAATATGGGGAGGGGGGTAACTGGGACGTCTGTATTTTATCTACAAAGAGAATTTTTATCTTTTTAAATGTGTTTTCTATTAGATAAAGGGTGACTCTACAATATAAACAGATTGCCAGCTGGTTTCTCTGCTATTCATTAGCCCAAATGATAACCTGTGTCTTATTGGTTGGGGGAGGCAGGATGGTGTTTAATCTTGCCAAACATTATGCTCTGCTGCACCAGTTACGTTATTTTGTGTTAGATTAAATATAAAACTAGTTTCACAGTGCTCATGTATTGAATCCATACTATGCCATCTATTGTCCGTGCAGCTGACAAACAATATATCGCTTAGTGCATCAGCTCGCGTGTACAGCCAACATGTCTGGACGGCGTTCCTCACAGATCTATCACGTTGGCCTGCAGCACAGCCGATGGAGATATAGCTTGTGTATAGAGCGGTACATATGCATGTGTGTGTACGATCCATATGCCAGGCGTAGGAAACCGGCGACAATGACATCACTACCGCTTCCTGTAGCCAGGCATTTCGGGCGGCAGACTGGCAAGTGTGTATGCACAACTAGTTTGTGCAGAACACTTCACAATACCACCAAAGTCACTGATTTAATACACCACGTGGTTCCCAAAAGGTGCATACACACGTAAAGATTTTCTGTCCAACCATCCAACTAGTTGATTGGTTGGAATGAAAATCTGGTAACGTATGGGAGTAACTGATGATCAGCAATTTTCTCCCAAATGCCGGAAAATGGACAAAAACTGTTGTTTGAACAAATTGTTTAGATCAAACATTTAACAAACTTGTCTGACCGACCATTTTCATCTGTTTTCTGGCATTTAGGAGCAAATTGCTGATCATCAGTTACTCCCATACATTACCAGATCTTCATTCCAACCAACTAGTTGGATGGTTGGACAGAAAATCTTTATGTGTATATGCAGCATTAGATATCCCCATGATTTTCCTCTCCACTGATGCTGAAAAAGGTTTTGATCGGGTGGATTGGAGTTGCATGACGGCTATACTGAGTCAGTTAAGCGCTACTTTTCTTTAAATGTTGCCCCTTTGGCCCAGATACGTGTAAATGGGATTTTAACGGATCCAGTCCATATAGCCAATGGTACTCACCAGGACTGCCCTCTCTCCCCCCATTGGTCTTTGTGCGGAGGCCCTGGCGAGAGCGATTAGGGCCAATCCAAGTATCACAGGCCTTACAATGGGTTCACGGGCCCTCTTTAAGGATGATTTACTAGCGATAGTCGCAAACCCAGTCACTTCTCTCCCTAACTTAATGAAAGAATTTCAGCGATTAAACAATCTAATTTTAAAATTAAATTATAGTAAATCTGTTGCCTTAAATGTCGCCGCTTCGGTTGAGACTGCATCTGCACTTGGAGCCTCCTTCCCCTTTAAATTCCAGACTTCCGAAATATTCCGAAATATTTGGGCATACAAAATACCTAAACGTTTACGTGATCTCTTTACTCTTAACCATACACCTTTGCTCAGTTCAATCCGTAAAGAATTAGATCAGCGGCTCCTGAAAAAGTTTTCATGGATGGGTCGTCTAAATATTGTCAAGATGAATATTCTCCAGCGTCTTTTGTATCTATTACAGGCAACTCAGATAGGTCTCCCCCAGGCTTTTTGTCCGAAGAACATATTCTTATACTAAACTTTATTTGGGGAGGGGGGGGGGGGGGCAGGAAGCCCAGTTTTAACCGGAGGTGTTATTTAGACAGAGATGCCAGGAGGGGGACAGCAATTGCCAATTATATCCATTTATTATCAGGCCATTGCGCTTAGTAGAGTTCTGGATTGGACCAGAGGTACTCTGGGTAAGCAGTGGGTGGATCTAGGCGGAATCATCCAACTCCATTTGAGCACATTTCCTTGGTGTTCTAAAATTGCTCATGCCTCGCACCCAACAGTAGGCCCTACCTTGGAAAATACTGCATATTAAACCTGGGAAACCCTGTGATATCTCCCCTTACCCCTATACTCCACAATCCCCTTTTCCCTCCTGGGACTTCAGGACGGTTTATCTCTAATTGGTCAGTGACTGGGATTGCTAGAATGAGTCACCTGAGGGCTGATGGTCAATTTAATTTGCAAAGTTATGTGCTAATACCTCCCTTACAGATAACTGTTCTTGGGCCTACATTCAGATCTGATATTTTACTTCATCCCTTGGTGATCCTTCGTTATTTGCTAGAGACATGACACCCTTTGAAACTATGTGTTCCCAACGTGTTCCTCCCACACATATAATCTCCGGTATTTATAAGATTATGCTACACAACATGTTTACGTCTCACCCTCTTTTTGTTGAGGCCTGGAACAGGGATTTTACACATAAGGGCATACAAATTAGTTGGGATAAAGTTTTTCAAATCTCCAAAGCATGCTTCACTAGTCTGGAGGAAACACAATAAAAAGTGTTGACTAGATGGTATCGCTGTCCTGTCATCCTACATAGATGCTTCCCCTCAGTGTTCCCTCTCTGCTGGAGATGTCTCAAGGAAACCAGTACAATGATACATATTTGGTGGAATTGTATATTCATTTCTCTCTTTTGGTGTAAGATAATAGCCTTGGCTTCAGAGATTTTGGGCTTGCAGTACTATTTGGTCCAGACTTTTGGTTGCTTTCGCATACGTCCATCCCTGTATCTATATATCAAAAAAAAAAAAAAAAAAGCTTCTTGGACATACCAACAATGCCACTAGGGCGATGCTTCCAGGCCACTGGCGCTCTCAGGTTCCCCAAAGGGGAAATGGTGTCAACGTCTTGACTTCTACATGACCATGGATGATATTCTTTATTTGGCCCCTGAATAACGTTCTGAGTTTACGACTGTGGTTTAGGTGGATTGAATTCAAATCCCCTGATTCTAATGCAGCCCTCATTCCGCGACCCTAGTTTATTGATGTTACTGATGCTAGGAATTTTTATGCTTCGTGTCTATTGTCTGCCTGACCCTTTCACACCCCGCTCCCTTCTTATATTTATTTATTTTTACTTACATTTTCTTTATAGTGTCATTTGTTGTATTTTAGTTTTAATTAAGACATTTTGGGACTTCTGTCTATATATTTATCAGCAGAAGATTTAATTGTTTGGAAACCAGTTTAGTTCTTTTTTTTTTTTTTCCGTGTAGGTTTTGTTGTACCTGATTTTAATGTACAAGTTTTGTATGCACAATTGTTAATTTTCTTTATTATTATTATTTTTTTTTTTTATGTACAGATTATGTACCATTGTTATTTGCTACAAAAAATGTTTTCTTTGAAAATAAAGAATTTGTTAAAAAAAAAAAAAAAACACAACAACCCACAGTAGCCCATAAATGCTGCTGGAAAAGATCTAGAACCAACAAATAAAAACAAAAACACACAACAGTGAATCCTTTTCACAGAATACAAGAGAAAAGAAAAACACGCACAAAAAAACCCCAAAACTTTTTATTCAAACAAATCCAACCCATAATTTAAAAGTAAAATTGACGCACAATTTTATATGATGCAATATATTTTTTATTCAAGGCACTTCAGCTCATGACCAATGTTCCATCTATTAAGAATTTGCATCAACACCCACCCAACCCCCTGGGTCAGAAAATAAAACCTGACAAGAAACCAATAAAAATCTGAACATTGGTAAAACATGAATTATTTTATTGCAATAAATTTTAAGTGGCAATGCTGCTCGGAACATAATGGTTTTGTTATTTAAAGCTTTTGCCGAGAAAACAAACAAAAAGAAAGTTTCAAACATTCCGTTAACAATGCGCCTCGCAGTTACAGCCTTGCGCGTTTCCATATTGTGCTCTACAGTTAGGAAGGTTTGTGCAAATACTGCTAACTGTCACCTCACGGGTGCCTCTGCGGATCACGCTGTCAGTTTAGAAGAGGATGGGAGCACACACACATATATATATATATATATATATATATGTGTGTATGTGCGCGTGTATAATATATATATATTTTATACACACACACATACGCACACAGATATACAAATACTTTACAACAGGTTCATTACACTTGTAATTAGAAGGAGACAGAAATGTGCAAATAATCCGTATAATCCTCATCATGTTCCTGCAATTTGCAACACTGGTTAAAAAAAAAAAAAAAAAAATCTGCAGACTTGAGATGGAAGATTTGCATAGGTCTGCATATAGAACACAATTAATGGAGATGCTGTATCCAAAAATAATTTAATATCTAAATCCAGATGCTGGATCACACTGAAGATGAGAGCATTAGTGCTAAAGCAAGACAAACATGAATAAAAAAAAAATAAAAAAAATAAACGTTTAGGAAGGTATTCCTTTAAAAGAGGCGTATTTAACATTCAGCCCTCCAGCTGCTATAGAACTACACATCCCAGCATGCCATGCTACAGTTTTAGCATGCCCTATTAGCAAATCTGTGGCAGGGCATGCTGGTATGTGTAGTTCCACAGCACCTCGAGGCCACTGTTGAATACCCCTGCTTTAAAGTGACTGATTTGCTATACAGTGTTGGCAGGCAGACATTTTAAGGGCGGAACCAATAATCACAAAACACCAGAGGTCACTAGTTTCTAATGAACTGACAGGCCCACAAAAGATGGCTGCCTCCACTGTAGGCAATGGAAAGACATATATATATATATATATATATATATATATATATATATATATATATAAAAAATGTGTGACAGCCTGAAAAGTTTCCATGTAGAATAATCTAAACTGTTATGCATGTCTTTATTTTATTTAAATATTAAAGAGAAAAAAAAAAAGTCTTTCATTCCTAAACCAGGAAAGTTGATTGCCCACATTAGCCTTAATGAAACAAACCGCTGTATTTTCTGCCCATCCCATTGAAATAATGTTATACCCTGAATGCACCAAATCATCACCGAGGTGACCAGTAACTTTCTATCGGTCACCGACTTGCAGCCATTTTATGGGCTAAAATAGTGCATTATACCCCAGCAATGTCACTCATGGTGTGATAGGCTGTATACTCATGTATATTAGATTCAGCTCACAAAATGGCTGCCTCCACTGCTTTAGATGACGAACATACTATACATATTGCATTCCAGAGTATGAAAAATAAATTTGTAGTTGGTAGAAAGGTTAAAAAAAAAAAAAGAACAAACATGACAGACGTGAGAAAGTGCCTAAAGATTTTGATCTTTAAATTCAAAAGTTAATACAGCGAAAACAATCATTCAATGCATTGCATAAAATAAAACATTTATGTCATTGCTAGATCATATTTACATAGTGTTTTTTTATGGCTAAACTGTCCAGAAAAACAAAATAATTGCAAAGCCAATAAAGGAACCAAAGCAAAATGGAGTCAGCTTTGGATTACAAACGATCTGAAACAATATAACGTGAGATGATACTACCCACGCGATGAAAAATATCACACAAAAGGCAAATTCGTGGTGCAGACAATTAGCAAAACCAAAGTTATCAATCAATACTTGATCTCCCTCCCAAAGATTAAATTTAAAACGTCACAATATCAAAAATATCTTTCCCGCCTTCTTCTCTCCTCAGGGTCCGTTACAGTATTCTCAGCTCTTCAAAATAGAGCCACAGGCATAATATATTTATATATATAACGTTTTATATATATATATTTTTTGTTAATAGATATTTCTATCAGCCAGAACAGAGGTAGTATGGGAAACACATATCACGATGAAAGCTGGTTAGCAGAGCCACAAAATAACATTTTGGTGGGGGGAGAGAGCACAGTGCTGTGTGCCAGCCTCACCCCGAACCATAAACCTATGATGCCACGTCTAGGGGGCGGGGCTCCAGTAAGTAGAGCACTGGGCAGGTCCATGTGCTGCAGAGTGCCTGGCTGGAAGTTCCTGGCTCTGCAGTAGCGCTAGTGGCTACAGGGTGCTAACCACAAGGCCCTGAGTGGCGGCACTGCTTGCACACCTGTAGCTACTACCCTGGCAGAACACATTATATTAGTGAATGTGGTTTTGAATTTCTATGGGTCAACTGAAACAAAAAATTAAATAAGTTCACTTGTTAGCAGTAAAAGGTTTATTGCTATATGGACTCTCCAGGGTGATTTTATTACTTTTGAGAACAGAAAGTGTTCATTAGGGCAAGCATTGCATTAAAAGCTGGTGTTAGTTTGTCATGGTAAAAGAACAAAACAAATGACACCTATAAAACAATCAAAATTTTTTTAGAGGTGTCAATGATATCACTAGCTCCTGGTGAATGAATAGGCAGCTCATTGGCTCAGCCCACAAAATGGCTGCCTCCACTCTCTGTGGTGAATGGATAGGCTGTGTATTGGTATAGCAAACAAAATGGCTGCCTCCACGGCCTGTAGTGATTGGATAGGTTGCTTATTAGTACATTCCACAAAATGGCTGCCTCCACTGTCTGTAGGCGCTGGGTACACTTTAATAAACAGAAGGGGAGAGGGCATAATATACCTCCAAAACTTGAGGGTTTATACATCTTGACATTCCTACTGACTTGGTGAAGAGTTTGGCATGAAACTAATTTCTATATATTCATATAATATATTTGTTTCCATTGTTTTACATAGACAGAAAATGGGTTTCAGATATTGGTAGTAGATTTTTTTTAACATGTATTTACGGTCTAGTACCAGCTTTTTATTTGCCGTTATTTGTTATAATGTACAAACTGTTTATAGAGATTACTGAACCACCGAAGTGCTTCTATATTTCGAATAAATCATTTTAGATTTAATTTATGGTAAAAACCTCCCAGAACTGATGGATCTGCAGTAACAACTTTGGGGCCTAGAAGCAATTTGCTTGCTGTGTTGAGGTGTACTAGGAAATTAGGCCTAGTCCACATCTGTGAATTTAGTTGTTTTTTTTTTTAAGTTTTTAAAAAAACTATCCTGATGGGGGATACAGAACCGAGCCATCAAAACACGCTGAGGCATGACCTACAAAAACACACAAAAAACCAGAATACTTTGATATTTCCAATATAATGTAGTTGCTACATTCAAGATGGCTATTTAACTGACTGACACGCAAATCATCTACTGGAATTATCTAAAGCAAGAGAATCTGGCTCTTGGACCGAAATTGTGCAGCCATGTAAGGTGGTTGGCGATGGAATTATAAGGAGGTATCCAATTTGATGCGATAACCTGTTTTCTCCCGTAAACCCGAGGGTCACATGGTACAACTTTCATGAGAACGTTTTTCCCTATCTTATTACATGTATTTCGAGAAAATTTCGTAATTGTTCTCCAGAGAATTTATCTCGAGAAAAGAAATCTCCATAGTAAAACACTGGCTTTTCACAGAAAATCTATCCAATTACAAGCGAGTGAGAATTTTTCAGGGGTTGGGCTGGTTTTTATAACTTGTGCAAAACCTCTATTTTTGGCTAAATTAGCTTAATTTGACCAATAATGACGTCATTTTTGGGGTGAAGGAGCGCAAAGTGCAGACAATGGGTTAATTGACGTGGGACAGGTATATGGGGGTGCTGTATGAGTGGGAGAGGCAGGTTTAAGATTGTCGGGGGGTGTTAGAGGTGTACTTTTTCGTTTTTTTTTTATTTTTTTAAAGTGGCTTCAAATTACCCAAATTTATACTTATAAGCAATTTTATCGAACATTAATTTTGCAAGAAAACACATAGAAGTGGAAAAAAATTTTTTTTTTCAGGGAAAATTATGTTGGGAACAGTGCAGGCAAGCAGTGGAAACACGCTGGTCAAACTGGTGCAAGGACTACACCCCAGTGTGATAAGTTCCCACTCCCCGATCGCACAATTGGTCGGTATTCGGGAGATCTTTACGGAAGCTCGCTTGCAATTGGATACCGCGAAAACTACAAAACCAAAAGTAATCGTTTTCTCACAATAACCGCGAAAACGAAATTATTGAGAGAATAGCGGAAATATTGCATTTAATTGGATACCCTCCCCATAGTATGTGTGGAAATATTATTGTATTTAGTAAAAACTGCAACCTTCCTGCCTCGTGCCTCAGTGTTACCACTAGCTGTCAGTGAAGGAGGCAGCAGTCTCATGAATATTGCCTTAGCACACAAAATGGCTGCCGCTCCGCACAGGCGATGAGGGGAGGAGGTAACTGCTGCTTCTAAGCTTGAGGGAGGTGGAGGGGGGATATGTGATTTTAACCATCAGTGACAGCGGTTTTGCAAAGCAACTGAAGCAGGTATTAAGGCAATGGGAATGGTGTGACTATGTACGAGTTTATTGTTTGAGGATCCCTTCTCTGCCAAAATGATGCACCAATACATGCCCAAAATATGCTCCCAGCACTTGAGGGATTAACTTTCTCCAAACCAAATCAGTCTTTTATTTTAAATAAGAATTTTTTTTTTTTTTAATTATTATTTTTGTTTTTTTTTAAATCTAAAGTGCTAAGGAGACAGTCAGCGTTTTGAAAATCTGTCACATACAAAATACCAATTTTCATTTATTTTTCTCCTTATAACCTTTAATTCCACGTTCCGAAACATGGGTGCTATCCTCGCCTGTCCTAGATACCATCTAGAAGCTGCACACTTTGTTTTTTTTTTTTTTTACTGAATGTACCCCTCTGGGGGCGTTCACAACACTCGAGTAACCCTTACAGGAGAACACTGTAGGGACCGTATTGCAACCTCCCCTATGCTGCCCCTACTGGAACACTTCAAGGATTTTAAAGTCAAACACCAGATAATGTTCCTCAGAACCTGTGAATTAAAGCCTCTTTTTCCCGCTCTTTCCGCCTCAGTTCCTCCCTGTAACAGCACGAACAGTAGTTCCCCGTTTCTGGGTGTCCATAAAAAGTGCAGTGTATCTGCTTACACTTGGTCTGCTGGAAATTATAGAGGGTCCGCGTTTTGCCGCTGTCGGACGTTACCGCCCTGGACAGGGAGCTGGGGTCTGTGTACTCTCTGTAGCCATTGCTGTGCGCGATGCAGACCGTCTGGTCACCCTCTGCAGGATAGACCGGAGGAAGTTCTGTCTCTGAGGGAGGAAGCAGGCCGCCGTGTGGCAGGCTAGACGGGTAAGGGTGAGGGCAGGCCTGCATGCAGTGCCGTGGGAGAGTGGCGTAGGAGGGCAGATTGTTGCAAGAGCCGCCTGCTACCTGTCTTCTACTGTCCTGGTAGCTGTGAGCATGGGGACTGTCCGATGTGTTCACTATGGAAGGTCTGGGGATAGTAAAGCCCCCGGAGTAACTGGAAGGCAGGGCTGATTTCATGCCCCCACTGTACTCCATGCCCTGCATCCCATAGTTATTAGTCACTTGGGAGTAGGTCGGTAGTGGGAGAAGATCGTCGGATTTAGGTTGCAACACGTCCTGCTCCAACCGCTTTGTCGTGCCACAGTTCATGAGGGACTTTTTCTCTGCCTCTCTCTGCTTCTTCTCAGCCTCAAACCGATCTTCGGCATCGCTTAGGTACCGCTCGATCATCTGCTTCTGGTAAGGCTGACGATCGCTGGTTTTTAAGAGGCAGGCAAAGATGAACTTGCGTTCTCCTTGCATGGCTGCCCGCAGGATGCTGAGGCTCAGCTTGACATCGTGGCTGTACTTGTAAGGGTCATTCTGGGTCTTGTCCGTGGACGACTTGAGCGAGGACTTCTCGGACGACGTGGACGCTTCGCCTTGGGACAAGTCATCCTTGCTGCCTTTCCTTCCCTTCACGGACCCTTTCTTTTTCTTCTCCAATGTGTCCGCTTGCCCGTTGCTCATCCCCGACTTCCCACTCTTGCTGTGCATCAACCCGCCCATGTTCTTCTTCAGCTTGCTCCCCAAACTCTTCCCGAAACTGCCCAGCTTGTTGGCCACGGAGTCCGCGCGTTTCTTTTCTTTCTCCTTGTCTTTTTCTTTTTTCAGTTTCTCTTTCTCCTTGTCTTTCTCCTTCCCGGTCTTGCTGCCCCCGTTGCTGGCGGAGCTGCTGCAAACGGACTCTTTGTCAGACTCTCCAGACTCGGCGGCGGACCGTGCGTCATCCCCAGCAGATGCGGTCGGAGACTCTGGCTGGGCGAGAGGAGCCTGGGTGTAAGGAGGAACAAAAAAACACGTATCAGAATATCGTTACGGAAAGATGATCCGATCATACCTAGGCTTATCTCGGAGACGAAGAGCCTGGGGATAAGGGACCAGGAACCTCCCTGGAGGATGCTGGTGCTACAGTTATATACACGTTGATGAAGGAATATACTGCATTGTTTTGTGATCTGGTAATAATGGTTCGCAGCCAATGCCCTAAAAAAACAAGGCAGGGAACTTAACCAGGGCACACAGAGGCACAAGTCTTAGCATACAAAGGAAAAGGAAGCTGTGTACACTCCCCGCATACCTGCATCTCACACGGCAGAGACAGCCAGGTCACCGTCATGTAATTGTGCAGCAAGTTTAACTTCGCTTCCAACGATAACGTCACACTGGAAGAGAAAGAACACACATTGTACTAACATTTATCACTTTATGTCGGCACATCCATAGTGTTTGTACTCTATGCAGTGGTGGCCAGTAGTAAACAGCACTTCGGAACATACTGGTCAATATTACATCAGCCCTAATATACAGAAGTGTTTTGCCTTCACAGATTCTATGAGTAGGCGCTGGGAGCGTCTGTGTGGTGCAGATGCGGCTTATCTGTGGCTCAACAATGATTGGTCCACCAGAGATTACCCAACAAACATGGACTGGATCATTTCTGGGTATGTCGGTAAGTTTGGATGGCACCACTCTGATGCAGAGCGTAGGGATTGAGGCACAGTGATTATGCAGGTGGTGTAGGATAAGGTGTAGGAGTAGATATGAGGACTGATGCAGAGTGCAGGGACTGAGGCACAGTGATTATGCAGGTGGTGTAGGATAAGGTGTAGGAGTAGATATGAGGACTGATGCAGAGTGTAGGGACTGAGGCACAGTGATTATGCAGGTGGTGTAGGATAAGGTGTAGAAGTAGAGATATGAGGACTGATGCAGAGTGTAGGGACTGAGGCACAGTGATTATGCAGGTGGTGTAGGATAAGGTGTAGAAGTAGAGATATGAGGACTGATGCAGAGTGTAGGGACTGAGGCACAGTGATTATGCAGGTGGTGTAGGATAAGGTGTAGGAGTAGATATGAGGACTGATGCAGAGTGTAGGGACTGAGGCACAGTGATTATGCAGGTGGTGTAGGATAAGGTGTAGGAGTAGAAATATGAGGACTGATGCAGAGTGTAGGGACTGAGGCACAGTGATTATGCAGGTGGTGTAGGATAAGGTGTAGCAGTAGAGATATGAGGACTGATGCAGAATGTAGGGACTGAGGCACAGTGATTATGCAGGTGGTGTAGGATAAGGTGTAGGAGTAGATATGAGGACTGATGCAGAGTGTAGGGACTGAGGCACAGTGATTATGCAGGTGGTGTAGGATAAGGTGTAGGAGTAGATATGAGGACTGATGCAGAGTGCAGGGACTGAGGCACAGTGATTATGCAGGTGGTGTAGGATAAGGTGTAGGAGTAGATATATGAGGAGTGATGCAGAGTGCAGGGACTGAGGCACAGTGATTATGCAGGTGGTGTAGGATAAGGTGTAGGAGTAGAGATATGAGGTCTGATGCAGAGTGCAGGGATTGAGGCCCAGTGATTATGCAGGTGGTGTAGGATAAGGTGTAGGAGTAGAGATATGAGGACTGATGCAGAGTGCAGGGACTGAGGCACAGTGATTATGCAGGAGGTGTAGGATAAGGTGTAGGAGTAGATATGAGGACTGATGCACAGTGATTATACAGGTGATGTAGGATAAGGTGTAGGAGTAGATATGAGGACTGATGCAGAGTGTAGGGACTGAGGCACAGTGATTATGCAGGTGGTGTAGGATAAGGTGTAGGAGTAGAGATATGAGGACTGATGCAGAGTGCAGGGACTGAGGCACAGTGATTATGCAGGAGGTGTAGGATAAGGTGTAGGAGTAGATATGGGGACTGATGCAGAGTGCAGGGACTGAGGCTCAGTGATTATGCAGGTGGTGTAGGATAAGGTGTAGGAGTAGAGATATGAGGACTGATGCAGAGTGCAGGGACTGAGGCACAGTGATTATGCAGGAGGTGTAGGATAAGGTGTAGGAGTAGATATGAGGACTGATGCACAGTGATTATACAGGTGATGTAGGATAAGGTGTAGGAGTAGATATGAGGACTGATGCAGAGTGTAGGGACTGAGGCACAGTGATTATGCAGGTGGTGTAGGATAAGGTGTAGGAGTAGATAAGAGGAGTGATGCAGAGTGCAGGGACTGAGGCACAGTGATTATGCAGGAGGTGTAGGATAAGGTGTAGGAGTAGATATGAGGACTGATGCACAGTGATTATACAGGTGATGTAGGATAAGGTGTAGGAGTAGATATGAGGACTGATGCAGAGTGTAGGGACTGAGGCACAGTGATTATGCAGGTGGTGTAGGATAAGGTGTAGGAGTAGATAAGAGGAGTGATGCAGAGTGCAGGGACTGAGGCACAGTGATTATGCAGGTGATGTAGGATAAGGTGTAGGAGTAGAAGTAGCCTGGAGGAGCCTCAGTACCAGGACAGCGTTTATGTAGTATGCTGGAACTAATGTACAGGGCCAAACGTAATAGGCAGCCAGGTTTTTAATAGTGCAGAGATTTGGGTGAGTTAGCAGTCAGATATAAAATGCTGCTTGTTACTAAGGGGGAACCATCTTGCTTTTGCCTTAAATTAACATTTTATATCAAACGGCTAATTCGCTGCCCATTACATCCCTCCCCATAGTGCACAGGCAGGTGATGCGTGGCCGTACATAGGGGATATGGTTTAGTGCATGGGAAAAATATTTACCTAGTGCTGATTATGATCTGTGTGGGCTAGTTTGCTTTTCATGTAAAATACACAATTTCTATGACACCATTAGCACTGATAGTACAGTGTGTGACAATTTTCTAATGTAATATGCCTTTACTAGTGCATCTCTGGGCTTGATTCAGACCCGGTCGCAAGCGCTGAGCGCTCGCAACCGGGTCGATGTTTGCCCACTGGGCATGCGCACGACGGAGCCGGCTCCGTTGTGCGCATGCGCGAGACCAGGCTAGCGACGGGCGCTCCGTCGCTCCGGGTCTCGCACCAAAGGGGGCGAGGTGTCGATGGTGATTGACAGCTCGCCCCGTTTGAGAGGCGTAGTCGGGGGGTGGCTTCACAAACGGAGGCGTTCCCAAGCGAACGCCTGCCATTTGTGGGCGGCCCCACTGACATCACCAGTGATGTCAGTGAGAGAGCTTCCGGCTCTATTAGAACCACAAACTCTCTGGGGCTTGCGGCCACGAGACCCTACCACAAGGGTCTCGTCGCAAGCCCTACGGTCGCGATGGTCTTGACCATCGCGACCATCATCCTGGCCACTCGCTATAGCTGTGGGTGGTCACCCACAGCTATGCGAGCGGCCAGGAGGCCGCACAAAAAAAAAAAAAAAAACGCCCCGATTCAGAGCGAGCACTCTTTCAGAGCGTCCGGCTCTGAATCAGGGGCTCTATCCTCAATCTAAATCTAGCTATGAAAATCAATCTATATCTATTTATCTAGCCATCTAAATCTATAGAAGTCTATTGGGTTCCAATCAATAGATCTACAGTAAAAAGGTAGACACCTACTGCTAGACAGACAATAGGTCAACATGTACAAAAGGTCGATATGAATGAAGGTCAGCTGGTCAAAAGATCGACACAAACATGGTCAACACTTTAAGGGTCAGGCACTTACTGGAGGGTTAAAGTTAGGCACTAGGAGGAACGGTTAGGGTTAGGCACTAATTAAGTCACCTGTGCCCAAGCATGGTTAGCCTTAAAACCTGGACTGTTAGGGTGTCTTGAGGACAGAGTTTGGGAGCCTCTGGGCGAGGCTCTTCAAGAGGGTTAGGCTGAAGATAAAAAAAATACATTGTGTCGACCATTTCTACCTGTCGATCTTCATACATGTCTACCTTTTGTGTGGCGCCATATTGCCTGTCTATCAGTTGGTGTCTACCTAGTCACTGATTACCTCTTTACTGAAGATCATTTAATCCACACCCGAATCAATCAGTCTATCGCTTGTTACACTACAATTTCATTAACTGGTAAGATTGGTAAATCCAAACTACAACAGCTGATGATACGAATCTCCCATAATCCTTAGCTAACCATTAAAACACCAAATGCTGCAAGATTCTGAGTCAGACATAAATCGCCCACAAGTGCCGACGGCCGTGCCAGCCAGACTTCCTGCCCCATGCTAATGCGGGCACCCGTACGGCTTCATGCACACAGTTACACTGCCCAGTGCTTTCTCGCCATCATTAGTATCAACACTTCCAACAGCGCCACGCTGGGTGCAAGACATCCGGCAGACGCAGGAATCCCTTCGCCATAGGTTTGCGTCAGAATAACACGGAAGTCTGGCTACAAGCCCATGAAAGCATGTCTGGCGTGCGCTGGCAAGGTGGCAGCCCAGCTGATACCCAGAAACGCCATTTCACGTAGCCTCCGCCAATGTGCGTATTTCATGGTGCTAACAATCTCCTGATGTGGCGGCATTTGGATTGGCGTCTGACTCACTTGCTGCAGGGAAATCCTGACAACCCGTACTGCTCGGGCCCTGAGCATTACATTCTGTAAGATGAAATGAGTGGCTGTAACGTACCCTGCCAGCCGCACGTTATCGCTGTCGTTCTTGCCCCACTCCCAGTCTTTGCCCGGGTCAACTGCAAAGTGCACCGGCAGTAACTTGTGCCCAGAGTCGGTCAGGGGGATGAAAGGCACTGTGTATGCAGGGAAGACAAGAGTCACGTGAGAAAAACATTCATCGTACTAACTGTGCATCATCTTCCCAGCATGAATCTGGTTATAAAATACCATAATCAAACTATCTGACACCTGCTCAGTCTAGAGAAGCTAGAACCCCCCTTAGACTTCACTGGCTTCTTGTAACCGCACAGCTCAATGCGCAGAACGTTCATCCGACCAATCATCTAACTCCTTCACGAGATCCTTCACATTGCTGCCGTAAACACTACACTATATATTCCAGCACATACTGTACCTTGATCCTTGCTCTGTTTGCTCAGTTCCATCGATACCAGGGCAGAAAAATGGGCCTGGTCATATGCCAGGACCAGCGGGGAGCTGTGGCATTTGCTCGCCGGGACCTCCAAAGGAAGGTAGATGCCTCCAAAAGGTATTGGGGCAAATGCTGGAAGAAATGAGAGCTCAAGGTCAGAATCTACACGCATAGCAGATGATACTAATTACCTGAACGTCAGTAAAGGCAAGGAGGACCACTCGTATTTCAGACACCCGAAGGTGAAGAGCAAGCAGGCACAGCCAAGGAACCTAGAAGAGAAGTGCCAGCCGGCACACTATGGGAACCTGGAGGAGGCGTGCCAGTTGGCACACCATGGGAACCTGGAGGAGCCGTGCCAGCAGGGGCATCTAGGGAACCTGGAGGAGCCGTGCCAGCAGGGGCATCTAGGGAACCTGGAGGAGCCGTGCCAGCAGGGGCATCTAGGGAACCTGGAGGAGCCGTGCCAGCAGGGGCATCTAGGGAACCTGGAGGAGCCGTGCCAGCAGGGGCATCTAGGGAACCTGGAGGAGCCGTGCCAGCAGGGGCATCTAGGGAACCTGGAGGAGCCGTGCCAGCAGGGGCATCTAGGGAACCTGGAGGAGCCGTGCCAGCAGGGGCATCTAGGGAACCTGGAGGAGCCGTGCCAGCAGGGGCATCTAGGGAACCTGGAGGAGCCGTGCCAGCAGGGGCATCTAGGGAACCTGGAGGAGCCGTGCCAGCAGGGGCATCTAGGGAACCTGGAGGAGCCGTGCCAGCAGGGGCATCTAGGGAACCTGGAGCAGCCGTGCCAGCAGGGGCATCTAGGGAACCTGGAGGAACTGTGCCAGCAGGGGCATCTAGGGAACCTGGAGCAGCAGTGCCAGCAGGGGCATCTAAGGAACCTGGAGGAGCAGTGCCAGCAGGGGCATCTAAGGAACCTGGAGGAGCAGTGCCAGCAGGGGCATCTAGGGAACCTGGAGCAGCAGTGCCAGCAGGGGCATCTAGGGAACCTGGAGCAGCAGTGCCAGCAGGGGCATCTAGGGAACCTGGAGCAGCAGTGCCAGCAAGGACATCTAGGGCACCTGGAGGAACTGTGCCAGCAGGGGCATCTAGGGCACCTGGAGGAACCGTGCCAGCAGGGGCATCTAGGGAACCTGGAGGAGCCGTGCCAGCAGGGGCATCTAGGGAACCTGGAGGAGCCGTGCCAGCAGGGGCATCTAGGGAACCTGGAGGAGCCGTGCCAGCAGGGGCATCTAGGGAACCTGGAGCAGCAGTGCCAGCAGGGGCATCTAGGGAACCTGGAGGAACTGTGCCAGCAGGGGCATCTAGGGAACCTGGAGCAGCAGTGCCAGCAGGGGCATCTAGGGAACCTGGAGCAGCAGTGCCAGCAGGGGCATCTAGGGAACCTGGAGCAGCAGTGCCAGCAAGGGCATCTAGGGCACCTGGAGGAACTGTGCCAGCAAGGACATCTAGGGAACTTGGAGGAGCTGTGCCAGCAGGAATATCTAGAAATCCTGGCAGAGCAATGCAGGCTCCAGGGGACCCTTCAGAAGAGTAAATGGAGCAAAAAACAGGCAAAGGAGACTGAAATAAGCCAGACCAAAAAGGATTTGCGAAATAATCCTTCAAGGCAGTGGTTCTCTGCCTCCACCCTCAAGTATCCCTGAACAGGCCATGCTGTGAGGATTTCTGCCTGTTGAAGCAGGTGGGAGAATTACTGACCCGGCAAAATAGATTAGCTCACCTGTGCATGATTAGAGATATCCACAAAACATGGCCTGTTGCTGGTACTAAAGCTGCCACAACTGGGTATATACCAAAAGAGCAGCAGAGCACATTAATGCCACTATATTTGGGGAATTAAGGAGGCATCTGATGGCAGACGAACGCTCATTTCTCTATATCGTAGAACGTAACTCTATTACTAAAGAAATCCCAATTTCCAGCTCCATAGACCGGTTGTGGGACACACAGCCCATTCCAGTCTGTAATACCACAAACAGCTGGACATTATAATGTCACTACATCACATCATATGCCAAAGAAAGGGTTTATTCAACAGCTGCATTCAGAGATGCCGCAGAGTCAGAATGTAGAACACAGACGGGCAGGAATGGGACACGGAGGTTTATGATGAATAGCAGAACGGTCTCCACACAGCGCAGCACTGCTCTGCCTGCACAGCTCCCAGGCTTCTTAGGTCCAAACTACAGGATCAGCGTCCAGTATCACTATTAGCTCAATGACAACTAATTATGTGTGTGTGTGTGTGTGTGTGTAGGAGCAGGAGAGAGACAGAGAGTGTGTGTGTGTAGGGGCAGCCCAGCTCAGCCGTGTACAGGGACATGTGTGTGTGTAGGGGCAGCCCAGCTCAGCCGTGTACAGGAACATGTGTGTTAGGGCTAGCCCAGCTCAGCCGTGTACAGGGACATGTGTGTGTTAGGGCTAGCCCAGCTGTGCTGTGTACAGGGACATGTGTGTTAGGGCTAGCCCAGCTCAGCCGTGTACAGGGACATGTGTGTGTTAAGGCAGCCCAGCTCAGCTGTGTACAGGGACATGTGTGTGTGTTAGGGCTAGCCCAGCTGTGCTGTGTACAGGGACATGTGTGTGAGTTAGGGGCAGCCCAGCTGTGCTGTGTACAGGGACATGTGTGTGTGTTAGGGCTAGCCCAGCTGTGCCGTGTACAGGGACATGTGTGTGTGTTAGGGCTAGCCCAGCTGTGCCGTGTACAGGGACATGTGTGTGTGTTAGGGGCAGCCCAGCTGTGCTGTGTGCAGGGACATGTGTGTGTTAAGGCAGCCCAGCTCAGCTGTGTACAGGGACATGTGTGTGTGTTAGGGCTAGCCCAGCTGTGCTGTGTACAGGGACATGTGTGTGAGTTAGGGGCAGCCCAGCTGTGCTGTGTACAGGGACATGTGTGTGTGTTAGGGCTAGCCCAGCTGTGCCGTGTACAGGGACATGTGTGTGTGTTAGGGCTAGCCCAGCTGTGCTGTGTACAGGGACATGTGTGTGTGTTAGGGCAACCCAGCTGTGCCGTGTACAGGGACATGTGTGTGTGTTAGGGGCAGCCCAGCTGTGCCGTGTACAGGGACATGTGTGTGTGTTAGGGGCAGCCCAGCTGTGCCGTGTACAGGGACATGTGTGTGTGTTAGGGGCAGCCCAGCCGTGCCGTGTACAGGGACATGTGTGTGTGTTAGGGGCAGCCCAGCTGTGCTGTGTACAGGGACATGTGTGTGTGTTAGGGCTAGCCCAGCTGTGCTGTGTACAGGGACATGTGTGTGTTAGGGCTAGCCCAGCTGTGCTGTGTACAGGGACATGTGTGTGTGGTGTTAGGGATAGCCCAGCTGTGCTGTGTGCAGGGACATGTGTGTGTTAGGGCTAGCCCAGCTGTGCTGTGTACAGGGACATGTGTGTGTGGTGTTAGGGATAGCCCAGCTGTGCTGTGTGCAGGGACATGTGTGTGTTAGGGCTAGCCCAGCTGTGCTGTGTGCAGGGACATGTGTGTGTGTTAGGGATAGCCCAGCTGTGCTGTGTGCAGGGACATGTGTGTGTGTTAGGGATAGCCCAGCTGTGCCTTGTACAGGGACATGTGTGTGTTAGGGCAACCCAGCTGTGCCGTGTACAGGGACATGTGTGTGTGTTAGGGGCAGCCCAGCTGTGCTGTGTACAGGGACATGTGTGTGTGTTAGTGATAGCCCAGCTGTGCCTTGTACAGGGACGTGTGTGTTAGGGCAACCCAGCTGTGCCGTGTACAGGGACATGTGTGTGTGTTAGGGGCAGCCCAGCTGTGCTGTGTACAGGGACATGTGTGTGTTAGGGGCAGCCCAGCTGTGCTGTGTACAGGACATGTGTTAGGGATAGCCCAGCTGTGCTGTGTACAGGGACATGTGTTAGGGATAGCCCAGCTGTGCTGTGTACAGGAACATGTGTGTGTTAGGGGCAGCCCAGCTGTGCTGTGTACAGGGACATGTGTGTGTTAGGGGCAGCCCAGCTGTGCTGTGTACAGGGACATGTGTTAGGGGCAGCCCAGCTGTGCTGTGTACAGGGACATGTGTGTGTTAGGGGCAGCCCAGCTGTGCTGTGTACAGGGACATGTGTTAGGGATAGCCCAGCTGTGCTGTGTACAGGGACATGTGTTAGGGATAGCCCAGCTGTACTGTGAACAGGGACATGTGTGTGTTAGGGATAGCCCAGCTGTGCTGTGTACAGGACATGTGTTAGGGATAGCCCAGCTGTGCCGTGTACAGGGACATGTGTGTGTGTTAGGGATAGCCCAGCTGTGCTGTGTACAGGGACATGTGTGTGTGTTAGGGCTAGCCCAGCTGTGCTGTGTACAGGGACATGTGTGTGTTAGGGATAGCCCAGCTGTGCTGTGTACAGGACATGTGTTAGGGATAGCCCAGCTGTGCTGTGTACAGGGACATGTGTTAGGGATAGCCCAGCTGTGCTGTGTACAGGGACATGTGTTAGGGTTAGCCCAGCTGTGCTGTGTACAGGGACATGTGTTAGGGATAGCCCAGCTGTGCTGTGTACAGGGACATGTGTTAGGGATAGCCCAGCTGTGCCGTGTACAGGGACATGTGTGTGTGTTAGGGGCAGCCCAGCTGTGCTGTGTACAGGGACATGTGTGTGTGTTAGGGGCAGCCCAGCTGTGCCGTGTACAGGGACATGTGTGTGTGTTAGGGGCAGCCCAGCTGTGCTGTGTACAGGGACATGTGTGTGTTAGGGCTAGCCCAGCTGTGCTGTGTACAGGGACATGTGTGTGTGGTGTTAGGGATAGCCCAGCTGTGCTGTGTGCAGGGACATGTGTGTGTGTTAGGGATAGCCCAGCTGTGCTGTGTGCAGGGACATGTGTGTGTGTTAGGGATAGCCCAGCTGTGCCTTGTACAGGGACATGTGTGTGTTAGGGCAACCCAGCTGTGCCGTGTACAGGGACATGTGTGTGTGTTAGGGATAGCCCAGCTGTGCCTTGTACAGGGACGTGTGTGTTAGGGCAACCCAGCTGTGCCGTGTACAGGGACATGTGTGTGTGTTAGGGGCAGCCCAGCTGTGCTGTGTACAGGGACATGTGTGTGTGTTAGGGGCAGCCCAGCTGTGCTGTGTACAGGGACATGTGTGTGTGTTAGGGATAGCCCAGCTGTGCTGTGTACAGGGACATGTGTTAGGGATAGCCCAGCTGTGCTGTGTACAGGAACATGTGTGTGTTAGGGATAGCCCAGCTGTACTGTGTACAGGGACATGTGTGTGTTAGGGGCAGCCCAGCTGTGCTGTGTACAGGGACATGTGTTAGGGATAGCCCAGCTGTGCTGTGTACAGGGACATGTGTTAGGGATAGCCCAGCTGTGCTGTGTACAGGGACATGTGTGTGTTAGGGGCAGCCCAGCTGTGCTGTGTACAGGACATGTGTTAGGGATAGCCCAGCTGTGCTGTGTACAGGACATGTGTTAGGGATAGCCCAGCTGTGCTGTGTACAGGACATGTGTTAGGGATAGCCCAGCTGTGCTGTGTACAGGGACATGTGTTAGGGATAGCCCAGCTGTGCTGTGTACAGGGACATGTGTTAGGGATAGCCCAGCTGTGCTGTGTACAGGGACATGTGTGTGTTAGGGGCAGCCGAGCTGTGCTGTGTACAGGGACATGTGTGTGTTAGGGGCAGCCCAGCTGTGCTGTGTACAGGACATGTGTTAGGGATAGCCCAGCTGTGCTGTGTACAGGACATGTGTTAGGGATAGCCCAGCTGTGCTGTGTACAGGACATGTGTTAGGGATAGCCCAGCTGTGCTGTGTACAGGGACATGTGTTAGGGATAGCCCAGCTGTGCTGTGTACAGGGACATGTGTTAGGGATAGCCCAGCTGTGCTGTGTACAGGGACATGTGTTAGGGATAGCCCAGCTGTGCTGTGTACAGGGACATGTGTTAGGGATAGCCCAGCTGTGCTGTGTACAGGGACATGTGTTAGGGATAGCCCAGCTGTGCTGTGTACAGGGACATGTGTTAGGGATAGCCCAGCTGTGCTGTGTACAGGGACATGTGTTAGGGATAGCCCAGCTGTGCTGTGTACAGGGACATGTGTTAGGGATAGCCCAGCTGTGCTGTGTACAGGGACATGTGTTAGGGATAGCCCAGCTGTGCTGTGTACAGGGACGGTTTTCCGGCTGCTTTTATCAGTCATCACTTTCTATTTTTAGTGGGGGAAAGGAATGTCACTATCTGATGTGATGGGGGAGCGCGCAATGCAGGATTATAGCTTCAGAGCCAGAGAGATACCAATACAATCCCCCTCCTCACCGAATGCATCAACAAGGTAACGTCCCGGCTGCTGAACAGAGCGCACACTCCGTCAGAACTTTGCGCACTAATATAACTTCGCCCGTTCCTGCTCACACACCATAGAGATGTGAGTAAATATGTGTAAGGTTCCCCTTACCCCCAATGACTAAGCTGAGAATGAAGTCACCAGAATTACACTAACAGGGGGACAGAGCAGTAAGACACCTGAATAACATGGTATCATTATAGGTAATTATTAGTAAACACGACAGTTTACAGTTCAACATATACAAAAATGGAAGAAAACAAAATACTGAAAGGCACCAACAATCTCCGACTCTTAAACGCTGCAGGAGAGCGCATTACCTTCTCCCCCGGAGTCCCGCAGCATCGTGTCCGCCACCACCACAATGGGTCTCTTCAGAACGTGAGCGAGTACAAAGACGTGGAACTCCTCCAGGCTCTCGTACACCGGCTCCTCCGAGCCTTCAGCTCTGCAAAATAATTACACGCATCAAGTCAGCTGCCGGTGCCTGTGTAACGCTACGGACTAACAGGCGCGTACATTACAACCTCATTTATCCGATGCAGAGATGTACGCCAACCCGATGCTTAGCGCACACCTCCAATAGTAAGTGGTCTGTGCTACGGATGTGCAGGAAGGGTCCTGCGATCTTGCACACAGTTTCCACACACCCCTGGCTGATTGACAGGCAGAAGCGTTTCGGGGGGAGGTGCGGGTCGGAGACGGCCTGCGTTCCCAGAAGTGCGTCGCTCCTGTTTTCTGGGAGTGTTGAGGCCAGGGTCTGTATCCAGGGACGCAGACTTCCTGGCCTCACAAGCTGCGGTAAGCTTCAGCTACCTCAGCCTGGCCACAGTGGCAACCATCGCAACCGATGGTAGAGATTGTTCCGATGGTGAACCCAGGCTGCGACTGCGATCGCAGATGCAGCAAGGAGATGTCTGTTTCCTGTTTAGCATTTGAGATGGACGGAATTGCACAGCTGCTTGTGTGCTGCTCTGTAATTCCTCTGAATCAGGCCCTAAGATGGGCTATCTATCTATCTATCTATCTATCTATCTAACAACCGGAGATGTTGTCAAATACATATATATGGGATCATATGGAAACAGCAAGATTATTTCTAAGCGCAAAGATGTGTCCTCATACACTGTAGCTCAAGTCACTGCGAACAGCACCTCTCGGCAGGTCCCGGGTGGCTCCCCCACAACGCGCCTCTTCTTCCCCCCCCCCCCCCCCGGCAACGCGCCTCTTCTTCCCCCCCCCCCCGGCAACGCGCCTCTTCCTCCCCCCTCACAGCGTGCCTCTTCCTCCCCCCTCACAACGTGCCTCTTCCTCCCCCCTCACAACGCGCCTCTTCCTCCCCCCTCACAACGCGCCTCTTCCTCCCCCCTCACAGCGCGCCTCTTCCTCCCCCCTCACAGCGCGCCTCTTCCTCCCCCCTCACAGCGCGCCTCTTCCTCCCCCCTCACAGCGCGCCTCTTCCTCCCCCCACACAGCGCGCCTCTTCCTCCCCCCACACAACGCGCCTCTTCCTCCCCCACACAACACGCCTCTTCCTCCCCCACACAACACGCCTCTTCCTCCCCCCCACAACGCGCCTCTTCCTCCCCCTCACAACGCGCCTCTTCCTCCCCCTCACAACGCGCCTCTTCCTCCCCCTCACAACGCGCCTCTTCCTCCCCCTCACATCGCGCCTCTTCCCATAAATACTACTGTGCTAGATTACACTAAGCAATCTGATGTGCGACATTTGTACATCTGTGTGCGATTCAATCCAAATCTGTATACAAAGTACGATTCAGCGTCCGCGGCTTATTCGCACGCTAGTTCCGTTGTGCGTGTGGTGTTTTGTGGCGTCTGCAATGCGAACATACAAAAATGTAAAGAAAAAATCCGGTACGCTGCTCCTCTCAGAAAGTATCGGTTGCCGCGAGCGTCTCATGATGTATGGTGTACAGACGCTAAGTGTATGAGGACACATCTGTACCAGACACCCTGTCAAAGGAGGAGACAGCAGCTTGCACTCAGGGTTACGCACTTTGCTAATTATCTTGAGTTCTGTTGGGGTTTAGAATGTAACATTTATATTTTTGAACGGATGTAAAATACAAGTGCAAACTGCTTTTATGTATTGCAGCCCTTTTATATAGTCATTTGCTTTTATGTCATGACAATTCATATTCGACAATGCAGATTTTATTTTTTTTATTATAGATGCAAATCTGCATAAAGGGAAAAGTGACGCTGCCAAGGAGGATGTTTAGCTGGAGACGGATGTGAGAAGGTAAAACGAGGGGCTTCTGTCTTGGGGCCGAGCTGTGTGGCGTGCGCACTGGTCCTAGCACAGAAGGGAAGTCACTCCCAGCCACAGTATAAACAAAGCACGCTCATTCTCAGACGGGAACGGGTTACAGCCAGGCACTTTCTATAACTAGGTTTGTATACATACACGGCGTGTCCTGTCCGGCCTAGGGGACAGCATGAAAAAGCAGCGTGTGCTAAACACATCTGGTTTCTCTGACTCACAAATGCCCGCAGGACAGCAAAGCGGTGATGTGGGGAGGACGAGAGGAATACCCAGGGCCGTGCCAGTCTCTCTAGCTGTCAGGGCATTTACATATAGCGATTGCCTCTATATGCCCTCTCATGGCGGAGAAAGGAAAGCCCCAAAAGGTTACATTTATTTTTTATTACATTTAAAGTACTTTTTCGTATGTTTAACTGTGCAGTCGTCGTCGTTCGCCATCTCACAGACTTACGTGGCCGCAGCTGGCAGCCATTTTAGGGTCCCGTCAGTGTCTTTGTACTGGGCTATAGACAAAGTCAATGTGCAATGGAAAAACACTGGACCAAAGTCACTCAAAAATGATATTCTGGATGGGTGTGTGGTATAATAAGTCAACATTCGAAGTGTCGGCGCTGACATAATACTGACATTGCGAATTGTCGACTGCGTGTTTTTCCAGAGATTTGTCAACTAACCCTAACCGCAACCTAACCCAAACCTCGGCTTTCAGCATTCCAGCAATGTCAACACTCCGCCCAACGCCAACATTCTCACGCCGACATCGGAACGTATCGCCTTCTGGAGTATCTCCAGGTATTAAAAACATGAACATGTGCAGCTAGGGAGCGAGTCAATGGTTTGTAGCTCCCGTCTAAATGGCACGCGGCAACGCACAGGATTGGCTGCGTTAGGCGGCTTCTCCCGGGCATGACGCAGCCCCAAAGCCCTACTTTACGCCCATACCATAACATATGATACAATAACCAAAAACTAATGCTATATGTATACAAGAGGCTAGCAGAGCATGTCACAGGTTACTTACCCCGCACAATTCCCCCCGTTGGTACCGTAATGCATCCGCGGCTCGCTGGACGCTAGTTTTATTAAGTCGTTCCACTCTTTCTGCCACTCCTCCTCCGTGTATACCAGCCCGGACTGCAATAAGACGTACAGAGACAAGGTGAGGGTCTGGATAAATCACCGCAGGGACATTAACTCCCCTCATGCACAAAATGGGTCACATGACACACGGACAGTCCTGGACTAGCGATTCCTCCTGTGTAATATGATGCCAATTGTTTAACCCAGTGGTTCCCAAACTCGGGCCCTCGAGGCACCTTAACAGTCCAGGTTTTAAGGATACCCATCACTGACCACAGGTGACTCAATTAGTACATCAGTTAGTTTGATCTAACCACCTGTGCTCAACCATGGATCTCTCTAAAACCTGAATTGTTGGGGTGCCTTGAGGGAGGCCGCTTTTGGGACCCTGTAGTTTAACCCCCTTTATACCTCTTTATTCTGCACGGTTTGCTGGAATCTCCACCTCCGCTTCAGAGCTTCCTTCTCCACCCCGTTATCCATCAACGTGTAGAGGGACTTGCGGAGCATGAGGTCTCGGTCATGGAAGCCCCACATCCCTAAAACGACACAGCTGTCCGTTAGAGCTTTCCACAGATATTTAGGATTCCCCCCCCCCCCCACAGTGTCCTTTTATACATTTCACAGGACTCACCAAGCGATGCCGCGTGAAGCAAGCAGTTCCCATCGCCCGTGGTCGCCAAAGGTAGCAGCCTCTGGTAGGACGGGTCCACCTGTGCCCACCAGTTGAGACGACCTGTGGAGAAACAGGGGACAGTGGCATCACGGTTCTGTAGTAACAGCACTGACCCAACAACAAATAAACCAAATATGTTCCAACAGGAAGCATCGGTGTTAGGATGGCCATGGATCATCGATGGTGCTGGTCAACAAGAAAACTTACTAGTGACTCCAGTGCAGTTGTAGATTCCGAATTCTAATATGTGATTAGAATGTTTCCATCAGGCATAGTGTGTTCGTGTTCTTTATAACCCATCATACACACACACACACAGAGAGACAGATAGACAGACAGGGGCATACACACAATATGTCCCCCTGTTGTCCCTCCCCACTCTCTCCTCCTCCTCCATCTCCATGCAGTCTGACCTCCTGGTCGGGTCAGAGGAGCATGTGTGCTGGGCTCCTCCAATCGGGGCTCAGCCCCCTGGGTGTCTCTCACCATAGAGGAGCCTGTTAGCACAAGTATTTGTTGTATTAGCTGTTAGAATACTTTCAGTAATGCCAAAAAGTGCTTAAATCATCCAGACAATCTCTGTTATGTGGGTGGCCTTCTAACCTCAGAGGGAAATTTCACACCACTTGTAAGTATTATGGACTTTACTTTGGGTGTGAAGCTGGTGATCTGGCTAAGTACTGGGCCCCTTGGCGTTGGGCTGTCAGTGATGAGCATGGCGAGCGTTTCCATCAGCTGATTTCTACGATGGAAAAGAGGTACCGAGACAGATGGGAGTTCCAGTATGGTGGCTGACTATTGCTGGACCATGAAGAGAGACATCCCAAAGGCAAAATAGGCCCGAAAATCATCATCTACAACTCTGTAGGTCAGCCAGAATGAGGAGTATAGTTATCATTTACACTTACAGAAGTACTAATTTTATAAAACTTTAAAAACGTACGTCACAAAAAAAACCTCGCCTGATGGACAAAATCAGAATGCATATTCCAATTCAGCACGAAAAATACGTTTAGATTCAATTTAATTCTTGTGAAAGGAAAAAAAATAAAAATACAAAAAAAAAGTTTATTTTTGTAGACCAGTGTGGTTAACTAATCGATGACGGATGGTTTGCCATCGGGGGCGGAGATCCAATGGTTCTCTGCCATCGATTATACAGAGCCCCCTAATGTTTGTTTTTCTTTCTAAAGATCGCCGGGACACAGAGCCTAGCCATGCCCTCCCAATGCAATTGGTCCACTGAGTAACAAAGCAGGGGTGACCATCGGTGTGTAAAACCATAGATGGTTCCCTTATCAATGGTTTCAGACCATCAAAGTTATCCACCAATGGTACCAATCGAAGGTTAACCCAACAATGGCCATCTCTTTTCTCTTCCATCAGAACAAGCTAATGTATCACGTATGATCAGCCCCAGGGCTCTCTTCAGTGTGTTGGTTACCACACTGGGTTAATGTAACGGAAAGGTAGACATGATTTCTTGCCTACCCTTCCCGAAATGTCTGGGACACTCCAGAATTTAAGGCAGCTCTTCTGAACTCCCCGAGAGAGAGACCAGACTCCAGGATCCCACCTACTTCCCCAGAGAAATGGGAGGTCCAGGTCCTCTATGATGCAATAAGCGTCATCACTCCCTCACCCCGATAGCCAATGGCATTGAGCGGTGGGGGGATACATGAACTGGTGCTCCAATCTCCCGCACCTTCCTCATGGCCTTCACCTCCTCTCATCTCCCTGACTGCTAGTAACAAAAGGGCGAAAGCCATTTTGTTGGCTGCTCCAATATACATGACAATGTAGCTAATCAGTTCACTCGTTATCAAGTCGTACGTAGATGTCCAAGCTTTCATTAAACACTCATTATAGCGGACAACATTTCCATTTCAAGTCTCCTATTAAAAATAGATCACGTGGCTTTAACATATAGATTTCCAGCAAGATCTATACACAGAGACCAGTTTACCTCAAGAATGGGCGGTAACTCCCATTCAGGGACGGGACCCGACGGGCTTCCGGCATCGGCCAGTACGTACATACTCGCCGATGCCGGCAGCGACATAGCGATGGCGGGGGCTATGTTGCATTCGGCGTGCAGGTCCGATGGGCGATGTCGCGACATATCGTCTAGTGTGTACCTGGCATAAGGGGGACGCAGGCCAAAGTTACCTCACCTACTAATGCCATATTACTATAGCAGGTAGAGAATGAGGATGAGGATAAAGCTGACAACTCTGTTTTTAGGTCGGTCAAAATGAGAGAGACCCCTGATTACTGATCCAGCACAGGCAGTATTACCAGCCTAAAAGCTTTACTTGAGCTCCAAAAACATAATGCAGACACGGCCCAGCCACGGCAGCAGGTTGGTGTTATGAGAATGCCGCCATGCTCCCGGCACAGCGGATAGGCATTCCTGAACGTGCTTTGAGCGTCTGCAAGAAAACAGAAATCTACAACGGGAGGCCCAAAGCGTGGGCCCGGGCCAAGGGAGATAAATTGCAGAGCTGCCTGGTACACCAGCTCCGAGGGACAATGGCTCCACACAGAAACACAGGCTATTTCCAGTCAATACATCCTGAGCCAAATGGACGAGATCCAGGAGGGATGAACACAACAAAAGAGAGCTGCCAGCCGGATAGACACTTAACCCTTTGAAGCGCCTAAAGAAAAATAACTTCGATGATTTACTATCGCAAGGCGGCCTTGGGACATCGCTACTTGGTGCGCTCGACAGGACAATCTTGGTAATTGTGGTGACAGCACCGTCAGGGATCCACAGGCCAATATTTATGTAAATTGGTCCCAAAACATTTTCCCTCTCCTAACAACCGCTTACTCCTGTCCGCAGCGCAGTCCAAATAAACCTAGTATAAGCCGTAACAGTCGCCTGGTAATAGCAAATATGAAAGTTGAAGCAACGATCACAGACGCGGTTTGTATGGGCCTCAGACTTCCAGCACTTACATAAAGCCTACCTGCAGGCTACAGTACAAGGGCTGCGTGCCGCTGTTGAGACCAGGTCATGTGACTACCCCAGGTATGCTGGGAATGTGGCCGAGTCGCAGGTAATCTATATGCTGAGCGGTGGCTGCTGTACCATTATCTTTACATAGCTACGGGATATGCAAATATTTGACAAGCACACGAGATAGACCTCACACAACATAAGCCAGGGCTCTATACTACCGAGGCGTGTGCCGATACTCGCTGGTCTATGTCACTTACACAACTTCAGGTAATAACCATTATACTCTACTATTAATGAGGATTACATTTAAAAAAACAAAACGTTATATTAAACGGTAATAAAGCTTAACGCAAATTAGATGTTTTTGGACGTTTAGATTCTCTACCATCTTATTTCATTATAAATACGCCGGACGCGGTTCTGTGTGAACAAGGCGCATTTGGGTCTTCTCTTGAGTGAATTGGGAGCTGCCATATTGCTTTCTCCATTGATGTCAAAACAAAAAGCACCATTACAGACTGTAGGGGGTATATTTACTAAAGTGCAGGCTTTTAGAAATGGCGATGTCGCCCATAGCAACCAGATTCTAGCTATTAACTTCAGGTGCTAGAAAAAGTAGTAGAATCTGGTTGCTGTGGGCAACATCACCACTTCTATAAATTTTCTAAGATGCAATAGAGAAATGATAACCGATTTGTTGCTATGAGCAAAACAAACACTTTTCAGTTTTAGAAGCTTTGGTAAATTCACCCCCAGGTATGAGACTACCCAAGAAGAGTAGTTCTATGGTGAGCAACACAGGTGTACTATATAATGCCCCTTTTACAAGCAGTGGGTGTTTTTTTCTTCCTTATCTTGAATGGGAGACGAGACACGCTCCCCTCACGGACACACTTCCTATATAAAGACGGCTCCACCTCTAGTGGGCGCATTAATATGCGCCCACTATGCAGCAAAGAGAGAGGCAGTGGGGGGACTTCTGTCTCCTGGCCTGGTGCAGAGAGAACGGCTTCCATGTCCTTCTATTGTACACAAAGGGCCTGAGAACCAGAGACTTGGGAGCTGCCTCTGTGCCCGTGCTGGTCACACAAAAGCAGTGACATCATCTTCCAGGAATCTGACCAAAAGCAGCTTGTACCACAGTCTGGTGTCAGTCCTTCCCAAGTCAATGAGGTTATAATTTAATGACCTATCTGCACTGAGAGAGGGCTAACAAAGGCATGCTGGGAGTTTTAGTCCCACACAGCTGGAGAGCCACAGGTTGCCAATGCCTGTTCTGATACAAAGCTGTATGCTGGTTATTATTGTTCTCCACAGTCTGATGCATGCTTGTACGTCGGAAACTTGTGCAAAATACGGATGTCTCATCTGTTCTATACATACACATTACCTGGTGGCTGCCACCTGCCCAGACATAGTGGCCAATGCAACTACCTACCATAGAAAACCTGGTCAAGGATAGAGTGCCCCGAACACTGGCTCTCCTAAGTAGGGATCACATGACCTGAACGGAGCTCTAAGTCAATGGATCGCAGATTCCTCCTCCTCCCTTTTTTTTTTTTTTTTCCAAGTGTCAATGAACCATTGCATGCTGTGACCACCAAAATGTGGCTTCCAATAGAATGTATTCCATACCCGTCCATCAGGACGCACGCCAAGCGGTCCCCATCCCCAGACTGAGCACCCCTGCACTAAACGCATGTAATCTGCAGCAAATCCTTAGTGTAAAGTAACCTCTGTACTATTCCTATGTACACACTAATATTTTCTATTTGCCATGCTAACATCTATCCGAAATTAGGCGCCCCCCGATCTGTTTTAATGAGCCACCACTTAGTCATTACATGTTTCGGCTATGACCACTACAGTCGAGACTAAGTGGTATTCACTATGCGGTACCATTGCAGAGAGTGTTTGTATAGGACAGTACACAAGAGCTCAGAACGCCCATGCAGTGCGGATCTATTGGCTCTTGTCCACGGTCAGTGCAGCCTATAAACTCCCTTGTACTCGGAGCACAATCCTCAAAGGGTTCAATATTCCCTACTTGCAGCGCCAGCTAAGCCCTGCGAACCAGGAGACCGGAGCTCGGACGTGATGCAACATTGGCACATGGAAATCACATAAGTAGGAATTCTACACAAAAAAAAAAAAATGGACTCATCTACCATTTTGTGGGCTCAGCCAAAGTTCGGCTTACCCATTCATCCCTGAGGTATAGAGCATAAACTGGTTCTGGGGAGGATGAACATTGGTTCAGCCGACAAATCGACAGCCATCTTGTATAGGTGAGGTGTCATGTTGAACAGTCTGCGTAAGGTATTCATTACCAGCCAGATAGTTTAAAGTGACGGTATCTCACCAGCGTGCTCCAGGGCCACCAGCATGGACTGCTCGATCAGGTCCCGCTCGATGAAGCTGCGGAAATCATCGTTGTACATGGTTAGGTCCGGGAGCTGGAAGGTACAGACGGGCGTCTCCAGGGTGTGCTCGCTGCTGCCGTTGCTGGAAACGTGGGATCGGGCCAGGGAGACGATGGAGGAGCTCGCGTGAGAGATACCTCTGGACAGGCGTTTCTCTGAAAGGAATAGGAAGTGAAAATGGGGGTAAGTTGTGATCGCAAACATGTGACTCCTCATAGGACTACAACAACATGGCTGTCGTTAGCAAGTGACATTTGAGATGCAGAAACAAAATGTGCTAAATTGTATGGGTTAACTCCTCTTCTAATACAGGTGCACAGTACATTTTAATCTGGTTTTACAGATACAGCAGCTGATAACATTCCCAAATCTGTGGGTCTTGCCAGAACAAGAGCAATTCTTTATTGGGGATAGGGCTTTGGAAGCACTGGGCCTACGACTCTGCTTTGTGTGTTCTGCACGACTGTTCAGGGTTCGTTAGGTCTCTACGAGCTACTCAGAGTGGGGAATCGAGTTAATGCTGCTTTTTATCTGATCATTCCCCAAAAAGATCCCTTGCAATAAAGAACGTTCTACTATAGGCTCCCTGACGGATTAAAATGTACCTGCAGAAGTAGCCAGGTCTAGATGGTCTTGCATATCAATACCATTCCTTATACAGCACTTGGTTAAATGATTTTAGACATCATTCAGAGTCTCTCGCTCGCAAGCGGGCCGATTGTTTGCGTACACGCATGCGCATGTTTCGTTCTGCGCGTGCGCGAACTACTCTGTGCGATCGCAGGCCGCTCGCATGCCCAGAAAAGACAGCCCAGTGAAATGAGTGACAGGAGAGGGCGTTTGTCGGTGGCAACAGGGGCAGGACACTAATAACGGGGGAGTGGAGGTGCGAACGCAGGCGTTCCTGGGTGTTTCCCCGCCGTTTTTAAGGCGTGCATAGTTAACAGGCAGCGTCATAGTACACGTCACTTGCCTGGTTTTTAGACTGAAGTCCTCGCAGTGGTAGGGTATTGCAACCACAAGCGCTGCGATCACTACCGATGGTGCTCGATGTACCAATGTTTGAAAACACTTCCTGGAGATGACGTGTGCTGGTGGGCGGCTCTGCCTGTGCGATTGGGCGTACGCTGGCCACTCGCTAAAACATGGTGGGCGTGCTTATGCCTTGGCGAGCGATCGCTTCCCGTGGCGTCACTTTGATAAATTTGCATACGCTGGGGGCGAGCGATCGCATCTAGCGAGAGACTCTGAATGAGGTCCTTAGTGTGTTCATCATGGGATGAGATAATATGCCCGATGCTGTCAGTCACTCCTTCACAGCGGGAAGATCTCCTCCATGTTCTTCCAACAGCCGCCCAAAGGCTCTGACAGAGGGCCTGATTCAGACCAGGTCGCGAGCGCTGAGTGCTCGCAACCGGGTCAATGGTGGCCCACAGTGCATGCGCACGACGGAGCCGGCTCCGTCGTGCCTATGCGCGAGACAGGGCTAGCGACGGGCAATCCGTCGCTCCGGGTCTCGCACCAAAGGGGCGAGCTGTCGATGTTGAGTGACAGCTCGCCCCCTTTGGTGGGCGGGCCGGGGAGGTGGCTGCCCAAACGGAGGCGTTCCCATGAGAACGCCTGCCGTTTGGGGGCGGCCCCACTGACATCACAAGTGATGTCAGTGGAGAGATTTCGGCTCTGTTAGAGCCGAAAGCTCTCTGGGGCTTGCAATGAACAAGACCCTACCACAAGGGTCTCATCGCAAGCCTGATGGTCGCGATGGTCTTGACCATCGCGACCATCATCATGGCCGCTCGCAATAGCTGTGGGTGGTCACCCACAGCTATGTGAGCGGCCAAGAGGCCGATCCAAAAAAAAAAAACAAAAAAAAACCCAGCCCTGATTCAGAGCGAGCGCTCTGTCAGAGCGACCGGGTCTGAATCAGGGCCAGAGGCAGGTCTGAAGGGATTTGCAGAGCTCTTGGCAGAGACTGGGGAGTATTTTGCAGAGCCTGAGCGATAAGGAACAAGTGGGCTGTACTCTCTTAGGACAAGCAGCGGACAATGCAAACGCGCACTGCGGATCTCAATCGTGCAGGGGAGCCGGAACTCGCGCACAGCCGCCATGTAGAGAAAGCTGGGTGGTCATTCAACTTCAAGGGAAGTATCCAATTAGCGGCAATGGCGTTCCGTCCGTTTCTCCGACACCATTGCAGATTTTTCCTCGCGCCATAGCAGAGCACAGGAAAATCTGCAATGCTGTTTACCGTATTAGCGGTGCTGCATGTCGCCTCTAACCTAACCCCCCCCCCCCCCTCCCCCAGGAGACTAACACACAAGCCTTCAGGGCCGTCTAATGAGGTCTTTAGGATCCTTAATAAAGACCACATAAGTCTCCTTCCCTACCCGAACGCCAATGGGCAGATATATGATCAGAAATACTATACACCTATTTGTTTTACGTCTTATTCAATGTGTTATGGTTCCCAATTACTTGTACTTTCCTTGTTTTATTCAAAGTCCAAACAAAAGAAAGTTAATAAAAAAAATCAAAAAAAAAATCTGTTATTTACATATATAAACAAACACACATAACTAAAAGCACAATACCAACCGTACCAAATAAACACCAAAGCAATACCAAGGACGACAAAAAACGCACCTTGTGTGATGTCATCCTGCCGCTGCAGTGCCGGTCTCATAGGGTGAGCCGCTTCTGGGGGTTTGAAGTTCCGCGTGTCGTTGTAGGTATGCGCTAGCCCACCTGCATTCGCTTGGCGCAGCTTGTCGTAGTCATGGAGAGCTGGGTTAGCGTCCCATTTTTTACCTAGGCGACAAAAAATTTATTCGCCATTAGAACCTTGTTTTTTTTGTTGACAGCCACTGTAACAAGAGTTTAATAGCCCAAGACCAGCACGATAACAATCCCCAGCACATCGGCAGTAGAGGGTAAGTTAACTGATACGGCAGCATCTATAACGGTCATCCTCCAACTACACTAACAGGCTCCACTGGTGAACAAGTGCCAAACGGCTAGATGAGACCCCCCACACAGGACAGTGACCCCCTGGTACAGCTCTGAATGAAGTAAAACCGCTAGCCAAGTTTTCACTCCGTTTCAAAATAAAAAAAACTTTATTATATTTTCTTTAGCTGCAACAAGCTAAAATGGTACAGTCACTCGGCAACTGTTGTAGCGTTTTCCGGGCAGTCCTTTGCGATCAGCTGAAAGTGTCTCCGTTTGGCATCGATGAATTATACAATAGCTGTGAGATTAAACCTCATCTCTGTTTACAGAAATGTCACTCGCCTGATTTATATTTCCCCAAAACAAATTACATCCCGGGCTCATGTCAGAATGGCAGAAAATGTGTTCAGTCAACTGGAAGAGCTCGTCGCCAGCTGCTGTTACATACGGCGATTCCAAGCAGCCATTCCCTGCTATAGCATCAGCATATGCGTTCATTGGAGGAGACGTGACCGCCACACGCCGCCGAATACAGTCCTACTTAGATCACTGCAGGTCACTGCGCACTTAAGATTCCAGGGGGTATAATTACCTATAGCAACCAATTGGATCCTAGCTATGATCTTTTAGAAGGCGCTAGATAAATGTTAAGTAGAAACTGATTGGTTGCTATGGGCAACATCTCCACTTCTATAAATCTGCACTTTAGTAATTATACCCCAGGTCATCCTCTTTCCTGTCTGGGGTGTCGCTCTCTGCTCTGGTACTTCTAGCACACTCTGGTCTGTAGCTCAGCAGTCTGTTGCATTGGCTGAGTGTGCTAGAAGCACCAGAGCAGAGAGCGACACCCCAGACAGGAAAGAGGAACTAGCGTTCCAGCTAGGCTGTTTTAGCAGGGCGCCGCGCACTGCCCTCCTTCAGGAGGGCAAAAAGCTCCCTGCCCTCACAGCCTGTGGGTGCAGTCTTCACCCGCTGGTCGCAGTGTTCCGCGGGTGGAGAAATGTGCAGTGACCTGGTCACCGCCGGTGAATAATTCTCCCTGTCAGCAGCGCCTGGGGCCTGCCCGGCGTGTCCGTAAGTGCCGGGCAAGCCCCCAAGAGTGACGAAAAGTGTGATGTGTCTTATAGACACGCCCCCTTTTCAATGGCCATGCCCCCTTTTCAACGGCCACGCCCTTTTCGGGTGCGTGCCTTCTTTAACTCCGGCGCCCTGCCTGCCGCCGGAGCTTGAGTGAACACTGATGGGGGGCATCCAATAGACGATTTTATTCCTGTCCAACCTCTCAACGATTTTCCCTTGAAGTTTCCCCTGAAATATGATCTTTCACTCTGAACAATTTGCAAAAGATTTGCAAAAGATTTAACAATAAACTATGTTGTTTTAATCTGTGATTGAGAGCTTTCAGCTATAGTGGGCAGATAGTGGTTCATCGTTTGATCATTCAGTGTGAACGATGTGTAAACGATTTGTAAGCAATCAAGTGAAATTGACCTGCATGTTCAGTCGATGGAGGAGACGATCAAACGACCAGCGGGAGCGCGCATCGTACATCGTTAGAAACAATTACTGCACGATTTGCAAACGATGTTCAAACGATGTTTGAACGATTATCGAACTTTATCGTCTAGTGGATAGCCCCCTTGAGGAACTGGAAGAGTTGCAACAGGAGCAGGGTGCTAGAATGAACACTAGAACTGTATTTCAAAACACTGTATGAGATGAAGCTGGGTTTCCCATGCAGACTGTCACTATTCCCAGCGATGTACACTAACGTTCTCCTTTCTTTGCAGAGGATAAATGACAACAGAGAACATAAGCTTACACTAACTAAACAGCACAAAAATGAAAATACACAGCCGCACACATCTCAAGTTCTATCACACACAATCCAAAAACCATGGCTTGCTGCTAATCCACACCAAGGACACAAGGGGTGCGGGGGGTTTAGCCACAGAGCCTAAACTGTTCTCTGTTCAACGCCAAAGGTGATTTAACTCATACAGGGTCTCTGGAAAGGTCACAGCTGTGGTGTAAATTCCCAATACACCATTAGTGCTAGGGAACCCACAAATACAGTAGCCGTATTGCGGGCTCGGATGTCATCGGCTGGGATGTCTTCCTCGGGTCACCCGGGCAAAACGCCCGACTCCTTGCAGAGGACCTTTATTTAGTCCCCTCACCCCCGCAGAGTCACCGCTGGCCAAAAGGATGAGGTCACGGCCCAGAGCAACCAGCACATAACTGGAACAGCTGACCAGGGCCGACATCTAACTATTCCGCTATAAGGTGGAAGATGGAGAGTGGATACAAGGCCCATACACTTCTTATCACATAGACACAAGTGCGTCTCACGCTCTATGCTGGTGCTGTGGATATTCTATTGCACTGAGCAGCTATAGGCTGAGCACATCCTGCCAACGTTGCTGACATACAGACACCTCTGACGGGGAAAAACCCATTATTCCTGCAAGTGTGGCACGTGCATTTAAAAAAGTAAAAAAAAAGAAAAGAAAACACAATGTACAGAGGCAGGGACATAGTCAGCCCCCGTCTCAGGTCACTGTGTGCTATTTACTTGTATCTATGCTATGTACTATGACGCAGCTTTATAAATAAAGGATAATAAATCTCTCATTTTCAGGTGGCGGGCAGACGGGCATCACTGATGTGAAACCAGTAGGTGCGGACAACCTACTGCAATTGCACTAAAACGTGCCTTCGGCAATGGCCGGTGCCAGGGTGTAGCGAATGTGAAAGCAGCTACGCCATCGACTGTCTCCCCATCATTCAGCATAGAACGTAATGTCAGCTATTGTCATAGTTCGAGTTCCCAGAGGTTCTGTAGCACCAACGTCCCCTCTTAGGGAGGATTACTCTGTGCAATGAGACAGCTGGCAGACAATCTGCTATCTGCCGTCTATACAGACACAAACCCGTTATTTACGGCACATGCTGGTAATTAAATGAAGTATATGTGGTCTTCTAATGAACAATCCTTTTAACGTCTACAATCAACTCTCTCCATAAAACGTTTCCCAGCTCCCTAGCATTACTTGTCGGATGGCCAGAAAACGGCGCACTGTCGCAGCGGTAACAGGCAGTAATTACAGGGGAGATATAGGCCCAAAGAGAATTGCTCAGATGCAGGGAAAACATTTAGGGCGCAATTCATTTGGTTTTATCGCGCCCGATCTCCTGCCTACAGTAAAGGGAGATCGCGGGGCCGAAAATTCGATTGATGCCGATTTTTGCGCCGATTGTGCCCAAAGAGGTCAGGTTTAGCCGCGTAAAATGACTAAACCTAAAGTGCTGGGCGCGATTGCGAAAAGTGCCTTTGGGCGCCCAAACGGGTCACTTTTCGTCCATTTCAGCTCGCCACCACCGGGGGGGATTGCGAGCGGATATGCAGCTGTTGGCGAAAACAATTGAATTGCGCCCTTAATGTAAATCACACATGTATGATGTGTGTGTCAGTGACAGAGTAATGCTGGGCATACACTATACAATGATCTCTCAGATATCTGTCCAATCTGGCTGGCTGGAATGAAAACCTGGTAATGTATGGGAGCCAATGACAATCGATCATATATTCTTAAACACTGGAAAAGGGACACAAATAATTGTTCAAATTGGTTAAATTCTTGTGTTTTAACCAATTTGTCTGAACGACCATTTTTTTCTGTTTCCCAGTGTTAGTGAGTAAATGGACGACTGTCATTTGCTCCCATACATTACCAGGTTTTCATTCCAACCAGCCAGATTGGACAGATATCTGACAGATCATTGTATAGTGAATGCCCAGCATTAAGGCTGCATTCAGCGTGCGCATTAATGTGGCGGCAGCTGGCACATCTCAGCCACGCCCACTTTCGCAGTGATGTCACTGTTTGCAGAAGAGCTATCTTGACAACATGTCAATCTAGGTCTATTGTCACTTTAGTGGACAGCTTCACAGGCATTACCATATATCTTACACAGCGCTCACTGGGGTGTAAATTAGTGTACCCAGCATTGTAAACGCAACTACTGGGGTCATTAACATTTTCAAGAAACCGAAATGGAAGGAGAACAGCTCTATTATGGTCTCAGCATAACTGTGCCTAGTACAGAACAAAGCGCTTTGGTATTCCGCTCTGAAGGCTACGAGCGTACGATGGCACCCGCCTTGCCAGCTGTCAGATTTAGGCCCCTCCTATCTGTCATGACAAATGCAACAAGCCACACCCCCATACAGTTAGACCCCTCCCCTGGACACTATAATACGCTAGCAGAAGAGTTAGGGGAAGAGGTAAAACAGGTTTGCCCATATACACCTTTGCCAAATGGAGCCCAATAGCCCTGTGTGTCCCGCCGCCTGCGACTTTATACAAAGTATTCCCCTATTGTCACTGGTACACTGCAAGCAGCTTTGTATGCAGCTATGATACCAATAAGAAAGCAGAATTGTTACCCATGGCGTAGCTTCTAAGTCGTGCCAATCTGCGCCATTGTGAATGAGGACACATCTGTACCTCGCAACAAAAATAGGCCCCGCCCTGATCCATCCAAACCATTGCCGGACTCGCCCACTTTGAGATGAAACGCCGCCCCTTTTGAGGTCCATGAATGTGGGCCATCCTGTGAATCCCTTCACCCATGCCTCCCCTGTTGGGAGCAATAGGTACAGGGATTATGGGACAGCAGTGTTCTCCCCGGGCTGTTTTTTGCAGACGCACCGCCCAGCAGAAACAGCCTACGGCCCGGCACCCCCCATTGAGCCGTGCCCCCTGTGGCCCGGTCACCCTCAACGTGTCTTTGTTGACCCGGGACTTGCTGTGTCTGTACAGTGAGCGGCTGTACAGCGGGGGAGTGGCGCTAACACTGCATGTGTGACTCACACGTGCCTTTCACTGCCGCTCGCCTGTATGCGATTCCCGCCAGAAGCTCTGTTGCTCTCAGGGCCGGAGGCTGGATGGCCCCTAACTGCTGCTGCTCCTGGTTGCTGCTGAAAGGCTCTCCGGGCTCACCTCCTTATCTCCACTCCCTCTGTGCCTCCCCTCTCCTTCTCAATTGGCTGCCGATACTGCTCCTGGCTCCCGCGGGGTTGCAGATTACAGATGGTCGAAGTGCGGTCCCTGCTCCCCTTCCCTTCTCCTTACTTGACAGCTGTTGCTCCTGGCTCGGGCCGGAGTCCGGGTTGCCACTGTATGAAACTCCGGTCCCTGTTCCCAACCACATCTCCCTCTGGGCAGGATGCATGGCTGCCTATCCTTCCTAGCTCCTCACCTCACTGCTGCTGCTTCTGGCTCCCTCGGGGTGGCGGGCTATTGATGGTCATCCCCACTCCTTCTGTGACTTCCCTACACCACCGGATCCCTCTTTGTTACCCATAGACACCACCTTAGCAAACAGCCTGCCTAAACCTAACCGCCCCTTCCCCTAGCCTAACCCAAACCCTCCCAGGGGGCTGCCTAGTCCTAAGTCCCCACCGGGAGCCCCTAACCTTCCCTGGCTTACCTTTGATCGGGATGACGGGCGTCAGTAAAATGACAGGCGTCGGGGTTTCGACGCCTGTCATTAGACCCTTGCAGGGATCAGACAGACAGCATTTAGACCGTCGGCATCCCGACTGCAGACCCCTGGAACACACGTCTCCGCAGCTCTACTGACTGGTTACAGACGCATCTGGTGAGTAATACATCCAGGGTGCCCATGTGTGTGTGTGTGTGTGTGTTTTTACAGTGGGGGCTTATGGGGGATGCAGGGTATCGGGGCATTATAAGGTCAGGATTTAAAACATTTTATTATTGTGAAGGCCCCCACCCAGCTACTTCTTGATGACACCCGGCTGGAAAGGGTATCCGGGCATTATAAGGTCAGGATTTAAAACATTTTATTATTGTGAAGGCCCCCACCCAGCTACTTCTTGATGCCACCCGGCTGGAAATAGTTCCTGGAGAGGACACTGGCACAGGTAGCGACAATTAGGAACACCTATGTAGAAGTTAATTTTATAATTCTATACCTAAACCTATTATTATACATTTATCTTTTTAAAATTGATATTAGAATAACCCTCGGGGACAACCCATGGATTAGATGAGATTAGATGAGATTAGTAGGTCTTTAGATTGACACAAGCACCCACAGCAAGGAACCACAGCACAGAGTGTCTATTAATATACACTACGCATTGTTACTTTGCCTATAACTGAGGAGATGAATACTCCGGGCCGCTAGTCAGATGCTGACGGGGAAAAGCGAGCGTGTAAACACAGAAATGATGCGTGTCCTTATAATCCCAGAGGTTTCCTCTTCCTCACAACAAGCCCGAGTGTTTACACTGCAGCTTTCCATATTGCCGTCAGGCGCGGCCTGGACTGCTGCCACAAGGTCTCAGCCCTTTTAGGAACCCCATTTCCGCACCAGTTCATAGCCAGCAGGTTAGAAGTAGATACATGGAAAGATAGGCCAAGCAACGCAGTCTCCCCCCTCCCCTCCGGGACACCAGGGTAGACCTACCCACCTCAAGGGCTGCATAATAGTCACATTCATCCTACGGCCTCCATTAACATAGCATAACCTATTTATGCTCCAGCACAATTTTTGAACAGGCCGCAGCCTGGCCCGGCAGGGACTCTGAACAGGCCGCAGCCTGGCCCGGCAGGGACTCTGAACAGGCCGCAGCCTGGCCCGGCAGGGACTCTGAACAGGCCGCAGCCTGGCCCGGCAGGGACTCTGAACAGGCCGCAGCCTGGCCCGGCAGGGACTCTGAACAGGCCGCAGCCTGGCCCGGCAGGGACTCTGAACAGGCCGCAGCCTGGCCCGGCAGGGACTCTGAACAGGCCGCAGCCTGGCCCGGCAGGGACTCTGAACAGGCCGCAGCCTGGCCCGGCAGGGACTCTGAACAGGCCGCAGCCTGGCCCGGCAGGGACTCTGAACAGGCCGCAGCCTGGCCCGGCAGGGACTCTGAACAGGCCGCAGCCTGGCCCGGCAGGGACTCTGAACAGGCCGCAGCCTGGCCCGGCAGGGACTCTGAACAGGCCGCAGCCTGGCCCGGCAGGGACTCTGAACAGGCCGCAGCCTGGCCCGGCAGGGACTCTGAACAGGCCGCAGCCTGGCCCGGCAGGGACTCTGAACAGGCCGCAGCCTGGCCCGGCAGGGACTCTGAACAGGCCGCAGCCTGGCCCGGCAGGGACTCTGAACAGGCCGCAGCCTGGCCCGGCAGGGACTCTGAACAGGCCGCAGCCTGGCCCGGCAGGGACTCTGAACAGGCCGCAGCCTGGCCCGGCAGGGACTCTGAACAGGCCGCAGCCTGGCCCGGCAGGGACTCTGAACAGGCCGCAGCCTGGCCCGGCAGGGACTCTGAACAGGCCGCAGCCTGGCCCGGCAGGGACTCTGAACAGGCCGCAGCCTGGCCCGGCAGGGACTCTGAACAGGCCGCAGCCTGGCCCGGCAGGGACTCTGAACAGGCCGCAGCCTGGCCCGGCAGGGACTCTGAACAGGCCGCAGCCTGGCCCGGCAGGGACTCTGAACAGGCCGCAGCCTGGCCCGGCAGGGACTCTGAACAGGCCGCAGCCTGGCCCGGCAGGGACTCTGAACAGGCCGCAGCCTGGCCCGGCAGGGACTCTGAACAGGCCGCAGCCTGGCCCGGCAGGGACTCTGAACAGGCCGCAGCCTGGCCCGGCAGGGACTCTGAACAGGCCGCAGCCTGGCCCGGCAGGGACTCTGAACAGGCCGCAGCCTGGCCCGGCAGGGACTCTGAACAGGCCGCAGCCTGGCCCGGCAGGGACTCTGAACAGGCCGCAGCCTGGCCCGGCAGGGACTCTGAACAGGCCGCAGCCTGGCCCGGCAGGGACTCTGAACAGGCCGCAGCCTGGCCCGGCAGGGACTCTGAACAGGCCGCAGCCTGGCCCGGCAGGGACTCTGAACAGGCCGCAGCCTGGCCCGGCAGGGACTCTGAACAGGCCGCAGCCTGGCCCGGCAGGGACTCTGAACAGGCCGCAGCCTGGCCCGGCAGGGACTCTGAACAGGCCGCAGCCTGGCCCGGCAGGGACTCTGAACAGGCCGCAGCCTGGCCCGGCAGGGACTCTGAACAGGCCGCAGCCTGGCCCGGCAGGGACTCTGAACAGGCCGCAGCCTGGCCCGGCAGGGACTCTGAACAGGCCGCAGCCTGGCCCGGCAGGGACTCTGAACAGGCCGCAGCCTGGCCCGGCAGGGACTCTGAACAGGCCGCAGCCTGGCCCGGCAGGGACTCTGAACAGGCCGCAGCCTGGCCCGGCAGGGACTCTGAACAGGCCGCAGCCTGGCCCGGCAGGGACTCTGAACAGGCCGCAGCCTGGCCCGGCAGGGACTCTGAACAGGCCGCAGCCTGGCCCGGCAGGGACTCTGAACAGGCCGCAGCCTGGCCCGGCAGGGACTCTGAACAGGCCGCAGCCTGGCCCGGCAGGGACTCTGAACAGGCCGCAGCCTGGCCCGGCAGGGACTCTGAACAGGCCGCAGCCTGGCCCGGCAGGGACTCTGAACAGGCCGCAGCCTGGCCCGGCAGGGACTCTGAACAGGCCGCAGCCTGGCCCGGCAGGGACTCTGAACAGGCCGCAGCCTGGCCCGGCAGGGACTCTGAACAGGCCGCAGCCTGGCCCGGCAGGGACTCTGAACAGGCCGCAGCCTGGCCCGGCAGGGACTCTGAACAGGCCGCAGCCTGGCCCGGCAGGGACTCTGAACAGGCCGCAGCCTGGCCCGGCAGGGACTCTGAACAGGCCGCAGCCTGGCCCGGCAGGGACTCTGAACAGGCCGCAGCCTGGCCCGGCAGGGACTCTGAACAGGCCGCAGCCTGGCCCGGCAGGGACTCTGAACAGGCCGCAGCCTGGCCCGGCAGGGACTCTGAACAGGCCGCAGCCTGGCCCGGCAGGGACTCTGAACAGGCCGCAGCCTGGCCCGGCAGGGACTCTGAACAGGCCGCAGCCTGGCCCGGCAGGGACTCTGAACAGGCCGCAGCCTGGCCCGGCAGGGACTCTGAACAGGCCGCAGCCTGGCCCGGCAGGGACTCTGAACAGGCCGCAGCCTGGCCCGGCAGGGACTCTGAACAGGCCGCAGCCTGGCCCGGCAGGGACTCTGAACAGGCCGCAGCCTGGCCCGGCAGGGACTCTGAACAGGCCGCAGCCTGGCCCGGCAGGGACTCTGAACAGGCCGCAGCCTGGCCCGGCAGGGACTCTGAACAGGCCGCAGCCTGGCCCGGCAGGGACTCTGAACAGGCCGCAGCCTGGCCCGGCAGGGACTCTGAACAGGCCGCAGCCTGGCCCGGCAGGGACTCTGAACAGGCCGCAGCCTGGCCCGGCAGGGACTCTGAACAGGCCGCAGCCTGGCCCGGCAGGGACTCTGAACAGGCCGCAGCCTGGCCCGGCAGGGACTCTGAACAGGCCGCAGCCTGGCCCGGCAGGGACTCTGAACAGGCCGCAGCCTGGCCCGGCAGGGACTCTGAACAGGCCGCAGCCTGGCCCGGCAGGGACTCTGAACAGGCCGCAGCCTGGCCCGGCAGGGACTCTGAACAGGCCGCAGCCTGGCCCGGCAGGGACTCTGAACAGGCCGCAGCCTGGCCCGGCAGGGACTCTGAACAGGCCGCAGCCTGGCCCGGCAGGGACTCTGAACAGGCCGCAGCCTGGCCCGGCAGGGACTCTGAACAGGCCGCAGCCTGGCCCGGCAGGGACTCTGAACAGGCCGCAGCCTGGCCCGGCAGGGACTCTGAACAGGCCGCAGCCTGGCCCGGCAGGGACTCTGAACAGGCCGCAGCCGTGCCGGTTTCAGTGTTTCCGGGCTGCTGGTGTCTAAACTGATCTGCACACAAATATACTAGATCACAAGCTGTATCAGGAACCATAGCGGGGCTACAGCCCCAGAAAGCGCCCCTCTAGATAGGACACATCCACAAGGACAATGAATTTGTGTTTGGCAGGAGCCTTTACACAGCCATAGTAAAGTTGCACTTCCAGTTCGGCTTAACACATCCACGTTTCAGTGCTTAATCTGTGTGTACAAGTGTATAAAGAGTATTAAAAAACAATGTAGGTCAAAAGTAACAGTTCTCATCTTCAGGTAAACTTTCAAATTTCCCGTGCTCGCGGCCATCGTAACCGCAGACGGTATTTCACAGCACTATACAGATGAATGATGGATCCGATGGAGCTATATAAACATTGCTGGGAAAAATTCTCTCCTTCACTCTCTGTTGAAAAAAAAAATAAGGAGAGACTCTCTGAGATAACCAAACTCCTATCGGTCACTAGATGCACCGTACAATGCTCTGCTGTATGCACCGACCGAGGCAGATAGTGCTTAGTACATATCGTCAAAACCAACCCCGCACCCCCACCTTACTGTAACTATTAATAAAAACGCACCACTGACGGAAAGAATACAGATACACAGTAATATTAGCCTGGGGGTGAGGGGAGCGAGTGAATTGTTTGAGGAGAATCAGCTCCCATCTGAAGTAATAGAGACCCAATTCAAGTGCTTGTTTGACCAGACCCGGCCAAGCAAAGCAACGTAAATGTTACCGGTCAATGAAGGGTTCAGGCGCACAAGCGGACGCCACGTGAAAACACCTCAGACCATTATGGAACTACCATACACCTGCACGGTGCCTTGTTGACAAGTGGGTCCATGGCCTCGTGGGGGTCTGTGCCACACCCGAAACACTACCATCAGCACGTAACTGGAGCAGTGACTCAACGGACCGCGCCACAAGTTGCCGATCCTCCAGGGTCCAATTAACTACGTCACAAGCCCAGGTGAGGCGCTGTGTCCGGTGTTGTGGTGTTAACAGGGGCACTCTGGTGGGTCTTCTGCTCCCGTGGAAGCTACAGAAAGCTGCACTGTCCTGCTGGATGTGCGTCTGATGCCTCCTGCATTGAAGTAAAATTACAACGTATGCAGGTCTGGGTATTTCCAAGACGTCACAGTACACTCCACTGAGGTGCACCCTTTTTCATTTTGAGCATTTATATTTGTGGTACTTTGTTGTAATATAAATATATACATTTTATTTTTTAATAGGTAGTATCTTATGGTTTGCACCTAATAGCATTAGACACAGGGATTTTCTTTTCCGTAGAGTCTATTAAAGGAAGAATATGGACATGTTTGTGTTCCCTATCATGAGGATGTGCTGGCAGCCAGACTGAATTGGTGAGCACAACAGGTGGCTGATGCCTTCTGCCTCTGGCAACGTAATGCTATGAAAACAAAGCATTTCCCTAAACCCATTCCAAGAAAATCAATATTAGGATCACATGACCGCCGTGCGCTGCAGACGGGTGGGGAAGAGAGAGCAGGCTGCACAGAACATTACTCCCAGGGACACTATAGGGGGTCTCCTTTACAGGTGGGACTAAACCACCATAGAGAAGGTGCAAAAACCACTGTCTGCTATTGCACTGCAGCCTCACGCACCAACAGGCGACCTGTACGCAGCGAGGCTTATGTCGTACGTTGCACCTTAGGCTCCCTATATAGTAACTGTTTATATAGATCAAACAGGAGAAGTGCAATTGCCATTTCAAGTTGAACCTTCAATCGGGGAAAACTTTGACTTCTTTAAATATTGTGGGTAAAAATAGAAATGTGTCTGTTCCTGTGCCTGCAATTAGTCTCATCAGGTAGCACCTCCCATTATATATATTCAGGGTGTGCAGTCCAGGAACCTTTCCTATATACTCCATTTAATGTGCTTTATTGCACACCTGAGGGAAAGGAGATGCCCTCAGTCTGGATTAGCACCCCTACCTTATTGGTTTAAAAGCATGGAGTATGGTAATGTATATGCACACTGTATTAGGCACAATTCTAGGTAAGTCCTACAAGTTATATACTGTAGTGCAACTTTGGTTCATTTTTTGGGGCGTGGGTCCTCCTGGATTGCTTTGGTTGAGCTGTTTCAGGGCACCGCATTATAACACATTTTTCTTTTATAACACATTTTAACCCTTCACTGTGTGTCTAATATATATGTACTTCACTTTTTTATTTTCATTCTTTATATGCAGCAGTGGTTGCTCTTAACTATCTCTTTACACTGCACTTTTCTTACTATGGTGGTGCCCTGGGGCGGCTTAGCTGGGCCAGTTTGGGGGGTGTCCAGCTCTCTGGATTTGAACCCTAGTATGTTAGGGACCTACCCTAAAGAGGTTACCTGGATATGGTGGGTAGGCCCATAACCTTGGCCATGATTATGCTAAAAACCTCTATTGATTGCAACATTTTATTGCATTTATAGATCATCAGCAATTTGGAGTTGTGCACCTGAGATTTGTCTGTGCCTGCAATTAGTCTCATCAGGTAGCACCTCCCATTATATATATTCAGGGTGTGCAGTCCAGGAACCTTTCCTATATAGGGTAAAAAATAATTCAAGAAAATGACACGATTCACATAAGAAGAGCTGCAGAATCACTTGGGTAAGGAGAACATTAATGCGCTGCTAAGTACAATATACTTAGGGTTAAATAAGGTTAGTGGAGAACAAGATTAAGGCTCTTTAATAGGTCAGATTCGAGGACATCTAGATTTTACGTTAGAAGTACAAACCAGCCACAGGTAAAATGACAACTACCAAAGTCTACTGCGAGGGGTTACCATGATATAGCTCCATTTAAAAAGAATGAAAAATAAGTGTACAGAAACTTTGCCCTCGGTGAATATTTTAAAACTCCTCCCCGTGGCCTGGGGCGCGCAGAAATATTACACGACCAAAACGCAGCACAAGAGACAAAGTACGGACGAGGCAGGCGTGCGCAAACCGTCCACTATCAGCTTATCTGGAGCCATTTACACAACAGGATCATCAAAGAAGCTCATTCACTACCAGCCGTAATGCTAGAAAGTGTCCCTGCATAATGTACTCTGCCAGTGCAAAGTGCAGGACACCCCCAGTTTATTGGCTCGCACACATTGGGGTAAAGAGCACTAGCTACGGAACACATTGCATTCTCCTTATATCATTGTAGCCACGATAAAGCGACTTTTACAGACAGATTGCACAGGAGAGTACGGAAACACACAGACGCAGAATTATGGGGGTTACATTAAGGAGCTTACTACCCAAATACAGCCAGACAATATCAGGACAGGACCAGTATTCTATACGGTGCCAGGACAGTACGGATTCCAGGGCAGGTGGGGTCGTTGCCCATAGCAAGCAAACACGCAGTAAGATTCTACCTATCATTTTACAGCATGCAACAGATGAATGGTAGCTGGAATATGATTGGTTGCTATTCACTTCTCATTTTTACAAGCTTTGATAACCCCCCCCCCACACCCCCTTCTTGACTTGGCTCTGATCCAGCCGGAAGGTTGGCTGGTGTGACGTGTTCGCCTCGGAGATGCGTGACCACGCCTCCGAGAAACTTGGCCGCACCCACCTCTAATGCGCGGAGGCAACTTGCCCCGCTTCACCAACAAGAGGGGTTGGGAGGTATGATATTTGCCGTTTCACTTCACTGGGAACTAGTGACAACATTGAGGCATGAAGCACTAAGTGCCTCAGTGACTTCACTATTTCCGAGTGAAATTTATAAGCTGCAATTCCGCGAACATTGGTCATAAAATGGCTTTCTTTACTGGAACGTATGTTAGATTGGTAGTTAGTGGTCAGTAGGGAGGTGACCAGCCTTACCTTCATATAAATCCCGAGCCAGTCCTGGCTCCGCCTCGGTCGAGCGCACAAAATCTGACAGGACGAGATCCAGGTCCGCAGGTCACGGGATCAGGAATTCCTTCCGGGCGGTTTGGGAACAGGTGGGACAGAGGGCTGGAACAATGCACAGAGCTCGCCTTACGCCCAGGGAGCAGCAGGAGGCAGATGTACAGAGTACAATGCAGATTGCCCTGTGTCAGTGCTGCATCATTACCTAGTCCACCCGGCTTTCAAAAATGGGGGAGAGAAAAATAACTCCACATGCTGGAGAAAAATAACCCCTCGTGCTGGAGAAAAATAACCCCTCGTGCTGGAGAAAAATAACCCCTCGTGCTGGAGAAAAATAACCCCTCGTGCTGGAGAAAAATAACCCCTCGTGCTGGAGAAAAATAACCCCTCGTGCTGGAGAAAAATAACCCCACGTGCTGGAGAAAAATAACCCCTCGTGCTGGAGAAAAATAACCCCTCGTGCTGGAGAAAAATAACCCCACGTGCTGGAGAAAAATAACCCCACGTGCTGGAGAAAAATAACCCCACGTGCTGGAGAAAAACAGCAGCGATAACATGAAAAACAAACGGGTATAAATAAGCCTCTCTGAGGGCTCAGTCTGGACGCTGCCTTCTCCTCAGATTTTTCTGGGGCCTGCCTCGTGTCTCAGAAGGGTACATTGTTCTCACTCCTACAGGTGCTGGTCTGCACACAAACAGCTCGTGCTCATACCCCCAGCTCCTTAACCCTTCTGTCTGATAACAGCACAATGGTGTTATGTTGAATAAACATTTTTATTTTTTTTTAAGGTTAAGGCCATCAATAGCTGCAAGTGGATCGGTGGCTGGCTGGAGTGTATTGTCCAGCACAGAAAGGTTACTGAGGTTAGCGAAGGGCCTTTTCTGGTGGGTTCACCAAACAAAAACAAGCAGGGGAAACATGATCAAACAAACTCCGGTACGAATTAGTTCTTGCTAAATTGCTGCCTTATCCAAAATACTGTCAGCCTTCCAAAATAGTGAGATGATCTTCCCAAAAGCTAGTGACATCACTGAGGCACGAGGCACCGCTTTCAAGTGAACAGACAGGCTACTAAACTGTTGGGACTATCGATTTTGCAGTTAACACCAAAACAATGACACAGTGCTACCAACACACTGAACAAGCGTCCATGTCTTTACACCGTTTTGTGCCACTAGAGCCAGATACCCGCTGGTGGGAAATGCAAGCTGTAACTCGCGTAGTGGCCTCATGTAAAAGGTTGCAGTGGCATAGGATGTAGTGGTGCGTGGCCACACTTGATAAGCGTAGCCACTGTTTGTCTAACGCCAGTGGGTAATCCGCCAAAGCCTCGCTGTACCTCTCGCTCATCAAACACTAAGGTCACATAGCCTCCAGCTGGAGAATAACGCGTTTCGCACACTTATCGTGTGCGTTTAAAATGGCGTCGCCTGTTTGTGTACGCGGCTTCTTCCGTGTCAGCGTTTGGGGCACATGAATAAATTTCTAAGAAAACTATTCAACCGCTCATCTAAAATAGCAAGCTAGAACCCAAATACAACACGTCAGCGGATACGTGGCCTAAGATTTACCTGACACAGCAGCCACGTGGGCTATACCCATTCTAACAATCACTTACTATTCCCCTCCCATAATCTTACATATAATACTTCATGTATGCATTTCACAAATATTACGGTTTCATGGGCAGATTTGAAATACGCCATTTAATTATTCGCCCATAGACCGACAGCTCCAGGACGAGTCGCTTGAACAGGTCATCCAAACTGCCTGATATAAAACGCGCCATCGGTCGCAAATCAAACTATTACAGCAGTCCCGGGTCCTGCAGAACGGCCGTGGTAACAGACGTCTGAGCCATGCCTCTTGCATGCGCAGTGCGACGAATACGCAGATTATCGATCAAACATCGGCACGGCGTACAAATTCTGAATCCGTCCCGCGGTTCTATAGACCGCCTCGGGTACTGGCTACGCAGAAATCTACGTTGTTCTAAGCATTCAGCATGAAGCCATCAGACTTTAGGAACAAGACAGGAAAAAAAATTATAATTCGGCCGCGGCCTACACCCAATATTGTTGGCTTGTTTAGCAGCTGGAAACCTCCTTCTTACAGAAGAATGTGGGCTCTGGAAAATGAAGCATGAACTCTCGCTGACAGTAACACTGTGAACTGTGAAACTCATGTGAAGACGGCAGCCCGGAACTCCTGTCTTTTTACAACTGGTGTTTACAATGGGCTGGGTCCGGCTCACCAATCACACAAACAAAGGCCTGTTTTTTGGGACGCGCTGCGGCTTCTGTGCCAAGCACATACTATGCAGTCCCCGACATGCTTATCCACAAGCGTCGATACACTGATGAGCTCTAATCATTTTATTGGGGAGAGAGTTCTGCAAGAAATAATACATTTTGGGAGGACACGGCTAGAAACTAAAAGGCTTCTTTTCTGTACGAATACTGCTATACAGTCTGATCGCCTTCACGCGCACCCCCCTGCCTCCAATCCATACCCTGCCTGCTTTCCCATAATCCCCTGCACGAATCCAAGCATTGGACATCATAAAGAAACGCAGGTCCGGCTGAACCAGTTCGAGCTATTTAAGTAACCAGGAAGCGCGGGGGAAAGGTTTGCTGCTGATCAGATGCGCTGCTCTCGTCCAATCAGCTGCCACATATAGTACACGCCTACAGAGTTGGGAACATCAAACACGCAGTTAGCCAAGATGACCGCTGCCGGCTGTCACAAAAAGGCTCATCCACAACTCTGAATATTCACATTGCGTTCGAAACCCAACATGGACTGAGTTTATTGCTGACAAACGCACCGATAACCCAGATGATTATATGGACAGAAATTTTGAGAATGGGAAGTGTGGTAGCGAGACGTGTATGTCAGTACTCTGGGTATGGGGGTCACATACGCGCCATGGCACATGAATATATAGATCCCGTGTATTGCGTGATTTGGAATCACGAGGACAAGCCCCATTAATCCGAGGCTGTCCTAGCATTATTAGCGTCATTCAAGAATGGCCAACGATGGACTATTCTGACAAACAGGACAATAATAATTAGGGGGCTCCTTTCCAGGGATCCCAAAATGCGTCACGGCTTAAGCGCAACTCCATACAATAGACCATTGTGAACGAGCGGAGATCTCAGCAAACGCCGGGGCTTAGGAGTTGCTTTTGAACGGTTCCAGTGACGTTATTCCTCACGCGGTGCAGGGTGGCGATTCCCGGAGAGGAGCCCAGCAACGCAAAAAAGGCATGAGCCCCACGTTAAATAGTTTCGGTGATAAAGCAATATCAGGTCTTAGCAGAGCGGCAAGGAAGGAGGCCTGGCCTGCAAGCTTACACAATAAAGATTGTTTATCTTTTTATTTGTAATTGTTGCAATAAATTTCACTTAATGTCCTCGTTTACCAGACGCGCAGTACAAAAAGCACAGCACGTCTCCGTTAACCAAAGTTCCACTTAATGGATTTACTCGGCTGGAACACATTTACAAACGAAGGGCAGCAGGTAGTGTCCCCTATGGACTTGTAAGTACAGCGAGAACGCCAGCCTTGCTCCTGGTAATAGAGTTTACGGTCTGACGGGTAACGCTTCCAGCGAGCGAGACAAGTAGGCGGTAAGCGCCAGCTGTTTGGGAATGCAGATAAATTAGGCAGCAGATTAAATCCTCCAGGTACCGCAGCAGCCAGGATCGCTTAACTCACCTCTGTTCTTAATTAAGTGCTTAGAAGCTGTACAGCAGTTTTGTCATCATCAGTTTAAAGTTTTTATTTTCAAAATGTACAATAAATAAAAAAAAAAAAAAAGAGAGCAAGTAGCGTCCTTCCTATATAACAGGTTGTCCGGTTACTCCTGAAGAACAGGTGCAATTGGGTTCTCTGCTACGCGGGATCAGCACACCCTGGACTGTGCGGCAGCTTTGGCCCCCGGGGGCGGTAAATCAGCTTAGCCTGCCAGTGACCAGGAGTGTCCTGCACGCGGCAGATGGCACAACGCTCTTAAACCACCGGAAACGGAATACAGAATGCACTGGCACATGCTGAGCACCTTGTCCCCTGCCGCACAGATGTACTTAACCCATTGCGGTGCGCCAGTCTAGCTGCGGGTCGGGTGAGGGTAAAGGGATTACAACAGCAGCAGCGGCAGGCAAGAGCATGGATGTGGGGCTGCGTTCCTGGCTGCTTCTTCTACAGGACCTATATCCTGCCCGAGTACTACTCTAGAGACAGATAAAGATTGGGGGAAGTTCCCCGTCTAATTACCTCCTCTAACCAAGCAGATCGTACATTTTAAAGTCAATTTAGCAATAAATCAGACCCTGGAAACCACGAAGCATTGAAAATGCAATCACCTGGCAATAGGAGATGGTTGCTCAGCACCTCCTTAATGGACTTAAAGGACCACTAAATCCCTAAACTGAAATGTTCATATATAAATAGCGTTCCCGCTAGGCTGTTTTAGCGGGGCGCTGCGCCCTGCCCTCCAGGAGGAGGGCAAAAAGCGCCCTGCCCTCACAGCCTGCGGGTGCCGTTCTCACCCGCGGGACGCAGTGTCCCGCGAGTGGAGAAACATGCGGTGTCCCGGTCACCGCCGGAGAATAGACGCCGGGCGCATGCACCCGGCATCTATTTTCCCTCTCTGCAGCGCTTGGGGGCTGCCCGGCACGCCCCCAAGTATGACGAAAAGGGGACGCATCTTATAGACACGCCCCCTTTTCATGACCACGACCCCTTTTCGGCGCGCGCATAAGGTTGCCCTCTCTAGCTCCGGCGCCCTGCCTGCCGCCGGAGCTAGAGTGAACACTATATAAAGCTAAAGGTGCATACACACACGATTTTTTTGAACGATTATCGATAATGTTCACTTTCTGAGTTAAAACGATAAACGATTATCGTTCATGCGCGTTCACGTTTGTAGTTCAGTCAGACTGACCAACTGAACGATTTTCATTAAGGGAATATGCAAAAATCGTTTGTAGTTCAAAAAAATCGTTCATTACACTTTAAAAAATCTGACAGATATTCTGACAGAAAGTCGTTGGTAATAAAATCGTTGTGTGTGTATGCAGCTTATTAAGGAGCGTACACACTACATGATATGCTCCCTGAGCGATATCGTCTAGTGTGTCCCCGGCAGACTGTGCTCAGTGTCGTTCATGACATTGAGCACAGCCGCTGAACGATATCATTAACGATATCGTTCAGCGCCGGGCTCTCTCCCCCATTCCCCAACATGCAGCAACCTGACGATATCGTCAGGTTGGCCTGCATGTCAGCCCGATGAACGATGACGACGAACGACCCACGGAAACGCGCATCGTCGTTATCGTTCATCGTTTTGGTGTTAAAAATGGACGATAAAGTGGACGACTGAACGATAACGTTAAGTCGTTCACTTTAATCGCCCAGTGTGTACACACCTTTAGAGTTAGACTGACATTACACAGCGACTAGGTTACATAAAAAACAACCACCATCTTCACTAAAACAATCCTTTTTCTCGTGCCTGCAGCTCAAGTTTAAAGTGACGGACGATATTCAATTGTTGTAGGCCCAAGTGTAGCAGACCCCCGTCACTTATCATGGCTGTCGCGCTAGATACGCAGGGGATTATCTGCATAAAGCTGCTAATCCATTCTAAAAGCTGGACGTGATAGGGTTAAGGCACCCAAAAGTCCTACTTTGGTGGGATTTCTGCTCGCACCCCAGGTGGCTGCGAGCAGCAATCTGCAATTAGTATTGGGCGCCCAGCGGCTACTCACACCCAAAAAAAATGAATTGCCCCCCACGAATGGCAACAATATGACTCACCCATCCCCCCCCCCCTCTCCTGGTAGATACTGTGCCTTCCGAAAATCCAGTAGATTCTCAGTAAGCACCTTGCAGGCGAAGGCTGTCCCAGCGGTATGTGACCAACTCCACTGCAAGGAGATCCCGACGGTTGATCCGTACGTGGAATTGATCGCAACCACTTTCACCATAGGCCAATTACCTTTCTACATGATTTTGATCAATTCTGATTGCACCTGCAGCCCCGTTATGAAGGGGTGTGTACACTTATGCAAGCAGGGTATTGGAGATTGTGTGTTTTACGTCTTTACCCTCACAAAATTGTGATCTCAATTTCAGGCTTCATATCGCAGAAACCTAATGCCGAGACATTTAGGACTTCATTCAGAGTCGGTCGAAGCGGCCGCACGGTCGTATAGAAAAAGGGACCGGATATGCTAATGATCCACACGTATGTTGCGTCCCTAAGGTCGGATCGTTAGCTGGCTGACCAAGGGGTGTATGCGGTCGGATCGCTAAAAATACGCCCACATCTCGTACGCATAACACGTCATCTCCGGCTACATAAGTATTAAATCGCGAGCATCGTATACCATTGGAACTGGTCGTAGAGCTTAAGGTTGACCTTACCCTCTCTTAAGCTCTACGATCATGTCAGTGTAAAAACCTCCCATGTCACATGTGCCATGACACTACTTTGTTAATTATGCACTCCCATAAAACGCCGTTCGCATAATTAGGCACGCCTGCGTTCGGATCTCCACTCCCCCGTTTTCAAGCACCTTCCCCTGTTACCACCCACAAACACCGCAATCTGTCACTCAAACTACCGACCTGCCGGTGTTCAAGGAGAGAGATATTTCTGATCGTAGCCACTAGTTTGCGCACGCACATTGCGAACTGTACGCATGCGCAGATCAGCGAACATCGGCTGCGTACAACCGTGCGGCCGCTTCGACCGACTCTGAATTAAGTCCTTAGTGTAGCCGCTGTACTTCAGGTATGTCATGAATTACCCGAGTAGACTCCTACTGTCTCCCACTACCCCCTCCCTTTAGAATGCAAGCTCTCACGCGCTGAGTCCCCTGCACCCTGTCTCTCCCAATCTGCCTCGATTGTCCCTGCGGTTAATTCATGTGACCTCTAGGTCGATGGCTTTCACATCCGCGCAGAATCCATACCGCCTTATTAAAAAAAAGAACAGACAGACCATTATAGAGATTGATATCTATTAAATTCAGGCTGTCACTTAGAGCTGCATATCAGTGATGGTCCCAGTGCAGGGAGAGGTGTAACTATTACCCTTAAGGAGTTATGCTCCAGCGGCAAGTATTTAGGTGCTGCAGCTACACGATTCCTCAGCTCTGTCCAACCCTCTGACACGGCCTGTGCAAGTATTTGTAGTGATAACGTTCCTTTAACACTTCTGGTGCTGGCAGCCGGAGGTGGTAACTCGTTACAGCCCGGCCAGCTTGCGATGGTTCTGACTATGTAACGGGCACCCCTGTGCACTCAAGAGTCACAACGAAAAGTTCTGCGGTGATTCAGAACATCGTAAGAAAGTTTATTTTCAAATGAGATTAAAGTTCCCCAAACAGCAGTTATCAGCACATAAACCAGCAGCCACTTCTCACCCGCTAAGTGGTAAGCGGATGGGAATTCTGGAAAAAATAAGGTCACCACCACCACCTCCTCTGTACGATGAGATCAGTGCTGAAGTATGCCTACAACACAAAAACGCTCTCAGGCCAATGGCATTCTGCACACTCATCCCCCATAAACACAGGGACAGAAGCCAGCAGACGTGCCCTGCTTCCACCCCTCCTCCAGCTCCCTAGACATCGTCAGCCTATCAGAACAAGGGGAAAGCTTTATCAAACCTTCTAAAAGAGGACAAACCGACATAACCCCATAAGCAACCAATCAGCTTCTAGCTGTTATTTTATAGACTGCACATGATAAATGATAGCTAGGTGCTGATTGGTTACTATCAGTAACGCCTCCACTTGTGTTCTTTGAAAGGTTCGATAAATGTCCCCCTCTGAATATCATCCCTATATCCTACTTCCCCTCTAATAAATCTGAATCGGCAGCGCCTGGCCGACAACAGCAGAGTTCCCGGCAGCGGAAGCCCGACAGCACTGGAAATCCCGATCGTGGATAGATAAGTACTAACGTAACCTAACCCCCTAACCCTCCTTAGGGGTGCCTAACCCTAACCTCCCCCCCCCCCCCCAAGTGCCTAACCCTAATCCCCCCTCTAAGTGCCTAACCCTAACCCCACCCCTTCCCCGCTGCCTAAACCTAAGTCCCCCGGGGGGTGCCTAACCCTAACCTCCCCCCCCAAGTGCCTAACCTTAATCCCCCCCCCTTCCCCGCTGCCTAAACCTAAGTCCCCCGGGTGGTGCCTAACCCTAACACTCCCACTCCCTCGCCCTAGCCTAACCCTAACCCTTCCGGGGGGGGTGCCTATCCCAAAGTCCCCCCCCCCCGAGTGCCCCAAACCTAACCCTCCCCCCCCCCTGTGGCTGTCCTTCGATCGGGATGCCAGGCGCTGGTCTCCCGGCATCGGGGAAATGTCAGGCGTCTACATCTAGACGCCCGGCATTTCATCCCTCGCCAGGATATGACAGACGGGAAGCCGGCTTCCCGACTGTATACCAATAAATCAACTCTAGCTCCCACTTCCCAGACTTCTCCTGCGCTGCCCCGATGTCTGCATATAGTAGTAGCGTGCCCACTAGGCTGTTTCAGTGGGGCGCAGTGCCCTGCCCAATTTGAAGTCCTGCAATGCGTCCTGCCCATATCACACTGCGAGCTTGGGGTCTCTGAGTGAGTGCTGTACACACCCCCTACAGTGATGAAAAGGGGGCACGTCTCAAGGCCATGTCCCTCTCCTACTGACCACACGCAGAGGAGTGCCCTTCTGTGATGCCCACCCTACAAAGAACACTATATTAGCAGACTGCTAATACAGTGTACTCCTGCCGTCCTAGCGGGTATACCATAGCAATATATTAGCGCCAACCTTATTCGTTCCTTCAATAACTTGCATCGTTTACATATGGATGCGACAAGCAATACAAATGAGCGCTAGATACTGCACCTCACTGAGGGGGAGATTTATCAAACCTTCTAAAGACTGGAGAAGTTGCTCATAGTCAGCATTTATCAAATACACTATAAAATATTAGGTAGAAGCTAATCGGTTGGATGGAATGTCTTAGCATTTATCACGTACACTCTATAAAATGATAAGTAGAAGCTGATCGGTTGGGTGGAACGTCTCAGCATTTATCACGTGCACTCTATAAAATGATAGGTAGAAGCTGATCGGTTGGATGGAACGTCTCAGTTTATCCACGTTCACTGACTTTACGCCCAAGTAACATAGTAGATGGCAGTCACGCTCCTGAACAAACAACGCCAACTGGCACGGTAGCAGAGGTCGCCCCGGTTGCAAGCCTCAACCACAACCAATACCCGCACAGCCCTGAGCCACCGGACAGAGGCATAGAGAAAGCAGCACAGATGTGAATGCTGGAATGTGACATTATTAAATGAATATTTGTCTAATAATGCCAGCAAGGAACAGTACCAGCACTAACAATACACCTGCACATCAGAGAGCCTGGCAGCACGAGACGGCACATCATGACAGGGCGATTACAGACCAGCGCGCTTTAATGAAGGTCACCCCTAATATTCGTTTCATTACGCTGTGTATTTAGGAGGGCTGGCTGCCCCACACTCCTCTGCACGGTTCCCTCTATGCTCAAGTCATTTAACACATTGACCTCAGTCAACTTGGATTGCCAGATATGTCAGCCTGTGGCGGTTGTGTTTAGAGGAAGGAGCGTTCCGCATTCCCATAGCAGCCTGCTCGCCGTATTGACAAGGGATGGCTTTGTGCACATGTGCCGGGCTGCCACGATGTAAAATATTTACTCTTCATTGAAAGAGACATGTCCCTAGAGGTAGTCTGGAGAAAGGGGTCTATTTCTGGGAATTAGACTCTACTCACACACACGGGCATATATGGTGCCATGAGACAGCCAATGAGGAAGCACTTACATTATTGGGGGTGATATTATTACTTGTACACAATGCACCGTGTCTCACCCCTCTTAGGTACCAGCAGCACAGAGGAGCTGCAGGAGGAATCCGCCCAGGACAGAACACAAGTTCCCCCTTTGCAGCGGACACTCAGCATTGGCACATAGGGAGCAGAGAGGTTTTAGAAAGGGGTTTATTCTTTCTAGGAGAGAAGTGTCCTAAGTAACGCAGAATATTTAGTACATGACAGGTTGCTCCTTAAAGCCTAAAAAGGTGTAAAGTGGAATACTTAGAAATAGTTATACAATGCCCCCATCCATGTTCTTCTTCCCAATGTAATGACCCGAGATGGCTGCGTGAAGACCACTGTGACTCTACAAGAGACGGGCACAGCCGTCAGTCAGTGCCAGCCGCAAGTGCAAGAGCAGTGAGACTTTTTGTTTTGGTCTCTGGTAGAAGAGTGCAGCCCATGCAGACTAATGCTGCCCATCCACTAGGCGATTATACCTAGTGATGACGACGGTCGTTATCGCTCCATTGCTTGGTAATCGCCCGCAAATCGGGCAGTAGTGGAGCATACACAAAGTCAGATTTGTCAGATGAACGATTGAACGATCTGAACGATTTGACCAATTTGAACTACGAACGATTTTTGACTGCATTAACATGAATGGAATCGTCCAAATCTGACTGCAAACACATCAGATATCGTTATCTGACCATCGGGAACGCACATCGCTCAGACATGTCAGATTTTCCTTCAGATATGAACGATTGAACGATTTTTTAAATTGTTATCGTTCAGATCTGAAGAAAAATCTGACCGTGTGTATGCACCATAAAATGTTAAAAACGACCAGCGATGCGCGCCCGCTGGTCGTTTTTAACATCAATCATCGCCCGAACATGACTGTCAACCTGACGACCGCCGTCAGATTGCCATGTTCGGGCATGATTGATCTGCATACACTGAACGTTCAGTGTATGCAGTTCACCCCGCGGGAGACGACGGCGTCGTAATTGTGCCTTCGTCTCCCACATCGCCTAGTGGATGGGCAGCTTTACACTGAACAGATGGCACCATCAAAATGGTCTATGGTTATTTCAGTGAGAACTACAGCCCCAAAACATTAGTGTCCGTCACACCCCCTAAGCTGCAGAGAACGGTACAAGCTAATTAGGGACTAGTCACACGCTGAGTCGTGAGCACACAGTATACAGGAAAAACGTAGTCTGAAAGGGCACCTGTGGTGGTTTTTATTCCTTAATCCCCCCTTCCCATCTTTCTCCCCATAATTCCTTCCCTTCCTTCCTCTTTCCTCCTTCTGTCAAGATAACTCATCTAGCCTTACCCCATCGCCGGCCTTCCGCCACTGGGATTATCAGACCCCCTCCGTCCTGCAAGTCCAGTCCCTCCCGCTTTGGTGCTCTCCAGGTCTCCCCCCAATTTCTGTAAACAGAGCCCCCTACTGTATATAAGCGGTAACACAAACCCCACCCCCGGGGAAAACACACCTACTTCTTTATGTATTACAGTAAAAACAAAAAATAAAACACTAAACCGTAAAAGGGGGGAGGTACACCTGCAGCTCCAATACAAAGGCTGATGGACAGGGGCTAAAGCAGTCATGCATCGGTACTGGGTATTAGAATCTGACAGTATGGTGTCACAGTGGTTAGCATTGCTGTCTCGCAGCACTGAACTATAAGGTCTGATCCCAATCAGGTCCCATCTGTGTGGAGTTTGTATGTTCCCTTCGTGTGCGCGTGGGTTTTCTCTTAGTTCCGGTCGCTCCGTAACTGCATCAGCACGGGAGAAGCTGCTTGATGCGGCTAATCCTGTGCAGTCTCGTGCGAGAAAGGAGCCAACAGCGCAAACAACTGAATATCTCCTGTGCTCTAGAGGAAGCCGCAAACAAGTGATTCACCCCCCCCCCCCCCCAACCCTAGTTTTCAGATAGATTTGTAGATTTATTGGCTCTTGACCAAAAAACAACCTGGCCTGTCCATGCGAGAGGGAATTTCGATTGCAAACTCCACTTGGGCAGGGACTGACGCGAATGACGGAAATATTCTCTGTAAACGTGCTGCAAGACATGCGTACGCTATAGAAGTAACCGGTAATAAACCAATAAATCGGATCCATGGGACTTTCCTTATAGACTGAAGATTTGCTTCCCAACGTAACCCACATTAATAATAAACGTGAAAAGAAAAGACAGGCATGATCCGACATGATAGCAGTAGGCAGAGTGGGATTGGCAGGCATCCTATCTTGTGCACAATCTGCTGCGTGTTGTAAGAATGACCGCGTCGCTGTGGTGTGTAGCTTGTTACCACAACATATAGGACGGGCGAGGATTTCTTCCCCCAGAATGATTGCAAGTAAAACAAAAGAACAACTATAGTGCACCATCAGACTAATCCATAGTCCAAACATGGTGTGAAAGAGGGGACAGCCTAATAATATTATAACCTGGGGCCAAATGTGATTGCCTTCAATTTGCGGGAGCCAGCGCGATTCCTGCGAGGAAGGCTCAGAATTGTACGTTGATGCACCTCCGCTGCGTCTGTGTAAGAGAATATGCAAATGTGGCAGGCACCAGGAGATGTATTAACCCACCTACAGTACCTGCGGCTTCGCTGCAAATCCAAACATCGGCGTACAAGGACGCAGCATCAGCCGCAGACCATTCAATTATCGCAGTCCTGAGTGAGCCTGTGAGTCCGCAGCATGGTCGCGGCAACAGAGACGCTAGACCCATATTTCTTGCGTATGGGATCGCAGATGCAGGTCACGACAGCCCCAAAACAGTTGGGACCCCTGTATTCCTCGCCACCACTCCCCATTACCGCCCCTCAAACGTTCCCTGACGATCAATCACACTGCAAATAAAAAGTCGCTTCGTGGGACTACCGTAACGTACTTTGACGCATGCGCAGCGCGACTCAGACGCAAGTGCGGTTTACGGATAATCGCTCAACTCTGCAAACTTCTGCTACAAGAAAACAACTACTTACAGCTTATTAATCATTTGGTGTAATCACAACAAGAATCATTCGCTCCTCTAGTCGCTGTACAGCGCACGTAGATTTGTGAAAAGAACCCGCAACGTTTCACTATGTTCGGTCTCTCTCAGTTTAGACCGTAATCCGGAAAACTAATGGTGTAAGTCTTACGGTCACCTGTTGCTACCGGAGGCGCGAGATTTGTACTTGGGACAAAACAAGGAACTTTACATCGGTAAGAAAGCTACGCACGGCCATCGGAACCAGCCAGCCATTTCTGGCGAGCCAGAAAAAGAAATCTGGGGCTAAGACAGAAATAGCCGATTATAAATAGATTTCTGAATGTGTTGATTAAATTATCTGCCAACGTTCAGTGACACCTCTGAGTCTATATCAGACCCCTGGGCTGATCCAAGACTAGCTGAGCCCTGCATCCATGGGCTGATCCAAGACTAGCTGAGCCCTGCATCCATGGGCTGATCCAAGACTAGCTGAGCCCTGCATCCATGGGCTGATCCAAGACTAGCTGAGCCCTGCATCCATGGGCTGATCCAAGACTAGCTGAGCCCTGCATCCATGGGCTGATCCAAGACTAGCTGAGCCCTGCATCCATGGGCTGATCCAAGACTAGCTGAGCCCTGCATCCATGGGCTGATCCAAGACTAGCTGAGCCCTGCATCCATGGGCTGATCCAAGACTAGCTGAGCCCTGCATCCATGGGCTGATCCAAGGATATCTGGATGGAAAAATAAAAAAGAACTATAGTTACGCAGGTGAACGCCCCCCACCTAAACCAGCACGAGAATAACTAGGACAACTGTATAACGTTACCAGGAAAAGCTAGCACCTCTACCACCTCTGCTGATAAAGCTATATAAGGTCCACTTCTAACCAAGTTTAACGTCATCATATGTGATGAGGCTGAAATAGTCCCCTTATCGCAGCTCCAGTGTGACACGTACATCGTGGGGGATTCTTGGGAAACGGAAGAGAGCCGACGCCACTTTGTTCTTGAAATAAAAAAAGATTGAGGTAATTAAGAAACTATAGAGAGGGGTACTCAATTCAAAGCAACGTGATGCGCTCATATCATCCATTTCTGGTACTAGTTCCAGCATCGCAAGATTTTCCCTTGCACCACCATGGTGTGCAAGGAAAACGGGCAGGAGCGAACAACCCCGGAATCGGTATGAAATACTGCCGGCCGCATGGCCGACAGATGAGCAGAGCCCGGCAGCGGAAGCCCGACAGCGCTGGAAATCCTGATCGTCGCTAAGGTAAGTATAAACTAACCTAACCCTCCTTAGGGGTGCCTAACCCTAACCTCCCCCCCAAATGCCTAACCCTAATCCCCCCTGTAAGTGCCTAACCCTAACCCCCTCCTTCCCCGCTGCTTACACCTAAGTCCCCCGGGGGGGTACCTAACCCTAAGTCTCCCCCGGGGGTGCCTAACCCTAACCCTCCCTCCCCCTAGCCTAACCCTAACCCTCCCGGGGGGTGCATAACCCTAAGTCCCCCCTGGGTGCCCTAAACCTAACCCTCTCCCCCCCCCGCGGCTGTCCGCTCACGGCGCCCGGCATCCCTTCGATCGGGATGCCGGGCGCCGGTCTTCTGGTGTCCCTTCGATCGGGATGCTGGGCGCCAGTTTCCCGGCGTCGGAGAAATGTCAGGAGTCTACATCTAGACGCCCGGCATTTCACCCTCACCGGGATATGACAGTCGAGAATCCGGCTGCCGGTACTAAGGCAGCCGGTTTCCCGATTGTATACCAACAACCCCAATGCTTTTATTACCTGTGTGTCGCTGTCATGGTGTATTACCTTTTACTGTCCCAAATAAGGCAAAAAACTTCGAGGGTGATTCAATTCAACGTGCTGTTAGGTCAACTAAAGGGATTTCTTCTCACACACTCCTGAGGGTGCGAACAGAAGTCCAACTAAAGTGCCGGCCGCGAGGCTGTTTTCCGGCTTAGCGTGGCTCTAACAGCTTCGCGGCCAGCACTTTAGTCAGAAAGTCCCGGTTCTCATGACTAAACACCTAGGTTAAAGACCCCCACACACAGGATGACTCACAAAAGAGGCAATGTCGTCAACGATTCCCCTTGAACTCCCCGGGTAAGTCACCGTCCTGGCCAGACGATATCTCGATAAACTGCGCAATGTGACTAACGGCCTATCGCGCGTCCTTACTGATTTCCAGTGCGTCGTTAAGGAGATTGCCAGATCTTACCTGCAGTAGTTAATATCTGAAGATATGACAAACGACCCGCGGGAACCACGCATCAGACAGTTATCGTTCCTGTAAGCTGCACGTTTTTAAACGATGTATATCGTCCCGATGCATCGTTTTCGTGCAAATCGAGCCTAAAATCGGCCAGTGTTTGGGCACCTTTAGTCGAGAGAACCAGCATTCCCCCCACTTTAGTTGTTATAGTCGGACTAGACAGCGAGGTTAATTGAAGCGCTTATTTGTATTGCCCCCTTCGGGACTAAAACATTGATACCGTTACCGCGCCATAAATCCTGTCTGTCCAAACAGATTCAGCTACTACAGAATCACAGTATATTGTGGCATCTTACGGACGTTAAAATGGAGAAAATAAATAAATAAAATAGACACCCACAATCCGTTGGGCTATATGTGCACTGTGTAACCGTTACCTTCATCCTTATCAGAAGGAAGAAATATATATATATATATATATATATATATATATATACATATACATATACACACACACCTGACATGAGTAAGACCTCTGTCTCATTAAGGCCCAAAGCCTGAACTATAACGAAACCCACATTATCAAATTGAGAAATAAACCAGCAGCCGGTTTTGGCATCTGATTGCCGGATACAAGTTAGCACGAAGTACAGCAAAACAGCAGCCCGTAAGTAATGCTCCTTTCCACAGTGTGCATTGGCGAATAGAGTCAAACAAACAGCAACTTGTGAGACAGACGGGTGCCAATGCCCCGGGCCAAGCCATGTGCCCGCCTGACCTGCTCAGATGTTCGATTGTGAATCAGTTCTTGTCCTGAATGAAGACATGAGCTGTGGAATAATACAAACCCAGCACATAAAGACGGTTTCATCATCTGACGTGATTCAGGCCTGCAAAGCAGCTCTGCCAAACGTGAATTCCATAAGCACTTTATAATTACTTTGCAATTACTTAACCTCCGTAAAGACAGCCTGTTATTAGATAAGCGTTCAGATATCTAGTCTATACTTAAAAGGAGTGTGTTAGACAGCTCATTTAAAACACTATCTTCTCAGCCCCCCTTTAAAAAGCAAATTTCACAGGGAATATAGACTTTTTTTTGTATATTATATCTGAACCATCAGGGTAACATACACTGTTCAGGATGACAAACATTCCAAAGCACCTCGGTAATAAATAGAACTATTTCCCCACACTCCACTAATGACAGTTCAAGGACCCCTACCCCCAACACACACTTGCTTTAGACAATATTGGAATCTCATGCAGGTCAAATAGCTTAAACTGCAGTCATTTGAGCCGCTGTGACATCACTGGCCTAGGTGATGAACCAATCACTACATATCGCAAACAATGGAAATATTTTGAGTAGCAGAAAAACTAAGCATCACCAACCACAAAACAAAACAAAAAAGTACAATATAATAAAAAAAATGACCTATAAATATTATATATACTGTGTCCCCGATATTTTTTATTGGGGAAGCAATAAACTAAGATATAGAAATGTAATTTATAGTAACTTATCAGCAACAGAAGTGCAATAAAACAACATGCATCTACATTGACATATCATGACCAGTCTGCAGTGTAGAGACAGAACGAGCAGGCAAGCTTATTAAGATCATAAATTTGAACACGGGAATGTCTTCAGTTTAGATAAGGGAGAATTATACAATCCAGAACATAGTCCAAGTTAGCTCTCCGGAAACAAAACTAAAGGAGGCGCGGCAGAGACAAGACTAGAACGCATTAGAAGAGGCCAAATAATTCTCATACACCGAAAGTTTGCAACCGATATAATGTTGATTAGCTGTCAGGAGCCCTCAGCAGTGCAGAGATATCATTTGATATAAATCACTATTCACTTTGCAACTTGCATCAAACTTAATTTAAAGTTCAGAAGATCCACCAACAGACGTTCATGCTTAATAGCAGGATACATTTAAGAGGCCGCCCAATAACCTTCAATAGGGGCCGAACGTTACTCTTAATCTTAGCAAGTTAAATTAGTACATTTAATCAATGAAGTAGACACCTATTTGTAATAACATATTAGTAGGCCTTTTAAACAAGCTTTATAGACTGAATTGCCAAAAGTCATGGGATGGAGGCCTAGTGGTATATTTACGATTTAATTGATAAACATTTATGTTGTCTTTTTGGGGCTATATCAAACATTTACTAACAGACAATTTTGGATTTTTTTATTTTTTTTTTAAGTACCAGCAAATGTGTGATTTAGCCCCAGAACCACAATATCGATGCTGATGGACCTTAAAATCGATCAAAATCAACCTTTAGTAAATATAGTATCATGTAGGACCCCCTCTAGTCTGGCAAAGTGCAGCAACTCGACGTGGCATCGATTCCACAAGTGGACGGAAGACCTCTGGGGAGATGGTGACCCATACCATCTGGATAACTTCCCACACCTCCCCAATATTTGTAGGTGCAGTTTCTTGGGTGTGAATGGACCCCTCCACCACCTCCTATAAATGCTCGATTGAGTTCATGTCGGGTAATCGTGGCGGTCGCACCATTCTTCAGAGCTCTCTAGAATGCTCCTAGAACCAAGTCTGGACAACTTGGGACCGATGTCACGGTGCATAATCCTGCTGGAATATTCCATCATTGTGGGGGTAGGGCTGCAAAGAGTCATCAAGCAATGCAACGTAGTAGTTAACAGTCAATTAAGTGTTCAGGTGGACCAGCGGAGCCAATCCATGCCACTTGAACACACCCCACACCATTACGGATCCACCACCAGCCTGGATGGTGCCTTGTTGACATGGGGTCTGTGCCACACCCGAACCCTACCATCAGCTCGAAACAACAGGAACATTGACTCATCGGACCACACCAAGTGAGGTATTCCCAGTACATGTGACACCGTAGATCGAGGAATGTTGAATGTCTGCACAACTTCGGAAAAGGAATGTCCCATCTGTAGGGCACCCGCTATCAAGTCCTGTTTGAACTCCAATAATTCACGTCACCTTGCCATGAGCAGTCTAGCTGGTGTTCAAACTGACTCATGAAATGTCAGATTGCAACTGACGCAGGTCTGGGCATTTCCAAGATGTCACAAAACAGTAACGTTACCTACCATTACCTTTACATACTGCTATCCCATGACTTTTGGCACTTCAGTTTATGTTATAGGATACGGGAATCGTAGTTCAACATAATAGAGACCTGTTTTAAACTTATCATTGTTACGACTAGACAAAACTAGTGACATAGAAACTCCTTTTAAACTCACAAAACTTGTAGCTGGCTTGCACAAGGAGTCCTATATAACGGCTAACAGATCATGCCATCACACCAGACAAAAATTTCTTACACGTCTCTAAAGTTTTCCCTCCTCCGACACTACCACACACCCTCTGAATCACCAAGAAATCTGCTCATCATTTAAATATGTGAGAAAAGGGAACATACCCCAACGCCTAGCACCAGCAAAACCTCATTTATTGATAGAAAGCCATGTACATACACTATAACCAGATCACCATGTCCAGTGAGGTATAGAAAACTCACACAATGACTCAGAAAGCCGACCGGCACAGCCTCTCACCCTCTCCAATGCACTCACAGGGAAAGTTCACCAACACCTGGTGCAAAGGCCATAAGGCACTGTATCTGCTGTCAGGCAATAGAGGACAGGTGGTATGAACCGGTCCCAGCTCTGCAAACAGGTGAAAACAAAGGGTTTCATGCAATCTGATAATTAAGAATGGTAAAATGACATCATGGCCTTGCTAGCAGCACCTCCAAGGTAGACACTGTACAGTGTGGTTCGACCACTAAAACACCATGCAACATCCCTGGCATGGAGGATAAGGTCTATGTACTTTCCATGCTATGTATTGATTACACCCATGGCCAACCAGAATCCCAGCACCAGTCCCACAGCAGAGCTTCAGCTATATCACGTATTATGCTGGATCCCAGGCAGACCCACAGGGATTTATAGGATACAATGCACTAAGCTGCCAAAGAATACCTCATTAGCATTTCTTCAAGTGACACAATGCACTAAAACACTGCACAAACCTCCTACAAGTCATCTACAGAAAACCTTTTCAGACAGTGCCCCCCCCCCCGACCAGACAGCGCCCGCTACAGAGAGCCCCCCGACCAGACAGCGCCAGCTACCTAGAGCCCCCCGACCAGACAGCACCAGAGAGCCCCCCGACCAGACAGCGCCAGCTACAGACAGCCCCCCCCGACCAGACAGCGCCAGCTACAGACAGCCCCCCCGACCAGACAGCGCCAGCTACAGACAGCCCCCCCCGACCAGACAGCGCCAGCTACAGAGAGCCCCCCCCGACCAGACAGCGCCAGCTACAGAGAGCCCCCCAGACCAGACAGCGCCAGCTACAGAGAGCCCCCCAGACCAGACAGCGCCAGCTACAGAGAGCCCCCCAGCCAGACAGCGCCAGCTACAGAGAGCCCCCCAACCAGACAACACCAGCTACAGAGAGCCCCCAACCAGACAGCGCCAGCTACAGAGAGCCCCCAACCAGACAGCGCCAGCTACAGAGAGCCCCCAACCAGACAGCGCCAGCTACAGAGATCCCCCCCAACCAGACAACACCAGCTACAGAGTGCCCCCCAACCAGACAGTGCCAGCTACAGAGAGCCCCCCAACCAGACAGTGCCAGCTACAGAGAGCCCCCCAACCAGACAGTGCCAGCTACAGAGAGCCCCCCAACCAGACAGTGCCAGCTACAGAGAGCCCCCCAACCAGACAGTGCCAGCTACAGAGAGCCCCCCAACCAGACAACACCAGCTACAGAGAGCCCCCCAACCAGACAGCGCCAGCTACAGACAGCCCCCCCCGACCAGACAGCGCCAGCTACAGAGATCCCCCCCAACCAGACAACACCAGCTACAGAGAGCCCCCCAACCAGACAACACCAGCTACAGAGATCCCCCCCAACCAGACAACGCCAGCTACAGAGTGCCCCCCAACCAGACAGTGCCAGCTACAGAGTGCCCCCCAACCAGACAACGCCAGCTACAGAGAGCCCCCCAACCAGGCAGTGCCAGCTACAGAGAGCCCCCCAACCAGGCAGTGCCAGCTACAGAGAGCCCCCCAACCAGGCAGTGCCAGCTACAGAGATCCCCCCAACCAGGCAGTGCCAGCTACAGAGAGCCCCCCAACCAGGCAGTGCCAGCTACAGAGAGCCCCCCCGACCAGACAGTGCCAGCTACAAAGTTGGGGACAGCTGCAGATCCCCCATCAGAAACTTAGTGCCGGCTACACAGGGGCCCCCACATGCAGGTGTACTCTGTCCTCTTCTAATCTCCCTCCTCCAGAGTTGTCGGTGGGGCTCACCCAGTGACTGAGTTGTCGGGAGGAAGGCAAGCACCCGGTACTCACCCTTGGACGTCATCCTGCCGCTACCGGGGGTCACAGAGCCGATTTGGGCACCGGGATATGCTCCCAGCTCAGGCCAGGCCGAAGCCGGGGACTGGAGTGCTGCTGCAGCCCGGGAGAAGCATGTCATGGATCGCGCGGAGACTCCTATCTCTCTATCTCCTCCGTCCGCCTCACCGACCCTCCTCCTGCCGCCGGTGCTGGGCCGCTCGCCGCCCGGGCTCCCCCCGCTGTGACCTCGCTCTGTGCTCGGCTGCTGGATGGGGAGAGTTCAGCCCATCACCGTCCAACTACTCCGCGGCCGCCGCACGGCATGGTGGGACTTGTAGTTCCGAGGCCGCCCGCCGGAGGGGGCTCTCCCTGACCTGTGTCATGGTGTCAGTCAGGGCCTCCAGCTCCTCCTCCTCCTCTGTGTGAGCTGCCACTCACCTGACAGGAGGTTACTGAGTCCATAATAATACATTACATGTATACAGCATAGCTCACACATATGGTCTCCAGGGGCTGTGGGACTACAAGTCTCAGCATGCCAGCCTTCTCGCAGTAGTGGTCTCACACACAAATTATCCCAAATGCCTCAGCCTCTCTGTACCTCCAGATGCTATATCTGTTGCAGAGGTTCCCAAACGCGGTCCTCCAGGCACACTAACAATTCAGGTTTTAGAGATAGCCATGGTTGAGCAGAGGGTCTGATTCAGAGCCGGACGCTATTTGCGCTCGCTCGTTCAAGAAAAAGGGGCTGGCTATTTAAATGAACCGTTCGCTCTTTGCGGTCTGTTGACGCCTCCATGTCTGAACGAGCGAACAAAACATGCGGTAGTTTTTTTGAAAAATACCCCCCCTGGCCGCTCGCATCATACGTCATGTCCGCTATTTAATAGATTAATCGAGTACATCGAACGGCGACTGAACTGCTCGCTATTCTTGTGGCTGGTTTTTCCTACCGCAATTTTGCGAGCAGTTCAGACTATAAAATAACCAAGTGACGTGGGCGATGACGCTGCTGTATTAATTATGCACACCCTTAAAACGCCGGTTTTGACCTTTAGGCACGCCTGCGTTCTGATCTCCACTCCCCGTTTTCAAGCACCTTCCCCTGTTACCACCCACATACGCCTCCTCCTGTCACTCAAAATAGCAGGCATTCGCTATTTAGCGAGCACACGATTTTCGGCCGCACTGACTAGTTCGCGCATGCGTATTACAATCTGTACGCATGCGCAGTTGTGCGAACATCGCTCGGAACGAACGAGCGGCCGCTTACGAGCGGCTCTGAATGAGACCCTGAGTTAGTTAAATCAAATCGACTGAGGTACTAATTAAGGGCCTGTTTCAGCAAGGATCACAACTGCGAATGCAATAGCGATTACGCACGCAGACTCACTGCAATGATATGCTAATCCATTGCGATCGCTATGCCGCCCCAGCACAACATAAGGACACCCACTTTCCCTTACACACATCCGTAATCCTTAGCAAGACTGTGAAACCATCGGTAACATGGAGTACCATCGCAGCCTCAGGCACACTTGCACAAGCTCTGACTTTACTCAGAAATTGCTAACCTCATCGCACACTATGGGGTCAATCCTATTATGTGAGAAGGGTGCAAGTTGCTGTTGCAGTGGTGTTAAAATGCCGGCACCTCGCACGCTTCGCGGCCCGCTCCGAGCTCGAATTTGCTGAATTTTACTTGGAGCTCCCTTCCACAAACAGCACTTCCTGTCAATCACTCTGCGATGGGTCTGCGTAGTCACTGTGATCGCAGTGTCGATCGCAGAGGCCGGTTCGCGCACTGCGATGCATGCGCAGAACGCAACAATCGGCCGTAATCGCAGTTGCGATCGTAATCAGGCCCTAAGTCACCTGTGCACAACCTTGGATCTCTCTAAAGGCGCACATCCACTTGCCGATTTCTATGAGCGATTGAGTGATAACGATATCGTTATCGCTCAATCGCTCATGAATCATACATGAATCGGGCACATTAATGTTGGAAACGACCAGCGAAGTGCGCTCTCGCTGGTCGTTTCCGATATCAATCATCGACCGAACATGTTGGTCAACCTGACAATAACCTGAGGTTGAGCATGTTGGCATACCCTCCAACATTTTTCAGCAATAACTCTGGCCACAGATTCAAGAGGGCGTGGTCACAGATAAAGGGGCGTGTCCACGGGGGTCTTGAGGCAGCTAGCGCTGGCAGGTTTCAAGCTTGCAGTATAATGGTGGGTACACACTACACGATATGCTCCCTGAGCGATATCGTGTAGTGTTGTCCCCGGTAGGCTGTGCTCAATGTCGTTCATGACATTGAGCACAGCCGCTGAACGATATCATTAACGATATCGTTCAGCGCCGGACTCTCTCCCCCATTCCCTGACATGCAGCAACCTGACGAGATCATCAGGTTGGCCTGCATGTCAGCCCGATGAACGATGATGACGAACGACCCGCGGGAACGCGCGTCGTCGTCATCGTTCATCTTTTTGGGGTTAAAAATGGGCGATAAAGTGGACGACTGAACGATAACGATATCGTTATCGTTCAGTCGTCCACTTTATCGCCCAGTGTGTACGCACCATAAGTGTTATACTGCAAGCTCTGTTTACCGGCGAAAGCGTCAAGACAGACTGTGGAGAACCACAGAGGACGGAGAAGAGCCGGCTGTCACTCAGCAGCGCTGCTTAAGAAATCAGGAGATTGTACCCACCCGATACAATCGGTGCAACATTGATGGCCACCAGCAATGGCAAACCACTTGTTTTCAGTCAGACCAGCGATGGTTTGCAAACCATCGATGGTCGGTTGCCATCCCTAATCAGAGGCTCTGCGATATATATATATATATACGCATATATAGACATACATATATATATATATATACACGCACATATATATATATACACATATATATATATATATAGACATATAACTATTGTGTCCCTTATCAAAATGGGCATCATGGGGGAGGAGGAGGAGCTGAGGCCGACGAGGGAGTGTGCTGGGCTGTCTGGGCAGTGGGTACATAGAAGAAGTAGCAGCAAGAGTCGCGGCTGCTGCTTCCTGTACATTGTAGTTCCAGAGCCACAGCGGGAGCGTGTCCCGCTAGTGGCCCGGATACATAGCAGCACTGCAGCGGCGGCTACCAGAGCCGCTGCTGCTTCTTCTATACAGTGATCAGCTAGTGATCACTATAGTGCCGGAGCCGCAGCGGGAGGGTCTCCCGCAGGCGGCCCGGATACAGAGCAGCAGCGGTGGCTACCAGAGCCGCAGCTGCTGGGGCCGGCTGCCTGATCACTGCTGGCCACAGTGATCGGGTCACAGCAACAGCTGCGGCTACATTAGCCGTGGCTGCTGCTTCTATGGCAGTGCGCTGGGAGGGGGTTGCCGACGGTGCCCGATCACTGTGGCCAGCAGTGATTGGGTAATGCTGGAGAGGCAGCCATGCTTGCAGAGGGACCAGAAGGTCCCTCTGATGTAGGCGGCTGCGGGAAGATTAGCTTCCCACAGCCGCCTAGTGGGCATTTCTGACTGGTCGTATCAGATATGACCATGTCAGGGAAAGCTCAGCCTGGTGCGGTCGTATCTGATACCACCGTGCCAGGCAAGTGGTTAATGGAGATAGTACTGTAACTAGTGTTAAGTATTACTAGGTTCCAGTGGAATATTTATCAAGTATCTGAGAATGGCATTACCAGAACATAGGGCCTGATTCAGAGCCGTTCGCTATTTGTGGTCGTTCGTTCAAAAACAAGGGGTGGCTATTCAAATGATCCGTTCGCAAATTGCAGTCTGTTCCCACCTCTAAGTCTGAACGAGCGAGCAAAACATACGCTTGTTTATTTGATAAAAACGCCCCCTGGCCGCACGCACCATACGTCATGTCCGCTATTTATTAGATTAATCGAGTACATCGTACAGCGTATGAACTGCTCGCTATTCTTGTGGTTGGTGTTTTCAACCGCTATATTGCGAGCAGTTCTGAGTTAAAAAAAACCAAGTGACGTGGTCAATGACGCTGCTGTATTAATTATGCACTCCCTTAAAACGCCCGTTTTGACCTTTAAGCACGCCTGCGTTCGGATCTCCACTCCCCGTTTTCAAGCACCTTCCCCCGTTACCACCCACATACGCCTCATTCTGTCACTCAAAATAGCAGGCCCTCGCTATATTGCGTACCAACGATTTTCGTCCGCACTGACTGGTTCGCGCATGCGTACTAAAAACCGTACGCATGCGCAGATGTGCGAACATCGCTCGGAACGAGCGTACTGCCGCTAGCGAGTGGCTCTGAATGAGGGCCATAAGCTTTAAAACATTTTTTTTTTTTTATAAATTAGGTTAATTAGAGTAAAACTGCAAGTTACATATTGTATATAATGTTTATGCGCATGTGTGTTGGCTTTTTTTTTAAATAAATACCTAATTTTGATAGTCCAAATTTGAGAAAGCAGGCTCACCAATGCGATAACGCTAAATTGTAATGAAAAAAAATATTTTTGTTTAATTTTTTTACTTTATTTGGTGGTTAGAGGTACCGTGGTGTTTAAAGGTACCATAGTGGCTTGGTGGTTAGAGGTACCTTGGTGGTTAGAAGTACCATAGTGGCTTGGTGGTTCGAGGTACCTTGGTGGTTAGAGGTACCATAGTGGCTTGGTGGTTAGAGGTACCATAGTGGCTTGGTGGTAAGAGGTACCATAGTGGCTTGGTGGTTAGAGGTACCTTGGTGGTAAATTTAATTGATAGATTTTAGAAAGGTTTTTTGGACCACTAATGCACTTTTAAACCATTGAAATATTATGGTAGATAGCCCCAGTGTCGGTATAACAGGGATGCCAGGCCACTCACCCAGGGGCCCCACACACATAGTTACATACATTACCAGCATTGGTGGCACATTGGCATATTTGAGCTAGGGTTTCTGTGTGGCACACAATGTGGCACTATACGGTCCGATATATCATTCCGACGCGGAACGGAACGATATATCGTACACATCGTATAGTATATGTACACCAGATCCATTATTCAAGGGCGTAATTCGTTGAACCATCCAACCTGCTGTGCCGCAAATCAGATGTGACGATTCTTTTTATTTATTTTTTTCATCTGCCCCCACCAAAGATCTTCCAGATTCCTGCTGTGCTTTTAAGGCATCTAAACCCTATTATTCATACAATATGTCTCAAAGTATTTCTTGTGAATTACTGACACATCAGTACTGTAGTAAGATTTGCATTGCATGAAGCAAATCATTTAGCTGGCAGAGGAAGCATTTAGAGAGTGTCAACATATGTCAACAGCAAATATATGACAACATCTATACTATACTGCAAATACTGTGCTGCACCGACCAGAAGTCTGGGGAACACTACGTAACCGCACAAGCCGTTACCTCAGAAAAGATGTGATGCGTAAAATGATCATTCACCTCATGAATAGTAAACAAAATATCTGTGTGAACACCTGAGGTAACTTTTGTCAGGAGTGGGGGGGAGGGACTAAAATCGAATTTTACAAATTACAAAGGGCCTGATTCAGACCCACTCGCGAGCGGGTGTCAGCTCGCAAGTGGGTCGATGTTCTGCACTGAGCATGCGCACGACGGAGGGAGCTCCGTCGTGCGCATGCGCCAGACGCGACGAGCGAAGGAAAGTCCTTCACTCGTTGTGTCTGATCAAAGGGGGCGTGCTGTCGATGTTGATTGACAGCACGCCCCCTTTGGTGGGCGTGCCGGGGGCGTGCCTCCCTGACGGGGGTGTTCCTAAGGGAACGCCTACCGTCAGAAGCCGGCCCACTGACATCACCAGTGGGAGTGATTTTGGCTCTGATAGAGCCAAAATCACTCCGGGCCTTGCGGTTGAAAACCTCAACCGCAGGCTCCAGCTCGCAGTTTCGATGGTCGCGATGGTCAAGACCATCGCGGCCATCAAACTGCACACTCGTATAGGCGTGGGTGGTGACCCACAGCTATACGAGCGTCCAGGAGGACGCTCCATAGTTATGGAGGACGGCCCTCATTCAGAGCGATCGCTCTGCTCAGAGCGTCCGGCTCTGAATGAGGGCCAAAGTTTGTCTACGTGCAATCCTTCAATTAATGGAAGTCCAAAGTGCATTTACTGAGGGTCGTTTTCAAAGCTCATTTACACTGACAGGTGCAGGGCTAGAATGACCCATAACCAACCAGAACACTGGTAGGGGTTACTTCAACTGAACAGACTCCTATGTGTGCATGTGTAAGTAAACTGAACATTATCGCCACATATAGGGCCTAATTCAGAGGTAGACACGGCTGCGCCCGCTCTAGCGTCTGTTGCCGGAGCAATAATATGCAATGCTAATGTCAGCCTTCTTCGTGCGCCGGAATGTGAAAGTCCTGAGACGCCCACTTTCCCATGCAAGCACTGACACTGCCGGTGGTTCTGGACAGTCCAACAGCAGTGCACCAACACCACTTGTACCAGCCGTATGTCAGCTGCGATTTCTCCATCTGAACATGGCCTCTCTGGAAGCGGCTGTGCGTTTGAGAACGCAGCCGCCATTACGGACATGCCTGAGACCCGCCCATAGCCAGATTTCTTGTCACTCACTTCAGGTTACCTCCCAGTCACTGACCAGGAAAGCCCATGGCCTTGGCTCGCCATTTCTGACACCATAGGTCCCGAACGCAACAGAGCATATGTACCGTAAGGGTTTTCAGAGCTTTTTGCGCATGCACAGTAGCAAATAACCGCTCAACTACGTGACCATCTAGTACAGTTATCATGTGCCTCTGTATCAGGCCCACAACGGCAATAAGAAATTAGTTTTCTCCCCAATCCATTTAAATTCTCTTTCTCAGACAGTGGCTCCGATAAGAGTCGGTTCTGGCGCAGAGTAAAAAGTAACGTGGTAGCTTACGCAATTACTCTGTATTTAAGATGCTGTCATATATACTGCACCCTGTAAAATGGAAATAAATGAGACTATGGCCCTCATTCAGAGGCGGTCGGAGGATACAAGTGGTCGCTCAGAAACTGGGCGGCCGCTTGCATCCTGACCGCCCGCCTCTGTTTCGGTCGTTAGGCTGTGGGTTTACACCCACAGCTCTAACAACTGCTCGGGTGATGGTCGCGATGGTCGTAGACCATCGGGACCATCGGGGCTTACGACGAGACCCTAGGGTAGGGTCTCACTTGTCGTAAGCCCCGGAGAGCTTCTGGCTCTGTCAGAGCCGGAAGCTCTCCACTGACATCACTAGTGATGTGAGTGGGGACTCCCCCAAACGGTAGGCGTTCCCATGGGAACGCCTCCGTTTGGGCTGCCACCCTCCCGGCCCGCCTTCCAAACGGGACGAGCTGTCAATCAACATCGACAGCTCGCCCCCTTTGGAAAGAGACCCGCTACGACCGGCGCTGTCGGTCGTAGCGGGTCTCACACATGCGCACGAGGGAGCCGGCTCCCTCGTGCGCATGCTCACTGGCCAAACATCGAGGCGGCCGTGCGGTCGTAGACCGTACGGCCGCCTCTGAATAAGGTCTCATATCCATCGTCGGTGACCATGTTATAATGAACATTGGAGTCTGCTAAAGTCAGAGCTATAAATGTATTTGCATGCACCTTCCACCAGCAACATATCGGTAGCATATCGGTCTCCTCACATAACCCTCCCACTATAAAAGACCCCTAAAACCAAAGTTGAAATCTTCAAATATGAACCACATAGGTGAAAACACAGGGTCTGATTCAGCAAGTATCGCAGTCGCTTAAACACACGCAATCGGACGATTGCCGCCTACTGTGCATGCGTCGCAGTGCACTTGCGCAAACCAGACGCTGTGATCGGGACTGCGGTCGCAGTGACCACAGACCTATCGCAGAGTGATTGCCAGGAAGCGCCGTTTGTGGGTGGTGAAGAGGGGGTGGCCGGGCAAACGCGTTTCAACGGCGTTGCATGGGCATGCATAAATTAGCCACTGCGGTACCATACGCAGCCTGAGGCCTCATAGCGTGTGCTGAAGTATGCAATTCCTTAGAGGTCTGACCTGTCTTACCTGTGCGTATGGGTCCGATGTTACCGATTATTTCGCTATGTTGCCAAAGTATACGGATGTAAGGGGAAGTGGGCGTCCTTATGTTAGGCTGCGATCGCAATGCAAATGCAAACATTTACATATCACCGCTGATATTAGCAACTGCGCTGCGTGCGTATAAGCAGAATAGCGATCCTTGCTGAATCAGGCCCATAATTTAGTGTTCAGCAGGCAGCCCAGTTACTACAGTAATGTATGACCTCTCCAAGCCATTACTGACAGATAAAACTCCTCTCAACATCTATAGTGTCCTGATGGGATCTGATACAGGACAAAAAGCTAAGCATGCAGTTATCTGAGCTCCTGTGACATCACTGCACCCTGAATCCATCCATCCCCATAGTACATTTCTGCAAGGCAAGTCTGCCAAAATGGTCAGTCACTCTCTGCCTGCTCTGTAATAGCACCTCCCTTTTAACATGGCAAACAGTTGCACAGCAGCGAAAGATAGTATGGTAACAACTATTAGGTATCAGGGAAACACTAGGATGGTTTTGAATGTGAAATAACCTTAACGGAGAAGAAATTGCCGCAACTACTTATACGTATTAGCTGCGGTGGCCGCGAGATGCGTTCAGACCATTTCGCCGCCTCCTGTCAGCCAACAATATTGCAGATTGTTCCCCGCACCTTATAGTTGCTAGCCATTGCTGCTAATTGAATACGGCTCTGTGTAACCTCTGACAGTGTGAAATACAGACGACTGTATGGGGTCAGTCCTATTAGTCACTAGTCCCCTCGCAGCACGTGTAATACCTCTTTTCCACCAAAAACCCAGGTCCGACCTGGGTTTTTGGACATGGCTCCAACCCTGGTCAGACCCAGGTCAGACCCATTTACACTGCACCTTCGATCTGGGTTACTCCCAGGTCAGCCCTGTTCACACTGAACTCAGGTCTGCCCTGCTAAACCTGTGAGGTCATAAAAAGTGGGAGGTAAATGCCCCACAACCACCAGTCAGCTAATTTTAGGCATGATCCAGGTCAGATAACCTGGGTTGCACCGTTTACACTGCACCATTACCCGGGTCCATCCTGGGTCCAACCCTGGTAGCTACCTGGGTTGAATTGCTGGGTCACTTGACCCAGGTTATTTTTCAGGGACCCTTTTACACTGAGCTGCGACCCGGGTAGACCCAGCAATAACCCAGGTATTTGCTCTGGTGTAAAAGGGGTATAAGTGTCACACTGATGGTACCTCCAGACTCGCAAGTTCTCTTGTCAGCAGCCCCATAAGGCTGCATACAGAAATCTACAAGCCCGGAACTAGATCGGGCCGCCAGGTGGGCGAGTTGTGTCGCTGTTGCAGGTGTTTCTTCTACGCCGTTGCAACAGCAACTCGCCCCCTCGCGCCTAACAGGATTGACCCCAGACACATTAATAAACAATGCCTATAGAGGTCCTATTACATTATTAAGAATAATTGATCATTAAAAATATAATTATACCAAATCAAAATGAAAGCACGTAATAAATAACCAGATACCATAACATTAAGGGTCTCATTCAGACCCGCTCGCAAGCGCCGATGCGCTCGCAAGCGGGTCGATGTAGAGGCCCTGCGCACACGCAGCAGCCGCACTGCGCGTGCTCAAGCCCAGGAGCGAGAGAGAAAAACTACAAAAGGGGCAGTTGTCGATGGTGATCGACAGCTCGCACCGTTTTGTAGGCGGGGCGGGGGGAGGTGGCTTGCCAAACGGAGGCGTTCCCCACGGAACGCCTGCCGTTTGGGGGCGGCCCCACTGACATCACTTGTGATGTCAGTGGTGAGCTTCCGGCTCTAATAGAGCCGAAAGCTCACTGGGGCTTGCGACAGACGAGACCCTACCACAAGGGTCTCGTCGCAAGCCCCGATGGTCACGATGGTCTTGACCATCGCGACCATCAACCTGGCCGCTCGCTAAAGTTGTGGGTGGTCACCCGCAGCCTAGGGAGCGGCCAGGAGGCCGAGCCGGAAAATAGATGCGGCCGCCCTCATTCAGAGCGAACGCTCGCATTTTGCGAACGCCTCTGAATAAGGTCCTAAGTCTCAGAAGATCATAACTGTTGGTTCCAACTGCGAACATTTAGCAATCTACAGTCGGGATGTACTAAGCATCGCATCCTCATTGCTGTACATTCTCCCAATTATCGGGTACATACCGGCGATTATAGTTGTGAAAAGAAGCCTAGGCTTCTATTGGGTAAAGCCATCTAAAGGTAGCATTGTCCACCAGGTCCAAGCTCCGGAATGTATCACATATGTGGCTAAAGATCTGAAAACGATGGTTTTCAGAGTTTTCACCCTTTAGTACATCCCGGCCTATACCTCTATTTTATCGTATTGAGCTCTCAGAAACTTTTGATAGTTTAACTTGCGATAGACTGTTAAAAGTTGACACCATACTACTAAATATGTCTTATCTTTTTCTGCAAACACATAAAATTAGTATATATTTGTGTGTATTACCATAAAGTAACTAAAATACCATGATGGCTTACATTACTACAACACAGTATAACACATGGATAGAATGAGGAATTGCTTACCTGTCTGCCCTTCAGATGCGGTCATGGAATATTAGATTAGAGTCCCATAAATAATATAATATGGTCTTGTTGATCCGAGGTTCACTAGTCTTGTGCCTGTATACTGCGGCCTCTAGTATTATAAGAGAGCTCATTACATAACTAAATAAACACAGACAAGTATCTACTACATATATGCGAGCCCTAAGGGAGTAAAGAGCTTGTGAGTGTACTAGTAATTGTAGTCCTGTGACATCATAGGCATTATGCATTGGGCTAATGTATTCCACATACATGCTTGTACAACATGTACTGCTTGTAACAAATTACCTGCTACTGCTTCTGAATATGTTCCCCTGCTTCTCACTCATCCTTTACATTCCCTTCACAATTTTTGCCGGTTTTATTTTTTATGATGAAACTAATATTATTAATAATAATAATAATAATAATAATAATAATATGTAATGATAATAATATTAATATTAATTATAATAATATTAAGAATAATAAAAATAATAATGATAATAACAATAAATAATAGTAATATTATAATAATAATAATAATAATAATAATAATAATAATATTCCATGTTCTCTGTTGACAATGTTGATCTGCACACCCTAAGGGGCCTAAAAGACCTATTTTCTATTGTGCTTATCGAAGCGGTATAATATATTTTTCGGGCCTATTCACCAACATCAAATTGTGATGCTGAGCTCCCCCTGGAGATTTTGGCTGTCAGCAGTAAGCAGAGACCTACCATAGCCGGGATCCATTCTGTACACACGTAACCCAGCATTACCTAATCACACTGCGCACTGTGGGCCTGATTCTGACCCACTCGCGAGCGCTGTACGCTCGCAAGCGGGTCGATGGTGCCTAAGTGCGCATGCGCACGACGGAGGGAACTCCGTCGTGCGCATGCGCGAGACCCAGCGAGCGACGGGGTCTCGCACCAAAGGGGGCGTGCTGTCGATGGTGAGTGACAGCACGCCCCCTTTGGTGGGTGTGCCGGGGGCGTGGCTGCCAGACGGAGGCGTTCCCATGGGAACGCCTACCGTCTGAGTCCGGCCCCACTGACATCAGTAGTGATGTCAGTGGGAGTGATTTTGGCTCTGATAGAGCCAAAATCACTCCAGGGCTTGCAGCAGCGAGACCCTACCGCAGGGTCTCGTCGCAAGCCTGATGGTCGCGATGGTCTTGACCATCGCGACCATCATCATGGATGCTCGCTATAGCTGTGGTAACCCACAGCTATGCGAGCGTCCATGAGGCCGCTCCATATTTAGGTAGGAGGGCCCTGATTCAGAGTGAGCGCTCTGGTCAGAGTGTCCGGCTCTGAATCAGGCCCTGTGTCTGGAATCCCAGTCTCTGGCTTGTAGGTGTAGTAAAAAAATAAAATAATAATTCAAAAAAATAATTAATACAGTATATATATATAAAAAAAAATCTATTTTAACAATAAGTTTACTAATAAAGCATTTTTTCTTGTTTATTGTATCTGCCCTCTCCATCCTGAGATAGCAAAAACACAGGAGGACAGTCAGCTGTCCTTGATGATAATGCAGTAATAATTTTTGCATGGGGAAGTTATTGGATGAGAGCAGGGTCATCAAGACATATGGTGATATTGAAGGAGGCTGGCCAAAACTGGGAGAAGTGGCCACTCCCCCTCTGAATTTTTTTTTTTTAAATTGCCCCCTTCAGTAGCTGGCACAGGGCCTGGGATGGCTGTTGAGGGGGGCACATTTTTTTTATGTTCATCGAACAAGTCTAGAGCTGGGTAATTAATAACCACCTAGCAGCTCTGAGACTCTAGGCTTCCCCCATCTTCCCTATATTAAAAAACACCCCTGCAATAGTTAGTACAAAATGCAGGCTGTGGGGATGGCACGACTGACCTCTCAAATTGAGACATTAGTCAAGACAGTTGGGAGGTCCAAGATGAGACCGCAATGCTTCTAGTTGCTCCCTGTCAAAATCCAAGTTCCAATTCTGAGAGGAGAGTGTGGAGCAAACACTACCAATGTACCAAGATTCTTCTTATAGGCTGCCACAGTAATTTATGTTAAAACTACACCTCTTTAGTTCATGGGATTACTGCTTTAAATTATGTAAATTAAATTGGATGCTAATGAGCAAATTATTAAAGAAAAAAACAGTTTAGAAGAACCAAAAACTAAATCATTTTCTATACAACTTTCTTGCAATTTAAGTTAACAAAACAAAAAAGAAAATACATATTGGGCGGTATTCAATTGTTTTGGCCCCTCCTCGCGCCCGACGGAACTATACAATTGTTGCTCTTGTCGGGCGCAAACAGCTGCTGGCGGCGGCTTACAGCTCGCACCCCCCGGGTGGTGCAAACTGAATTTTGGGGCCCAAACGGCACTTTTCACGATCGTGCCCAGCACTTTGGTTGGGTGTAGCCATTTAACGCGGCTAAACCTGAACTCTTTGGGAGATCGACACGAAGATCAGCATCAATTGAGAGAGGCTTTCACAGGTTTATAGTGTTGTTAAAATATATATCCTTTGTAGTAGAAAATATCATAAAGGTAATCGTATTAACAAAATGTGCAATGATCTTATTTTTGGCAGAAACCCACATTTAAGCAAACAACTTTTTCCTCATAAAAAAAAAAAATTATATATATTTTATGCAACTTTTTTTAGTGTAATTAATTTGAAAGTCACTTTAAGAGATAAATTATTATTATTATAAAAAAAGAAATACGTTTTTTTTTATAAGTGAGTCATCTTTATGTCATTTTCAAAGAACTTGGCAACCGTGGATTTTATATATTGTCAATGGGCCTGATTCATTACAGATTGCTATTGCGATTACGCACGCAGACGGACGATTGTTGCATACTGCGATCGTACTGCAATCGCAGACACCACGCAGACCCATCACAGAGTGATTGACAGAAAGTGACCGTTTGCAGGTGTTGACGGGGAGGGTGGTAGACGAAACGCAGGCGTGCCTGTCCGTTTGGACGCAGTTACAGGGGCGTGCATAAATTAGCCACTGCGACGGCATACACAGCATGATAACTCACTGCATGCGACGAGGTTACCAATTTCTGAGGTCAGACCTGTTGTAATTGTGCGTGAGGGGCCGATGTTACTCGATGTTACTCATGTATAAGCAGGATTGCAATTAATTACGGATGTGCGAAAGCTATAGTGGATGTCTCTAAGTTGGCTTTGGGCGTCTCTATAATAGCTTTGCGACTGCAGTCTATAGCATATTTTTGCATAGACCCGCATGCGTAATCGCAATAGCGATCCGTAATGAATCAGGCCCAAATCCAGTCGTTTTCTTTTTTGTTTTTTTTAATAAAACAATATAAAATTACTTCAAAAACAATAATCCATAATGAATCGAGCTTAAAGTGATGTAATTAATTACTTTACATTAGAAGACATAAAATAAAAAAAAAACTGAACTAATATTTGGCAGGAAAGCAGGAAAGCATTTATACAAACAACTTACTGTATTATATGTAAAAAAAAAACATTTTAAGCCACTTTTTTTCATTTACACTTTAAAGCATTTTTTTTAATTTACAATAAACAACTGAAAATGTTGTAATTTTTGTTCGTATGGATATGGAAGTCATCTTATCTTCATCATTATAGAATGTGACAGAGATTTTGGCTAATGCCAAGAATAAAGGAAACCTAAATTAAATTAAATAAAGAAAAAAAATCACTTTTTTTTACTGAATATTGTGTAATTACTACTCCATTAAACCGTTTGTATGTATTGAAAAAAAAATCACCCAGCATCCACGCCTCAAAATATCGCCGATGTTTGACAGTAGCCTCATACAAATCAATCAGATCTTTATAGGAGACATTGGTAGATGCTGTTCAAAGATGGTCAGTATCAGCCTGTGCGTGCAGACAATGGGCCTGATTCAGACCCGCTGGCAAGCGCACAGCGCTCGCAAGCAGATCGATGTTCCCCGACTGCGCATGCGTGAGACTCGTACTGTGACGGCAGCTCCATCGCAACAGGTCTCGCTACAAGACAGGGCGGCTGTCGATGTTGATTGACAGCTCACCCCGTTTTGTAGGCGGGGAGGAGGGGTGGCTGCACAAACGCAGGCGTTCCCTTTGGAACGCCTGGCGTTTGTGGGCGGCCCTACTGACATCACGAGTGATGTCAGTAGTGGACTTCCTGCTCTATTAGAGCAGGAAGTCCACTCGGGCTTGCGGGAGCTGAGACCCTACCACAGAGTCTCCTCGCAAGCCTGATGGTCGCGATAATCGCGACCATCGCCAGGCCGCTCGCAAAAGCTGTGGGTGGTCACTCACAGCTTAATGAGTGGCCTGGAGGCCGAAAAAACAAACAAAAAAAAACGCCCTGATTCAGAGCGAGCGCTCGCAAATAGTGAGCGGCTCTGAATCAGGCCCAATGTCTGACCATATTAGCAAGCCAGCCAACCAGGAGTGGTCTGTCACACTCAGAGATTCAAAGATGAGAAACCATTCCCAATTGGATAGCCATCTATTAAGTAGGACATTAAGTAGGACAGTAATTACTTATACCCCTTTCACACTGCCAGCAATATGGACCCGGGATAGAGATGTGAAAGGGGTATCACTGATACCAGTACACTACGGAAAATGTTAGGGGCTATAAGCGGTGGAAAGAATGATTACATGAAGTATGGGGCCATTGTAAATTATTAAAATAAACAAAAGAAGCACAATCAATGGTTACAATAAATAAAAAGGCACTATTAATGATTGAAAGAATTAAGGGGCACTATTTTCCACTCTAATATCTATGAGGGCACTGGAAAACGTTTTCTTACATACAATGAAACATATCAAATACACTTACAGAAGTATTTATAAGAAGAGACCCTTGAAAAAACCCACCTGACGATACGCGTTGAAGACATAGAAACATAGAATTTGACGGAAGACAAGAACAACTTGGCCCATCTAGTCTGTCCCATTTAATTTATCCTTTTGGCAACCTCAACCCTATTTGCTCCTTACGTCTCTCTCTTAAGGATATTTTATGACTATCCCAAGTCATGTCCTCGTGATCTTGTACATCTCTTCCTTTGAAGAATGCTTCCCTCCTGTCCCTTGTTAAAACCCTTCATGTATTTGAAAGTTTCTATCATGTCCCCCCTTTCCCTTCTCTGTTCCAAACTATACATATTAAGATCTTTTAGCCTCTCTGGGTAAGTTCTGTGCTGTAGTCCATGCACCAAGCACCACGTGACCACTTTGCCCATCATATTGCACTTTGTTACTACATGTTTGTTTCTGTAATATTATATGTTTTGTTTTTTTAACATACCTGGCAGTATTCCAAGGTGGAGTCACCGCAGGCGCCAGTAACGATTACTGAGCAATTTTAATCTAGCACAATAGGCATTGATTTTATAACTACAAAGCACCCGAGACTGGCAGGACTAGAGATGGCCATTGGTGGGGTGTCCATCGATGGGGCAGGACTAAGATCCATCCCGTCAGTAAAAAAAAAAAAAAAAAACATCGGCTCCTACTTGTTCATCGATGGCTAAGAACCACTGGCTTTTAACCATCAATGGTAAATATCTTCAACATCGGCCATAAACCATTGATGATTTCGAATCATTGATGGTCGATGGCCATCCCTAGGCAGGACCGTCAGAGACAACAAGAGCATCCAGGGAAGTGCAATACCTTACCTTTACTGTAGGGTCCTACTAAGTCCCTGACACTGTGCAGTTTCATTACTTGAGGTGGAGAGACTGTGAGGGAGTGAAGTAGGAGCAGTAACAACATACGGACAAGTTATACGAGAGTGGATCTACATTAAATAACAGTAATCAAAAGTGACAGACACTTGAAACTCTGGACACTTAAGGAACACCCAACCTTCAGATTGCAAAGTCCATTTATACAGATTGATTTCGAACTTTTATGGGACATATTTTATTGCATCATTAACAATCGGTCATCATGGTTTAGGGCACCACGTGGTAACGCGGAGAAACTGATTACAGGACAGGTTGTCGTATTTTGCAGAGACGCAATGGAGATTTTTATACAGTCGAGCGATTATCGTCCGACTGCGCACGCGTCAGGACCGAAGAGCTTTCAAACACGGTGTTTGTCATTTGAATAAAGCCATAGAAATATGATACAATTAATGGTAATTAATCGACTTAAGTTTAAAGCCATTTTTCTGGAGGTATGACTATGAATGTATTTGTGCGTATAGAGTTGTTTCCATAGAAACCACATCAAGATTCAACCTCCTGCCGGTCACAACTAATTGTTGGGTTACAGATGTAATGTTTTCTTGTGTGAATAGAACACTTAAAATATAGCATATTGCAAACTACAATGTAATTGTAAAAAAAATATAAAAGTAACCAACACTTAAGTCACCCCGGTGGTAATAACTTAGATCATTTACATATGCATGGTTAACGTGGTATTTATAGAGAGGATGACCATCGTGTGCTCTATTATTATACATATGTCACATTATACAGCGTTCCCAGGACTATGGTGTAGTCACTACAGAGCATATTCTGGTACATTATACTGCATGTATTAGCAGTATATTTACTATATATATATGTTTATAATGGGACCCAGACCATGTACTACAGTTTCCATGTGATCTGATGTCCTCTCCACTGTGTGCCCCCCGGTGGGTGCTTTCTGCCCCTGTCTGATACTGGACCTGTGATAGGGGCAGTATCATGAACTGGGCAGGAGAAGGGAGTCAAATAGGAAACCATAGAATAATAGTCGTGGCGGTATATTTACTAAAGTGTAGATTGATAGAACCGGAGATGTTGCCCATAGCAACCAATATGATTATTGCTATTATATTCTAGGTGGTGCTAGTAGGATCTTGTTGGTTGCTATGGGCAACACCTCCACTTCTGTAAACCCAGACTTTAGTAAATATACCCCTATATAGTGGAAGGAGCAGGTGCCCCATAGCAGCACGGACTGTAATGAGGTGAGGGAATCGGTATGAAATACCGGCTGCTCAATAGCTCAAATACCGGCAACGGCATCCCGATAACTGAAGATCCTGGCAGGGGTGGTGAGTATACCATCCATACTCCTCCCCCTCTAACCCTTCCTTAGTGGTGCCTAGCCCTAACCTTCCCCCCTAGTGTCTAACCCTAACCTCCCTCCGGTGATGCCAAACCCTAACCTAACCCTCCCAGGGGGGTGCCTGATGTCATTACATAGTGGGCGGGGCCAGCAGCACCGGTAAGTGTAGTACTTACCGGAGCATCCTGGGGACACACCAACCAGCTGCCCAGGCTGCATGGTGTCTGTCTGGAGCCGCTAAAGGACACTCTGGCAGTGCTGCAACAGTGATCCTGCGCTCTGTGTGGTGGCACCGGTCGTACACCTCTAGTTAATGCCCTATCAAACAATTAGTCCATTGTCAGAGCAGGTTTACATAGGGTGCCCACGTCCCTGATAGGCTGTACAGGTCAGGTGAACAAGTAGTGGCACCTGGTTGGAAGTTAGGCATTCCGGTAATAGCTGCCAAGATGGAGGCGCCCATACTCTGCCAGCGCGGAAGATGAGACTGGAGGGACGCCAACCTCCTGGCTGGTTGTCAGACAAGGAATTCCGGGATGTCTCCGGCATCCGGCAGGAGCACTGATGGCCATGAGGCGGCACCGCCAGGTTGGGTAACGTGAGTGTGAACCCCCTGATACTGAACGTATCCCAGGGAATGATATTGGTACAAAGTGTAGAGATATCCTTGATCTTAGATCAAGATGGCCTCAACGGTCGTCCCCCCCACCAGTTCTGGCTCCTTGGGCAACTGCCTAGTGGTAGCGTCAGCCTGGAGGTGGGGCCACAATGATGGAATTAATTGGGGAAGTGGGTGGGATCTGGGAGGCTGGTCCACTCTCCAGGGATCGTGGGAGAACGCTCCAAATTCCGGGAGTCTCACCGAGGGTATTCAGTCTGAATCTCGACAGAATTTCGACACCAGAATGTTGACACAACCCCAATTCTGGGAACGGCGGGCAGCCATGCCCCTGGTTCATCCCCCAGATGCCACAGCATGTCAATAATGCTGTGGCTTGGGGGTCTGCGAGCGAGACCGTAGGACCTGTTCTGCACATGCGCAGACCCTAAACCATCCGAGATGTACGCTAACCATCACTGAATCAGGCCTAATGCCTGGGGGCTACCATTCAGACTCTGCACCAAGGCCTGTTGATACATAAAAGCACCAGCCAGCTTGTGGATGTAAACACAGACACTTCCCGGTATCAGATTTACTGCAGGATACAATTACAGGGTTTGTGTTTGGCCGGTACACAGGCATTGTTACCCTGGGCTGCAGCAGTAAAGTTACAGAACACTGGCCGGATATAAGTAGTGCCATTACATCACCCGCTCATCTATGTACAGTATGTGCTCTCCATAAACAGTCCTAGGGTGCATTTTATATATAAAGTGACTGAGCCATCCTAATTATGTAATAAGGCATTTGGAACAGTTCTTGTAATAAATACTTCACATCATACGTGTCTTTAATAAAAACAGAAACTGTTAATTAATTACGAGCTCACAGACTGCAGCTTCTTAAAGGGACCATGGAATTCTTAAAATGATATATTGCCATAGAAACAAAGAAAGGGGGTTAGGTTTTCTGTAACTGTATATGTGACAAAGGGGCTTATTCATCATTAGGGGCCGTGAGTTAGTTACTGACTGGTTCAAGCAGCTGTCCCCTCGAACCCTTACACTGCTATAGAAGTAGCAGTGATACTTACCACTGCCCGACCCGGCCTTGTGCGCAGGGTCTGAATTAGGCGCTGCGATCAAGCAGAGCACGGTAAGCCATCGCAGAGCGATTGACAGGTAGTCAGCATTTGGGGGTGGTCGGAGTAACGCAGGCGTGCCAGTCCGTTTGAACGCTGTTGTTTGGGCGTGCATAACTTAGCCACTGCGACGGCATACGCAGCTTGCGTGCTCACTGCGTGCAACGAGGTTAGCGATTTCTGTGTAAGGGCAGACCTGCTGTAATGCTGCGTGAGGGGCCGATGTTACTCGATGTTACCGATGTGTACGCAAGACTGCAAGGTATTGCGGATGTGAGATAGCGTCAGTGGGCGTCTCTGCGTGCGTAAATGCAGCTGCGATCGCAATAGCGATCCGTAAGGGAATCAGGCCCAATATCATATAACACAATGAACCACTTTATTAATTAGATATATAGCAGTGTAGCACAAAATAATATAGATAGACCATCAGAATGTTTCTTTGAACTGAAACTATTATTTATGAGAACAGTTATATTGTGCAGACATATTCAGTGGCACTGTACAGAGACTATCAGTAATTCGCATCAGTCCCTTCCGCAGTTGAGTCTATAATCTATGGCCCTCATTCAGACCCACTCGCAAGCGGGCGCACGTACGTTAGGCGTACGTACAAAATTATTTAAATTCAATGGCTCGCTCGTATTTTCGTTCGCATCTAAAATTCCTCCCTAAACTCAGACGACCCCTCCTCTAACTAACGAGCGTGCGAAATAGCGAGCGTACATCCCCGAAATGGCTTGAAGGGAACGCACGCACAAGTATAAACCGGAAGTGGCCTTGTCAGATGTCGATTACCTGCTCCTTTATTCTGCCTACCTCCATCAATCGTATCATGCCAATCAATGTATCAATTAGCTTAATTGTTTGTTTTTTTTCAACACAATGCAAGAAACTTTACTCTTGTCCGTGTTTGTGTTTACCCGCAGAATACGTACGGATGGAACATTCGCTTTTATTGTTCCAAAAACATGTGAACCACAATTAAACAATTGTTCTATTGCTGTGGATCCCCGCATATTTCCCGGGGTTCATTTCTTTATTTAAATTTGCTTACGCATGTCACTGCATCAAGCCTATCATAACTCTCCAGAGATTTCTAGCCCTGTTGAACACATGACTCATACACTAACCAATAAAATTGCTCCTGTTAATTTCCAAAATACATTAGCCAATCAGAAATTTTTTGCACACTTTATCAAAAATGATTTGTATGAAAAACACCATTGCCATCATGAGAGCCTCCGCATTCACCAGGCGCGAGCTGCTGGTGCTTACGGAGGTGATGGATCGCCGTATCACCAGCCAGCCTCCACCCATCACCAACCGGCAGAAGCGCTCCGCGTATGCGGAGGCACGGTCCCGCCTGCGGTCCTTCGGTTCACGCCGCAACATCGGGCAGCTGGAGCGCAGGTGGTCAGACCTGCAACGGCGAACGCCCCGCTTGCTGGCATGCTTTCGCATGCAGATACAGGAAAGTAAGTGTTATGTATTGTGGTTTTCATGTTTGTGTTTGTGGGGCAAACTGCGTGTGCATGTTTTCCTGTCTGTCCTATTTATTATTTGTCCGCATATCTGCGTGTGCATGTTTTCCTGTCTGTCCTATTTATTATTTGTCCTCATATCTGCGTGTGCATGTTTTCCTGTCTGTCCTATTTATTATTTGTCCTCATATCTGCGTGTGCATGTTTTCCTGTCTGTCCTATTTATTATTTGTCCTCATATCTGCGTGTGCATGTTTTCCTGTCTGTCCTATTTATTATTTGTCCTCATATCTGCATGGCCATGTTTTCCCTCTATTTCTGTTTTTTTCATTCTACTCCTATTTGCATGTTTTTTGTTGGTGGGTTGTTGTTTTTTTTTTGGGCCCCGGATTTGGCCAGAAACTAACCTCAATTTGTTTGACATATTTTAGGTGGACAGCCAAGACTACGCCGTCACCGTCCGGCCAGACGGCGTTCCCGCCCACTATCCCCAACCCCCATCCAACACTCCACCCCAAATATTTCCCCTATACCCCACTCCTCCCCAGCCTTCCAAGACCCTCTCCCGGAACTGTCGGGCCTCCTTCCCCTCCGTCCCACTTCCCCCTCTCCTCCACCCACCCCTCTTCCAATTACCCCCTCCCCGGAGTCCGTCATTACCCCTCCCCGTTCTTTGGGGAATGAAGGCTCCTCCGAGGAAGAACATGGAGGGACTTCCGGAGCTCCCGTTTTGGCTCCCGGTATGTTTTTCTTTCTCATTTTTTTTAAGCACAAACTGTTTGTATGTAATCATTTGTCGTGCCTTTATTCGTGCTTTTTTGGTTTACTTTTGGTGATTTAGCAGTTTGCCTTTACCTCTTCCTGCTGATTTCAACATACACATATCACACCTGTGGGAATTTGTACATAGGCCTTGTATTTTTGCCAGCACCCCCTTTTTGTTTTGGTTTTTCTTTTTTCGGTTTAGGAGTGATTTCGTTGTGTTTTTGTTTTTTTATGTGGATTCCCTATTGTTTTATTAATCCACACACTTTTCGCACCCACAGAGGAACAGAGGCGTCGGCAAGAGGTGGACGAATTTGTTGCCCAGATGCGCCAACATGTCATTGGCGTTCTTGTGGGCCTTGACCGGCTGTCTGGCATCCTTCGCCAGTAGTTTTTTTTGTTTATTTTCGTTTTCTAAATAAATTTTTTAGTTCTAATATACGTTCTGGCTCATTCTTTTTTTCCAAAACAAAAATAGTTTTTCCTGACATAAGTAGACTATTCCTGCAAGGATTTCCTTTTTTTAAAAGTAAGATTGTGTTTTGTATTTGTATGTTAAACAGCCACAAGAAACACATAACAGTAACAATGTCATTTCCCTTTTTGGGTGTAGTGTCAATTAGATATTTCTACATTTTACAGGTTCCTAGTTGGTGTGCAAGCTGCTTAGGCCAATCTTCCAAATCCAAAGGTTTGGACAGGCTTCCTTTCGGTGTGGGTTGGGAACCTGAAAACATATTTCAGTTTACATCAACTGGTGTCAGTACTGGATTACCCCTTAGTCAAATGTAAGGTGTGTTAACCTGGTTACACTTGCTGTTAACGTCCAAAAAAAGGAAGACCATTTCACTCTCCAAACATTTATTCACAACATAAATGAGAAATCAAAGTGGTCACTCCCAAAAAAAAAAACAGTGATAATCTCAAATACAACACATACAAATAAAATATTTAAATAAAAAAAACAATCAAGAACTGGTTGACGAAGGACCATGCCAACATGATTCCACAAACATGGCGTTGCGATATGGGTTCCAGAATATATGCCCAAAATCACCAGATCCAGGTTTGGTAAGGGTAGCAGGAAGTAGTGAGCGTTGGAGTGCCAAAGATTATGTGAACAAACAGAAGATGGTGAAAAAAATAAAAATAAATTAGGTGTTCGCAAACAAACACAAACACATTAGGTATAAACAGTGTAGTTTTGGTAAAACTTACCCAAAAAATCTGGCCACCACATCATCGCGTATGGCCCCCCCACATACTGACCTCCGACCAACCTCAGGGGGGCCATCCTCAGGTAAGGCATCCTCTGGCTGCATTGGGACACCACTCCTTATGGCGATGTTGTGAAATATCCCACACAGGACCACAATTTTCGACACCATATCCGGCAAATACATGAGCTCGCCACCAGAGCGGTGGAGGCATCTGAATCGGCCTTTTAAAAGGCCGATACAGCGCTCCACCACTTGCCTGGTGGCTGTAAGTGCGGAATTATACTCACTTTGTGGGCCTGGTGTGGGAGCCAAATAAGGAGTGAGCAGCCAGGACATGCAAGGGTATCCACTGTCTCCTGTGAAAAATAAGAGACAACATCAGGAACACTGTGTATCAAGCTTAACATTTTTATGTACTAAAGGTCTCCACTTACCCAGAAGCCATGCATCACCAGCTTGTAGGTTGGTTAATTTCTGCCATATCCCTGATTGCCGGATGACGAAGGAGTCATGTGCACTTCCTGGTAATTTAGCATTCAGGGACAGGATCTGGAGGGAGGCATCACATACCACCATTACATTCAGGGAGTGATAGTGTTTCCTGTTTCTAAATATTGCCTCCAGCCGTGCTGGAGGCTGAAGTGGTATGTGAGTACCATCCACAACCCCTATGATGTGTGGGAAGCCAGCTATTTGGTAAAAATTGGCCTTGGCCACACTAAGGGCACCCATATCCAAAGGCATTTTAATAAAATGATGGAGGTGCTTGAAAAGTGCCTCCATCACTGCCCTCAGGATCCGGGAAAAGGAGGATTGGGAGATGCCCGCCACTATTCCCACCATTGTTTGAAACAATCCTGAGGCACAGAAATGTAACACCGCCATAAATTGCGTCAGTGGTGGTATTGCTGTTGGACTGTCAATTTGCCGCTCAAGATCACTTTCTATTAATGAGAGAGTGTCTATGATGATTTTGGGAGGCAGACGGTAGCGTCTTAAAACCTCATCATCGGGCATTCCAAAAAGGGTGACACGTGTTCGAAATATCTGGGGCCTTGCATGCCTACGATGCCTACGCCTGGGACGAGATTGAGGTTGGTCGGCTTCCGGGAGCCTACGATGCCTACGCCTGGGACGAGATTGAGGTTGGTCGGCTTCCGGCTTTCGAACAATTCGACCCAGATCTACCTGAAATTCAAAGTTTACAATGTAAGGCTTTTGAGCCACCCCAAAAGTAACATAAAACAACTTAGCTTTATGATACCATCCATAGCTGCTTACATGCCGGGGTATTGTCATGATACGTCAAAACTGTAAACAAGCCAAAAATTATACATCAAAAATTTACAGGGTGAATTTATGTTTGTCAAATTGGTGCAAGCCAAAACATAAAATAGGTGAAACACACATTTGGGCATCGATCAAAACGACATTGCACACCGTACATCAAATAGGGGTCAAATGTAAGCCAAAAATGGAAAAGGGAAAACAAAAACTGGTTTACATGATGAATAAGCATCCCAAAATGCGCAAATTAGTTTGCAAATGCAAGTCACTAGACCAACAGTGAAAAATGCGCTAATTAGTTCGCAAATGCAAGAAAAATAATGGACTTACCAAGAGCTAATATAAAAGATTTCCCTCAAAAAGGTCTTTGGGTCCGCAAGCCAAAAAAATTTAAAAGAGATGAAATTAGTGTTAAGCTGAAAATATTAAATTAAAAACAAGAAGTAGACACCAATTGGCCACAAGTTAGACTTCACCAAACTTACCAAATCAGGAAACGAGGCCCAAAAAAAACAAAAAAATGCGAACGGATAAAAAAATAAACTGTAGCAAACCCAAAAAATGCCAAAATCCGCCAAATCCTCCAACCGTAAACCACAAACTCCAACCAACTTAGCCGCCAATAATCCAACAACGCAACCTCGAATCCACACACACCAAGCCATAAATAGTGTTTATTTTCCCGCACAAATTAAGGATGAATCATAGGGACGCACAATCAATGATGCGGCCGCAAACTAAGGACGCATGTATAAATACGTCACAAAATCACATAGAATTTCTGGATGATTTCATGCTGGAAGCAGAGACATGGCTTCAAACCAGGGAAACAATGGGCAAAATTCCGGCGGTAAGGCCTTCATGCATTTTGTCTCAATGATTATTTTCAAACATAATATTGTGCAAGTTGTGAAGTGGCTAAATCAGCATATTTACCCAAATAGGTGAGGACGATGACATGGAAGAGACTGCTGGCCCCAGTCAACCCGCCAAAGCTGCCAAAAAAAAAAGGCAGCCACAATTCACAAGAAATGAGATGGAGGTTTTGATCCAGAAGTGTGTGGACATCCTGCCCCAGGCAGACAGGAATATGAGCCAAAGCCAGAAGTGGAGAATGTGGGAGGAGGTCGCCGTTGCTGTCAATAGGGTGGGTGATTATGTCCGTCTAGCCCGGGATGTAAAAAGGCGGTAAGTAAACACTTTCCCACCCTATAAACAAGCCCCATTTTAAACAAAAGGATAATGGTTCCAATTTCATTCCACAGATGGGGCGACTTCAAATATCGTCTCAAGCAAAAACTTGCCGACAGGGCTAGGCATGCAAGGGGGACAGGTGGGGGTCCCACCCCTGTGTCATTGGAGTTGACAGACTTAGAAGAGATGGCACAGGGGTGTGTGCAGCCTGTGGAGGTGTTTGTCGTGTCCAACATGGATACGGACATGCCAGACTTTGCGGCTCCTCATGTTGGCCCAGGTAAGTCTTGTGATGTCACCAACTCTGAAATGCTATTGTGCCAATATGTAGATTCTAATGTGACTCTTTTCTAATTTTTCCAACAGAGACACAGGCGGATGAGTCTGCTCCAGAGGGGAGCCTTGGCCGCAGAATTTCTGCTGGCTCTGCAGGGGAGGAACCAGTACATCCGGCTGAGGACCCTGCAGAAGCCAGTCCAGGGCGTGCCCCCTCGCAGGCAGTGGGCCTCCTCACAGAACTCAATTTAAAATCGGATTTCCATACGGAGATTCTGCAGAGGATGGACGCCAGTCTGATACGGGTGGCTGAGGCCCTGGAGCAAAATGCTGCGGCCAACGTGACCATTGGTCAGGCCCTGGCGGAAAATACCAGGGCCAACATCCGCATCGCTGATGCCCTGGAGCAGCTCGTTCGCCAGCACATGGTGGAGCCGACCTCCCTTCCTGCCGGAACATCAGGATCCTCCACCTCTGGCACAACATCAGCCAATCCTCCAAATGTGCCTAGCCCTGTGCCTAGTCCAGAGGCCACAACATCTGCCTCTGGACAGGCCAGCCCGATGGCATCCCGAAAAAACGGTGACAGCAATGGCGACTTTTCCCACACTCCTTCTGTGCTTGGCTCATATTCCTTTCTGGTCAAAACTTCCCTCTCCTTTCTTGTGAAATGTTTTTAAGTTATTTTTGTACGTTTATGTTATCAGTTATTGATTATTTATTTTTGATAAAAAGTATCTTTGGCAGAAAAAAAAAAATATATATATTATGCCAATTGGTTTGTGTTTAAACAATAAATTTATGATAAAAATCTGACATTGTATTGTGACATTATTGTACAAATGGGTTACATTTAATCCTGGCCCTAAAGGCAAAAACTGACCAAAAAAACGATTTCATTTATTTTAAAAAAAGGCCTCTTGAAGGAACGTTTAAAAATTCACCTAACGATGCAAATTGCACAGTAAAAAAAAAAAGGGGAGCTAATTAAAACATGATGACATTATTGTCACAATAGGCCATAAACAACAAATTGAGGTCAAAATAAAACCCAAAAAATGTACGCAAATTGATTGTGTAATCCTGACATTAGCAGCTCTGATTTCCACCTGCGTACGCTTTTGTGCTATCCCAATAAACTGCTTTCCAAACACATACCAAGCCGGTTTTCAATACAACACTCATTGCTTTTGTGACCACCCGCGATTAATCGCTGCAACATCGTGGAGTCCCGGGACGGAGGAGAAGGCCATCGCCAATGTGGTCGAGTAATCCAGACCCTAAGCTGTGCGAGCATTTTGAAGGGAAAGAGGATGTTCCAGTGACGTATGAGACGGTCCGAACACATTTGACGTTCGCATCTGCTAATGTATGTACGCCCCAAAAACGCCTCGCCACGCCTGCGTTTTTCCATCTCCACCCCCGTGAACACCCAAAAATGCCCTGTTCTGTCAATCACATTTGACATGTCACTTCCTGTACGCTATTTTAGGAACAAGAGAAAAAAAGCTCGCAATCTGCCATACGCACATGCGCAGTGTAACACCGACGCATGCACGGTTGGTCAACATCGGAACGCAACGAGCGTACTGTTGTTAACGTGCGGCTCTGAATGAGGGCCTATATTCCCTGTCACGTGTACATACGCACACAGAGCCTGATTCAGTACAGATTGCAATTGCAACTGTGATTTGATACGAAACGCAGTGACGAAAATATATTAATGCTTTCCAAAGCTCAGCCGGCATAAAGACGCCCACTGCCGCATTCTCACATCCGTCCAATGTTGCTCTTCTGCATAAACATCGGTACCATCGACCACTCACGCAGCATCTAATCTCTTTGCACGCAGTGGGCTCTCATGCTGCGCATGCAATCGTAGTGAATAATTTATGCACACACAGGCAACGGCGTTCACTTCAAACGGACAGGCACGCCTGCAATCTTCCGATCACTCCCCCCGTTAACTACCCCCAAACGCTGACATCCTGTCACTCACTCTGCGATGGATTCTTCTGTGTGTCCGTAATCACAGTGCGATCACAGGGCCTGATTCAGCAAGGAACGCAGTTGCTTATATGCACGCAATTGGCCGATTAATTTGCATAGCAGTGCGCATGCGCGAACCAGACGCTGCGATCAGGAGCATACGCAGACCCTTGGCAAAATGATTGACAGGAAGTGCCGTTTTTGGGTGGTGACCGGGGGGCAGGGGGGGGCGGGCGAATGCAGGTGTGCCAGTGCATGGGCATGCATAAATTGGCCAATGCGATACCAGCCTGAGGTCTCCTGGCGTGCGCTGAAGTAAGCAGTTCCTGAGTGATGTCTGTGCTTCACTAACTGTGCATATGGGTCCGATGTTACCGATTGTTTCGCTCTGTTGCCCAAGTATACAGATGTCAGGGGAAGTGGGCGTCCTTATGTTAGGCTGCGATCGCAATGCGAATGCAGACATTTACATATCACCCCTGATATTAGCAACTGCATTGCGTGCGTTTAAGCAGAATAGCGATCCTTGCTGAATCAGGCACACAGTGCGGTTTATACGCGTGCGTGTTAGCAAATCGCACTATCTGCGTCCGTAGTTGCACTGAATCTGGCCCACACACGCTAGTGTTCATTTTTTACAGCAGCCAAGGAACCTAAAAGTATGTTTTGGGTTCTCCCTCTCCTTCATGCTATAGACATGGTGAGAGTTACGCAGACCTATACCGCGGTTTCTGGTCATGCTCACTAATCAGGAGGCGTTGGCTTCAAATCAAGAATTATGCAGAAACGTCTCTACTTAATTATATTCCCTTCACGGCGGAATGGGCAATATTTGGCCTTGTCCCTGCTAATATGAGCATTAGTAAAGGGGGTACGCCATTTGAACGCCGGAGCAGGGGCGTGCATAAATTAGCCACATACGCAGCTCAAGTACTTACTGCGTACGACAAGGTTAGCAATTTCTAAGTAAGGTCAGAGCTGCTGTAACTGTGCGTGAGGGGCCGATGTTCCTGATGTATACACAGGACTGCAAGGCATTACGGATGTGAGATAGCGGGAGTGGGCATCTCTATGCTGGCTGTGCGACGGCTTTACGATTGCAGTCATTAGCATATTTTCGCCGCAGACCTGCGTGTCAATCGCAACAGAGATCCGTAATGAATCAGGCGCTGTGTTCAGACAATTATTTTACAAATAAGGATCTGTACTCCACGTCTTCTACTGCCCCAAGGGGCTTCTACAAGGCACTGTAAACCAAGTTGTAATATCCAACTGTTGTCCTGTTTGTGTCTACAGTACTACTCTCGGTTACAAAGATTGTAAAAACTGCTTTTTTTGTATTCTGTATATGTATATACTGTGTGTTTTGTATTTTATGCATATAATTCTTCAATTAAAACAAAATACACAATAAAAATGTTTTGAGATGGTGGGAGTAAACCAGGGCACCTGGAAAAAAAGAAAACACCAGAGCACATACAAACTCCACACAGATCAATTGGGAATTGAACTCATGACCTCAGTGCTGTGACCCAATAATGCTAACCTCTACCCCAATCGCAGCCCACTTTATAAATGAGACTTCGGGCCTGATTCAAGAGTGGAAAGCTGCTGCGTCTGTTGCTGGTGTCGCCGTTGCAATAATAAGCAAATGCTAGTGTCAGCCTTCTCCTGGTGCAGTATCCTGCGTAGGAATGTGCAAGCACCGAGATGCCCACTTTCAGCATCTCTGTGCGCTGTAACATTGCTGGTGATTCTTGGCACGCCACCATTCAGTGCACCACCGACACTTTGACCACCCCTAGGGCAGGTGCAGCTTATCCATCTGCACATGGGCCTCTGTAGCTGCGGCTGTGCGTCTGAGAACGCAACCGCTGTCACTGACACGACCGCAACACTCCCATAACGGACCCATTGTGCCTGAGTCTACTGCGCATGTGCAGGTCTCCAGTAACATGGCGTCCGTGTCATGGCCCCTGCAAATGGCTGCTGCAACATTTTCCTGCTGCTTTTTACTGCTACTGCAGCGCCTGCGTGGGACTCCGGAGTATTAAACATGGGTGCAGGGTGTGCGGTGTGGCCCCCCCAGGGGCCCGTTTGCACTGCACACCCTGCACCCATTACAGATACACCAATGGACCGGACCTGATTGCTGGAGATTCCATTCCTGGAGTCTCCCCCGGACTCACAGGAGAGTAGGCCAGCCTCCCGCATGCTGCCCATGTGATGTTGGCGGTCCATGGACTTGATGATGCAATTCACATAGAACGGTGACATCACGGCACAGCTCCCCGCTGTAATAGCCGCCCTCACATGCGCAGGATTCCCAGCACAGGAGTGAAGGCGTCAGCATCTCAAGTGATGGCGGGATTCTGGTGCCGGTATTCTGGTGGCAGGTCAGGAATCCGGTGCTGGGATTTCGATCTTAACTACATCCCATGGATGGAGGGGAGATCTGACATCCTCTGTATTATATATACTGTACAAAGCATTGAAATTTATATATAATCAAAAATATTTTTGTATGTTTTTTTTTTTTTTTCCGTTTTGGTCTCTGTAGGGCCATATTTGTTACCACTGTAATTTTAATCACGCATTTGTTACTTATGTTTTTGAAGTGTCAATAATGTTTGATTTGTATTTCCAAATATCAATTTGTTTTACAATCCCTCAATAAAAATAAATAAATAATTGAAAAATGATATAAATATTTTTGGAGACTTGTAAAGTGATAATAAAATAATACAATAGTAAAACAATGCTTGGAAGTGTGTAACAATCACAGATACAAACGTTGTTACTGCAGTTTATTGTTCACTTTTTTCTTTTTCACTTTTTTTTGTGTGTGTTGAATCATTGCAATTTTGTCCTTGCTAATATGCAAATGCAGCAGGAGGTGTATGACACCCCCTGTATGACACCCCCTGCTGCATTTGTGATCCCAGCACCGTGTTCGCTGGCTGGGATCACCCTCGCAACCATCGATGGTCACGATGGTGGATGGCACCGGACCGCAGAGTAAGCCTCACTTCACTCAGGCTGGCCAGCTTGTGAGGCCAGGAAACTGCGTACGTCGACACAGTCCCTGGACGAGCCACTCCCGGAAAACGCCCCCGTTTCCGGGAACTCCGGCCGACCCCGCCCCTTAAATGCCTCTGCCTGTCAATCAGGCAGCGGCATCTAAGGGTCTGCATGCGATTACGCAGGACCCATTCTGCGCAGTCCCTGATAATCGGGAAATTGCGTTCAGCCCTCCTGTGCGCATGACGGAGCCGATGAGCCACCTCAGACGTGCACTCTTGACACCTGCCTGTTAGGAGGTAAGACTACTCTTAACGCTGGCGGGCAGTGTTGCTGGGGAGCTGAGCAGACCCAGTGGCTTTTTTTTTATCAATCGGTGAAATGTTTTTTGTTTTTGTGGTTGGGTTTTTATTTGGGCCCGTAATTCAGGGGTAATTGCTGTATTTAAATCATTTTTATAGCGTGTCTACTGACTATGTGATGCAGGGGATCTGGTGGATACCAGTATACATTAAAGGAAATGTTCATATTTGTATACCTTTTTCCTACGGACTGTTATAATGACAGCCCCCTCTTCCGCAAAGTCCTACGGCTCTCCCTCTCCCACATGCATATCGTAGATACACACATCCTATACATTTAAATCATATGTCTACCTCCCTTGCAGTTAAATACATCCTAACAGTCCACATTTTGGTGGGACTGTCCGATTTGCTGGCCACAAAACGCGTGGTCATCTCTGCGTGCGCTGGAGGTGGGCTTTGCGCAGATCAGGGCGGAGTTTGAGCAGGACGGAGTGTGGCTTATTATGTCCCGATTTGGCATCTGCAAACGTTGGCAGGTCTGCCACCCTAGCTAAATAAACAATAAGTACGCCCCCCCCTGTAACAGGTTAAGTACCTATCACTCAGCACCTTACAACACAGAGCTTTGCCCAGCAGCCATTACTCATACCATCCACAGCCAGCCACTATTAGGCCAGCATCACATGGCGGGTTGAGGACCCTATCCGTGTATCCTTGAAGAACAGCTCCGAGGTACCGAGTTCAGATGGAGAGATGCAATTTGAGGGCTGTGTCCCGGCTTCCCGATTGTACCTGAAACACGACATCGATGTTGATCGATTTTTGATTGATTAAAATCTACTTTATTACTAGTTATAAGAATTAAAAATGACATAAAAATAAAAGGTGCCGGTAGTGTGTACCACGGAGTACTGTACCTACCCGAAAAAAAGCGCAGAGTACCACCGTCATACATGTTATCTAGTCTTCCCTATGCAATTTACTGCTGAAGGGGGTAATCGATGGCAAAAGCATTATCGGGGCAGTAACAATAATAAGTCCCATTGCCGAGATATATCAGCCCCGCATTCTTGCTATACAGTTTATCCCTTTAGACGGAGCTCTGTGATAATCAGCAACATGAATGCAAAGAATGCTGACAGCAACACCTACACACTAACTAACTTCAGTCATTTTTATGGCCGTAGATCCCTTTATCGCTTCTGCAATAGGCTTTGTCGTGGTGCATCCTAGGCTGCATTTGCTGCACGTTTTCTGGGCCCTAATTTAAAGGTGACTCCTAGCAACAGTCATAAAGCAGAGGGCCTGATTCAGACCCAGTCGCAAGCACTAAGCGCTCGCAACCGGGTCGATGGTGGCCCACAGCGCATGCGCACGACGGAGCCGGCTCCGTTGTGCGCATGCGCGAGACCCGGCTAGCGAAGGACAATCCGTCGCTCCGGGTCTCGCACCAAAGGGGGCAAGCTGTCGATGCTGAGTGACAGCTCGCCCCCTTTGGTGGTTGGGCCGGAGGGGTGGCTGCCCAAACGGAGGTGTTCCCATGAGAATGCATACCGTTTGTGGGCGGCCCCACTGACATCACAAGTGATGTCAGTGGAGAGCTTCCGGCTCAATTTGAGCCGAAAGCTCTCTGGGGCTTGCGGCCACGAGACCCCAACACAGGGGTCTCGTCGCAAGCCCGATGGTCGCGATGGTCTTGACCATCGCGACCATCATCATGGCCGCTCGCTCACCCACAGCTATGCGAGCAGCCAGGAGGCCACTCCAAAAAAAAAATAGCCCGGCCCTGATTCAGAGCGAGCGCTCTGTCAGAGCGTCCGGCTCTGAATCAGGCCCAGAGTCCCTGTGGTCAAAGGTCGCCGAAAAGGGGGCAAATCGGGTACAAAGTACAAACACAACCCCAGACTGCATAACCAGCAGGGGCGGTCCAGCATATGAAGGGGTCCTCAGTATTCACAACAGGGATAGGCCACAACCCCATGCTTGGCCACGCCCTCTTACAATGGAGCCCTGTCTCAGGAAAGATACCGGATGATACATATATTATATATATATATATATATATATATAATATATATATATATATATATATATATACATACATACACGAAGATAGAACACATTGCATCCTCTATCGTAATGTCCAGGAGACTTCTGAAATGAGGGGATATCTTCTGGACTCCCAGGAGAGAGGACACCGCCCACAAGGATCCCCCCACGTCCCTAGTTAAGACGGCATGATGGGAGCACGTTAACGTGACTTCAGCAGCGGGAGATGAGCTGTGGTGGCGCAAATTGAATTGCCACCAACCCGGTGGATCCTTAAAAGATGTAAAGTATGCAGTACAGTGTTGTAGCAAGCAAAAAATTGTTCCCGTTACTGTTCCGTCCGTGATATCTTTGAAATGTGTCAGTCTGAGGCTCATTGGTGTTCAGATTTAAAAGAACCTGGATAAAAGATAATTATAATAATATTAATAATCAGCCCTTGTGTCAGTGATTTTCTTCTGCCCTCGCCATCCTGAGACGTCATGTATGGAGTAACACAAAATAAAGCCCAATAGCTGGTGAGAACACCTGTACTTGCCAGCAAAAGGGGAATTCACCCTATAATAATTTAGCCCCTAGGTGCTTGAATGACTTATCTGCTGTTGGCATACTATGGGCCCATCTACTGCTGGCATACTTCCACCCCAACCCTCCCACTTTTGGCGGGACAGCCCCAATGTTCGGGCACTGTTCTGCAATCCCATCCGCGGGCCGCAGTGGAGGGGAAGGTCGGGAGGTCTCCCTCTCACCGCATGTGCGGCATCTAAACACCACAGAGAGGGATTGGCAGCAGACCAGCAGCTGATGGTAGTGCCCCCGTGCTGTACAAACACGCCCATACTGCAAAGACACGCCCATACTGCAAAGACACGCCCATACTGCAAAAGCAAAGACACGCTCATACTGCAAAGACACGCCCATACTGCAAAGACACGCTTATACTGCAAAGACACGTCCCTACTGCAAAGACACGCCCATACTGCAACTGCAAAGACACGCTCATACTGCAAAGATACACCCATACTGCAACTGCAAAGACACGCTCATACTGCAAAGACACACCCATACTGAAAATACACTCCCATACTGCAAAGACACACCCATACTGCAAAGACACGCTCATACTCCAAAGACACACCCATACTGCAAAGACACGCCCATACTGCAAAGACACACCCATACTGCAAATGCAAAGACACGCTCATACTGCAAAGACACGCCCATACTCCAAAGACACGCTTATACTGCAAAGACACGCCCATACTGCAAAGACACACCCATTCTGCAACTGCAAAGACACGCTCATACTGCAAAGACACACCCATACTGCAAAGACACACCAATACTGCAAAGACACACCCATACTGCAACTGCAAAGACAAGCTCATACTGCAAAGACACGCCCATACTGCAAAGACACGCTTAAACTGCAAAGACACGCTCATACTGCAAAGACACGCTCATACTGCAAAGACACACCCATTCTGCAACTGCAAAGACACGCTCATACTGCAAAGACACACCCATACTGCAACTGCAAAGACACGCTCATACTGCAAATACACACCCATACTGCAAAGACACGCTCATACTGCAAAGACACGCTCATACTGCAAAGACACACCCATACTGCAACTGCAAAGACACGCTCATACTGCAAATACACACCCATACTGCAACTGCAAAGACACGCTCATACTGCAAATACACACCCATACTGCAACTGCAAAGACACTCCCATACTGCAAAGACACACCCATACTGCAAAGACACACCAATACTGCAAAGACACACCCATACTGCAACTGCAAAGACAAGCTCATACTGCAAAGACACGCCCATACTGCAAAGACACGCTTAAACTGCAAAGACACGGTCATACTGCAAAGACACGCTCATACTGCAAAGACACGCTCATACTGCAAAGACACACCCATTCTGCAACTGCAAAGACACGCTCATACTGCAAAGACACACCCATACTGCAACTGCAAAGACACGCTCATACTGCAAATACACACCCATACTGCAAAGACACACCCATACTGCAACTGCAAAGACACGCTCATACTGCAAATACACACCCATACTGCAAAGACACGCTCATACTGCAAAGACACGCTCATACTGCAAAGACACACCCATACTGCAACTGCAAAGACACGCTCATACTGCAAATACACACCCATACTGCAAAGACACGCTTATACTGCAAAGACACGCCCATACTGCAAATACACACCCATACTGCAAAGACACGCTCATACTGCAAAGACACACCCATACTGCAACTGCAAAGACACGCTCATACTGCAAATACACACCCATACTGCAAAGACACACTTATACTGCAAAGACACGCCCATACTGCAAATACACACCCATACTGCAAAGACACGCTCATACTGCAAAGACACACCCATTCTGCAACTGCAAAGACACGCTCATACTGCAAATACACACCCATACTGCAAAGACACGCTCATACTGCAAAGACACACCCATTCTGCAACTGCAAAGACACGCTCATACTGCAGACACACCCATACTGCAACTGCAAAGACACGCTCATACTGCAAATACACACCCATACTGCAAAGACACGCTCATACTGCAAAGACACATCCATACTGCAACTGCAAAGACACGCTCATACTGCAAATACACACCCATACTGCAAAGACACGCCCATACTGCAAAGACACACCCATTCTGCAACTGCAAAGACACGCTCATACTGCAAAGACACATCCATACTGCAACTGCAAAGACACGCTCATACTGCAAATACACACCCATACTGCAAAGACACGCCCATACTGCAAAGACACACCCATACTGCAACTGCAAAGACACGCTCATACTGCAAAGACACACCCATACTGAAAAGACACGCCCATACTGCAAAGATACACCCATACTGCAAAGACACGCCCATACAGCAAAGACAAGCCCATACTTCAAAGACACGCCCATTTTTTTTCTGTATCCCTCTCACCTTAAAAGTTGGGAGGTATGGGCATATCTACTGCTGGCAAATTATGGAACTATCTGATGCTGGCATATCATGGGCATATCTGCTGCTGTGCTATATGGGCATGTCTGCTCCTGAGTTAAAATGGGCATATGAGACACTTGCCTACTTTTTAAAAAGCATGTCAGGGAGATTATGCCAGCAGCACCTATGAACGCGGCGGTAAAGTGGGCGTGTACGGTTACATCTGAGAGGCGTGTCATAAACCTATCTTACAACCAAATGTAAATGAGCCCCAAAGCAGATAGTAAGATGTACTTGTTGATGAAAACACACTGATACTGTACAGAAAATACATGTACCCATAGGGATCATTGTGCCTTATACCCAATGCAGGGAAATTATACTAATGATCCCATTTGGATGTATATTTCTCTGTATTAAATATAACAACTACATAATGGGTGTAAGGTGCTATCAGGGAGATTCCAGGGGGTAAATTTACTAAGATTCGAGATGGTCCCGATTTTCAGAGTGATTTATCTCGCTGGTACTCGCCAAAACTCGGTGATTTAATCCCTTTTTTTTTAATCAAATTTACCAACAGGCGATTTGAGGCTAAACGAGTTGGCCGATGGTGAAGCAGAACGAGATTTCTCTCCCGAGTATCTTTGCCAGCCTGTCCTGGTTCTTAATTTACAGGGAAAGGATTACTGCGGAGAACATCGAGGGACAAAAGGGTGAGTATTGGCGCTTTTTTCAGGTATTTCGAACGGATACTTTATGTTGAGAAGGGGACGTGAACATCTGGCAGCAGGTAAGTATGTGTGTGTATGTATGTAATAAAACTTTGGCCCTCATTCAGAGCCACTCGCTAGCGGCAGTACGCTCGTTCCGAGCGATGTTCGCACATCTGCGCATGCGTACGGATCGTTATACGCATGCGCGAACCAGTCAGTGCGGCCGAAATTCATGTGCTCGCAATATAGCGAATGCCTGCTATTTTGAGTGACAGAATGAGGCGTATGTGGGTGGTAACAGGGGAAGGTGCTTGAAAATGGGGAGTGGAGATCCGAACGCAGGCGTGCTTAAAGGTCAAAACGGGCGTTTTAAGGGAGTGCATAATTAATACAGCAGCGTCATTGACCACGTCACTTGGTTTTTTTTAACTCAGAACTGCTCGCAAAATAGCGGTTGAAAACACCAACCACAAGAATAGCGAGCAGTTCATACGCTGGTCGATGTACTCGATTAATCTAATAAATAGCGGACATGACGTATGGTGCGTGCGGCCAGGGGGCGTTTTTAACAAATAAACGAGCGTATGTTTTGCTCGCTCATTCAGACTTAGAGGTGTGAACAGACTGCAATTTGCGAACTGATCATTTGAATAGCCACCCCTTGTTTTTGAACGAACGGCCGCAAATAGCGAACGGCTCTGAATCAGGCCCTTTATTCTCACGCTGTGTGTTGTGTTTTTTTAAACATTTCTTCACAGGTGAACTACAGGTACCAGTGGGCCCTTAATGCCCCGCCTGCTGGTACTTGTGGTTCTCCAACTACCAGCATGCGGGGGAGGCTTGCTGGGACCTGTAGTTCCACTGTAAAGACAATGTTATTAATTCTAATTTTACACTACACCTACACTATCAACCCGCCACCCACTGCCCAGGGGTGGCGGGGATAGCCCCGGGCTATCAGCCTAGGCCAGGGGTGCCCTGGAGAGAGGTACTCCTTTATTGAAGGGGTACTCAACTCTCCAGGGCTGACTAGCGGTCAGGACTGATGCTGCGGCTGGGGGGCCCGGTGAAAGGTCACCCCTGGCTGTGGCATCAGCCCCCTCGCTAGACAGGGTCCAGGGCTGGTTTTAAATATACGTGGAATCTCACGTCATTTTTTTTCTATGTATATTTAAAACCAGCTCTGTCTCTGCTGCCTGGTGAAGGTTCTTACATTACAGTGGAACCCTACACATTTTTTTCCCTGTAAATTAAGAACCAGGACTGGCTGGCAAGTCCGAGACTGGTTAGTCTTTTGGGGGGGGGGGGGTACTTCAGGTAATTTTTTAAATTAACCTATTTTAACCATTTACAGAAAGAAACATACACAAATCACAATGATCTGTGTATGTTCCTGACCATCTCGCAGCTCAGGGGTTGAGAGTTTGAAAAGTGATTTTGACAGAGAGTTTGCTCCTATCTCACCCGAGCTTGTCATCCCGATTCTTGGTAAATTTGAGAGATGTATGTCTTAGGTGAAAAGTACTTCCGATTTGGCCCGATGGTGATTTGATTCGAGATTTCTATATCACCCGAGTTTTATGAGTGAGATGGGAGAAATCTCTCTCTAACTCACCTGACTTTGGGTCTCATTCAGACCTGGTCGCAAGCGCCGAAGCGCTCGCAACCGGGTCGATGGTCCCCACAGAGCATGCGCACGACGGACCCGGCTCCGTCGTGTGCTTGCGCGAGACCCGGCTAGCGATGGGCGCTCCGTCGCTAGGGGTCTCGTAGCAGACGGGGCGAGCTGTCGATGTTGAGTGACAGCTCACCCCGTTTGTTGGGCGGGCAAGGACATTGCTGGTATGTCAGGGAGACAGGGAGATTGCTGCTATGTCAGGGAGACAGAGAGGTGCTGCTATGTCAGGGAGACAGGGAGATTTCAGCTATGTCAGGGAGACAGGGAGATTGCTACTATGTCAGGGAGACAGGGAGATTGCTGCTATGTCAGAGAGACAGGGAGATTGCTGCTATGTCAGGGAGACAGGGAGATTGCTACTATGTCAGAGAGACAGGGAGATTGCTGCTATGTCAGGGAGTCAGGGAGATTGCTGCTATGACAGGGAGACAGGGAGATTTCTGCTATGTCAGGGAGACAGGGAGATTGCTGCTATGTCAGGGAGACAGGGAGATTGCTGCTATGTCAGAGAGACAGGGAGATTGCTGCTATGTCAGAGACAGGGAGATTTCTGCTATGTCAGGGAGACAGGGAGATTGCTGCTATGTCAGAGAGACAGGGAGATTTCTGCTATGTCAGGGAGACAGGGAGATTGCTGCTATGTCAGGGAGACAGGGAGATTGCTGCTATGTCAGGGAGTCAGGGAGATTGCTGCTATGTCAGGGAGATTGCTACTATGTCAGGGAGCCAGGGAGATTGCTGCTATGTCAGGGAGTCAGGGAGATTGCTACTATGTCAGGGAGTCAGGGAGATTGCTGCTATGTCAGAGACAGGGAGATTTCTGCTATGTCAGGGAGACAGGGAGATTGCTGCTATGTCAGAGAGACAGGGAGATTTCTGCTATGTCAGGGAGACAGGGAGATTGCTGCTATGTCAGGGAGACAGGGAGATTGCTGCTATGTCAGGGAGTCAGGGAGATTGCTGCTATGTCAGGGAGATTGCTGCTATGTCAGGGAGTCAGGGAGATTGCTGCTATGTCAGGGAGTCAGGGAGATTGCTACTATGTCAGGGAGTCAGGGAGATTGCTACTACTGTATGTCAGGGAGATTGCTACTATTTCAGGGAGACAGGGAGATTACTACTATGTCAGGGAGTCAGGGAGATTACTACTATGTCAGGGAGACAGGGAGATTGCTTCTATGTCAGGGAGACAGGGAGATTGCTTCTATGTCAGGGAGTCTCCCTGACAATCAGGGGTTAGGGTTAGGATGCAGGAACAGAGGGTTAGAGGGAGAAGGGGGGAGGGTTAGCATACTTGAGCCCCTGTCGGGACACTAAGTATCAGGATGCCGCTGACGCTATTTTGACAGCTGGCATCCCGACGTGATGTGTCATGTGACGCCGATGAGGGGACTCAGGGCCTGATTCAGACCCGCTCGTTAAGATGCATACTCTCGCTGCTGCCGATGGTTTGCAGTGTGTATGCATTGTGTGCATGCATCGCAGTGCGCATACCTTAGCGAAAGTTCACAATGCGTTCGGTCGCTGCGCATAGACAGCCCAGCAGAGTGAGTGACAGGGGAAGTCGTCTGTAGGTGGTAACAGGGGCTGGCCATTAAAAACGGGGGAGTGGAGGTGCAAACACAGCGTGCCTGAGCATCTCAACAGCGTGTTAGAGGTGTACATAATTATAAGACAGCATCATAGTACACGTCACCTGGCTTGTTGTTACACTGAAGTGCTCGCAGTGCTTGCGGCAGGGTATGGTCAACCTCAAGAGCTGTGATAGCATCCGATGTTACCCGATGTACCGATGGTTGCATACACTTCCTGGACATGACGTGCACAAGTGGGCGTCTTACAACAGGCTGGTGGGTATCTGCATACACTATGTGATCGCTCTGTAAGAAATACTGGGCGTGCTAAACTAATGCATTTCTGTGCGATAGTGCTGTCTACGCAATCTGCATACACATCTAGCGAGCGGCTCTGAATCAGGCCCTCAGTCAGGAGCGGCTCTGCGCTATATGCAGCAGCACTGACTGCCGTCCCTGTTGCCCCCTCCCCTTAATAGTTATGGGGTCAAAAACCTGATAACTAGTTAATGGTCCCTTTAGACCTGATAGAAATCGGGATCTCTTGGCGAGTTCCTGGGAAAATATAAATAAATTACTGCAGCACGTTAAATAGGTTTTATCGTGTCCCCTTCCACTTCGAAGGCCAGCGGCAGGTAACTGGAGTAACTGCAGCGCTCTTTCAGCTTGTGGTCAGGTGAGGGGCTGCGAAGGACAGCGTGTTCCGTGTACTCAGACGACACATCTATCAGGTGCTGGTGAGTAAGGCAGTGACTCAGGCTTCTCCAGAATAGACAATGTGCATGAGCTCACAGCAGGCTCCTGACACATGTGGGACAGCTGATCACTGCTTACCCAGCGTGCACTGCACCTGGGAGATCATGGTATCAATTAACAGAGTGCACCAAGTGGCTGGTGTTACAGAGCCAGGACGTGATAAGGTGACAGACGCACAGCTGCCAGCATTTTAACATACTTTCCACAGACACTTTGCTGCAGAGCCAATGCATCTGCCCAGCTTACACCAGAGACTGTCTTGGTGAAGCTTGGGCCCTGATTCAGAGCCGCTCGTAAGCAGCAGTACGCTCGTTCCGAGCGATGTTCGCACTTCTGCGCATGCGTACGGTTTATAATACGCATGCGCGAACCAGTCAGTGCGGCCGAAAATCGTGTGCTCGCTATATAGCGAATGCCTGCTACTTTGAGTGACAGGAGGAGGCGTATGTGGGTGGTAACAGGGGAAGGTGCTTGAAAACTGGGAGTAGAGATCAGAACGCAGGCGTGCTTAAAGGTCAAAACGGGCGTTTTATGGGTGTGCATAATTAATACAGCAGCGTCACTGACCACGTCACTGGGTTATTTTATAGTCAGAACTGCTCCAAATTTGTGGTAGGAAAAACCAACCACAAGAATAGCGAGCAGTTCATACGCCTTTCGATGTACTCGATTAATCTAATAAATAGCGGACATGACGTAGGATGCGAGCAGCCAGGGGGCGTAGTTATCCAAAAAACTACCGCAAGTTTTGCTCGCTTGTTCAGACATAGAGGCGTGAACAGACCGCAAAGAGCGAACGGTTCATTTGAATAGCCACCCCCTTTTTCTGAACGAGCGAGCGCTAATTGCGTCCGGCTCTGAATCAGGCCCTTGGACCACTACAATCCCCATCATGGTTACTGAATGAATGAGTGATAAGTCCATGGTGCACGCTCTCTGCCATACTTACCTAATCTCCCAGAATGTCCAGGAGACCCCAGGAAGAGTTGGCAAGTCTCCCATTATAGCAATGCAAAAGATTACTACATTTCCTGCTATGAAAATATAACTAGGTATAGCCATCGGTGGGTTAACCATCGATGGTCACCATAGATTGTAAACCCACCATCGATGGTGTCATCAGTGTTTGACATCAATGGCACCACAAGGGTAACTATTGATGGTTTGCACCCATTGATGGACATCTGTGCTTTGGGGAACAGCAGGGCAGTCAGGGAAAGGAGCAAATCTTAGTGGACCACCAGTGCGGAGCTAAGCACCCCTGGCTCGGAGAGAAAATAAATAAATACCAGATTGCAGCCTCACAGCCAATGATGGTGGAGAACAGTCGGATCTCTGAAAACAATGGCAAAACCATCGACCATTAGTGACAAACCATCGGTGACTGTTACCCGACGATAATCAATGGCAATCCCTAAATATAAGTATACTACAAGTTTTCAAGCAGTCCCATGCCCATTTAGAGGCCCAATGTCAAAGGATAATATAATATAATATAATAAGTGTGTTATCTACATAATAATTGTGTAAGACGGGACAGTGTTAGGAGAGGAGGACCGACCGCTGGGGTAAGTATGGGATAGGGACTGACATCGGAAGCCGATAGTTAGCAACCATCGATGTTCCCTATCCAATGGAAGTACAGGTATTTGATGGTTGGCAGCCATCGGATGCAGCTTTCCAATGCCCACCTGATGGATGGATGTTCTTTTTCAGCTGCAGAGACCCGGACGTGGTGCCCGCAGCTCAGCTCTGGCTGATTCTGTGCACGCTACAACCATCGAATGGTTTTGATGCGATGGCTCTTCATTTCAATCTCTCAATTTGAAGTCTGGCAACCATTCGTAAGAGGAGGACAACAGAGAGGGGGCAGGGCTAGACAGAGTTGGGGGCGGATTTTGAGGTGACTGGGCATATGCCGTATCCATAAAACTACCACCTTATAATGCACAAAGAAGTTATTTCTTTTAGGAAGAAATCATACATTTCAGTACGTTTAAAGGGTATTTTGATATAATTACCTTTTGTTTAATTGTATGTTGTTGTTGTACGATAGGTAATAAAGCTGTGTATTGTGAGGAGATTGTGCCTGTGGCAGGTGGCAGCACAGGGAAGGTGCGGCAGTGGGTGTAGGGCAGGCGCTGGGTGTACTGTGACCGGTGTAACCTCTAACTGAGGTCAGACTGATGGTGGGAGAGAGGAATGAAGCAGAGAAGCCTGATGATGAATCACGCTGAGACATGCAGAACATAACTAGGACTATGAGCACATCTGAGATGGCTGAGGACATCTTCTCGCAGAGTTTTTGTGCACCCCGCAGCTCTAACAAAAATACAGCTAAACCATACTCAAGTTCAAAAGCGGCTTCACCATACATACATACATACAGTACATACATACATACAGTACATACATACATACATACATACATACAGTACATACATACATACATACATACATACAGTACATACATACATACATACATACATACATCTCTGGGCAGCAACGGAACAGTTACTGTGCGCGGGTACACGGAACAGACAAGTCCGACTCCTGTGCTTGTTTGAGGTGTGAGGACAGACGTGAGACACCTGTTCCAGGTGGATCTGGTGCAAGTGCCGATATTAATGATGACAGCTGTGGATGGAAAGATCAGTGGGTGGAGAAATGCACACACTAAAAGACGGCCAGATACTCGCATAAATAGACGGTGACCTGCATTAGCGTAAGGAAATAAATCTGGCTGCCGCCTATGCTGGCGCTTTGCATCGGACTCACAACCGAGACCAAAATGTCTTACTTATGTACATACTTACACATAAGGACTAAGGGCCTGATTCAGAGGCGCTGGCAAGTAGCGAGCACTCGTTCTGAATGAGGGCGGCCGCTTATATTTTTAAGTGCGGCCTCCTGGTCGCTAGCTAAGCTATGGGTTACCACCCACAGCTTTAGCGACCGTCCAGGTTGATGGTCGCGATGGTCGCGACCATCGGGGCTTGCGACGAAACCCTTGTGGTAGGGTCTCGGTGACCGCAAGCCCCAGTGCACTTCCTGCTCTAATAGAGCGGGAAGTTCACTACTGACATCACGTGTGATGTCAGTAGGGCCGCCCACAGACGGCAGGTGTTCCTTCAGGAACGCCTCCGTTTGTGCAGCCACCCCCTCTACCCGCCTACAAAACGCAGCGAGCTGTCGATCAACATTGACAGCCGCCCCGTTATGCTGCGAGCCCCGAGCGAGTGAAGTTCCCACTCGCTCCGGGGCTCGTGCACGCACTGCCCGACCATCGACCCGCTTGCGAGCGCTATGGACTCGCGAGCGGGTCTGAATCAGGCCCTAAGTCACAGCTGTACGTAAGCCCGTTATTTTACCGATTGGCGCATGCCAATTTCTGTCTGCAATGGCGGCTGTCGCAGTGCCCTCTAAGCCGTTTGGAGGCTGGGCATGGGCAGCGAATGAGCGTTTTTACAAAACGGGGGGCAATTCGCCCCGTTTTCTAGGCTCACTCAGATGCTTGCCCGATGTTAATCCGATGCTGTATCTTCGGTCCAAGGACTCAGATTTGCGATGGCAGCAGCATGCGCCCAAAGAGTTTACAGCGAGGCAAACTGCGTACAATTTATAATCAGGTCCATAGTAAGTTACATATTGCTTGTTTCATGGTGACGGATGTTTTTTAGGTTTCACATACACAGTGGATTATAATTGTCCAGGTAGCCCATCTTCAGATGATGTGATATACTTGTATGCAGGGCCGGCTCCAGGGTTCGTAGCACCCTGTGCCAGCTCTTCAAATTGCGCCCTCACATCACAAGCGGCGAAGCCACGTGCAACCAAAAATGGGAGTGTGACCTAATTACCATAGGCCACGCCCCTATGTGATGCAGTTAACTGGAAGGAGATCTAGATGGCGAAGCGGGATCCTTCCATCTCCTCTGGTTCTTGTAGTGCACCAGCGTGACCATAAGTAAACATTTGCTGTTACTAAAGGTGTGGATGTTATGGGTCGCGGCACAGATGTTTTTCGGAGCAGCTGTCCCGGCACCGGAGCAATGCTGAATTGCTCCATTAGATCTATAATTTGCGCTGTTCCTTTGTATTTATCAATGAATAGGCCCCCAAATGTTACCAGCAGCGCCGGAGTTAAACCATTTCATACCCATAAACAGCCCAGTTCAATGTACGAGAGTTCAGGATTGTGTGATGATAAAGGTGCCGGAATTAAATATCTCTGATGTGGCTGCACTATTTGGGCGTGATGGCTGGGCGGGTGAGGGACTGGTCTGAGCAGATAGGGACGTGCCCGAAATGTCCCAACGTTCACATCAGGAATGATGGGAGGTATGTCACTAGAGCCTGAAGGCACACAACCTTTGCACTTTAAACCCATCCTATCAATAGCCACACCTTACACACAGAGGAAAATATTATCTCTACTCCGTACTATTCATCCCCACCTAACATAAGGTGATCCGCAGAATCCTACATTTCCTAATGCTAAATTCAGGCCATGTTCTGAGGGCCCGATTCAGAGCCGTACGCTATTTGCGGACGGTCGTTCTGAAAAAGGGGCCGGATATTTAAATTAAGCGCTCACTCTTTGCGGTCTGTTGACGCCTCTATGTCTGAACGAGCGAACGAAACATGCGCTCGCTATTTTGAAAAAAATGCCCCCTGGCCGCTCGCATCATACGTCATCTCCGCTATTTATTAGATTAATCGAGTACATCGAATGGCGTATGAACTGCTCGCTATTCTTGTGGTAGAATTTTCCTACTGCAATCATGCGAGCAGTTCAGGCTAAAAGACAACCAAGTGACATGGCCGATGACGCTGCTTTGTTAATTATGCACACCCTTAAAACGCCCGTTTTGACCGTTTGGCACGCCTGCGTTCGGATCTCCACTCCCCGTTTTCAAGCACCTTCCCCTGTTACCACCCACAAACGCCTCATTCTGTCACTCAAATTAGCAGGCATTCGCTATTTTGCGAGCACACGATTTCCGACCGCACTGACTGGTTCGCGCATGCGTATTACAACCCATACGCATGTGCAGATGTGCGAACATCGCTCGGAGCGAACGAGCGGCCGCTTACGAGCGGCTCTGAATCAGGCCCTGAGTTACTACGAGTTTCAGCCCAGCACTGGTCTCTAGGTATGGGATAGGCTTCCAATGAGCAGTGTAGAATGCACAAAATTACCGACTGGGAGCGACACCAGACAGACAGGTTCATTTACAAATGCACAAAATTCTGACCGCACGTGTCTCAATTATTAGTGCACAGAGGTGCGGGACCGATTCAGACACATGGTCTCTGATATGTAGAACTGTGGCCCTGATTCAGAGCCGGACGCTCTGACAGAGCACTCGCTCTGAATCAGGGCCGGCCCTCTGGTTTTTTAGAGCGGCCTCCTGGCCGCTCGCATAGCTGTGGGTGACCACCCACAGCTATAGCGAGCGACCAAGAAGATGGTCACGATGGTTAAGACCATCACGACCATCGGGCTTGCGACGAGACCCTTGTGGTAGGGTCTCGTTGCCGCAAGCCCAAGAGTGCTTTCAGCTCTAACAGAGCCGAAAGCACTCCCACTGACATCACTTGTGATGTCAGTGGGGCCGGCCCCAGACGGTAGGCGTTCCCATGGGAACGCCTCCGTCTGGGCAGCCACGCCCCCGGCCCGCCCACCAAAGGGGGCGGGCTGTCACTCAACATCAACAGCACGCCCCCTTTGGTACGAGACCCGGAGCGACGGATTGCCCGTCGCTATCCGGGTCTCGCGCATGCGCACGACGGAGCCGGCTCCGTCGTGCGCATGCGCACTGGGCCACCATCGACCCGCTTGCGAGCGCATAGCGCTCGCGAGCGGGTCTAAATCAGGCCCTGTATCAGGTGTTGCTGGGCGGTGACTGAGAAGTGACAGGGAGGTGGCTATTTAGAGAGATGCTGAGTTAGGGGTGGCCATTAGTGAGTTAACTATTGATGGTACCATTGGTGGTTGACATTGATAATATGAAACTATTGGGTGGCAACCATCAATGGTTTCATCCACCGATGGTCACGCCTACTTTAAAAATTACAGGGCCAATCAGGGAGTGGGGGCGGGCTCTGCAGGTGATGTCAGGGGCGGAGCTCGCTCCGTGTCCCAGCATGTGAAAACTAAACAAAAAAACATTGCGTTGCTTTGTGCCATTGATAGCAGAAAACCATTGAATCCCCACCATCGATGGCAAATCCATGGACCATCGATGGTTGGCCGAACATCAGCCATCGATGTTCGATGGTCAGCTCTATGGGAGTCACTGAAAGTGGATGCGTACAAAGACACTCCATCGCTCACACAGAAGAGGGCATACTCAAATGGTTAACCTGCACCTGCCATAGAGCTGGTGCAAGTTTCGATGGTGCAAACGATGGTGGCTTCCAAAGGCCTTCAAAGTGGGCGTCTCAGTCCTTACGCATTTGGGTGCGGGGCTGTACACCAGGGAAGGGTTCTGTAGCTGCATTAACATAATGTCACAGATGCTACAGCGGCAAAAGGCACGGACCCGGATAAGTCAGATGGAGACTTCCACCCGCTGTGTCTTTATGTACGCAGTTACACCTACTGGCCAGCTGAGGGCATTACAGTGCGCACACCCATTCACCCACTGCCTCACACAGGAACAGGATTACAGAATGCGCCTACATTTGCTGGTTTGCAGATCCACCTGAAAAAGTGCAGGGTGGAGACTGTAATAAAGTCCCTTCTAAGCCCTCCCTAGTACCGCTTTAGTACCCAGGGGCGTGTCCGAGACATGTTGGGGGCGTGGCCACACCCAGGAATTTTGCCTAGCTCTCACAAATGCTAAGCAGCCCCCTGTACTCGCTCATTGCTGTGTGTACCAGTGGCAGGTGCAGGAGGCACACGTGGCGCCGGTTCACCCCTGTGCTGCGGTACAGAGCACTCCGTGTCTGGAAGTCAGGACACAGCCCTCAATTCGGGACTGTCCCACCGAAGTTGGGGCAATTAGGAGGTATACTTCCAGCAGAGAGAGGACATAGAGACATCGGGGTAAATTTACTAAGATGGGAGTTCTATTAAGAAGTTGTGTTGCCCATGGCAACCAATCAGATTCTACTTCTTATTTATCTAGCAGCTTCTAGAAGATAATACCTGGAATCTGATTGGTTGCTATGGGCAATGTAAGGACATGAGATATGTGTTAAAATGTATTTGCAGCATCTCATTCCTTGCAGCGATTAATTAACTTTTTAGCCCATTTGTGTTCCCCTTCCCGGCTCCTAGTGTATGTGTGATCATTCTCAGGACACACATTCCCATTATCAGGTATATTATTTACTGTAAGAATGGCAGGAAATGTAATGTTTAGTACTGTCAAGCCCTTGATGTTAGCCTGGTCCATATGTCTGTGTTATTCATAACCACTAGAGCAAGGTGACACCTCCTAGAACAAAAGACCCTCTAAGTTAATTCCCACCTCCCCAGGGGACGCTCAGGATTTACTCCTCCTTCCATTTGCCTGTTTTGTGCCTCACTTGAATCTGACAGACTGAACGGAACCAACCCAGCAGGTGTTTGTCAGGGAAGTAATATCTGGGGGAGGTAGGAGATAAGGGACGCGCACCAATCAGGAAACGGTGCAACTCCCCCTGGGTGGTCACAATATCGTGGGAAATTGGAAGGTTTCAAAAGAGGTCACCGAAGGCAACTCCACATGTTAGTCGCTGACTTTGGCTAAGAGGCCTCGCTCTGCCAAGGTGCTAGTGGAACGCATCACCAGTTCTGTGTGGATTTGTACTTTGGAAATTCTGCAAGGACCTATACGCTACTCACTGCTACGGGATCAGGGATAGTTTGTCCTGTGGGACTGTGCATCTCTAGCTATTCCGTGGAATTTCTCTGGGACATTATACGCTGCTGAGACTGTCCCAATCTAGACTGCTACCTGCGAATTGTCTGTTCACTGTATTTACCGCTTGTCCGTACATATTATCTGTTGCTGTGTGCTGTGGGAAAATAAACCATCACGTTGGTTTCATCTGCTCGGTGTCTAGGTGATTGAGAGAACCCCGTATCCTCACAGGCAACATCACTTCTTAATAGAACTCCCATCTTAGTAAATTTACCCCATCTAATCCCTGTGCAGGGAGATATGCTCTGTATTCTCCTGGGAATCAGAGAAATGCTCCCGCACCTCCCAACATACCTCATCCTGCAAAACAAAGTCCTGTTTTGGCATGTGAGTGCATAACTTGCAGCGTGCCCAAAGGAAAGCCCCGATCCACCCGGCTCCACCTACCAGAAAGTGCTGATGTTTGTACCCGTTACAGCAGTGATTCCCAACCTCGGTCCTCAAGGCACACTAACAGTCCTGGTTTTAGTGATATCCATGCTTAAGCACAGATGGTTTAATCAAAATAACTAAGGTACTAATTAAGTCACCTGTGCTCAACTATGGCTATCCTTAAAACCTGGACTGTTAGTGTGCCTTGAGGACCGTGGTTGGGAACCCCTGCGTTACAGGCACTGGCATCGAGCCCCAAGGGTGGCATTCTTGTGAATGAGTCTGGGAGATTTCTATCCTCCAGGCAAGACACCTTAATACAGACGTTTAATGTTATCCAATAAGTAACTTTTGAGCTAAGTAAATCCTAAAACATAGTTAGGCCTGTGTTATTCTGCTATCGCCTTATAAATAACAACATAGCAGTATTATGTTCCTTCCATCGTGCCGTGTCCCTATTCCTACTTTCGTAATGTTGGGAGATATGTGTTAGGACAAGGTATGTATTATCTATATAGAAGGTCAGCTGGTCTCCAATTAGTAGTAAGCAAAACGAGCCCATCATGTTTAGGGACATTTGACTAACATCAGAGCACCTCCTGTCACTCAAATTACTGGGGGTACACAGATGAGGCAAACTGGGCGGGGCTAGAACAAACTGAAGCCACTCAGAGCATGATGATTATCGACCATCAATGGTTATCAACCATCGATGGCTATCTACCGATGGCCAATGGTTTTGCCATCGTTGGTTGAGATCTAATGGTTCTCCACCATCAATAGCACAGAGTCCCACAAGGTTTTTTTTTTTCAGCCTGGCGCCGGGACATGGAGCCTAGCTCCATCCCGATACAACCTGTGAAGCCCTGCCCCCACCTCTAATTGGTCCGGTGTCTAATAGAGCAGGAATGACCATCAGTGAGTCGAAACCATCAATGGTTTCCCATCGATGGTTTCATACCATCAAGGTTAACCTCCAATTGTACCATCGATGGTTAACCCACCTTTGTCCACCCCTAGTGACGATTCACAGCAGTGGCAAATTGTATGTGCCCATATGTATATAACTTGGAAGTGGGAGTGTCTAGACCATGTTATAGATAATCTGGTCATCGATGCACCACCAACAACACATTAGTGATATGAGGCGCCTCTCGTATTGGTGTAGTACTGTACATGCAACTTTTTTTAATTTTCTTTTTAGAAATGTAGAAGTACTCTAATATAATAATCTAATATAGGAGCCATAGTCTACTGGAGAAGTTAAGTACACTAAAAATTAATGATTAAACAAATAATGAACCTTTGTATAAACTATGATCACATACCCAACTTGCGCAAGCTGAAAAACCTCCTGATTGGCAGGACACCAGGAGGGTCCATTGGAAGTGGGAGACAATTCCACTTATATTAGTAAAGTTATGTATACACTAGTGAGAACTACAGCGTGCAGACACGATGCCGCATCTGTAGAAGACATAGAAAAGGAGGCTAAAAAGCATAGATGGCACCAAACAAGCAAAATGCTTGTAGCTTCTGGTACTTCTGCAGGAGCCTGATTCAGGAAGCTGGTAAGAACCAGGAGGTGGCAGGCGCCAGGCAGTATAGTTACCGTACATGTAAATCAGTGTTAGTGATTTGTTACTGCTAAACTTGACATAGACTATGAAGAAGCCCTATAGCACCATCTTCTGGCCATAAGTGGTGGTGTCACATTTGCCCATAAAAGCATGATTTACACCTGTCTTAAAGGATGATAGAAAACACATGGCCCATGGGAGAGCTTGTGACTTTTATCTGGCTTTAGAAATAGTGCACAGCTATGATATAATAAGTATTATCCTGCCATTTACAAGTTATGCTGCAGATTTATTTGTCTTGCATAATGACTACACCTGTGCTGGGTGGCCTGGAAAACGGGAACTGTGTGGGGTCCTGAGGCCCGAGTTTGAGAGCCACTGGCTTACTCCATTCGATGGGTGGAACATGGGGTAGGTGAATCGAGATAAATGTGTTCCTTAGTAGCACAGGCACAAAACAACTTACCCAATTCATCCCTGGATTATTTTCCCCTCTTCATGGCCAAATTCCATATTTTGGAGATGGGTTAGGTGCGGGATGCCGACACTCTGGATCCCAGCGGTCAGAATCTCTACAGGGTTAAAATACCGACACCTGTCGGTTGCTATTCTAACCCTCCCTCCCCAATGCTTAAACCTAACCTCCCCCTCCCCACACCCTAAACCTAACCCTCCCCCCTTAGTGCCTAACCCTAACCCTCCCCCTAGTGCCTAACTCTAACCCTAAATTAACCCCGCTACTTACTTTCGGGATTCCGGCGCCGGTATTCTAAGCGTCGGCATCTACGTTGTTGGGATCTTGGGGCAGCACAGAGGGTGTAATGGTTAGCATTACTGCCTCACAACACTGAGGTCATGGGTTCGATTCTCACTATGGCCCTAACTCATACATGCCTACCCTCCCGGTTTTCGCGGGAGGCTCCCGATTTTTCGGGGAAGGAAGGGTAGGCATTTCTCCCGCATTCTGCCCACTTCCAAGTGAAGTGGGAAGAATGAGGAGAATACCCGCGGCGATCGCGGGTCTCTGTGAATGGGGCGGGGCTTAAAACGGGATTCTGCATGAATCACAGCATTACCCAATCACGGCAATTTTGCTGCGAGGGGGTGGGGCTTAATGACGCAAATTGTCAGGCCCCGCCCCCGTCGGTCCGCTGCTGCTTCTCTTACCCGGGCTTCTCCTGGGAAGAGATTATTAAAGGTAGGCTAGTATGCCCTAACTGTGTCATAGTTGCCTACCTTTGTTATCTCTTCACCAGGAGAAGCCCTGGGAGAAGAGGCAGGTGGGTGGTGACAGGGGTGGGGCCTGACGAATCGCATCATGAAGCCCCGCCCTAATGGTAAAATGTCCGCGATTTGCTTACATTTAAATAGGGGCGGAGCCAAATGATGTGAATCACGTCATTAAGCCCCGCCCCCTGCACGGACTCCCGCGATCGCCGCGGAAATTCTCCTAATTCTGCCCACTTCACTAGGAAGTGAACAGAATGTGGGAGAAATACCTACCCTTCCGGGGGTGCAGGGGGTTACCCGAAAAATCGGGAGCCTCCCGTGACAACCGGGAGGGTAGGCATGTAAGAACTGTGTGGAGTTTGTATATTCTCCCTGTGCTGCGTGGGTTTCCTCCGGGTGCTCCGGTTTCCTCCCACACTCCAAAAATATACTGGTAGGTTAATTGGCTTCCGACACAAATTAACCCTAGTGTGTATGTGTATGTGTGTGTGCATGTGGTAGGGAACATAGATTGTAAGCTCCACTGGGGCAGGGACTGATGTGAATGGTCAATTATTCTCTGTAAAGCGCTGCGGAATATGTGTGCGCTATATAAATAACTGGTAATAAATAATAATCTCGACTGTATCCCTTTGGAGATATGTCCATTTCAGGTGTGGTATAAGAGATGGACGGAAAAAAGGTTGACAGTGTCTAGATATACACCAGATGTTAGACAATCAATTAGGTTGACAGGGACAAAAGGTCGACATGTGAGAACGTCGACAGGTATAAATGGTCAACAGAGTAAAACTGTCGACACAAAAATGGTCAACACATTTTTTTTTACACCCTTGGTGCCTAACCCTAACGGTCGGGTAGGTGCCTGCCCCTAACCGTCCCTTCTAGTGCCTAGCCCTTAAAAAAATATGTTGACCATTTTTGTGTCGCCCGTTTTGACCCTGTCGATCTTATATGTCGACCTTTTGTTCCTGTCGACCTATTGACTGTCTAACATCTGGTGTCTATCTAGACATTGTCGACCTTTTTACTGTCTATCTATAGTCTGGAACCCGTCCATTTCTCTGTAAATTATACCCCTTTCAGACATACGACCCGGGAATTTTCCTCCTCAGACCCGGGAATTTCTCCTGTGCAAAATCCTGGGTATTTGGTGGAGACCCCCATTCACACTACAGCTTTTACCCAGGTAGACCCCTTTCAGACATAAGCAGGGTTTTTCAGTTTTTGACACTGAATATCTGATAATAGCCAGTGTTATACCCCTTTTACACCGGAGCTAAAACCCGGGTTTTTGAAGGGTTAACCCGGGCAGCTCCCTGGTGTAAAAGGGCAGAGGGTTTGATCGCCGGGTCGAGTGACCCGGCAATCCAACCCAGGTAACTAGCAGGGTTTAACACGGGCGTAGCCCGTGAAACCCTGCTATGGGAACAGCGCACTCCGGGTCACGAAGACCTGAAGTGCGCTGCTAGCCGGCCGATTGGTCCGGCTTCAGTGGCGCTTGGAGCTGACGTCATCTCCAAGCGTCCACTTTCACTCCGCAATAGCCAGGTCTATGCAGACCCGACTGCGGTGTGAGCGGCGCTGACTCGGGAATATCCCGAGTCAGGGCCGGCAAAATTCCGGGTCTGCTCCGGATAGGAACTTTGTTCCAACTCCGGGTCAGACCCGGAATTTAGGTGGAAAAGGGGTATTATATGTGCTTATAGAAAGTGAGATGGCTGAGACTGCAGTGTGAATGTTTTAGGAACCTCCGCTGCTGCTGCTTCCTCACCTCTCACACCCTCTATATGCCAGGGGACTAGCCAGACTAGAGCCGGCACCGTCATCTGTAAGGGGTCCCACACTTGGAGCCGTGATGACGGCGCTGTGGTAGAGCCGAGGTCGGTGACCCCGGGAACCCTTCCCCCAGTGACCCTGAGCAGCGGAACTGCCTCTTACAGCTTCCCGAGCTCTTCCCCTCGCCATGTCCAAGATGCCGGCGAAGAAGAAGAGCTACTGACACACAAGTACCGACCGGACTTCAAAGCCGGTGAGGCTGCGTCTCTGTTGGTCATAACAGGAGTGACCGTCAGCCGGCCAATCAGAAGCTGCTTTTTGTAAATTCCTGGGTAGCACCATTCAGACATGAGCAGGGTAATTTCCCGGGACTTAAGTCCTGGAAAATTCCCTGGTCAATTGCAGGGTCGGCTACCCGGGTAGGTACGCGAGATCCCGGGAATTTGGCCGAGGCAGGTACCAAAATCCCGGGAATCTCAGTATGTCTGAAAGGAGTATTAGCAGTATATTGCTTATTTCATCATGGATAAAGCTTTCTTTCTGTACAATAGTGGAATAATAAATATGACAATGCACCGTCCAGTTTATACAAGATGCATTAATATGTTGTTTCCAAACTTGTCAGAACTGATAATAAAAACTCTACCTTACCTACAAATAAGAACAATTTTAATATATTTACCAAGCACCTTGGCCCCTGCATCTAACACCATCTTTCTAACAGCCTAGAAGCTAATATTTGTATTATTATTATTATTATTATTATTATTATTATTATAAAGCAAGGCCTGAGAAGCTGCTAAGGACTACAACTCCCGGCGTCCCTTGCGATTTGAGATGACGTCAGCGGCGCGTCCTGCTCTTTCAGTGGCAGCTGCAAACAACAACTCCGGCGTCCCTTGCGAGACGCGATGATGTCAGCAACGAACTACTGCTTCCACAATGAGTTGACAGCGGCGGACTACAACGCCCGGCGTGCTTTGCGGCTACACCCGGAAGTGGAGCTTCCTGCGGCGCTGTACAGCTGAGAAGCGGGGTGTACTGTCAGCACCGGCCTGTGTCACTGGGGGATCTGAGCCCGCAGCAGCCATGAACGTGGTGCTGGCTGTCAAGCAGTATGTGTCCAAGATGATAGAGGACAGCGGGCCCGGGATGAAGGTCCTGCTCATGGACAAGGAGACGGTGAGGTGCTGGGCACAGTGCAGACTGGCAGTGATGCTGTGTGTATATGGGGTGTGGGCCAGGCTCCTACCAGCAGCCATGGGCAGGGTCCAGCAAGCCCTACTTTATGGTTCATGTCACAGGACTACACAACTCATCATATAGGCCTCAGATAACTGCTGGGAGTAGTAGTTCAGCAACTTCTGTAGATCTAAGGGGTCTATATACTAAGCTTTGGATGGAGATAAAGTACCAATCAACCAGCTCCTAACAGTCATTTTTCATGGCAGTTAGGAGCTGATTGGTTGGTACTTTATCTCCATCTAAGGCTTAGTACATAAGACCTCTAAGTCTGGGGTGACTTAATTCAGCTGTAGATAACCTGTGCTCCTTTACTTCCTGGTGCACAGTCTCTTCTTCTTCTGGCTCAGTGGTGAGCATTCCCGCCTCACAGCATTTAGCTCATGAGTTCAGTTTCCACCAAGGCCCTATCTGTGTGGAGTTTGTATATCCTCCCCGCGCTTGCCTGGGTTTTCTCAGGGTGCTCCGATTTCCTCCCACACTCCAAAAACAAACTGGTAGGTTAACTGGCTTCCGACAAGAAAATTAACCCTAGTGTGTAGGTGCGTCTTAACTCTCTCCCTGCCGCTATATTAATGCAACACATCCTTGGTCACACAGTCACTCCTGTAGCCATCAGTGTGCTGGAGAACGGTGGCCATTTTCTTGTAGCGCACACCTTCCTAATTCTTCTCCCCAGTCTTTCATCTATGGCGGATCACAGTGTTGCACCCACAGAGCGCAGCCTTAGGGAGATTACTAGACTGTCCAGGGAGTCAGGGAGATCACCACTATTTTGGGGAGTCTCCCTGACATTTAGGCAAAGTTGGCAAGTCAGGCTTATGCTGATCAATGCTTTGTGCCCATGCCTGGATATAAAATAGTTGCAGCGCTGCAGTATGGGATCTTCCCTACAAGGACTGCGTAACCTCATTGCCTGACCTGTGTCATTCCTCTGCAGACGAGTGTCGTGAGCATGGTCTATACGCAGTCTGAGATCCTGCAGAAGGAGGTCTATCTGTTTGAACGCATCGATTCAGCCAATCGGGAGAGCATGAAACATCTAAAAGCGATTTGTTTTCTCAGGCCAACTAAAGTAAGTATCAGACTTTTTAATTTTAAAGGTTCGTACACACACAACGATTTTTTGAACGATTTAACTATAACGATGTCGTTATCGTTAAATCGTTCATAAAATCGTTCATCTTTTTAAGCTGAACGATGAACTATAATCGTTCATTCGCGTTCACGTTTGTAGTGTGTAGTTCATCGTCCATTCTGACTGTCCAACAAACGTTTTTCGTTCACTTTTTCAAGAGAAAAAATGAACGAAAATCGTTCACTAAAATCGTTGGTTACTAACGTTGTTGTGTGTACGCACCTATAGTCTGCGACCTTGTACACAGAGCACTTTGGTGGCTGGTTAATATCCTGGTATTTATCAGCAGGGGATGCATTATTCCAAATATTGTCACTATATTCTTACAAGAATAAGTAACAGGATTACGACCGTAAATGACAGAATTCCCATTATGTGTCATGGTAATTTGGACATATTCCACGGTAATACAGGGTAAAAGGTTCGTATTGTGTCAGCACAGCATAAAGTATATGAAGTTGGTAAACAGTGCTATGCAGTAAATGAAATGTTTAATAAGTACACATGTAAGGATAACAATTATGACAATTGTAACAATAATTATGAAGGTTACTGTGTGCAAAACTAGATAAAATGTAATAGATTAAAAATGAAAACCAGTCTGCATAAACTAAAATAAAGTAGGGTACATTAAATACAATGCAACAATCAATATACAGTGAATAAAATAATAATAATTGACAGAGCAAATGATGTTCCAGAATGCAGCTTTGATAATTGACTGGATATAATGAAAAGTTCAATGTCCAAAATGTTGGTCCAGAAAAATAATGAATAATAATTGGTGATTATGTCCCAATAAGTAACAAGTTGCAGCTAACAAGCCGTCCTGGCAAGTGTGGATTAGTGGTGTGGTGTGAAAGGGTGCGCGCACCTCATACCTCTTTGTGCAGTGCGGTGGTGCACTTGGTGCAGAGTTCACGTCTGTGCGGCTGCAATGGTGTGGAGCCTCCCGGTCCGTGGCTTCTCCTCCGGAGCGCTGCGGTGCTGCCTCAGGTGGGAATAGACAGCAGATGTAGCCGCTGTGGTGGATGCTCCGGTGGTGACGTGCACGCTGGTTCACCGGCAGAGTGGCCGTCTCTGGAGTCCGTGTGTCGAATGAGGGTGGGGGTGTTCCCAACGCGTTTCACCCGCTTGTTGCTGTGCGGGCTGATTTTAATCTATTACATTTTATCTAGTTTTGTGCACAGTAACCTTCATAATTATTGTTACAATTGTCATAATTGTTATCCTTACATGTGTACTTATTAAACATTTCATTTACTGCATAGCACTGTTTACCAACTTCATATACTTTATGCTGTGCTGACACAATACACACCTTTTACCCTGTATTACATATTTTCTGGTGACTACGGGAAACTCACCGTTGTCTATAGCAGCAGCATACACCAACCTCACTCCTTACCTACATCCCAACTCCCCAGTAGCGCACTACACCAACCCCTACGTCCATATTCCACGGTAACTTTGAGATTTTTTTCCATATGGGATGTGAATATATTATTATATTATGTAATGTTGAGGTGACCCAGCATATGTCTGGTGCATATTAATAGTTAATTATTTAAATAACAATATTTGACTGCATGAAACCAGATCAAAGTGCATCGTAAACCCACTCAATAATTGCCTGTGTCTCTGTGCATTACAGAAAGCGTATTGAGTCTCTCATGTAAATCTGGACTTTTAGACACTAGTGTTTGTAGAATCGCGGGGCGTGCAGAGCGAAGACAGGCGGCGAGTTGCGTATTTGCAGACCGTTTATTAAGGCATGTTTTATGTTGATGGTAATCTGGTGATGCCGATTCCTAGCACCTAATTCATGTTCGTTTCTTTCTTATAACTAGGAGAATGTGGGTTACTTGATCAAAGAACTCCGCAGACCCAAGTACAGCGTCTATTTCCTCTGTAAGTACGTGCCAATGAAATGCTTGTGGATAGTTACATGACAAAGCCCTTCGTACCACTTGGGCATTCCTGTTTTTACTTAATTTGTCAGCGTCAAATATATAGAGGTCATAAAACCATATCTTCCTAGTAAAAGCAAGTCCCTGGTAACTAAGGTTTGTATAGCATTGAGATGCCGTGGAATTGTTACCCATGTTTGTCTGTGTTACTGCCGTGTGACTGGATAAATGGCAAGCTATGCTGATTACATCTTGAATATGGAACCTTTATTACAAAGTTTCCCTACACACGACGACATACTGGCTCCATATTTATAGTAGGCCAGAGGTTTACGCTGCTATGTCCCTCTCTCATACAAGTGTCATTTCTCAGACTTCAGCAACGTGATCAGCAAGAGCGACGTGAAGTCTTTAGCGGAGGCAGACGAGCAGGAGGTGGTTTCTGAAGTGCAGGTAAAGAATCGGGGGCAGGAACGATAAACAGGGCTGTAGATTAAAGATTTCTGTAAATAGCGGGTGGCTGAATAATTGGTGACATTAGGAATACACAGTGTATTTCTTGTTTGGCTGACCAGCAACTTTAATCTGTTACAATTAAAGGTATATAAGAGCATGGAGGGTCTATTGATTGGTGTAATATTGGTTTGGGCACCACTGTCAGCCATGTTTGTGTAGACCTTGGTTTACCTGAACTTTCACCCATTTGTCCTTGGTTTTTGTTTTGCAGGAGTTCTATGGAGATTACATTGCTGTGAACCCTCATGTGTTTTCGTTAAACATTGTGGGCTGTTATCAGGTGAGATGTCTGTCAGGGCTGTGACGACTGCACGCGAGGGCGACATTCTGAGCAGTAGGAGCGTTCAGTGGCTAAACCCAAATCTGAAGTTGTCTTCTATAAAGTAGCTATTAATAATGCATATGCACACTCTACAGCAACTGAATTACTGACTGGAAGTCTCCTGTTTGTGCAAGGAAATGTCTCAGCGGTCAGTTTGGAGCCTAGAAGCGCCATGAAGCGCAGGCTTTCGGCCTACTTGTGTGGGCAGCCTGTAAGCGTAAGCCCCACACTAGGCATAGGTCTGTCCGAAGGGGCTGCCCTTTGCAGGGTAGTGGTCCTGGGGGTGGAGAATGTAGACCTTGCACCCAGTATAGCGTCTCCTCCCTAGCAGGCGTCAGTACACCGACTAAAGTGCAGTCATGGGGGGTCATTCAGACCCACTCGCGAGCGGCAGTACGCTCGCAAACAGGTCGATGGTCCCCACTGCGCATGCGAACGACGGAGGGAGCTCCGTCGTGCGCATGCGCGAGACCCGGCGAGCGAAGGACTTTCCATCGCTCCGGGTCTCGCACCAAAGGGGGCTTGCTGTCGATGTTGATTGACAGCACGCCCCCTTTGGTGGGCGTTCCGGGGGCGTGCCTGCCAGACGGAGGCGTTCCCATGGGAACGCCTACCGTCTGCAGCCGGCCCCACTGACATCACTAGTGATGTCAGTGAGTGATTTTGGCTCTGATAGAGCCAAAATCACTCCTGGCCTTGTGGCAGGGAAACCCGACCGCAGGGTTTCCCTCGCAATTCTGATGGTCGCGATGGTCAAGACCATCGCGACCATCTTTTTGCATGCTCGTATATGCTGTGGGTGGTGACCCACAGCTATACGAGCGTCCAGGAGGACGCTCCATATTAATGGAGGAGGGCCCTGATTCAGAGCGAGCGCTCTGGTCAGAGCGTCAGGCTCTGAATCAGGGCCATGGTCCCTTCCTCCTCTCGGTGTTCCCAGCTGCAGGAAAGTATACTTGGAGCTACTGTGGGGATTACAGACTGGGACTGTGGTTTTTCTCTTACACTTTAATGCTGGTACGTCATTTTACAGTATTCCTCCTTAAACCTGTTTGTGGTGGCTGGGGTATCTTTGAGACCCACTTCCAGCCTTGGCCTGCGTCAGCTTATCTTTGGAAGTGCTGCCAGAGCAACTTTGTAAAAGGTTTCATGTGAGCGTATTCTAGATCAAACTCCTCTCCAAGTGGAAAGAGCTGCACCGTTACTTGACCAGTAAACACATCAGAGGTCGGCATCATCACCCTTCATGGAGGCACAAAGACCTCTTCTACAATGAAGGAAACCACCAGGATCATGCGTTGGGCAGGACATGTTCTGGCAATATAGGTACTGTCCATTCTAGGAGTAGAAACCTGGGGGGTCTATTACCCCAGCACGGACATTTTGCAGCTGATTGAGGAGAGGTGATGTCAGCTTTATGACCTGTACTTGGACACAATGGAATTCTGACTGAACGTGGTTGAGCGCTGTTGGTGACACCACACCGGCCAAGGCGGTCATGGTACAGAGTCATAATCTGTTTATTTATTTCTCAGGCTCCATGGCAACCCTGTTGTACAGAATTAAGCCAAACTATTTTATTCATTCTTTAGTATTTTTATTGATCCTCTCCAAAAGGTACAGAGTGGGCTGAATAGGCCCCGAAAAGACCAAACAGGCCCAATGTACAGAAATGCCTGAAGTACATACAGAAAGGAAACGAGCAAGACTGATGCAATGCATAGTCTATGTATGGATGCAATGAATAGTCTATGTATGGATGCAATGAATAGTCTATGTATGGATGCAATGTATAGTCTATGTATTGATGCAATGTATAGTCTATGTATGGATGCAATGTATAGTCTATGTATGGATGCAATGTACAGACTTAAGAGGCCAGGATAGGTCCTCACAAGAGGTTTCCCTGTTTTCTAAATAGTGGTGTCTGCATTCCAGGGTCGGAACTGGGATCCTACCCAGCTGTCCAGGGCAACGCAGGGACTGACCGCACTGCTGCTCTCCCTGAAGAAATGCCCCATGATCCGGTACCAGCTCTCCTCAGACATGGCCAAGCGGCTAGCCGAGGGCGTCAAGGTGGGTGCAAGGCAGCAGGTCCTAATTCATGAAAGATCGTCTTTACTGTCTGACGTACACCCGGAGCTGTCCCCTCTTTTATTATTCTTCCCCAGTTGCCCCTCTCTCTCTCCTCCTGGGGGTGTTAGGTGAAGCACATAGCTGGGGGAAGATAATACAGCTGGGGTCTCTCCTCTGCTGCTGAGGATTGCTTCCTTCTCAGCACAGAGAGTATATTACTAACGTTATGTCTTAGTCAGTCATACACCATAATTCTGCGCATCATGAGAACCACCCAGCCTGGGATGGACACCTCGTGTTTTTAGGCCCAGACAAACGGGTTGAAAACCTATAGACCAAGGTAGCGTGCACAATCTGTTACTCTCTGGCTGGCAGTGCCTGATGGGACTTGTAGTTCCAAAACAGCCACTAGTTGCCTAAGCAAAGTTGTGTCTGCAGAGGACCTGGGAAATGGGTTATGATGGGAAAATGACTTCTAAGGAGGAAACGTGAAGCTGGCTTTATAGATGGATAGTTTTCTCCCAGTGAGTGCAAATTAAAGTGAGAGACTAGAAGTAACGTGAAGAATGAGACGGCCACCTATCGGCTTCAGCCCTTCATATTTACTATATGCGTTGGCACAAAAGAGCTTACAATTTAGTGGAAAGGAGGAAACCAAATGTCCCAGTAACGGTGTGTGTCTAGCCATAGGGTCCTCAGCCTTTGTATTCACCTTCCCGCTGTTACCATTCACTTCCCAGCAAGTCATCACCAAGGAGTATGAGCTGTTTGATTTCCGTCGCACCGAGGTGCCACCCCTACTCCTCATCCTGGACCGTTCCGATGATGCCCTCACCCCGCTGCTCAACCAGGTGGGCTTACGTCTGTGATTACAGTACGAGTAACCTAAAACCAAGATGTCGTTGTGATTTTTATTTTCTGTTAATCTGAAACTAGGGCTAGTTTTCAGTACCGATGGAATATCGTATGTAATAGGCTATGATTTGCTGGTCTCGGCAAAGATTTTGGTAAGATAACCGCTAGATTTAAAGCGGCAATTGGTTTTAATGTTAAAGCAATCTAGTTTTCGTTTAAAAGTAATTGGCGCTTTAAATCTAGCTGCTTTCTCTTTTAAAATACTTTTATTGAGTTGTGATTATAATTTCAACTGTATTTTCTTTGTGTTCTGGTAACAGTGGGCTTACCAGGCCATGGTCCACGAGTTACTGGGCATCAACAACAACCGCATCGACTTGTCCCGGGTGCCAGGCATCAGCAAGGATCTGAAGGAAGTGGTGCTGTCTGCAGAGAATGATGAGTTCTATGCTAATGTAAGTCACCTACGGACGGGGAAATGGACTTGTGAGATTAAACATGACCTCCCCCTGCCCAGTGTTGTAATCAGGGGGAGCGGGCTGTCTTGAGACCGCACAGAGCACGGAAGTGACTAGCGGCTGAGAGCTGGATCCTGTCCCTCCGTCGTAACAGCCGCTCAGTCTCTCCCCGCCTCCTTCTCGACCACCAATCAGCATGCAGAAGCATGCTGATTGGTGGCTGGCACTGGTCATCTACAAATCAGTGCAGGAGGGGGCAAGGCTATGCAAAATTGCCCCTTCACCATCTCCCTGTCTAAATACATCAGCCCAATTCATCTACACTGATACATAATTAGTCACTACTAATGGTAATATGTTACAGTATAACAGACTATGAATTGATAGTCACTGAGATAACATTCCATACCTATGTACAGTAGAGGAAAGGCCGCGTAGCCCGTGACTGTTCTTATTGGGATGGATTCCTTTTATAAGTGTTAATGGCCTGATGGTGTATGGGGCTAATCTGCTTCTTATGGCTGTGTTTGAGCCTTGAACATCACTTAATGGTATAACCCTATTAACCCTTGCAGAACATGTATCTGAATTTTGGAGAGATTGGGACCAACATTAAGAACCTGATGGAAGATTTTCAAAAGAAGAAACCCAAAGAACAGCAGAAGCTTGAGTCTATTGCAGACATGAAGGTAGGAGACATGCTCCATATCGTTATAGCAACACGCATGAAAATGGCATATGTACTATAACCCATAGCAACCAGACCAGTCCATTATAGGCTTTTATCAACCTGCACTGGTAAAAGTTTGCATTTACGTAAACTAAGTAAAAGTGGAGCGAAAATATATATATATATATATATATATATATATATATATATATACAGGTATAGTCTTGTTCTACTTTGTATTTGGAAATGTTACATCTACACTTTGTGATAAATGTCAGGGTTTGATCACAACTAGATCCTGTGTTTTATCTGCCACTATTTAAACCATGAAAAGCATTCTATAAATAGTTATATAGATATGTTACATTTATTAGTTTATTTTTTTCTTACCCTTGTGTGAGTAAACGAGAGATGCTGTTTGTAGACTTGCCTGTGCAGTTTTTACTTCTACCACTAGATGGCAGATATGTCCCTGCACGCACAATTATACGGCCCATACATCAACCACCCCAACTCCCTGATCCGCAATACAATCGGCAGCCAGCGTTGATCGGGGAAATACAGCATGTTAAAAATCTTCACCTTGCCGATTCCCATCATTTTTTTTGTCGGGGTTGGCGAATTGAGGATTTCTGTCAGCCATAAAAACGGTTGGAAAGCTGGCACCTATTAGGACCGTTATTAAAACGCTTTCTTTCTGCGGTTACGTAATAAAACATGGGTGCCTGCAAAATATTCTCATGGTTACTTTGCTGCCACGTGTTTCATTGCTGTCCATTCTCGGAATAAATACCTATATTCGCCCCTATGGAATTGCCCCGATAAAGGCCAGATGTATGGGCCCCATTAGCCCACATGAGAAGCCCAGTTTCGCCTCTTCAGTCCTAAGTGTAGATGCAATTGAAATACTTAGAGCTCTGCATCACCGGTACTTGCGCAGTACGTAAGCACGCACGATACGTTCCACAAGGAAGCGCGCATTCAGCACTGCATCACCCCATACATGCGGCACGGCAGAGCGATTCAATAGATACATTGTCAGCCTCGCTCCCCAGTGCTATACTTGTGTCGGGGTCGGTTTGGAGCCACAATGTAAGCACATCACTCGCCCATTAAACCGCTCTATGGGGTACTTGCTAAATATAGACAGGATGCTTGGCAAACATAAGTGGGGCACTTGGGAGAGTCTGGGCGTAACAGATGATCCATTTATGGCCAAGCTTCGGAATTATGTCATCATTTAGTTTATTGGCGGTGACTGGCATCTGACCCGGCAATTCTTCCTCTTTCAGGCTTTCGTAGAGAACTACCCTCAGTTCAAGAAGATGTCTGGCACGGTGTCCAAGCACGTGACGGTGGTGGGAGAGCTGTCGCGGCTGGTGAGTGAGCGCCACCTAATGGAAGTGTCTGAGGTGGAACAGGAACTGGCCTGCCAGAACGACCACTCCAACGCCCTGCAGGTAACATAATCAAACTCCTGACCGCCACTGCTGCGAATCAGCAATGCTTACCACTGTGCTGTTTTGTTCAGCCCATAAAATGGTCTCCTGCACTATACGTTGGCAACCTCTCTATAAACTCCTTTCTGACCTATAAATAATTTTATTTTTTTTCCCAGCAGTGAGAACTGTACAGAACATTACTTGTAACAATTAATGAGTCATGTAATGTCCCTTTGAACCCTCAGGACAATGACGTATAGAGGGTCACCCAGCTCTGTGTCCACTACTTCAAAATCTTTTGCCATAATTAATTTAACGTCCCTGTACAAGTGCTTGAGTTGTCTTATTCTCTGCACAAAGCCCCGATAGTGTAAGGTCACACCAGCCTGTTCCCCACTGTCAGGGGCCGATGACACAGCCCTGTGTGTAGGCCTGGGATGCTGACTGAGGCAGTCTTTGTACCCGTGGACCTGGCTTGTGAGACGTACTAAGACTCATGCAGACAATAGCCCCTGCTGTGCAGTGTGCGCACAGACGTCACCGGCCCTCCGCGCCCTTTAATGTACATTCTGCGTCATGACCACTCTGTGAAGGTTACATACCGACAGCATGACGATGGTTAACCCCGTGTGTGCTCCAGACTCCCAAACGCTGCCAGTCTTGTTTACAAAGATAGACCAGACCTTATTTATTAACCTTTATACAGCGCAAACATATGACGCAGGCGTTACAGTGACTGTTTAATCATTCACATCAGTCGCTGCGCCAGTGCTGCTTACAGTCTGTGTTCTCTGTCACACACATCACATACGATATTCCCACTCGTGTTTATAGGATGGAGAGCAAATAATGATCACATACGATATTCCCACTCGTGTTTATAGGATGGAGAGCAAATAATGATCACATACGATATTCCCACTCGTGTTTATAGGATGGAGAGCAAATAATGATCACATACGATATTCCCACTTGTGTTTATAGGATGGAGAGCAAATAATGATCACATACGATATTCCCGCTCGTGTTTATAGGATGGAGAGCAAATAATGATCACATACGATATTGCCACTCGTGTTTATAGGATGGAGAGCAAATAATGATCACATACGATATTCCCACTCGTGTTTATAGGATGGAGAGCAAATAATGATCACATACAATATTCCCGCTCGTGTTTATAGGATGGAGAGCAAATAATGATCACATACAATATTCCCGCTCGTGTTTATAGGATGGAGAGCAAATAATGATCACATACGATATTGTCACTCGTGTTTATAGGATGGAGAGCAAATAATGATCACATACGATATTCCCGCTCGTGTTTATAGGATGGAGAGCAAATAATGATCACATACGATATTGCCACTCGTGTTTATAGGATGGAGAGCAAATAATGATCACATACAATATTCCCGCTCGTGTTTATAGCATGGAGAGCAAATAATGATCACATACGATATTCCCGCTCGTGTTTATAGGATGGAGAGCAAATAATGATCACATACGATATTGCCACTCGTGTTTATAGGATGGAGAGCAAATAATGATCACATACGATATTCCCACTCGTGTTTATAGGATGGAGAGCAAATAATGATCACATACGATATTCCCGCTCGTGTTTATAGCATGGAGAGCAAATAATGATCACATACGATATTCCCGCTCGTGTTTATAGGATGGAGAGCAAATAATGATCACATACGATATTGCCACTCGTGTTTATAGGATGGAGAGCAAATAATGATCACATACGATATTCCCGCTCGTGTTTATAGGATGGAGAGCAAATAATGATCACATACGATATTCCCACTCGTGTTTATAGGATGGAGAGCAAATAATGATCACATACGATATTCCCGCTCGTGTTTATAGCATGGAGAGCAAATAATGATCACATACGATATTCCCGCTCGTGTTTATAGGATGGAGAGCAAATAATGATCACATACGATATTCCCGCTCGTGTTTATAGGATGGAGAGCAAGTAATGATCACATACGATATTCCCGCTCGTGTTTATAGGATGGAGAGCAAATAATGATCACATACGATATTCCCGCTCGTGTTTATAGGATGGAGAGCAAATAATGATCACATACGATATTCCCGCTCGTGTTTATAGGATGGAGAGCAAATAATGATCACATACGATATTCCCGCTCGTGTTTATAGGATGGAGAGCAAATAATGATCACATACGATATTCCCGCTCGTGTTTATAGGATGGAGAGCAAATAATGGCCCTCATTCAGAGCCGTACGCTATTTGTGGTCGCTCGTTTAAAAACAAGGGGTGGCTATTCAAATGATCCATACGCACATTGCAGTCTGTTCACACCTCTAAGTCTGAACGAGCGAGCAAAACATACGCTCGTTTATTTGTTAAAAACGCCCCCTGGCCGCTCGCATCCTACGTCATGTCCGCTATTTATTAGATTAATCGAGTACATCGACCAGCATATGAACTGCTCGCTATTCTTGTGGTTGGTGTTTGCTACCACAAATTTGCGAGCAGTTCTGGCTATAAAATAACCCAGTGACGTGGTCAATGACGCTGCTGTTTTAAATATGCACACCCATAAAACGCCCGTTTTGACCTTTAAGCACGCCTGCGTTCGGATCTCCACTCCCCATTTTCAAGCACCTTCCCCTGTTACCACCCACATACGCCTCATTCTGTCACTCAAAATAGCAGTCCCTCGCTATATTGCGTACCAACGATTTTCGGCCGCACTGACTGGTTCGCGCATGCGTACTAAAAACCGTACGCATGCGCAGATGTACAAACATCGCTCGGAACGAGCGTACTGCCGCTAACGAGCGGCTCTGAATGAGGGCCAATGATCACATACGATATTGCCACTCGTGTTTATAGGATGGAGAGCAAATAATGATCACATACGATATTCCCGCTCGTGTTTATAGGATGGAGAGCAAATAATGATCACATACGATATTCCCGCTCGTGTTTATAGGATGGAGAGCAAATAATGATCACATACGATATTCCCACTCGTGTTTATAGGATGGAGAGCAAATAATGATCACATACGATATTCCCGCTCGTGTTTATAGCATGGAGAGCAAATAATGATCACATACGATATTCCCGCTCGTGTTTATAGGATGGAGAGCAAATAATGATCACATACGATATTCCCGCTCGTGTTTATAGCATGGAGAGCAAATAATGATCACATACGATATTCCCGCTCGTGTTTATAGCATGGAGAGCAAATAATGATCACATACGATATTCCCGCTCGTGTTTATAGGATGGAGAGCAAATAATCACATACGATATTCCCACTGGTGTTTATAGGATGGAGAGCAAGTAATGATCACATACGATATTCCCACTCGTGTTTATAGGATGGAGAGCAAATAATGATCACATACGATATTCCCACTCGTGTTTATAGGATGGAGAGCAAATAATCACATACGATATTCCCACTCGTGTTTATAGGATGGAGAGCAAATAATGATCACATACGATATTCCCACTCGTGTTTATAGGGTAACGTTCACATGTTAAACTCTGTGTTTATTGGAAACTGATCACGTATGTTAAACCCTGTTGTGTGATGAGCCATTTGCCCTGGGTTCCCCGCTGAAGGGGTTGTTTCTTTATTTCAGAATGTGAAACGTCTCCTGCAGAACCAGCGCCTATCTGAGTTGGACACTGTGCGTCTGGTCATGCTGTATGCTCTGCGCTACGAGAGGCACAGCAGCAACGGTCTGCAGAGTCTCCTCGTTGACCTGCGGACTCGGGGAGTGTCTGAAAAGTATCGCCGGGTGAGTACTCAGTGCTGAGCCCCACGGCACCCTATTACGGAGTAAACATCCCGGGCTGCTGGCTTACATTCTGTCTGCCTGGCAGCTGGTGTCTGCGGTGGTGGAGTTTGGTGGGAAGAGAATCCGAAGCAGTGACCTCTTCAGTCCAAAGGATGCCGTGGCCATCACGAAGCAGTTCTTCAAGGGACTCAAGGTCAGTACATCTCTTATGTATCACAGAACCTTACTCCATGCCCTCAGATACTGTTTGTCATAACTGCATAGCATTAGGGCCCATGAGCAGTTTGGACACACACGTCTAGACAAATGTCACCGATCTGGTTGTGTTGACATCAGGCTGAACCGCTGTTTTGCTGTGCATGGACTCCACGCATATAGAAATGGGTCTTCACGTCACCTGGTTTTCCCGCCATACCCAGTCAAGTTCCATGTATATAGAGATCGGTTCGGAGACCTCCCCATGGTACAGGTTTTGGCAAGTTTGGTTACATACTAGTGGTTTAGTGCATCCGTCCCCAGGAATGGTGACTATTTGCTTAGTCCAACAGTGTCCTGGGTCCTAAGTCGGCAGCGAGAGAGACTCTGCGCACCACTAGAGAGACTCTGATTCGCTGGCTTGAAATACCATGGGGCACCTGATTGGACACGTGTAACTGGGTGCTGGTTTCAGGCTAACTGTAAGGTCCAGGACCCTGCTTAACTGAATGTTGGAAATGCTACCATCAGCATATGTTGGATGGACCATACCAATGTGCATGGGGAAGGGGGTGTCTTCCAATCAGTTGAAATTCTATTAAGACTAATGTCCCAGTTTAAGGGCAGGGGATGGAAAAATCCATAATAAAAAATACAACAAAATATCGATTTAAATATTTATTTTTCCCCCTTGCCGTCATCATTTCTATAACCGTCTGCTTTTCCATCTTAATCAGTACATTTTCAGGCTTCATTTAGCTTTATTTGCAGTTCTCGGGAGGTGTTTAGGAGATTCCAATCCCTGAGTGTTTTAATTCAGAAGCCATAGGCAAGTGTAGCATGGCGGCCTGGTTTTCTCTGCACATTTTAGCCATAGAAATGTTGTATTTATTAATTCTGTAAGACATCTCTAAACACCTGCAAGGAAAGCTCCTGACAGCCGATAAATTAGAGATTGTATACTATTTGGCCATGTTGTTGGGCATAACACATGTTCTTGAGATCATAGAAACAATTTAATAGGAACAACGCACTTTCGGTGCACCACCAGGTGTATGCAGCCATTTTTTGGACTGAACCAATGTTCAGGTCACAAAATGGCTGCACTTTTGAAAGATTCATGACAGAAATGAAGAAAAGTATTAGTCGAACAGTGCATGCAATCATTCACGGTGACTTCCAAGTACATCACACTATTTTGTGTAACACACATGATGTGTTGTATCATTGTTGTGTAGGGGGTGGAGAATGTATACACTCAACACCAACCCTTCCTCCTGGACACTCTGGACCAGCTTATCAAAGGGAAACTGAAGGACAATATGTACCCTTACGTGGGACCCAGCACGCTCCGGGACAGGTAGAGCATTGCAAAGCAATTATCACACCCTTACGCCATAGTCCTAAAATGGCAACCAATCAGAGTAGCTTTCATTACTCTTGAGTATTATAGACTGCTAAAAAACTGGTATCTGATTGGTTGATGTGCTTTACCAGGACAAGCCCTAATAATCTGCAATGTATGAAACCAGATAGCTGATAAGCACATGTTAAGGACACTCCATTGAAAAATCGCTTAGTGGGACATGTATTGAATCTTCTAAAGAGGACCATTGGAGAAGTCACTCTTAGTTCTTGTTCATTGTTTTACTGTTACGCCGTAATATGTGTTCAGATTGTTGATCTTCTGGTTTTGGGATATGGGGGCGATTCAACTCAACGCGAATTGATTAACGCTGGGAGCCTTAACCGGCATTCTCTGACCAAAGTGCCGGGCGCGCGGCTGTTTAGCTCCGCGCTAAGCAGAAAAACAGCTGCGCGCATGGTACTTTGGTCAGATTTCTCCTCGCATCCCCAGGGGGGGTTCGAGAAGAAATCCTTAGCGTGCCCAAACAGCGCGATGTATTGAATAGCTGCGGGAGCTCCCTCCCCGCGGCTATTCAACATCGCTTTGAATTGAATTCCCCCCTTTGTTATAAAAGTGCTGAGCTCCTGTACAGCCAATGGGAGTATAGGGGGGGGGGAGGAGCTTCAGCTTTACCTAACAGTCTATGAATGACAGAAGCTGATTGGTTGCTTCTTCTTTGTATTGCTCTCCAGGGCTTAATACAATTCCCCCATATGAGATAGTGTATCGAGGGTGAGATAAGTATAGCAGTGCCTCTCCTACTAGAGTCTGTAATGCCTGTGCGCAGCGGAGGGACCTACGTACGATGGGCTCCTCATTTCTCCACCAGCTGACACCTACATCCCCTGCGCCATAGAGCTGCGATGGTTTCCTGATCACCTCCTGCCTAACACCTCTCATGCACCGTTCTGTTTCCTCTCTGCCTCTGTCTTACAGGCCCCAGGATATCATTGTGTTTATGGTGGGAGGAGCAACCTATGAAGAAGCTTTAACCGTGTATAACCTGAACCGAACAACGCCGGGAGTCCGCATCGTCCTAGGCGGGACCACTATTCATAACACCAAGAGGTGAGGGTTTTACTTTTCTCCCGATTTCATCAATGCACAATAAGGCCGGTCACTGGCGGTCCTCCGGCTGGAGGTGGACAATCCAGAAAACTTGAGTGGTTTGGTCGGTGAGGATTACGCCATACTTGTGGTATTCTGTTACTATTGGATCTCATTCTCCCTCCCCCCCCCCCCCCCCCTTCCCCACCACCAATAGTTTATTACACCTGTGGGTTTATACATTTACATAAATTTCACAATATTTCAATAATTCAATCTGCATATTTTAGGACTTACATTATGTTATTTTCTATTACTGTTCAACTGAATACCTTTTTTTTTTTTTTTTTTTTTGTCTCTCATATTCCCTTTATTTCCTGTCAGAAACCTCCTTATTTATGTATGTCACAGTAACTTACGTTTTGGAAGATTGATAAACTCATTAGTTTTTGTTTTTTTTCTATCTTTTCATAAGTAGAGTGTTGTATTTTATTCCTCTTTTATTTTTTTTAATAAGCTGCAATATTGAGGAATAGTTTCATCAGACTAGACTGATCATCTATTAATATTTTTCGAACACCTCCCCCCGCCCCCCCTCACTCCAAATTCTGCAATGTGACCTAAGCCGTTTTATTTTTGTGTTTTGTGGGTTTGGAATACCTTGGGAAATGCGTGGTTTGCACATTACTCCATGTGTACGTAGCACCCATGTGAAGTGAATCGAATCGGCATATTCTATTATTGGGTTGGGGAAGGAGTTTTTTTTTTTTAAATATATATATAACAACATTATTTTTGTATTGAATGGTTGCCTTTTTTTTTTTTTTTTTTGGTGGGGGGGGGGGGTGGTGTAGGAGACGGGAAGCTCTTGATTTTTTTATTTATTTAACAAATTTTTGTTGGCTTTTCCAAGATATGATAACAGTGGTACGGTCTACATGAAAATGTCAATTATCATTCCCAGTATCAAGTGAAAAAGAAGAGAGGCCCACGTTTAACCCAAAGCGAGCTCATGGAAAAGTTGGGGTTTGGGACGGACTAGACAGCTTGGAGATATTTTTGAGATGGATGGATGTGCAACTTGTGGAGGGGGGAACAATAAAAGGGGGGGATAGATAAGAGGGTAATGTTAATACAGAAATGGTGTGGGGATAAGGAGAGGGAACTGCTGGCATGGAGTGCGATTGAGTGGCATTAAATTTGGGTCTCAATACGTGAGATCCAAGGAGACCATATTCCGGAGAATGTGTTGGCGTGATAATGGGGACAGCTGGTGATGTACTCTAGGTGACGGAACCGTGTAGTCTGGAGGATGAAGGAGAGTGTCTGCTTTCTTCCAGTTAGCTGCTGTGGCAAACTGCGTTGTGTGTCTGATTAATGCTTAAGTGAGGTTACAGTGTTGGGTACAGGGCTTGGTAAGAGGGAGATTGGGAGATGCCACGAGAGCGAGATGACCTGAGAAAATGTGGCCGGAAGGCGAGTAGGCAGTAGTTACAATCTGTATAGACGTTTATAAGTATTCTCCTTAATCCTAATGCAAATGGAAGATTTTAGCGACATTTGATTTAGACTCTCCCCACCCCTGAGCAATGTTAGGTAACCTGCCAGCCAACATTATATAACTACTAACAGTGATCTTCTGCTATGAAGGGGCAGGATGGATCGCATCCCATCCATTCTAATTGTCCTGGTGATGTCATGGCGCTGCCACTAGGTGTCAGTAATGCTTTTACTTATGGGGGGGGGGCAACACTCAGAGGGGAGTTCAATTAGCCGCACGACTTAATGTGGGCTTCTAACTCCTGGGGTTAAGAGCCTGGAGCTATTCAATTACTGCCAACGGTAAGGCCAGGCCGTGCTCTAGACGCGGATTGCAGCTCAGACAGAAATCTGCGTTAAGTGCATCCTTGGGGCTTACTGCGCGTGGTAATTGGATAGCTCCGGGCCCCTAGTCCAGAATCTATGTCTTATTGCCTGGTAAGCTCTGCAGCTAAATTAATTTCCCCAAGTCCTCCCCCCCCACCTGCAGACTGAGTGGTGGGTTCAATTCTCAGATGCCCAGGAACCGATTGAAAGGCTTTCCCAATCACCGCGCTAGCACCATATTGACCTCTCATACTGTGTGTGCTGTTGTATGGGAGTCACTAATAACCATTGTCACAAACTCATCAGCTTTGATTGTCACACAGGTTGTCCATCTAGCTGGCGGCGTGAGCTATATTAGGCTGTGCTGTAATCTGTATATCCCTTGTGTTGTGTCCATGATGTCTCCTGCCCCGGGAGAGGAAGAGTGTCTATTATAGTATGGAGTATGGCTGAGCTTATGTCTAGTGTTAGTGACAATACATTCCTACAAGAGTATCTCGTTCCACTTCTGCCCTCCCTCTGTGGCACCACTGCCCCCACAACAACCCATCAATCCACATTAGCAGCTTACTGCTGACACAAAGTGTAGGAAACCTGACCCGGATTTTCCTAAGGCCTCTCTATCATGTGCTAACAGTCATGCTGGACAAACCGTCCCGTGTAACCCACGCCACCTCTTTCAGCCGACACCGGAGCCAGCGCTTAACCGTGTATTTTCCAGGTCTGTCATCGAGCTCCCAGAGAGGGAGGAATCTGGTTACAGGATCCATGTAATGGAGTCACAGGCGTTACTGCTCAGTGTTTTCCGAGGGATCGCTAGAAGAGGCTGAGGCTGATACCGGTGAATGGGAAAGACAGTATTGGCAGCATGTTCACTTAAATAGCCTACCTGTCATTAAATAGTAAATAATATTTCCATCTATGCAAAGGCTTTACAAGCACTTAATATATGTTGTGTGTCAGGTTTCACCTTATGAGGTAATCGCATTCGGAGTCTATGGGTCAGGTTCACTGAGTTGCAAGGTTCCATCAGAACTACATTCGTTAATATTTTTGCAGCTTGTCCAGGTAGAAAAACTTCCCTTGTATTTGCTGTTGTCCCATACAGGTGCGAGCAAAAAACCCAAGATGGTCTTTCCAGCCGAACATCGCGCTCGTATCCTTCCGTAAATGGAATCGGCTACTATGGAGGCTTTCTAAATCATTTGCTAGGAAAAACTTGTGGCTGCTTACAGCTAACCTGCACTGGTTACTTTATTTACTAATATGGCTGAGGGCAGCCATTTTGGTTTTGCTGAAGTATCTTCCACTGACACCAAAAGAAAAGTGAGGTTCAGTTTATCAAGTGTATCCTTATTTTACTCAGCAAATGACCCTTTTTAATGCAGTGTTTCCCAAACTCTGTCCGCAAGGCGCCCTAACGGGTATATTTACTAGAGACCAATCAGATTCTACTTATTTAGCACCTTCTAGAAGATAATAGCTAGAATCTGATTGGTTGCTGTATGCAACAACTCCACTTCTATAAACCCTGGCTGTGTACACAAATGGCCTGCGACTCCAGCAGTTAACAGGGGCCTATTGTAGGTGAAACAGATGTGAACAGCTGCGAAGTATAATAATCCTTGTGCCAACCAAAGTCCACCTCATGGATGTATATACAGGGGTCTACACATCTTGGGAGGTCACTATGGTACTGAGCTCAGGTGGCGTGTCAGGGGGGTCACTAAGAGGAATGTTTCTGGGGAGATGGCTTCCTCCCCTCCTGAGCCTTTCAATTATTTACATACACCGCAGGCTCGTGTGACAGGATTTGCATGGAGAGTAGAAACACTAAACGCTCACTCACTGGAATATCATTAAGCACTGTACGGCGGTGCCTGCAAACAGGTTACTGTGCCACGTGGTTCTGCGAGGAAGCACTTAGAGGTTTTGCAGCATAGTTTAGTGGACCGCTTAACCTAAAATACAAGTTCTTTAATAAAACTAGCAGCTATTTTATAGAGTGCCTATATTTGTTGTGTGTGAGGCCATTTTTTTTCCTATGCACACCAAATGTCCTGTTTATAACACCATTGATATATCCTGGCTATTTGGAGCCTGACATTTCTGGTTACAGAGGACTGTTTCCCTATAAGAGCCTTGCACATCAGTCAGTCTCGCTTTATCCAACCACTCACTGGGCCTTGCTTAGTAGTGACGATGTAGCTTCCATCGATCATTTTGTGGACAGCACCCACAAATCCACTCGTCCGGCCAAAACTTTAGGAAATTCTAGAGGCATTGGGAAATTGCTTTCTATTTTCTTTTTTAGCCATACGGTTTAGGAAGTATTATCTGCTTATAACTATATTTAAAGAGGATGGGGATAGTGTATCTATGTTCTGTCATATTACAGCAGTCTGTGGCTCTTTTCCTGTTGTGGAACTACAAGTCGCAGCATGTCTCAAGTCGATTGTGTCTCTGATTCTTTTCACAGTGGACAGCGAGCGATTTGTAGCGCTCTAGCTGCTGTTCAACAACAAAACCCAGATTTCCCCTTGGCTTGGAGGGCTGGGACTTGCAGTTCCATAACACCAGCCCCCAGTTTTGGTGGTCAGTTAGGCAATCGGGAGGGACAGTAGATGCCGATGATGGGCCTACTTGTCGGTGTATGTATTGGTCATTGTTCTACCGTACTGTGTGGACATCCATTAGATCCTAACATTCCCGAAATACCAGGATCGTTCAGATATACTCGTCGAGGTAGATAGGGTCAAATCTGACAGAGGTAAGGTCACACTGAATAGTCACAGATGTAAGCTGATCGCTATATACATAACTTTTTTTTTTAAACACTTTATTTATTAAAGCAATGCATATTATCAAACCGTACACAAAATAGTCAAGAAAAATGGCAATAAATGTTAGTACAAAATGTTTTTTTTCAGAAATACACTAAATAAGTCAAATATTGTATAACAAACACTGTTTCTAACATTGTACCTTCATAAAAAGGGAAACATATTGAACAGACAATATATATAATAAATAAAATAAAAAAATACATTTCAAAAAAGAATTATAACAAAAGATGTCTTTGTTAGTTCGCCTATCTCCACCCCTCCTTTTCCTCCTTGAGCTGTACCCTTGAAAATGTTGTCTATAGATTAATTTCTATAATCCAGAGTTACAAAACTATTGGAGGATCGTTGTCCACCATACGATGCATGAACCATATAGTGTTTGAAAACGAGTTACATATCTGTGTTTTAACAGCTGTAGAAAGGGTTACAATGTAACTCTCCCAAACTGCGAAGAAACGTTCAACCTGTGTCTCCTTTTCCAAAGTAGCTCCCACCCACTCCATTCTAAAGAGATAGAAAAGTTTAGCTTTGAAAAGACTCATGGAAGGTGGTTCCGGTTTAATCCAGCTCTGTAAGATGGATTTCCTTGCCGCGGCACTCACTGCCAACGATAGTTTACGGCTACCTCTTGTTATACGCAAATCACTGGGAATAATCCCAAACAGTGCCCACTCTGGACTTAGAGGTAAATAATTGATTACTGAATATGAACGAACATCAATCCAAAATTTACGCAGTGTTTTAGGTCTGCTTGGGGATTTCCACATTTAAAACAATGATGCGAATCAGATAAACCAATCAAAAATCTCCTATGTGGGGAAAGATACGTTCTGCGTAATATGTTAAGGAACATTTCCGTATACATAACGGAAGGGAATGATCTACAGGCTTTGTAATGTGCGTCTAGCAATTCATCCACCTGCAGACTCGGAACCTGGGAGGTCCAAACCACAATACCTCTCTGAGATTTGGTGTGATCTAACGAGCTTCGAAGCCAGTTATAAGCTGAAGAAATTGCCCCTTTATTCTGAGATTGTTGCCTCAGCATCACGTCCAGTAAATTATCCCAGTCAGCAGAAGAAAAACGTCTTATTACCAGACTGACATAGTACTGTGCCCGTAAAAATGCTACAGGATATCCGGTTATCACTGGATACTTTTCAGACATCTCCTGGAACATGAGGGGTCCGGTGAGCCTCCACATTTACCATGCACCCTACATTGGTTACTCCGCTTACTCTCCAGATAGTAAAAGGGTATCCAGCTTGCCCTTCCTGAAAATCTGGATTTGATATCAATGGGAGAAATAATGTATTATGAGCGTTTAAATTATTTTTGTGGCGTGTGATGCACCATACTTTTCTGACAGACCACAGTAAAGGGTTATCACGATAATGGGGTAAAATTTCTTGATCATATAAATGCAAGAAAGATATTAGATCGCCCCCCTGAAGAAATTCCCTCTCCAGTGAGGTGACTGCATAGTTATCATGACAATGCAGCCAATCCTTGAGATATCTAAGATGGGCCGCCTGGCAATACAGCTGGACATCTGGAAAATTAATTCCCCCATTAGTTACAGTTTGTTGCAACTTTATAAGCCCAATACGGGGACGCTTACCCTTCCATATAAACTTCCGAAATAAGAAATTAAGTTGTTGGGTGTCAACATTAAAGGTAAAACTTGGATCAAATATAACAATCTAGGGAATGACACCATCTTGATTAAATTTGCCTTGCCTGTATATAATAGTAGCAGTGCCTTCCAGCCCTCCAGCTCACCAGACATCCCCCGGATAGCAGACGTGTAGTTTAGCTCGTACAGAAGACTTGGCCTCCGTGGTATAACAATACCTAAATAGGTTATAAAGTCCGATCTCCATTTTAGTTCAGCCTCCCCCAAACCATTTACCAGAAAGTTTCCGGAGCCCAGTCGCAGTGCTACCGACTTAGACCAATTAACTTGGAATCCCGAGCAGTCTCCAAATTGCTTTAAAATATGAAATATTTTAGGTAGTGACTCTGCTGGGTTTGATATATAAAGCAGAATATCATCTGCAAAGGCGGTGAGTTTAATTTCTTTATTTCCTATTTTGATCCCGTGAAATTCTAAGTCATTTTGCAAAAGACGTAACAAGGGATCTATCACCAAATTAAATAGAATTGGGGACAGGGGACAACCCTGACGAGTTCCTCGAAACATAGTAATTGGCGCACTGTTGTGGCCGTTGATTTGTAAAATGTTAGTTGGCGAGGCATATAGGTAATGGATTAGGTCAATAAACAAAGAGGGAAAGTTTCTAGCTCTAAGCACCGCGTATAGATGTGGCCAAAGAACTGTGTCGAAAGCTTTTGTTGTGTCTAAACTCAGTAGTATATTTTTAGAAGCATGTGATTGTGAGGAGGCAATTGTTGCCGCTATGGCTGAGCGTATGCCTTTAACAGAGTGTGTGTTTCGCACAAATCCTAATTGATGTACCGTTAGTATTTGAGGGAGGATGTTTTGCAATCTGTCTGCCATGAGTTTTGCAAATATTTTTATATCCGAATTAAGTAGCGTTATTGGTCTGTATGTATCTATTTCCTGAGGGTTTCGATTGGGCTTGGGGATCAAAATAGTATAAGCAGAGTTAAAATAGGGAAAGGGTGTATGGTTTTGCAAGATATTGTTGAATAGCTCTACTAAAGTAGGGGCTATGTGTGGTTGGAGTATTTTGTAAAACTCATTTGACAGGGGACTTATGGAGATGTAGCTGAGAAATAGCTGAACTAACTTCTAAAAGTGTAACTGGCAAACAGCGATTCAGACTGCTCTATGGATATGTTAGGTAAATGCGCTTCTTGCATTATTCCGCTATGGTGATCTGCATCAAACGGAAGGGTTGAATATAAGGTACTAAAATAACTTTCAAATTGTTCCAGAATGTTCTTGGAATCCGTCAATATTTGATTAGTTTGGGGGTGACATATCGGCGTTATATATCGTTTATATGACTTACTTTTGGACATTGTTGCTAAGAGGCGGCCAGTCTTATTGGCCCATTTATAATATTTAAATTTAGAGAGAACTAAATTCCGTTGGGCTTGTGACATATATACATAACTTTTAATAAAAAATAGTGTATGGTCAACTGTACAAAGATTCCTATGTAACAGTAGGGTAACGTGTGTTTACTTTAAATGACTCCTCGAACTGGACACTGAAATTTTTTTTAAACACTTGTGATGTGGCAGCATGGTTAGTGTAGGGCAGTGGTTCTCAAACTGGGTGCCACGGGAACTTGCAGGGGTGCCAAATTATTTATGGTCATTGTGATAGGTAAAACCAGAGCTAGTGGCTGCCAATCATGAAATATGTAGACGAACAGAGCACAACCCTGTCCCCCCACCACATAACTGACCCTGAGAATGGCTGCTTCATTTAATGATTCTTTATTCATTTCTTGATTAGAACCTTTTGGTTTCGGGGTGCCATGAATAAAATGCCGATCCTATAGTGCCCTGTGATTCTAGAAAGTTTGGGAACCACTAGTGTAGGGGGCTTAGCGTTTACTGCAGGGGTGGGGAACCTTTTTCCTGCCGAGGGCCATTTTGATATAACATTAATCGCGCGCCTGGTGCAGGCCATCCCCCCATCCGTGTGATGTCACACAGGGCGGGGCCACAATCGCCGGTGATTACAGCAATGCCTGGGGCATCCTGAGGATGCTCTGGGGAGCTGTCAGGGCAGCGGTGTGACTGTCTGAAACGTCCTAAGGACGGCTCCCGGCGGCACTGCTGCGTAGATTCTGGCTGCAGGGTGCCTTTCTAGGTACCCTGCTAACCAGATGAGGCTAGCACAGAAAAGCTCCTAGGGCCAGACCAAATGACTCCGCAGGCCTTATACGGACACTGGCCTGAGGTTCCCCATCTCTGGTTTACTGCCTCAGAGCACTGAGGTCCTGAGTTCAATTGCTAGTCATGGCTGATCTGTGTGGAGTTTGTATGTTCTTCCAGTGCTTGTGTGCATTTCCTCTGGGTGCTCTGGTTTCCTTCCACACGCCCCCCAAAAAACGTAACTAGTCGGTTAATTGGCTGTTGACAAAAATCGTGCCCCCAATATGTGTGTGTGTGTGTGTGTGTGTGTGTGTGTCCATGTGGTGGGGAATATAGATTGTAAGCTCCACTGGGGCAGGGACTTGATGTATATGACTGAATTATTCTCAGTAAAATATGTGCATGCTATATAAATGGGATGCAGTTTATATCCCGGTGGTCGGGATGCCGGCGTTTAGAATGTCGGTGTCAGAATCTCGGTGCCAGCATCCCGACAGTAAGTATTTGGGGTAAGGGAGAGGGTTAGAGGAAAGTGTTAGGCATTAGGGGGCGGATTAGGGTTAGGCTGTGATGTCCTGTGGCACATTGCTATGAACTGATGCCCACCCCTTAGTGTGCTAAGCGTGTGAGCTAGGGATGGAAAGGCTTTGGCGTGCCCGGCTCCTACTATCTGATTATTTACTTTAATTACGCATCAATAGTTTTAATACATCCCCTCTCGTGACAGGAAGCAATGGCTGCTCTCTACGCCATTCTTTTGCTCCTTTTAATGTTTAATATTGTAAATCAGTAATCAGTACACCATGGTAGTAGATACCTGGCTGGTACACCCAGGCTCCAAAGCTCTATGCTAGTTACAGCTAGGAATCCGCTGCCTTTAACCCCTCGCCTCCCTGCCGGCTGTGCGCTATCTTAGTGTAACGGACGCCTCTATCTTTGGGATTAGTGGTGAGATCCTATGAAAAACAAGGGGATTCCAGCCCTTAATATCCCCAGCCGCTCTCATAAGAAGCCTCTAATCCCCGTGGCCTGATTGTTAAATTCAGCCCAGCTTACACCATCCATCTCTGACCGATGAGCCGATGACGCAAACTGCACTCCGCGTAACTGCTATTGATCACCAGTGCTGTCACTATATAGATTTCTTCCACAGAGAGCCTGGCAAGTAGGGGGGATGTGTATGGCAACACACAGAGAGAATTAGCCACGTAAATGGGGGCAGATCTGTGCCGTCAGATTGCAGGTGACGTGTGATAGTTGGAGCGGGTTTAAAAATCAACACAGAAATGAGGATTACGGGCTTCCAACCATATCCCCACTGTGCTCAGTGATGGCATACTCTCCAACAGGGAGAAAATAGGCCGCGGGTACTCCCATCATCCCAGAAGTAAACATTTTGTTTCTGGCTTTTAGCAGTCACTTCTGTTCTTTTGAAAGGTCAGGGTGGCGGGTCAAACAGGAAAAATGTGTGAGGTAAAAGTTGGTTCCTTAGCCGAAAAGTACTGAAAGTAAGTTCTTGGAGCCCCTTAGGTTGCTAATAGTAACTGATGGGAGTGAATTACAGCACTTTATAGCCTCTATAGAGCGTAGAATTACTGTCATTTTTGCCTGGGCCCAGGACTTTTGTGGTTCAGGTTCCAAGTCTTGGGGCCTAATTCAGAGACTAACACAATGGCGATTTTTACGCAGATCGAGCGATTGTTTGCCATTGTCCATGTGTATAAACCACACTGCGCACGTGCTGCGAGTGTCTTGCGATTCTGCGCGCATTGAGAACCCTTTTGCAAAGTGAGTGACAGGTAGTCAGCATTTTGTGTAGATAACGGGGAGTGGTCTGGAAAACACAGATGTGTTGGACAGAATGACGCCGTTACATGGGCGTGCCTAAATTGGCTATTGTGCTGACATACGCCGCATGCATGGCAGGAGAGCCGCTGTATTTGAGAGAGGTCAGACCTGCCGTAAGGGCAAGATGGCTGCTCGATGTGTGTCGACGACGTACACATATGAGAAGGCCGCGGTGGGCCTCCCTATTCTCAGGTTAGCTTATTTTCACAGCTGTGATCGCATTAGTGTCCATCTCCGACCTGCTGGACAAATTTGGTCAATCTACGGTATTTGTCCGACTTGGATCCTCTTAGTGGATACCCGTTAAAATAATCGATGTTTTCAAAACTATTACATAGGAGGTGGGGGATTTGGGTTGCTATTGGAAGAGTTGTCAAAAAGTGGATAACGAGTTTTAAGTGTATTGTTTTTTAATTTTCTGTCAAATTTGTTAAACACGGTTACTCCTTTCTCCTCCCTGCAGGGTAATTTCTACCCCAATATTCCCTTAGTTGATATTTGTGGCCCCTTACTGGGTATCTAAATACCGTTTGAATTCATCTTGCAGTTTTGCTCTGATGCGCATCCCTGGGCTGTGGTAAATGTGGTAATTCACATAAAGATTACAGCACGCATCATGGCCGCCAGGCTTTGCCCAGTGTGTGGGCCCAGCGTTACCAATAAGGGTCAACCCGAAAATGCTTCTCCTGCCGGCCACCAGGATGTATGGGTGTGGTCATAGGCTTTGAGCCCCATGAGGCCTGGTTGTTTAGCCTGATCACCATACTAAATAATCTGTATATTCTATTTATTAGAGTGTGCCCCAGGGGGTGGGCGGATGGAGCTTAGGCAGCAACGAAGGACCTAATAGTGGCTAGACTAGCACTGTATAATGTTTTATAGGCTAATGACACATACCAGTTGATATTTATGAGTGTTTTGTGAAGCATGCTGCTTATATAGCCTCATTTTTATTACCGTATTTTAATTTTTTTTTGTATTTCCTTTCAGTTTTCTTGAAGAAGTTCAAGCAGCTGGTTTCCACGCGCGCTCTTCAGAAACTTTTCAGGGTGCAACGCGGCCGGCCGCCAGACGATGAGGAAAAAAAAACACCTGCTTGCATAGCCCTCCTACCCCAATGCAGGGGGTCCATGTGTCATGCTGTGCCCAAGACTGTTTCTTCAAAGAGTCTCATCCACTGCTAAGACTACATTGTACATGTGTAATGCCTCACCCCAGAGCTAAAGGTTTTGAACGTTCAAACCAAGAATACCAGAGGCCTCAGTGGTTAGAGCTTCTAGTGGACCACTACATAGATAAAGTACACTCAAGCTGTTTATTCAAAGGGGGGGAATATAAGAGACAGATACCGACAGTCCCGATTTTCTGTGGACGTGGCCTGTCAGGAATTGACAGCAGTTTGGTTACAATGCAGGCTCAGCCTATTTTGTCTTTTTCCAATTCAAATGAGTTTCCTTTCAAACGGAATATAACACTATAATTGAAGACTATGTAATTAGTTCTAAATGAACAGTAAGGTTGTCTGTTCAAATATGTTGTGTGGCTGCATTGCCGTCAATTTATTTAAATCCATGTCTGCGCGGCAACAGTTTTTGAGCGTGTATAATAAAGTGTACCTCTGCGTATACACAGTGGAGGCAGCCATTTTGTAGGAAAATATTCATGAGAACTAGTGACTTTGATGAGGCTCCACAAAATGGCTGCTGCCAGTGTGACTGACATTATAATTGGTGCAGCTGTGGCTGTGTGTGACATCACTATACTATTTATTTGGATGACTGTTACTGCTCTGTATTATACTGAATAACATTCCCAATAATGTTCACCAGGATTGGCCGGTGTTTAGTTCTCAGGTCGTATATAGCCAGTGAAGGCTTTTAGCTCCCCGCAACCGTATTTGACATGTAAAATTGTACATCACTGTTGTACATAATAAAGCTGTCACACAATTCTGTTGTGGACAGAAAGGGGGCGATTCAATTAATTGCAATGTTGATTAGCGCCGGGAAGGAGTTCCCAGAGCCTTTCAATTAACCACGCTGCTAACCCCAACTAGAGGACTAAACTAGTGGCGCGGTGCTGTTTTTGGGCTTGGCACGTGCACTAACAGCATCGCGGGCAGCACTTTAGTCGTAATAATCTGCATTCTCCAATTTAACACCCGGCCTAAGGCGCGGTAACCTGCATCTCCCGACTTAAGTGCATGGCGCGATTGGGACAATTGAATAGCTCCGTAAACTCATTTCTGGCACTATCCAAATCGCGCTGAATTGAATTGCCCCCATAATGTCTGTTTTTTGTGTGTTGGCTGTTCTGCTGTAAATGATGTCTAAATATATCCATTAAAATAACTAATTTTAGAACAGTCATTTATATTTGTACGTGTGCCATATTTTGCACAGGAAAGACACGGGATCTGCTATATTATATTTGCTGTAGGGCTGAATGTTTATTTTTCGGCCATTTTGTGTGTGTAGTGTTATCCCAGGCTTCGTAATGCTGCAGTGATTTGCTCCTAAGTGCACTTTGTCAACATGAATGGAAGTGTAAAGGCCCACTCAATCTAAAGTGAATATTGGATTGCTTCTATATACAGCAGAGTTATATATGGATGTTTGATCCTGTCATGCTCTGTCTACAATAGCTGATAACAGAGAGCAGTAGTCTCCATATTTCTAGTCTGAGAGTTGAAAACTTTTTATGTTCATACTTGTGTATGTCACCCTGTGTGTTCTGTAATCCTTTAATAAAGAGCTCCAAGTATTAATAATTCCAAGTAGGCCCCACCCACTCATAATAGAAATTAGTGAGAGTACTCCAGTGACCTGGGAGTTACTCATTAATAAGCCAGCACTGTACTGAGACATCAGACTGTGACTGCACTGAATGGTTGTGGATGAGGCCCGAATGGTTATTGTATGGCCTAGTGTGAGCCCACAGAAGCTGTATACTGGGGAAACAGGACACTATTATTTATTGCATACACCACAACCCTAGCAGCCATTCCATCATCCTCAGCAGGACTGGGCAGGGTCACCTTTTGCTGGAATATCTGTATTTATGTGTGTGATAAACTTTAGGTGCATGTTGTAATTTTGAACAGTTGATTAAATAAAAAAAAAGCCACCATATAATATAATGGAACAGCGCCTCTAGAGGCCAAATTAGGAAAAATCAATAAATTCTCACACTACCTAAACCATGGGAATGTTTGCTTCAATTTCAACAGGCTCTACAGAACAATTGTTATATATTGATTTTTACTCTTTTTAATTTTGTTTTATTAACCTTAATTCATAGAGTTCCAATATATTGTGAGTCGCTTTACAGTGAAAATGTAATCAGCCCCACTCTATACTCCCTACCGCACATAACTAGGGTCAATTTAATGCCATAATTCAAATTACCTACCAGCATGTCTATGGAGTGTGGGGAAAAAAACCCACACAAATATAGGAGAACATACAAACTCCACATAAAGGATGCACTGCATCGGTGCTGAGAGGTCTTGGCATTCAAAGCAGGGGTGTGTCCATGTTCCCATGTTTGTCCAGGGACACTGAAACAACAGTATGCCCGCGATGCTGTGGAGGGGGCATTGGCCACACCCTGTCAGATAGCCGTATATTAAAGTAGGTGGCGGGCACTAAGGTAGGTATGGCGGAATGTCTGTTGCATTAAAGGCCAGCTTTTCAGAGGTAAGGTGGGATCCGATTGCTAGCGCTGCACTGGTGGGGAGAGTCCCACTGTGGCACACAATTACCTTTTCCACTGCCATTAGTCAGTTAACACAGCCTTATCTTCATCACCAAGTGACGATCTGTGTGGAGTTTGTATGTTCTCTCTACATTTTGCATGGCTTTCCTATGAGTTCTGCGGTTTCCTCCTATATTTTTGGTAGGTTCATTGGATTCCGATACCAAATTAATCCTAGAGTGTGTGTGTGCGTGTGTGTAGATGTGGTGGGACATATAGATTGTAAGTGCCACTGGGGGTAAGGACTGAGGTGAATGACTGAAACATTCTCTGTAAAGTGCTGCATAATATGTGTGCACCATATAAATAACTATTAATAAATAATTCCTGGTTACATCATGAGTACAGAACAGCACCAAAGGTTGGCTGTATTGGCAGTCTGCTGGCTAGTGCCACCCGCACATTAGACTTTTGCTGACCAGTCCAGATTTCCGCACCCTGCTTAGTAACAATAGCTCATCATCGTGATCTTCTGCAGAATCCGTCACTGGGTTATTTTTAACGCCGGCTCCTCAAAACTCCCTTGTAAGACTGTCGCAAGACTGAGCATCAGGTCAAATGATCATTACAAAGCGGAGGTGGTGGCTGACAATTTATCATGAGACGTCTTCGTTAAAGGCCACAAGTCTGTCACAAGTCTGTCACAGGAAGCAGCCGGCTCTTTTGCAATCGCCCATGTCGTCTGGGGGCCGAAAGGAGCGTCGCTGGAAGCTTTTGTATTTTTTCTTTATTTAATTTTGCAAAGTAAAACATTCAAATATGTTAACAAGCAAACACATTCCCACTCAGAGCCACTTAAATGTGCCTTAATATAATATATATATTTATATACACACACACATATACAGCCGCCTTGATTTGCGTTGAGACTCCCACCGGCGGCCAAGCAAATCCAAGTGACTGCGTGCAAAATTCAGCATCAGTTGCAGATCAGTCGATTATCGGACGTCTGAGTAACCCTGTGGTCTGTCGGGCTATAGTATTATGTAACATCAAAACATCTGACATTACTGAAACACAAACTTACAAATGATGCCAAGTCAGTTTGTAGGACACCTTGCATTTAAAGAAATAACGTTACCGGTTAGGCGGAACTTTATGTACTGTAATAAGTAACGTGACATGTTGAGGCCGGGCCGTGGCTTTGTGGAGCATCGATGATCTGGATTACCAGCAGTCCCGCTGGCCAGGTTTGGAGAGGCTATAAAATAAGGTACTTTGATAAAGACTTCAAGAATGGTACGGAGCCCATAGACCTGGTCAGTGTCGACAACAGTGTCACGTTCATTGACTGACAGGCAGGGACTGTTTGTGGGTGGCGACTCAAATGCCGGCGCGTTGCAACTGTTTTCGGGGTGTGACTACAATATCGTGTCCAGTATGTTCATATGCCTTTATGAAAATAGTACACTATATTCTATTCCTTGCAATTGTACTAGTCTGGTACCAGTACTTTTTATAAATGTTTTTTTTCCAGGGGTTATACATATCCTGTTTGGTATTTATATGTTTATGTTCAATTGAAGCAATACAATTGTATATATTACAAGCTCAAGCTGTTAAAATATTTTATTAGCCTATAATAGCACTGCTGTGCTGCATTTATTCAGCATGCGACCGTCCATCTGCTGTGGAACTACACATTCCAGCATGCCCTGCCACCGGTTTAGCCTGGCCTAATAGAAAAACTGTGGCATGCTGGGATGTGTAGTTCCACAGCAGCTGCAGGGCTGCATGTTGATTTCCTTTACCACAGAGTTTCCAAAACTCCACCATGACAGTCCAGGTTTTGAGGATATCTATGCTCGAGCACGGATGACTTAATTAGTACCTCAGTCAATTTGACTTAACTGTCTGGACTTCGCTGCATGGATATCCTTAAAACCTGGACTGTAAAGGCAGAGTTTGGGGAACGCTGTCTTAGCACTTGGAGCTGGAACGCTCCAATGAATACTGGGAACGGAGCGGAGGTGTTTAGGAAGGCACAAGAAGTCATTTGGCTGCCGGCTAAGGTGACTCCATTATGAAGAGGGAACGGCATCGAAGAAATAAAAAAGTTGTTTAGCAAACAAAAGTGACAATGAAGATGAAAAGTACTGATCTGAGGTAAAATAACCGGTTCTATATACAATGTGCTATAGTATTGTCACATATCATCAGTCAGTGGGTTATTATTAGTGTACCATCTGTGGCCATCGTGCAATTTGTTCTATGTGAGTGAGCAGCCTCTGAATGACGTGTACACAGACAGCAAAGCAACACAAGCCATTCTGCTCATTCTTTCCAAAGAAAACTCCACAGTGTGTGTACTCCGAATTCCCAGGGTCTATTATCTCAGAACACAGCAGGATAAAAGCTCGGGTCTGGGCAGGGGAGAGGTAATGCTAGGAATCTTCCCTCCTCTCCTCATAATGAGTTACAGCACCAGTGCCACCAAGAAAATCGCCTTTTGTTATAGACCTAGTTATGTTTAACTATATCAAGTAAAGTCTAAAGGGAAGTCCGTAAGTCCTTTTGTCTTCTGCCTTTGTGTCCACGTCTTCCATGACAGAATCTATAGTATACAAGTTGTTGTTTTTTTATTTCCTCTATATATAACTCTGAGCTGGATTATGCATTAGGCCATCTAGGCACCTGTCTGGGGCGCTGATTACTCAAACTCATTGTTATGTCACGAGGAGGGGGCCCCAAACCAGTATCATGCCTAGGGCCACATGGGGTCTTCATCAGGCTTTGATGCAACCCCTATGTCCTTACATGTCCCCCATTTATTCCCTCTGTGTGTTGGCCGCAGGAACAGCGTATCATTACATAAAGATACACAGGATCCATATTTTACTTGTCAGAAGGAAATAAATATTACTTTGTGGCCTTCTGTACAGTTAAAGTATATCTAATAATCAGACATTTTGGGGTCTAGTTACTAAGCAGTGTTAGGAGACAGAGTGAAAAGTGATAAGGTGCCAGCCAATCAGCTCCCAACTGTTATTTTTCAAACACAGCCTGTGAGATGACAGTTGGGAGCTGATTGGCTGGCACCTTATCACTTTCTTATCACTTTTCACTCTGTCTCCTAACACTGCTTAGTAAATAGACCCCTTTATCACCTTACAGTTGACCTATTTTTTATATATATAATAGTGTAAGGACCATCCAGGTTCCACAATGCGTGTGCCCCAACGGCTCCAATTGCGAGGGAAACAGGACACCTAAAAAAAGGGGACCGGCTGCCAGGAACAGGATGAATGTGGGAGCAGGTGGGGGCGTACGTGATGGAGCGGGGGGTCAGAACAGCAAAGAGGGAGGCGGGCCGTTACTGTCTGACCCAAGACTGAATTACAAAAATAAATGGATTACATCAGGGTCACCATGTTATAGAAATGAAATCTTTCTTCCCCCCCAGATTATGAGTTACGTGTGTACATTTCTGCCGACCATGCACCAATCTGAATTTAGAAGGTTTGGTATAGTTTTCCATATAGTCATGTGACAATCAGGACTATTGGAGATGGCGGTGGGTACGTAATAAAACAGGCCGTATAATCTACTGCAGAGTATATATTATACCTTATAGTACAGAACAGTGCCTGATCAATAACAAGGAATATTATCACTAATCCCTGATTGTAAGTAATAACATTCCCTTATTACTAATACACTAACGTCACTATTGTCTCATATACGGGAGGATATTATTGCACACCTATTACACGTAGTTGTGTGACGGAATAACAGACAGAAGATGTGTTCTGTATACATTATAAATGCGCGCAATCCTCCAGTGTCATCTGCAGAGCATAAAGCAGACACCCGGTGACTGATCTATGTATAATGCAGATGTATAGGAGGAGGTTTGGTTCCCTACAGAATTGTAGTGACGTAACGTGTTGCTGCTAATCTCTCAGGCAGACCTCCATAGCGATTGGTCACCGAGATGGGAATCTCTCCCCGTAGCTGGGCTGACGTCTGTAGGATGGACCTTTCCTGTCACAGTTTTCCCACCATTGTGGGAAAAAAAAAAAAAACATTCCCGAATCCAGTGGTGGAAAAAAAAAATTATTCTGGGAACTAAAAATAATGGATGTTCTAACCCTGTTAGCTTTGATGTCGTCACAAGTGTAAATAGGGAAACGTGCATTACTGTAAATAATTACTTATTTTTACACACCTCCGATTTCTATAGAAATTTACATTTAAAAAAAAAAAAGTAGGAACTAATTTTTAAATGCTTGATTTTAATCATTTTTTATTTTTTTTTTTCAGTGGGCTGCCCCCACTATTGCCATCTTGAATACTAGGCTTGCTTTTGTTGGAGAGTAGTTTCTGCTTTGGGGTTTACTGCCAGCGGTAACCCTTTGATGTATGACAAGAAGCAAAAGCGTACGTTTTTTCCAGAGAAAGTGGTCACCTTCCATTGATGAATAAATTCGTACCTGCCAGAACCATATAGTTCCCAGCGTCTTTCCAAACAACTCCTATTTTTGGCCTGTTGGCCTAAGCAATATCACTAACCTCAGTTCACTTCCAAAGGTGCTACCCTCACAATTATTATAGCGCCCACTCTGAGGGGCTTATGTGGTAGGTTGCCAGTTGCAGCCGCTGCTGGAAATCCTGCGCGTCTTCCACAAGCCCCAGAGTCTATATATTAGAAATGCTCATTACATTGCACTGGTAAATAATTATTATTATATAGATAATTTAAATCGGAATGCTTATGAGGTTTATTATAATGGTCTGTGGTACAGTACAGATGTGTCCTCTTACATCTAGCGTCAATACGCCATACGGCGCGACTGAGCCGCTCCGAGAGGCGTACATATTGCATCTATCCGGAGTTAGGACTTTTTGCACCTTACTAGAGGCCTCTCCGTGCTTTGTGTGTGTACTGTGGGACAGGTGACATAGGACACTATTATATCCTATACAGTTACTATACACAGATCTTGGATTGCTCAGTGTCTTTTGGTAATAGTTCAGTATATATGACTACATAAGTTAGAGATATGGCCCTGCTGGACTACAAGTACCAGCATACTCGGCGGCCAATATCCTTGGCTCTCCACCTGCTGTCGAACTACAAGTGTCATTGTGTGCTTGCACGATTTCTCTCTTTCTCCATCTGCTGTGGAATGATAAGTGCCAAAATACTCTTGCGGGGCTTGCTGGGAATTGTAGTTCCGCAGAAGCTGCCAAGCCACAGGTTCACTATTTTTTTACAATACTATAGTAGCATTTGATCCAAATGGTTGTAAACTGTACCCAGCAAGACCATCATAGCCTCCAGTCCTGTTCTATTGTACAGCATGGATAAAGGTTATCCTTATTACTATGATCAGTAATAGTAGTATTAGTATGCAGATGGAGGATGTGATGACTGAATAGCAGTGAGGACATGAGGGGGGCTCCTGTGTTACACAGTCACCACCAGACCTCCTTCTCCCACACTGTATGCCCCCCCCCCCTCCTCCTCCAGTTTAGAGGAAGGGGGGTGATAAATCAGAATACAAAGGAGGAACCCTCCTCACGTGCTGTAATGTGGTCTGTTCCTTGATTCTACATCACACAGTGGCTCACCATAGATGGAGCTACTGAACAGAGAGGGGGCTGTGTGAGTGTGTGGACATGTCTGTGTGTTAAAGAGGCTTGGCTGGACTTAGTGTAACCAGATCTTCTGTCTGATCTGCAATATAGAGGAGAGAGAGCTGGGGAGAGAGGCAGCAGCAGCATTACTACCACTCTGCAGGAGCAGGCACCCTGGCTACCTCTCATCCAGCAGCTAGGATCTAGCATCAGCATGAAGAAGAATATCTCTGCAAAGAGGGTGAGCTGGGGGGCATCACTGTCTGTGTCTGGGGGGGCCGGTGCCTTATGTAACAAGGATGTGTGTCCGTGCAGCTCCTGTTCCTGCATTGCAAACAGCTGCACTCAGTGCCCAAATGGAAGCTCTATTTGCATACACAGCAGCCTGCAATTATATATCTATCTATATAATCTCCATGTTTGGATGTGATTAGGATATAAAGCACAAACTATATATATATATATTTTTTTGTTGTTAATCCTACACTTTAGCAGGTAATGGTTGATTATGAAATCTGGTATATGCATGCATGTATATCTATTTTGATGCATAATGATATCTGTCTTAGTGGTTTTGTGCTTTTTGAATGGGAATCTTTAAGTCAGTGGATGCTGGGGTCTGATCCCCCTACCTGTGTGTTATGATCCAGGCCATCTGCACACCAGACACTGGCCTGACCTACCTGGGTAAGGAAATATTCTCATTATTCCTTTATCACATGTGTAGGGCCCTATGGATGGGAACCAGGCCCCCAGCCAGCCGGAAAAAGTGGGCTGGATTCGGAAATACTGCGGGAAGGGTATCTTCAGGGAGATCTGGAAGAACAGATATGTAGTGATAAGGGGTGACCAGCTCTACATGTCAGAGAAAGAGGTATGTTGTATGTGTGTGTATATATATATATATTTGTTTTATATGAAATGCATTAAGCATATTGTCTGTATGCAGTTGGTACGTACAGCTTGTATGTGCTATTAAGCTAAAACGCAATGATCCCTGCTTGACCTCAGGTGAAACATTTGGACCCTAAATTTGTTAATGTGATCTATCTATCCATCCATCCATTTTCTGAAAATGCTCAACGCCATTTTCCCGGGGACAGCACTTTGTGGATCCGCGAATCACTGGGAAAATGGCCACCACACCTGTGTGTGTGAGTATATAGATAGATCTATAGATCCAATAAAGGCAGCACTCCCATTCAAATAGGCTCATAACCGAGGTGCCAATCAAAAATAGTGTAGTCAAGGCAGTGGCACTCAGTGGGTTTAAAAAGACAACTTAAAACAGATCCATTTGCATCAACGTTTCGGGTTTATTGCAACCCGTCATCAGGATATACAAACCTTTGTTTATCCTGATGACGGGTTGCAATAAACCCGAAACATTGATGCAAATGCATCTGCTTTAAGTTGCCTTTTTAAATCCACTGAGTGCCACTGCCTTGAAAGAATATATATATATATATATATATATATATATAATATTTTTTTTTTATTTCTTTGGCTGTGAAGTGGATTTAACAGATGAAATCAGAGGTTTCCAAACACTGTCCTTTAAGGCTCCCCAACAGCTCATGTTTTAGAGATATCCATGGTTGAGCACAGGTGGTTAAATTAAATTGACTAATGTACTAATTAAGTCACCTGTGGTCAAACATGCATATTCTTAAAACCTGGAATGTTAGGGTGCCTTGAAGACCGAATTTAGGAACCTCTGGATTAAATTCTTGTACAATTGAACGTTGAAATCAGGCCTTCATCACAGTTCAACATGGCCTATAAACGCTCTCCCATGCTGGCGTCCCCAAAAAATTGATTGAAGCGAATGGACAGGCGCTTTCTGACTAGCTTTGCCTGATTCTCACTCTTGCCTGCAGCGTTCGCAGTTCTACTGCTCGGTGACATACAGTGAATGCCCATCAAGGCTCTGCGTAAAGTACACAGCACATTATACTGCAGCACAGGTTGGAGACACGTTAATAAGTGCGTCTCATAGCTCACATGGAGCGAGGTCAAATTATCCACTCTTCAAAAATAGCGTTGTTTTTGAATGCCCTTGTGCACGGAGCTCTAGAGATGCCGCTTTCATCTCTAAATTGAGTATATTATGTTGTTTCAAATATATTACATGCTGTACCCTAGTACATTAAAGTGGTTTGGAATTGTTGGAACGTAATCTCGCTGACAGTTGCTATCACGCCGCTACAGGAAGCGTTAACGTGTAGGATGCTTGGTATTTTTAAGTTGTAATAGTTTTAGAAATGTTTTTTTTTTTTTTTAATGGTCACGTCTATCTATGTGGTAGAGGTCTTATCTGTGAGCAGTATGAAAAAAAGCTTTGTTCTGCCTGTATTTATTTTTTCCTTTGGGGTTTAATTTTTTTTTAAAGAGATTAAATGTAATTTTGTTTTAATTTTGATAATGTTGTTCTGTCTGAAACTGTTAATCTACCGCAGAGCCCTGGATTATTACTTCCTAGTAATTGTTCATCTGTTATCGCTCAACAACATTTTTGGATAAAATTTTTATTGTACAAAACTTGCTAATGTGGAAATTATTTTAGCAGAACATTGCATATATTTTTTCGAGATTGCTAGGGACAGTTGTGACAGATGGGGCAAATAGGAAACTAATTTTACACGCTTTACTGTACTTTGCTGTATGCATTGTTTATCAAGCTTTGGGTTTCAGGGGTTAATAAGTAGTCTTATACCAGTGGTTCTCAAACTCGGTCCTCAGTACCCCACACAGGTCACGGTTTCCAGGTCACCCAGCAGGAGCACAGGTGTAGTCATTACTCACTGACACATTTTAAAAGGTCCACAAGTGGAGCTAATTATTTCACTTGTGATTCTGTGAGGAGACCTGGAAAACATGCACGGTTTGGGGTTCTGAGGACCAAGTTGAAGAACCTGTGTCTTATACCAACCAATTCCTTGTCAGTAGAATTGCTATTAGTTTTTTTTTTATGTCCCCTATATGGAAGCAGCCATTTTGTAGGCTGAACCAACATGCAATCTATTGATTCACAAATAACATGACAGAGGCATGATTTCCTAGTGAATTGATAGGTGACACACTCCTAAATATTGGCTCCTCCCTTAATATGTCTGCCTTCACTTTGTTTAAAGGCCCAGTCCACTTTATGAGGTCAATTCAATTAGACGCTAGTAAGCAATGGTGTATCTATAATGGGTGCAGTGCACACGGGCCCCTGGGTCCAGAGGGGCCCACACAGGACACCCTGCATTCATATATAGTGATACTTACCTCTCCACAGACCCCAGAGTGTTGCTCTGCAGTGCTAGGCCAGCGCTGCAGAGTTGCAAAAATCACAGGGAAAATGGCGTCGGGCATGCGCAGTAAAGATGTCCCCAGGAATAAGGCACCATTTTCCGGGAGACCCGCGTATGGCACCAAGCCAGGATCTATTGCGCTGCCAGAGAGGAGGGGGGCCCGCATTGAGTCTGCACATGAGCCCTCTCCTCTCTTAAAACGCCCTTGCTAATAATTGTTGCTATATGTCACACTTCCAGTACCTCCTGCTTTGCTCGCAGTCCCACAAGGTTCATTGAACTGACCCCTAAAGTTCCCTCACTTCAAACAATAGTTGATGGTGGATTTACAGCCTGAAGGGACAGTGTAGATCAACAACTGGGCCCGGATTGGTTGCAATGTTACCAGTACCACACTTAGGGGTTTATCAAGCAGTGAAAAGCATGGAGAAGAGGACCAGTGGAGACGTTGCCCATAGCAACCAGTCAGCTCCTACTTATTATTTTATAGACAGTATTTGGTAAATGCTACTTCAAAGCTGATTGGTTGCTATGGCCAACTTCCTTACTGGTCCACGCTTTTCACTGCTTGATACATAACCCCTCTAATGGCAGCCATGTTTGATAAGGTGCTTTGCAAGCCAGGCCTATGTAAAATACATCAAACCTTAGTTTAATGAAAATATACACGTTAATATAACACAACTTACGATTGTTTTGTCTTCCTGCCACATTATTTTCTCACCCAACCATAAAATGAATGTGATCGGCCACCTATGGTAGATTACCATTACGTGATTACTTTGTGGTGCAGTGAATGTACAAATGGCCTCATGAGAGAGAACAAAATGGATTCCATCTTCTCCATAGGGGGAGATGTATCAAATCTTCAAGAGAGATAAAGTGGCGATGTCACCCATAGCAACCAATCAGCAGCTGTCATTTATCTAGCACAGTCTATGAAATTATAGTTAGAAGCTGATTGGTTGCTATGGGTAACTGCTCTTTATCTTTCTCCAGGTTTCGATGCCTCTCCCCCAGTGTGTTTTCCCGTAAGAACATAGGAAAGATTTTCCTGGAAACTTAATACAGGGGACACACAAAATTAAACTACTAAATGAATAAAGGCAACAATAAAGTTGGATTACGGTAGCTAAATGACACTGTAATGGAGGTTTGGTCCTGTCTATTGTATGGGCATTTATCAGCTGTCCAAACCCTAGGTTGAAACATATTTAGCAGAGGTCCCCCTGCGATGACTGCTGGCTGCTTTGATATTACTGCAGCCAAGTATGTGCAATTGGACCCAACATAATTATCTGAAAGAAAACCCCCCCACCATGATATAATGTTATATCACACCTCACCACCTGTCATTAGACCACGGCCCGAGCCATTGTAACTTTAGGAGACAGTTGCACGTTTATAAGCTTTGCCAGCGAGTTGTGGAAAGCGATCTGAGCCTTTACCTGTGCTAAGCACAATTAGGCAAATTCATTTTTCAAGGTAAATGTTTGTCACCTGAGCAGAATATAGAATTATTTCTTTGCCGTAGGAATTATGCAAAGCCTTATTGCAAAAGCTTTGAGAAATAGGAGAGGAGGGGCTGCAAGCTGACGGAAGTACTGACTGAACACTGATCCACACTTTATATAGGAGACTGTGCCATTCCATTTGTCGCAAACACAGCGTAATAATTCATGTTGGGTATTTTATGCAGATCTCAGTGGGAGCATTTACCCTTATTTTTTGCACTAAAGTAGACCCTCAGAGTACAAATTTACTATATACAATACTACAAGCTTTCGTGCAGAGGATATAAGGGGATATGTACTAAGCCTTGAAGAGTGTGAAAGTGTAGAGAGATTAAGTACCAACCAATCAGCTCCTAACTGTCCTTTTAGGCTGTGTTTTAAAAATGGCAGTCAGGAGCTGCACCTTCTAGCACCCTGCACCTGTTGCAACCCGTGCAGTTTCTCTTTCCTGCCTGGGGTGTCGCTCTCTGCTCTGGTGCTTCTAGCACACACTGGTCTGTAGAACAGCAGTTTGTTGCATCAGCTGAGTGTGCTAGAAGCACCAGAGCACCCGGCAGGAAAGAGGAACTGCATGGGTTGTGACAGGTGCAGGTGCTAGAATGAAGACTAATGTATACATATACGCTAATTCTAGATCCCTACTTTGGGCTTAGGAAATATCTGCAGGGGCCCTAAGATGGACACCTCACCTGTTTTGCTACTTGATGGTTCTTGGCTATAAAGCGGGCGATTTCACAGGGACTTGTGTGTCCGCTGGTAACAACTTCGGCAATACCTTCAGCAATGCAACAACCAATACATGTAAAATACTTCATGGGAAGGTTCATAGTGGTATGGCCTAGGCACCTTTTCAAAGCATAGGAATGAAAAACGTGACGCAGATAAGCATTGTACATAGAATAAATCATGCATGTTTTTTTCTTATATTTATGCCATTTCCGCATGGTTCATTGAGGCCTGTGTGAACAGTACATGTGTTTCGGGATAAGAATGGATGATGTCTGGACCTGCAGTATTTTACTAGCCCCTTACTGAAATCTGCATTACATTCAAGACGCGATGCTTGTAAGAACGATCGTTCAGTCATATTTTCTTGTATGAGGTAGCGATACAGCCCTTTCATTCACCCATCTTCCTCTGGTGGTGATCCAGTGAGTGTTTTTGTCATTTTGGTTGGTCATTGTAGTTCCCCTGATAATGTGAAGCTGTTGAAAGCTGCATTACCTCCTAGAATACCTCCTAGAAGAATACTTTCCTATATTAGTCCCTCCGCTGTTCCAAAGCCCTGGGGTCCCCTTGTTTGTCTTACAGCCCCGGCCAAAAACTTGTGACATTCTCCCTCTTACATGACCCTTCTTTGCTGCCAATCGTTCTTGCCAAGTCCAGGATGGTTGGTAGAGGTGTCCCTCTAACGGGTGTTGTGTGCAAGGGAAGGGGATCAGAGACTACTTAAGTGGTTCACAAGGCCGTAACGACGAGTGGGCATGCAATGCTGCCACCAAGGGTGCAGGGCCTTAAGTTGCTGCCCCATGACCCTTGTATTTGGCAAGCATGGTGCCTGAAACGACACCTTGCAGGCTCAAAGGCAGCTGACTGGAACGTTCTTCTGATGCTCCAGGTGCTCAGCTTTGGCCTAGAGTCGGTGGGAAGTTGCCACAGAGCTGCATGGAGCAGGTCTGCAAGTCCCTTCAGCTCCACCTACTCATTGTGAGTGGTACATTCCTGGTGGTTCGTAAGAACTAGACATGCCCCTGGGAGGACATGGCGCTCCAAAATGTGAAGTGGTTATGCTTCCTTTACCTGCACGCAATGCCACACAGTGATTGTATATAACAATGTACTTAATTAAAGGTTTCAAAGGTTGGTAGGTGTGCATAGAGATGTGCATCAATCTTCCTGTATCAGTATAACCGGAGTCTCGCATTTAGGGCCTGATTCAGAGCTGCTCGCGAGCGGGTCGATGGTGTGCTCTGCGCACGCGCAGCGGCCGCACTGCGCATGCGCAAGCCCTGGAGCGAGAGAAAAATTATCTCGCTCCGTGGCTCACTACAAAAGGGGCGGCTGTTTATGTTGATCGACAGCTCGCCCTGTTTTGTAGGCGTGGCAGGGGGGGTGGCTTCACAAACGGAGGCGTTCCCATGCGAACGCCTGCCGTTTGTGGGCGGCCCCACTGACATCCCCAGTGATGTCAGTGGGAGAGCTTCCGGCTCTATTAGAGCCAGAAGCTCTCTGGGGCTTGCGGCCACGAGACCCTACCATAAGGGTCTGTGGGTGGTCACCCACAGCTATGCGAGCGGCCAGGAGGCCGCACAAAAGAAAAAAAAACGCCCTGATTCAGAGCGCACGCTCTTTCAGAGCGTCCGTCTCTGAATCAGGCCCTTAGTGTGCTGTTGGAGACCCTGCTCCTTTCATTGTTTAACTTTCACGCAACCTGTTTTTTTTTTATTTGTTTCATCCATTGCCAGCCTCACATTATGGGCTACCCCTATGTCATGGGTGGACCGTTCACTGGCTCCCACAGGATTACCACATTAATACCTTCCTTGAATTACTCTGTGCTGCTGTGGGCATTCTGATTAGTTGATTGGTCACTGACTGTCCTATCCCAAGGAACACACAGAAAAGCAAAAAAATAAAAGTTTTTGACGCTAGTAAAACACACCTTGATAACTGTATATACTGTAGGCTAGTTTCATTGGTTGTGAAGTCTACTTTTCTTCAAGCAAAAACTGCTGAAAGTTTGTTTCACCTAATTTACTCTGAAAACACGCTGACCGGCTAGCTGGTGTAAGTATAAGAATGCAGCAAAGCCTTACTAATGCCGTGTAGGCCTCTTCTTTGGTGTCTGACAATGGAGAAAGCTTTGTTGGATTATAGCTTTGGTAATGTGAGATCCTCTGCTCCGTAATTTCTCCAAGCACCCCATGGAGGCACTTGGGGAATACGTGGGTGGAGAATTGCACAGAGCGTAATTCAAAGAGGATTATGGGAAACGAGAAACCTCACTGAAAGGGAAACAAAATCCCCGGTGCCCGAATGTGAGTTTCCTTTCAGCCCAGGGCCTGTAGTAGAACAGCTGCATAAACAATCGCTAGATTTTGCTTTTTCCGCTTTTTATAGCTTTTAGAAGTGATTAAACCAAAAAATTACATTTTGTATGTAATGTTGGTGCATTATACCTTTTTTAAATAAAGCTTTATGATTGAAAACGATGACATCCGATATTATTCACAGGAGTTTATAAATATATTCGTGTCACTTGTCTATTATAAGGGGTCTTTTTTATTTTAGCAAACTTGAGCAAAACAATTGTGTAAATTTTAGGTGGATATTTGTGCAAAATGCTGAGCATTGGTCTACTAAATTCACAGTAGCTCTGATGGGGGGAAATTAATTTGGAAGTGCATAAACAGCCGGAACGCCAGACATTTTTTCCATCGCACGTGATAGAGGTGCGCATAAAAATGTGCGATGTTGGGGTACGGTAATTCTCGATAATATAGATTTTCCACTAGTTTAATAGTACAGACTCTACTGCTTGGAGAATTAATGGTTGAATACATATTCATCAAGGACATTTAAACTAAGGAATGGAGGTTTTTAAAAATAAAATAAAAAAGTGAGCTGTAAATAATTAATAATGTGTTGCAAATATGAGTGTAATCCCTATTAACCAATCTGCTAGTAGTTTTAAAAGTCTAGGGCAGGATAGACTCATGAAAGCAAGTGTCTGATTGGTGGCTGTCAGCATTCCAGTCTCTCTTGAGTGAGAGAAGATAAATGAATCGCTATGGATGAAACAGTAATTTAAAGCACCAGTGTGACTCAAAAGGGATGGGAAGGAGGGGGTGTGCCCAGCAGGACATCCACAAAGGGACGGACACTCTGCATAAAGTTGCCGGATTCAATTTTAATCAGCATTTTTTTTGTGGCTTTTGGTATTCCTTTTATTTTTAAGCAAACTTTATTTAAAAAAAAAAAAAAAAAAATCTGCCTTGTGAAGTTGACTTTTGGCAGTTTTACAAGTTTTTCAGCCACCGCAGATCTCTAAGTATAGGCTTCTGGGCCTGGAAATGTTCCCACGTGCACTTTCCTTAATCCGTATATGAAAGCTCCTTTTCACTTTGATGACGTCCCCTGTCACTCGGCTATAGATAGTTACTGCGCTCATCAGGCTTCTTGTGTGACCTAGTTACTAATTGATGTCAGTCCTTTGTCTTCATGTAAGATCAGGAGAAGCAAAATTAAGTGTTGCGGGTATATAATCGTGAGGAAATGCTAAGTATCTCTCAGTGCAATATTTGCCTGTCTACTAGCAGTTGTCCTATTATATAAAGCAATGTTAGACGTGGAATCTTCACTGTAATTAGGGATCCGTGAATATTGAAATTAAAAATATCGACTCCCGTGTGACCTAAAATTGGTCAAGTTACAAAATCCTTTTAGGCCCCCAAATAAGATAAAACTATTATAAAGGTGCTTTTGGCACCTGAATTATGGGAAAATGAGAAAGGTACGATTTCAAATAGCAGATATAAAGCCGGACGGTTCTGAGAGGACTAAGCAAAGAAAACCAGCCTAAATTCGTCAGTGGGTTTACTGGCAGGAAGTTTGATGGGCATTGACAGCAATTTCTGTCCCTTTAATCTAACGTAATCTGATAAGGCCCTGGGGCTTGTGCTGTGATACTGCAGCCGTCCATTGTTCGATTGGCCTGATATTGCCGTGTGTCTGGTTAAAAAATTATCCTGGTTGCCAGCGATGATGCTATTTAAATTGGTAGTAAATAGTCATATTGTCCAATTGGATCTTTCATCCCATCCTTCTGGAATAATAGATTGAGGGTTTGGTCCTCAATCCATTGTGGTAGTACACTAATAAATGGCATCAACTTTTTGTTTTATGTGTTTACTCATGTAGGATCAACACAAAAGGATTGTATGTGTGTGTTTGTATATGTGTGTGTTTGTGGTTTGTTAGTTTTTTGGGATTTTTTTGGTAATGATTTATGAACTTGCATTAAGATGTTGTTATTCTATACAGTTTTTATTTGCTGGTTTTCTATTTCTTTTGCAAACTTTTAACAACAGATTTCTTTTCTGATATGAATAACGTTTTTGACTGACAGTTGTTCTGTGTGTCCGGCTTTTGGGCCTCATTCAGAGGCGAGCGCTAATGCTGCTGCAATTTTGTACGCAGTGGCTGTGTGGAAATATGCAAGTGTCTCTGGATTTGCGAAGCCTCAATACAAATCTCTAACGTCTGCGTACAAAGGCGTAGCTCGAGTTGCAGGTCAATCGGTTATCGGACTTCGGTGCCAGAACTGAGACGCCGGAAACCTTTTTCTGCGTCGCAGTCGGAGACGCGCCCCGAAAACAGTTGCGACTCACCTGCTTTACATATTGTCTTTCTCCAGGATCATTATGGCTGTTCTTAGGGGGAGATATATCAAATCTTGGCGAGAGATATAGTACCAACCAATCACCACAGCCTGTAACCTGACAGGAGCTAATTGGTTGGTACTCTATCTCTCTCCAAGCTTTGATAAATCTCCCCCTTATGTCCTATGCTGACGCCTTCAGGGAAAGCCTCTTAGGCCAGTCACCTAGGTGCTATATACAGTCACTCTGGAGTGTTTAGTGCACTGATTGCAGTGTTAGAAGTAAGATCTACCCTTCTCCCATTACCCGCTCAGAGACTGTGTTATCACTGATTCCCAGTAGACTGCTTTTTAATGAATATTGGTTCTGCCTACAAAATGGCTGCCCCTACGATGCTTTAGAGAGATCAGTGGTTTCTAGGGAATTAATAGGCCGCATGAGAGGTGGTTTAGGGATCTATCTATTTATCATTGACCCCATATTTGCAGAAGTACTTAACATTCTGTATCGCCTTCTACCACAGCGATATGGAATGTTCTAACACCGCAATTGATTATCTATGAGCTGGTCTATGAAAGTGGCCCCTATAGCTAAGTTTAAAATAGTTTATTTTATTTACTTAAGTAAGAATACATGAGGGCGGATGTGAAAACCTCTCACTTTCTTCCATACTGGGCATGTGCAAGTGGAAAACTCCATTCCACCGCTTGATATATAGACCCCTTTTAGTCACTAAATCATGCCTCACAACTGTCACAATTCCGGCGCTACGGTCCCAATTTGAGGGCTCTGCGTACGGTCCCAATCTGCCAGGCGGTTGTAAAGTATAAAGAGCAGCGGTGAATGGGTGCCTCGCACACCAGTGTCAAATGTTTACCTCAGGAAAGGGGTAAGAGGCCCCCTAGAGATGTGCTCCCCCACCATGATAAGGTCCCTTCCACAAGACATGTTTATGCCCCCTCCCCCGATCCTCTCAATGGTTGACATGTATAACTAAATTTATATGCACTGTAATCTCATCAAAATAGGCAACACCGTGTTCTCAGTATAATAGCCTATGAGATTTTCCATAGTTTTTATCGTAAAATAAAATTAAATGAAATTTCAGTCATGTAATGTAGCTCTGCTCACAGTTGTGCTTGGTGACTAAATGACATGAGTGGGTACAGTGATGACAATATATTCTCCTTTCACACTGACTGTTGTATAAACTTCGCAGCCCCCTGACGGTGACTAATTCCAGTGCTTCTGGGCTGTAGGAACAGGACAGGTTTTAAATGGAATTTTCATGGCAAAAAAATAATAATAATAAATAAATACTAATAATAAGATACGCAGAATGTTATAATATTAAGTAAAAAAAAACGATTTCATTTTGTTGCAGTGTTTGTGTAGCCGTATATTGGGCCTGATTCAGAGCCGGACGCAATTAGCGCTCGCTCGTCCAGAAAATAGGGGTGGCTATTCAAATGAACCGTTCGCTGTTTGCGGTCTGTTCACGCCTCTAGGTCTGAACGAGCGAACAAAACTTGCGGTTGTTTTCTGGGAAACTACGCCCCCTGGCTGCTCGCATCCTACGTCATGTCCGCTATTTATTAGATTAATCGAGTACATCGACCAGGGTATGAGCTGCTCGCTATTCTTGTGGTTGGTTTTTGCTACCACAATTTTGCGAGCAGTTCTGGCAATAAAATAACCCAGTGACGTGGTCAATGACGCTGCTGTTTTAATTATGCACACCCATAAAACGCCCGTTTTGACCTTTAAGCACGCCTGCGATCGGATCTCCACTCCCCGTTTTCAAGCACCTTCCCCTGTTACCACCCACATACGCCTCATTCTGTCACTCAAATTATCAGGCATTCGCTATTTTGCGAGCACATGAATTTCGACCGCACTGACTGGTTCGCGCATGCGTATAACGATCCGTACGCATGCGCAGTTGGGCAAACATCGCTCGGAGCGAACGAGCGGCCGCTTACGAGCGGCTCTGAATCAGGCCCATAGTTCTTATCTGTCTGTCTAGCATTAGAATCCAGATTTCTTGAATAACTTTTATGCAGCGTCTTGGAAACACCCTCATGTACGTTCTGCATTAGGAAATTAGGTGTGGATTTGCTTTGATGGTTGGTTCTATCTGTGTGTAACTCCTATTTTACTCTATAAAGGACTCTTGGTTACCAATTACCATGTTGTCTAATCTACCCTCTTTTCCTCCCACTAAGGGGGGTATCTAATTAGTAGCGCTGCTAATTGATCGTGGCAAGGCTATCCAAATAGCGCCGAAAATGTCAATAGGCAATCTGTCAACATCCTCAGAATGTCGACTTGTTATAGGGTTAGGCCAGCTCTGGCCAACCTGTGTCTCTCCAGCTCTTGTGAAACTACAAGTCCCAGCATGCTTTACCTGGTGAACAGTTGGAGGGTATGCTGGGACTTGTAGTTTCACAACAGCCGGAGTACCACAGGTTGGCCAGGCCTGGGTTAAGCGGTGGGAAGATAGGGTAAGGCAGTAGGGTGACATTAGGGTTAGGCTGCGGAGGGGAAGGGGGGTGCAGTTAGCTACTAGGAGGAGGGTTTAAGGTTAGCGGGCTGTACTTCCCGGTATGCTGGCGCATCAGATGACTCCGTCGGAGTCTCCGTTCTCATCATGTGACGCGGGAGAGGCAGCTGCCACCGGGTCCGATAAGTGACCACTGGGCCACCTGGGGTGGTTTGTTGACTTTCTATAATGTCAACATTTCAGCAGTGTCGACATAGTCAATGTCCTGTTGACCTAGTATAACACACCTGTTCTTTGAATGTACAGCACTGTGCAATATGTTGCCTGTATATAAATAGGGGATTACTAAAAAAAAAAAAAAAAAAAAAAAAAAGATGCAGTCAGTGGTAATGGTCACATCCCAACGATATGAACTTTTTCTAAGTTTATACATTCCCTCTCATTGAATTATAACCCTTGAAAGTAAAACACATGTTGTGAAAAAATTAAAGGGGAACTCCGCTTCAGCAAAATTCCATCTCTTAGGTGGGGTACACATTAGGCGATATATTGGAGGATTTGCCGTTTTGAGGCAGATTAGGCGACATATTGTCCACATGGCAAGGTGGGTACGCTCAATCGCCCCTCATGTGCATCGTCATCACACCCTCACATCTGATGTGCTGCACGTCATATGGGAAGATGCCAAAATTAGGTGATGGTCGTTCCAATTTCCCTTCATCCCAGAACAAACGTCATTGACCGTACACATTATGCAGTCCTTCAAGCGACGGAACGATTTAACGTGTCGTCTGATCATATACGATTTATCCTTGTCTAAGCATAACCAAATACATTTTTTGTTACAAGGTGTTGGGACACGCTACATAGCTCCACCCCCCGGCACCTGCGAAGCCCCATCACCAGGTTCTGATTAGCCCACGGGCCAGTCAGTCAAATAGACAAGGATGACCATCGGTTGGTGAAACCATCGAAGGTCAACCATTGAATAGTTTGTAACCATCGATGGCTACTGGCTCCTCCAATCAGGGCTTAGCACATTCCTGTGACCCCTGGGTGTCTCTCACCATAGATTAGGGATGGCCTCCCTACCATACAGCATGTTAGCGCAAGTATTTGTTGTATTAGTTGTTATTTTCAATAATGCCAAAAAGTGCTTAAATCATCCAGACAATCTCTGTTATGTGTGTGGCCTTCAAATTTCAGAGGCAAAATTTCACGGCACTTGTAAAACAGTGTTATGGACTTTACTTTGGGTGTAAAGTTGGTGATCTGGCTAAGTACTGGGCCCCTTGGCGTTGGGCTGTCAGTGATGAGCATGGCGAGCGTTTCCATCAGCTGATTGCTACGATGGAAAAGAGGTACCGAGGCAGATGAAGTTCCAGTATGGTGGCTGACTATTGCTGGACTATGGAGAGAGACATCCCAAAGGCAAAATAGGCCCGAAAATCATCATCTACAACTTCGTAGGTCAGCCAGAATGGTATGCAGTCAGGAAGCCGGCGGACCTAATCCCGCCAGCCGGCTTCCCGACTGCTTAATCCCGGCGAGGGTTAAATAACAGGCGTCTAAATGTAGACGCCTGTCATTTTACCGACGCCAGGAGACCGGCGCCCGGCATCCCGATCGAATGTACACCAAGCGCGGATAGCCGTGGGGGGGAGGGTTAGGTTTAGGGTTCCCAGGGGAGACTTAGGGCTAGGCACCCCCCCCCAGGAGGTTAGGGTTAGGCTAGGGGGAGGGAGGGTTAGGGTTAGGCACCCCTGGGGGGGATTAAGGGTTAGGCACCCCCCTGGGGGACTTAGGTTTAGGCACTGGGGGGGAAGGTTAGGGTTAGGCACCCCTAAGGGAGGGTTAGGGTTATCGGGTAGAATAGGTTAGTGGGGACGATCAGGATTTTCATTCTTGTCGGGCTGCCGCTGTCAGGATTTGAACCGCCGGACATGGGTCCGGCGGTAAATCATACCAATTCCGCCAGAATGAGGAGTATAGTTATCAATACACTTACAGAAGTACTAATTTTATAAAACTTGAAACGTACGTAAGAAATAACCCCGCCTGATGGAAAACATCTGAATGCATATTCCAATTCAGCACGTACATTTAGATTCAGTTTATTTAGTTCTTGTGAAAGAAAAAAGTTTTATTTTTGTAGATCAGTGTTATCAACCTCATCGGTGACCGTGTGACACATGGGAACTTCCGTTCTCACCAGACGTGCATTCCCGGAGAATACGTTCATGTTCTATATTATCTTCTGTATGCGTCCAGTCTACGAGCTGAGGAAGTACAGCGATCGGGCAGAGGGGCTCAGTGCTGGCCTCGCTCCAGCAGGATGATCGTTTTATGTCTTTACTTTAAAAACTTCTGGCTACCCCCTGAGGCTGAAGAATTTCCCCCACCACATCTGATGGATGGAGTCAATTCTCAGATGGATGGAGTCATTTCTCAGACCGCTCCATCATGTTATACGGACCCCTCTGCCATCAGATATAATGACCGTCCTTGAAATTTGCTCCTCGCTTTCTGATATCGCTGACAAAGCGCAGGCGGACGGTACAGCTCTCCGTTTGCCAGAGCCGTAACTAGACTTTTTGGTGCCCTGTGCCAGAAAGAGCATTGGCGCCCCCTCTATTTTTCAAATAGGGACATAATACACCTGAAAAGGGGCCATGACCTCATGGGGAAGGGCCAGAGAAGAGATAGGGGAGGCAGGAGATGCTGGGGATGACATAAGAGGAAGCTATAAGTGAGAATGATAATAAACAGGAGACTGACAGGCCTGAACAGCGCCCCCTGCCCTGTGGTGCCCTGTGCCATGGCACTGGTCGCACCACCCTAGTTACGGCCCTGCCGTTTGCTATCGGGCTAGCCAGCTTAATAGGCCAGCCTGGTTGTTATTATCCGTGTTCTACATGATCCCCGTCTTATCCTAATGCTGTTTCAGCTTCCAGGTTTACCCATGTATACATACACACATTTAGACCGTTGATGCCCCTATGGTATACATCGTGTCTCATTTTGAAACGTGCAGGATGATTGCCACTGTGTAGATAGGGAGGAGATAACCGGTGAGGAAATATCAGCAGTTAACGGGTTAAAGACTTTGCCGTGGATTGAATGGGCCCCCCAGGGCCGTCTGGCTGCGGCAGACAGTATGACTATCTGAGCTCCTAGGGGGCGACTGAAGGGTTCCTGTTCCCTTCCCTGGGGTCAGACTATCACCGAGGCCCGTCAGGCTGGATGCTTCCTGTGCAGCAGCTGTACTGACAGTGAGAGTATAGTATGGCAGCTAATACACAGCAGTGCCAGCCAGCTGTACACGGCTCAGTGATGTAATATATACTCGCATATGGCATTGTGTATCCTCGTTTCTCCCATAGATCGGCCTAAGCGATTTCCACCAAGCCGGGAGCAGGAAACGGTTTTGTGATACCAAACGGAACCATTTAAAAGGCATATTTGCGAGCTGCGCTTCCTTCCGAAAAATTACACTGTTACTGGTACCGAATTACTATGAAATTCCATACGTCCAACTGCATTAACAGGCCTCAGGGTGCTGCACTGTGCGTTACTGAGCCCCAAAGCAATACTTGTTTAGGGGACCATCGATGCCACTATACACTCCTGCAAAGAGCAGGACAGGGTTCTTGTGGAGGGGGGGTACAGTATCCTCAGAGGTCTGGGACCCCTCTCCTGTAACATCCATAACTGCTATAGTATTGACCCTGATAGGCCTTATTGTTTATCGGGAATGATCTGACCGCTTGGCCTGAGTGTTGGAAGACCGGTTCTCGTCCATTGTGGTGTCCCACACAGCTTTAGGCATCTGGTTGTGTTGGGACTTAGGGGTGGGCAATTAGCGGCCCCCCAGCTGTTGTAGAACTACACTTCCCAGCATGCCCTGCTGCAGTTTTGCTATTTGGCCATGCTAAAACTATTGCAAGGTATGCTGGGATTTGTAGTTCAACAGTTGGAAGGCTGGGTATTGTCCTCCCCACTAGCCACTGACTAAAAATGACAAATTGTGTTTCAATTTTCACTTTAGCTGAATAAATGACTGTCTGCCCTTATATTCTCTTAGCCAGTAAGCACCTCCCCCAGCATGACGACATTTGTTTTAAAAATGTCAGACTAGTGGGGACCATCGACAGTTCTGCCATCGACAGCCGATGATTTTATACCATTGGTTAGAAACTGTCAATGATTGAATCATTGGCTTAACTTTACGCATGTACAGGCCGAGGCCGCCATTAGCCAACTGGACTCTGCCGCCGATGTTCACCACCGCTGTCCTTCCATCAGTGGTAGAACAAGTCACCATCGACATCAGACCATCGATGTTTGCTTATCACTGATGGCCAACACTATCGCAGACACTGACTTGATCAACTTCCTTCCGTGTATTTCTGTAAAAAGCTACCTATATATATGTGCTCGGGCAGTATATTATAAATAATAGTGTGTTGAATCTATTGGTTTATGAATTTTAATGATGGATACAGCACATGCTTTGATGGGGGCTGTAAGAGTTGTCAGTTATTTTCCACAGTGATAATGTTGTGCTTTGTAGATCTGAATAGAGGTTGGATCCTAAAATGACTGCAAGCATGTGATATTTTCCTTGCTGGTAATGCACCACTTAGATGCAATAATACATGGTGTCCTTCATGTGTTCTCAGTCTCTGGAATGCAGTTTCTATCCATTGTTTGTCATCCAGGCTTGAATCCGGTTACGTTTTTTTCTATTGGATGAATAAAACCAAAGCTGGAGAGGGATAGAAATTCATCGCAACCGATAAGGATGAGCGCAGCAAAATCTCCACGACTGCGCTCGGCGAGGGATAGTCAATGACGCTCACTCCACATTAATTGGAGGGGAGTCTAGATAGGTGCTAGTATATAGCGTTCACTCTAGCACCCTGCACCTATTAAAACCCCATGCAGTTCCTCTTTCCTGCCTGGGGTGTCGCTTTATGCTCTGGTGCTTCTAGCACACAAACTGCTTAATCTCATCAGTTTGTTGCATCATGTGAGTGTGCTAGAAGCACCAAAGCAGAGAGAGACACCCCTGGCAGGATAGAGCAACTGCACGGTTTGTGACAGGTGCAGGGTGCTAGAGTGAAGATTATAGTGACACAGTAACTGGCAACTACACAATGTAGTTGTGCATGGATTTAGGTAATGTAAATAAAATTGTACATATATGGCGTTCTTTCGCTGTCTTTGGGCCTGATTCAGCAAGGATCGGAACTAACACGCACGCAATCGGACGATTGTTGCGTACTGCGGATGTGCAGACTGGCCACTGCGATCGGGACTGCGATCGCAGTGACTTCGCAGACCCATGGCAGAGTGATTGACAGGAAGTGCAGTTTGTGGGTGGTGACGGGGGGGTGGTCGGCGAAACGCAGGCGTGCCAGTGTGTTTGAACGCCATTGCATGGGCGCGCATAAATTATCCACTGCGATGCCATCCGCAGCTTGTGCGTGAGGCTGCGATGGTACTCCATGTTACCGATGGTTTTGCAGTCTTGCTAAGGATTACGGATGTGTGTAACGTAAAGTGGGCGTCCTTGTGTTGTGCTGTGACGGCACAGCGATCGCAACAGATTAGCATACTATGGCAGTGGAACTGCGTGTGTAATCACTATTGCAATCGCAGTTGCGAAACTTATTGAATCAGGACCTCTGTTGCCACTTTGTGGCGGAGTTGAAGGCGGGTCTGATTTCCATGTACTAATTTGTGATGTCAAATCCTACTGCTTCCCCTGGTGAGCTCCATCTGCGAGTCCCCTCTTACCCCTTGTCACATTTTTGTGGCAGATTAAATTAAGCGTGAGGTTCCAGCGATGTGCGTCTGCGCACATGACGGGTTTCTGCGGTAAGAAAACTGCGCTTTTGTTTTTTTCTTGCACCTCTGTGGAACGTGGGCAGTAGTAAATAGGGTTTTCCTGCCCAGATAACCCGCGTAGTTTTAGCTCTCGGAACCTTGTGGCTAATGAATTTTGCCAAAGTTTTGTGGTGGAACAAGACTTTTGCAGACGTGCCTCCCACCATTATCAACTTTAATTATTGTCGTAGTATGAGACTATTGTGGGTACAAAAGGCATAAATGAGTTCATCCCTGGGGTTCCCCAATCCGGCAGCAGACTGGTTACTGGTTTATTTGGCAGTCTTCGAAACATGAAAATATTATTCAGGCATTGTTTATCATGATTTTAATGCAGCGTAACATTGTTTTGTGATAAGTAAGGACCTATTTGAGGACCAGTTATTTCTAGTTATGCCCTTGATATTACATACATAATAAATAAAATCGCTTTAGTACCCTTTTGTCACCAAAGGTCGGAGCCATTGGCAGCTCCAGAGGTGAGGCTGCAGCACTCTCCGAAGTTTAAATAGGGGAGCCACGCCCACTGCCAGCGAGTCCAGGCCGGCGATGATTGGCAGAAGTTGCAAGGACTCCCCTATTTGAATATTGGATTGAGTTTTTCATGATGTGCCCCTTAAGTAAAGTGAGACTTCAGGGAGTTCTCCCAAAAAGCAGGCCACCCTTCAGCATCTCGCCCACTTCCCTAGGGGGTGAGGCATAATCATGACCCCCATCCCTCTGCTAAGGGATGCTGAAATCATGGTACTGCTCTACAGGGGCGTGATAAAGTGCATCACACTGCCACACCCCCTACGGGTGTAGGGGCGTGGCAGTGTGATGCACTTTATCACGCCCCTGCGGAGCAGTACCATGAAAGCAGCCCTGCTTTCCCCTAGTCCTTCCTTCTCCCCAGGATCTCCCAGAGGAAGGGGAGTCCTTAATGTCAGGTGTCAGAAAGACTGTTTGGAACTCTGAAGTACTTCTTTCCACCGTGCGTGTTTCTATCCACTCCTCCAGTCCTGCAAAAGTGGGTGAGAGCGGTTTTATGTGGATAGTTTCCAGAGTGAAATATGGGTGCACGATAGATCCATATGACCGTTTGTTTGCGAATTGCCCGTTCGTATGTGTGCGAAAACTGAGATCTACTAATGCATGCAGTGCTCCGCATTTGCTCTGCTCTTTGTCTTACACCCTGGATGAAAACTCTGTCACAGACACGACTCCCGTAGGATCTGAGGACCTCATTCAGAGTCGGTCGAAGCGGCCGCACGGTCGTACACAGCCGATGTTCGCTAAACTGCGCATGCGTACAGTTCGCAATGCGCGTGCGCAAACTAGCCGCTACGATCAGAAATTTCTCTCTCCTTGAACACAGCCAGGTCGGTAGTTTGAGTGACAGATTGCGGCGTTTGTGGGTGGTAACAGGGGAAGGTGCTTGAAAACGGGGGTGTGGAGATCCGAACGCAGGCGTGCCTAATTATGCGAACGCCGTTTTATGGGAGTGCATAATTAACAAAGTAGTGTCATGGCACACGTGACAGGGGAGGTTTTACACTGACATGATCTTAGAGCTTAAGAGAGGGTATGGTCAACCTTTAGCTCTACGACCAGTTCCGATGGATTCCGATGCTCGCGATTAATCCTTAAATAGCCGGAGATGACGTGATATGCGTACGAGATGTGGGCATATTTTTAGTGGTCCGACCGCATCCACCCCTTGGTCGGCCAGCTAACGATCCGACCTTAGGGACGCAACATGCGTGTGCATCATTTGCATATCCGGCCCCTTTTCCTATACAACCATGCGGCCGCAACGACCGAATCTGAATGAGGTCCTGAGTGTGTACGTGCTGTTCCCTCGTGGTGCCGGGCTTCACAGGCCACATTAATTTTGTCTGACGGGAGTACTTTGTTCTCAGGTTCACACCATAGAAAGAGAAATCCAAAACGTTCTGCATTTTAATCAGAGGGATCTTTTAGCAAGTTGTGTGTGTGGAGACGGTTACAGCCTCGCTGCCCTACTTTACTAGGGAACAGCGCACTTAACTTGCTATAATCGCGCGTCTCACAGGGAAAAGAACTTGCAGATAATGCAACTTCTGTATGTCCTCTGGGTTTATACTGCCCTTGGCAAAAATACCGGCCCCCCCTCTCACTAAGCAGTGCTAAGATTTGATGTAACCTTATTTACACGGAAACAAGGAAATGCCCCAACAGATGTGTCTGTTGTTTTCCTGTCTCTATAGGCGCCTGTCATCTTGCAGCATTTGCTATGTGTAATGGTGTATAGATGCCTTTAAGTGCTCCTGCGCTGTACCTGCGGAATGCCCTGATCGCAGACGTCTATCTTTTCCAGTTTGGCCATTTGCATGTGTAAACTAGGCATCAGATTACGCTTGGTGATGCATATTTTGGTATGTGGTCCCGGTATTCGCCTGAATTCTAGAATACACATCTGGGTGCGCCCCTAATGTAAAGCCACCTGTGTCTACTGATCTTCGTTTTGACAAAAAACGAATCGGTGTTTTCTAAAATAGCAACATGAACTGTTGGAGACAACTGGGCTGAAAAGAGTAAGAAGGCGTTGCGTAAAGTCGCCCACGAGTCACGCTATATTCTACAAATACACTGTTGGCCCATCACCCTCCAACAACATGACACAAGAGGTTTCCTAATTTCTGATGTGTGAAGTTTTACCCTAAGGGGTATATTTACTAAAGTGCAGGTTTTTAAAAGTGCAGTTGCTGCCCATAGCAACCAATCGGATTCTAGCTATTGTCTTCTAGAAGGAGCTAGATAAATGAGAAGTAGAATCTGATTGGTTGCTATGGGCATGTTATTGTTGACGTCTTTACTACACTGCTGCAGAGAGATCCTTCATGTGCTAGCTGGTGTTAGGTTGGTGGCCGTGAATCTGTAGGGGAGATTTATCAAATCTTGGAGAGATAAAGTACCAACCAATCAGCTTCTAATGGTCATTTTACGGAAAAATGATTGTTAGAAGCTGATTGGTTGCTATGAGCAACTTCTGTACTTTATCTCTCTCCAAGATTTGATACGTCTCCCCCAATGCCTCCGCTCACATCGCCCGGCCACTTCCTGTGCTCCAAAGTGTCCAAATATAGTCCCTGCTAATCCCGCAGCCTTATTCAGGGCAGGCCTGGAAAGCAACTGACCCCGGGCTTAAAGCCACATTTGCTGTCCGTGACTCTAATGCCTGAGTGCATTACATAAGACATGTTTGATGTGTGAACTTATTTCTCATGTACAAGAGTGTTACTCAGCAACTCAAGCGTCGTTGTCCCTACATAGGAACAGTATAAAAATCAGGACATTATCAATTTATACCACCCACAAACTGCACCACCTGTCAATCACTCTGCGATGGGTCTGTCTAGCCACTGGCCCTTATTCAGAGACAGACAGCATTGCGGAGCCCCACACAAGCGGCTGTACAATTCCGTCCATCGCAAATGCAGCAGGAGGTGTCTAGACACCATCTTACTGTATCTGCGAACCTGAGGTCGCAACCTGGGATCACCGTTGCAGCCAATGATTGCTCCTTTGGCCAGGCTGCAGTAGCTGAAGCTCGCCGCGGCCTTGCCAGGTCCTGGCAGCTGCGATGCAAGGAAATCTGCGTCCACCAACGCAGACCCTAGCTTTGTCCCCAGTTTTCAGGACCAGTGACCAGCCATGCCCCCACTATGCCCCCAAATGCTGCAGCAGGCCAATCATACTGCGACTTGGGGGGGGGGTCTGCGAGCGAGATCGCTGGTCCCATTCTGCACATGCGCAGTCCGTAGACCATCGGAGAATGGTATCTGAATCAGGCCTATTATGCATGTTTAGAAAATAGGGGGAGGAAATCCCGCACCAGGTTAATACTTATCACTTGTATTTATAGATGAGGAATAAATTACTGATTCTATCCCTATAGAACACACAATTTATATATCTATAGGTGCTACCCGTTGATTCAAAGAATATATATTTATTTGTAGAAAAATGGAAATCAATTTGGAATTGGGTGCACTCCATCCCTCCAGCAAATATAAAATAATCAAATATTTATTAGAATGTTTTTAAAAGAAAAATCTTTTTATCTCAGGCCTCATAAATCACAACATAGGTACTAATTTTTTATTTCTCTTTAAGGAATAATTTTTATTATTATAATATGCCCTTACCTAGGGTCATGTGAAGCGAAGTATAAAATTGATAGATATGTGTAAAGATATGAAGTAATAACGAGTGGAAAAAAAAAGAAAAATAAATAAAAAATAGTTTTTTTTTTTAAAAGACCAAACCGTGTGCTGTCCTTATTAACACATATATATTATTTGAAGTTCAGTGTGTTATAAGTCATAAGGATGTTTGTTGTCTATGAGACGGCACACGTGATTAGAAAAATATATATATTTATGCAACAAACTACTTTGAATTAAGCTTGAGTATACACCAGAGGAACGATGACATTATGAAATAAATATGTTTTTTTTATTTAAATAGATTAGAGCGCTATCTTCTTGTGAAACAACCAGCGTGTATTCCATCTGTGGACGTATTGAAACATTTGTATAGTATGTGACAGTGAATGATTCAGTGGATACTTTGTTCTTAAATTGTAGCAAAAGCTTTCAAAACACCTCTATACTACATGAAGCTAGGTGTTATCACTCAGAATCATTAATCACCCTTATGACTAAAGACGCACATCCACTAGAGGATTTATTTGAGCGATTGAACGATAACGACATTGTTCAATCGTTCATAAATCGCTTGCAAATCCTTTGCAAAAATGTCTTAAACGACCAGCGATGTGCGCTCCAGCTGGTCGTTTAGACATCTGTCATCGTGCAAACATGCTGTACAACCTGACGATATCATCAGGTTCAGCATGTTTGCAGATGATTGATGAGCCTGCACTGAATGACTGCTTGTTCAGTGCAGGCTCATCACAGACAAACGACTGCACGATTACAATGTCGTAATTGTGCAGTCGTTTTCATATCTTCTAGTGGATGTGTGCCTTTAAGGTGCATACACACACAACGATCTTTTGAACAATTATCATTAACGTATCGTTTATCGTTCAATCGTTGAAAAAATCGTTTACTTTCTGAGTTATGGAGCATACACACGGTCAGATTTTTCTTCAGTTCTGAACGATAACTATTTAAAAAATCGTTCATATCTGAAGGAAAATCTGACATATCTGACATGTCTGAACGATGCGCGTTCCCGATGGTCAGATAATGATATCTGACATCTGATGTGTTTGCAGTCAGATTAACGATATCGTTCAGCGCCCGGCTCTCTCCCCCATTCCCCAACATGCAGCAACCTGACGATATCGTCAGGTTGGCCTGCATGTTTGCCCGATGAACGACAATGATGAACGACCCGCGGGAATGCGCATCGTCGTCATCGTTTTGGTGTAAAAATTGGACGATCTAGTGAACGACTGAACGATATAGTTATCGTTCAGTCGTCCACTTTATCGCCCAGAGTGTACGCACCTATAATCTGACAGAAATTCGTTCATAAAATCGTTGGTAACAAATCGTTGTGTGTGTATGCAGCTTAACACACTGATCTTCAAATAATATATTATATATGTGTTAATAAGGACAGCACACAGTTTGGTCTTTTAAAAAACTATTTTATTTCTTATTCACTTTTTTTTTTCCACTCTTTATTACTTCATATCTTTACACATATCTATCAATTTTATACTTCGGTTCACATGACCCTAGGTAAGGGCACATTATAATAATAAAAATGATTTATTAAAGAGAAGTAAAAATTAGTACCTATATTGTGATTTATGAGGCCCGAGGAAAAAGATTTTTCTTTTAAAAACATTTCTAATAAAGATTTAATTATTTTATCTTTGCTTGAGGGATTGAGTGCACCCAATTCCAAATTGATTTCCTTTTTTTTCTACAAATAAATATCTATTATGCATGTTAACATGTCACATGTTGACTCAACGTCCATGTCGACATGCTGAGTGCCGACATATCATACCACACCTGGCCAGGAGTGGTTCCCTAGGATTAATGTCAAATGTTAATGTCAAGGAGGTACCACAGGTGTGTTTAGCACTATATTTATCCATTCGTAATTAAACGTTCCGATGGTTCGCGCCGGAGGATGCAGAACAAATTTAGTCACAGTGAGAGGACGTTTCTGGGAGGTAACAGGGGAGTGGCTAGCCAGACGCGGGAGTGTCGCGGACAGCAACTGCGGCTCTTTTCGAAGTGTTTGCACCGATTTCATTAGCCATGTTTAGACAAATATTCTGCGCCTCCATAGGATTGTTGCAATCAATGTTCAGTGGTGTTACCAACGTGCCTCCGATGGTGCGCCTTAAAGTGTCGGATTAGCGCCACAATCGGTGGGCGTCTCTGTATGAATTCCATCGATTGCAGCAATAGCATAAAGAATCGTATATCGGGCATTGTTGCCGGATCTGTGCTGGTTTTGGCCTGTCTGACTGCCTGATGGGAAAACGGGCCAAAATCTCCCCCATCTTTCCTGCATGTTCAACGGGGACTAACAGATCTGTAACCGTGAGTTGCGGCTCTCCTATCCTTGCACCCTAATGTACTTGTCTGTTAGTGCATCCTGCTAATGGTTATCCTGTGGTTTCTATAAGCACATGAGGCTCCTGTCAGTAATAGCACAGCTAGAACATGCTGGTCCTCTTACGGGTACAGTACCTCCAGTCATGGCCACCCACTGTTACCCAGCGACAAGATTCAGCAGTGAAGAGGTTAACAGGACATGTGCGTTCCAGGAAGCTCCATTTGGAAGACAAATGCTGTATTGATGGTCTATTGATCAGTGCCCCAGACATACCACAGTGCAATCTATCAAAGCATCAACCTGAGGTGGGGGACGTGCTTCTCATCCATATCTCAGGGGGCTAACAATCTAGAAAAGCTCAGTGCCAATGGAGAAGAATAACGGGGTGGCTTTACAAAGGGATATCACAGTTAGTAATGGAACATAAATGATGTCTTTAGAATTCTAGATTGTGGAAGAGATGTATCAAATCATGGAGGTTACCCATAGCAACCAGTCAGCTTCTTACTGTCGTTACATAGACCGTGCTAGATAAATGACAGCTAGCGGCTGATTGGATGTTATTGGCAATTTCTCCATTTTATTTCTCACCAAGGTTTGATACCGCTCCCCTTGTGACTGGTCTGTAATCTTTCTATTCAAATAACAAAAAGGGATACTACTTATTTTGTGCAGCTTTAATTCCTTTTATACTACTGAAATGAAACTCTTTGGGAATAACGCAACGCTCCAATTCATAATGTTAGGGGTATATTTACTAAAGTGCGGGTTTTTAGAAGTGCAGATGTTGCCCATAGCAACCAATCAGATTCTAGCTATTATCTTCTAGAAGGTGCTAGTTAAATGTTAAGTAGGATCTGGTTGCCATGGGCAACAACTCCACTAGTAAAAAACCCGCACTTTAGTAAATATACCCCTAATTGTCCATTTTCCCTTATTTTGAGGGAATAGTGTTTCCTTTGAAAAGATCCCTCCAACATTAGTATTTCAGGGACCCTGTGGAATAACCCCCAAGTAAACTGCAAAAGTGGCTGCTACAGAGTACACAAAAGGTTTGCAGGAACGTAACACACGCTCCTGTGTGATTATCCCACAACTGGCCCACAGACAGCTCTGTAATGGAAATTGCTGTGGCTTACAAGCCAGATCTCAGTGTATAATGCACACTCATATAATCCAGTGGCAGCAACATCTTGCTGTTGGGCAAGTTAATCTTCAGGCATGTTGTGGGCACTCAGTGCTGCCAGGAGATCTATTGGGCCCAGGTAGCAGGAAGTGTGGTCAAGTGTGTGGGGGCAGGGCCACATGCTTTTGAGAGTATATGGGTACCTATCGTTACATGCTGTGATGCCCGCTGGAGGGAGCATGTTCACATCATCTTGTGGGTGTGGGGGTGCTCTTCCTCGGCTGCCCATGTACATTATAACCACTTTTCTTCTATAAGCGACACCCCTGGTTGCATGAGGAATTGAAACTACCCAACATAACCACTGATAATTCAATTATATGACATTTTGTGCAGATGTAGGACATTCCGACTATCTTACCAAATGAATATTAAACCTTGTAAGTGAATGCAACTCTACAAAATGAATACTAATGTCCCCTGAACTCTAATTAAAATGAAAACACTTTTTACCAATCGGTTTACAAGTAGTGACTAAGTGCTTCACAGCACTCTCGGGAGCCAATAAACCTCAAAGGAGTCCTTCCTTTCATTTCAGAGGTAAAAAAATAAATAAAAAGTAGTATGAATACTGGCGGCCATTTTGTTGAAGCCAGAGTCTCATAACATAAGAAGATCCCCATAAAAAAAATAAAATGTGAGTCTCAGACTGTAGACCATTTTTTTTTTTTAGTATTTTTATTTTTTAATGTAGGCGCCAACTGGAAGGTTCCTAGAAGCTTTTCATCCCCAAAATTACTTTACCATTAGATGTAACCATAATACAATTCTATTACATTCTGCACATACTGAATATTGATCTCCAACATGACATGACCCCAGGGATTGGGTACGGGATGCCGGCTGTCAGAATCCCGACAGAAGTAAGTAAGTATACTAACTCTAACCCTCCCCCTAATTCCACCCCCCACCCCCATCCGCAGCCTAAACCTCCCCTCCGGCAGCCTATACCTCCCCCTAGTGCCTAACCCCTAAGCCTGATTTTTACTGTTGGGATGCCAGCGGTCGGGATTCTGATTGCTGTTGGGATTCCGGCACCGGTATTCAGCTTTTTCTTTATGCCCCCTCACTTCCAGTTCCTTGAAAGATGTTGGATTAGTACCTTTCTGGATTACACCTATACATGTATTTCTCTTTGATTTCAAGAAAATGGTACTTTCTTAAAAAATGTGATTCCTCGTTTAAAGCCTTCTTGACCTGACCAATAACTGTCTTCTGACACCATGTCTTCTAGGTAAAAGATGAAAAGAATGGGCAAGACCTTTTTGATCTAAGTGACTACGAGAAGTGTGAGGAACTGCGGAAATCCAGGAGCAGGTCCAAGAAGAACCATAGCCGGTTTTCCCTTGTGCGGTCAAAGCAACCGGGGAACACGGTACGCTGCCCCTCTTACGCCCACATCTTTTATACAGGGAACCAGATGACATGAAGTTTGCTCAGTCTTAAAAGTTGTTAGGAATAAAATTTGCATGAATAACACTTCAGTAAGGACAGGAGTGCGATACTGTCATCTATTTTATTTGTATAATGTTGAAATGTTAAGGGCATATTCAATAAAGTTCAAGGTTCCAAGCAGCCATTTTGTGAACTGGCACAATATGCAGACTCCAGCTACATCCATTAGCTCTTGGCGAGGAGAGATTGGTTCGGCCCACAAAATGGCTGCACTATGTGCAGGGGACTGTAACACACACACCATTAAGCAGTGGCAATGTCTTTCAATAATAATAACACCTTCCCCCACTATATTTATATAGTCTGCAGATGTAACATTTAGTCATAATACTGACCTGTTTTAATTAGTTTGTTAGATCAGATCTACTTTAGTCAGCACATTACAGAGAATAGGCAGCTGTTATTGTTGTTGGACTAGTACAGGAGGCAGCTAACACTTATTCCTTCTGGAACCTGCCTCACTGATCCCTCTGTCCCCCAACTCGTCCTCAGCTGTTGGTGTTATTGTCCTTCATGTCTTGTGATCTGTCAGACTACCTAAAGACTGCTTTGCTTTCTCAAACAACACGTGTGCCCGGTCTGTGCAGCAAATGGTACATGAAGCTGGGTTTCAGGGAGAACTAGCGCATCTTTAGTGGGGGACCTCTTTAAGGCCTTTGGAACATCACACATATAATTATATTTAATTTAACCTAATAAACAAGCCTTTCAGTGTGCTTGTTCCATGTATCAGATCACAGTTATTGTAAAGTAATGGAGCCATTCATTTTGTTTCTTAGGCACCGAACCTGATCTTCCTCGCGGTCAGCCCTGAGGAGAAGGAATCTTGGATCAATGCCTTGAACTCTGCGATCACTCGAGCAAAGAACCGAATCTTAGATGAGGTAAGCGGTGTCCTTGGGGACTGCGACCTTGCGGCTCGCCCCTTTCTGTTATCTTTTTGAAAAATTTTATATTTTACTTTCACACTAGGGGACACCCAACCATTGAGCAGGTGGTTTGCAATTAATATAACCTGTAGTATCCATGTTGTTTGCAGGCTATGTCTTTCTAATGATTGGCCAAGCCTCAGTAGTGGTTGGTCACACCCCCTGTGGCTGGCCAAACCCTTGTCGTGGCTGTATACACCCATTAAGCATGGGCTCCTACCACCGCGTTCCTTCTGTATGCCCTTTATGCCCAAGTTCCGACACATGTACAGAGTCAATTATTGGTGTACTGTGAGGTGTTTTTTTTTGTATTTTACATGATCTATGTCGTTTTTTTTATTTTTTTTATTTTGGTGGGTAGAGAGGGCCTGATTCACAGCCGGACGCTCTTTAAGAGCGCTCGCTCTGAATCAGGGTGTCCCTGTTTTTTTTTTTTTTTTTTAAAGACTGCCTCCTGGCCGTTCGCATAGCTGTGGGTGACCACCCACAGCTTTAGTGAACGGCCAGGTGGTGGTCGCGATGGTCACGACCATCGGGGCTTGCGACAAGACCCATGTGGTAGGGCCTCGTTCCCGCAAGCCCCAGTGAGCTTTCGGCTCTAATAGAGCCGGAAGCTCACCACTGACATCACTCGTAAAGTCAGTGGGGCCTCCCCCAAACGGCAGGCGTTCCTTCGGGAACGCCTCCGTTTGGCCAGCCACCCCCCCTGCCCGCCTCCAAAACGGGGCAAGCTGTCAATCACAATCGACAGCTGCCCCGCTTTGGTGCGAGACCCGTAGCGACGGAGCTCCCGTCGCTGGCTGGGTCTCGCGCACGCCGGAGCCGGCTACGGCGTGCGCATGCGCAGTGGGGGACCATTGACCAGCTTGCGAGCGCTGTGCGCTCGCGAGTGGGTCTGAATCAGGCCCAGAGTTCAATCTGTTTGAGCAGTTGTGTCATTGTGTTAGTGTGTGAGTCACTAATTATTTATTTATTTTTTTGTTAATCTGCTTGTTTGTCTATATATAACATGTACTGAATTTCCATAATAAAATGACGTGAACCTCACACTTGACAGGAAGTGGTATTGAAGTGATATTTGCGCAATTGTAAACGTCCTGCCAGCATATATAGCGGGCCTTTCAATCCAGGCGAAGTCTGCTTCTAACCACACAGGTTTCACACCCCGAGGGCTGCCCAAATTGCTGGTCAGATGAGTAGTTTGCATCCTGTGAACAATTGTTATCGGGAATTTTTGCTGTAACCTGTCACAAGCAACCCCTCCCCCGCCCCCTTACCATATTATCTTTAGTCTACAGTTGGGAAGTCGCATACACTGCCCCCTTTTGGTGACTGAATATAGGAGCACTATTGAGATGTCTATTCTTTCTACATTGTCGCCGTTAGGTCACGGTGGAAGAAGAAAGCTATCTGGCCCATCCGACCCGGGATAGAGCGAAAATACAACACTCCAGACGTCCCCCGACCAGAGGTCACCTTATGGCAGTGGTACGTATGCTGCAAATGGCAGATTTGTGAACTCAACGACTGATTCATTGCTATCAGAAAGAGGCAAATATATGCGGAAAAACTGTAGCTAATCTATGTTTTCCATGATGCCCGTCGGGCTACCGATTGGAAATGCATTTTGGGCATGGAGAAGGGCGGTTGCCAACAAAACGCTTTAGCGGAGAAGGTGACCCATTGAGGTTGATTTTTTGAAGTACAAATTATTTGACAAGTTTTGGGCAAGCGGCCTGGATAAAAATGATTTAATCGTTATTAAGAAAATGTTACGCCATTCTTCCTTTATGTAATGTTTTTTTTTTTTTCACAAAAATGCTGACATTTAATAGCTCTGGGATCTAGGCCATGATATTGTCCCGAGGCAGCCGGGGTCTTGGCGCATCACCTGCTGTTTTATGTTGGTAATAATACATCCCAGGGTCACTAGGCTAAGTAGATTTTATTCTTTAAACAAAATATTTGAAGTGCACACGGCCTCTAAGCCGTCGTCAATGACAGGTGCGCCACCATGTCAAAAATGGGGTCATTGCGGTTTACTGTGACCTATAACCTGTGAACTCTGACCCAGTCAGCCTCTCAGCTGAAGTGGATGATTGTGTCCCTGTAGGCCTGTATTCATTTCAGTGGCGAAAAGCTGCGATCGGCTAAAAGGTTTCGCCTGTTTCCAGGACGTTTTCGCCTAGGCGAATACTCCATAGGCAAAAAAAATTTTCTCCACCAAAAGGCAAGAGAAACGAAGTGCTAAATCCCTATTCTTGAGTAAAAAAAAGTGGGGACTTGATTCAGAACCCTTTGGGCACCCCCTAATGACTAATTAGGGGAAAGTAAAAGAAAATTCTTAATTCACCCCAAAAAAGACACGTAATTTTTTGGAGGAAAAATGTAAAAAGTGTTGGAAACTAGGGCTAAGGTACTGGGACTGGTATTTTGGGGTGCTGTATGGATGGGACAGGTGTTTTTAGGATTGCAGGAGGGCAGCAGTTGTATTTTTTAAATTTTGTAATTCTGCACATTACAAACCCCAAAATATACTAGTATCCATTTACCTGTACCCCAATTTATCTACAGCAATTATTTTTCATAAAAGACATTGCTTAATATCATTTTTCCACACTTATGCCTATATGCATATAACAGCCTTTCACTCAAAATAAGATCCCTAATTACGGGTTGCAATCGGAAAACCGACTGTCTTAATCCCGACAGCCGGCTTCCCGATTGCTTTATCCCGGCGTGGGATAAATGAACAGTGTCTGTATCTAGACGCCTGTCATTTACCCAACGCCGGGAGACCGGCGCCCGGCATCCCGGTCGAAGGGATGCCAGGCACCTCCAGCGGACAGCCGCGGGCGGGAGGCTTAGGTTTAGGGCTCCCGGGGGGGACTTAGGGTTAGGCACCACCCCGGGAGGGTTAGGGTTAGGCTAGGGGGAGGGAGGGTTAGACACCCCCCGGGGGACTTAGGTTTAGGCAGCGGGGAAGGGGGGGTTAGGGTTAGGCACTTGGGGGGGAGGTTAGGGTTAGGCACCCCTAAGGAGGGTTAGGGGGTTAGGTTAGGTTAGTAGATACTTACCTTAGGGACGATAGGGATTTCCAGCGCTGTCGGGCTTCCGCTGCCGGGAACTCTGCTTTTGTCGGCCAGGCGCTGCCGGGATTCGAACTGTTGGCCACAGGGCCGCCGTTATTTCATACTGATTCCCTAATTACATTTAGTATGACTAATAATACACTTCTATATTGATTCCCCGGGTCAGTTAGGCTTTATTGGGGGTACAGACTTTTTTCAGCCAAAAAAACTGACCTTTTCATCAGTTCCGCCATTCGCCCATATGCGTTTTCACCTGTTTTACAATTGAATGGGGTGAAAAGTGGGTGCGCGCATTGAATAAGCAGGCTAAAATTATGCAAATGAGGCGCAAAACATTGCGCTTTTCAATGAGCTCGGCTTTTTGTGGCTAATTGAATCCGCCTCTAAGCAGAGCAATTTTTTTTTTTTTTTTTTAAGGTGAAAACAGGGTGCTTCTCCCTACATAACAAAGGCCTGCGGCTGGAGATAATATCCATTTCACCGGCAATAGCCATGTTAGGGTAGCAATAACAGATTGAATTAATAAAAGTGTGTATTTGAATAGTATTTTTTTATTTTTAAATTTTTGAATTATTTAAATTTTTTTCTATAGATATTTTGTTTCTAATTTTTTTCAGTCATTTTTTTTTTTTTTTTTACATTATTGAATCGGAAAGCCAAAATCACATGTGGGAAAGCGGAAAGCCTGCCAGCCAGCCTGCCTGTGGGTGCGCATATCTACAGTGGCTGACTCCACAAAGCATTGAGATAACCCTTACTGCATCGGGCCAGTATTTCCGGACAGCTGAGTATCGTTCGGCTTGCCAGGAGATATATATAGATATAGATATATATATATATATATATATAATATATATATTTTTTTTTTCTTTTCTAATATCCTGTTTAGAAAATGACTATTTAAATGTAAAAAAAACCAACCAAACAAAACACATTTTGCCCATTTTATCAATATCCTGCCACAGATTTATAGATAAAAAGGACATGTACTGGTCAACTAACTGATTTAGTTTTTTTTATAAAATAGAAATTAATTTAAAGCGACATTTTATTCAGGATCATTTATATGTATATCTTTGTAAATTTAGTAATAGTGATTCATTCTCTCGGCCAATGATGTGTTAGAGCAGAGTTTCCCAAAATCTGGCATTTCAGTCCAGGTTTTAAGGATAGCAATGCTCGAGTACAAATGAACAAATCAAATTGACTGAGGTACTAATTAAGTCACCTGTGTTTAAGCATGGATCTCCTAAACACCTGGACTGTAATGGCCAAGTTTGGGAAAGTCTGTGTTAGAGAATATTTCATGCTGTTAATATGCGCCTTTTACTTCTTGGCAGGCATCTACCTCAACGTCCGATGGTATGCTGACTTTAGACCTCATCCAGGAAGAAGACGCTTCTCCGGAAGAGAAGAGCTGTGAGCAGAGCTTCAGGGTGGACCTGGACAAATCTGTGGCCCAGCTGGCTTCTAGCCGCCGCAGATCAGACTCTGAGAACCTCAAGTGCCCTGAAAAGGGGAGGTCGGAGAACAGTCAAGGCCGAGAACAAGTACCCTGGGACAAATGGGCTTTGCACCGTGATTCATTTGGCAAGGGTACAACCTACACACCTCAGGTCCCCAAAAAGTTGTCCTATTCTGAGAAGAACAAATTTGCCTCCATGGAGGAGATCTTGTCCCGCTCGGACTCTTCTGGACACCGACCAATACCAAAAAAGTTACCGGAGTCGGAGAGGTTGGTGCGGATACAGGAACTGATTGCTCAAAAGATTGATAAAACTCAGGAACTTCTCGCCGAGGTGAAAGAATGTGGGGAAGGGAAAAAAAAGGGAAAGGAGGCCTCTGGTAAGGTGGACTCAGAGAACGTCCTGCAAGAAGCTGAGAGGCTTTTAGGAGAAGCCTCTTCCAACTGGAGGCAGGCCAGGAATGTTCTACAGGAAATTAGGGATCTGAGGGACCTATACAAACAAGCGGACCTGCAATCCCCAGACCCTAAACAGAAACTGAGCAGTCACTACAGGAAAAGCCTAATGTGAGGGGCACAGGCGTTACACAATGTTCTCATTTCCAAAAACGGAATATTACCTGCTTCTGGCTTCACAATGCAGAGCCATGGACCAAGGCGAGCCGAGGAGCCCAGGGGAGAGAAGATGGGCTGCCTCTGGGAAGGTCCCTTGGCTTTGCACTTTTCTTTACCCCCCCACTTGGGGCAGCTGTACATGCTGGAGAACACAGCAGGCTGTTGCTATATATGCAGGGAGATTCCCCCCCCATGGAGGCGCTTGAGGTCTAATAACATTCGCTTGTAGCCTGCGCTTCCGGAATCCTTATGCGCTCGACAGTGTTCGCGATGAGCGATGTCTAGCAGCGTGCAGTAGGCTGTGGGCAGCTGGCTGAGGCATGTGTCACTGTGTAGTCTTGTAGAATGTGCTATCCAATACATATTAAACCATTTCATTGATACATGTGTTTACATCAGCTTAGTTCCAGTGTTTTTTTTTTTTTATCTGCCTGCGTAAAACCGCAACGTAACGGTCAAGGGAATTCAGTGTCTAACCACTTCAGACCTAATTAGGTTGTAGCATAAATCTGTACTGAGTATTACTATGCACTTTTTTCTGTCCAGGTTTCATCCCCCTGGTCCCCTTTTTAATCATTTGGAGCATGATCAACAAATAAGCATGGTGACACTTGATATGGTCATCTAGCATCAGGGGAAATAATTGTGAGAAGGTTAATGTGCACCTGTCGCCTTCACACGGTGTAGGCAGCCATTTTGTGTAGTAAACCCATCCTTGAGGATCAGTTCACGAACAAGTGGTGACATCACGGAGGCAGGAAGTGCCTCAGTGATATCACTGGTTCCTGGTGGGTCGACAGAAGCTGCATTTACAAGATGGCTGACTCCGTTACAAGATGGCTGACTCCTTTTGTGAATCGGTGACATAGACAGATGTGCTCTGGCTCAATATACTGCACATTTTAGTTTTATGTTGCCACGGTTTATAATGGTAGTGCTGTCTTCCGGTTTTAATTGATGCTGTCAAACTCATTCATCTCAAACATAACGTTTAAAGAAAAATATGGATTTGATTTTTGCTCACACTGCAATGTTAGTGCCATCTTTAATAAGATAAAGAACTTCTTCAGATAGAGGTATCTGGATATAATTTAGTGCTGCTCTGCTTGGATAAGGTGCCAGTCGCACTTTTGGCATGTTACCTATTAACGATCTCCTCATACGCCAAAATTGATACCGTCGGTTAGTCAAGACACCGGCTGAAAAAATGTACGGCTGCCATAAGTGGCCTTAAATGATAGGCGAGACGGAATTGGACCCTGTGTAAAGATCTAATTAATGATGTGTTATATTGATGCTTTAGGATATACCAGCAGTCCATGAACAAGCAGCTTAAGAACAATATTAATCAGCATCTGCATTGCAGAAGTTTTCTCAGTCAGGAACATTGCTAAAAATGTTGCACCGCAAGTCTCTGAATTCTAGACTCATAACATGGCAAAGGATTGTGGGAGACCTGGTTTGAAGACCGCTAAAGACCCTCTCTTTGCATTTAAGTTGACTAAGATGGGACTAAGATGGGGAAAATGTCATTACGTTTCCCCCCCTCTGTGTTATTCCAGGTATTGTTATACTACAAGCCCCAGCCATAAGGAAATCAGGGCATGCAGGGATTTGTAGTCCAACAACAGCTTGTAAGTCGCACGTGTTGCCTAAGCTTTCATTGGAGGTGTTGTTTGGTGATGAAAGCATAGTAGAGTCTTGTTTACTAGTGGTCATTGAGCAATTTCCCAAGCACGTTTCCTGTTCTTTCATTAATAGGCTCGGTGTCTGTAGTCTGAAGTCACAAAGCTATTTAAGCATTTTTTATTTTTTTTTATTACAGTGCTATTATCTCAATTGCTGTTAACATGCAGTGGTAGTATTTGGACTTCCTGTGGCAAAATGGAGGCAGTCTTGTATTCCTGTTAGTAAAATGGCTGAGATGACACACACGGGCAAAGTGCAGAATGTAGTATAGATATGTTGTCTATTGATGGCTTAGGAGAAGAAAACAACGTTTCATCAAGCCTGGTGTTGTGTGGCCCTGAATGGGGCAACTGAAAAGGTTCTCACAATGAAGTGCAGAGACGCAGCCAGTTGTCTTTTTTTATTTGGTAGTTTTCCATTTGATTTCAAGGTGACCCTGAGTACATTTGTATGCCTGAGGTAAAGACTACCCATTCAATGCCAAGCATTTTCCCTGTAAGCGAGAAATAAAGGCAGTTAAAGGGATAATATTCTGAGCTATTGATTGCATTTGTGTTAAGGCCATTGCAGGAATACTTTGATAGCTTCACTGGAAACAAAAACACACATTGTGCACAGATAACAGTACCGTAAAGTGTACCAGTTGCCTTGGCCTAGTCTGCAGCCATTTTGTGTGCTTAACCAATATTGACAGCCTGCCACAGTGATGTCACTAGCTCCCAGTGAATTCATAGGCTGCGGTCAGTGAGGTCAGTTTGCTAGTACAGCCAACAAATCTGAGGCGGATCATCCATTAGGCTACCTAAGGTCCATTGAGCACCGATGGGCTCAGATTATTCAAAAACATCTCATATTTTTTTTTCATTGACAAACGGAGGGGAGGCAGGTGTCCCAAACCAGTATCTTTGCTGGGGTCCCATGGTGTCTTCATCAGGCTCTGCCACAAATAGCGGGCTGCACCGTGCGTTGGTGATTGGTTGTTCTGGAAAGTTGCCGCGCTGTGCTTTGTATTGTATTTTTTTTTAGCAGTTTTTTGTTATTTTATTTCATTGTATAGAATGTAACCCCATAGCGGATAGGCTAAAATGGCAGTTTAGTTTATTACCAATTCTGCATGTGCGGTAAGTTCCCCGTCATACACGTGACAATGGAATGTCCCCTTTTTCCTGTTTAGAAGACATTTTTCCTCCGGTGTATAGACATCATTACGCACAAATGTAAAGAGATCTGTTCTTTTACACAGGTCTATTGCGTTTGATCTTTGCACAGTCCTTCATACGTTCATGACGATGGGGCCTTGCATTAGTCACTCTAAGTTCTGAGGCCACATGTGCCCCCATTGTCTGCTGGTGTGATAACACTATAGCCGCCACCTTTTTAGAATGCGGAATAGTTCTGCGGATTTAATGAGGATCTTGTGCTGGTGCTGCCTTTCCGTGGTTCTTAGTACAGAGATTATTACCCACAAGCAGGGGCGTATCTATAATGGGTGCAGGGGGGGGCACACACGCCACACCCTGCACCCATATTTTATAATACTTACCTCTCTGCGGTCCCGCGTCAGGTGTCTCAGCCCTGCACAAAATAACGGAAAATGTCAGTCACTGCCTTTTTTCCCGACGTTTTGGGAGATCGCCGGGAAAATGGTGGCTGCGCCATTTTCCCGACAACCTGCGCATGCGCAGTAGACTCTAGGCACACTCTAGTGCCCAGAGTCTACTGATGCTGTGGTCTGCGGGGAGAGAGGAGGGGGCCCCGGATGAGGAATGAACACGGGCCCCCTCTCTTAATACGCCCCCTGCTCACAAGTTTTTATTTAGTCACCGAAGTTGTCATGAAAACAGTGTTCCTGTTATACCTACTGCCCACTTTCTCACAGACTGTCATGGCGGGTTGGGTATGAGATCCCGGCGGTTGGGATGCCGCTGGTCAGAATACCGACAGCGGCATCCTGACAGTCAGAATACCGACACCCATAAGAAAAGAAGGTTAGATTAACCCTTACCCCTAGTCAGGGCCATAGCTAGGGTAGTGCGGCCGGTGCCATCGCACAGGGCACCACAGGGCAGGGGGCGCTGTTTGAACCTGTCAAATTTCTGTTTATTATTATTCTCACTTGTAGATTCCTTTTATTTCATCCCCAGCATCTCCTGGCCTCTCCTATCTCTTCCCTGGCCCTTCCCCATGAGGCCATTCCCTTTTTTTGGGTGCATTATGTCCCTTTGAAAAATGAGGGGGCGCCAATGCTCTTTCTGGCGCAGGGCACCTAAAAGTCTAGTTACGGCTCTGCCCCTACGCCTAACTCTCCCTCCCCGATGCCTAACCCTAACCTTCACCCTAGTGCCTAAACCTGACCTTTCCCTACCTGCACCCTAAACCTAACCCTCCCCCCTAGTGCCTAACCTTCCCACTGATGCCTAACGCCCGATACCTTCAGGATGCCGGCGGTCGGGATTCTAGTGCTGGGATCCCGACACTGTCAGGATTTTGGTGCCGGTATTTTACCCGTTGGCATCCCACACGCAGGGAAGCTGACTACATCATGTCATGGCATCTCCCACTCCGTGAGGCAGTAGAGCACCTGTGATTTATTTATTTTTTCTCTTCATTCTGCATTAAAAGGGATTTCTACCTCCCAGGTCACTTCAAGTTATTTGATGGTATGCGCCCTCGTGCATCTTTTACTATCTACATGTTGCTTTCGTCTTTTCTGTATAGAAAACACAATAAGTTACTCATTTGTGCTGAAAGAGCAGTTTCTTTGTTGATTTAAGTCGGTGACTTGATGTAGGTTGGACTTTCCCTGAAAGATGGCAGCTTGCAGAGAGCAACGTCTGAGTAAACAGATCTGTTCTTGCATCTAAATAAAGGAAACGCAGTACATTTCCCTCTTCAACATGTATAATGTGTGCAGCGGCACTGGAATTGACATGTAAGTGCACATATATATAGGTGTATGTTATAAAATGCCTTTTTTTTTTAATGGGGTCATCTGTATTCGTTTGAATAAAACCGCATGTTCAATTTGTCTAATCCAGTTTATTTAAAATATTCTGCATTTTAAGCTGCCTCAGCCACCAATGTTTTGACGCTCATGAATTCTTGCTGCCGACAATTGATCCCTGTGACAGTTTCATGGTGCTCAAAGTGGATTTGTCCCTTGAACACGGTGGAGCGAGCCAGTTTGGGGGCTGAACCAATATTTGGCCCCTAGAGGAAGTAACGATAACAGTGAGGCGCAGAATGGCTCTTGGCTCAACTATGTCAAAACACAGTTCTTAGGCTGCAATCTCATGAATTAATGGTTCATCCCACAAAATGGCTGCCCCTACGGTGTGTAGGTGACGATAAATCTTAAATATTGCATCCTATGCTATTGCTAATTTGTAATGCAACTTCATTATTAACATTCTATATCCTGTATACGTTGTGTTTTTTTTTTTTTTTCCTTCTATATAAAAGTTTGTACAATCTGTCAAGCTTTCTCTTCTTCCGCCAGGGAAGATATCTGCACTGATACTGTATTTTGGGCTTTCGGTTCCTCCCTGGCCAGCCGCCGATAGCAGAAATGTTACAGATTACAAAGCTGTGATTCTAAATAAACGATATGGAGATTTTATAGAAAAAAAACCCCACATTGTCGTCTGTGGTTATTTTTACTTTCACAGAGTCCTGGAATCTAAGGGTGCATACACACCTGTACGATATCGGCCCGATTTAGCCAAATCGGAATGACAAATCGGGCATATCGTGCGGTGTGTATGCCCAATTTGCTCGTACCCGCGCTCGCATGCGATATCGTGCGATTGGCTGTGCTGCACAGTCAATCATAGGATATCGCATGTGAGCCTGTACAAGTTAAGGAAGGACGGAACAGTAATTGTTCTGTCTTTCAAGTGTGTACCGGCAATCATGCGATGTCCAGGGTGAAGGCAAATCGCCCTGAACATCGGCACGATTGCCGGTCGTTTAGGTGTGTACCCTGCCTAACAGTCTTTTTTTTTTTTGTTAAATTACTGAAACCTATGCAAGCCCCATGCTTGTATACACTGTTCCACTTCCTGGCTTGTTACTGAGTGATGCGAGATAAAGAAGCTCCACCGCCTGCACAGTGCTAAGATAACATCAAGGGAGACTGAGGCTGAGCATCACTCTAGCCGTTCAAGATGGCTGCACAGTTAACCAGGCAAATCATTATTTTAGAATCCAGAAAATCTAAATAGCAAGACGCATTATGTATATGTGGGATTTGATAAAGTGTGTGTGGGAGGGGGGTTGCATTTTTTCCCAGTCATAGCAAACTTCCTTTGTGTCAGTCTAAAATGAAAGCCTTTATAGAATATAAGGATCTCGCTTTAAGGTAGATAATAAGGTTCGGTACATTCCTTTAAGTCCTACCAGAGTGTGGCATTTGTATATGCACTTTGTGGCTATTGGGTCATGTCGTGTTAGGTTTTAGGGACCTTTTAAGACAATTTATGTTGTTCTGACAGAATCACTGTGAAGTTGGGCTCCGCATGGTCCGATCCTGTCCGTCAGCCATGACGCACGCACAGCAGTAGCGTCTCTGTCCAAGTTAGTGCAAAAATTGACTTAAACTATCCTCCCTTCTAATCTCGCTTTATGGTTTAGCACTTTCTGTTCCATTAATGAGGTTGTCCTCTGAACCCTCTAGAATTTTTTTATCCTTGGTTAGTGAGGTGCCCAAAAAAGTATCCCATGTTCAAGATGTGGTCTAACTAGTGATGTATGCAATGGCAATACTATGTTCTACAGTAGCGCACATAGGGGGGGGTTCTAAGCACCTAGAAACCCCCCCCGCCCGTCGATCCATCACCCCAGATGACCGATTGTGTTTTTTGTTTTGTGTGATGGAGACTCTTATCTATGTCTCATCGGAAGTTCCCAACAGGCTGTCAGTGCAGGGAGCTGGCGTGCATGTGCGCCAGCTTCTCGTAGCCACAGATATGGCAGAACGTAGGGGAGCAGCTGCAGTGGCACACTGCTCCTCCAGGCACCTCCCGTGATCCTTTGAGTGCTGAGTCCGTCACTGTACTGAGCATTCCTCCTCCATCATGTTCATACATCGCGGCATTGGGCTGTGTGTGGCACATGTCGGGGGATGGCAGGTGGAATCATCTGTAGCAAAAACTGGATTGTGTGTGTGTATGTATTTTTTTTTTTATATATTATATATATATTGTGATATGATCGGGGTAGGGGGTCCCTCTCCTGAGGTAGGTGGACATCTCCTTACACACAGCAGCCAGGAACCAGCACTCCAGTCGTGGGTTTTCGTGCAAGCTGGTCGGCACCAGTTTTTATTGTGCAACTCCAATAGTCAAATAAACCAAACCTAACATACACCCTAGCCCGGCTGGGCACTGACTAGACAGGTAATTTCCACTGTACAAGTGGCAAGGCCTACTGCCTCACCACAAACACAGCACTTTCAAAAGGTCCCAGTGTCTCTGAACAAAACCTCAGTGTGTGAAACACTGCATCTAAACTCTTACACAGTTATATTGAGCCACTTCCAGGTGTAATCCCTAATTAGCCTGTACTCAGGCTGAAAGGCCTAACACCTGAAACAGCCCTGTGGATGGAGCCCTCCCTTCTCTCTCACATCCACACCCCCAGGACCCATTCTCCTTCTTTTACCAAAAGCCGACCCTCAAATCTGGTTGTAAAACAGACTTTTCCTGGGGGTTAAAATACATATTACAGGAATCTGGGACACATATACACGCCATCCCTAACTTCTCCAGTGTTTCTATTACAATATATATACACACAGTATATCTCTCTAAGCAATATCTGGGCTGTGTATGTATATGTGCATATATATATATATATATATACAGTATATAGTTTATATCTCTATATAGATGCACAGTGTGTGTATGTGTATACATATAATAAATATATATATAGCATTGGAGAAACGGAAACAATCACGGGTACTTTCCTGCAAGAATTCAAACGACAAACAGTGTCTGTGCCCAAAGTTTCAGTCCATCCAGACTTTTAGCCAAAATGTTCTTGACACAAACTTCTCAGACACTTATTGATCTCTATTAACATCATGTATTATTACAACATTGTTCATACAAAGGTTGGGTACAGGCATCCCGGCAATCAGAATGCCGACAGCGGACTCCAGACAGTAAAAATCCTAACAAATTTCGTATTTTGAGGCTAACCCTAATCCACCCCTCTCGCAGCCCAACCCTAACGATCCCCACCGCAGCATAACTCTAACCCACCCCTCCTGCAGCCTAACAGTCCCCTCCTGCAGCTTCACCTTAACCCCCCTCCCGCAGCTTCACCCTAACCCTTATACTTACCTTTACAAGTTGCCAGCATTCTGACCAACTGCAATCCCGCCACCGGCATTCTTACCGCCGGGATTCTGAATGCCGGGACGCCGATTACATCCCAAATCTCCAGCTCACAAATTCATTAGAAAGAAATGAAATGTTTCTTTTTTTGAAACCACGAGGAGGCCGGGGAAAAGCTGAAAACAATTATTGCACCTCGTCTTTTTATTTTAAGTTTTACTGTAATAACTTCCCTGTACAGCAAATCTGCCTGCCGACATCGCCTGTCCTGCGGAAATCCATCCTTCCTGGCAGCGCAGCCAGCCGATGCAAGCCTCATGGATCAGCAAATAAAGACTGGTTACTAGCTATTAATAGACACGGTGAAAAGGGAATGACTACGCAGGTTTTCGGTCCACTGACGGAAGGCGCTAAAGGTCACCTGGTTTATGAGTCCCTATTATGGCTGTTGTACAGGAATAGAAACAATGACCACTGAGGCCTTTTATCATCTGCAGACAATCTTCTGCTAAATTTACTGGAGACCGATTTGAGGATCGGAATATGAGATCCTATTAAATTACATTACTCCTCTAACAATCATAGAGGGGTCCTGCTCAATACACAAGATGGATATAGGGCATGATTCAGGTCCAGGCGCTGTTATGGGGCCTCACGCAGTTTTCCGATTATCGGAAAACTGCGCCTGTGCAGAACGGGCCTTGCAACCTCGCTCTTTGATCCCCCAAGCTGAAGCATGATTGGTATTTAGGGGGGGCGGAGCACGCCCCGTGCCTGGCTAGTGTTCCCGGAAACGGGGGCTTGCCGACCTCATTTTCACGGGAGTGCCTAGGCCAGGGTTTTGCGTTGGTGGATGCAGATTTCCTGGCCGCGCAGCATGGTTTCTATGGTGATATGAGGCCCTGCCTCACTAGGGCGGCCATGGAAATGCATGACAGACACAAGGATCTTAGGGAGATGTATCAAACCTTTCAATAGAGGAGAGAAGTTACCCATAGCAACCAACCGCAGTGTCCAGCTATCATTTATCAAGTAAATTCTATAAAATGATAGGTAGTAGCTGTTTGGTTGCTATAGGCAACTTCTCCCCATCTCACCTGCAGCATTCACTATGCAGTGTGTTTTCACAGCCGCCTGCCATCGGCACCTTTTGATATTTTTAAGGCGGCAACAGAAATAAATGCTAAACCAAACTTGTTTAGCATTTATTTCTATTGCCGGTTTAAATCCATCGGTCGCAAATGACCGGTGGCTTTGACAATGCGCGCCTCAGTAAATCTACCCCAGAGGGTAAAAAACACTGAGCGGAGATGTACAGCGCCATCTAAGGAGACAGGTGGAGAAGTTGCCTACAGCAACCAATCAGCTTGTGCCTATTATATAAAATGTACTATTTATATAATAGGTAGAAGCTGATGATTGGTTGCTTTGGCCAACCACTTGTCTTCCTTAGAAGATCTAATAGATCTCCCCCATAATCATTAACATAATATTTAGAGGGGTGGTTTGTACAAGTCCCAAAGACAGCAGAGGGGGACGCTCTGGGACCTGCCCTGGGTGCCAAAATGGGGTTCCGGACTATAGACAGACAGTAATTAGTTGGATAATGTCTAGATAGACACCAGATGTTAGACAGTTAATAGTTAGACAAGGATAAAAGTTTGACACAGACAAAAGTCAGACACACTAAAGTTAGACATGTAAAAAGTTCGACAGGTACAAAAGATCGACAGGGTCAAAAGTTCAACTTAAAAAAGATCGACACAAAAATGGTCGACACATTTTTTTTGTTTGTTAGGGTTAGGCACTTACCTCCACGGTTAGGATTAGGCACTTACCCAGACGGTTAGGGTTAGGCACCAGGAGTGGGGGATAGGGTTAGGGTGAAGATTAGGGATAAAAACAAAAAAATAATAATTGTCGACCATTTTTGTGTCAACCAGTTTCATGTCGAACTTTTGACCCTGTCGAACTTTTTACATGTCTAACTTTAATGTGTCTGACTTATGTTTGTGTCTAACTTTTTTCCCTGTGTAACTATTGACTGTCTAACATCTGGTGTCTATCTAGACGTTGTCTAACTAATTACAGTCTCTCTCTGATACCACACCCGCCAAAATGACCATAAACACTGACAGTAGTTTAGTATATTCACTAACCTTAGAGAGGTGCTATAAACACTTTCCGCATCTGAGTAATATCCAGCCATTGCTATTTGCTATATAATAGTGTCAGATACTGGCTTTTAGATTGCTGCATAAACCTGGGACAGATAACACACGGAATAGAGCCAAATGGAGTTATGTAGCCTGATTTAATATATATATATATATTACTGTCCAATACTGGGTTAATTTTCCCTGCGACAACTCAGTGCTGGCACCAGTGTTTTTGCTGTGATAAATGAGTTTACTTTAACAAACTGATCATGGACCATGGAAGTCACAGTGAGACTGGCACAAAAAAATAAATAGAATAAAACGCACCTATCGCTTTAAGACACATAAAAGTAGTGTCTGTGAGACCAAAGGAAACTGCACTGAGCTTCAGAAGTATCAGACTTCAAGCGGATCATTAACATCCCCAGACAGTCCACTGTCATTCAGCACCCTGCTGCTTTCCCTCCCTATGTAGCTTCTCCTATTGACTCTGTCTTCCAGCCCAGCCAATCAGAGGCCGTCCTCGGCTCCTATCCATATAAGGATAGGATGGAGAGAGGGAGTCCTACTAGCATTACAGAGTGGGAGTTGCTGCTGTCAGGGATTGCGTTTCTCAGCTCTATACAGAGGCCTGATTACCATGCAGCACCAGGGCCAGGCCTTCCTATATGCTCCTGCTGCTAGGGACGCAGACAGCGTTCTATCGTTATACCAATCTCTCCCCGTAAAACGCGCTCTCATTTATATAAATTCCGGCGTGCACACTAAAGACGGAGAATGATTATATTGATTTTTTTTTGCCATCGTGTACATTTTTCTACATTCCTATTGTCTAAAATGTGTACACAGAGGCCCTGATTCAGCAGCGATAGCAAACGCGTACGCCGATTGTCTGATTGTAGGCCACTGCGCATGCACCGCGATTACGCGCGCCCACAAAAAAATCCATCACAGAGTGCGTGACAGGCCGGGAGCGTTTGGAGGTGGTGATGGGGGAGTGGTTAGAAAAACGCAGGCGTGCCTGTCCGTTTGAACGCTGTTACATTGGCGCGAATAAATTTCGCCACTGCGACGGCATACACAGCTTGGGTACTCACTGCGTGCGAGGAGACTTGCAGTGTCTGCGTAGGGTCAGACTTGCTGTAAATGTGCGTGACTGGTCAATGCGCTCCACGAGGTACCGATGTATACGCAGTACTGCGAGCTCTTACGGATGTGAGAAAAGCAGCAGTGGGCGTCTCTATTATTTTCGTAGCTGCGTTGCGTGCGATTATGCAGCTGGGATCGTCATAGAGAGGATCGCAAATCTGACGCAGTGCCTTATTAGAACACTATGACCATGCTTAACGCTACCTCGCATAGCGCTGATTCGTTACAAAGTGCATGAGCAGTCGTCACTGAATTATCCAAAGAGATTGCTTCACACTGTCGCTGGATGATGTGGCCGCTAAACGCGCGGTTCACGCCCTGCCTCCACTGCTGTGCTCACTTGGCACCAAGTTGACATCGGCGTTATGGAGAGAGCCGAACGAGGCGGGTCCAATAATATTGTTTTTATATATATTGAGAGATATATATGTATCTCAATTTATTGACAATTTTGTAACATTTTGTAAATTTTGTAAACTTAGTGACAACTTTTCAACCACGTGCCCTTGGGATAAGCCTGGTTTATGAACATGGGCCCTGATTCAGAGCCGGACGCTCTGACAGAGCGCTCGCTCTGAATCCGGGCCGTCCTTCTCTATTTTTAGAGCGGCCTCCTGGTCGCTCGCATAGCTGTGGGTGACCACCCACAGCTATAGCGAGCGGCCAGGAATATGGTCGCGATGGTCAAGACCATCGCAACCATCGGGCTTGCGACAAGACCCTTGCGGTAGGGTCTCGTTGCCGCAAGCCCAAGAGTGCTTTTGGCTCTGACAGAGCCAAAAACACTCCCACTGACATCACTTGTGATGTCAGTGGGGCCGGCCCTAGATGGTAGGCGTTCCCATGGGAACGCCTCCGTCTGGGCAGACACGCCCCCGGCCCGCCCACCAAAGGGGGCGTGCTATCACTCAACATCGACAGCACGCCCCCTTTTGTAGCGAGACCCGGAGCGATGGCTTGCCCGTCGCTATCCGGGTCTCGTGCATGCGCACGACGGAGCCGGTTCCATCGTGCACATGCGCACTGGGCCAACATCGACCCGCTTGCGAGCGGGTCTGAATTAGGCCCATAATCTGTGTGCAGGTCTGTGTAATAACATGCTGCATAGCATAATACATACGTGTGCTAAATATATATATGTCTCAGGGTCCCGTTTCAAAAAAAAAGTACTTGTGTGGTTTAACTTCTGAAAACAACAGCAATATATAGGCATGGGAGCTATGTATTATGAGAGTAGAGCAGCAGATATTGAAGACATCCGCCACGTCCCCTCTATTTGTGATAGCAGCAGCAGCTCATATCGCTTTCAACGGGGACCGCAAAACTGCCCAATTTACAAAACCCAGAAGCACTTTGTTCATCAGCGATTGACCCCCCCATAGCTAACGCCATATTTAGACTGCACAAAAAATAAATCTCATTGACGCGGTAGGAGGTGGTAAGAAATGACAGTTATCGGAGGAAAGCTGCAAAGCGCGATAAATTGACTTGTGAAGTTCTCTACATAAATGTAATTATAGTATATACCAGCATGAATACATAAAGGATGGTTTCATGGGGATAGTTAAATACATTTCTCAGCAGTTATAATTAGAAATAAATCTGATCAAAGTCTCTTTGTGCCTTGTCATTAATTTCACTAGTTATTTTATTTTTTAGGTCAGGGTGATCCCAGTAAGTCCCCTTAAAGCAGAGACAGGCTTTTGTGGCATCAGGAACAATAGGCTATAATAAATACAGGTTGGATCTCCTGTACATAAACCGTTGTCATTGTTCACGAGCACCCTCTGTCAGGTCGCAGATCTGGCTCTCCTGACTGGGTAGGGCGTAGGCGTGACAGAGGGTGAAGCGCCATAATTAAGAGCTTCCTGAATATCTTTGCAGTGGGAGAGCTAATTAAAGCTTCCTAGGAGCCTACAGCTCGTGAGCGCCAGGTGCGGGTGCTGACTGAGAAATATTACACTGCGTGCGGCGCACGCTTTACACAGTGCCGCAAACAGCCGGCAGGCCATTAACGCAGGCACAAGACAGTAAATGCGTTCTTCCTGACAGTCCTCGCTGCTAGAGTGGGCAATTTCTAAAGGTCAAGAAGGATGTATGCTTAAATATAATGAAAATATAATTTTGATGCTTAAATGCAGAATACAAAAGAGAAGCAAAACAAAACACAAACCTAGAACACAACGTGCAGCTAAAAAGCAAATGGGAAAAATGGAACCACAAACGGGGGAGGTTGTTGTGACTACATAAGTTTAGGGGTGACTATCGATTGTTATAAAGCTTTGATGGTTAACACCTGATGGCCAAAGGTTTTGCCATTGATGGCAGAGATCTAATGGTTCTCCACCATCGATGGCACAGAGCCCTGCAATGTTTTTATTTTTTTCAGCTTGGCGCTGGGACACGGAGCCTAGCTTGGCCCCCAAACACAACCCACGAAGCTTCCGCCTCGAATTGGTTCATTGACTAAAAGAGCAGGAATGACCTTCGATGGGTCAAAACCATTGGTTTATACCATCGGGGTGAACCACTAATGGTACCATCGATGGATAACCCGCCGATGGCCATCCCTAAATAAGTTTGCATAGAGAAACAGCTTAAAACTAGTACTTACATGTTGGCACAAATAGGTAATAACACTCAGAGGTAGGAGTACCCTTATATCAATGAATGAACACAAGTGCAATACTTTTCACCATCATTTTACTTCAAAACTTTAAAATAAACAGTTTTAGCAAATGCAGTTTTAATGCCATTTCCTCACGACCTGTGACCCGATACTAGGCGCACTGCCGCTAAAATGGTGGCGTAATAATGGATGCAATAATAATTACCACTAAGCTAATCTTGTGTAACATATATGGGGTTGGCTCTGGTGCCTGTTATCATTATTTGCTTGTAACTGGGTCCAGGGGGACCCCAGGGCCAGATTAACAATGGGGCGGAGGGAGTTACAGCTCCAGGCCTACACATAAAAATAGTCCCATCATCCCGTCAGCATGATTACCAGCTGCTAAACTGGCCACACAGTCTGCCATAAATCATATATAACATTGGCCCTCATTCAGAGCCGTTCGCTATTTGCGGTCGTTCGTTCAAAAACAAGGGGTGGCTATTCAAATGATCCGTTCGCAAATTGCAGTCTGTTCACACCTCTAAGTCTGAACGAGCGAGCAAAACATACGCTCGTTTATTTGATAAAAACGCCCCCTGGCCGCTCGCACCATACGTCATGTCCGCTATTTATTTGATTAATCGAGTACATCGTACAGCGTATGAACTGCTCGCTATTCTTGTGGTTGGTTTTTTCAACCGCTATTTTGCGAGCAGTTCTGAGTTTAAAAAAACCAAGTGACGTGGTCAATGACGCTGCTGGATTAATTATGCACACCCTTAAAACGCCCGTTTTGACCTTTAAGCACGCCTGCGCTCGAATTCCACTCCCCCGTTTTCAAGCACCTTCCCCTGTTACCACCCACATACGCCTCATTCTGTCACTCAAAATAGCAGGAACTCGCTATATAGCGTACAAACGATTTTCCGCCGCACTGACTGGTTCGCGCATGCATACAAAAAACCGTACGCATGCGCAGATGTGCGAGCATCGCTCGGAACGAGCGTACTGCCGCTAACGAGCGGCTCTGAATGAGGGCCATTGTTTTTCTACTTTTCCCACAAAGTTATGTCATTTTTAGAAAACAATAGTAGAGGGTGTGCACGTTCACTTGGCTCTGGCCACACCCACATAGCACTGGCCACACCCACACAGCACTGGTCACGGCTCCTCCCCTTCTCAGTATAGGCCCCTGAACATATTCAGCCCTAGGCTCATGTGGCCCTTAATCCAGCCCTGCAAAAGATGGTTGTATGGATCCAGCTGAAAATGCACCAGTCTGAACATAGTAACAATAGACCTGGAACCATAGACAAGCTCAGGGAAATATTGGGTTTTATCTCATACTACTGCCCCTATATTAGAGACTTCTCCATAATTGCTCTCTGGCTATTACACAGTGTAATCCCAAACTGATAGGTACAATACGTCCTCAACATCCTAATGTATGGACTGATCATCATTAGATACTCTGCAGCCGCTCCGCAGACCTACTGATTCATCCGCGACCGAGCTGCGGCCAAGCTGCGTCTTTATATGCAATCGTTTGGATTTATGAAGCTGCTGGTGAAGGACCACACAGCTCTGGCCACACCCACTCAACACTGGTCACACCCACACAGCTCTGGTCACACCCACACTGCAATGATAACACCTCCTCCGCTTCTCACAATAGGCTCTGGATCATTTTCCGCCCCAGGCCCATGTGGCCCCTAATCTGGACCCGGGTGAATGATGACACTGAGAAAGGATGAGCCATTTGCATGAATCCTGAAATGGCTCTGTCAGCTCTTGGAGCTTCTACTGGTGTTAGTGGTATATGAGCCCTAGTTCTTCTCCCCGTCTGTCCTTTCCTGTTAGATCCCTGAAGTATATTTTTCTATATATGTTGATCAGCGCTGCATGACAATATTACTAAAGTCACCACTCTTATGCAAGTCATGAGCTGGTACAGGCAGCTAGTAATCAGGGCCTCTGCTGCTGAGCAGGCTCCCACTGACAGAGTGAATCCATGTAGCCAGGTCCCTCATTGGGTTGATCATGGGCAAAGTCCCAGTCTGGCTTCCTTTCTGTGCCTTGAATGGTGCACCAGGCTGATTAATGACATTAAATGGTGCTGAGCAGGATAGCTCAGTGCACTAATACCCTGCTGTATTAATGGCATTGTTTGTGGAGACCCTGGTTCTAGTCCCCATGTAGCTTTGCATTTAGTATTGTAGATTTTGCACTAGAATAGCTGATGACGCTGAGAAAATCATTCTTGGCTTGCTGTAGCCTAAGTGGCTTAATGGACTAATAGCTGTTCTTCCTACTGGTAATAATGGTGGAATCCCTGGGTCAACACCCCAGACAGGCTTACATGGCCAACCTGTGGCTCTTCTACTGCTGTGTAACTATGAGTTCCATGCTGGGACGTGTGGTTTCATGACAGCTGGAGAGCCACAGGTTGGCCTGGCTGCTTTAGCACCCTGGATATTGTGCCCTGCTGGATGATGAAAGTCTCCCTGTCTACCGACGGGTAGCAGGCTCCCCCCTCTGACAGTGTTGGCGAATCCATGTAGCTATGTGCCTCATTAGGCACATGGAGGATGCTCCCAGCAGCTCTGATGGTGCATAAAACACAATCTGAACATGCAAAGAGCATCCCCCACCAGGAGATCTGAGTCAGGACCTCCCAACCATTGCCCATAGGGAGGGCAGCTAGAAGAGGCCTGGGCTGCATTTTACCAGTTTTTTTAAGGACCATACATAGTAATACAACTAGGACCTCCATTGGAAAACTTGGATCAGGCCAAAGTTCATGCAGAGCCTTTTCTTAACAAAGAGCACAATACAATGTCATCAAGGGAATTGAACACTAGTCTCCATCACCATAGAGGACCAGCCACCACGCAGACGGGGCTATCTCGGCACCTATAGCGATAAGAAGATTTTTCTCAATGGCATCAATTAACACAGTACAATGGCCAAAATAAGATCATCATGGGATTTGAACCGCAGTCCACATCACCATAGAGAACCTGCCAACATGCAGACTAATACCCCTTTTACACCGGAGCTAAAACCCGGGTTTTTGAAGGGTTAACCCGGGCAGCTCCCTGGTGTAAAAGGGCAGAGGGTTGGATCGCCGGGTCGAGTGACCCGGCAATCCAACCCAGGTAACTAGCAGGGTTTAACACGGGCGTAGCCCGTGAAACCCTGCTATAGGAACAGCGCACTCCGGGTCACGATGACCTGGAGTGCGCTGCTAGCCGGCCGATTGGTCCGGCTTCAGTGGCGCTTGGGTCATCTCCAAGCGTCCACTTTCACTCCGCAAAAGCCGGGTCTATGCAGACCCGACTGCGGTGTGAGCGGCGCTGACTCAGGAATATCCCGAGTCAGCGCCGGCAAAATTCTGGGTCTGATCCGTATAGGAACTTTGTTCCAAATCCGGGTCAGACCCGGAATTTAGGTGGAAAAGGGGTATAAGTTATCTCAACTTTTATAGCAAGGAGAAGATTTTTCTTAATGTTATCAGTGCAATGGCCACAATACAGCAAAAACAAGCTCAACATGGGATTTGAAACACAGTCCCCAACACCATAGAATACCTGCCTACATGTAGGATGAGCTATTGCAGGATCTATAGCAAAGAGAAGATCTTTGTCAATCACATCAATTAACCCAGTGCAATGGCCAAAATACAGCAAAACAAGCTCACATGAAAACCTTCCGACATGCAGACTGAGCTATCTCAGGTTTGGGTGCAAGAAGATTTTTCTCAATGTCATCAATCACCCAGTGCAATGGCCAATATACAGCAAAACAAGCTCACCGTGGGATTTGAACTTCAGCCCTCATCACCATAGACCACCAGCCAACATGCAGACTGAGCTAGCTCAGGTTTTATAGTAATAAGAATTATTTTCTCAATGTCATCAATTAACCCAGGGCCTGATTCAGAGGCGGACGCTATTTGCGGACGGTCGTTCCGAAAAAGGGGCCGGATATTTAAATTGATAGCTAACTCTTTCTGGTCTGTGGATGCCTCTATGTCTGAGCGAGCGTCCAAAAAATGCACTCGCTATTTTGTAAAGACGCCCCTTTGCCGTTCGCATCATACGTCATCTCCTGTATTTATTAGATTAATCGGGAACATCGAAAGGCATCTGAACTGCTCGCAGTGCTTGTGGTAGGATTTACTTCCCGCTATCACTGCGAGCAGTTCAGGCTAAAAGACAACCAAGTGACGTGGTAGATGACGCTGGCACGCCTGCGTTCGGATCTCCACTCCCACGTTTTCAAGCACCTTCCCCTGTTACCACCCACAAACGGTACACTCTGTCAATCATATTAGCAGCCCCTCGCTGTTTTACAAGCGACCGCAATGACTGGTTTGTGCATGCGCATTACGACCCATACACATGCGCAGTTGTGCGAACATCGCTCAGAGCAAACGTGCAGCCGCTTATGAGCGGCTCTGAATCAGGCCCCCAGTGCAATGGCCAATATACAGCAAAACAAGCTCACATGGGATTTAAACCACAATCTCCATTACCATAGAGTACCTGGCGCTGGATGTCAATACTCTACGGGGAAATGTTTTTCATGTTGCTTCTCCATGTTTATGGAATTTTCAGCACCAGGCCCATGTGCACTTAGATCTGGCCCTGGAAGGCCCACACCGTACAGCCTGCACCTACAGACGACACTTACCTGTCCGTCGGTGCCGCGGAAATCACGCACAAAATCGTTTTGTTTTTCTTTTTACTTTAGTCAGCCATACTAAGGGCACCTTTCACTGGAGTTGCAGAGGCTGTTCCGTGTAGCCAGGTCAGCAGCGGTTTCACGATTCTTTTCGCTGAAAACCGGTGCTGTGTGACACCGTTGAAGGGGGTGTAATCGGAAGAACCAATTGAATGCTGCAATAAAAGAGCAGCTATTTTAAAAGGGTGAGCATAAAAGGTTTATAGGATCACATGATAATGTCATTTTGAATGTATAAACTCTATTTATGTTATTTGTTAGGACCAAAGAGAGCACTGCGTTAAATAATACTTTATACCAAAAATACAGTTTTAATTTTTTTTCTACAGTGCTTCTGTTCTGGTATCACCTCCATCAGACAATAGGGGCGGTGAGACAAGCCTATTTCTGGCAAAACAATCAAAACACTACAATGCTTGTGTAAAATATCCGCAAACTCGCCCCCCCCCCGCCCCCATAAAAAAAGTTTATTATTTGAGCGTGGGAGTCATTGGAGAATTAGCCACCGCTGCTGTGTATGTGACCCCATACAGACTGTGTCCCATCTGGTGTAATAAGTCTGATGTAAGCGTGCAATTACTAACCTTTGGCTCATTGCTGCCTCCCAGAGACCCTACTCTCCATATGAAATATTGACCCAGCAATTTATTACCGACCCTCAGATGCTCCGCTGAGCTCATGCAGCTCGTACAGTGGTCGGCAGGCCATTGTGTGACATGGGAAGAAATGATTTGCCATAAAGCACTGAGGTAAAGAGATACTGCTCTTTCCATTCTGTGGACATTACCTCACAGATACTGACATCTTTATAACCTTGTGCAGAATTCATTGTGACTGGTCTACAGTACTGGAGATTTGTCCATTAAAGCGATGCTCTCTCTGTCTGTATGTATTATCTTATATGGAGAAATATACACTCTACAAACGCTGTTTCTGAACACCAGTGCATTAGTCTATATAAGAGCTGTCCGGGTCATTACAGAAAATGCAGGATTTTGATTGGACAGTTTTCTCTTTAACCAGTCACGAGCAGGATTTAACCTTTTTGTCTCCCGTCTCCAGGCTCAAATGTCACACAGCTTCCTGACACGAATCTCTACCATATCTCATCTCTTTATAATAAAGTTATTCTACCGGTAATTACAAATTATCATTGATCTTTTTTTTTTTTTTAGTATGGCAATGAAACAAGTGGCAGTTTTTAGCTCTGCTACCCCAGGCCCGGCCGATGAGCTATTTCCACAATCGGCCTGGTCATCATGGATATATTGAGAGATGCTGCGTATTACAAAGCAAAAATCGAACGTGTGGGGTTGCACTAGACAGCAGATTGCTAATGCAACCAAACCTTAGATCAGAGGTTATTAACACATTTATTTATATATATATATATATATATATATATATATATATACACACACACACACAAGGGGCGATTGAAATGTTCATGGCCTAAGGAAGAATGATGAAATGTGATAATCAGTTCTTATTTTCAAATAAAATTTAACTGCTTTTAGGATTATGTAGCAAGTTTCAAGTTAATAACTGTTGTAGTTTTTCTTTTACAGATATTTGAAAAGGACAGGATGACAGATTAAAAAAATAAATAAAAATAGACGTAATTGCTCATTGCACAGTCATCCGCTACCTCGTCATAGAGGGTTTAACACCCACAGAGATCCATGAGCACTTGGTTATTACACTAGGGGGGAGCCGCTCTTTCTTAAAGCATGGTTCAAAAATGGGCAGCAGAATACATAGAGGAAGGGAGAACCTTGAAGATGATCCCCGTCCTGGGAGGCCCGTCACCGTTACCACACAAAGAAACCATTGACATAATCCATGACATAATATTGGAAGATTGAAGACTAACAGAGCGTTACTTCGCCAGACATCTGTGTATCTCCCGGGACCGTGTTTATGCTGTTATTCACAACGAAATCCGAATGACAATGGTCTCAGTTCAGTAGGTCCCAAACTTCTTAGTGCTGATAACAAGACGGGAACATCTCACCAATCAGACTCCATTTGATGCAGGTCCTGAGAGGTTTCTTCAGCAATTTGTAACCATGGATGAGACTTGGGTGCATCACTTCCAACCTGAGACTGAAGAACAATCAAAACAGTGGAAGCATCGGGGATCTCCTGCTTCAAAGAAGGAGAAGTCAATGCTGTCTGCTGGGAAGGTGATGGCCTCCATCTTTTGGGATGCAGAAGGACTACTGCTGGTAGATTACCTTGAAAAGAGTAAAACTATCACCGGGACATACTACGCTGATCTTTTGAAGCAGCTACAACCAAAATTCAAGCAAGAATCGACGTGGGAAGTTGACCCACCGTTCCACCAAGACAATACTCCAGCTCACAAGTCACTGGTGGCCATGACTGCCATCCAGAATTGTGGATTCCAACCTGCTGGAACACCCGCCTTAGTCACCTGATTTGGCACCCTCCAACTACCACCTCTTCCCCAAACTGAAGAAAGAGCTCGGTGGTCGCCATTTTGGCACGAACGATGATGTCATTGAAGCCGTTGATCAGTTTTTGAGAGTACAAGATGGTGATTTCTACAAGACAGTGATATTTATGCTCCACAACCGCTGGTCTAAGTGTGCACATCTACAAGGGGATTATGGTGAAAAATTACGCAGTTAAATTGCCTACAAACAAATCTTTGTACCATAGGCCATAAAATTTTCTATTACCCCTCGTATATATATGGGTTGGGTATGGGATCCCGGCAGTCGGAATACAGACAGCGGCATCCGAGATTCAAAATCCCAACGCCCAAAGGTAAGTACCCCTACGCTAACCCCTAACCCTTCCCCTAACCATAACCCTCCCCGCAGTCTAACTCTAACCCTCCCCTCCCGCTGCCTAACCCTAACCCTCATAATGACTTGCTGGCATCGCAGGCATTTATATATTAATGATCTAATAAATTCACTAAACATATTTGACAATTTATAAATAGTGTCTTGTGAAACATATTTGCCAGTTAAGTGGCTAAAAATAGGAAACAAAAAGCCCAAATGTAGTTAAAAAAATAAATAAAAAAAAATAGATAAAAGATAAGAAAAAAATATATTAAACATTTATTAAAGAAAAAAAATCTATATAATCATAAGGCATGCGTTCATTAGTGATACACGACAAAATTAATCTTCCCGCCGGCAGTAACCCCTTGTATAGGGTGAAATCTGTGATACATAGGCCTCTATTGTACTTCCATATACATGTGCATATACTAATGCTAATGTAGAATGCTGGTTATAATAATGAAATAAAATAGAATAGGCATGTAATCATTGCAGCACTGATTAATACATATATTTTCTTTTGGGCTTATTTAAATATATATATGTATATATATATTTTTTTTTTCTTTTATATATATATATATATATATATAATTTTTTTTTAATGGATGTCTAGACAGACATTTAATCTGCAGACACCCATGTAATGCTATTCCAGGGGGCAGAGCATTGTAACCTGTAAGCACTCGCTGCCGTTTCAATGGTTTAAACCCATCTGCCAGTGTCCCAGATCTCTTTGTAACTAGGAGCTTTATTCCCAGCAGACGGATAAGTCTGACTTCCTTTCCTTTTTTTCTCCCTTTGCTCTGGATGAAATTCAATTCAGCTGGATATCTGTAATCTACAGTCAGTAGCTTTTATCCTTCTGAAAGGTTGATTGGAAGGTTAAAGCTTTATTTTCCTCGGATACTACCCGGCACCAATAAACGCGCCGCTGGGCCACTACCTAAAATGCGTCTGTCCGTGCTGCGAAGATAAGGGATGTGATGCAACCTAGCAGAGAGATACATCTCTCAAGGTCTGTGCTTTAATACAAATAAAGTGGAACATGAACAGAAATGCTGATATGTCTTAGAGGAGGATGAGCTTGGTGTGGAAAAAAAAAAAGGCAACAGTTGCTCACTGCATTCTGCCATATTTCTGTAAAAGTCCATCTCACTTTCCATGTTACTCACTATTTTTGAGCTTGCACATAAAGGAATTGTCCTGTTAATCTATGAGATGCTCTACATCATAAATGACAAATCAAAAAGCAGAAACTCTAAATTTATGCAGTATATGTGGCCTATTCATCGTCAGGGGCGGGAGGGGTGGGGTTGGTGGATACTTATACCCCTTTTACACCGACTGAAATATCCCGGGTCGATGCACATGAACACGCATAACCCCGGGATTTTAGTCGGTGTAAACGGATCAACCCGGGTCCAGTGACCCGGAGATCCGACCCTGCTCCATTGCAGGGTTGAGCGCGGGTTGTTCCCGTGTCACCCTGCAATGTAAACGGCGCGGCCCGGCTCACGATGACCCGGGTCACGCCGCCTGCCGCCTGATTGGCCGGCTTCAGTGGCGCTTGGAGATGACACCATCTCCAAGCGGCCACTGCAAGCAGCGCCTGACCGGGCGGCACGAAGCAGCGCACCCCACCTGCTCTCCCTGCCTCCGGACCGCTGCAGGATAAGGTAAGTAGGTCGCGGAGGGAGAGGGAGGGGAAAAAGCACTGGTTACCTTCACCGGACAGCCGGGTCAGTGCTGACCGCAGTGTATAAGGGGGTCTGATCCGGGTTGGAAACGTGTTCCAAATCCCGGGTCAGACCCGGGGACTTTGGTGTAAAAGGGGTATTAGTTATCTCTGAAAAGCAGCTGTCCGCGATTAGTATCACTGAATCACAGAAGTAGCAGTGACATTTACCGGTGCCGGGTCTGCCCTGTGTGCATGCATGGCCTGAGGTCATCGTTGATTCTTGCAGGCAAACTCCAAAAACAAAGCTTGCTAAATATTAGACAACCCTATTAGGCCCTAAAATACGAATGGGGTGAGAATTAGTCATATAAGACCGAGCATTCCCTGTTTGGTGAGCTGATACACAGACTTCCCGCGAAAGGTCTTGATTTGCAAGAGAACCAATCATCAGTCACAATCGGCTCATAATTGCTCCTCCCACTCACATCCCTCTTCCGCCGCCATTAACCGTTGCCGTTGGTGAACTGAATTGGTTTGCTGGTCCTGTAATACACAACCAACAGAGAGCTGGGAAGAATTGTTGCATGCCATGTAGCAGACCGGGCACTCCAGCCGGGGAAGGTAAAGGGGGACGGGGGGGAGAATGGTACCTTGGTAAATTCTGTAACAATGGCCTCAGTGATAGTGCAGCCTTAAGGTTTGCTGTCATCATATAAAACAGGCTTGATTCATCTTTTTGAGGAAGTGCCCAGATAGGCTGTAACAACGGTTTAGTGCAGGAAAGCAGTCTGTGGTTAATGTCCCCCTGTAACTTCCATACTCCTCAGCTGGCTCACAGATGAGGTTAATGGGAGTTGTAATGTATAATATGAATATATCATTATTGGGAATTTTAACACTGCTTACCGAGGGCCTGATTCAGCAAGGACCGCAGTTGCTAATACGCACGCAATCGGCCGATTGTTGTATACTGGGCATGCATCGCTATATGCTTGCGCGAACCGGCCACTGCCATCGGGACTGCAATCGCAGTGACCACGCAGACCCGTCGCAGAGTGATTGACAGGAAGCGCCATTTGTGGGTGGCGCCCCCGTGCGACCGCACTGGTCGGACACCCCTAGAGCCGGCCCTGGTCAAGAAGGCTAGAAACCTTCAAGGAACCCTGAAATGTTAGATATGTGCTGCTTGGATTGACTTTCTGCAGATATCATGTTGTTGCAGACAAATGGACTCGGGATATTGCTAGAGGGCATTCGGGTCATCAGCCAATGATTTTCACAAGGCTGCTTGAATAGAAGTGAGCACTTTCTGTTGCTTTGATTTAACATACAATTTCTGGCAATGACCCATGAAGCTTTGCTGTTGTCCATCCGGTAGCATTGAGGCCTGCTTACATTTCTTTGTCACTGTGTCTTATTTAGTTTCATTTATTTAATGCAGGCCTGGCCAACCTGGGGCTGTTGTGAAACTCCAAGTCCCAGCATGCTTTACTAGCTGATTTGGGGGGGGCGGGTGTAGGTATACCGGGACTTGTAGTTTTACAACAGCTGGGGAGCCACAGGTAGGCCAGGCCTGAAATGGCTAAGCACCTTCACCTTCTGTATTAGGATGGTCATCGACTATCATTGGTCAGCGATGGATCTCCAACATCAATGGCTGTACGGTACCTTTTTTTCTTTTCCCTGCCAGGGGACACAGTGCTTAGCCCCGTCCCCCGCGTGTCATTTAGCCCTGCCACATTCCCTGATTGGCCCACCACCTGCCATGTCACACAACAGGTATGTATATTAATATAGTACACACCATCAATGATTTTCCGTCAATGGTTTAATACCATCGATGTCAATCACTGATGACACCAAGCTGCACCATCGATGGCTAACTCTTCAATGGCTATCCTCCCTTCTGCACATTCTGTGTCCCTTTAGTTTTGAAGTGAGTGGGTTCAGAAAAACCTGTAACCAATCAGATGGGTGGAATGGGTTATGAATTAGATAGTGGAAGAAGAAGCATCGTCTGACAGCATCGAGTAGGGATGGGAGACTTCTCACGAAGAGGGTTATATGCTACGCCTTGGAGAGAGATAAAGTACTAACCAATCAGCTCCTAACGGTCACTTTACAGGCTGTGTTTGAAAAATGAGTTAGGCGCTGATTAGTTGTTATTCTATAGCCATCCACTTTATATCTTTCCCAGGCTTAGTACATAGACCCCTGCACAGGTAGACATGTTATTTGTAAAGGAATTATTTTTATTAGTCTTCGTTATGACCAAGAGCATTAGGAAATTGTCAGAAGATGGCTGGCAATGTTTGCTTAATCCCACGTACCATGCCTGACAATATTTTGCGGCTACAGTGCATGTTCGAGCGGACCAGGTGCCTACTCATAGTGGAAGCTGCCATTTTGTTGGCTGAATAGTGAACTCTTACGAAGCCTTCTCAAAATGGTTGCTTCAAATTGTGTAGTTGATGATTTAAATGAATGGATGTTTATAAGAAAAAAAAAAAAAACGAAACGAAGAAAAAAAACTATAATACTATAGAGGCCAATATACTGCAGCTGAAAAAAAAATGTTAATGATTCCCATATCCTATTAGTTCAAATATGGAGGTAGTGAATGCGTGGCAAGGGGAGGAGCTACCTATAGCAACCAATCAGCTTCTAGCTAGTATTTATTAAGCATTTTCTATAAAATGTTAGGAAGGAGCTGATTGGTTGCCTGGCAACTTTTCCACTGTTCACTCTTCAGAAGGCTTGATACATGCCCCCTTAGTTCCTTCAACTCAATATCACATGCCCCAACCCCTTTTCTAAAAATATCTGTGCCGCGTGGCACCCATTCCCCACTCCTCTGTTGTACAGGATGGCTGTGGGCAGGACATACCTCCCAACACTCCGCGAGTTGCAACAAAAGTCCTCACTGACACAATTATGGACCAGTCCCCTAAAATTGGGACTGTATAGACTGAATTGGGACATTTGGGAAGTATGTGTTTTCCTTGCTGTCCTGCACGTCCAATCACACGATATTGCATGCTGGGCTGTGTAATGACACATCAGCCTATAAAGCCATCTGAGGATGGTGTTATGGTTATCTTCCAGTTTCGATGCCAGATGATGCTCGCGCATACACGGCTGTAGCAAAAACGTGACAGCGGGCTAATTTTCCATTTTCTCTGTGTGTGCGGCCCTGTGTATATATAGATGGATTCTCTGGAAAACTACAACAGCCAGACTGAGCCTCTGTATAAAGAAGACCCTCGATGAACCAGGTGGGGTCTCCATTAAACGTAAATTAGATAGAACGTAAACTCACGGAGGAGGAATGAGCAATGACAGCTGGCTGACCACAGCGGCTGAGCCCAGACACCAGTGCAGGACCTGTCTAAGAGGAACACCCTCTACATACATTATAAATGATATAATTACATTAAAGTTTACCGCCAGTTGAACCGCAGTTGCGAGCAGATAAGATGCATTTCTCGCGTTACAGTTTACAAGTCCTCAGCGCGATGGAAGATTATATATCTGCATCTAATTAACACTTGGATGCTGGGAGGAGATGACAGTTCTTTCCAAGTGTGCAATTAATTTTGTATAGTGGAACAAGTGCCTGGTAAGCAGCATCCCTGTACCCATGTCTTCCTGCTGTTATATTGTGCTGTGCAAGATATAAACACATCTAACTTTACATGTTGACTTTGAGTCAAAAATTGTTTATTCAGTGTATATATGACCATGGCCAGGAGATGGAACAGCAAGCAGACAATTTACAATGCATTCATGCTTCAATCCAGACCGTTGTATGCCACATTCAAACATTGAATGTTTGACGTTCTTATACATACGCTGATCAATAATCGTTCTAAACTGTTGTGCATCTGCCAGATCTGAACGATATATCGTTAGACGGCGGGCCGGATTAAGGGCCATGTGGGAGGGGTTGAAAAAGATCCAGGGCCTATTGTGAGAAGTAAAGGAGGTGTGACCAGTGCTTTGTGGGTGTTACCAATGCAGTGTGGCCAGTACCATGTGGGTGTGGCCAGTGCTGTGTGGGTGTGGCCAGTGCTGTATGGGCTTGTACACCCCCTACACTATCAGCCCCAATGTCTCCATAACTACATACAAGTATAAATATTGCATTATTTTGTGAGGACAATCGAAATACAAGTTCAACACTTTTAATTTACGGGCGACTGCGTGGTCAGCAGGACATCCAGGCTGCCATGGCGACGGACCTATTTTATGTGGAGACATGGGGGATATTCTTCAGCCTCTCCTGTTTGATGGGATCGTGTGGTCTATGGCCAGCACAAGGGTATCTGCTCTAAAATGACATTTTAATGCAACATCTTTGTCCCCCTAACTAGGTAAAGCATGCACTTACTTTGTAGGAGGATCCTCCGCTTCTATTGCCTCAACTATTTTGCAAATCCACCAGCTTTTTCATGTGTAGCTGAAGCCCCCAACACCTCTAGTGATAAGGGGTCTATGTATTGAGGGTCTATTCATCATCAGGGGCCATATGTGTCCACCTCACCGTGGGGGATACTTATCACTGGGGCAGGGACGGACTGGGGCTGTATTTCATCCCTGGCAGTCTGCCCTGCATTCGTGTGTAAAGGGGGCGTGGTTTAATCAAGGGGGCGTGCCACGAGTCAAGCCCCCATCTCTCCCCGGCCCAGCACAGCAGCCGCCGGCCCATCCATGCCTCCACCCCTTCCGTCTCCGTAAAATCTTAATGATTTTGAAGCCGTTGGGTGGAGGGCGGGGGTCTTTTGCGTCACCCCTCCTCGAGCCGGTCCTTAGGCCATCGGCCCTTCTGGCATATGCCAGAAGTGCCCGATGGCCAGTCCGGCCCTGCACCGGGGCAATTCAGCCTTGCTTAGGTGAGGTGACAACTGCTCCGAAAAGCAGCTGTCCCCGCATTCAGTAACACCGCTACTTCTGTAACAGCGTCACTTACCAGTCCCCGTCACCGGCTTCTGTGCATGTGTGACCTGAGGTACTGCATACGTAAAAGCCCCTGGCAGTGAGAAGGCGGCGGAAGGATCCGTATAGATCCCTCTTCGTATCCCTGGAACTTCCATCCGGTAGGAAGGAGCGGGGCTCCAGCAATAAGTGCCATCTGAAGATGGCGTTTGTTCTAACAGGTAAACTCCGAAACTTTTACGATGAGTGACTGCATGTGTAACGGGACATTAAGGGATGATGAATTGACCCTCTTGGAGAGAGAGAGAGAGAGTGGACGCAGATAAAGTACCAACCAATCAGCTTCTAACTGTCATTTTTCAAAAACATCCTGTAAAGTGAGTTAAGAGCTGATTGGTTGGTACTTTATCTCCATCCACTTTATCTCTCTCCAAGGTTTAGTAAACAGACCCTAAAGACTGAATGGCCTTCTTACTAGAAAAACCCACGGGGACATTGATAGTGACTGGACAAAACCGGACACTGGGCCTGATTCAGACCCGCTCGCAAGCGCTATGCGCTCGCAAGTGGGTCGATGGCCGGGCAGTGCGCACGCCGCCCAGAGCGAGTGAGAAATCACTCGCCACGGCGCTCGCATTCAAAAGGGGCGGCTGTCGATGTTGATCGTGAGCTCGCCCCATTGGGTAGGCGGGTCGGGGGGGGGGGATGGCAGGCCAAACGGAGGCGTTCCCGAAAGGAAAGCCTACCATTTGGGGGCGGCCCCACTTACATCACGAGTGATGTCAGTGGTGAGCTTCCTGCTCTGTTAGAGCTGGAAGCTCACTGGGGCTTGCGGCAGATGAGACCCTACCACAAGGGTCTTGTCGCAAGCCCCGATGGTCGCGACCATCACCTGGCCGCTCGCAAAAGCTGTGAGTGGTCACCCACAGCTTAGTGAGTGGCCAGGAGGCCGGCTCCATTAAAAAAAAAACACCCTGATTCAGGGCCTGATTCAGAGCCGGACGCTCTGACCAGAGCGCTCGCTCTGAATCAGGGCCCTCCTACCTAAAAATGGAGTGGCCTCTTACCACCCACAGCTTATGCGAGCGTCCATGATGATGGTCGCGATGGTCAAGATCATCGCGACCATCGGGCTTGCGACGAGACCCTGCGGTAGGGTCTCGCTGCCGCAAGCCCAGGAGTGCTTTTGGCTCTATCAGAACCAAAAGCACTCCCACTGACATCCCTAGTGATGTCAGTGGGGCCGGCTCCAGACGGAAGGCGTTCCCATGGGAACGCCTCCGTCTGGGCAGCCACGCCCCCGGCACGCCCACCAAAGGGGGCGTGCTGTCAATCACCATTGACAGCACGCCCCCTTTGGTGCGACAGCTTGGCTGTCGCTATGTGGGTCTCGCGCATGGGCACGACGGAGCTCCCTCCGTCGTGCGCATGCGCATTAGAGCACCATCGACCCGCTTGCGAGCGTCCTGCGCTCGCGAGCAGGTCTGAATTAGGCCCTCAGAGCGAGCGATCTGAAAGAGCGTCCGGCTCTGAATCAGGGCCACTTTTTTTTTAAAACAGTCATCATTCGTCAAGCTGTACCACCCGTCCTGGAGGACATCAGAGCAGTCCTGTGCAGATGCTGATCGGGATAAACTAATCCTTTAGAGCACTGTGTGGCCAATTTAATCTAAAGTGACTTTAAATTTGCAGCACATACAGTATGGGTACACTGACAGTGTATTGCAGAGCTGTCCACTGCGGAAACAGCATCATAAATCTGAGAGCGCACTCCAGAACTTAATTTAACAGCACGGCTGGCGTTATGGTTAGCACTACTGTCTCACAGCACCAAGCCACTACTTGTGTGGAGCTTGTATGTTCTCCCTGTGTTTGCGTGGGTTTCCTCCCACACGCAGTGGTAGGTTTGTGCATCTGAAAAAAAGAAAATAGCTCTAGTGTGTATGTCTTGTATGGAAAATAGATTGTAAGCTCTACACAGTACTCAGTCGCCGCCCATGGATATACTCCCCCATACAGACAAGCGGCGATACAATGGTAAAGCTTCATTCAACAAAACACGTTTCCTTCATAACTTCCGCACAAGGCCAGCCTGACATGGCCTCCGAACATACCACAGAGTGTCACTCAGGATGTCACTGCCTGTGAATGGGGGCTTTTCAGGCCTTACACACAGCGCTACTTGTTCAGTGAAGCACCACTCTCTGGGGCTTATGCTAATGGATGACCCCCCTCCTTGCTCCATTCAGCTGGCAGGCACAGGGAAAGCTGAAGAGGGACAGTTGTCCACAAGCGTTTTACTACTACAGCTGTCTCCTTCTCAGGCACTTTTGGTGAACAGGATTTTACAGGGCAAAAATAAGATATTTTTTTTTGTTCCAAAAGGAAAGGACAATGGAAGTTTTGTTAGTGGCTGTGTGTGCCATAAGGAGGGAGAGATCACTGTGTGCACCAGTCAGTCATAAAATACGATTATCCCTGCACTTGGGGCCAACTGTGGCTTAGTGACAGTGGTGCTAATTGATGGCTGTAACCAGAGATACTGTATGACAGCTACTCATTTATTTGGCAGATAATGTGAAGGGAGCATTGGTTGATAGTGTTTTGACAGTGAACATGCAACAGTGGCACAACTGGAATTCTGGGATTCGTAGTTCTACCAGAGCCGGGAGACCACAGGCTCCCTACAGAGTGCAAAATGTCTGCTTACGTAAATGAGGTTTCTACGTTTAATTCTGGACAATCCTCTAGGTCAGTGGTTCTCAAACTCTGGGTCTGATTCAGAGCCGGACGCTATTTGAGCTCGCTCATTCAGAAAAAGGGGCTGGCTATTTAAGTTGACCGTTCGCTCTTTCCGGTCTGTTGACGCCTCTATGTCTGAACGAGCGAAGGAAACATGCGCTCGCTATTTTGTAAAAAACGCCCTCTGGCCGCTCGCATCATACGTCATCTCCGCTATTTATTTGATTAATCGAGTACATCGAACGGCGTATGAACTGCTCGCTATTCTTGTGGTAGGATTTTCCTACCGCAATCATGCGAGCAGTTCAGACTAAAAGACAACCAAGTGACGTGGTCGATGACGCTGCTTTGTTAATTATGCACACCCTTAAAACGCCCGTTTTGACCTTTTGGCACGCCTGCGTTCGGATCTCCACTCCCTGTTTTCAAGCACCTTCCCGTTACCACCCACAAACGCCTCATCCTGTCACTCAAATTAGCAGGCATTCGCTATTTTGCGAGCACACGATTTCCGACCGCACTGACTGGTTCGCGCATGCGTATTACAACCCATATGCACGGGCAGATGTGCGAACATCGCTCGGTGCGAATGAGCGGCTGCTTACGAGCAGCTCTGAATCAGGCCCTCTGTCCTCAGGACCCCAAACAGTGCATGTTTTTCAGGTCACCCAGCAGGTGCACAGGTGTGGTCATTACTCACTGACACATTTTAAAAGATCCACAGGTAGAGCTAATTATTTCACTTGTGATTCTGTGAGACCTGGAAAATATGCACTGTTTGGTGTCATGAGGACAGAGGCTCTGAATCAGGGCCGTCCCTCTTTTTTTTTTGAGCGGCCTCCTGTGGTGACCACCCACAGCTATAGCGAGCGGCCAAAAAGATAGTCGCGATGGTCAAGACCAGGCCCCAGATGTTTGGGCAGCCACGCCCCCTGCACGCCCACCAAAGGGGGCGTGCTGTCACTCACCATCGACAGCACACCCCTCGCCGTCGCTATCCGGGTCTCACGCATGCGCACGACGGAGCCGGCTCCCTCGTGCGCATGCGCACTGGGCCAACATCAGACCTGCTCTGCGCTCGTGAACGGGTTTGAATCAGGATGCTCTGACAGAGCGCTCGCTCTGAACCAGGGCCGGTCTTTTCTTTTTTTAGAACGGCCTCCTGGCTGCTCGTATAGATGTGGGTGACCACCCACAGCTATAGCGAGCGGCCAGAAAGATGGTCGCGATGGTCAAGAACATCGCAACCATCGGGCTTGCGACGAGACCCTTGTGGTAGGGTCTCGTTGCCGCAAGCCCCAGAGAGATTTTGGCTCACTCGTGATGTCAGTGGGGCCGCCCCCAAACGGAGGCGTTCACATGGGAACGCCTCCATTTGGGCAGCCACTCCCCCGGCCTGCCCACCAAAGGGGGCGTGCTGTCACTCAACATTGACAGCACGCCCCCTTTGGTACGAGACCCGGAGCGACGGAGTGCCCGTGGCTATCCGGGTCTCGCGCATGCGCATGACGGAGGCGGCTCCGTCATGCCAGTCTTACCAAATTTTTAAAGCGCCAATCATTTTAAAGGTAAAACCAAGCTGGTTTTAGCGTTAAAATGATTGTTACTTTAAAAATACGGGAAGATTCGCTGGAGTTTCTGCATGATGAGTAATTTGCCAGCTGCTTAAGAGATGAATGAATGTGTGATTTAGCCCCAGAAAAACAACATCGATATTTATCAATTTTAAATAGATCAAAATCAATTAAAATCGACCTTTAGTAAATATACCCCTTGGTGTCTTCTGTTGCCCAGTTAACTAATTTCTTGTGTCCTGTTGCTTTTCCTCTTTCACCTTCTACTGTGTCTGATTCGGCAGACAAACCACACGCTCTGCCGATCTTCACGTAGCTGAGCGATTATTTCATACTGCGCATGCGTGAAAAGTTCTGAAAACCCCTCTGAGCATGCATTACCCTGATTATAGGCACAAAGGCGCTGTAGGGTATGCGGGAGAAGATATTATAATCCTGCAACAGACCCTCTGATATATATCGCCTATTCAATGAAAAGGGCGATATATCGGTCAGTGTGTACTCAGCTTTAGAGATGGTTGTTGCGGCCCTGGGAATGTTGTCACCAGTGACTTGAAGGATTGGTAGGGGGTTAGCAAACCTTCTAAAGAGTACAAGTGGAGATGTTAACCACATCAACCAATCAGCTTCTTGCTATCATTTATCTAGTATAGTCTATAACATGATGGAAACTGATTGGTCGCTATGGGCACACCTGCACCTGTCCTCTTTAATCCCACCTCAAATGTCCAACCGTTGATTATATTTACAGTTGTGTATTATAGTACAGGACACGTCAGAGCCGAGTTATAGAGGTGAGGGGTCTGTTAGGGAACTCATATGGACAGACAGCCAGCCAGCTTGGGCAAGCACCAGCCTAAAACACACAACAAACACCTTATTTTATTTTTTTCATGCCAATAAGTTGGGATCTCCTCGGTCATCACCCGATGAAATTATTGTTTCTGCAGGTTGTCCTGCTCTGCCGTAAGCATGCGCTGCCATTTATTCTCCCAACGTGTTACAGGACAGGAAGGTGTGGCGATTATACTCCTGCTGTGAGCCAAATTGTTTTTGTCGTGATAAATGTATTTTATTTTTTTATAATATTTTTTTTTATATAAAAATATTTTCCCCCTCGGTCACTGATAGAATAGTTCAGCTCTATTTAGAATTCTCATAAATGACCCAGATGCTTTAATTAGACCAGTAATTAGGAAGGAACCAAAGGGAGACGGAGAGATAGTAGCTGGAGATCTAAATTAAAATCCCAAATTGAATTTTAGCTGAAGAATATAGGCAGAGATGAAGCGGTGAAGGAAATTAGTTTCCTGTGTTGCACGGGAGTTTGCGGATATTATCAACCAATAAATATCAGTTAGAGCGGTTGCTGGCTTCCTAAAACCATGATCAGATGTCTACAGGAGTCCAGGGCAGCACTGAGCAACATAACAGGGATCAAACTGCACCAGTCGTCCTGTAAAGTCAGCGATTTTGTTGCTGAACCATTGCTCAGCCCATTAATTCACACGGTTTTACAATATATGGATAATGCACTGTCAGATTCTGTGCTATTACAATAATGTGATGGAAGCCTGATGTAGGTAGTGAAAGTACAATTGGTGAAAGAATGAAAAAATAATGACAATGAAAAGTAAAAAAAAACAACATATACAGTGCATCCAGAAAGTATTCACAGCACTTCACTTTTTTCACGTTTTGTTATGTTACAGCCTTATTCCAAAATGGAATAAATTCATTTTTGTCCTCAAAATTCTATACACAATACCCCATAATAACAAAGATTTTTTTGAGATTTTTGCAAATTTAATAAAAAACAAACAAACTAAGAAATCACATGTACATAAGTATTCACAGCCTTTTCCACGAAGCACAAAATTGAGCTCAGGTGCATCTTGTTTCCACTGATCATCCTTGAGATGTTCCTACAGCTTAATTGGAGTCCACCTGTGGTAAATTCAGTTGATTGGACATGATTATGAAAGGCATGCACCTGTCTATAGAAGGCCCCACACTTGACAGTGCATGTCAGAGCAAAAACCAAGCATGAAGTCCAAGGAATTGTCTGTAGACTACGAGACAGGATTGTCTTGAGGAACAAATCTGGGGAAGGGTACAGAAAAATATCTGCTGCTTTGAAAGTCCCAATGAGCACAGTGGCCTCCATCATCCGTAAATGGAAGAAGTTCGGAACCACCAGGACTCTTCCTAGAGTTGGCCGGCTGTCTAAACTGAGCGATTGTGGGAGAAGGGCCCTAGTCAGGGAGGTGACCAAGAGTAAGTGTAGCATTCTAAATCCAGGTGCTTCCTATTGTGTTTATGACCGATATTTAAAAGGACAATGCTCTTACCAGCCGTGTTTTGCTAGTAATCTCATTGACTTTTTAAATGTAGAATTTAGTAAATAAGTCCCTTAGCATCACTTGAACAATTCGCCTGTAGGATGTTTATCATAGGCCTCGCTGACATCAACAGGGCTTCTATGGATGACAAGTCACTTATCATTACTTCAAAAAACATTAAACACTCAGAAACAACTAACGTCACCTTATAGCCCGATACACAGGTGGACGCACTGCCGGAGTTGGACGTAACAAAGAGACTTTCGCAACTGCGCATGCATCTATGTGGCTATTTAAGTTTATCCATATTTTATAGTAATCTGTATGCTATACACTCTGCATTAACATGTTGTCACGTACAGCCATGCCCTGTATCGTGGATTGAATGAGCCCACCCCATGATATAGCCAGCCTCCTGTTGGAGGACATATATATTTTACACACGTTACCACACAATCACCCCCATATAAGCGTTTTTATGAAGGGGAACTTGTTTACATTCAATTATGTAGAACCTGCATAGGCCCCTTAACCTGTTAATAAATTGAGAAAAGTTGGTTAGTCTTTTCTCTGGGGGAAAAACTGGGCAAGGGACTTTTCTCAGCTTATTAAATAGACCCATTACTGTCGTTGCAATGCAGACAGCATCTCTTGCAGAGCACTGGAACGTACTGTTCTATAAAGGCAGGCAGGATGCAGTGAAAGCAGGAAGTTCCGCACAAGCCAGAGAGAACCCTATTTCTTACTATCTAGCACCATCTAGTGTGCATTGAGGAAACTGCTTCTGTGTGAGAGCGGCTATGCAGGAATGGTGATTACTTATTTTTCAGTCCCTTGTACGCTAGTCTCCCATCATAACCAACAGGCCAATTTCACATTTCTTCTTGTACTTAGTAAATTTTGGGATATTCTAATCCAGTGGTTCTCAAACTCGGCCCTCAGGACCCCACACAGGTCACGTTTTGCAGATCACCCAGCAGGTGCACAGGTGTGGTCATTACTTACTGACACATTTTAAAAGAACCACAGGTGGACCCAATTATTTCACTGATTCTGCGAGAAGACCTGGAAAACATGCACTGTTTGGGGTCCTAAGGACAGAGTTTGAGACCCTGTGGTCTAATCATTCTTTTAACAGCAAATTGAGTAAACATTTTTAGGCTCCTACACTGGCACCTGGAACCACTTCTCCCAGGTTCTTACATCAGCGCCTGGAACGTAGACAAGCCGCAGACACGCATCCCGATTGGTGTCGGCCGATTCCCAATGATCCCTTGCAATGGACCAGGCCCTGCACGGCAGCTGGCAGAGGGCTTGAGCTTGGAGACAGTGGGCTCATTCCAGAACAGCCGGAGAATGGAATAGCATTGGGCACAATTATGTTGTCGCGGGATTCAGATATGTAGTTGTTGTAAAGGCAAGATGTCTATTGCTCTAGTAGTTTTCAAATACAGCATACATATATGTTCACAGCAGAACAATTCTTGATGTTCAAAAAGAACAAGACAACTCATTTTGGGTGGTACATTGCTGGATTTCTGATACGGGGCCATATTCAATTTGAAGCAAAAAAAAAGTCCATTATCGGCGATAAATTATCACTGATGACGTCATTTTCGACAGTTTCACTGATCCCCATATTCAATTTCAAAGACTTTTTGCAGGTACGAAAAGTCTTTGAAAAAAAACCGGGGATAAGTTTTCACCACTGGATAGGTGGTCAAAAAAAAAAAAGTGCAGAATTGGGGTGTAGATTTAAAGAACAAAAGGACCCTGCAGCCATTGGAACGTCCTCTTTAAGTTATCTGTGCCAAAAATGTTTTTTAAAGAAGCATAGGACACCCGAAAAAAAAAGTGGTTTCTTTTTGGTGGCAAATAAATAATTGGGACACAAACTTAAAAACTAACGAAATTGACTGAGGGGGAGGTCCCCAAGTATGCGGCTGGTGTTTTCTAGAATGCGGGTGGCTGCTGCAGGTAGATATTTGAAGAATTTTTAAAAATCATTTTAGGGACTTAAAAATATACTTGCACCCATTTCCATGTACCCTGAATTTGATGGGCATAGTTTTTTAAAAAAAATAAAATAAAGCAAAATGCTATTCTTCACCACTTCTTCAAAGCCGCATTTATGCTCCTGCCGCGGTTGTTTAAAACCCCCAATTGCCTTCAGCAGGCCGAATCAGGGGTACCCATAGTGATCCCCCATGTCAGACCATCTTTTGGGGGGTGACAGGACTTTACAATACTTAAATTTCCACCGGGTCCCATTTTCGCCGATTCCTAATTGAATACAGGGATAAGCGGGCACACGCCCGATACTTTATCCCAGGAAAAACCGGTGATGGCGAAAAGTCCGACCTCAGACTTTTCGCCTCAAATTGAATATGGTCCATGGTCTCTTGCAGACAAAAATAGGGTGTCCCTTTTTTCTGACACGTCATCCGTGTCTTAGCAATATTTCCCAATGCCCTCAGGTCACAAGACATACTCGTAACTAGCAGTAACAACTATTAAACGGATAGGTCCAAACATAAAAACTTACAAATTAAGTCACAACTTAGTAGCAGCTCAAAATACACATAATTGGAAAATGAAAATCTTTATTTCCATATTTAAATACAAATATTAATGGGATATGAGCGCAATTGTTGGGCACTGGCCAACCTTATTTTTTTTATACCTTTAGCGATAGTTGCAAGTACCCAGCCGTCAGTAAGCTGCAAGACGCGTCCCCCTGTGAGCTTGCTGTGGCCGAGTTTGGAAACTGCTGCTGTACATAATCCCGGCTGCAGGCAGAATGATAAGGTGCCAGATAGGACCACTTACTTGGGTGGAAACGGAAAGCAGTGTCCCCCTATTGGAGTCAGGGAAAATGTAGCAATTCAAATATAAGAATCCAATATGGATTAAAGTCCTAACAGCCAGCAGCGCGGATGAATGGAGGCGCACATAGCCTCAAAGTCTGGTATCTGCCACCACACTGGCCCAGTCGCAGATGAAGATCAGTAGACCTCTACTGAGGTTGTTGCTGGCAACCATCTTTCCTAGGACACTCATGTAAAAGTATGAACAGACCTGTTCACAGGGAAAACCCTTCTAGCCTTGGAGAGATCCAGCAGGAAGCAATCTTCCAGGAAAGGAACTATAAAAGCTGGAAAGAAGGTGGTCGTAAGACTGTCAATACCAGGTCAAGATCCCAAGGCGCTATGGGTGGCCTAGGTACTATGACTTCCCTTGGGCAGTCCGATGCCATCAGAACCAAACACCTTTTACTTATAGTCTTGAGCACATATGGAAACAGCATTACTAGATGAAACATGTCGATCAAATAGGATCTAGGAGAAATACTTTTGGATCCCTTGCCCTGGAGGAAAACCACTGTCTCATGCTTAAGTCCAGATGCCATCATTTCAAAATCTAGTTGACTGCACCTGTCCACAATCTGCCAGAAAATAAATCCAGCAGAAGGGACCTTTTCCATGGGGTCAAGTCTATGTGCTGAGGACATCATGGCCAGGACTGTGGATAAGGCACGACTGGGACACTGCCTGACTTTGATACCCTTCCTCACAAGAGCTGGCGTCAGTGGTTCTGAAACCCAAGCCGCAGGACCCAAACTTCACATATCCCAGGCCACCCAGCAGGTGCACAGGTGTAGTCATTACTCACGGACACATTCACAGGTGGAGTCAATTATCCAACTTGTGATTCTCAGGAGACCTGGAAAACATGCACTGTTTGGGGTCCTGAGGACAGAGAGCCTTATTCAATTAGCGGCGAAAAGCTGTTTCGTTGCGAAAAAGTTTCGCTGGTCACGTCATTTTGCCAGCGGAATCTTATCCCGTATTCAATTGTTGCAACTTTTAGCCGGTGCGAAAACGCAATGCAATGTACCCGGGGGAAAGGTTTTGCCTATGAATAGCTATCAGAAAAGGTGCACAATCGCAGTTTTGGGGTGCAAAGGTGGGGAAACCACCCTGCACCCTTAGGACAGGTCCCTAAAGGTAAACTGCGTCAAAAACGTAAAAAAAAAAAAAAGTACACCAAAAATGACTTTGAAAACGGGGGCGAAAAACGAACAAAGTTGGGGTACAAACTTAAACTAGCGAAAAAGACTTGGGGGTCTGCAAGTATGGAGGAGGTGTTTTTTTTGGATTGCAGGTGCTTGCTGAATGTGCATTTAATGCTTTTTAAGACCTCACTTTTGCAATTTATAACCATTTTCATGTACCCAAAGTGTGCTGGGACTAGTTATTCCCACCCAAAAAAAAAAAAAAGAAAAAGAAAAAACACTACTCTTCACCACTTCTGCAAAGACGCTAATTAGCAGCATTTAAGTACCACAAATACCTTCAGCAGGCCTATCCGGGGGCATCTACCATGATTCCCCAATGTTAGTGCATCTTTTGTAGGGGGGGGGCGCAAGTTGCCTGTTTGTGTTTCGCCGGGTCCCATTTTTTTTGTCTTTGGAACTCAATACGACAAAAAGCGGGGATGCGCACGATACTTTTTCGCATGGAAAACCAGTGACATTGCCGAAAAGTCCAGCATGCGAAAAGTACGTGACTTATTGCGTCTAATTGAATATGCCCCAGAGTTTGAGAACCTATGGACTCGAGCGTTGAAAACCACTGTGTTCTAGGAGCTTCGACTCTCACTAGAGCAGGGGTTCTCAAACTCGGTCCTCAGGATCCCACACAGGTCACAGTTTCCAGGTCACCCAGCGGGCGCAGTCATTACTGACATTTTAAAAGATCCACAAGTGGAGCTAATTATTTCACTTGTGATTCTGTGAGGAGACCTGGAAAACATGCACTGTTTAGGGTCCTGAGGACCGAGTTTGAGAAGCTGCGCTCCCAGCCTTGAAACTCTTAGTTTGTCACATCTCAACCATGCCTTAACAGGCGTAAACCATCTTTCCTAGGATTCTCATGCAAACCTGTCTGCAAGCTACCAGTCACTTCACAAGCTCCTGTAGAGAGAGAGAACCCTCTAGTGTTAGGTGTTGAACAGGATCATCCTCCTTTGGGCTGTAGAGTCCATTGACATTTCTTGTCATTAAGAATTCACAGCGAGATTTTAAGGTCTGGGCCATCTCTAGATCATCATCATCCAGATAGGGGATGACTCAACTTCCTGTATCTGTGAAGGGCAACCATGACGGCGGTTTTATGTATGAATACTAAAAGGCAGACGATACCTCTCACCCATGCAACTTGTGAAGCCTGATAGGAACAGGCAGCAGCTGATTGATCCCTCCCCATGGTGAGCCCCACCACCAGTCTTAAAACGGCTCGATCGGGAACTTAGAAAACTAAAGTGTCCGGCCACCAAAGGGAGCACTTGCCGTTGGAAGAAAATTATAAAATGAGAAAGCTGCCGTTACCACACTTGATAACCAGAGCCTTAATCAGAGGTGGGCGCTGGTGCGTCTGTTGTCGGAGTAGCAGATGTGATATGCAAATGCTAGTACCAGCCTTCCCCTGGCGCAGTAGCCTACGTCTGAACGTGCAAGCACTGAAACGCCCACTTTCAGCTTTTGTGCATTGTAAAACAGCCAGTGACTCGACATGCCACCATTGGCACTTGCACCAGCCCACAATGCTCCTATGACACTGTGCATGAACAGTTGCAAATAATCACGTAACTCTGAACATGGTCATTGCATTTGAATTGAGTATGTGTCCCCAGTGTCCTCCATGGATGAAACATAGGCCCTCATCCAGACCAGGTCGCAAGCGCTGAGCACTTGCAACCGGGTCGATGTTAAGGCCCTGCGCACGCGCCTGCCGTTTTGTGGGCGGCCGCACTGACATCAGCAGTGATGTCAGTGGGGAGCTTCCTGCTCGATCAGAGCAGGAAGCTCCCTGGGGCTTGCGGTTGCCGAGACCCAACCTTAGTGTCTCGTCACAAGCCCCGATGGTCTTGACCATTGCGACCATCACCCTGGTCGGTCGCTAAAGCTGTGGGTGGTAACCCGCAGCTTAGCTAGCGGCCAGGAGGCCGCACTTGAAACGTGAAGCGGCCGCCCTCATTCAGAGCGAGCGCTCGCTTCTTGCGACTGCCTCTGAATGAGGGCCATAATCCACCCGTAGGCAGGAGTCACACCAGAGCCCTTTGTCTTTCTGTACAGCTTGCCAGCCGGTCACATCTAGAGAAGGGTATATCGGCCTGGTCAACGCAATGATAGGCTTGGAACTCACAAAAGGTCACATGGAACCGGTTAAATGACTACTGCTTAGACTATATAACACTGTTATGGCTTTATTCAAAAACAAAAATCGCACATTTAAGATAATTCAAAAGTAACTGATCACACTATATACAAACTGCCATAAAAGAGTATTTCAAATAGGACAAATCCCCTCTGCAAATATAAAAACCCACCCTTATATATTTCCAAACCAAAACCAGGAAAAAAAACTAAAAAAAACAAAAACAAAAAAAAAGACTTTTTTTTAAAGGTCGTCACGAGTCTCGAAAAAGAGTTTGTGTTTTGAAGATTCATTCAATTTCTAACATGGTACAAAGTTACAGGGTTTTTTTTGTATAAGTTTATATATAGAACTTGCTCTAGGTCTAAGTCGCATTTAAGAGACATACAGCAGCCATGCATCTGTAGGAAAAGACAGTGTGCTTTACTGGTCTTTAATAATATAGCACAGTGATAACCAGAAGGAGGATGTGGGAAGAATAGATCAATGCTCGTCACTTATATCTGACTGATGATTAGGAACATAGCACAATGATTTTTCTGCGACTGGAAGAATAGTAGAACTGGCGATGTCTCTGGGCACCCATGATAAAAGCCACCTTTATACATCAACTTTTGTAATGCAAAACTGCTTGGTACGAGCAGCGCCGTCAGAATTTGAGAAGCCACATTAGATAATGTGAGGTTACTACGCTCCAAAATTTGATGAGAAATCAGACTATGAAGCATATGAAGAACATATAGTACAAGGCTGAGGACTAAGCATAAGGAACCAACATAACTAGCACTGAGAGGTGATTGGGAAAGCCGTAACGCCTACGTTTATTCAGGGTCACCCAAAATCAGAACAAATGATGATTGCCTATGCGAGTCTATCATTTAATCGCCCACCCTCCAGAGTTTTGGGGGCTGTACAAACATTTTAAAGAACTTACTCAGGGAACACTGGTGCAACCAAGGCTGCACATACCCTATATATAAATTAATTTATGGCCACCTTCATGGGTAGCATTAAAATGAAAGGAAAAAACAAAACTACTATTAGGTAAATAGTAAAACCATATCCTATTTCAGTGGACATTGCTCAGATGTATTTCAGCTGACTTATAAATATGAAAGTTGTATTTCACCAATAGAACACCGAATGTGAATTATTTTCACATTTGAGATAGGCCATAGGACTAATTTTATTTTCCCAAGCACAGCAGGCAGGGATAATCCATCATACTGCTCGCCCTATATTACCTATTTTACATAACGTCTTATTTTAAACCAGACAGGCCAAAATCTCCTGTAGGAAATGTTAGGAAACAAATGCTTGCTCAAAGTTACCAAGTGTTCATGCGCCATAGATGATGCTTTCCGCATGGGGTCGTCACGATCTCCTTTATAATAAAAAAATCTAAGAATTTTATTGAAGGGGAAGGGGGTGGGTATCAGGAGAGGAGGGGTGCAAGTTTCCCGTCTGGTAGCCCCTTCATTCCCAAAAGAGCCTGAGGCAGGCAAGGTATTTAAAACGGGGACACAGGTGGAAGTTTCTGCATAAGATTACTACTAATAAGGAACTCCACGTCTTATTTGGAATGATAAAAAGGGCACGAATTGTAAAACCACACCTTTTTCTATAAAAAGTTACATATTAAATTCTGTAGGGACATCTATTGTACATGTAGAGACATACAGAAATGCATTAATCGCTCTAGCGTCAACTCCAGGGCTCAGAAAGGAGGAAGAAAAAAAAAAAAAAAAAGAAACTGGTCCTAGGCTGCCATTAATAATAATTCAATCCTCGTCTTCATCTCCTTCATCTTCGGCATCCCGTTTTCTTTTCTCACCCTGCTCAACAGCTTCCTCTTCATCTGTGGAATCAAACATGGGGAGGAGGAGTATGAAACACACAGCCACTATCTAATTACAAACATATACCCTTAGACTGCACTGAAAAAAAATCTCAACTGGCAATGGCAGAGTGCTCCCACTTCTGGCACCAAAACCTGGGGGTTAGGCTAGGACCAATTTGATTTGCTGGCCCACAGGACCTAATTCAGAGATGGACAAAAGCCGCAGGAGGAGAGGAGTCTTGCGTAAAAAGAGGCCCACCGTCGGGTTCTCATGACCATCGGACAGCTGAGTAACCCTCATGTTGTCCTTTAAAATCACGCTGCTGTGGACAGGGCCAATGAAACTATGTCCAAGGACACAGCCAATGCTTTGGCACGCCCAGAATACGGGGCCAGAGGCATGTCAATCATTTGTGGCACTGCGAGCAACATCACAGCACTAGATCTGCACATGTGGCAGTGAAGCTTCTGCACAGATCTAAAAACCATCAGATCTGTGCGTAAACATCGGGTTTACATACATCTCTGAATTAGGCCCGCAATCACTAAAACAAAGCACTCAAAGTGAATTTTCCAATGCGCAAGCAGTACTCTCTGAAAACTGGTGACATTGTGATCTTTACAATCAATGCTCCAAGACAATTCAGGTCTGCATTGAACCCCAGCAAGAACGGACCATTGGTAGCCCAGCTCCTGTCAGCTAGCTTGTTTTACATTTTTATTTAAAGCAGTTTGGATTTTAGCGGCTCTTTAATTGTATCTAAATATCACAGAAATCTAGTTTTTAAAAATTATACCCCTTGGAGACATTGGTACCATCGGGTACAGGAGGTGGAGCTTGTGGATTTTAAGAAGTCTGACAAGTCAGAAATTTCTCCCCCTCCAAATACCCCAAGCAGAATTCCGATTCTACTAATGCTTGGTTTTTGAAAACTACATGACGTGTACATCAAGACACTACCATGTATACGGACTATATTTGTTTCTAGGGTTGCTGGTTCCGCACACAAGCTGTCTGGCTAGGTCAAACTGCTTGAAATACATTCCTAAAGTGTCCTGTCTAGATTTCAGCCTAATAGATTTCCAGTACAGTACCAGTCAGTTAACACTCTCCAATCACCTAGTTATGGAACTTAACTAATTTTGGGAAGTCCGAAGCTGTGTGGAAAACCTTAAAGTACTAAAAAAAAAACCCCATTGTTTTGAGTGAATGGGTAAAAGGTGCTAACAGACGTGTTTTCAGTGGCAGCAGTAAGTCACAACCCCAATGCAGTCTAATAGGACAAAGTACTGTGCACAAGGGGCGAGGTGTATTATAGCACCACGCACTGTATTCCTGCTGCGTCTATTTACTGAGGTAAAGCAGGAAGCAGTACTGATGAGATAGAACATCCAGCCTGCCGGAGTGAAAACTCGATCCCTGCCAAACCCCACAGCGCATCAGACTAGCGTCTTAACCTCCCGGCTTGCTCTACTGGGCATGCGCGAGTTCTCACGTGGCGATAGGGCAACGCCAGCTGCCGAAACGGTCAGTGCCACTGACTGTTCATACATAGCCTAGCATTTCCGCGTGCTCTCGTAGATGGCAGCACCAGTCATTTACCACCCAACCCCACATTAATACATGGGAAGAAGCGGTAACAGCACTACAAAAGCCCCATATCGCCGGTTGATAAATCTCCCCCAAGTTTCTCTGGAAATCCATCAATTGTCCACTGATAAAGAAGATGACCTTCAGTAACTAAATGCAATAACTTCAGTCACCTAGTCAGGTTCAACTTTAACATACCTTCTTCATCATCGTCCTCTTCCTCCTCTTCCCCTTTACCACCGTCTTCCACATAATCGTCGTCATCTTCATCATCCTAGCGTGAGAAGACCAGGGAAAAAAAAAAAAAAAAGACTGCTTGAGGTGGTCAAAAACAAAACAAACAAAAACAAACTTTGGCATTTCCATCACCGTTTACCATGTGGTGTATTTTAGGATATACCTAAAGAACAAAAATGACCAGAAGGACACCAGAAGTGGGAGGGGGCTTTGCCAAGCGTCCAACCCTTATCGTTACTGTTAGGTCCAGAAAAGGGGCGGGGCATGGGTTTTTTTTTTTTTTATTTTTAAATCTATAACTGCATACATTTTTCCAAGCAAGGAAATATGAAGCTAGCAATAAATGTGCCCCCCCTGTGTCACATTGGCAGCCACTGTACCAGATCATCAAACTAATGGTATTTTCAGGAAACTCAGGGGGCGATTCAATGTTTTTTTTTAATCAATGCAGCAATTTAATTGTTGCTCCATTCGGAAGCGAACACCTTCAACTGCGCACATTTCTGCTTGCAGCTTCCTGAGGTGGCGAGCACAAATGTGCAATAAGTACTGGTTTTGGAAACGCTAACCAGGACTTTAGATGGGTTTAGCCGTTTTAACATGTCTAAACCTGGTCTAATTGGACGCGACAAGTGTCCAAAACAATGTAATTGCTCAGTCGCGCGCCCATTAATTAGCACGTACAAAAACAACCAAACAATTGAATTGCCCCCTCAGTCTTCAGACAGCAAAAAATAAATAGTATGTACTGCATCAATTATAGATATTGATGTTGGGATGTGACCAGCCCTAATAGTGCCAAAATAGGCTCAGCCGTGAAGGAGAATTTGTACAGATCCTAAAATCCCTTTAATGACGCCTACACAGTTAGAGTTTGGGAGAAATGGGCAAGATGGGATGCCATCTGAAAGACTTACACGTATCTCTTTCATTAGATAAGACAGCCCAACCTCCTCTTCTACATCAGATTCTCCTTCCTCATCCTCCTCCTCCTCTTCCCCAGGAGTGCTGGCTTCATCATCAGGGAAATCGTACTCCTCACACTCTGCATTGGAGAACATGTAGGGGCTATATAATCAACACTTACATAATACGTGTTACAAGGACATTTTTATTCTCATAAGGGGGTCCCATGTATCCATGTTAAGGTGGACCCGTTTAACTGAAAGTCCCAGCATACCCTGAAAATGCTCTCCCCTACAGCTAGAAAGCCACAGGTAGTCTCTGCATTTTGTGCATATTAGAAGAGAGACTGTCCAATAATATTAGGTCCTACAAGTTGAACCCGACTAGGACAAAAACAGTAAAACCTGTATATAAAGCCTTCTACTAGAACAAACGAAAATTAGGTCCTCCGTTAAAATAAAAAACACACCATCATCGTCGTCTTCTTCAGAGTCAGGGGCCTCATTCTGTTCCTGATCAAACCCATCTAGGTATGTGATCTGCTGCAGTTCCTGGAATATGTTCTCTCTGTAATCTGGTAGATTGGCGATCTCGCAGTTGAACAGGTCCAGGCTTTTCAAGTTTTGTAAATTTGCCTGCAAAGACGAAAACCTGTTAGCAGAGAGATAAAGTATATGACATAACGTATAAGTCTGGTCTTTATCTGTTAAATATTCCAGACAGTGGAATTAGACTATAGAAGGTATAGGGGATGGAAGGGATGTGAGCAGGAAGTATGTGTGCCAATTACTTTCACTACAGGTGCATTATAGCTGCATTGTCACCAGCTAGACCTTATTCTCAGGGAACTAGCAAACCAATTACACTAACCCTCTCTTAATGGCGGCCTGTCAGCAGGAAAACCCAACACAAACCATAACCTTTTGGCGTGTGATTGCTATTGATGGAGTAAAGGAATTCCCCCAGCTCCAAGAGTGATGCTAACTGAGCAAATAGTACAATAAAATGTTTTCTCCGGAGACAGAGGGACCGACTATTCTGTTATTCGTAATGGGGGTTAGAGAAACGCAAATTATAAAAGCCATAAAAAAAAAAAAAAAAGAAAAAAAAAATTTGCACAATTTTAAATGGTGCAGTCTTCCCTGCTCAGTAATGAGCTATCTAGAGGAATAACAGATTGTCCACTGTATAAAGGATATATTTAATAGATCACTGGTTCTATTGAAATTGTACAGTGTCCTGGAGTGGCAGAGATGCCTATTGCAGAAACAATGTATTAAAAATCAAAGGATTGTTGAAATTCACTTCAGTTTCACTTATATAGCTAAATGGGAGTTAAAAAAAATATATATAACATGTAAGAACAAAACTTAGGACAGCAAAGTAAAAAAAAACCATAAAAAATAAAGCAGAAAAGGTTAAAAATCAATAGTCTTACAAAGTTCATTTGCAACAAGTTTCATGGAAGTTTCTGCTTCATCAGACACTTCATAAAAAATATATACCGAAAGGACACTCTTATTCACCAATACAATAAAGATCATTTTTATAATTTGGATATTTTTAACCCACATTACAAATTCCATGAAGAAATTTAGTTGTGTATATATAGGTCTGAGGTTGTTTTTTTTTTTTTTGGGGGGGGGGGGGGGGGGGATGAGTTTGGGGAAGCCCCCATCTCCTCCACGGCTGCTGACACAGGTGCCTACTTCCGTTGGGCACCAGCCACACAATCTTTCTTTTTGTTTATCTACTAGGAAAGTCATTCCTACTTTAAGTGTTAAAGGTAAGGGGTGGGCTGAGCTGTCTCTTTGGGAAACAGAGGAGCAAGTATGAAGGTTCTTCTTGCAGCACTGAAAGGCGAGTCTAAACATTTTGAAGCAGGGCCCTTCAGTTGTTGCCTAGATGGAACGGTTTTACACAAACACCCACAGGGAATAAAAGGGGTCACCTGAATAGGGTACTCAGGTGGTAGGGAGAAGGAGAGCAAAACTCTGAACTAGAAGAGGGAGTGGAGCCCGGTAGCTGCACAAGACCAACCACCAACTCTCTACAATGAGGAAACCTATCGGAAAGCGAAGACGACACTACTTACAAGGGTTTCCACTGTGCTCAGATCCTTGATCTTGTTGCCACTCAGGTTTAGGTAAGTGAGGTTAGGACACCTTTCTGCCAATACCTCCAGCCCACCTGAGATACTGTTATTGCTGAGCTCCAACTGCAACATAGAAAAACCATTCATTAGCAAATCCACCTCATATGTCCAGCATGATGTTGGCACATGGGCCACAAGGAAACAAGCGAGACCGTTGGTCGTTACCAAGAAAAAACAGAGCAGGGCAAAGGTGTCACAAGCAAGTTGTCTGTATACATCACATCAAGATGATCAACGTAACTGTCCATGTGCCACGAATTTACTCTATATGGAGACCTGCAGAGATCAGTACTTACTTTTTTGAGCTTTGACAACTTTGGGAGTTTTTCCAGTGAGGACAGCTCTACATTGGCCATACTAAGGAACTCCAACTCTTTGTAACTATCATTTAAGCCTTCGATCCCACCGTCACTTGACCGACAATTGTCTAAAACCAGCTCTGCCACCTGGAGAAAACCAAAGCTCTGAATTGACAGTTGGAAATCATATATGTAGATACAAGGGAAAAAAAAAAAAACACAACACACCTGACTTTGTACATCATCACCATTTATATATAACGCCAACCAATTTAAGCAGCACTGTAGAGAGAACAGGTCATTTGTACCCATCCCTGTGTCATTGGAGCTTACAGTCTAAATTCCCAAATACACTTTACAAGCTAGTGTTCATTTGATCACAATCCAATTAACCTACCAGTGTGGGAGGAAATTGGAGCACCCCGAGGTAGCTCAGGCAAACAGGGAGAACACACAAACCCCACACTGACAGGCAATGAATGAGAATTGAACAATACTATCCACTATGCAGCCATGCTGCCCCATATATCCACTCTTGCATGGAAAACAGAAGACCATTATATAATCTCAATTTCAGCTTAGTAGCTTGTTGTAATCACATACTGTACTCTGCAATCTTTAGCACAACAAAAAGGCTTTCATACACTTCGTAGAGAAAATAGAACACCTACACCTGGCAAGACCTCCAGTTCCTCCAACGTTATTAAACTTAACAGAGAAGATCCTTTGTTAACTTGACAATGTGTGTAGCTATCTAAAGGCGCGTATCCACTAGACGAGAAAAATTACGGTTTGAACGATTAGGACATCGTAATTAATCGTGCAGTTAAATGTCGTAAACGACCAGCGTGCTCCCACTGGTCGTTTTCGACATCTGTCATCGCCTGAACATGCAGGCCAACCTGCCGATATGGACAGGTTGTGCATGTTCGGGGATGAGGGAGGGTGCCTGCACTAAGCGACATCGTTCAGTGTGGGCCCATTATCCACTGCACAGGATGATGAACGATTGCACAATTACGATGTTGTAATCATACAATCATTCCACTCTCGTGTAGTGGATATGCACCTCAAGTTACTGTGGGCTGAGGGGGCTATTTACTAATAGGATTTTCAAAGCTGTTGATTCTCTGCGTCTTCCAGTGCTGGATGTAAAAGGGCAAAATATGCAACACAAGCCTGATTTTACATGTACTGGTCTCTTCAATACAGAGCTCAAAGTCGCTGAGAACAAACGGCTTTGAAAACCAGACGCTTAGTAAATGTACCCTAGGTTTACAATAACAGTCTATGGAGGTAATGATATGCGATGGGTGGAATACGCCATTCCATAAAGACGCTGTTGGTAGTGTTTCCTCGTACCGCATATGTGTGTGCTGGAAAACTAATGATGTTGCAGGTACCGCATAGGGAGGATATGTGCTGAGCCAAACTGGGGAACATCCCAGCGAATTGAACTCTATGGAGCAGATTGATACATAACGGCCGTATTTGTAGGTCATCGCGGAAATCTAATTTACAATCTTATGCCAATACAAATTTCCGTATGGATAACACGAGGATCCATGACGCTTCAAACGGGAAGCCGCTCTGCCAACTGTTTTCCATCCACAGCAGCAACCTTTATCGTTAGTATGGGCACTAACACCAGCCCCATCCCAGAGATCCACCAGACCCCTTCCCCATACACATGACTCAGAACAGTACGGAGCTCCAACTACACACCCACAACGCAGAACAGTTCCGTGCGATCAGTCTCCGCCCAGTGCCCGTACCACAACACACATTTCATGGAAAGTTCTGGAAAAGGTCAGTCTGACCCAAAATAGAGATTCACATCAGTGCATGCGCCATATGCTAAACCTTGCTACTTGTGTCAGTGCACATTATACAGACTCAAGGCACACATCCACTAGAAAACATTATTTACACAGTAGCCGAATGAATCATCCGATTGCCAAAACACTATATACACAGACAAATAAAATAAAGCGGGATGGGGGTTAAAAAAAAAAAAAAAATTTTCAGGCACACTATTTCCATATTTCCAGTCAAGCTATAATTGTTGATTTTGCGGCCATGATATCAAACACAACAACACCTCATGCAAACTAGGCGTTGCAGGAAGAAGGGGTTTCTGTATCAAGTGACCTACATCCTGAAACATCTGCTGAGAGCAACAAGTCACTTGTACCGGTGGACGCCGACAGCAGGGAAGCGGGGGATGCAAGATGATCACTTGAACAGCAGCTGTCCAAGCAAGCCGGGGCATTATTAAAAGATTACTGTACCTCAGGCTCCACCGCAGAAACAGCCACACACACGCCTTCCCCCTCCAAGTTTACAACTAGGGGACAGCTGAACCTTACAACAGCCCCTGCACGATTTTATTTTAGATCATCAAGAGCTTTGTCGGATAGAACCTGGTTGCATTCTTCAGCGCGCAGCTGACAAGGAGCAAAGCCTGTAAAGCGCTGAGTAGATTCCCAAGAATCAGAATTTGCTGGTGAAATGCAGACTAGCTACACTGGATGGTGTAATTTCGGGGACGGGTGTTATTTAATTCCTTTCTATGATAACGATAAAAACAGACCTCCAAAAATGTATGTAAAACCAACTTGGTTATTCAATCTAGCTATACACAATGCATTGGGAACACTGTTGAAACGAGAAAAGAACAGTCTTTCTTCCTACACTACCGACACTGAAGAATTTGGACACAAAAAAAAAATCCCCACAACCTCACAGATGCATCAAGCACTAGAAGTATGATCTAGTAAGGAAGAGCGACAGTCCCAATTGTGTGTAGTCCTACAAAGCACAGTGATGTGGCATCAGGCCAAGAGGGGAGCGACTGCCAGGGAGATGTGACCCCACCTCTAGGGCGTTTACTGTACAAGTCGACTCCATCCTGTTGGTAGATAAGAGCTGAACTCGATCTGGATCTCATTATCTGTCTGTGACCATTACACTGGATGGTAGCAGTGAGCAGCCATGATAACAGTCTCCCCTTCCAGGCAGAACCTTCATTTGCACCTGGTGGAAACATCTCTTCTTCAACAAGGGCCAAACGGTTCTGCTGCATTATAACTTTCTGCAGATTTTTCAATCATCGGAGCACTCGCAAAGTTACCCTAAACTTCATTCAGCTTTAATTGTTTTCTGCAACATCTAATACGAGTACGAGATAGAAAAAAAATGAAGAAGTTACCACCTGTTGTATACAAGTGCTTCTTGCAGGGTTGGAAATGCCACCCAAAAAGAAAGGTTTTTTTGAGTACAATGAAACATTGATATGACTGTATTAGAGACCTTTATCAACCATGTTTTAATGCTTTTTAAACAGAGGATTTATTTTTTTAACTTTGTTTCTAAACCTGGCTCCTTACCTTCCAATGTTCTCTGTAACAATAGGATACGATTTACTAAAGTATTTATATAGCACCTGTATATGCTGCTGCGCTATACAAATAGGAACAGAAACAAATTACAATCAAGACTGGCTTTTAAACACAGAGGCAAGAGGGCCCTGCTCGCTAGTCTGCAAATCCTGCCCATAAAATAAGATACACAACTTACCTTCCTAGTATAAAGCAGTTTACTTTACTCTAAATAGTAGAACTAGGTGATCCTATAAACTCTACACAACAGCCACTGTGAATAAATTATACCGAATGGCAGCGCAGGTCTTTTAGAAGCCACAGGAGCATTTCAGCTGGGCGTACACCTGAAAGATGGCGGGACCCTGCAAGGTCGCATTACATCGCGTCGCCAAACACACTACAAGTTCCGCCGTACGATTGCGTGATGTATCAATATATGCTGCACAGAACGCAGCGTCAGATGTGGAATTGTCCCATTGGAAGTCGAGAACAGCTGATGGGACAATTCAATGAACAACGGATTGAGCGCACACATTGTAGGATATCGTGTTCTGATCCACGTCGCAAGGCTATATCAGATAATGGATCGTAAAGTGTGTACCCAGCTTAAGATGATGAGCCAAGGGTGTTTAAAGTACAGCTTATGTTCAAAAAGAAAACACTGCTTACAATATAGGGACAATTCAACTCTACTGGAACAACATATTGCACCTGCCGACATCGCAAGCTATCCCTCGTACCCCATAGCGGGAAAACTTACTCCTGTAAACGTCTGATCTGTGTGCATATATAATAGTATACGGCGACTGATATAACACAAACCATAGATGCTTTCAAAAGTTCAGTGACTCCTATATAACTGTTTTCGCAAAGGTGTAACAATTATTTTCCCGAAACAGGTTTAAAAATACAAAAACAAAAGTGTCCTTCCCGATGTCACAGGATACAAGTGGATACCATGCAAATTTTAACTCCCAGCATCTCATCTGCTCCTACACACATCAAGTCTCGTGTTACGCCAGAAGGTGTGGCCCTTCACATCATTTACATAGCTAGCAACAAGATAATAAAGGGGTGTAGACCACCTTGTGATGATTGACTTGTTACTTAACAGTTAAGGCCCCCACACGGTGCAATTTGCAAATGATCCAATCTCACTTGCAATTTCCCTTGAACTCCTGAACTCTCCCAGACAAACGATATTGTGCCTACACATGGAACGATTGTACAAACGATATAGATCCGTCGTTAACGCCTGCAAATCATTAACGACAGTTTGTAGCAAACAACCTCACGATGCTGGAATTTAAATAATGGGAGGAAAGTGACAACATATCGTCCATCGTGCACACACACAAAACGGTGTGTGCCAAATCGTGGAAGATAGGTCGATATCTTTCTGCAGGTTCAATTGATCAGCGACAGCACGCATCTGCATCGTTATGCCCACACACAGGGAACTTTTTAAACGATTTGTCGTTAAAATAGTTTGAAAAATCGCACCATGTTGTGTGTGTGTGTGTGTGGGGGGGCTTTTAGGGGCATTCAATTAGGCTAATTGTCAGCTTGGACCTATTCAATCAGGTCCTGCAACCCCGCACGATATGCCCCAGAGGGTGCAATTTTCCTTGCAGCCTCAGGAGCTGTGAAGAAAAGTTCTCTTAAGAACCCTCTAGGATTTAGCATGCAGGGAAACCCATAGATTACAGCATATTACGCTGGATCTTTGGGTTACCGCGCAGGGAAAATGCTGAATAATTGAATAGCTCCAGGCGTTGCTTTTCCCCATGCTGTAAACCCCACTCCTAATTTGAAATGCCCCAGACCATTCAATACTATGGATCCAGAAAAAAAATATATACCGTATATAACCCCCCCCCCCTGTAAATTAAACATAGCTCCCTAAACGTCACCAGCAAGCGCTATACATCACCAGCGAGCGCTACACAGCTCCTAGAGAGAACTACAGCTCCCTGCACATCACCAGTAAGAACTATACATCACCAGCGATAGCTATACAGGAACCAATACAACATCAGAATATCTATATAGCTCCCTATACCTCACCAGTTAGAGCTATACAGCAATATGTCTCCCTACACATCCCCAGCGAGATCTATACAGCAATGCGGCTCCCTACACATCACCAGCGAGATCAATACGGCTCCCTACACATCACCAGCGAGATCTATACAGCAATACGGCTCCCTACACATCACCAGTGAGATCTACACGGCTCCCTACACATCCCCAGCGAGATCTATACAGCAATGCGGCTCCCTACACATCACCAGTGAGATCTACACGGCTCCCTACACATCCCCAGCGAGATCTATACAGCAATGCGGCTCCCTACACATCACCAGCGAGATCTATACAGCAATACGGCTCCCTACACATCACCAGTGAGATCTAGACGGCTCCCTACACATCACCAGTGAGATCTACACGGCTCCCTACACATCCCCAGCGAGATCTATACAGCAATACGGCTCCCTACACATCACCAGCGAGATCTATACGGCTCCCTACACATCACCAGCGAGATCTATACAGCAATACGGCTCCCTACACATCACCAGCGAGATCTATACAGCAATACGGCTCCCTACACATCACCAGTGAGATCTACACGGCTCCCTACACATCCCCAGCGAGATCTATACAGCAATGCGGCTCCCTACACATCACCAGCGAGATCTATACAGCAATGCGGCTCCCTACACATCCCCAGCGAGATCTATACAGCAATACAGCTCCCTATACATCCCCAGCGAGATATATATACAGCAATACGGCTCCCTATACATCCCCAGCGAGATATATATACAGCAATACGGCTCCCTATACATCCCCAGCGAGATATATATACAGCAATACGGCTCCCTATACATCCCCAGCGAGATATATATACAGCAATACGGCTCCCTATACATCCCCAGCGAGATATATATACAGCAATACGGCTCCCTACACATCACCAGCGAGATCTATACAGCAATACGGCTCCCTACACATCCCCAGCGAGATCTATACAGCAATACGGCTCCCTATACATCCCCAGCGAGATATATATACAGCAATACGGCTCCCTATACATCCCCAGCGAGATATATATATACAGCAATACGGCTCCCTATACATCCCCAGCGAGATATATATACAGCAATACGGCTCCCTATACATCACCAGCGAGATCTATACAGCAATGCGGCTCCCTACACATCCCCAGCGAGATCTATACAGCAATACGGCTCCCTACACATCACCAGCGAGATCTATATACAGCAATACGGCTCCCTATACATCCCCAGCGAGATATATATACAGCAAAACGGCTCCATACACATCCCCAGCGAGATCTATACAGCAATACGGCTCCCTACACATCACCAGCGAGATATATATACAGCAATACGGCTCCCTATACATCCCCAGCGAGATATATATACAGCAATACGGCTCCCTACACATCACCAGCGAGATCTATACATCGCCATACACGAGCCATACAGTAAGCAGCACCAGCACAGAGCACGCCAGTGAATGATGCCCATGTAAACAGCCGGCGGTAAATCACATTATAGACACGTGCTCTCAGCCCCTGTACATGGGCGGCAGCAGCCGGCGGGTCCCTCCAGTACACACACAGCTCCTACACCACAGAGCCCCTGAGCCCTGTAACACCCCCACTGCCGGCATCCAGGGGCCCCTCGCCAGCCCCGAGGAGGGGCCCTCGCCGGCCATGAGGTGGGGCTGCTCCCTCTCCCCTCCCTACACAAGGAAACTTTGGAAGTGCGGCTGTGGCAGCAGGTACAGCACCGGTCACGGGAGACCCCCCCACGGCGTGCACCCCACAGCGCGCAGCTCCGGCTCCCCTCACCTCGGCCGGGGACTTGTTCCTCAGCTCCAGGGTGATGCGCTTCTTCATCTCCATCTTCCCGGGCCAGCCTTCTGGGGGTCACGGAGGGGAAAACTTTACACGCTTGGGACGCGGAGCGAGCTGGGGCAAAAAACGAGAGAGGAGAGGCGATAATGGAGGAAAAGCGATACGCGGAGCTCCGTCACCGGCCCCCTGAGCCCGCTCTGCAGGGATCCCGACTCCCTCAATGGCCGCTCACCAACTGAGAGACTCCATTACAGGGCACAAGCATCCCTTTCCACGGGCAACGCCCACTCTGGCAGCCCATTGGAGGGTCACGCCGCCGCCTGCGCCGCCATTCGCTCACAGCGGTGTCAATCGAAGCCCTGGCCCGGGCTTCCACCGGCGGATGCCGGCCATTGGCTGCAAGCGTGAGCGCAGTTAATTATGATTGGCTGCCGAGGCTGTCAATCGACCAGCTCAACCGCCGCTGTCTGACCCAGGCGTCGCGTCTTTGTGTTTCCGACGCTTTCGCGCCCTAATTTAGGTCAGGGAAGGGAACCATAGTGTGTGAGGCGTGCGGCGGTATCGTGAGGGAAGGAGGGGCAGGCGGGTGTTCGTGCTGGGGTGGGGAATATTTATATTTTGCAAATAAGTTGAAGAGCTACAATATAAATAAGCACTATTCAAATATACTACAAAGTGAATAAAGCTACAATATAAATAAGCACTATTCAAATATACTACAAAGTGAATAAAGAGCTACAATATACAATACTTTAAAAATATACATTAAAGTGAATAAAATTCTACATTATAAAACGACATTTAAGTATACCATATATATGTGTATGTATATACTGCATATATGTGTGTGTGTGTGTGTGTGTGTGTGTGTGTGTGTGTGTGTGTGTGTGTGTGTGTGTGTGTGTGTGTATATATCTGTCATTGTGTGTGTATGTATATATGTATATGTGTGAGCGTGTGTGTATGTATATATGGGCACGATTCTATTCAACGCAATGTGAATAGCGCCGGGAGTGAGCTCCCAGAGCTATTCAATACACCGCGCTGCCAAGTCCGACTAAGTATTTCTTCTCGCATCCCTCCGGGGATGCAATCAGAAATCCAACAAAAGTCCCGGCGCGAGGCTGTTTTCTGCCCTTCGCGCCGGGAAAACAGCCTCGCGCCGGGAAGTTAGGTCGGCGAATGCCCGTTATCACGCCTAAACACACTGTTTAAGGTGCGAGAACGAGCCTTCCCCGACCTAACATCGTGATGAATTGAATAGCTCCGGGAGCTATCTCCCGACGCTATTCACATCGCGCTCAATTGAATTGTGTGTGTATATATATATGTGCCTAATTTCACACATTTATATATGGGAGCGAGAATCTATTGAAAAGAACACTCCCATTTCAGATAAAATTGCCTTCATATCATATGGAGTGGCACTGAAACAGTTCACACATTTTCTTGATCATATGAATCTCAATTCTAATTTAAAGTTTACCTCAAACCTTCAGCGAACTAGAAGTAATGGGGGCATCCACTAGACGATTTTATCCCTGTCCAACCTCTTAACGATTTTCCCTTGAAGTCTCCCTTGAAATTTGATCTTCCACTCTGAACAATTTGCAAAAGATTTGTAAAAGATTTGCAAAGGATTTGCAAAAGATCTTACGATAAACTATGTTGTTTCAATCTGTGATTGAGAGCTTTCAGCTATAGTGGGCAGATAGTGGTTCATCGTTTGATCGTTCAGCTTGAACGATGTGTAAACGATGTGTAAGCAATCAAGTGAAATTGACCTGCATGTTCAGTCGATGGAGGAGACGATCAAACGACCAGCGGGAGCGCGCATCGTACATCGTTAGAAACAATTACTGCACGATTTGCAAATGATGTTTGAACGATTATCAAACGATTTTATCATTATCGTTCAATCGTTCCACTTTATCGTCTAGTGGATACCCCCCTTTAATTTTTAGATCTAGTACCAGATACAAAAGACTGGCTGGAAGGTGAAATAATCAATTCGTATACCTTTATTAATAAAGTAGATTACCTGCTCTTTGATAGCTGCCACCATAAGGGGCCTATGTACTAATAATCGCGGTACTGCCGCGATTATTAATGGTCCAACTCGCCGGGAATATTTTCAATTTTAAATGATAATATCACGGCTATGTATTACCGGGAACTCGTAGGTACAGCGGCTGGGGTGACCGCTGTCCCCGCAAGTTATATCCCTGGCATTTTGGGGAAGTCTTTCACTTCAGTGAAAGACTTCCCTGGGGCAGCAACTACGCATGCGCAGAGCGTCAGCTTCCGTGTCCGGACAGGGGCAGCGGGGGAGAGATAGAAATATCTCTCTCCTGCCCCTGGAGAACTCATAGACCAGGGGTTTTCAACCCGTGGCCAACTGATGGTTAGTGTAGTGTGGACCGCAGTGAGTTCGCTCTGCACTAAGTAACAAACAACGGCGCTGGCTGGGTATACTCGTACTACTCGGCGGCAGTGTGTTTTGGCAGCCAATGAGAGTCAGACAGACTCTCATTGGCTGCTGCGCCCACAGCCGGAGCCAGGCTGCAGCTCACTCATGAGCTCCACCTTCCGGCTGCCATGGGTAATGAGAGAGACGTCAGGACGTCTCTCCCATAGTGCAAAGTGGGCCGGGAGCACGGAGGAGCAGACGGCGGCGGGCCCAGGAGCGGGAATTCAGGTAAGTGTTTTTTGTGTTTTTTTTTTGTGTGTCTCCTTGTCCTATATATGTAAGGGGCACTGCATAGGGGGGACTACTATGGGGGGCACTATATAAGGGGCACTGCAATGGGGGGACCACTGCTGGGGGCACTGTATAAGGGGGACCACTCCTGGGGGCACTGCATAGGGGGGACCACTACGGGAGGCACTGCATAGGGGGGACCACTACGGGGGGCACTGCATAGGGGGGACCACTACGGGGGGCACTATATAAGGTGCACTGCAATGGGGAGGGACCACTACTGGGGGGGCACTGTATAAGGGGCACTGCAATGGGGGGACCACTACTGGGGGGGGGCACTGTATAAGGGGCACTGCATAGGGAGGACTACTACTGGGGGAACTGCATAATAGGGACCACTACTGGGGGCACTGTATAAGGGGCACTGCAGAAGGGGGCAGTTATGGGGCATAATTGTTTGAGGATGGGGGCAACTATTGACATAATTAATGGAGGAGGAGGGACAGTTATTGGGCATAATTATAATTGTGGGAGGCGGGGGGGGGGCGTTCTGGGACCTAATTAAAATTGTAGGAGGGAGCAGTTATGGGACATAATTGTGTGAGGAAGGGGCAGGGTCTAAATACCGCACTATAGCTTAATGGCCCTTAGTGTGGGCCACATTAAAAAAAATAAACAAGCCCTGTCTTAAAGGTATAGACCCCTGCCATAGACAAACAGTAGTTTACACCATCTGAAGATAATGTAAACTACCGTGGCTACACTTCGAAAAGCTTTGCTTTTTGGAGTTTCTGCCATGGGGTCAGATTGTAGTCCCCATTGATAATAACGGAGACTGCAATATGATGTGCTAATTAGCATTTTTCCAGAGATCTCTGAATTTTCCTGCATTATGCTATTAGTACATAGGATAGATACATAAAAGTATGCAGAAACTGCAGTTCCTGCATAATTTTATGAAAAAAAATCAGCTTGATACATAGGCCCCTAAATCAGGTAAACTAAATCTACCATTTTTCTCAGATAGCGAGAATTACAAGAAAATGCGTAAGGGAAGATGCAATTGGTGAACAGGGGCCCCTACAAGGTGGGGGACTACTACTAGGGGCACTACAAGGGGGGGACAACTACAACTGGGGGGACTGCTACTGGGGGGGACTACTACTGGGGGCACTACAAGGGGGAGACCACTACTGGGGGACTGGCAGACCATTACTGCGTGCACTACAAGGGGGGACTACTACTAGGGGCACTACAAGGAGGGGACTACTACTAGTGGCACTACAAGGGGAGGGGACTACTACTAAGGGGCACTGCATAGGGGTGAGGAGACTACCACTGGGGGCACTGCATAGGGGTGAGGGGACTAATACTGGGGGCTCTATATAAAGGGCAATACTGGGGTTACTGCATTGGGGGGGGGGGGGGACTACCACTGGGGCCACTATTTAATGGGCACTGAATAAGGGTTACCACTATTGGGGGCAGTGCATGGGGGGACTGCTACTGGGGGCACTATATGGGGCACTGCATAGGGGATACCACTACTGGGGGCACTATATAAGGGACTTACTACTAGGGGCAATGCACAGGGGGGACCACTACTGGGGGCACTACTGGAGGCCTGCATAAGGGGGTCCTTTCCTGGGGCACAGGGGGCTGCACCATATCTTCCTCCCTGGAACACTTGAGAGGGGAAGGGGCCGTAGCACGCACATGCTCCGGCCACCCTGGCTACACGCTACTCCTCTGGGCCTGGCCTGCACTAGACAGTCCTTATTAACTATATCGTGTGGCTGCCGAGGCTGTGAATGCACTGAACGACCAACGATGCGCGCTCCCTCGGGTAGTTAACGATATCCCCAGTCGGCTGAACATGCAGCTCAATCTGGGGATATCTTTAATGATACCATGCTGCCGAATGCAGCTTGCCACCCCCCCCCCCCCCTCCCGTCGTTCATTTGTATATACTTACCAATGTCAGCACCCCCGCTGGGTCCCGCCGCAGACGATATCGCCGCATACACACCGTCTAGTGTGTATGCGGCATTACAGTCGTTTATACAATCTGAAGAGTGTGTGGTAATAGGGAAGTCTGGCCGCGGCATTGTAATTACCTTCATATGCTAATGCCACAATCAGCTGCGTCACAAATCTGTGCATATGAACGTTTATCCCATCCACTGATTGGCATCCGCAGGCACAACCATCATCATTAGGATCAGCGCTTACACCAGCCCCATGCTGGGTACAAGACATTCATCAGACAGGCTTCCCTGCTCCATACGCACAGCTCAGGGTCAGGCCCTTTATGTTCGGTCGCTGTCAGTATATCTGGCAGGTACTAATGGTCTAGGCCCTGTCCATCATTTCAGTGTCTCTCAGAAGTGACAACAAGTCCTTTGTGCTGGACAGAGAGTCAGAGATTCCCAGATTCATGTCACTATGGGTCAGTGAGGAAGCTCCAGCACTGTAACTGATCTCATGCAGCAGCCGCACCACCACGGGTGTGATCTACATAGGGGTAGTGAACGGGTACCAATCTGTCACGTGCATTGCATACAGGGCCGCCATCAGGGGGGGACCGCCGGGCCTCAAGTCCCGGGCCCGGAGAGAGCAAAGACAGAGGGGGGCCCGGGTGGCTGTGGTGCTGCACCGGCAGCCATGGAGTACTGATATAATGCCTGAGCCTGACAGTGCCTGATGTATTATAATAACAAATATGGTGCCGTCCACAAGCCAGCCAGAGCTCGCGGACCGGCAGCCAATCAGGAGCGTCCGTTTCTGATTGGCTCGCGCCCGCCGCTATCCAAAGCTCCCGCACCGGCAGCCAATCAGGAGCGGACGCTCCTGATTGACTGCCGGTCTGCAAACTTTGATTGGCTTGGGCCCGGCGCCATGTGTGAAATGCCGGTGGGTGCAGCAGCAGTGCACAGTAGGGATGGGCAGGACGATTCACTGCACTGAGTTGAGCCTCATGGCTCAACTCAGTGGTGTCTCGAGACACGGCTCTTTAGTGCAGCGCTGTAGCCAGCAGGGGAGCCAGCAACTCAGAGTGAGTCGCTGACAGCTCTGCCCCCCGCAGCCCAGCACTACAGCTCACGGGTTCTCACTGACTCTCCTGAGTCAGTGCACTCCCCCGAGCCCTGGCTGTAGCTGCGCAACTCAGAGTGAGTCGCTGACAGCTCTGCCCCCTACACTCCCCCCTAGTGTAGGGGGCGGAGCTGCCATTCACTCTAGCTAGGGAGGTGGGTGTCTCTACTCACCAAACACTGAGTGACTCGAATCATTCACTCATCTGAATGATTCGAGTCAGTGTGTTGAGACACTCACTCACTAGCCATCTCTAGTGCACAGTTCCAGTTACAGTGCCTGAGTGATCCTGATATGCCGTCAGCGCGCCAACTGAAGAAGCACAATCCAGGGAATCGGTATGAAATACCGATTCCCGGCAGCGGCAGCCCTACATCAGCAGAGATCCCGGCAGCGGAAGCCCAACAGCGCTGGAAATCCCGATCGTGGATAGGCAAGTATTGTCTAACCTAACCTAACCCTCCTAACCCTCCTTAGGGGTGCCTAACTCTAACCTCCCCCCCAAGTGCCTAACCCTAATCCCCCCTCTAAGTGCCTAACCACCCCCTTCCCCGCAGCCTAAACCTAAGTCCCCCGGGGGAGGTGCCTAACCCTAATTCCCCCCCCCCAGGGTGCATAACCCTAACCCTCCCGGGGGGGTGCCCAACCCTAACCCCCACCCCCCGCGGCTGTCCGCTCGCGGCGCCTGGCATCACTACGATCGGGATGCCGGGCGCCGGTCTCCCGGCGTCGGGGAAATGCCGGGCGTCTACATCTAGACACCCGGCATTTCACCCTTTGCCGGGATATGACAGTCGGGAAGCCGGCTGCCGGTATTTAGGCAGTTGGCTTCACGATTGCATACCCAATCCAGGTACTACATAGTGCCTGACCTTGCCCTGTGTTCCCCCCCCCCCAGCCAGCCCTCCCTATCCTGTCCCCCCCTCTCTGCCCTAAGCCTCCCCAGCTAGTCCAGCCAGTCTTCCTTGTCCAGCCAAACTTCCCTGCCCTGTGCATCTCCCCTCTAGTACCGCCAGCCGTTGCTGTCTTGCCCCCGATACCTCCCCCGGGGGGGGGCCCTGTGTACTTTGTCAGTACCGGGCCCCACAATTTCTGATGGCAGCCCTGATTGCATACATGTTGTGAGATGAGTCATACAAGGTGGGGCATGAAATAAAACATGTAGGCATTGCTAGGTGCACACACGGGCTGATGCAGTGTTGGTAGCAAAATGGGTGTTAATTGCAAAAAATAAAAATGGAGAAGCAGCGATTTTACGCCCATATGCAGAGCCATGCACAGCATCAGTGTGTATTTGCATTTGCTCTGTACAGGTCCAAAAGATACACCACCTACTGTATATGCACATAATGGCTGGTCTGCAGGGGCCACAATTTAGTAAACCTTCCTGGACTGTGCGTGTGTGAGAATGGCCCTTCCCATCCACGTTCTACCTCTTAGGCATAATACCATCCACGTTCTACCTCTTAGGCATAATACCATCCACGTTCTACCTCTAAGGCATAATACCATCCACGTTCTACCTCTTAGGCATAATACCATCCACGTTCTACCTCTTAGGCATAATACCAACCACGTTCTACCTCTTAGGCATAATACCATCCACGTTCTACCTCTTAGGCATAATACTATCCACGTTCTACCTCTTTAGGCATAATACCATCCACGTTCTACCTCTAAGGCATAATACCATCCACGTTCTACCTCTAAGGCATAATACCAGCACAATGCGGGCAGGTCTGCATCGCACATGTGAGTGTGTGTGCATTTGCTTTCTGAGTATGCACAGAGTAAACTCATACAAGCACACTACACAAATTGGTGCAGTACTCACACTCCATCAGCCCCACGGTATAAGTTATAGCGTGATAGGACATATGATTTTGGGGTGTGTTTGGAGGGTTTTGTAGCTGACCCCCTATTTCTATGTACAACGCCATCAGAGGGACAGCTAAATGAGGCATAGTCCTAAACTACATTTCTATTCTCGGCGGGTAAATCGCTTAGAAAACATTGTGTCACTTGGGCAGAATAATCGCCTGAGATTTATCTCTGAAATGTCATTACACAGCTCAAAGTAGCATTTCTTGCCCTGAATCACCTGAAATAATCCTTATAGCCAATGGATGTGTTATACGCTTGCAGTTCGTGTGATGTGACGCAATTAACTGCAGCAGTGACATCAATTAAAAATGTCCAATCGCTGGTTAATTGTTAATTATCCGCAATATTATAAATAGCTCCAAAAAAGGTTTTATTTTTTTTTTAATTGCTGCAGTGATCTGTCATAGAGAATAGGACTTTCTTCTTCAGGGTCCATAGGGGTCTATAGGGGAGACAACGGGGTGTAGGTGGGACCTGGAGGACCCGACACCAACAGCAAAGCTTTTCAATCCCAGGATGCTCCGGTCCTTCCCCATAAACCCTTCCCACAGCCTGAGGGCAACTCAGTTTCGTTGGTGTCCGGCAGGAGCTGGATCACCATTTTTAACAGTGGGGCTGCTTTACGCAGCCCAAGTTTATTTGTATGATTTATATTTATTTCTAGGATTTTTACTACTGAGCAGAAGCACGAGACTGTCCCTAGGACGTCTGCACTGCTGCTCCATCACCCATCTGCGGCGCCGTGACACCAGCCCTCGGCTAGATACTCCTGGCGGGCTCTGAGGGGGACTAGCTAGCTGGCTTCCCGGACCCCAAACTGCAGCCCAGAATCCAGGGGACAGGTAAAGCGGATCCCTGCGTCTTTAAGCAGTCTTTCCTCCGGTCTCAGGAGATAGACCGGAGGTGCTGATGTGGACACTGATGCGCCCACAACTCCACTATACCACCAGGCAGGGCCGGATTAAGCCTTTGGGGGGCCCGGGGCACTTAAGACAGGGGGCCCTCCCCCTCTTGTCAGCACCGTTCCCTGGCTGTGCCCATTGTGTGTGTGGGTCCACACCGCACACCCATATTATATTAAACTTACCTCTCTGGAGTCCTGCGTCGGCCTGCCCTGAAGACAGAAATCATCAAAAAAATGCGCTACAGCCATTTTCCTGGAGATTTGCGCATGAGCAATAGAGAAGTCTCCAGGAACATAGTGGGTACGCCATGTTCCTAGAGACCTGAGCATGCACAGTACACTCTCGCACATAGCAGGGGTTACTGTGCTGTTGGAGAAGGGGGGGGAGGGGGCCCGCACAGAAGCTGCACACAGCCCACTACTCTCTTAAACTGCCCATGGGTGTAAATACCTTTGTAAGGCCCATAGTTATGTTTTGACGGGGTTCCCTTTAAGCCAGTATAGAATAAAGAAAGCAGCAATTCCCTGTACCCACATCCACTTATCACTGCTTCCATGTGACAAGATGCCTTAAAGTGTTATGGGGCATAAACATTAGTACAAAAAAAGAAATACATTTTGTACACAGGGATATGAGATTTTACATTTCATGGCAGTGTGTATTGGAGCGTACACACGGTCAGATTTGTCAGACTTGTCAGATGAATGATTGAACGATTTTACCAAAGTTTTGAACGATTTGAACGATTTTTGACTACATTAAAATGAATGGAATCGTCCAAGTCTGACTGCAAACACATCAGATATCGTTATCTGACAAACGGGAACGCGCATCGTTGATCGTCCATCGTTCAGGCATGTCAGATATGAATGATTTTCCTTCAGATATGAACGACTGAACGATTTTTAAATCGTTATCGTTCATATCTGAAGGAAAAATCTGATCGTGTGTATGCACCATAAGGGACATGGACCCCCTTGCCACAGTGAGCTCTGCGTCAGCCTGCGCTGCTGCAGACTGTAACATTCACTACTGTGTGGGGTGGGTGCTCACCTCTCCATAGTCCAGACTCCAGACTAGTTTGCTTTACAGTCTGATCAGCAGAGTGCAGCTGCTTTCAGATGTGTGTGTTCTCTCACTGTTCATGTTCAGTCTCCGGTCCGCCTGGTCCGTCTCTCTACAGTGACGCTTGTAGGAGGCGTGGTCCCTGCAAGCCAGACAGCTGCTACAGTAGCTGTGACTGTGTAACTCTTTGTGCAGCATGGCTGTGTGCAGGGAGCAGGGTTGGCACTTTATGAAAGCCTGCACCCTCTGCATCTACGATAGACGGCCAGGCAGTAAGCAGAGAATGTTGTCTGGACGCTCTAGTGCCAGAGCTGGGTCAGAGAAGCTCTGGCTGGGGGGCCCCCTGAGAGAGGGGGCCCGGGGGTACTCGCCCCCTGTGCCCCCCCCTTAATCCGGCTCTGCCACCAGGGCATATATTATACTGGCGCAGAAGCATATTCTACAGGTCAGGGGACCCAGGGGGTTAACGTCAGCCAGGGGAAAAGGTGCTTTCCCTGCAGCCCCTACCCCAGCTCAGGGCGCCATTCCACTGCAATCTTGCTGTGCCCAGAGCTGCTCCTCACACTCCGCCCCCTAAGAGACGTGTGGCAGCCATTTTCGGCAAACAGACCTCTGGGAACACTGGGTCCAGTGTCCTTGTATACCTCTCCCAAGGGCCAGGTTATAAAGCCGCTATATCCTACCAGCCACTGCGGTCTATGTAGTTGATTTAGTGCCCATTGCAGATATATACAGTGTTTGTCTGCGTTTGTATGTGACTTGTGCTAGCTCTGATCTCTACTTTCTATACTGTCAAGCTTATACCTTTCCCTTTATTCTACTATACTCTGGTATACTAAGGTATAGGGGGTTTATTGTACCTCACATCACCCATACATTTGTGAACACTATCACATACTATATAGCGCAGTTGCTCACAACACTGTGCCATATTTCACATTGCACTGTCAGTTTCTTTATTTCATTATCCCAGTGACTATGGCTGGCAGAGGAAAGAATAATAAGCAGGCTGATGCTGCTGCTCCAACTCTGGTGTCTTGTAAGTCCTGCTCAGCGGGCTTAGGGCCTGATTCAGAGACGGACGCTCTGAAAGAGCGCTCGCTCTGAATCAGGGCGTTTTTGTTTTTTTGTTCGGGCCTCTTGGCCACTCGCATAGCTGTGGGTGACCACCCACAGCTATTGCGAGCGGCCAGGTTGATGGTCACGACCATCGGGTTGCGACGAGACCCTTGTGGTAGGGTCTTGTGGCCGCAAGCCCCAGAGAGCTTCTGGCTCTAAAAGAGCTGGAAGCTCTCCCACTGACATCACTGGTGAGGTCAGTGGGGCCGCCCCCACACGGCAGGTGCTCGACCCGGTTGCGAGCACTCAGCGCATGCAACCGGGTCTGAATCAGGCCCTTAGCTCCAGAGGACCTCATTCAGGATGGTCTCTGTACTAATTGCTATACCACCCTGGGGCCTTCAGCTCCGGTGTCTCCTCCTCAGGACCCACCTTGGGGTACCTTTTCACAGGTACTGGCAACAATTGCGGACCACCTAGCGGTCCCTGTGGTGTTCTCACACACGCACAGTCCAGTAGGGTTCACACAATTGTTGCCCCTGCAGACCAGCCATTATGTGCATATACAGTAGGTGGAGTATCTTTTGGACCTGTACAGAGCAAATGCAAATACACACTATCTATCCCACATCTATCTATTCCATATCTATATATGGATCTAATTTCTATCTATCTACAGTATCTCATTTATATCTAGCTCTCTCATATATTTGCGGGTCAATATTGGCCCCGCCCCTTCCCAATTGACCCGCGAATCACTGCATTTTGTCATGAGGGGGAGGGCCTAATTACATGGTGGTGCCAGCCTGCAGATCTGCTGCAAGGTAAGTTTGTATATATATATATATATATATATATATATATATATACACACACATACATACACACACATATACATACACACACATATACATATACACACACATATATATATATATATACACACATACATACACACATACATGCACACACACATATATATATATATATATATACACACACACACATATATATACACACACATACATATATATATACACACATACATACACACACACATATATATATATATATATATATATATATATATATATATACACACACACACACACATATATATATATATATATACACACACACACACTCACTCTGCATTTATGTGCTGGAGCACTCGATTGCATGCTTGTAACACCAGATATACTTGTTCTATTCTTGGGGTTATGAAACTGCGCACTGTGTAATATCAGTGACAATGGAATTTGCTATAGACAATGTATAATGAAACAACTGGTTATTATGTGTCACATTTACATCTTTATATATATATATATATATATATATATTTAAATAAATGTGCTTCTTTTGAGATGAGCAGACATAAATAATGAAACATACAGTACAGTGATACATATTTCTTATACGAGAAGCGTTATCAGTATGTAATATGTGTTCTGTCTATTGCTCTCGGTGTTACAGGTGGAAGTATGCGTGTCTGTACATTTTGAGCATTTTCCCAATTACGAAGTGCAATGAACTTATTTATGATTTGTTTTTGGATTGGTGAGTAATGACTTCTCTTTTCAAAATAGTGGAATAGGTTTACGACATTCACTATAGACGCAGGAAAAAACTTGTGCTTTATTGCCAACCGTGTGGCCAGCCGAGTCATGTCATTAGGACGGGCCTATTTGTATGTGAAGACCTGGAGCTCCATCCACTCCATTGTTAATCTGGCCCTTTTGGAAACATCTGTAACCCAAGCCATTTCTTTAAAAGCAGCCACTACTTAACTTGAAGAACCCTGGACACTAGAAGGAGACCAGGATGACCCACCTGGAAGAGCTAGGGGAAGGGGAACCCCAGATAATCTGTGGGAACTAGACACTGCTGAACATGCCATGGACCTAGTCCAGACAGGTCCCACCACCTCTGATGCAGTGCTCCCTGGCATGGTCAACATCTGAATAAAGCAGGTTGTGCAAAAATGGGACTTTATTATATGGGAACAAAATAAAACACAGAAGTGTTTGGGGACACTGGGTGTGTATTCTGCCGCTACTCTCTGGAAAGAACATCACAACGCTGATGGGAGGGGGTCATATACTGTCACAACATGCCAGAACAATATGAAAAAATAATGTAATTAAACAACATACCATAATGCCCGACAAGTGTCGGTATCCTAACCCTGTCGGGATTCTGACTGCTGTGAACCCGAGTGCCAGCATCCCGTACCACAAGAGCTCATCAGGGGGTATATTTACTAACGTGAGAGTTTTTAGAAGTGGAGACGTCAATCAGTGTACTTGCCACCTCTAGGCAATTGCTCCCGGCGGCTCAATACAAGGAGATGTTTTTATATATATTTCACAAAATATATTTTCCTCCTCACAGACAGTTCATTGCTGGAATGTCGACATCGCAGTCATGTCCACGGTGCCATTCCCCAATAGCTGATCTATAACATTACTTTTGGAAATACCCCGTCCTTAGAATTGCAAATTCGCAAGTTTGCCTTTGATCACTTGGTGAACTATCCTCCTCTTACTGATCTGTGGGCACTATTTGGGATATTACCGGAGAATCAGAGGGTGACAAAGGGTTGTAAAAAAATTATTTTTGATAATCGGTGCAATGGCCCACAAAGCAATTTTGCAAGCTCGGATAAATGTTAATCCTCATACATTAAAGTTGTTTCAAGAAACTTTTCCATGTGTTTAATATGGATTGGATAGAAATTACTCTGGAAAAGGAAACCCGTGTATCTAAATCTTTTGACACCTAGAAGAGCTATATCTCAACCTTGTTGGGTGATTTTCAAGAACATATCCATGGGTCACTTAAAAATACTCAATTGTATAGTCCGCGGGACTGCGCCTGCACTGGCCGGCAGCTCTCCGGAGACATCGCAGGGACGGGCTCCTTTCGGGGCCCATGTCCCTGTATGTTCCAATCGGCCGGTATGATCGCAATTTGCAATGCGATCATGGGCGTTACTGGCATGCCCTGATCGCGTTACAAAAGCCATCATTGATAAATGGGGGCCCAAGTATTTATCAAACTCATTCCCCACATATCTGTAGAACAGCAGACATCAGTTCCAAGACCTGTAATGAGTTGTCAAGTACCTTATCGCCGGCCGGCTTAGGAGGGACAGGCAGCCATCTATATTGTTCAGCGGAGACATGGCTTAGAGATATACAGCCGGATCTGGGCGCTTGGAGACGCTTTTAGCAGCAGAAAGTATAGCAGCGCTGTCCTTCGGACTCCCGACTCATTGATTACGTCACCAGTTGGACAGGTAAGGAGACTCTTCCGCATTTCTATGCTACATGGAACAGCGGTTTGTCAGGCAAAGACAAAATCCCCAAAGAGAATTTTATTTTTTCACAACCAGTTCCCTATTTACATGGAGTGACCCTTCTGCGTGTGTGTCACAATCGTGGGATTTAGAGGCTGTGTTCCCGGACTGGGCCTTGGACCTGTATTACTTGGCTCGCTGGAGGAGACTTGGCTAGATAAAGTTTCTCCGCATGAGAGGATGCAGAAAACTGATAAGGAGTTGAGTAATGCAGAAGTAGCGTGGTGCGGCTAAGGAGCCGTATAGAAGAGGTGATAGCTTGGAAGCTACTTGGAACGGCGGGTAGACGCTGGTAGCTGGGTGGCTACGCGGAGCGGCTGGAGAGCCGTGGGTAGACGCTGGTAGCTGGGTGGCTACGCGGAGCGGCTGGAGAGCCGTGGGTAGACGCTGGTAGCTGGGTGGCTACGCGGAGCGGCTGGAGAGCCGTGGGTAGACGCTGGTAGCTGGGTGGCTACGCGGAGCGGCTGGAGAGCCGTGGGTAGACGCTGGTAGCTGGGTGGCTACGCGGAGCGCCTGGAGAGCCGTGGGTAGACGCTGGTAGCTGGGTGGCTACGCGGAGCGCCTGGAGAGCCGTGGGTAGACGCTGGTAGCTGGGTGGCTACGCGGAGCGCCTGGAGAGCCGTGGGTAGACGCTGGTAGCTGGGTGGCTACGCGGAGCGCCTGGAGAGCCGTGGGTAGACGCTGGTAGCTGGGTGGCTACGCGGAGCGCCTGGAGAGCCGTGGGTAGACGCTGGTAGCTGGGTGGCTACGCGGAGCGCCTGGAGAGCCGTGGGTAGACGCTGGTAGCTGGGTGGCTACGCGGAGCGCCTGGAGAGCCGTGGGTAGACGCTGGTAGCTGGGTGGCTACGCGGAGCGCCTGGAGAGCCGTGGGTAGACGCTGGTAGCTGGGTGGCTACGCGGAGCGCCTGGAGAGCCGTGGGTAGACGCTGGTAGCTGGGTGGCTACGCGGAGCGCCTGGAGAGCCCTGGGTAGACGCTGGTAGCTGGGTGGCTACGCGGAGCGCCTGGATAGCCCTGGGTAGACGCTGGTAGCTGGGTGGCTACGCGGAGCGCCTGGAGAGCCGTGGGTAGACGCTGGTAGCTGGGTGGCTACGCGGAGCGCCTGGAGAGCCGTGGGTAGACGCTGGTAGCTGGGTGGCTATGCGGAGTGCCTGGATAGCCGTGGAGCGCAGTGGGGATGCACACTTAGTAGACCTAAGGGACTAGTTGCACTGGCAACTTGTGTCAGCATTGGGGATCCTTTTATAGTGGACGCTGGGAACTGATAGGCTGAGGGAAAAGGAGAAGACTTCATTGGTGGTAGTGGAGTCACATGGGCAATCCAAGATGGCCGCGCCCATGGACCGGAGGACAGCACTTCCTGGGAATAATCAGTGGGGACCAGCGATCAGCAGGAGCCGGCGTGGAATCAGCACAGCAGCGGGACCCACCGGAGGACAACAGCGGAGGCCGCCTTGAGAGAGGAGGAAACAGCGCACAGCGTGGGAGCCGGAAGACAGCGTGGGTCAGTGCCCACAAAGGTAAGTAACGGGGTTGGATTCTGGGGTCTCCAGAGGGGCGTGTGACAGTACCCCCTTCTTCATGAGTGGCCACCGGACACTTCCTTGGTTTATGAGGAAATTTCATATGGAACGCTTTGACCAGACGGGACGCATGGACATCGGAGACATTTATCCAGATTCGTTCTTCCGGCCCATAATTTTTCCAGTCGATGAGGTATTGAAGATGGTTGTAACGGCAATGGGAATCTAGGATTCTGTCAACTTAGAGCTCCTCCAGTTGTTTTAGAAGAGAAATATGGAATGAACTTGGAATGCGAAGAAATGGAGGAAGCTTTAGCTTGTAAGCCACAGGGTTCAAGACTTGACAATTGGGAATGGACCAATGTATCGCGGGGCAAATTTCATTGAGGGTACTCGGAGTCTTAGGTTTCGGGTAGAAAGCCAGACCATATCTCCAGGTTGGAGATTTGGAACCGCTCGTCTTTGGCGGTCAGCAAATTTCTTGTACCGGGCAGAGGTTTTAGTGAGAGAGGAACGAACCTTTTCCCAGATGTTGAAGAGACATCTTGGCCGCAGGCACATCTAATGTTGGAAGAGGAGGGAAATCTGGCACCCGAGGATAATGACCAAAAACTGTAAAAAAAAATGGAGTTGAGTTGGTGGACGTGTGATAATGGTTATTGTGAGCAAATTCAGCCCAAGGAAGAAGTTCAACCAAGTCATCTTGGGAGGAGGAGATAAAAGTGTGCAGGAACTGTTCCAGGTCTTAATTGACCCTTTCGGTCTGAGCATTTGTCTGGGGATGATAAGCGGTAGAAAATGTGAGTTTTACTTGAAGGGCTGAGCAGAGTGACCTCCAGAACTTCGCTATGAACTGTACTCCCCTGTCGGAGATGATCTCTTGAGGAAGGCCGTGGAGCCTGAAGATCTTTTATAAAGTTCTGGGCGAGTAGAGATGCAGACGGAAGCCAGTAAGAGGGACAAAATGAGCCATTTTGGAAAAGTGATCCACGATAACCCAAATTGTGTTGTGGCCCCGAGATGGAGGAAGATCAGAGATGAAGTCTATAGATAGGTGAGTCCATGGCTTAAATGGAATTGCAAGAGGCTGGAGTTGACCGTATGGAACCTGCCGAGGTATTTTGATATGGGAACACTTGATGCATGACGACACATAAGACCTTACGTCCTCTTTCATCGAAGGCCACCAATAGGACCGCTGGATGAATTCAAGGGTTTTATCCATACCCAAGTGACCAGAGAACCGGGAAGCATGAGCCCAATGCAGTAACCTCTTGCGGAGTTCTGGAGCGATGAAAGTCTTACCAACAGGGGGTATTGAAGATAACTTGGTAGAGGCGAAGAAAGCTGGATTCAGGATTGGATGGGGCTGTTCCATGGGTAGATCAGGGTCGCTCATCATGGAAAGAGAGAGTGCGTCGGCTTTGAGGTTTTGTGAGCCGGGATGGTAGGAGAGTTTAAAGTTAAATCAGGAGAAAAAACATCGCCCACCGGGCTTGACGAGGGTTCAAGCAATTTGCAGATTTAAGATCAAGCAGATTCTTGTGGTCTGTAAAAATGGTAATGGGGTATTGAGCTCCTTCTAGAAGAAATCGCCATTCTTCGGGGTTTAGTTTCATGGCAAGCAACTCTTGTAGTTCTTTTCTGCAGGCAAAAACTTCCGGGAAAAGAAACCCGCAGGGATGAAGTTTTTCATCTTCAAATCGCTGGGAGAGCACTGCACCGACACCTTCGGAGGATGCATCCACCTCCAGGATAAATGGCCGGGTGGAATCCAGTTGCTTTAAGATGGGAGCAGAGATGAAGGCTTGCTTAAGAAGTTGGAATGCAGAGGTAGCTTCGACGGACCATTTAGTTAGATCAGCTCCCTTGCGGGTGAGGGCTGTAATAGGAGCTACCAGTGTGGAAAAACCCTTCACAAACTTGCGATAATAGTTGGCGAATCCTAGGAACCTTTGTATGGATTTTAAGGAAGAAGGTAGAAACCAAATCAAGAATGGCTTGTAGTTTTGAAGAATCCATTTGAAGGCCTGTTCCGGAGATGATGTATCCCAGGAATGGTACACTTGAGACTTCAAATAGGCACTTCTCTAATTTGCAAAAAAGTTGATTGGACCGCAACCTCAGGAGGACTTCTTTCACCTGATCTCGATGAGTTTGGAGGTCTTGATAAAAAAATCAAAATGTCGTCCAAGTAAACGACCACACACTTGTACAAAAGATCCCAGAAGATTTTGTTGATGAAAAACTGGAAGACGGCCGGAGCATTACAGAGGCCGAAGGGCATAACGAGATATTCATAGTGCCCATCCCTGGTGTTGAAGGCCGTTTTCCATTCATCTCCTGGGCGGATACGAATTAAATTATAGGCTCCTCTTAGGCTGAGCTTTGTAAAAACTGTGGCTCCCTTGACTCTATCGAATAACTCTGTTATGAGAGGAAGAGGGTAGCGATTCTTAATAGTTATTTCATTAAGACCCCGGTAGTCAATACATGGGCGCAGCCACCATCTTTTTTTTTTTTTTACTAAGAAAAATCCAGCCCCGGCTGGAGACGTGGAAGGACGAATGAAGCCTTTACTTAAGTTTTCCTTAATGTACTCCGACATTGCTTGAGTCTCAGGGAGAGATAGAGGATAGGTTCGGCCTCTAGGAGGATTCTTCCCGGGAATCAGATCTATGGGACAGTCCCAATCACGATGGGGAGGTAATAGATCTGCGCTCTGTTTGCTAAAGACGTCCAGGAACCCATCATAGGCTTTGGGCAGGTCTGTAGAATCCTGTACGAAAGAAGATCGAACAGGTACTACCCGCTGAAGGCAGCCTTTGAAACAATTGGAACCCCAGGAGATTATTTGCATGGTGGTCCAATCAATTTGTGGTGAATGTCTCTGTAGCCAGGGTAATCCGAGGACTAAAGAATGAGAGGCTTTGGGAATCACTAGGAAGGACAGTTCGGAATGGAGCAGCCCAATGGTAAGTTTAAGTGGTGTTGTACGATGGGTGATGGTTCCACTAGTAATGCTACTACCATCGATGGCGGTTAAAGTGATGACTCGAGGCAACACTTCTATGGAAATTTGATGTTTCTGGGCAAAGTCCGTAGTGACAAAATTCTCTGCCGCTCAAGAATCCAGAAGAGCTAATACATCTTTGGAACCTCGAGGAAGCTTTAAATGAGCCTGGATGGTGGAATCAGACTTCCTATGTGAATCAATGGCAACTCCTAACTTAACCTCTCTGTCATAAGTTAGGAGGAGGAGTTTCCCCGATGAATGGGACAGGATTTAACTAAATGTCGAATAGATCCGCAGTACATACAGAGGTTCTGTCTCCGCCTTTTCTGCCGTTCCTCAGCCGATAAACGAGAGCGGTTGACCTGCATGGGTTCTTCGCCCACAGGAGGAGAAGGTAGTCGGGAAGCTGGACGTGGCCTTCCACGATCAAGTCTGCCTCTTTCCAAGGCACGCTCCCTGTGACGAAGATCCACCTTGTTGCAAAGAGAGATTAAATCATCCAAATTGGTTGGAAGGTCACGGGAAGCTAGGTCGTCGTCTTTGAGTCTTTCTGAAAGGCCACTCCAGAAGGCAGCGATGAGGGCATCCTCGTTCCAATTGAGTTCGGAACTGGGCTACATATTGGCCAACGGTCCTGCTGCCCTGACGGAGGCGTAGAATATCAGCTGATGCAGAAGTGGTTCTTCCAGGTTCATCAAAAGTCTTGCGAAATGTGGCAACGAATTCAGGGTAGTTGGAGAGCAGAGGATCCGACTTCTCCCAAAGGGGCGAGACCCAGTCGAGTGCTTGAGTAGAGAGATGATATATGCTACCCTGGTTCTGGCTGTCGGAAAGTTGGCAGATTGTAGCTCGAACTGGATTTCGCATTGGTTTAAGAACCCTCTGCGTAATTTGGGGTTGCCATCGAATTTGCTCGGAGGGAAGAGCTGACGAGCAGGAGGTAGAACCGGGGGAGCAGGTGACACCACAGGAAGAGAGGCGGCTTGGGAACCAGCAGGAGCGGGATGAACCAGTAAGGACTGAATGTTGTCCAGGCGTGATGACATATCTTGGATGAATTGGATCAACTGGGCCTGAGAGGTCTCCTGTCTTTCCAGATGAGATAGTACATCCTGCGAGGAATCTACCCCAGATCCTTGACCACTTGCCGAGTCCATCTGGCCAGTGCAAACTGTCACAATCGTGGGATTTTGAGGCTGTGTTGCCGGACTGGGCCTTGGACCTGTATTACTTGGCGCAGACGCTTGCTGGAGGAGACTTGGCTAGATAAAGTTTCTCCGCATGAGAGGATGCAGAAAACTGATAAGGAGTTGAGTAATGCAGAAGTAGCGTGGTGCGGCTAAGGAGCCGTATAGAAGAGGTGATAGCTTGGAAGCTACGTGGAGCGGCTGGATAGCCGTGGGTAGACGCTGGTAGCTGGGTGGCTACGTGGAGCGGCTGGATAGCCGTGGGTAGACGCTGGTAGCTGGGTGGCTACGTGGAGCGGCTGGATAGCCGTGGGTAGACGCTGGTAGCTGGGTGGCTACGTGGAGCGGCTGGATAGCCGTGGGTAGACGCTGGTAGCTGGGTGGCTACGTGGAGCGGCTGGATAGCCGTGGGTAGACGCTGGTAGCTGGGTGGCTACGTGGAGCGGCTGGATAGCCGTGGGTAGACGCTGGTAGCTGGGTGGCTACGTGGAGCGGCTGGATAGCCGTGGGTAGACGCTGGTAGCTGGGTGGCTACGTGGAGCGGCTGGATAGCCGTGGGTAGACGCTGGTAGCTGGGTGGCTACGTGGAGCGGCTGGATAGCCGTGGGTAGACGCTGGTAGCTGGGTGGCTACGTGGAGCGGCTGGATAGCCGTGGAGCGCAGTGGGGAGGCACACTTAGTAGACCTAAGGGACTAGTTGCACTGGCAACTTGTGTCAGCATTGGGGATCCTTTTATAGTGGATGCTGGGAACTGATAGGCTGAGGAAGAAGGAGAAGACTCTTCATTGGTGGTAGTGGAGTCACATGGGCAATCCAAGATGGCCACGCCCATGGACCGGAGGACAGCACTTCCTGGGAGTAATCAGCGGGGACCAGCGATCAGCAGGAGCCGGCGTGGAATCAACACAGCAGTGGGACCCGCCGGAGGACAACAGCGGAGGCCGCCCTGAGAGAGGAGGAAGCAGCGCACAGCGTGGTAGCTGGAAGACAGCGCGGGTCAGCGCCCGCAAAGGTAAGTGACGGGGTCTGATTCTGGGGTCTCCAGAGGGGCGTGTGACAGTGTGAGAACACAGCTGCATTTACTGACACGCTGGTAACACTCACTCACGGAACCCTGCATTAGCTAAACAGAATCTGGCATTAGCATAGTCTAGGTAGAGTATGCGCCTAGTGAAGTGCAGAGATCTCAGACCTATGAAAAAAAAGGTGCTAATTTGGTCCTTTTACACTAGGGCCGTGTGTCCAACTCTCTTCCAGCTCACACTGGGATTTGTTAGTTAGAACAATGAGAAAATGGCCCACAGGCTGATTACAGTAAGCTTCCGCCCACATTTGCCATCATGTCTATTTATTGCAATGGGATTCACTGCAGACCATTGTTGTCCTTTTGAGGCCACTCATACAGTGATACCAGCGTATTTGTGTATACTATATCTTTAGTAATATCATTATAGTATGGCATAATATAAATGGTTTTTTTTTAATAACTTTTCATTGGTTGAATGTCCATCCATTGCATGTAAGCCTGAGCGTGTTATTTTTATGCTGGAATTAGACTTTTACTATGTAAGAAAAGAATGTCAAGTATTTTATAATATTGAACATATTCATAAATCCATATAATTTATTCACACGTCTATATTGGGTGCAGGGTGCCCCTGGTCCCGCCCTGCACCCATATAATTATACTCACATTTCCGGAGTCCCGTGCTGGCATTGCAGCATCACCAGAAATCACCGGGCATATGGCATGGCGGCCATTTTCCCAGCAATGTGTGCATGTGCAGTAGGCTCTAGCACAACGCTATAGTCTACTGCGCGGGGAGGAGTTGGCTCGCACAAGGGCCCCTACCTCTCTTACACTGCCCTTGCATTTATGCATGTAACTTGCACTATAGGTTTGATTTCCCCTCCAAAAACATTTTTTTGAAAAAAATGTTAGCACCTGTATATTGTTAGCAGCTTCAAAATTAGCATAAAAATGAGCTAATTTTACAATTTGCTAAACTGGTTTACTGAAATACTGTGTGGAAAAAAAAATTAACTTTATATATACTCAATTTTAAATTCTGCATTTTAACTATGACCTCCTTCAAAATGATCTTATGTAGCATTAAAGTGTTTGAAAGTGAAGGTAATCTTTTTTTAAATCATGGAGTTTTTCATTGCATTTTCTGTTTTCACCACTAGGTGGCAGTACAGTTCTAAAAAAAAAAATGTGGACGTTTTTTGGTGCTTACACTGACCCAACAAAATAATCTTTAGTTAGGTACAGTGCCTAACAGAGAGTAACAGGTAGATCTTGCACAGTGTTTCCTGGGGTAATGTGTATGCAGTCCTTGCAGATTGCTATGAAATATGTTTTTCAGCTATAACTGTGCACACTTTTTTTTTGCACCAACATTAAGGAGAATGCCGTCTATCAGTTTATTAAGAACCATTTACATCAGATACCTGTTTTCTGCTTAATAGATCGATCAATTGCATTCAATGCAAAGGCAACTGTTGTACTATGGGAGCACCACACTTTTTGTGGCATGAACAATAAATACATTTGCACCAATATGTGTCCATATCTAGATTTGTGTGTATCATAGACTGCACATCCCTTTCCCAGAGGTAGAATGAGGGTGGGAAGCTGGAAGAGGAGTACAAGTAATTGAATGGTCTAAGTGTAGCAAAACCGCTGGAGAGTCATCATAATAAGACGTGGATACATCCCACAGGCGCAAGAGGGCTGGTGCGCATATATACATACACACACACACACACACACACTATGGTGTATATGACCATCGGCAGAACTATAGCAACTTCTGATTGGTTGCTGGTGTATTGATCTCTCCAGCCAATCCTACCTTGCTCACCAGCGTCGCTGTTACGGTGTATTATAAAAGTTGTGTCACTTATTTGTTATCGTAGCGAGTTGTGTTAGTTATTTTGTCATTTCCATTTGGACTACAGTAGGAAAGACGATTCCCATGTCATTTATCTAGTTCTAAACAACAAATGTGTTTGTATTTATTTACAAATTGTATTAAAAATGCCATATTTGCATTTAGTGTAACTGCCAAGGCACTATTCTGTCTGTCTATGGCACTTCATTATATTGTGTACAAATAAGGAAACACAACTTTAATATTTCTTATTAATAGTGTCCAGCGGCGTCTATATGGTGTTGTTAGGCATAAGTACACAACGAACAAAAGCCTTGATGAAATACAAAGGTTTCTGAGTTGGACAATCTGCTCTTTGCACAAAACAAGCCATAACTTCAGACCTACACCAAATCATTAAAAGACATGTATTTGTTTCGGGACTAGCCCACGCCTTGCGTGTAGACAGATAAAAACTAACACTACTAATTATACAGAAACAGATGTAAACGGCATTAAGTTTAAAGTAAATGACTTTATAACCTGTAACACCACAAATGTGGTTTACTTGATAGAGTGCACCTGTGGAAAACCATACATTGGCAGGACATCCAAAACTCGGGGAACACCTAAGAAACATTAAAAAAAATAAAAAAAGGTCTCGTCACCCTCAATCTATCAGAAAATTTTCACACTCACCATCAGTACTCTACAAACTCGATAACACATTTAATGGCTTTCAACATATTAAATCCACATGGCGCAACAGAAATATCGAAAAAAATTGAGTTGCAGCCTTGATGGCTGATGTGTACTTGGCTAAGGTGCGGCGTTGAGAGCTGATGTGTACTTGGGTGAGGCCTTGTGGCCAAGTTGCAGCCTTGAAAGCTGATGTCTCAAGAGACCACAAATTGTGACAATGTTGTTTCAGAATATGGAGTAGCCTTGAGGGCTGATGTGTACTTGGCTGAGGTGCGGCCTTGGGGGCCAAGTTGCAGCCTTGTGGGCTGATGTGTACTTGGGTCCGAGTAGCAGCCTTGAGGGCTGATGTGTACTTGGCTAAGGTGCAGCCTTGGGGCAGAGTTGCAGCCTTGAGAGCTGATGTGTACTTGGGTGAGGCCTTGTGGCCAAGTTGCAGCCTTGAGAGCTGATGTGTACTTGGGTGAGACCTTGTGGCCAAGTTGCAGCCTTGAGAGCTGATGTGTACTCGGGTGAGGTGGGGCCTTGGGGCCGAGTTGCAGCCTTGAGGGCTGATGTGTACTTGGCTGAGGTGCGGCCTTGTGGCCGAGTTACAGCCTTGATATCTGATGTGTACTTGGATGAGGCCTTCTGACCAAGTTGCAGCCTTCTGGCTGATGTGTACTTGGGTGAGACCTTGTGGCCAAGTTGCAGCCTTGAGAGCTGGGGCACCCCGACGCTGCAGTATGGCTGAGACTGCTGAAATATAGAAACAAAATTCCACTCGGACGCTGCAGTGCTGCTGAGACTGCCGTGATGTTAGCAACTAAAGTCCACTCAGATGCTGCAGTGCGGCTGAAGCGGTCGTGATGTTATCAAACAGTGAAATGATCAGACACCGCAGTGCAGCCGAGATTAGCAGTGATGGTAAATGGTGAGGTCCACTCATATGCTATAATGCGGCTGAGACAGCTCGGATACATGCTGGACAGGAGGAACTGGAACACAACATAAGGATGAATTCCACACACGGAAACCGGAAGGCACGTACTGAACGCTATTGCCGGCACTGCAGCAGAGAACCAGCAGGAGTAAAATAGGAGAAAGATCTAAAAGGAGCGAGGCGGAAGTGACGGAGCAGTCAGGTGGGAGAACTCACAGGGAAGCATCCAGACGTCCTTGTCTCCTAGCAACAGACTGATGAGGGCCGCTCGAAGCACAGGTGTTCAACAAGATGCCACGGCGACTTGTAACAGTCCCCAGAACATCAGGACACAATTTGTACAGCGAATCTCTAATGCCTTTTTGGGATTTTTTTATGTGTATCCATCGGGAGGACTTTATTTATGCAGTTTACCCATTGTATATTATTAACACTATGGGACCTATCTTTAACAAAGAACTTCGGTACCATGGCCGCTGGAGTCGTCAGTGAAAGTTTAGAGTCTCCTAGCAACAAGGAGCAATAAGCCATCAGTTATTGCAGACGTACAATACACCTGTCACAAAAGATACATAGACTTGGCCGCCGGAGCACTTTCGGTCACGGCAAAACCTCACAGACCCTACCAAAATGGCTGCCGGAGCACTTCCGGTCCGGCAGAATCACAACTGTCTAAGTACACGTCTGCCCAACTAGCGTCTTCATACACAATACTAAATAATCACTAGATCTCGCAGCCACTCAATATCCTGCATATAATAGGAGTTTGTGCCAATACAAGTAAACCGGAGACCCAGTGACGTCACTTCCACCCCCTGAAAAGCGTAAGTCAATAATGAGTTGTTTGCACACACCACTATATAAGGACTCCCTACACACAAGAAGCACAAGCCATGAATGGGACCCCCTGGAGTCTCGAAACGTGTCAATAGACTGCTCCTGTGCCACCTGGATCATGCTTAGATTGCCCCTCGGCTGATCTATGCTGTAAAGAGCCAGGGCAGGGTATACCTGGGTACCCTGCATTTATTACACCTGCGGCTCCACGTCATCAGTTGCGTAGAATCCATCCAATTTGACTTTTACGTTTCTATCGGCTGAAAACCTTGTTAATTTAAAGAGTTCCATCTCTTTTATTCTGATGTTTTCCCACTTTTTACATCGGCTGAAAGCCAGGGTATTCTAACGAGTACCATTTTTTAAATTTGTTTATAAGAGTGCTGCCTCTTTTATGCTATTTCATTTATTTTGGTATGTGTATTTGGATAATAAAAATCTTTTGTTATTTGCTCCTATCCATCCTGGATATAATACTGTAATAAGGTTATAGGCTGCATACAGTATCATCATAATAAAAAAGCCGACCTAAAATATAATAAGGTTATAGCCGGTGGCAGCAGACGGCCGCTGGATCCTGCACTTTAGCCTGCATAAAGTATAAGGCGGCTATGGCCGGCATTCTGTATAATAAAGTTACAGGTGGCATACAGTATAATAAGGCTACAATATGCATACAGTATAGTAAGGTTATATTAGTCATACAGTATAATAAAATAGCCGACATACAATATAATAAGGGGACAGCTGGCAGACAGTATAGCAACGCTATAGCAGGCATACAGTATAAGGTTATAGCCAGCATACTTCGTATATTAAGGTTTTAGTCGGCATACAGAATAATGTTATAGCTGGCATATAGTATAATAATGAAATAGCCGACATTAAATATAACAAGAGATATGGTAAGAACTTACCTTTGTTATCTCTGTTTCTACGAAGTCCATAGGGTCCACAGGGTTGACCTTGAGGTATAGGTTGGGAACCAAATCCGGGCACCACGCAGTTAAAGCTTTTAGCTCCCAGGATGCACTTGGGTCCACTCTCCCTATAACCCCACCCCCAGCCAGAGGCACCTCAGTTTGTAAGTAGCCAAAGGCCGGAGGAGGAGAAAAAAAAAAAAAAAGAGAGAAAACTGGAACACTCGATAACCATACTCACAGAAATGGGAGACGGAAAACCGGTGACCAGTCACACAGCCCATTTGAAGCCAGGTGCGTCAGGGCGGGCGCCCTGTGGACCCTATGGACTTCGTAGAAACAGATAACAAAGGTAAGTTCTTACCATATCTCTTGTTTTCTACTTCAGGGTCCATAGGGGGTCCACAGGGTTGACCTTGGGGATGTCCCAAAGCAGTTCAACCAAGGGAGGGGACGCTCCTGTGCTGAGAGGAGAATCCGCAGCCAAAAGGAAGCATCCTGAGAGGCAAAGGAAAACAATGCCTAGAACCTTAAAAAGGTGTGGACAGAAGACCACGTGGCCACCTAGCAAGGCAAAACAGCCAAGGCGCCACAGCGAGCCACCCACGAGGGTTACATGGCCCGAGAAAAAAACAAGCAGCAACAGAAAGGCCTACTAATGGGTAGGCCCCTGAAGAAGACATACGAGGCCGTCCAGCCAACATATGGCCATAGGCCGGCCATCCTTTCCTGTTAAAACCAGAAATCTCAGACCACCAATAAGGAGTCCGATTTCCGTCAGGAACTTGAATGGATCACATAAATCCAGAGGCCGGACCACAGTCAATGAGGCCACACCAGCCGAGAGGACTGGGGACTGAATGGCCGCACCATAAGTTCCAGAATAATATGGAACCTGAAAATCATTAAGAAGAAACACAGGGTGAGAGCAACTCACACCCTGACAAGATGCCCTCCAGAAGAGGGAGCCACATGAGAACGCTCCCAATTCCGACACTCACCTGGTTGATATAAACTCCCTGATAGAAAGAGAGAAAGCCAAAGCAATAGACCATGTAATTGCTATCACAACCAGCGGTTCCATTAACTTCCCCGGAGTTAACGAAGAACCACTCCTAACTCCCAAGGAGTCCCTAGGGAGGACAAATGGAGGCATAATCCAGAAAACACTCCAAAGGATGAACTGGATATCAGAGCGGAGCAATTCCATAACCTAATCATACTGACAGTGTAGAGATCTGCACTGTCAGGAAGGCCAGGCCGAGGGTGAAACCCAAGCCAGCCGGAAGGAATGCCAGAATATCTGGAAATCCTGGACACCAGAGGATCGTATCGATAGGTATAATACCATAAGAATTATGGCTGCCACAGTTTGTGGTAGGTCCCAGCAAAAGCTGATCCATGTGCTCCAATCATTCCAACGATGACAAAGCCATGGAAGCCATAAGACCACTGTAGGGACGTAGTCAAAGACAAACGACCCAGGTCCAAGGCAAACCCCAGGACCCTGAGACAACAGGTCTGGGTAGTGAAGCATCAGGAATGGAGTATCGATGGAGAGACTCCGAAAAACCAAATACCCCTGACATCTGGGGCAATCAGGAGCCACCAGCAGGAAAGCATCTCTGTCTCGATTGAAACACTTCCCTCGAGGAAGAATGGAGACTGGAGAACACAGGTACGCAAATTGGAAGAACCCCTTCACCGACAAAGTCACTGAAGGTTGCTTCAGAATCCCCAGAGTTGGACTGTAACACCATAGTGTGATAGAGTCAGAAGGCCATGAGTGTCACCTCAGGAGCCCCCCCCCCCCTGCTCACCAGGAGATGAAACCTCTCTTGGGGAAGAGACTAGTCCCCGGGATGCACGTCGTAACGGCTGAGGACTCCCGCTTCCCAATGGAGAGCACCTGAAATGAACACTGTCGAGATGGTCGGGAGGAGACCCTCAGACAATGTCCGAATGTATGACATACCTGACATTGCCACCCAACGAACAGTATTGCTAAAAAGGAAGCCACTGTTCTGACCCTGTCGGACTGAACTTTTTCAGGTTCACCGGGAAACAAGGGCTATGCCAGAGTGAAGGCCCAAGACAGGCTAAAGTTCCAACAAGTTAATTGACAGGGTGGAATCGACAGACATCCAATTGCACTGAAATGGATGCGAACCAGACAGACACTGTCCTTAGCAAAGAATACCCTGGACGAGATGGTCATAGTCACCCGAAAAGGGACAGACTTGCCTCCGGGGAGAGCAGCATCATTTGAACAGTGATCAGACAGAAAAAAACTTGTTCCATCTGGAGATAAGCCAATTATGGAAAGGCCTGGAATGGAACGAAGCCCATTCCACCCTTCCAAAGGCAGACACTGAATAGTGGACCATGCATCCCAGAGTGCAAAGACATATGTCGACTGCGCAGACATCCATGTACTCCTAATGGAAGAGTGGAGATGCCGTCTTACGCCAGAAGAATTCTCAGATTCTGAGAATCCAGCAGGGCTCCTAGGTGAAGAATACCCAGAGAGGGATGCAGGGAGGACTTTTTCCCCATTGATTAAACTTCTGCACCCTGAAGAAGCCAGTGTCAACCTGACCCGGCTGTAAAGTACCCCGGTGATCCTGCTAAGAGCAGGAGGCCATCCAGGTACAGGAGCATTGGGATATACTGAACAGAAGAACTGTCAGAAAATCCAAAACGCTTGTAAACCCCTGTGGGGCTGAGAACAGTCCCAACAGGCAGAGCCCGAAAACCGTAAGTGCTGTGATACAGCAAACCTCAGTCCATGCTGAGGCAAGGTCTCTAAGTGCCCGTAGGCACGCGTCCTGTATATCCAGTGATACCATAAAGTCCCCAGGTTCCAAACATAGTATGATGGAGCATAGGGATTGCCTCCTGAGCCCAGGTAGCTTTAGGAACTGGTTCAGGGAATTGAGACAGAGAATAGGCCAAAGAGGACCATTCAGCCACCGCACCAGAAAGAAAGCAACCAGTCCCTCGCTGAGAAAGTGGGGATGGCCCAATTAGCTCCGCTTACCCCAACAACTGTATAGCTTTCTGGATTCGTAAGGCCCTGTTCGGGTCCGAATAAGGGCCTGCGTACCATCACATGGAAATAGGCCGCCTGAGCAAAGAGAGGGCGTACCCTCCTACCCACGTAGCCGCGGCAACTAGACACTAGTACCGGGCGAACTGAGAAAATCGCCATCTCCCAGTGGTAGGCCTGTCTCGTCATGCTGACGATATATCCGTAGGTTCAGAAGCAGGATCGGCTGGCAGTCCAGGCCTGCTCGGTTGAAGAAACAGATTTTTAGGCTGACCCAGAGGACAAAAAGACTTAATAGACTTAGTCTGAGGCCCTGTAGTGGCCATAGCTGAAGGCGGGAAATTTGTACTGCCACTGTCAAGGTCAGGACCCAACAAGATCTACCCTATAGATGGTATCTGCACCTCTGCATTCCCAGAGCGCAGCCATAGGGTATTACGGAGGATACCGTCGCAGCCGGAACTCTGAAAGTTAGGAGACTGGTATCCAATATAGGCATGTCCACCTATGACAACTGCATATATTACATGAGCGACCAAATACATTTGAACCCCAGACGTGTTGGTGGGGAAAAAACATTACAAATGCATCAGCTCAGTATGCAATAGTATTAACCAACCATGCTATAGCCATGGTAGGATGAGTTACCACCTACGGATCAGAAGAATCCGACCAACCAGGAATGGGATGCATAGTAACATCTGTAATCTGACAAGTAACACGCCCATCCACCCCATGAGGGGCTCGTGATGACCCTCAGGGAATTTGGGACAGGAGGCCAAACACTGTTGTAATACCTCATAACTGACAACAGCCAGAGTCCCGCCATGCGATCCCCCCGCTAGTCAGCAACAGGGAACCAGAAGGCACGCAATACTGAGGGTGTATGATACAGGTGCAGGTCAACATTCACTCTAACCAGAATGGACCTGCCACCAGCCCAAAGCAGGGATAATAATACTTGAAATAGGCTTCCCCCCGTGTAAGAGGGAAAGAGCCCAAAACAGTATCCAGTTCACGCAGAGCCAACTGGGAAGTACCACAGGGCGTCAACTACGCCAATTTGCGTTTCGTAGAAAACGACATCCACCCAGGGTGGCCGTGGGAATCCCTGCAAGGGGAATGACAGACTATGGTGGCACCAGGGGGATTTCATATACTGCGAAAAACCCCTGCAGGGAGCAGTAGTCTGTGTCACAGGGGAAGAGTGCAAGAAACTGCGAGATACCCTGAGATGAAAAGGGCATTATGGTGAAGTAACCCCCAGGTGAGGTACAACAATGGGGCCCACCCGGCGATCCGCAATTGAGAGGATCCCGAGAAAACAAACCTCCCAAGGGGGTCGTGAAAGGGGCCGGCACCAGATGACGCCACACACAGAACCCTTTATGAAACAAATCCTCCGCACTAACACCTGCAGCACATGACTTGCAGGATAGCAAAAATGGGTGCAGTATAACGCTCTATCTCCTGGTCAAACATATCTGACCAATCTTGGCGGAAATATCAAGCAGTGCTATACTGGTCCTGACTATTCAAGCGGTGATCCGCGACCTTACCTGCTCCCCGTAGATCCGGCAGCAGTCCTGGGCGCCCGCAGAGTCCGGCTAGTACAGACTCTGGGGTCCCGCTGAGATCCCCAGATCTGTGCTGGCATCTCAGCGCCGGCGGGGTGACGGAGCGGCAGCTTAGACGTCCTATGGACAGTCCGACGCTGCCGCTCTGAAAGTCCAAAGTAAAAATAAAAAAAAACTCTGTACTTAGAAAAAATAAAGCTTAGGGGCTGTTAATCAGCTCCCCACTGCACTAAACGGTGACCCGACTCCGGCCGGGCACAACTTAAACTGAGGTGCCTCTGGCTGGGGGTGGGGTTATAGGGAGAGTGGACCCAAGTGCATCCTGGGAGCTAAAAGCTTTAACTGCGTGGTGCCCGGATTTGGTTCCCAACCTATACCCCAAGGTCAACCCTGTGGACCCCTTATGGACCCTGAAGTAGAAAATAAGGTTATAACCGGCATATAATATAATAAGGCTATAGCCGGCATACAGTATAAGGCGGCTAAAGTCGGCATACAATATAAAACGTTATCATCTGACTAAAGTATAATAAGGTTATCACCGACAAACAGTATAGTAAAGTTATAGCTTGCATACAATTTAATACGGTTATAGCCGGCATAAAGTATAACTAGGCTATAGCTGGCATATAGTATATTAATAAAATAGCCGGCATACAGTCTAATTGGGTTACTGCCGGCATACAGTATAAAAAGGTTACAGCTGGCATACAGTAAAATAGGGTGATAGCCAGCATGCTTTGCATAACAAGGTTATTGCTGGCATAAAGTATAATAAGGTTATAGGTAGCATAAAGTATAAGGCGGCTATAGACTGCATACATTATAATAAGGTTATAACCGGCCTCTCTTATATAATAAGGTTATAGCAGTCATCCAGTATAATAAAGTTATAGCCAGCATACAGTATAATATGAATATCACCATACAGTATAAGAAGTTTATAGCCTGCTTATAGTATAGTAAAGTTATAGCTTGCTTACGGTTTAATAAGGGTATAGCTGGCATATAGCATAATAGAAAATAGCCAGCATACAGTATAATAAGGTTAGAGCCAGCATGCTTCGCATAATGTTTATAGCAGGCATAAAGTATATTAAGGCTATAGCCAGCATAAAAGTATATTAAGGTTATAGCCGGCATATAGTACAATAGGGTTTTAGCAAGCATACAGTATAATAAAGTTATAGCTGGCATTCTGTATAATAAGGTTACAGCTGGCATACAGTATAATAAGGTTACAGCCGGCAAACTATATATTAAGGCTATAACTGGTATACTGTATAGTAATGTTATAGCCAGCATATTGTATAATAAGTTTATAGTCATCATTAAGTATAGTAAAGATATAGCCAGTATACAGTATTATATAGCTAAAGCTGGCTTGCAGTACATAGCCGGCATAAAGAATAAGGTTATCGCTGGCATACAGTATAATAAGTTTATAGCCAGCATACTGTTTAATAAGGTTATAGCTGGCATACAGTGAAATAGGGTTATAGCCAGCAAGCTTTGCATAATAAGGTTATTGCCGGCATACAGTATAAGAAGGTTATACCCGGCATGAGGTATAAGGCGGCTATAGATGGCATACATTATAATAAGGTTATAACCGGCCTACCTCATATAATAAGGTTATAGCCGTCATCCAGTATAATAAAGTTATAGCCAGCATACAGTATAAGAAGGTTATATCAGGCATACCTTGTATAAGGCTATAGCCGACATAGTATAATAAGGCTATACCCGGCATACATTATAGTAAAGTTATAGCTTGCTTACGGTGTAATAAGGTTATAGCCGGCATAAAGTATAACTAGGGTATAGCTGTTCGTATAATATGTTTATAGCAGGCATAAAGTATATTAAGGCTTTAGCCAGCATAAAGTATATGAAGGTTATAGCCGGCATATAGTACAATAGGGTTTTAGCAAGCATACAGTATAATAAAGTTATAGCTGGCATTCTGTATAATAAGGTTACAGCCGGCATACAGTATAAGGCGGCTATAGACGGCATACATTATATAATAAGGTTATAACCAGCCTACCTCATATAATAAGGTTATAGCAGTCATCCAGTATAATAAAGTTGTAGCCAGCATACAGTATAAGAAGGTTATAGCCTGCATATTAGTATAATAAGGCTATATCCGGCATACCTTGTATAAGGCTATATCCGGCATACAGTATAATAAGAAATTAGCTGGCATACAGTATAATAATGAAATAGCCGACATAAGGTCCAGTTAGGTTACTGGAGGTATACAGTATAATAAGGTTACAGCTGGTATACTGTGTATTAAGGTTATAGACCGCATAAAGTATAATAAGGTTACAGCCGGCATACAGTATAATTAGCAATTAGGCGGCATATAGTATAATAAGAAAATACTGTATAGTACGGTTACAGCTGGCATACAGTATAATTAGGTTACAGCTGGCAAACTATATATTACGTCTATAGCCGGCATACTGTACAATAAGGTTATAGCTGACATAGTATAATAAGGTTTTAGCCAGCAAACTGTATTTTAAGGTTATGGCCAGCATAAGATATAATAAGTTTATAGCCCTCATGAAGTATAGTAAGGTTTTAGCCAGCATACAGTATAATATGGCTAAAGCTGGCATGCAGTTTATAGCCGGCATAAAGAATGATAAGGTTATCACTGGCATACAGTATAATAAGTTTAGAGCCAGCATATAGTATAATAAGGTTATAGCTGGCATACAATCTAATTAGGTTATAGCCGGCATGCTTCGCATAATAAGGTTATTGGCGGCATCAATTATAAGGCGGCATACATTATAATAAGGTTATAACCAGCCTACCTCATAAAATAAGGTTATAGCTTGCTTACGGTTTAATAAGGTTATAGCCGGCATAAAGTATAACTAGGGTATAGCTGGCATATAGCATAATAGAAAATAGCTGGCATACAGTATAATAAGGTTAGAGCCAGCATGCTTCGCATAATATGTTTATAGCAGGCATAAAGTATATTATGGTTATAGCCGGCATATAGTACAATAGGGTTTTAGCAAGCATACAGTATAATAAGGTTATAGCTGGCATTCTGTATAATAAGGTTACAACTGGCATACAGTAAAATGTTACCGCTGGCATACTATATATTAAGGTTATAGCTGACATACAGTATAATTAGGTTATGGACGGCATAAGGTATAATAAGGTTATAGCCATCATGAAGTATAGTAAGGTTATAGCCAGCATACAGTATAATATGGCTAAAGCTGGCATGCAGTTTATAGCCGGCATAAAGAATGATAAGGTTATCACTGGCATACAGTATAATAAGTTTAGAGCCAGCATATAGTATAATAAGGTTATAGCTGGCATACAATCTAATTAGGTTATAGCCGGCATGCTTCGCATAATAAGGTTATTGGCGGCATCAATTATAAGGCGGCATACATTATAATAAGGTTATAACCAGCCTACCTCATAAAATAAGGTTATAGCTTGCTTACGGTTTAATAAGGTTATAGCCGGCATAAAGTATAACTAGGGTATAGCTGGCATATAGCATAATAGAAAATAGCTGGCATACAGTATAATAAGGTTAGAGCCAGCATGCTTCGCATAATATGTTTATAGCAGGCATAAAGTATATTATGGTTATAGCCGGCATATAGTACAATAGGGTTTTAGCAAGCATACAGTATAATAAGGTTATAGTTGGCATTCTGTATAATAAGGTTACAACTGGCATACAGTAAAATGTTACCGCTGGCATACTATATATTAAGGTTATAGCTGACATACAGTATAATTAGGTTATGGACGGCATAAGGTATAATAAGGTTATAGCCATCATGAAGTATAGTAAGGTTATAGCCAGCATACAGTATAATATGGCTAAAGCTGGCATGCAGTATACAGCCGGCATAAAGAATAAGGTTATTGCCGGCAAACAGTATAATTAAGTTATAGCCGGCATAAAGTTTAATAAGGTTGTAGTTGGCATAAAGTATAATTAGGTTATAGCCAGCATACAGTATAATAGGAAAAAAGCCGGCATGCTTTGCATTATAAGGTTATTGCCGGCATAAAGTATGATAAGGCTATAGCCGGCATAAAGTATAAGGCTATAGCCGGCACACATTATAAGAAGGTTAAAGCCGGTCTCTCTCATATAGTAAGGTTATATCCATCATCCAGTATAATGAAGTCAGAGTCGGCATACAGTATAATATGAATATCGGCATACAGTATAACAAAATAACAGACAAGCAGTATTATAAGTTTATGGCCGGCATACAGTATAAAAAGGTTATAGCCGACAAAGTAAAATAAGGGTATAGCCTGCATAAAGTATAATAAGGCTACATACATCATACAGTATATTAAGGTTATAGCCGGCATACAGTGCAATAGGGTCTTAGTAATCATACAGTATAATAAGGTTATAGCTGGCATACACTAAAATAAGAACATAGCTAAAATACAGTATAATACAGTTATAAATGGCATAATATGCCTGTAGCCTGCATACTATATAATCCGGTGGCAGCAGACGGCCGCTGGACCCTGTTTGCCGGTGGCAGCAGACGGCCGCTGGACCCTGTTTGCCGGTGGCAGCAGACGGCCGCTGGACCCTGTTTGCCGGTGGCAGCAGACGGCCGCTGGACCCTGTTTGCCGGTGGCAGCAGACGGCCGCTGGACCCTGTTTGCCGGTGGCAGCAGACGGCCGCTGGACCCTGTTTGCCGGTGGCAGCAGACGGCCGCTGGACCCTGTTTGCCGGTGGCAGCAGACGGCCGCTGGACCCTGTTTGCCGGTGGCAGCAGACGGCCGCTGGACCCTTTACCACCAGCATAAAGTATAATAAGGCTACAGTATGCATACAGTATAGTAAGGTTATATTAGTCATACAGTATATTAACAAAATAGCCGACATACAATATAATAAGGGGACAGCTGGCAGACAGTATAACAACGCTATAGCCGGCATAGAGTATAAGGTTATAGCCAGCATACAGTATGATAATGAAATAGCCGACATTAAATATAATAAGGCTATAACCGGCATACAATATAATAAGGCTATAACCGGCATACAATATAATAAGGTTATAGCCAGCATAGAGTATAGGTTATAGCTGGCATACAGTATGATAATGAAATAGCCGAATATAATAAGGTTATAACCGGCATATAATATAATAAGGCTATAACCGGCATACAATATAATAAGGTTATAGCCGGCATAGAGTATAGGTTATAGCTGGCATACAGTATGATAATGAAATATGCGACATTAAATATAATAAGGTTATAACCGGCATATAATATAATAAGGCTATAGCCAGCATACAATATAAAACGTTATCATCTGACTAAAGTATAATAAGGTTATCACCGGCAAACAGTATAGTAAAGTTATAGCTTGCATACAATTTAATATGGTTATAGCCGGTATAAAGTATAACTAGGCTATAGCTGGCATATAGTATATTAAGAAAATAGCCGGCATACAGTCTATTTGGGTTACTGCCAGCATACAGTATAAAAAGGTTACAGCTGGCATACAGTAAAATAGGGTGATAGCCAGCATGCTTCGCATAATAAGGTTATTGCTGGCATAAAGTATAATAAGGTTATAGGCAGCATAAAGTATAAGGCGGCTATAGACTGCATACATTATAATAAGGTTATAACCGGCCTCTCTTATATAATAAGGTTATAGCAGTCATCCAGTATAATAAAGTTATAGCCAGCATACAGTATAATATGAATATCGCCATACAGTATAAGAAGTTTATAGCCTGCTTATAGTATAGTAAAGTTATAGCTTGCTTACGGTTTAATAAGGGTATAGCTGGCATATAGTATAATAGGAAAATAGCCAGCACACAGTCTAATACGGTTAGAGCCAGCATGCTTCGCATAATATGTTTATAGCAGGCATAAAGTATATTAAGGCTATAGCCAGCATAAAGTATATTAAGGTTATAGCCGGCATATAGTACAATAGGGTTTTAGCAAGCATACAGTATAATAAAGTTATAGCTGGCATTCTGTATAATAAGGTTACAGCTGGCATACAGTATAATAAGGTTACAGCCAGCAAACTATATATTAAGGCTATAACTGGTATACTGTATAGTAATGTTATAGCCAGCATATTGTATAATAAGTTTATAGTCATCATGAAGTATAGTAAAGATATAGCCAGTATACACTATTATATAGCTAAAGCTGGCTTGCAGTACATAGCCGGCATAAAGAATAAGGTTATCACTGGCATACAGTATAATTAAGCTATAGCTGGCATACAGTATAATAAGTTTATAGCCAGCATACTGTTTAATAAGGTTATAGCCAGCATACTGTCTGATTAGGTTATAGCCGGTATACAGTGAAATAGGGTTATAGCCAGCAAGCTTTGCATAATAAGGTTATTGCCGGCATAAAGTATAAGAAGGTTATACCCGGCATGAGGTATAAGGCGGCTATAGACGGCATACATTATAATAAGGTTATAACCGGCCTACCTCATATAATAAGGTTATAGCCGTCATCCAGTATAATAAAGTTATAGCCAGCATACAGTATAAGAAGGTTATATCAGGCATACCTTGTATAAGGCTATAGCCGACATATAGTATAATAAGGCTATACCCGGCATACAGTATAGTAAAGTTATAGCTTGCTTACGGTGTAATAAGGTTATAGCCGGCATAAAGTATAACTAGGGTATAGCTGTTCGTATAATATGTTTATAGCAGGCATAAAGTATATTAAGGCTTTAGCCAGCATAAAGTATATGAAGGTTATAGCCGGCATGTAGTACAATAGGGTTTTAGCAAGCATACAGTATAATAAAGTTATAGCTGGCATTCTGTATAATAAGGTTACAGCCGGCATACAGTATAAGGCGGCTATAGACGGCATACATTATATAATAAGGTTATAACCAGCCTACCTCATATAATAAGGTTATAGCTTGCTTACGGTGTAATAAGGTTATAGCCGGCATAAAGTATAACTAGGGTATAGCTGTTCGTATAATAGGTTTATAGCAGGCATAAAGTATATTAAGGCTTTAGCCAGCATAAAGTATATGAAGGTTATAGCCGGCATGTAGTACAATAGGGTTTTAGCAAGCATACAGTATAATAAAGTTATAGCTGGCATTCTGTATAATAAGGTTACAGCCGGCATACAGTATAAGGCGGCTATAGACGGCATACATTATATAATAAGTTATAGCAGTCATCCAGTATAATAAAGTTGTAGCCAGCATACAGTATAAGAAGGTTATAGCCTGCATATTAGTATAATAAGGCTATATCCGGCATACCTTGTATAAGGCTATATCCGGCATACAGTATAATAAGGTTATAGCTGGCATACAGCATAATAATGAAATAGCCGACATAAGGTCCAGTTAGGTTACTGGAGGTATACAGTATAATAAGTTTACAGCTGGTATACTGTGTATTAAGGTTATAGACCGCATAAAGTATAATAAAGGTTACAGCCGGCTTCCAGTATAATAAGCAATTAGCCGGCATATAGTATAATAAGAAAATACTGTATAGTACGGTTAGAGCTGGCATACAGTATAATTAGGTTACAGCTGGCAAACTATATATTACGTCTATAGCCGGCATACTGTACAATAAGGTTATAGCTGACATAGTATAATAAGGTTTTAGCCAGCAAACTGTATTTTAAGGTTATGGCCAGCATAAGACATAATAAGTTTATAGCCCTCATGAAGTATAGTAAGGTTTTAGCCAGCATACAGTATAATATGGCTAAAGCTGGCATGCAGTTTATAGCCGGCATAAAGAATGATAAGGTTATCACTGGCATACAGTATAATAAGTTTAGAGCCAGCATATAGTATAATAAGGTTATAGCTGGCATACAATCTAATTAGGTTATAGCCGGCATGCTTCGCATAATAAGGTTATTGGCGGCATCAATTATAAGGCGGCTATAGGCGGCATACATTATAATAAGGTTATAACCAGCCTACCTCATAAAATAAGGTTATAGCTTGCTTACGGTTTAATAAGGTTATAGCCGGCATAAAGTATAACTAGGGTATAGCTGGCATATAGCATAATAGAAAATAGCTGGCATACAGTATAATAAGGTTAGAGCCAGCATGCTTCGCATAATATGTTTATAGCAGGCATAAAGTATATTAAGGCTATAGCCAGCATATAGTACAATAGGGTTTTAGCAAGCATACAGTATAATAAGGTTATAGCTGGCATTCTGTATAATAAGGTTATAGCCGGCATATAGTACAATAGGGTTATAGCAAGCATACAGTATAATAAGGTTATAGCTGGCATTCTGTATAATAAGGTTACAACTGGCATACAGTAAAATGTTACCGCTGGCATACTATATATTAAGGTTATAGCTGATATACAGTATAATTAGGTTATGGACGGCATAAGGTATAATAAGGTTATAGCCATCATGAAGTATAGTAAGGTTATAGCCAGCATACAGTATAATATGGCTAAAGCTGGCATGCAGTATACAGCCGGCATAAAGAATAAGGTTATTGCCGGCAAACAGTATAATTAAGTTATAGCCGGCATAAAGTTTAATAAGGTTGTAGTTGGCATAAAGTATAATTAGGTTATAGCCAGCATACAGTATAATAGGAAAAAAGCCGGCATGCTTTGCATTATAAGGTTATTGCCGGCATAAATTATGATAAGGATATAGCCGGCATAAAGTATAAGGCTATAGCCGGCACACATTATAAGAAGGTTAAAGCCGGTCTCTCTCATATAGTAAGGTTATATCCATCATCCAGTATAATGAAGTCAGAGTCGGCATACAGTATAATATGAATATCGGCATACAGTATAACAAAATAACAGACAAGCAGTATTATAAGTTTATGGCCGGCATACAGTATAAAAAGGTTATAGCCGACAAAGTAAAATAAGGGTATAGCCTGCATAAAGTATAATAAGGCTACATACATCATACAGTATAATAAGGTTATAGCCGGCATACAGTGCAATAGGGTCTTAGTAATCATACAGTATAATAAGGTTATAGCTGGGATTTTGTATAAGGTGAAAATAGTGGACATACTATATATTAAGGCTATAGCTGGCATACTGTATAATAAGGTTATAGCCGGCATACAGAATAAGAATATAGCCGGCATACAGTATAATAAGGCTATAGCTGGCATACTATATAATAAGGCTATAGCTGGCATACTGTATAATAAGGCTACAATGTGCATAGCCGGCATACAGTATAATAAGGTTATAGCCGGCATACAGAATAATAAGGCTACATCTGGCATACAGCATAATCATCTTCTAGCCAGCATACTAAGTGTATTAAGGTTATAGTCGGCAAAAAGTATTTTAAGGTTAGAGCCGGCATACAGAATAAGAATATAGCTGGCATACAGTATACTAAGGTTATAGCCGGGATACAGTATAATATGGCTACAGCGTGCACACAGTATAATAAGGTTATATTAGTCATATAGAATACTAATAAAATAGCCAACATACAATAGTATAATGGGACTGCCGGCATACAGTTTAACAAGGCTATAGATGCCATAAAATAGGTGCGCAAAGGTTATAGCCGGCATACAGTAAATTCTGGATATAGGCATACAGTATAATAAGGTTATAGCTGGCATACACTAAAATAAGAACATAGCTAAAATACAGTATAATACAGTTATAAATGGCATAATATGCCTGTAGCCTGCATACTATATAATTCGGTGGCAGCAGACGGCCGCTGGACCCTGGTTGCCGGTGGCAGCAGACGGCCGCTGGACCCTGGTTGCCGGTGGCAGCAGACGGCCGCTGGACCCTGGTTGCCGGTGGCAGCAGACGGCCGCTGGACCCTGGTTGCCGGTGGCAGCAGACGGCCGCTGGACCCTGGTTGCCGGTGGCAGCAGACGGCCGCTGGACCCTGGTTGCCGGTGGCAGCAGACGGCCGCTGGACCCTGGTTGCCGGTGGCAGCAGACGGCCGCTGGACCCTGGTTGCCGGTGGCAGCAGACGGCCGCTGGACCCTGGTTGCCGGTGGCAGCAGACGGCCGCTGGACCCTGGTTGCCGGTGGCAGCAGACGGCCGCTGGACCCTGGTTGCCGGTGGCAGCAGACGGCCGCTGGACCCTGGTTGCCGGTGGCAGCAGACGGCCGCTGGACCCTGGTTGCCGGTGGCAGCAGACGGCCGCTGGACCCTGGTTGCCGGTGGCAGCAGACGGCCGCTGGACCCTGGTTGCCGGTGGCAGCAGACGGCCGCTGGACCCTGGTTGCCGGTGGCAGCAGACGGCCGCTGGACCCTGGTTGCCGGTGGCAGCAGACGGCCGCTGGACCCTGGTTGCCGGTGGCAGCAGACGGCCGCTGGACCCTGGTTGCCGGTGGCAGCAGACGGCCGCTGGACCCTGGTTGCCGGTGGCAGCAGACGGCCGCTGGACCCTGGTTGCCGGTGGCAGCAGACGGCCGCTGGACCCTGGTTGCCGGTGGCAGCAGACGGCCGCTGGACCCTGGTTGCCGGTGGCAGCAGACGGCCGCTGGACCCTGGTTGCCGGTGGCAGCAGACGGCCGCTGGACCCTGGTTGCCGGTGGCAGCAGACGGCCGCTGGACCCTGTTTGCCGGTGGCAGCAGACGGCCGCTGGACCCTGTTTGCCGGTGGCAGCAGACGGCCGCTGGACCCTGTTTGCCGGTGGCAGCAGACGGCCGCTGGACCCTGTTTGCCGGTGGCAGCAGACGGCCGCTGGACCCTGTTTGCCGGTGGCAGCAGACGGCCGCTGGACCCTGTTTGCCGGTGGCAGCAGACGGCCGCTGGACCCTGTTTGCCGGTGGCAGCAGACGGCCGCTGGACCCTGTTTGCCGGTGGCAGCAGACGGCCGCTGGACCCTGTTTGCCGGTGGCAGCAGACGGCCGCTGGACCCTGTTTGCCGGTGGCAGCAGACGGCCGCTGGACCCTGTTTGCCGGTGGCAGCAGACGGCCGCTGGACCCTGTTTGCCGGTGGCAGCAGACGGCCGCTGGACCCTGTTTGCCGGTGGCAGCAGACGGCCGCTGGACCCTGTTTGCCGGTGGCAGCAGACGGCCGCTGGACCCTGTTTGCCGGTGGCAGCAGACGGCCGCTGGACCCTGTTTGCCGGTGGCAGCAGACGGCCGCTGGACCCTGTTTGCCGGTGGCAGCAGACGGCCGCTGGACCCTGTTTGCCGGTGGCAGCAGACGGCCGCTGGACCCTGTTTGCCGGTGGCAGCAGACGGCCGCTGGACCCTGTTTGCCGGTGGCAGCAGACGGCCGCTGGACCCTGTTTGCCGGTGGCAGCAGACGGCCGCTGGACCCTGTTTGCCGGTGGCAGCAGACGGCCGCTGGACCCTGTTTGCCGGTGGCAGCAGACGGCCGCTGGACCCTGTTTGCCGGTGGCAGCAGACGGCCGCTGGACCCTGTTTGCCGGTGGCAGCAGACGGCCGCTGGACCTGTTTGCCGGTGGCAGCAGACGGCCGCTGGACCCTGTTTGCCGGTGGCAGCAGACGGCCGCTGGACCCTGTTTGCCGGTGGCAGCAGACGGCCGCTGGACCCTGTTTGCCGGTGGCAGCAGACGGCCGCTGGACCCTGTTTGCCGGTGGCAGCAGACGGCCGCTGGACCCTGTTTGCCGGTGGCAGCAGACGGCCGCTGGACCCTGTTTGCCGGTGGCAGCAGACGGCCGCTGGACCCTGTTTGCCGGTGGCAGCAGACGGCCGCTGGACCCTGTTTGCCGGTGGCAGCAGACGGCCGCTGGACCCTGTTTGCCGGTGGCAGCAGACGGCCGCTGGACCCTGTTTGCCGGTGGCAGCAGACGGCCGCTGGACCCTGTTTGCCGGTGGCAGCAGACGGCCGCTGGACCCTGTTTGCCGGTGGCAGCAGACGGCCGCTGGACCCTGTTTGCCGGTGGCAGCAGACGGCCGCTGGACCCTGTTTGCCGGTGGCAGCAGACGGCCGCTGGACCCTGTTTGCCGGTGGCAGCAGACGGCCGCTGGACCCTGTTTGCCGGTGGCAGCAGACGGCCGCTGGACCCTGTTTGCCGGTGGCAGCAGACGGCCGCTGGACCCTGTTTGCCGGTGGCAGCAGACGGCCGCTGGACCCTGTTTGCCGGTGGCAGCAGACGGCCGCTGGACCCTGTTTGCCGGTGGCAGCAGACGGCCGCTGGACCCTGTTTGCCGGTGGCAGCAGACGGCCGCTGGACCCTGTTTGCCGGTGGCAGCAGACGGCCGCTGGACCCTGTTTGCCGGTGGCAGCAGACGGCCGCTGGACCCTGTTTGCCGGTGGCAGCAGACGGCCGCTGGACCCTGTTTGCCGGTGGCAGCAGACGGCCGCTGGACCCGTTTGCCGGTGGCAGCAGACGGCCGCTGGACCCCGTTTGCCGGTGGCAGCAGACGGCCGCTGGACCCCGTTTGCCGGTGGCAGCAGACGGCCGCTGGACCCCGTTTGCCGGTGGCAGCAGACGGCCGCTGGACCCCGTTTGCCGGTGGCAGCAGACGGCCGCTGGACCCCGTTTGCCGGTGGCAGCAGACGGCCGCTGGACCCCGTTTGCCGGTGGCAGCAGACGGCCGCTGGACCCCGTTTGCCGGTGGCAGCAGACGGCCGCTGGACCCCGTTTGCCGGTGGCAGCAGACGGCCGCTGGACCCCGTTTGCCGGGTGGCAGCAGACGGCCGCTGGACCCCGTTTGCCGGTGGCAGCAGACGGCCGCTGGACCCCGTTTGCCGGTGGCAGCAGACGGCCGCTGGACCCCGTTTGCCGGTGGCAGCAGACGGCCGCTGGACCCCGTTTGCCGGTGGCAGCAGACGGCCGCTGGACCCCGTTTGCCGGTGGCAGCAGACGGCCGCTGGACCCCGTTTGCCGGTGGCAGCAGACGGCCGCTGGACCCCGTTTGCCGGTGGCAGCAGACGGCCGCTGGACCCCGTTTGCCGGTGGCAGCAGACGGCCGCTGGACCCCGTTTGCCGGTGGCAGCAGACGGCCGCTGGACCCCGTTTGCCGGTGGCAGCAGACGGCCGCTGGACCCCGTTTGCCGGTGGCAGCAGACGGCCGCTGGACCCCGTTTGCCGGTGGCAGCAGACGGCCGCTGGACCCCGTTTGCCGGTGGCAGCAGACGGCCGCTGGACCCCGTTTGCCGGTGGCAGCAGACGGCCGCTGGACCCCGTTTGCCGGTGGCAGCAGACGGCCGCTGGACCCCGTTTGCCGGTGGCAGCAGACGGCCGCTGGACCCCGTTTGCCGGTGGCAGCAGACGGCCGCTGGACCCCGTTTGCCGGTGGCAGCAGACGGCCGCTGGACCCCGTTTGCCGGTGGCAGCAGACGGCCGCTGGACCCCGTTTGCCGGTGGCAGCAGACGGCCGCTGGACCCCGTTTGCCGGTGGCAGCAGACGGCCGCTGGACCCCGTTTGCCGGTGGCAGCAGACGGCCGCTGGACCCCGTTTGCCGGTGGCAGCAGACGGCCGCTGGACCCCGTTTGCCGGTGGCAGCAGACGGCCGCTGGACCCCGTTTGCCGGTGGCAGCAGACGGCCGCTGGACCCCGTTTGCCGGTGGCAGCAGACGGCCGCTGGACCCCGTTTGCCGGTGGCAGCAGACGGCCGCTGGACCCTGTTTGCCGGTGGCAGCAGACGGCCGCTGGACCCTGTTTGCCGGTGGCAGCAGACGGCCGCTGGACCCTGTTTGCCGGTGGCAGCAGACGGCCGCTGGACCCTGTTTGCCGGTGGCAGCAGACGGCCGCTGGACCCTGTTTGCCGGTGGCAGCAGACGGCCGCTGGACCCTGTTTGCCGGTGGCAGCAGACGGCCGCTGGACCCTGTTTGCCGGTGGCAGCAGACGGCCGCTGGACCCTGTTTGCCGGTGGCAGCAGACGGCCGCTGGACCCTGTTTGCCGGTGGCAGCAGACGGCCGCTGGACCCTGTTTGCCGGTGGCAGCAGACGGCCGCTGGACCCTGTTTGCCGGTGGCAGCAGACGGCCGCTGGACCCTGTTTGCCGGTGGCAGCAGACGGCCGCTGGACCCTGTTTGCCGGTGGCAGCAGACGGCCGCTGGACCCTGTTTGCCGGTGGCAGCAGACGGCCGCTGGACCCTGTTTGCCGGTGGCAGCAGACGGCCGCTGGACCCTGTTTGCCGGTGGCAGCAGACGGCCGCTGGACCCTGTTTGCCGGTGGCAGCAGACGGCCGCTGGACCCTGTTTGCCGGTGGCAGCAGACGGCCGCTGGACCCTGTTTGCCGGTGGCAGCAGACGGCCGCTGGACCCTGTTTGCCGGTGGCAGCAGACGGCCGCTGGACCCTGTTTGCCGGTGGCAGCAGACGGCCGCTGGACCCTGTTTGCCGGTGGCAGCAGACGGCCGCTGGACCCTGTTTGCCGGTGGCAGCAGACGGCCGCTGGACCCTGTTTGCCGGTGGCAGCAGACGGCCGCTGGACCCTGTTTGCCGGTGGCAGCAGACGGCCGCTGGACCCTGTTTGCCGGTGGCAGCAGACGGCCGCTGGACCCTGTTTGCCGGTGGCAGCAGACGGCCGCTGGACCCTGTTTGCCGGTGGCAGCAGACGGCCGCTGGACCCTGTTTGCCGGTGGCAGCAGACGGCCGCTGGACCCTGTTTGCCGGTGGCAGCAGACGGCCGCTGGACCCTGTTTGCCGGTGGCAGCAGACGGCCGCTGGACCCTGTTTGCCGGTGGCAGCAGACGGCCGCTGGACCCTGTTTGCCGGTGGCAGCAGACGGCCGCTGGACCCTGTTTGCCGGTGGCAGCAGACGGCCGCTGGACCCTGTTTGCCGGTGGCAGCAGACGGCCGCTGGACCCTGTTTGCCGGTGGCAGCAGACGGCCGCTGGACCCTGTTTGCCGGTGGCAGCAGACGGCCGCTGGACCCTGTTTGCCGGTGGCAGCAGACGGCCGCTGGACCCTGTTTGCCGGTGGCAGCAGACGGCCGCTGGACCCTGTTTGCCGGTGGCAGCAGACGGCCGCTGGACCCTGTTTGCCGGTGGCAGCAGACGGCCGCTGGACCCTGTTTGCCGGTGGCAGCAGACGGCCGCTGGACCCTGTTTGCCGGTGGCAGCAGACGGCCGCTGGACCCTGTTTGCCGGTGGCAGCAGACGGCCGCTGGACCCTGTTTGCCGGTGGCAGCAGACGGCCGCTGGACCCTGTTTGCCGGTGGCAGCAGACGGCCGCTGGACCCTGTTTGCCGGTGGCAGCAGACGGCCGCTGGACCCTGTTTGCCGGTGGCAGCAGACGGCCGCTGGACCCTGTTTGCCGGTGGCAGCAGACGGCCGCTGGACCCTGTTTGCCGGTGGCAGCAGACGGCCGCTGGACCCTGTTTGCCGGTGGCAGCAGACGGCCGCTGGACCCTGTTTGCCGGTGGCAGCAGACGGCCGCTGGACCCTGTTTGCCGGTGGCAGCAGACGGCCGCTGGACCCTGTTTGCCGGTGGCAGCAGACGGCCGCTGGACCCTGTTTGCCGGTGGCAGCAGACGGCCGCTGGACCCTGTTTGCCGGTGGCAGCAGACGGCCGCTGGACCCTGTTTGCCGGTGGCAGCAGACGGCCGCTGGACCCTGTTTGCCGGTGGCAGCAGACGGCCGCTGGACCCTGTTTGCCGGTGGCAGCAGACGGCCGCTGGACCCTGTTTGCCGGTGGCAGCAGACGGCCGCTGGACCCTGTTTGCCGGTGGCAGCAGACGGCCGCTGGACCCTGTTTGCCGGTGGCAGCAGACGGCCGCTGGACCCTGTTTGCCGGTGGCAGCAGACGGCCGCTGGACCCTGTTTGCCGGTGGCAGCAGACGGCCGCTGGACCCTGTTTGCCGGTGGCAGCAGACGGCCGCTGGACCCTGTTTGCCGGTGGCAGCAGACGGCCGCTGGACCCTGTTTGCCGGTGGCAGCAGACGGCCGCTGGACCCTGTTTGCCGGTGGCAGCAGACGGCCGCTGGACCCTGTTTGCCGGTGGCAGCAGACGGCCGCTGGACCCTGTTTGCCGGTGGCAGCAGACGGCCGCTGGACCCTGTTTGCCGGTGGCAGCAGACGGCCGCTGGACCCTGTTTGCCGGTGGCAGCAGACGGCCGCTGGACCCTGTTTGCCGGTGGCAGCAGACGGCCGCTGGACCCTGTTTGCCGGTGGCAGCAGACGGCCGCTGGACCCTGTTTGCCGGTGGCAGCAGACGGCCGCTGGACCCTGTTTGCCGGTGGCAGCAGACGGCCGCTGGACCCTGTTTGCCGGTGGCAGCAGACGGCCGCTGGACCCTGTTTGCCGGTGGCAGCAGACGGCCGCTGGACCCTGTTTGCCGGTGGCAGCAGACGGCCGCTGGACCCTGTTTGCCGGTGGCAGCAGACGGCCGCTGGACCCTTTACCACCAGCATAAAGTATAAGGCGGCTATGGTCGGCGTTCTGTATAATAAAGTTACAGGTGGCATACAGTATAATAAGGCTACAGTATGCATACAGTATAGTAAGGTTATATTAGTCATACAGTATATTAACAAAATAGCCGACATACAATATAATAAGGGGACAGCTGGCAGACAGTATAACAACGCTATAGCAGGCATACAGTATAAGGTTATAGCCAGCATACTTCGTATATTAAGGTTATAGTCGGCATCCAGAATAATAAGGTTATAGCCGGCATAGAGTATAGGTTATAGCTGGCATACAGTATGATAATGAAATAACCTTATTATATTTAATGTCGGCTATAACCGGCATATAATATAATAAGGTTATAGCCGGCATACAGTATAATAAGGCTAAAGTCGGCATACAATATAAAAGGTTATCATCTGACTAAAGTATAATAAGGTTATCACCGGCAAACAGTATAGTAAAGTTATAGCTTGCATACAATTTAATATGGTTGTAGCCGGCATAAAGTATAACTAGGCTAGAGCTGGCATATAGTATATTAAGAAAATAGCCAGCATACAGTCTATTTGGGTTACTGCCGGCATACAGTATAAAAAGGTTACAGCTGGCATACAGTAAAATAGGGTGATAGCCAGCATGCTTTGCATAATAAGGTTATTGCTGGCATAAAGTATAATAAGGTTATAGGCAGCATAAAGTATAAGGCGGCTATAGACTGCATACATTACAATAAGGTTATAACCGGCCTCTCTTATGTAATAAGGTTATAGCAGTCATCCAGTATAATAAAGTTATAGCCAGCATACAGTATAATATGAATATCGCCATACAGTATAAGAAGTTTATAGCCTGCTTATAGTATAGTAAAGTTATAGCTTGTTTACGGTTTAATAAGGGTATAGCTGGCATAGAGTATAATAGGAAAATAGCCAGCACACAGTCTAATACGGTTAGAGCCAGCATGCTTCGCATAATATGTTTATAGCAGGCATAAAGTATATTAAGGTTATAGCCGGCATATAGTACAATAGGGTTTTAGCAAGCATACAGTATAATAAAGTTATAGCTGGCATTCTGTATAATAAGGTTACAGCTGGCATACAGTATAATAAGGTTACAGCCGGCAAACTATATATTAAGGCTATAACTGGTATACTGTATAGTAATGTTATAGCCAGCATATTGTATAATAAGTTTATAGCCATCATGAAGTATAGTAAGGATATAGCCAGTATACAGTATTATATAGCTAAAGCTGGCTTGCAGTACATAGCCGGCATACAGTATAATAAGGCTACAGCCGGCATACAGTATAATAAGGCTACAGCCGGCATACAGTATAATAAGGCTACAGCCGGCATACAGTATAATAAGAAAATACTGTATAGTACGGTTACAGCTGGCATACAGTATAATTAGGTTACAGCCGGCAAACTATATATTAAGTCTATAGCCGGCATACTGTACAGTAAGGTTATAGCTGATATATAGTATAATAAGGTTTTAGCCAGCAAACTGTATTTTAAGGTTATGGCCAGCATAAGACATAATAAGTTTATAGCCCTCATGAAGTATACTAAGGTTTTAGCCAGCATACTGTATAATATGGCTAAAGCTGGCATGCAGTTTATAGCCGGCATAAAGAATGATAAGGTTATCGATGGCATACAGTATAATAAGTTTAAAGCCAGCATACAGTTTAATAAGGTTATAGCTGGCATACAATCTAATTAGGTTATAGCCGGCATGCTTCGCATAATAAGGTTATTGGCGGCATCAATTATAAGGCGGCTATAGGCGGCATACATTATAATAAGGTTATAACCAGCCTACCTCATAAAATAAGGTTATAGCTTGCTTACGGTTTAATAAGGTTATAGCCGGCATAAAGTATAACTAGGGTATAGCTGGCATATAGTATAATAGGAAAATAGCTGGCATACAGTATAATAAGGTTAGAGCCAGCATGCTTTGCATAATATGTTTATAGCAGGCATAAAGTATATTAAGGCTATAGCCAGCATAAAAGTATATTATGGTTATAGCCGGCATATAGTACAATAGGGTTTAGCAAGCATACAGTATAATAAGGTTATAGCTGGCATTCTGTATAATATGGTTACAACTGGCATACAGTAAAATGTTACCGCTGGCATACTATATATTAAGGTTATAGCTGACATACAGTATAATTAGGTTATGGACGGCATAAGGTATAATAAGGTTATAGCCATCATGAAGTATAGTAAGGTTATAGCCAGCATACAGTATAATATGGTTAAAGCTGGCATGCAGTATACAGCCGGCATAAAGAATAAGGTTATTGCCTGCAAACAGTATAATTAAGTTATAGCCGGCATAAAGTTTAATAAGGTTGTAATTGGCATAAAATATAAATTAGCTTATAGCCAGCATACAGTATAATAGGAAAAAAGCCGGCATGCTTTGCATTATAAGGTTATTGCCGGCATAAAGTATGATAAGGATATAGCCGGCATAAAGTATAAGAAGGTTAAAGCCGGTCTCTCTCATATAGTAAGGTTATATCCATCATCCAGTATAATGAAGTCAGAGTCGGCATACAGTATAATATGAATATCGGCATACAGTATAAAAAAATAACAGACAAGCAGTATTATAAGTTTATGGCCGGCATACAGTATAAAAAGGTTATAGCCGACAAAGTAAAATTAGGGTATAGCCTGCATAAAGTATAATAAGGCTACGTACATCATACAGTATATTAAGGTTATAGCCGGCATACAGTATAATAGTGAAATAGCCGACATTAAATATAATAAGGTTATAACCGGCATATAATATAATAAGTCACCCATTTGTTTTATTATTCCCTTTTGTTAATTTAACTTAATCCTAAACCTAGGAATAAACACACTGACACATGTATGGAATTAAAAGAGGTCACAGCCAGAATTTATTGATCAAATTGAAATTTTAGAATAGGTGGCAAGAAGAAAGCAGTGCTCCAAGGCCACAGCCCGATGGATACCAATACTAAATAATAGGGGCGGATCCCCGCCCTGCGCAGACTGACCTGGGGCAGTACCATCCTCCCCTAATTGGCACAGCATTGGCCCCTCCCTTGGAACAAAGACCATGTCCCCCCTTTAGGCGGTGACAAACTGGCCGCTCTCAAAGGAAAGATGCTACCACAGGCACTCCTGCGCTAATAATAGGCCGCCCGTGAGCACTGCTTCCCGCCAAAGCCCGGTTCGCAGAACCAGGCCCGCCACCAAACTGTGACCTTCCTGAAAATAAAGGGAAACTGCAGAGGTCCCTGATCAACCACACTAGCCCCGCGCCCAGGAGTTTAGCCCCATTGGGTCTATGAAAGCTCTCCGCCCTGTAACGTAAAAAACTTGGGTATTGCATGACGCGTCCGCCAACGCTAAATGACAAGTGTGCAATGACCATATCCGCTCAATACCCATGCATGCGCCCAAATAATTGCCTCCCAAGTGGGGCCCCAAACGTCTCGTCTGCTGCCCATAGGGCATCTAGCAGGTGCTTCCAATGCATTTCTCGTAATCCTAACAATTGCAACTTACCCACTCACAACAAAAAATTGGACCTGCAAATCCAAGGGGTGCTGGCTAGCCCTGTAAAAAATAGGAATTTACCCACACCCAACAATTAGCATTCCCGGACAAACCTGTCCGAGAGTTCACGTAGACATAAATTGGCATTTATACAGACAGATATTGGAATTTACTACAGACAGAAATTGGTATGTAATAATAACAACAACAATTTAACCCCAAGGAAAGGGAAACAAAATAGTTGGGTGACCCATCTGAAGATGAAAAACAGCAAAACCTCTTTGAGGGCAAAAGCTGAAAATCCTTTCAGAATCCCTAGCGGCAGTAGGCATAAGGCCCCTAGGTTTCCCAACAAACTCGCAAGGAGCGCAACTACCTAGTGCAACTTATCCTCCTTTAAATATGACCTCACCACCCTAACTGTTTTTAATAAGTCGACTGAAACACCTGTCCACGCTGCGCAAGCTGCTGCCCCTAACTAAATTAATGAGTCCTGCAAAGCTCCGTAGCTATACCTAAAGCAATAAGATAATTCTGAAACACCCTCATAAACTGCCACCTGGACAAAGGGGGTTAGATTAGCAAGGATAAACCAGTGCCCGCCACCTGGAGGGCGAACATTATTAAAGCACCCTGCCTGAGCAACTGGACAAATTCACGAGATATGCAAGCGCCTGAATAGAAATGCAACGCCCCCTGGCCAGCTAATCTGTCTTAAACCTATGTAATTAGCATAAGATCAATACCTGCTTAATAACCACCTTATTAAACCTTAAACCTGCTAGCGCATAAAGCTTATTAGCAGCAACTAGCTTGCCCATGCTTAGTATAATGTAATTGGCCAGATCCGCCCACGGCGTGCCTGGAAAAATTTAGAGATACTTGATAATGCTGAAGACAAACCGCCTTGGAATGACCCCTTTCGTGGCATGCCCCAGACAAACTCTGCTATATAATCATCAATCGACCTACCTCACCCGCTCTTGGAAGCTAAGACCCTGCCCATCGTACCAAACCGCCGTGTAGGTCTTTAATGTACTAGGCGTCAATGACTTCAGTGTGAGGTCCTTGATGCCAGCCCAATGAAATGCCGGGCATGGAAAGGGAAGGTTAAACCATTTAAACAGGAGGCACGATAAAATGAACCTGTCCCACTGAAAAAGATTTTAGGCGTCCGCCATACCGTTTGCAGCGCCTGAAACCTGCCATGCCCTAAATTCTATATTCCTTACCCACTTAGCAGTGTAAAATACATCAACAACCATAAGGCCGGATCTAAGTCCGTCCCTGATTAGCACCGACCTACACCACGCTTAAGTTATCCAAAAGGGAATTCGCCTATTGCAAATCTTGCTCTCCTACAGCTACCTACCATTGGGAACACTCTCTAAAAGAAGGATGTTCTTGTTTAGGCCCTGAAACCCATAAGTAACCGGCCCGGGCTCCATGCACCACACCCTTACAAAATGCACCAAAACTTAAGGAACCGGACACATCTGTAAACAGTTGAAATTTGAATTGGCTACAGATGCCGGAGGCCATATCTTTACGCCATTGAATTCGCACATAAACAACCAACCAAAAACGCAGAACCTCACTCAGCTCCAAAGAGATGCAGAATGAGGTTATGAGGCTTCCTAACCCCCGCTGAGGTTCCTCCTAGCCATCTGCTGAAAAAAAAAAAAAAAAAAAAAAAAACAACTCCTAGGTATGACTCTAAACGCGAAACCGAGGGGACCCAATAGCGATTGCAACTACATTAACTAAACCTTCTTTACCGAAATGAACGCTTCTAGCAACTCCCCCGAAATGCCACGCCCTCTCCATAGACAAGTGGCATAACCCTATCGAGGTATCGGGTTCTACATCCAAGTAATATATGCGCATAAGTAGACCTTACTAACGACGAACAAGGCCGGCAAGCAAAAAAGTAACTAAACCCTCGAAAAGTATACGAAATGAAACAGCCCATCGACAGACATCAGTCTACGTAATAGAGCTCTACTACTTTAATTCCCACACATCTAAAGGACTCGGGGTGAATGGGCAACAGCTGTAAAGCGGATTCTATATCCGCCTTAGCTAGTAGAGCCCTCCCCCCGAAACCTTGTACTATCTCCAGGGCGTTTTTTTTTTTTTTTTTTTTTTTTATAAACAGATTGGCAAACGACACGACAATCTGATGGGCATCATGCGTGGGAGCCCAACCCTTCTATCTGGGCAAGAGAGATGCTGTATCAACCCAAATCTACTCGGTTCCCTCTACGGTGCCGCCTTAAAGGCGGTGCACCTAAACTTTCAGAAAAGGGGGGGGGATGCAAAAAGGTGGCCGCACATGCGCCCTAACCTGGCTTCCGCCTCCACCGTACACCTTACGACTTCCAGATGGACATGCGCTGATTTCAGAATCTTCCTAGAAAACCCAGATATCACCCATGTCAAAGGTAAACACCAACCCACGCCAAAACCTTGCCCCCCCAAAAAAAGGCTGCTTCCTCCCCAAGGGGATAACGACCCAACCAACTCCTCAAAACCCCCAAATTACTCAGAAACGGCGCTTCATTGAACACCTCCGCGATGCTCGTTGCCCTATTCTCCTCAACCTGTTCCTGCGCCGCAGACCCCCTGCACATCTTGGCTGGGTGGCCACTCACGCAGAGCATGCAGATATGCCAATATCCACAGCCTGCCCCTCATGATGCTGCGTGTTATTACACGCGCAGCACGGCACGCAACTGATGCCCGCAGATCCAGGGCGGATCAGAAAAGGCTGCTTCAGACCAGCCGAGGAATCTGCAGGCGCGTTAGGCAGTTGATTGACTGCAAGCCAAACCTCGACGTCCTTGAAACCGAATTAAAATACTGCCACCCCCTCCTGCTGTGTCCTAAATGTGTCATATTGCCGCCAAGCGGTACCTTTTAGCTGACTAGTTTAAGCCGTGTACCATGTGCATGTATTTTAGCACATTCATAATACTCCCCAGGCCTGGATTTAAGGGGCGTGCCGCAAAAACATATACACGCGCCACCGAATTCTGGTAAGAACGACATGTCGCCTCCGCAACTACCCCAGCTGACTAAGTCCGATCCAAAGACCTACTTGCGTAATCCGCAACCGCAAACATATGCACAAATTTACTCTTCTTGATCTGCTCCCTAAATTTAGAACTTAAACCCTTAAGGATAGCCATATTCGCGCAGTGAACCTAATCTCCCGATGCATCCGGCACCTTAGTTGCCGACACTGTGTTAGACCTCTTATGGCTCCCCCGCTTTGCCTTAATTTTTATTTATTTATTATTATTATTTATTTATTTTATTTTATTTTTTTTGCGCAAAGTAACGCTTGAGATTGCGCGGCCTATCAGATGAACTCGAAGAATCGCTAGAATCAGTGGAAGATAAATGTGCGCTGCGAAATGTAGAAAAACCATGCTCACCAGAAATTGCCGCCGAAGGACCAGACATTTCCTCCTGAGCGTTCGCCAACTGTCCCTCGCTGCATGGTGCGCCCACCACGATTTGACTCGCTGATACCACTGCATCATCCATCTGCTGGACCTCGATAACGCGACTGGAAAGATCAGAAACTCCTACCTGGGGGCTTGAAACAGTAACTGGTGAATTGGACCGCACAGCAACTGTGCCTGCGGAATGGGGGACAGGGGGGGCAATGGGTGGCGTGGGCAGATTGCGGGGAAGGCAGGGGGGACAGAAGGGGGGGTTGCAGCATATGTGTAGTTTGGGAATATGCAGGTGCGGGGGCATGAGGCAGGGAAAAGGGGTGAAAAAACCTGATAGGAAGGTGCAAAAACCTTGTAAAAGGGGGTTAGGGTCTGGAGTTGCAGCAGGGGGGTACACGGTACACGGAAGGGGCAGGATGGTAAGGGGCAGTATATTTCAAGGGCATTCTGCGTGTAGTGTGGTGGTGTATAAATATGGGGACCTGTCCTACTGCTGAGCCAGAAACGGGACGAAGGGGTATAACTCCCGCCCCTGGGTGCTGGCAAACAACAGGGGAAAGATTGCTGGGTGGGGCACCTGGGGCCTTGGAAAACCCTGTTACTAAAGAACAGCGGGGAGTGCTGGGGGGGGCCCTGCTCCTGGAGCAGAGGGGGCAGATGAAGGGGGGAACAGGACCAAGCAGGGATCCCTGCGTAGGCCGAAAATATATAAAATGGCTGCCGTGACCCTGTGGCCGGGGCCAACCGCCGGCGCAGGGAGCGGGCTGGCCGTGATCTGCGGTGCTGGGACGGGGGGCTGTGGCCACCTGAGCTACTCGCGGCGCCGCCAGAGAGCCAGACGGCCATGATCTGGGCCATGTGCGGGAGCGCAGACAGGCGCGTGGTCGCGGCCTATAGCAGGGCGCGCCCCGCTAAAAGGAAGCCACTGTGGTGAGAGGCGGCGGGGGGGAGGGCGTTGGCTGAACGGCGGGGCCTGGGAGTAACTGAGGGGGGTACTGGAAGGGGACGAGGGGGCCGCAGGGCGAGAGGCCTGGGAGCTTCCATAAGGCGGCGGGCGGGGGGTGGGGGGCGGCTGAACGGCTGGGCATGGCTGAGAAGATACTGGCAGGGGACAGGGGATGGATGAACACAAAAGCAGGGGAGGGAGGAGGAAAATGTGGAACAGAGTCTAAAAGGAAGCAAAATAGATAAACAATAAAAGAAATACTGACAGGAGCTAGAGAGGGTGTAAGAAAAGGGTAGATAAATGAGGTGTAAAATGCAGATGGGCAAGGGAAAGACAGGCAGATTAAATATAATATATAAATGACACTTAGCCAGCCTGGTTGAATAAACTGGAAAGAGGAAGATGGTTCCCTTCCCCAGACTATTTATATGGGACCTCTAAGCCCTCCCAGAAATCCTACCATAGGCTTATACTCCTCAAATGACCAATAACTAACCACATCCCCCTCCAGCTTTTAACCCTTAACTTACCTAACAAAATTACATATCAAACAGGGTGCTTATCTATCCTCAAACTTATTCAAGTATTCGGATGCATTAAGGCTATAGCCGGCATACAGTATAATAAGGCTAAAGTCGGCATACAATATAAAAGGTTATCGTCTGACTAAAGTATAATAAGGTTATCACCGGCAAACAGTATAGTAAAGTTATAGCTTGCATACAATTTAATACGGTTATAGCCAGCATAAAGTATAACTAAGGTATAGCTGGCATATAGCATAATAGTAAAATAGCTGGCATACAGTATAATAAGGTTAGAGCCAGCATGCTTTGCATAATATGTTTATAGCAGGCATAAAGTATATTAAGGCTGTAGCCAGCATAAAAGTATATTATGGTTATAGCCGGCATATAGTACAATAGGGTTTTAGCAAGCATACAGTATAATAAGGTTATAGCTGGCATTCTGTATAATATGGTTATAGCCGGCATATAGTATAATAGGGTTTTAGCAAGCATACAGTATAATAAGGTTATAGCTGGCATTCTGTATAATAAGGTTACAACTGGCATACAGTAAAATGTTACCGCTGGCATACTATATATTAAGGTTATAGCTGACATACAGTATAATTAGGTTATGGACGGCATAAGGTATAATAAGGTTATAGCCATCATGAAGTATAGTAAGGTTATAGCCAGCATACAGTATAATATGGCTAAAGCTGGCATGCAGTATACAGCCGGCATAAAGAATAAGGTTATTGCCGGCATACAGTATAATTAGGTTATAGCCAGCATACAGTACAATAGGAAAAAAGCCGGCATGCTTTGCATTATAAGGTTATTGCCGGCATAAATTATGATAAGGATATAGCCGGCATAACGTATAAGGCTATAGCCGGCACACATTATAAGAAGGTTAAAGCCGGTCTCTCTCATATAGTAAGGTTATATCCATCATCCAGTATAATGAAGTCAGAGTCAGCATACAGTATAATATGAATATCGGCATACAGTATAACAAAATAACAGACAAGCAGTATTATACGTTTATGGCCGGCATACAGTATAACAAAACAACAGACAAGCAGTATTATAAGTTTATGGCCGGCATACAGTATAACAAAATAACAGACAAGCAGTATTATAAGTTTATGGCCGGCATACAGTATAAAAATGTTATAGCCGACAAAGTAAAATAAGGGTATAGCCTGCATAAAGTATAATAAGGCTACATACATCATACAGTATATTAAGGTTATAGCATACAGTGCAATAGGGTCTTAGTAATAATACAGTATAATAAGGTTATAGCCGGGATTTTGTATAATAAGGTGAAAATAGTGGACATACTATATATTAAGGCTATAGCTGGCATACTGAATAAGGAGAGAGAAAAAGAGAGAAAGAGAAAGAGAGACTCTACCCTAGCTACGGCCCTGTATTAGATGGTGTAGGCACTTAGAGAAATGCTGAGGCTGTAAATATCCAATGGCCCATGGTTACCAGAACAAGATACTGATTCCAAACAGACTGGATGGCTCCAATCCACAGACCAAGCAAGGCAAATGCAGGAAAGTCACCAGTATCAGACCAGAGAATGTATAAAAAACAAAGCAGAAAATCACCTGCAGGGCTGGTTGTCCTTTAAAAGGAGCCTGTACCCATAGCAGGTATCCAGAAATCCCAGCACCCTAGAGGACTATTTTGTGGAGATTCTGAGCTGAATAACAATATACCAATGAGCCAGAAATACTGTAAGCAATACTGAGCAGGATTACCAGACAGTACAGAAGCTGAATACTGTTAACAGTGCTGAGCGGGTTTACCAGATTACAAGGGAACCAGGATAGTTATCCTCAGCAAGAGCTGTACTTCTCATACCAAAGGAACATCAGAAGTCCAAGGAACACAATGCAGCAAGGCAGGGAGTAGCTAGGAATTCTAATGCTGCCTACACACCTAAAGATTATCTGTCCAACCATCCAACTAGCTGATTGGTTGGAATGAAAATCTGGTAACGTATGGGAGTAACTGACAATCAGCAATTTGCTCACAAACGCCGGAAAATGGACAAAAGCTGTTGTCTGAACAAATTGTTTAGATCAAACATTTAACAAACTTGTCTGACCGACCATTTTCATCTGTTTTCTGGCATTTAGGAGCAAATTGCTGATCATCAGTTACTCCCATACGTTACCAGATTTTCATTCCAACCAATCAACTAGTTGGATGGTTGGACAGAAAATCTTTACCTGTATATGCAGCTTAACTCATGGCAGGCAAAAGTTAACTCTTCCCTAGGGGACTTCAGTGCTCCTAATTAAAGAGTAAAGGCAAGGGTCTGCAGGTGGGAGCAGGGTCAAGTACTGTTAACTACATTCTAGCTGGACAATGCTGTCAAAGTAAGAAAGGACCTAATTTCTTGCTTTTATAATGTATTTGCCAACAAGACAGATACTAACAGTAAGCTATTTGATACTATTCTTTTTTTATTTAATTTTTTATTTGGAGCTTAACTGAGAAGATACCCTGTGCAATAAAGTGGTTAAGTCACCCATTTGTTTTATTATTCCCTTTTGTTAACTTAACTTAATCCTAAACCTAGAAATAAACACACTGACACATGTATATGGAATTCAAAGAGGTCACTGCCAGAATTTATTGATCAAATTGAAATTTTAGAATAGGTGGCAAGAAGAAAGCAGTGCTCCAAGGCCACAGCCCGATGGATACCAATACTAAATAATAGGGGCGGATCCCCGCCCTGCGCAGACTGACCTGGGGCAGTACCATCCTCCCCTAATTGGCACAGCATTGGTCCCTCCCTTGGAACAATGACCATGTCCCCCCTTTAGGCGGTGACAAACTGGCCGCTCTCAAAGGAAGAATGCTACCACAGGCACTCCTGCGCTAATAATAGGCCGCCCATGAGCACTGCTTCCCGCCAAAGCCCGGTTCGCAGAACCAGGCCCGCCACCAAAACTGTGACCCTCTTAAAATTAAAGTGAAAACTGCAGAGGTCACTGGTCACCGCTCTAGCCCCGCACCCGTGAGGTGTACCCCATCGGGCCTATGAAAGCTCTTTGCCCCGTAACATAAACTTGGGTATTGTATGACGCGTCCGCCAACGCTAAATGACAAGCGTACAATGGCCATATCCGCTCAATACCCACGAACGCGCCCAAATCATTGCCTCCCAAGTGGGGCCCCAAACTTCTCCTCTGCTGCCCATGGGGCATCTAGCAGGCACTTTCGGTGCATTTCTCATAATCCTAACCAATGCGACAAAGGGGGTTAGATTAACATGGATAACCACTGCCCACCACCTGGAGGGCGAACCTTATTAAAGCAACTGGCCAAACAGGATCTGCATGCATCTGAATAGAAACCCATCGCTCCCTGGCCAGTTAATCCATCCTAGACCCATGTAATCGGCATAAAATCAATACCGGCTTATTAACCACCTTATTTTAACATTAAACCCGATAGCGCAGAAATCTTAGTAGCAGCAACTAGCTTGCCCATTCTAAAAGCCCTACAGTAAGCTAATGAAAATGCTAAACTGAAAAAAGGGGGGGGGGGGAGGGGGCGCCTAGTACTTGACCAAAGCAACCCCTTTACTGGTCCAATCAAATCCTGCAATAGGACTGGGTTGATGGGGCTCCATGTAACACCTGTGTTAAGATCAGGGGCTGGCTGGAAACTTTCAGCCTGGGGGGCAAACACAAATCAAGTGGCCCTGGATTTTCTACCAGCATATTGTAAAGCATTTAGGAGCTTGGCCCAATAGGGTAATGCCATCTCCAGACTGCACACGCTATGAGACCTCAGGAGGCGTCAGGTGTCGCAGTGGCTAATTTATGGACGCCCATGTAACGGTGTTGAAACGCACTGGCACGCCTGCGTTTGCCCGACTACCCCCCATCACCACCCACAAACGACACTTCCTGTCATCACTCTGCTCTGGGTCTGAATAGCCTCTGCAAATGCAGTTTCCATCTCAATTGCTAGTTCATGCATAGGCATGCGCAGAACGCAAAATTGACCTATTGCGTGCGTCTTTGCAACTGTGTTCCTTGCTGAATCAGGCCCATTATCCTTTAGTAGCTTATGGGCTACTATTTAGCAAATTCTTCCAGAGAGGGGTGCTCTGGATCCCTCTCAGTCAGCCACCAGTGACATATGCACCGACCAACAGCCGTGCATGCACAGCGTGCACCGAGGACCCAAACCAGAAAGCAGTGTAATAGCGTTATGCCTTCCGCCCATGGCTTACACTGGGGGCAGCCATACCCACCTGCTAAGGTGGTTCCCTCTGTAAAAAAGCACTACAGATCACCTGATTGTATGTCCGTGTTCTAAGCAAGACATGGGCATCGGCAATGACTTATGGCGTTGTTGACATAGCGGCGCTGATGAAATGGATCATCAGCACCAGGACAGCCAGAGTAAGGGGGGAGACACATTCCTCTGCCCCCCTCTCTCAGGTGTTCTTATTAGGCCAGTCTGCAGTCACACTGCCTGTGCATTAAAGCACTCCTGAATAGAGATTTTTTTTCTTTAAATGGCTCCTTTAGCAGCGGGACCGTATGTGGTTAAGGGATTCAGCACACAGTGTACATGTATATCCCTACACTACATTTATTTCAACCCTGCTTACTCTGTTTGGCTGCACCCAATCTGCAAGCAAAGGCCACAACTCCGAATAGAGAAATAGGATCTGGGGAGCACATAGATCTCAAACTCGGTCCTCAGGACCCCAAACAGTGCATGTTTTCAGGTCTCCTCACAGAATCGCAATTTAAATAATTAGCTCCACTTGTGGATCTTTTAAAATGTGTCAGTGAGTAACGACTACACTTGTGTACCCGCTGGGTGACCTGGAAAACGTGACCTGTGTGGGGTCCCGAGGGCCAAGTTTGAAAACCACTGACATAGAGGAAGGAAAGGAAGAAATGGAGCAGGTAACACATTTCGGGGGTAGGGAGACTGTGGATACATAGCATTATTTTATTTTTTATATATATAATATCATCTCAGCTGATAGAGACAGAAGGGGGATAGAAATTAGAGAGACAGGAGGGAGGGAAGACACACACAGACGTGAGGAAGATGCCTGCTGCTGCCAGTGCTACTGTAAGGACTTAAGCTGGCCACACACACAGTGATTTTTTTACCCGATTTGGCCGATGTCGACGAATTCTGAGGACAAATCGTGTAAAATATGCCCAAATCGTGAGTTTCTACTCACGATCACGATGCCGATGCATGTCCTCACTCGTCGTACATCGCATCTTCAGATCTGCCGTGCTGTAGGGCAGATCTGCCAATCTGGGACACAATGCACTGGATGCACGATGGATCTTGAGTCAGATTGGACATTTTTTACTCCAAATCGTGACCATGACTGCCTGGGGAGAGTTCAGGGGAAATCTTACACATCGTGGGATTGAGAACACATCACTATGTGTGTGGGCACCTTTAGTAAATGCCATGGCCTCACATGCGCAGCCCACCCCTATAGCAGCCAGCGACAACACCCTTGCCTCTCTTCCAGCTGTCCTGCTAACAGTGTTACTGCGTTCCTACCAGCATCTGACTGCTGCGCTGTGTGTCGCTGGCTCTCCCCACACAGCTCTACCCCCACCATGCTGACACAGTGCTTCATCCACACATAGATCCCCCCCTCCCATAACACAGAACACACAGGAGGGGGGGGGAGATCACCTGCTGAGCCTGCATTACATTGAGAGATCATCACCAGTGCCTCCATACTGGGGGTGTGGTGTGGGCGTGGCGGGAGTAGCGAGTGCAGCTCCGCCCACACCACGCCCCCCTGGCTGAAAGCAAAGAGCTCTCAATGTTTCAGGCTCAACAGGTGGTCCCCTAAGGCCCCTCCCACCCTCCCGTGCCCTCCCTTTTTCCGGCAGATTCAGAGCCACTAGTGTATGTGCTGAGTCACATATGTAGTCTGCACATACCTCCGGGGGACCACCCTGTAGTTTCCCCAGTGCCCGTCTGTGTCTGCTGGGCTCCTTCTTGATCTAGTTGCACTGCTGCAGCCTGAGAGTGACAGCTGGGAGGCAGGCACAGGAGCCTCCCCGGCTGTCACTGGTATATGCTCTTAGAGCGCAGCGGCGGCCCTAGTGCTGCACTATTGTACCGGCCCGGGGGGCAGATGGCACCCTGCCCCCCGGCCCAGCCCGCCACTGGTTAAGATGCTCCCTTGCCCACCCTATTAATGCCTTGGTTAGTACTCTCTTGCCCAACCTATTAAATGCCTTGGTTAATACAAATTATTTGACATAAAATCAATACCGGATCCGCCAAACGTGCAACTTGGAAAATTATACTGGGTAATGCTGAAGATAAAGCAGCCTTGGAACGACCCCTGACATAGCAGCTACAGACAAACTCTGCCATACAATCATCAATCGTCTGAAAACTCCCGCTCTTGGAAGCTAAAAACCTTGCCAATCGCACAAAAACCGGCATGTAGGTCTTAATGTACTTGGTGCCAATGACTTCAGTGTGAGGCCCTTGATGCCGGCGCAACGATCCGCCAGGCATGGAAGGGGAAGGATAAACCATGTAAATTAGCAGGAGACGCGAGCGAATGAAACCTGTCCCACTGAACGATATAAGACGTCTGCTATCTCATCAGCAACGCCAGAAACATGCCATGCCCTAACTCAGTATTCCGTACACACATAGCAGTGTAAATGCCTAACAACCGTGAGGCCGGATCTAAGTCCGTCCTTAATTAGTGCCTGCCTATACCACACCTAAGTTATCACCAAAACAGGATTCGCCTATTGCAAAGCTTGCTGGACCGCAGTTCGACTGCCACTACAATTGAAAAAATATCAATAAGGATGTTCCTGTCTAGGCCCTGAACCCCACAAGAAACCGGCCAAGGCTCCGCGCCACACTCCCCTTTAAATGCACCACTTAAGGAAACAGGACGCATCTACAACAGTCTAAGTTCAGACTTGGCTATGGTTGACGCGTGCAGAACTGTACTCCGTTGAATTTGCGCATAAAAACCAAACAACTGCGCAGAATCTCCACTCCGCTCCAGATGGACGCATATGAGGTGACGAGGCTTCCTAACCCCTGCTGTGGCTCCCTCTAGCTGTCTACTGAAAAACCAACCTCTATGTATGACTCTAAATGCCAAACTGAGGGGGCCCAACAGCGACTGCAACTGTACTAGCAAAACATTTTTCGCCAAAATTAAATGCTACTAGCAACTCCCCAAAACGCCACGCCTTCGCCATAGGCAAGCGCCATAATCCTATCAATGTATCGATTTCTATGTCCAAATAAGATATGCGCATAACTGAACTCTCCTTCCTGTCACTAGGCACCAGGGCTCCCATAACAACGAAACTAAGGAAATGAATTAAATACTGGCAAAACTCAGGTATCTACTAGCCCCTTAACATGAAAACATCCAGGTAGTGGGACACAACAGTATGTCCTATACCCGCCTGGACACACTACTGCAAAAAGTACTAAAACACTTAAATAAAGTACACAAAATGGAAAGGCCAATCGGCCGGCATGTCAAAACAGTCATCTTAACCACGAGGCCATAAGGGCTTTCCCTCTATCTAACATAATAAAGCCATGCAACTCCAATCCCCCAATATTTAAAGGACTCGGGGTGAAATGGGCAGCAGTCGAAAAGCAGTTTCGATATCTGCCTTAGCTAGTAGAGCCCTCCCCCCGAAACGTCGCACCATTTCCAGTGCATATCTGCAAGATTGTTAAACGACGCAGTGATCTGACAGATATTTTGTATGATTGCCCAACCCTTCCATTTGGGTAAGACTCTGTAATTCCTTCTACGATGCCCCTTAGAAGTCGATACACCAAACCCTCTAAAAAAGGGGGGAGCAAAAGGGGCCGCACCTGCGCCCCCACCTGACTTCCGCCTCCACTTTACTCCTAACGACTTCTGGATGGTCATGTGCCGCTTTCAGATTCCTCCTAGAAAACCAACAATCAAGAGAAGACTTCACAAGAGTGAATATAGAGGGTTCACCACAAGATGCAAACCATTGGTGAGCCACAGAAACAGGAAGACTAGATTAGAGTTTGCCAAACAACATCTCAAAAAGCCATTACAGTTCTGGAACAACATCCTATTGACAGATGAGACAAAGATCAACTTGTACCAGAGTGATGGGAAGAGAAAAGAAGGATAGGAACTGCTCATGATCCAAAACATACCACCTCATCAGTGAAGCATGGTGGTGGTAGTGTCATGGCGTGGGCATGTATGGCTGCCAATGGAACTGGTTTCCTTGTATTTATTGATGATGTGACTGCTGATAAAAGCAGCAGAATGAATTCTGAAGTGTTTCGGGCAATTTTATAGGCTCATATTCAGTCAAATGCTTCAGAACTCATTGGACAGCGCTTCACAGTGCAGATGGACAATGACCCGAAGCATACTGCAAAAGCAACAAAAGAGTTTTTTAAGGCTAAAAAGTGGAATGTTATGCAATGGCCAAGTCAATCCCCTGACCTGAATCCGATTGAGCATGCATTTCACTTGATGAAGACAAAACTGAAGGGAAAATGCCCCAAGAACAAGCAGGAACTGAAGACATTTGCAGTAGAGGCCTGGCAGAGCATCACCAGGGATGAAACCCAGCGTCTGGTGATGTCTATGCGTTCCAGACTTCAGGCTGTAATTGCCTGCAAAGGATTTGCAACAAAGTATTAAAAAGTGAAAGTTAGATTTAGGATTGTTTAGTTTGTCCCATTACTTTTGGCCCCTTAAAAAGTGGGAGGCACATATAGAAACCGTTGTAATTCCTACACCGTTCACCTGATTTGGATGTAATTACCCTCAAATTAAATCTGAAAGTCTGCAGTTAAATCACATCTTGTTTGTTTCATTTCAAAGCCATTGTGGTGGTGAATAGAGGCCAAAATATGAAAATTCTGTCAATGTCCCAATATTTATGGACCTGACTGTATATATATAATTGTTTTCAAGGAGCTCTAAAAGAGCCCGGGGACCCTGCTTACCCACCTCTGGAGCTTAGATTCAGGCAGAAGTGTCAGGCTTGACCACTCCCCACTGTCCATAGGGTACAATGTTAAATGTGCAATCTGCATGTGGAGAGCACATGCAGAGCACATACACTTAAGTGGATTGGTTGAAGACCACAGGGCCCCCTGTGGTACTGTGTATTAGAGTAGGATATAAGAAGGCCTGTGAGCCTGGTTTAGTGTTTATCTTTGTGGACATCAACTGCTGTAACATCTGTATGCTGTACCCCCTTATAGCTGAGGGGAAGAGTCTTTTTCAAGACTATTGAGCAATAAACATCTTTGCCTTTACGACTGCATCTGAACCCTGTGACAAACAGAATTGCGCAAAACGGTATTCTGTTCTCCGGCTGTTCTGGATTGAGCCCAAGCGTCTCCAAGCTCAAGTCCGCTGCCAGCTACCATGTAGAACCTGGTTCACTGTGAGGAATCAGCCAGCACCGATCAGGAGGTGTGGCCACTGCTCGTCAACACATACCCAGCAGAAAGCAGTTTCAGGGCCGGTGAAGGACCTTGTGGTGGCAGCTAAGTATAACATGCCCACTGTGCAGTGGGCAGAGTCAGTGACAGGTGGTCACTGGCGGTAAGAGGGAATCCCTGATACCCCAAGACCCAGTGGTGATCGAAACCCAATCTGTGGTCGCTTGGGGGAGCTGAGGTCATCCCGCCACAAGGGGTAATCAGTGATCGTGGTGAGTGACAAAATTTGTGGGTCCCAGGGACCCACCACTTTAAAAAAATGGGGTCCTGTCTGACCATTTCTGGGTCTCATCATCATTTATGCTTTAGAGCTCCCCCTATGCCTCTCAGACCTCCCCACATGCCCCTAAAATGCCCATCTGATACCCCCAACAGCATCAGATATCCCCACAAGCCCCTTAAATGCATGTTTTACTGCCTCCACGATCTTTCAGGTAATATGACTTGTCTGTTCACAAAACCCATAGTGAATAAGTAGGCTTACCATATCATCCCTTTAAACTGGGACACTGATGGATTACACAGGTTCTGTGGCCCATTAAAGCCAGGTGAAATCCAGGCATGAAGTCAGCCAGCCACAGAACCTGTGTAATTAATTAATGAGTCCGGTTTTAAAGCGATAGTATGGTTAGCCTATGAATAACGCTTTAGGTTATAGGTATATTTATCAAAGGATAAATGCCCGGTCTTTACACATTATGCCACACATTAATGCCCGGTCTTTACACATTATGCCACACAGCAATGCCCAGCCTTTACACATTATGCCATGCAGTAATACCCCTTACAAATGATGCCTCACATTAATGCCCTTTACACATGATGCCGCACATTAATGCCCTTTAGTCCCCCTATGCAGTGCCCCCAGTAGTAGTCCCCCTATGCAGTGCCCCCAGTAGTAGCTCCCCTCTGCAGTACCCCCAGTAGTAGCTCCCCTCTGCAGTGCCCCCAGTAGTAGCCCCCCTCTGCAGTGCCCACTCTGCAGTGCCCCCAGTAGTAGTTCCTCTCTTTAGTGCCGCCAGTAGTAGTTCCCCTCTGCAGTGCCCCCAGGAGTCCCCCATAAGCCTCTCAGACCCCCTATGCAGTGTAGGTAGTTGTCACTCAAATAGGAGTGACCTGGACATTAGGCCTAGGTCACTAAAGGACAAATTGATGGGTCAACTACTAGGGACCCACCTATTTGCCCTTTAGTTACCTGGGCCTAATGCCCAGGTCACACACCTATTTGGGGGGGGCAGATACCTTCAATTGGGCCTAATGCCCCCTATGTAGCCCGGGCCTTGTGCCCGCCTATATACCTACAGGCCTATTGCCTAAATTAATGCCACAGGCCTAGTGCCCGACAACCCTGGTGGTCTAGGGAGGGGTAAATAACGGTGGCCCAAGGCCGCCTACCCGCACTTTGGAAGAGGCTGCGGGGGGAAGCTTCGATAGCTCTTTTACTTTCCACCCCCGCAGGCCTCTCCAGTCATCAGCTTCAGTCTTCTGCTGCTGACCCGTCCTGGCCAGCGGCGCCGCCTCTTCCTTCTTGATCGCGCCGTCTTCTGGCCTCTTGCGCGGCCACCGGAACTGTTGCCGCGCCGCTCTTCACTTGTCTTCGGGAGGTCTTCACTCCTCCCCTCCGTGACAGACTGAACGTTCCTGCTCAGCAGCGTCTATTCAAGATGCCGCAAGTGGGCGGGGCTATGATGGGACAAGCCGCAATTGGCTCGTCGTGTCTGCCTCCTATTGGCTGCTGGACCGCGAGCTAGTGCCAAACCACTGCCGCTGCTACTTGGCTTCCGGGCAGCGAGCTCCGCTCAGCTCGCGCCATACCCCAGTGTAGTCCCTGTGTCCCCTATGGATGGTGATAAAGAAATCTGCACTGTGAACCTGTGATCTAGAGTAACCACTGAACTGACTTTTTTTTGCCCATCAAAACCAGTCAGAAATTATCAGTTTTTTTTTTCTTCAATTTAATTTAAATAATATTTTTTTGTTAAAATCTTTTTAAATACTTTAATACAAAATGATGTCTAAGGGCATAAGGGGTCCCTCGCACCACCCTGTGTCCATAGGCCCCCAATATAAAATAATTTCCAACCATTGGCAATAGACACCACCCAGTGATCATACATCCTAATAATAGTATACCCCACATCCCCTTTGTAGAAAAAGAATCACTATTTTATAAACCAACCTGACCTGTAAACAGCTCATTTTTTAAACCCTACTCCCTCCCAGGGCCTTAGCTAGGGTAGTGCAGCCGGTGCCATCGCACAGGGCACCATAGGTCAGGGGGCGCTGTTTGGGCCTGTCAAATTTGTGTTTATTATCATTCTCACTTATAACTTCCTCTTATTTCATCCCCAGCATCTCCTGGCCTCCCCTATCTCTTCCCTGGCCCTTCCCCATGAAGCCATGGCCCTTTTTTGGGTGCATTATGTCCCTTCGAAAAATGAGGGGGGCGCCAATGCTCTTTCTGGCACAGGGCACCAAAAAGTCTTGTAATGGCTCTGCCCCCTCCAACTGTGTCCAGAGTATTTTTTTTTAAACTACAGTATTTTACCCCCACCTCTGATGGTAGATTCCCACCCCAGTGGGTTTTTTGTTTTATTAAAACAGATTGCAACAATATAAAATATAATTTATAAATTATACAGTATATATATATTTACACATTATCTATTGTCACATAATATCAATTCATATTCTCTTATCTGCACACGTCACCTCACACTCCCATTTATTAATCTGTACCACCATAATAATTGAACACACCACCCCGTACCACCCCCCCCCCCCCACACCAACCTAACCTAGCCCTACGTAGCGGAAACTTAAATACAGCCATCTAGATGTAGGTAAAGCATTCCTCTAAAATTTTACTTATACTACTCTTGTGATAGGACAGAAAAAGCCATAAAAGATCTTGACAAGAAATTAGATTTTCGCTACCCAATCAAGGGGGCCTCAGATGGCGCCACAACCTGGACCAACTGACGGCGTCCAGTCTCTCCTTGTCAATAACCATCATCCGTTTCACCTCGTGCAGAATCTCAAACACCACTCTCACAAGGAAGGACTCTACTCCGAATTGTAATCTGACACCGTGCTGTCCAAGTGCAAAATCTAACTGCTAAGCTGACTAGAAAATGCCCTCAGGAGAAGCCAACTGTAGACAAGACTTTTGAGTTACTGCTACTGGAGGAGTTACTGGAACAGATCCAGAGGCAACAGGATTATAGTGTCCAGAGTCGACTGAATGGAGAGTAATTGACCCAAGAGTTCCTGGAGATATTGAGCCACCTGATGTTGTGCTGCCTCCTGATTCTCAATGCGAGAGGCGAGATCTTGTAATGCCCCTGCACCCTGAGATCCTACGGCTTCCATAGGTCCTGTACAAACTGTCATGTTCAGACTATGGTGGTCCTCTGTAGAGGGATTGGAAGACATGGACCCAGGTTGAGAATGGAATTGGTTAGCGAGGGGCCTGGATATATGCCTTCCTCATCCACAAGTACCAGATGTTGGCTAGACCTGGCCAAAGGCACGGTCTAACTTACTGGGAGGTGTTCACCAGTGACCCCTCCAAGCGGGATTTGGGTTTAAGCTGCACCCAGCAAGCAGTTCGCGGCCCTTTGGTCAGGTATCCGGCACAAGTGGGAAATGGAAGAACCTGATCACAGGGAAAGCACAGGAGAACGATACTGGGAGTTTTACACTTAGGTGATGTCAGTGGCGTAAATTCATCCCAGACGCCCGGAGGCAAGTTATAATTTGGTGCTCCCCCCACCCTAAAAAAATTAAAATACCATGTATTGGGCGGCCGTGATGGTACACTCTGGGTACATATTTACAGCCCTAAGTGGGGTGAATATATTGTGGGCTATGGAGGAGGTGCCCCTTCAGTGCTGGCGCCTGGCGGCAGGCGCCTCCATTGTCTCCCATAGTTCTGCCCCTGGGCGATGTACTGGGTAGACATCCTGTTGATCCAGAGGCAGGGCTGGGAATGGCACTAGGAAATTGTACTTGGATGATGTGCAAAGTACACACACTGTAGTCCCAGACTGTTCACCAGTGACCCCTCCAGGCGAGATTTGGGTTTAAGCTGCACCCAGCAAGCAGCTCGCGGTCCTTTGGTCAGGTATCCGACACACCTCAGTTCTATGAGAGACATGTGTTACTATAAAATTACCACACATGCCGTATATATATGCTTTCTGTTAGCTCAGTCCGCGATATTGTTGTTATTGTCATTCTGTATATTCTAAAAGACGTTATCCTATATATAATAGCTGGGTGTACTATACAGTAATAGTATTGTCCCATATTTACTTATTTCTGGATTATAACAGATTTTCACCCTAGGTATATTATTACCTTTGAATCTTAATCTCTGGATAGTTACCACTAATTGGTGTCACCATAACATACATGATTTTGGTGTTATTCCACCACAGATGTGTAAATATGTCCTGGTTTGTCTATTTGTGACCAATTACCATTTTACAAGCAATTTCTTGCACAAACGCTCACCATCACTCCACGCAAGCTTTTTTGACGTTTGACATTTGCTGTTTGTTTTATTGTGTGTGATTTACTGTGTTAGGTCTCTTTTGGACACACGCAGTATTTTAATTTCGTACATTTTTATTACTACCACTACCAATAAATGTTAAGTTTTATAATTTAGTAGGTTTAAGTGCCCCCCAAAAAGTCCTTTTCTCATTGTTTCCTAATTGGACTAGTTCCTCACCCTCCTGGGTGCACCTCCACTATACTTCATAAACTCCTTTGGGATCATATTAAATAAATATATGTGGAGAAAACCTACACAACCTAACACCAGTACCAGTGCCAGTGTTTATGGCCTCCCCTTCCCTCACCCCAGCGTATTTATTCAGTATATATTACATTAGCGCCAATAGACTGAACAATGGCCCTGATTCAGAGCCGGTCGCTATTTGCGGTCGTTCGTTCAAAAAAAAGGGGTGGCTATTCAAATGAACCGTTCGCTCTTTGGGGTCTGTTCACGCCTCTAGGTCCGAACGAGCGAACAAAACTTGCGGTCGTTTTTTGGGAAACTACGCCCCCTGGCCGCTCGCACCCTACGTCATGTCCGCTATTTATTAGATTAATCAAGTACATCGACCAGCGTATGAACTGCTCGCTATTCTTATGGTTGTTTTTTGCTACCACAATTTTGCGAGCAGTTCTGGCTATAAAATAACCCAGTGACGTGGTCAATGACGCTGCTGTATTAATTATGCACACCCATAAAACGCCCGTTTTGACCTTTAAGCACGCCTGCGATTGGATCTCCACTCCCCGTTTTCAAGCACCTTCCCCTGTTACCACCCACATACGCCTCTTTCTGTCACTCAAATTATCAGGCATTTGCTATTTTGCGAGCACATGAATTTCGACCGCACTGACTGGTTCGCGCATGCCTATAACGATCCGTACGCATGCGCAGTTGGGCAAACATCGCTCGGAGCGAACGAGCGGCCGTTTACGAGCGGCTCTGAATCAGGCCCAATATTCCCACCTGGTCAGATTCAAGATTATCTATGAGTAGGGGGCTGATTCTCAGCCGGACAGATCTCAGTTCACGGACGCTACTGGTGAGTTTTGCATGAGCAGTTAAAATTGTTTGCATATGTCCGTCCTGTTCTGAGTCGGATTGATCTTAGCCGGATCTGTCTTTCCGTGAAAAAGGGCGTTTCAGGGTGGGAACTGTGCAGCCACAATGAGATACTTGTGTGGGTCTGAACCATCCCGTCTGTTTCTGACAGATCACCTGCACCCAGCATGACGTTTGCGGAGGTCGACGTAAAATCCATTGGTGGCGCGTCTTTCCAGTTGCAGGCGCACAAAACCCCGCCTTAGCTAAACAGAATCTGGCATTAGCATAGTCTAGGTAGACCATGCGCCTAGCGAAGTGCGCAGATCTCCCCAGGCCTATGAAGAAAGGTGCTAACTTGGTCCTATTACACTTGGGCTGAGCGTCCAAATCTCTTCCACCTCAGACTGGGACTTGTTAGTTAGAACAGTGAAAAGATGGCCCACAGGCTGATTACAGTCAGCTTCCGACCACATTTGCCAGCATGCCTGATAATGATTCTATTTATTCCAGTGGGTTCACTGCAGACCATTGTGGTCATTTTGAGGCCACTTGCTCAGTGATACTGGCATAGTTGTGTATACTGTATGTTTAGTAATATCATTAAAGCGTGCCAGAATATATCTCCTTTCATTGGTTGGCTGGGCACCCATTGCATGTAAACCTGAGAGCGTTATTTTTATGCTGGAATTAGACTTTTACTAAATCCAATTTATTCACACGTCTATAATGGGTGCAGGGTGTGTGGGACACAGGGGCCGCTGGTCCCACGCTGCACCCATATAATTATACTCACCTCTCCGGATTCCCGCGTTGGCATTGCGGCATCACCAGAAGTCACCATTAATATGGCATGGCGGCCATTTTCCCAGCAATGTGTGCATGTGCAGTAGGCTCTAGCACAACGCTATAGTCTACTGCGCGGGGAGGAGGTGGCTCACTCAAAGCCCGCACAAGGGCCCCTACCTCTCTTAAACTGCCTCTGTATTTACACATGTAACTTGTAATATATGTTTGATCTCCCCCCCAAAAAACAAAACTAATTATGAAAATATGTATTAAAATATTCAGTGCATGTTTATTAGGTACATTAGGATATTAGGATATTAGGTATTTTGATAGCAGCTTCAAATTTAGCATAAAAATTAGCTGATTTTAAAATGTGTTAAACTGATCTACTGAAATACTGTGTGCACAAAAATTTGGTGATCGCCCTTTATATACACTCAATTTTAAACTCTGCATTTTAACTATGACTGCCTTCAAAACAATATTAGATGCACTTGTATGTATCATTAACGCATTTGTAAGTGATGGTAATCTTTTTTAAAAGTTCAATATTTTTTAAACCATTGAGTTTTTCATTGCATTTTCTTCTTTCACCACCTGGTGGCAGTACAGTTCTAAAAAAAGAAAACAACATCAACTTTAACTATGTGGAATTTTTTGGGTACTTAAAGCTGTCATGTTCTCAGGATATTTGTCTGTCGAAAAAGGTGGGATAATTACTGACCCAGCAAAATTATTTAACTCACTTATTGCATGATTAAAGAAATCCATAAAACATGACCACCTATAGGCGGAACTTGGATTGGAGTTGAAAGATACTCGCTCTATCCAGGGGCGTATTAAGGGGTGTGAACCCGTGTACAGTCTCCGTCCGGGCCTCCTCCTCTCTAGCCGGTGGCGCACAGAGTAGACTGTGGCACTGTGCTGGAGTCCACAGGGCATGCACTGATCTCTGGGAAAATGGTGCTGGGGCCATTTTTCCTGTGATTTTCCTTCTTCGCATTGTCAAGAAAATGTCCGCCACGTAATTTTCCTGGTGATTTCTGCGGCACTGCGGCTAGACATGCGGGACTTCGGAGAGGTAAGTATTAAAGAAAATGGGTGCAGGGTGTGCGGTGTGGGCCACCCTGGACCCAGGGGCCCGTGTGAACAATAGGGCAGACTAGATGGGCCAAGTGGCTCTGCCTCCATCTCTACACTGGCTGTGGCTGAGATATGAGCGGACAGAGGGCCTGATTCAGAGCCGGACGCTATTTGCGCTCGCTCGTCCAGAAAAATGGGGTGGCTATTTAAATTAACCGTTCGCTCTTTGTGGTCTGTTCACGCCTCTATGTCTGAACGAGCGAACAAAACATGCGAACGTAATTTTTTAAAAAACGCCCCCTGGCCGCTCGCATCATACGTCATGTCCACTATATATTAGATTAATCGAGTACATCGGACGGCGTATGAACTGCTCGCTATTCTTGTGGTTGGTTTTTCCTAGCACAATCATGCGAGCAGTTCTGACTATAAAACAACCAAGTGACGTGGTCGCTGACGCTGCTTTAGTAATTATGCACACCCTTAAAACGCCCGTTTTGACCTTTAAGCACGCCTGCGTTCTGATCTCCACTCCCCGTTTTCATGCACCTTCCCCTGTTACCACCCACAAACGCCTCCTCCTGTCACTCAAAATAGCAGGCATTCGCTATTTAGCGAGCACACGATTTTTGGCCGCACTGACTGGTTCGCGCATGCGTATTAAAATCTGTATGCATGCGCAGTTGTGCGAACATCGGTCGGAACGAACGAGCGGCCGCTTACGAGCGGCTCTGAATCAGGCCCAGAGCTCTCTGTGTAATGCATACACCTGGCTGAGAGGGAGCTGCTTCATATACCCAGTAACGATAGTTACTGTCCGATGACCAGTGTCACCCTCTCCTCCTCAGCCCCAGGTAAGTGTACTTGCGCATCATACATGTATGCGTGCGTTTAACCCTGACTCAAATAGCTTATTGTATGCAATTACTACTCCGTTAACAATCTTTGGTTAGGTACAGTACCTAACAGAGGCCCTGATTCAGAGCCGGACGCTCTGACAGAGCTATAGCGAGCTATAGCGAGCGGCCAGGAAGATGGTCGCAATGGTCAAGACCATCGCGACCATCGGGCTTGCGACAAGACCCTTGTGGTAGGGTCTCGTGGCCGCAAGCCCCACAGAGATTTCGGCTCTAACAGAGCCGAAATCTCTCCCACTGACATCACTCGTGATGTCAGTGGGGCCGCCCCCAGACGGAGGCGTTCACATGGGAACGCCTCCGTTTGGGCAGCCACTCCCCCGGCCCGCCCACCAAAGGGGGCGAGCTGTCACTCAACATCGACAGCTCGCCCCCCTTGTAGCGAGACCCGGAGTGACAGAGTGCCCGTCGCTATCTGGGTCTCGCGCATGCGCACGACGGAGCCGGCTCCGTCGTGTGCATGCGCTCTGGGCCACCATCGACCCGGTTGCGAGTGCTCAGCGCTCGCGACTAGGTCTGAATCAGGCCCAGAGTGTATCTAACAGGTAAATCTTTCATCTCCTGGGGTTATGTGTATGTAGTCCTTGCACATTGCTATGAAATATGTTTTTCAGCCATAACTGTGCACCCAACACTTGCAACAAGTTGGTTGCAGCTTTTTTCTTTGCTTTCTTTTTTTTGCACCAACATTAAGGAGAATGCCGTCTATCAGTCCACTAAGGACCATTAACATCAGATACCTGTTTTCTGCTTCATAGATCATTTAATTGCATTCAATGTAACGGCTATTGCTGCACTAGGGGAGCACCACACTTTTTGTGGCATGAACAATAAATACATTTGCACCAATATGTGTCCATATCTACTGTAGATTTGTGTGTCTCATAGACTGCATCCCTTTGCCACTAGGAAGGCGGAATGGGGGTGGGAAGCTGTAAGATGTGTAAGTGCATGTTCTAGTAAGTGTAGCAAAACCGCCGGAGAGTCATTGTGATAAGACGTGGACAGATCCCACAGGTGCAAGAGGGCTGGTGCACAGATAGAAGCCATGAGCATGATGTGGATGACCATCGGCAGAACTATGTAGCAACTTCTGATTGGTTGCTGGTGTATTGATCTCTCCAGCCGATCCTACCTGACTCACCAGCGTCGTAGAGACTGTGTATTATAAAACTTGTGTCACAAATTACCCAGGTCACTATGGAGACTCTTCCTCAGCTGTCAGAAAATTGCTCTCCTACATTATTTCCCTTCCTCAATAAAAACACACAATAAGTATGTTATTGGACATATCCTGACAGCTACGAGGGCGGCTCTGGCACAGTTTTGGAAGAGATCTGATCCCCCACTCCTCTCGACAATAATATCTAAAGTTCAGAGAAGTTTTGAAATGAAAACCTTTGGATTTAAATACTCTACATCAACCTCATCTGCACTGATTCGGTGGCGTCCTTGGTCTGATGACACAAAATGGGTTAACACGTATATATCTCTTTAATAATAGATGTGTGTGTATATGTAATTTTGTTTTCTTTATGTTTTTGTTTTCCTCTGTATTGTATTGCTTTGTTTTTCTCTGTAATATATTGTATTTTATTTTATTTTGTTCTATTTCATTTTGTTTTAATTATTTATATTATTATTTTTCTCTTATCTTATTTTATGTTATTTTATATTTTACAAACTATGTAACATTTTTGCTATTATGATTGTAAACTACTGTTTTTATTGGTTTTTTTTTACTTTTACTGGAAATATTTTTCTCAAATAAAAACTATTTGAGTAAAAAAAAAAAAAAGTTGTGTCATCGTAGCGAGTTGCATTACTTATTTTGTGTAACTGTCAAGGCACTATTCTGCACTATTCTGTATTGTGTCTATGGCACTTCATTATATTGTGTACAAATAGTGAAACGCAACTTTATAATTTGTTATTAATAGTGTGCAGCAGCATCTATAAGGTATCCTTAGGCGGCAGAATCTCGGACCTACCAGACGCACCCCAAATCATCAAAAGCCATGCATTCGTTTTGGGAAAGACGCCGGACAACTATGGCTGGCAATAATTGGGGCTGTTGGCAGCTATGGGTCTAGCCCCCAGAGGGTACACCCGGTGCACAACCTTCCAAGGTGTGGTGTTTGTTCTGTATTCGCAAAGTCAGCAATTTTCTTTTGGATTCAGCATTAGAGTCACATGTTATTTTCGGAGTGAAAAAGATAAGGGGCTTTTAGTCACTGTCTGAACAATGTGTGTTCCACTTCCCTCATTTGTGCTCATGTCTCCTCAGCTCGGCTCTGGAAACAGAAGAAAGAAAATAGCATGAGAAGCCAAAGTGTCTCAATCTAGGAAGTTCCCAACATGCAATGCCTACGTGATCTCCTCTTGTGACTAATGAACAATACAGAGCCCAAACGACTGTTAGGGACAACTAATTATTTTAGGATTTTTCTGCTGTGGGTTCAAAATATGCTGCTTAGTAAATTGGGTGGTTTCTGTCCTTTTAATGGGGGGGGGGGGGAATTGAAACTGTGCAGTGTGATTATTTTTGCCTTTTCTAGGGCGGTTACAAACTTAATAAATCGGTGGGAAAACGCCACAATCACTCCCGAGATTCAAACCTAACGTTTAGTAAGTTTCCCCTTCAGTCTCTACACAATGCTGTATATCAGTCTCTCTAATGTCAGCCATACACGGTGCGATATTATGTTGGTAAGATGTGTTGTACGATTGCCTTCGAAATTCTCCATACGATGTGGTGAAATGGTGTATGATTGATCGTTACGATCATACGATAAGATGCATACATGTGTATCTTGCGGTTTTGCAGTAAGATCTACGATCCGGCTATACGACTGCGGTAACGCGCATCGGCATCGTAACCACACAGAATCGACACAGTATGTGCACGATTGATCGTTACGATTGATCAAAATCGTACACATTGTGCAAAAAATCGTACCGTGTGTACATCTTAAGGTGCGTACACACTAGATGATTTTTAAACAATTTTAACGATAACGACACATCGTTACGACAATTTTGTTTAATCGTCAAGTATGTATGCACTATATCGTTAACGATGCGCGCTCCTGTGGGTCATTAACGATATCACCAGTTGCTTGTACTTGCCATACATTCTGGGGATATCGTTAGCGATACCATGCTGCCGAATGCAGCATGGCCCCGCTCCCCCCCCAACACGTCATTCATCGCTGCCGGTATCAGCAAGTGTGTATGCACTTACCCATGCTGGGTCCCGCCGCTGACGATATCGCTGGGTACACACATCGTTTAGTGTGTACCCAGCTTTACCTTTTTTAGATAGGTAGAGCATCTGCACGTCTCATGTACTTTAATCTGAGACGTCACAGGGACTCATTCTGAGGGATGTAGTCAATATCCTGGCAGTCAGAATCTCAACAGTCACAATACTGGCTCCGGAATCCCGACTGTCATTACAATATCTGTTCCAGAATCTCGGCAGTCATCACAATACTGCATCTAGAATCCCAACGGTCGGAATCAGGTCCGGCGCTAGGCTTCTCTGCGCCCAGCGCTGTCCTGTTCTGCACTGCTGCGCCCCTTCCCCTGAGCGTATACCTAATAACACCAGAGGGACGCTGGGGACGGGATTTTCTGTAGCCGGGCGATGGTGAGTTCAGACAGGGAGCAGAGCTGCACGCTTTTAGACTATGGCGCTCTGGGGGACAACCCTACTAGTGCGTGCCTTGAGCTGCCACTGGTCAGACTCAGAATGCCAACGGTGAGTAATAGGGTTAGCCGCTAGGGGGAGGGTTAGTGTTAGGCACTAGGGGGAGGGTTAGGGTTAGGCTGTAGGAGGGGACAGTTAGGGTTAGGCTGCGGGAACAGTGGTTAGGGTTAGGCACTAGGGGGAGGGTTAGTGTTAGGCACTAGGGAGAGGGTTAGGCTGTAGGAAGGGACAGTTAGGGTTAGGCTGTGGGCAGGGCCGCAACTAGGGGGGGGCTAGAGGTGCACATGCACCGGGTGCCAGAATGCAGGGGGTGAAAAAGGGATGACTCACGGTGGCTTGGGGGCTGGAGAGTCAGAAAACGGCCATCCAAAAATGGCCTCTGCCAAGGAGGAGACAGATGCTAGAGGTCCTTACTGGACCTCTAGTGTCTTTTAGACCAGCGCAACTGCTGGGAGAAGATGCTGACAGCTGCATCTTCTCCCGTGAAGCCCCCTGGCAATGAGCATGAAACGCCCTGGCAACAAACATGAAACCCCTGACAACGAACAAGTAATTTTAAAGTAATTAGAACCCTTACTGTGGGGCATACAATGGTGTCGGGCAAATATGTAAGTGGAACTCGGTAATAGGCATTACAGTGTGTGGCATAATGTGTAATGGGCATTATTGTGTGTGGAATAATGTAAGTCACTATACCAGGGACGTTTGACTAGTGCACTGCCTTATGGGGGAGCAAGGACAAAATCCAGGTACGGGAAGGGGCACAAAATTGCTACCTTGCACTTGGTGACAGATATCCTAGTTTCGGCCCTGCTGTGGGAACGGTGGTATAGGGGGAGGGTTAAGGTTAGAATACTCACCAACATACGTTGGGATTTTGACCGTTGGGATTCCGGAGCCGGCATTGTCTGTCGGGATTCTCACCACCGGATTATCATACCAAACCTGTTTCTGAGTTGGGAGCAAAACAACAACAACAAAAAAGCAAGTAACTTTTCACCTTGGCAAAACCATGTTGCAATGCCAAGAGTTGCACCCCTTTGATAACTAGGTTTGTCTAGGTGCAGAGTTGCATGCTTTTTTTTTTTTGCTTTGCTCCCATCTCAGAATTAGCCCTAAAGATGCAAACACACTGGGCGATATTACTGAGCGATTGCACGAGTACGACATCGCAATCGTGCAATGGCTCAGTAATCGTGCACAAATCGTGCACTTTTATGTCAGAACCGACCAGTCGACATTGCCCATCGCCCGAACATGCAGGCCAATCTGCCGACAACAACAGATTGCCATGTTCAGGATTGATGGAGGGTGCCTACACTGAACGACTGATCGTTCAGTGCAGACACTACAGGTAATCGTACTGTCTTTCCTGATCGCCCAGTGTGTACGCACCTTTAGTCTCATCAGAATTAAGAGAGGGCACATTTTTGGCCTGCGTATCTGCCTTTTTGCTCATCCTGATCTAACATGGGCTGTACAGTAAGAGCGGAGGCATCTCCCCAGTTGTGTGTGGCTCTGCACATGCTGGAAATAGATTATTTTGGCATGTAAATATATATATATATATTTAGAGTAATGTACACCCATCTTTGCATCAGTCCCTCTGTCTAGGGAATTGCCAGTCTTTGCACCTAAGAAAGCTTTGGACACAAAATGTCCGCATTATCGTGAAAAACGGTTAATCCCACAAAATGGCCGCCCCCATCCTGCCAGTGATTGGAACAATAGTTGGTTTGTAACTTTAATATCTGTAACACATACAGTATAAAATTCAGATTTATCCTCACCAGAGTTTTCTGCAGAGATGTACTACAGCGTATAGGTAGAAACTTCAATGCAAAAGGTAAAATAAAATAAATATATATATATATATAAATAACAGCTAGAAAAGAGTTTACCTTCTAGTGACCTGGAAGTCTTGGAGCCATAAAAAGTAGGTGAGGTATAGGAGACAAACTATGATGCTGAAGTAGCCGGGCTGGAGGAATGATCCTGAATCCTGTTAGTAAACACACACAATAAACACACATGCATAAACTTAGGGGGTCATTCAGACCTGCTCGCGAGCGAAGGTCGCTCGCTAGCGGGTCGATGTGGGGCGAATGCGCATGCGCACGAGGGAGGGAGCTCCGTCGTGCGCATGCGCGAGACCCGGCGAGCGACGAGGAATACGTCGCTCGGGGTCTCGCACCAAAGGGGACGTGCTGTCTATGGTGAGTGACAGCACGCCCCTTTTGGTGGGTGTGCCAGGGGCGTGGCTACCATGGGAACGCCTACCGTCTGAGTCCGGCCCCACTGACATCAGTAATGATGTCAGTGGGAGTGATTTTGGCTCTGATAGAGCCAAAATCACTCCTGGGCTTGCGGAAGCGAGACCCTACCGCAGGGTCTCGTCGCAAGCCTGATGGTCGCGATGGTCTTTGACCATCGCGACCATCAACATGGACGCTCGCTATAGCTGTGGGTAGTAACCCACAGCTATACGAGCGTCCATGAGGCCGCTCCAAAAACAGGTAGGAGGGCCCTGATTCAGAGCAAGCGTTCTGGTCAGAGCGTTCAGCTCTGAATCAGGCCCTTAATGCCTAGTTATCAAGCAGTTAGATCCAACCAGCCCGCCAGCATAATATCCACTTGGGCTTCGGGTTCTGGACTATAGATAGATAGTAAAAATGTTGACAATGTCTAGGTAGACACCAGATGTTAGACAGTCAATAGGTCGACTGGGACAAAAGATCGATAGGGACAAAAGGTCGACACACTAAAGGTCGACATGTAAAATGGTCGACACATGCTTTAAAAAAAAAAAAAAGGGCTAGGATTAGGCAATTATCCTAGGGTTAGGCACTAGAAGGGACAGTTAGGGTTCAAGCACCTACCCCGACGGTTAGGGTTAGGCACCAGGAGGGAGGGTTAGGGCTAGGCACTTACTGGAGGGTTAAGCACTAGAAGGGACAGTTAGGGTTCAGGCACTTACCCTGACGGTTAGGGTTAGGCACCAGGAGGGAGGGTTAGGGTTAGGCACTTACCGGAGGGTTAGGCACTAGAAGGGACAGTTAGGGTTCAGGCACCTACCCCGACGGTTAGGCTTAGGCACCAGGATGGAGGGTTAGGGTTAGGCACCAAGGGGAGGGTTAGGGTGAAGATTAGGGTTAGAAAATAAAGAAATATAGTGTCAACCATTTTTGTGTCGGCCTTTTGACCCTGTCGACCATTTGTTCCTGCCTGCCTTCTTACATGTCGACCTTTAGTATGTCGACTTTTTGTCCTAGTCGTCCTATTGCCTGTCTAACATCTGGTGACTAGCTAGACACCATTGACCTTTTTACTGTCTATCTATTATTCCACACCCTTTGGCATCACAGTTCACACACAATCATCTATAAAATGTGCCCTGTCCTCTCTCTCTTCCTAATACAGAGCCTTAGATGTTTAGCTGTTGGTGTGGGTAAAACATCATGTGATACTAATATCATGTGATCCTCCAGAGCCAATATGCTGACGCCTGGCAGACTTCTTCCTACAGCGCGAGGGCACACACAGTTTGTGAAGGGCACAGGTAACCCCCTCACAAACTAATCCTCCCAAATGCTTGTGTATATGTGTGGCAGTTCCATTTGCTGTAAATAATAATAGCAACCAATCTAAGGGGTATATTTACAGAAGGACCGGTTTATAGAAGTGGAGGTGTTGCCCACAGCAACCAATCCGATTCTACTTATCCTTTATCTATCACCTTCTAGAAGCTTATAGCTAGAATCTGATTGGTTGCTATGGGCAACATCTCCACTTATTTTATTTTAGGAACTTTTCAGTATGTAAACTGTTTCTCATATCTTAGGTCCTCAGATAAACAGGTCTGTCTCTGTGATTACATGTTGCATTCCTCCCAACTGTCCCGAATTTGGACGCCCAGCCCTGATTTGTGGACCTCAGTGGGCGAGCTGACTCCAAAGTGACATAATTTCCAAGTGTCCGATGCTGCCTGATGGAAGACCCGGGTCACTGGAAGACCTGGGTCCGGTGTAAATGTTGAACGGGGGTAAGTAGAGAAAACCCTGGATCAGTGTCCCAGGTCCAAGCCGGGGTTTATGTGTACAAGGGGTATTACTTACAAGGTATTATGCTATGGAAAATATACCGACCACAGATATGTGTAAGACGCTGGTACAGTAAACTTACATGATCTTGTATATAGTCTTGTTCGTCCTGCATTAAATAAAAGACAGTGTCAGACAGTGTAGGCACACTATTGGTACAGAAGATTTATTTGTGCTAATACAATATTTGTGAGACGCTGTTATGTTTCCATACTCATAGGAGCAAAATGACCAGGGGTACAGGGGATGTTACTGCCTCTAGGCCGAGCACCTGAAGAATGACCCACACCTTGCGCTCCTTTCTACAATTATATAGGATCTGATACAGAGCCGTATATAATAGGGGTGAGCGGGTTCGGATTTCTGAAATCCGAACCCCCCCGAGCCCCCCCGATCCGAGTCCGATCCGAGTCAGGCTCGACTTTTCCCGCCTGACTCGGATCTGACATCGAGGCAAAACGTCATCATCCCGCCTTCCGAGTCTCGCGGGTTTTGGATCCTATATAAGGTACCCGCGTCGGCGCCATTTTCTCACTCGGCTGTGGACAGTGAAGAGGGAGGGTGGGAGTTAGTGCTGTGTAGTGTAGTGTAGTGTAGTGCTGCTGTTGTCCACTACTTCAAAGTCCATAGGGGCTGGCTGTGTTGTGCTGTGCTGCTGTTGTTAATAGGGGCTGTGTCCACTACTTCAAAGTCCATAGGGGCTGGCTGGACTGTGTTGTGCAGTCAGTTCTCCATAGGGGCTGTGTCCACTCCAAAGTCCTGTGCAGTGTCCCAGTCCTAAAGGGGTGCTGTAGTGTTGTCCAGGGGGTGCTCTGTCCATCAGGGGTGCTCCCCCCAAGTGCTAAAAAAATAATATATTTTCTGTGTTTGTGAATTGTGTGCGCAGTAGCCGCACGTGCATCAACAAAGTAGTGCCAAGCGTGCGCCTGTGTCATAAGTAAAGGGCCGGCTGGCTTGACCGTTAAAGGGTGCTGTAACCCCCGAAAGTACACTCCAGTCCAAACCAAAAAAAAATTATTTTCTGTGTTTGTGAATTGTGTGCGCAGTAGCCGCACGTGCATCAACAAAGTAGTGCCAAGCGTGCGCCTGTGTCATAAGTAAAGGGCCGGCTGGCTTGATCGTTAAGGGTGCTGTAACCCCCGAAAGTACACTCCAGTCCAAACCAAAAAAAAAATTATTTTCTGTGTTTGTGAATTGTGTGCGCAGTAGCCGCACGTGCATCAACAAAGTAGTGCCAAACGTGCGCCTGTGTCATAAGTAAAGGGCCGGCTGGCTTGACCGTTAAGGGTGCTGTAACCCCCGAAAGTACACTCCAGTCCAAACCAAAAAAAAAATTATTTTCTGTGTTTGTGAATTGTGTGCGCAGTAGCCGCACGTGCATCAACAAAGTAGTGCCAAACGTGCGCCTGTGTCATAAGTAAAGGGCCGGCTGGCTTGACCGTTAAGGGTGCTGTAACCCCCGAAAGTACACTCCAGTCCAAACCCAAAAAAAAATTATTTTCTGTGTTTGTGAATTGTGTGCGCAGTAGCCGCACGTGCATCAACAAAGTAGTGCCAAGCGTGCGCCTGTGTCATAAGTAAAGGGCCGGCTGGCTTGACCGTTAAGGGTGCTGTAACCCCCGAAAGTACACTCCAGTCCAAACCAAAAAAAAAATTATTTTCTGTGTTTGTGAATTGTGTGCGCAGTAGCCGCACGTGCATCAACAAAGTAGTGCCAAGCGTGCGCCTGTGTCATAAGTAAAGGGCCGGCTGGCTTGACCGTTAAGGGTGCTGTAACCCCCGAAAGTACACTCCAGTCCAAACCTAAAAAAAAATTATTTTCTGTGTTTGTGAATTGTGTGCGCAGTAGCCGCATGTGCATCAACAAAGTAGTGCCAAGCGTGCGCCTGTGTCATAAGTAAAGGGCCAGCTGGCTTGACCGTTAAAGGGTGCTGTAACCCCCGAAAGTACACTCCAGTCCAAACCAAAAAAAAATTATTTTCTGTGTTTGTGAATTGTGTGCGCAGTAGCCGCACGTGCATCAACAAAGTAGTGCCAAGCGTGCGCCTGTGTCATAAGTAAAGGGCCGGCTGGCTTGATCGTTAAGGGTGCTGTAACCCCCGAAAGTACACTCCAGTCCAAACCAAAAAAAAAATTATTTTCTGTGTTTGTGAATTGTGTGCGCAGTAGCCGCACGTGCATCAACAAAGTAGTGCCAAACGTGCGCCTGTGTCATAAGTAAAGGGCCGGCTGGCTTGACCGTTAAGGGTGCTGTAACCCCCGAAAGTACACTCCAGTCCAAACCAAAAAAAAAATTATTTTCTGTGTTTGTGAATTGTGTGCGCAGTAGCCGCACGTGCATCAACAAAGTAGTGCCAAACGTGCGCCTGTGTCATAAGTAAAGGGCCGGCTGGCTTGACCGTTAAGGGTGCTGTAACCCCCGAAAGTACACTCCAGTCCAAACCCCAAAAAAAATTATTTTCTGTGTTTGTGAATTGTGTGCGCAGTAGCCGCACGTGCATCAACAAAGTAGTGCCAAGCGTGCGCCTGTGTCATAAGTAAAGGGCCGGCTGGCTTGACCGTTAAGGGTGCTGTAACCCCCGAAAGTACACTCCAGTCCAAACCAAAAAAAAAATTATTTTCTGTGTTTGTGAATTGTGTGCGCAGTAGCCGCACGTGCATCAACAAAGTAGTGCCAAGCGTGCGCCTGTGTCATAAGTAAAGGGCCGGCTGGCTTGACCGTTAAGGGTGCTGTAACCCCCGAAAGTACACTCCAGTCCAAACCTAAAAAAAAATTATTTTCTGTGTTTGTGAATTGTGTGCGCAGTAGCCGCATGTGCATCAACAAAGTAGTGCCAAGCGTGCGCCTGTGTCATAAGTAAAGGGCCAGCTGGCTTGACCGTTAAAGGGTGCTGTAACCCCCGAAAGTACACTCCAGTCCAAACCAAAAAAAAATTATTTTCTGTGTTTGTGAATTGTGTGCGCAGTAGCCGCACGTGCATCAACAAAGTAGTGCCAAGCGTGCGCCTGTGTCATAAGTAAAGGGCCGGCTGGCTTGACCGTTAAGGGTGCTGTAACCCCCGAAAGTACACTCCAGTCCAAACCAAAAAAAAATTATTTTCTGTGTTTGTGAATTGTGTGCGCAGTAGCCGCACGTGCATCAACAAAGTAGTGCCAAGCGTGCGCCTGTGTCATAAGTAAAGGGCCGGCTGGCTTGACCGTTAAAGGGTGCTGTAACCCCCGAAAGTACACTCCAGTCCAAACCAAAAAAAAATTATTTTCTGTGTTTGTGAATTGTGTGCGCAGTAGCCGCACGTGCATCAACAAAGTAGTGCCAAGCGTGCGCCTGTGTCATAAGTAAAGGGCCGGCTGGCTTGACCGTTAAAGGGTGCTGTAACCCCCGAAAGTACACTCCAGTCCAAACCAAAAAAAAATTATTTTCTGTGTTTGTGAATTGTGTGCGCAGTAGCCGCACGTGCATCAACAAAGTAGTGCCAAGCGTGCGCCTGTGTCATAAGTAAAGGGCCGGCTGGCTTGACCGTTAAAGGGTGCTGTAACCCCCGAAAGTACACTCCAGTCCAAACCAAAAAAAAATTATTTTCTGTGTTTGTGAATTGTGTGCGCAGTAGCCGCACGTGCATCAACAAAGTAGTGCCAAGCGTGCGCCTGTGTCATAAGTAAAGGGCCGGCTGGCTTGACCGTTAAAGGGTGCTGTAACCCCCGAAAGTACACTCCAGTCCAAACCAAAAAAAAAATTATTTTCTGTGTTTGTGAATTGTGTGCGCAGTAGCCGCACGTGCATCAACAAAGTAGTGCCAAGCGTGCGCCTGTGTCATAAGTAAAGGGCCGGCTGGCTTGACCGTTAAGGGTGCTGTAACCCCCGAAAGTACACTCCAGTCCAAACCTAAAAAAAAATTATTTTCTGTGTTTGTGAATTGTGTGCGCAGTAGCCGCACGTGCATCAACAAAGTAGTGCCAAGCGTGCGCCTGTGTCATAAGTAAAGGGCCGGCTGGCTTGACCGTTAAAGGGTGCTGTAACCCCCGAAAGTACACTCCAGTCCAAACCAAAAAAAAATTATTTTCTGTGTTTGTGAATTGTGTGCGCAGTAGCCGCACGTGCATCAACAAAGTAGTGCCAAGCGTGCGCCTGTGTCATAAGTAAAGGGCCGGCTGGCTTGACCATTAAAGGGTGCTGTAACCCCCGAAAGTACACTCCAGTCCAAACCAAAAAAAAATTATTTTCTGTGTTTGTGAATTGTGTGCGCAGTAGCCGCACGTGCATCAACAAAGTAGTGCCAAGCGTGCGCCTGTGTCATAAGTAAAGGGCCGGCTGGCTTGACCGTTAAAGGGTGCTGTAACCCCCAAAGTACACTCCAGTCCAAACCAAAAAAAAATTATTTTCTGTGTTTGTGAATTGTGTGCGCAGTAGCCGCACGTGCATCAACAAAGTAGTGCCAAGAGTGCGCCTGTGTCATAAGTAAAGGGCCGGCTGGCTTGACCGTTAAAGGGTGCTGTAACCCACAAAGTACACTCCAGTCCAAACCAAAAAAAAAATTATTTTCTGTGTTTAGCCGCACGTATATATCAAATCGATATAACATAAATGGAGGACCAAACTTTCTCCGATAAAAATAAAATAGAGAAAGATCAAGAACCACTTCCTCCTAGTGCTGAAGCTGCTGCCACTAGTCATGACATAGACGATAACATGCCATCAACGTCGTCTGCCAAGGCCGATGCCCAATGTCATAGTAGAGGGCACATACAATCCCAAATGGCAAAGTTCAGGAAAATGACCTTGAAAAAGACATTTAAATCAGCTGAAGAGAAACGTAAACTTGCTAATATGCCATTTACGACACGGAGTGGCAAGGAACGGCTAAGGTCGATCCCTAGTATGTTCATGACTAGTGGTTCAGCTTCACATGACGATGGAAGCACTCCTCCCACTAAAAAAATCAAAAGAGTTAAGCTGGCAAAAGCACAGCGAAGAACTGTGCTTTCTAAGAAGATATCACAAATCCCCAAGGAGAGTCCAAGTGTGGTGGTGGTTGCGATGCCTGACCTTCCCAGCACTGGACGGGAAGAGGTGGCTCTTTCCACCATTTGCACGCCCCCTGCAAGTGCTGAAAGGAGCACCCACAGTCCACTTGCTGATATGCAAATTGAAGATGTCACTGTTGAAGTACAACAGGATGAGGATACTGGTGTAGCTGGCGCTGAGGAGGAAGTTGGCGAGGAGGATTCTGATGGTGATGTGGTTTGTTTAAATCAGGCTCCGGGGGAGACAGTTGTTGTCCGTGGGATGAAAAAGCCCATCACGGTCATGCCTGGGCAGAAGACCAAACATTCCACCTCTTTGGTCTGGCAATATTTCTATCCAAATCCGGACAACAACTGTCTTGCCATATGTACCATATGTAAAGGTGAAATAAGTAGGGGTAGGGACGTCAACCACCTAGGAACATCCTCCCTTATACGGCACCTGCAGCGCGTTCATAAAAAGTTACTGTCAAGTTCAGAAACTTTGGCTCAGACCGTAAGCAGTCCAGGGACACCTAAATCCCGTTGTCCTGTTGTATCCAAGCGCCTGCAAACCACACCGTCAACTCCCTCCTCGTCAATTTCCTCCTTAGTCAGGATCGGAAGTAGTCCTGCAGGCCATATCACTGGCATGACTGACTCTCCTATCCGGGATTCCTCCGGAGGATCCTGCATTGCTACGCCTACTGCTGCCGCTGCTGCTGTTGCTGCTGCTGCTGGGAGTCGTTCATCATCCCAGAGAGGAAGTAGGAACACCACTACTTTTACTAAACAATTGACCCTCCAACAGTCCTTAGCGAGGAGGATGAAGTACGACAGCAGTCATCCTGAAGCAAAACGTATAACTGAGGCCTTGACTGCTATGTTGGTGTTAGACGTGCGTCCGGTATCCGCCATTAGTGCAGTGGGATTTAGACAATTGATGGAGGTAGTGTGTCCCCGGTTCCAAATCCCGTCTAGATTCCACTTCACTAGGCAGGCGATACCGAGACTGTACAGAAACGTCAGAAAAAGTGTCCTCAGTGTCCTGAAAAATGCCGTTGTACACAATGTCCACTTAACCACGGACATGTGGACAAGTGGAACAGGGCAGACTAAGGACTATATGACTGTGACAGCCCACTGGGTAGATGTATCACCTTACGCAGCAACAGCAGCAGCGTCACCAGTAGCAGCATCTCAGAAACGCCAGCTCGTTACAAGGCAGGCTACGCTGTGTATCACCGGTTTCAGTAAGAGGCACACCGCCGACAACCTCTTAGAGAAACTGAGGGAAATCATCGCCCAGTGGCTTACCCCACTTAGACTCTCCTGGGGATTTGTGATATCTGACAACGCCACCAATATTGTGCGGGCATTACATCTGGGCAAATTCCAGCACGTCCCATGTTTTGCTCACACAATAAACTTGGTGGTGCAGAATTTTCTGAAAAGCGACAGGGGCGTGCAGGAGACGCTTTGGGTGGCCCGAAAAATTTCTGGCCACTTTCGCCATTCAGCGACTGCGTGCCGAAGACTGGAGCGCCAGCAAACACTCTTGAACCTGCCCCGCCATCACCTGAAGCAAGAGGTTGTGACGCGGTGGAACTCAACCCTCTATATGCTTCAGAGGATGGAGGAGCAGCAAAAGGCCATACAAGCCTATACATCCACCTATGACATAGGCAAAGGAGGGGGTATGCACCTGACTCAAGCGCAGTGGAGAATGATTTCCGTGTTGTGCAAGGTTCTTCAGCCCTTCGAACTTGCCACACGTGAAGTCAGTTCAGACACTGCCAGCTTGAGTCAGGTCATTCCCCTCATCAGGCTTTTGCAGAAGCAGCTGGAGAAAGTGAAGGAGGAGCTAAGACGGAGCGATTCCGCTCGGCATGTGGGACTTGTGGATGAAGCCCTTCATTCGCTTTGCCAGGATTCCAGGGTGGTCAATCTGTTGAAATCAGACCACTACATTTTGGCCACCGTGCTCGATCCTAGGTTTAAAGCCTATGTGGTGTCTCTCTTTCCGGCCGACACAAGCCTGCAGAGGTGCAAAGACCTGCTGGTGAACACACTGTCAGCTGAAGCGGAACGTGACACGTCAACGGCTCCTTCTTCATTTTCTCCCGCAACTGGGGCTGCCAGGAAAAAACTTAGGTATCCTAAGCAACCCGCTGGCGGTGATGCAGGGCAGGCAGGACCAAGTTTGGACATCTGGTCCGGACTGAAGGACCTGGCAACAATTTCTGACATGTCTACTGTCACTGCATATGATACTGTCACCATTGACAGAATGGTGGAGGATTACATCGGTGACAGCATCCAAGTAGGCATGTCAGACAGTCCATACCTGTACTGGCAGGAAAAAGAGGCAATTTGGAGGCCCCTGTACAAACTGGCTCTATTTTACCTGAGTTGCCCCCCCTCCAGTGTGTACTCCGAAAGAGTGTTTAGTGCAGCCGGGAACCTTGTCAGCGAAAGGCGTAGGAGGTTGCTTCCACAGAATGTGGAGAAGATGATGTTCATCAAAATGAATTATCAGCTCTTCCAGGGAGACCAGCCTCCAGAAGGTACAGAGGGACCTGTGGTGGTGGATTCAAGTGGGGACGAGTTAATACTTTGTGAGGATGAGGATGTACACACTGAAGAGGGTGAGGAATCGGTGGATGAGGAGGATGAGGATGACATCTTGCCTCCGTAGAGCCAGTTTGTGCAGGGACACATTAATTGCCAGCTTGTTTTGTGGGGGCCCAAACGAACCAATCATTTCAGCCACAGTTGTGTGGCAGACCCTGGCGCTGAAATGATTGATTTGTTAAAGTGTGCATGTCCTGTTTATACAACATAAGGGTGGGTGGGAGGGCCCAAGGACAATTCCATCTTGCACCTCTTTTTTTCTTTGCATTATGTACAGTTTGGGGCCTAGTTTTTCTAACTGCCATCCTGTCTGCCACTGCAGTGTCACTCCTAGATGGGTCACGTGTTTGTGCCGCCCACTCGTGTCGCTTAGCATAGTCATCCAGCTACCTCGGTGCAACCTTTTGGACATAAAAACACTATTGTGAGGTGTGAGGTGTTCAGAATAGACTGGAAATGAGTGGAAATTAAGGTTATTGAGGTTAATAATAGCATAGGAGCAGAAAAACCTACAAATTCTGTGATTTTAGCTGTTTTTATGCTTTTTTTCAAAAAAATACAGATCCAAAACACAAAACCCAGAACCCAAAACACGGAAGGGTGGTTTTGGCAAAACCAATCCAGATCCAAAACACGAAGAAAGATCCAGATCCAAAACCAAAACACAAAACACGAAAAGTGGCCGGTGCACACCCCTAGTATATAACCATTATCAAGTTATACCCCTTTCACAGGTTTTTGCCGAGGCACGCTCACCATTCTGGGTCTAGCTCTGTGTGAAAGGGGCCGACCTGGGTCGGAGTCCCGGGTCCCCCATCCTGCTTGGTAGCAGGGTGATTCCCGGGTTCGACCCAGGTTGCCTCTAGTCTGAGTGGCATAACCAGGGTCGCGATGACCTGCATCACGCCTAAAAGGTGAAGATGCATTAATTCTAAACATCAGCATTTATGATCCCATTGCAGGATCCGGCAATCTGTCGGCTAGTGTATGGGGGCCTCGAAGAGGAAGGTTGGCTACTAATTACCTGGCCTTAGGCCTGTCGGAAGCCAAATGTCCCATTTTGTTTAAAATATTTTTTCTGGATGGGGTGTGGCCATGCCTGCCTGATTTGGACACGTCCCCTCCCATACATGTTTGGGGAGATAAGACTGGGAGTACTGCAAAACTTGAAGATAGTTGTTTATAATTATAACGCAAGGTCCACTGCACTGGAAACACAGGTTCATTGATTTGAGGGTGATGCCAAAAGGGCACAAATATACAAAAGGAGTTACCATTTTTGTGAACATTTTTTAATTTGCTAAAATGGGATAATTCAAAGTAACTGTTGTACTATATACTGGATGCGTTCTAGTAAACAGCATCAAAACACCATGTTTGGTCCAAACTGACAAATCCGGGTAACCTCTCGGTTTTCTACTGAACATGTCAGCGTGCTCTATCATCGGGGCAGGCTGGGTAAAGTGGCCGGGGTGGCCTCTGTCTTCCGGGCTCTTGCTATTGTGGACTATGGGCCTGATTCAGAGCGCATAGCGCTTGCAAGCGGGTCGATGGTTGGGCAGTGCGCACGCACGAGCCCCAGAGCGAGTGAGAACTTCACTTGCTGGGGGCTCGCAGCAAAACAAGGCGGCTGTCGATGTTGATCGACAGCTCGCCCCGTTTTGTAGGCGGGTCGGGGGGGGTGGCTGCACAAACGGAGGAGTTCCCGAAGGAACGCCTGCTGTTTGTGGGCGGCCCTACTGACATTACACGTGATGTCAGTAGTGAACTTCCTGCTCTATTAGAGCAGGAAGTTCACTGGGGCTTGCGGTGGACGAGACCCTACCACAAGGGTCTCGTCGCAAGCCCGATGGTCGCGATAATCGCGACCATCGCCAGGTCGCCTGCACAAGCTGTGGGTGGTCACCCACAGCTATGCGAGCGGCCTGGAGGCAGATTTATTTATTAAAAAACATCCGCCCTGATTCAGAGCGAGCACCTGCAAATAGCGAGCGCCTCTGAATCAGGACCTATGTGGCTTGAAGTGGAATAAAGTGAGCTATGAAACAAACCCTATAATATATCCCCCTCTCCCTCATTTCACTCTCGCGGATTTGAAAAAGTACTAAGAAATAGATTGACGCGAAAGGGAACAGACGGTATTACTTACCCATTTGTGGATAATCACTTCAAAATCGGAATAATCTAAAAGCAGCAAGAGAAGACATATTTCATGCCACGTGTGATTAAAGCCCCCAACCCTGACACACTGTACTGTAATAAATACATTCATGAAGAAATTAGTGGGTTTGATGTCAAATCGGGTATCTAATGGTTATTGCTTATGTGGGTACGGTATGTTATTAAAGTCAATATTTGTAGTGATATGTATATATGCAGCTGTATAGTAATAGCTAAAAATCATTTCTAAATTATTATTAAAAAAATTGTAATTAAGGTTTTTCTTGAAGGAAAATTTTTTTTCTCTCATATAGTTCTTACACTTCATCCAATCCCTGGAAAACTTCTTTTTTTTTAAATTAAACGTGCTTAGTGTCTGATCCCTTAAAGTACTGTACCTAACGTACAGTAGCGGCTCCGGAGGTGAGGCTGCAGTCCAAAATTCAAATAGGGGAGCCACACCAACTGCCACCCCAAACGCAGCCAGACAGCACTTGCCAGGGGTTCCGGACTGTAGACAGACAGTAATTAGTTTGACAATGATAAACACCAGATGTTAGACAGTCAAAATAGTAAGACAGGTACAAAAGATCGGCAAGTACAAAAGATCGACAGGGTCAAAAGTTTTTACATGAAAAAGATTGACACAAAAATGGTCAACACATTTTGTTTTTGTTTTTTAGGGTTAGGCACTTACTGGAGGGTTAGGGTTAGGCACCAGGAGGGAGGTATAGGGTTAGGCACCAAGGGGAGGGTTAGGGTGAATATTAAGGCTAAAAAAAAATAATAATTGTCGACCATTTTTGTGTCAAACTTTTGACCCTGTTGACCTTTTGTACCTGTCGAACTTTTTCCATGTCTAACTTTAGTGTATCTGACTTTTGTTTTGTGTCTAACTTTTTCACCTAACTATTGACTGTCTAACATCTGGTGTCTATCTAGCCATTGTCTAACTACTGTCTCTCTCTTATAACATGCCCCTTGCCAGGACTCACTGGCAGTTGGTGTGACTCTCCGCTTTGAATTTTGGCTCCACTCCAGCTGGTAGCCTCAGTGACATCATAAAGTAGGGAGGTAAACGAGTATAGAAGGACACAGTTGTAGGAGCTTCCCATCTCACTGCACATCCTACTGCTGGGGGTCCAGAATGAGGAGATCATTACCTGACTGACTTGTTAGTTCTCACCATGTTTCTGAAGAACCATTAACTTCTCCCCCTTTCTGCCAATTGCTCTTTAACTAGTTTCCTTCTGCTTTCATTGTACACCGAGTACCCACAGAGATCTTATGCTTTTTGGCCATCGCATTTCTTAGAACCTATGTAATACCAAGCCTATTCAGTCTTCAACTCCGTATATCTATCCCTTCTCCATGACGGTGTCGGAGCCTGTGATTGCATGAGTTAGTGAAGCTCCAGTGACCCAGTGCCTAAGGCTGGGTGGTGGAATTGTCTGCAAAGGCCTGATGTGTGATGCATTAATACAGACTGTTGGGAGCCATGGTCTGTAGATGATCTCACCTGGCTTTGAAATGAGATTTCCCAGGGTCAGCCATATCTGAAGGAACTCTTCACTCTAAGTAGTGCGCACTACTCCATATAATGGTTAGATGAGAATCCCTCCACTCAGGGGCAGAACTATGGGAGACAACGGAGGCGCTTGCCGCCAGGCACCTCCTCCATTGCCCACAATATATTCACCCCACTTAGGGCTATTCTATATTAGTGTTTTTGTGCGTATTAGATAGATGGATATGCACCATATTTATTTTCATTTTTTTTAAGGGAGGGGGGACACCAAATTATAACTTGCGTCTGGGATGAACTTACGCCACTGTCTCCACTGTTATCCCTACATATAAGGAGGTCCATATCAAGATGTTATCTGCTGCTAGTTACTTGTTAGTTGCATCTCTGTAAGAGCTACTAAAATAACAAATAAATAGTGTAAAAAGCAGAATTGTGGCTAGTTCTTAGAGCAGTGTGGACATGGGGCCTGATTCAGAGCCGCTCGCTCTGATAGAACGCTCGCTCTGACAGAACGCTCGCTCTGATAGAACGCTCGCTCAGAATCAGTTCTGGGCTATTTTTTTTTTTGGAGCGGCCTCTTGGCTGCTCGCATAGCTGTGGGTGACCACCCACAGCTATAGCGAGCGGCCATGATGATGGTCGTGATGGTCAAGACCATCGCAACCATCGGGCTTGCGACGAGACCCTTGTGGTAGGGTCTCGTTCATCGCAAGCCCCAGAGAGCTTTTGGCTCTAACAGAGCCGGAAGCTCCCCACTGACATCACTTGTGATGTCAGTGGGGCCGCCCCCAAACGGCAGGCGTTCTCATGGGAACGCCTCTGTTTGGGCAGCCACCCGGCCCGCCCACCAAAGGAGGCGAGCTGTCACTCAACATCGACAGCTTGCCCCCTTTGGTGCAAGACCCGGAGCGACGGATTACCTGTCGCTAGCCAGGTCTCGCGCATGCGCACAACGGAGCCGGCTCCGTCGTGCGCATGCGCTGTGGGCCACCATCGACCCGTTGCGAATGCTCAGCGCTTGCGACTGGGTCTGAATCAGGCCCAGGGTTCAGAAGGGAGGAAAGAATAGTGACAGCACAGGTATGCTGAAATCATTGGCAGCCAATCAGCTATCAATGCCAACTGAAAATATTGGACGCCATTTCTACAGTGGACACTACCGTTGATATTTCACCCTGAGTGGATGCAGAAATGTTCAGTAGAATAGTAACCTGGAGAGGTGGAAAATAACTTATAAGTCTTCTTTTCATGTCTCATTGTCTGTTCTAGTGATAGACGGTCACCCCATACCCTTCCTCTAACCCTGAAATCTAGTTTTAAGTTAAAACGACACATTACATTAAATAAATAATCTGTAATAATGCATCAGCAGCCATCTTGATTTAGATCAATGAATTTCGATGTAAGATGAGCAGGTATTATCCCTACTGTATAACAAGTACATCTAAACCACAAATAATACAGGAGCTGGGGGCCGCAGGTGACGCCCAGGAGGGGCCGGCCTGTTCTCTATCACTGGTCTATTAGAGCAAGAAAGGTCTTAGTATAAAGCCAGTTCCCCTCCATCCAGTACAATATAGAGGAGTTCCCAGCATGGGCTCTATGTGCTGTAGTGTACAATATGCCATTATGGCAAAGAAATGAGTTACCCAAATACATGGCAGTTGATGTTGTAAGATCCAGCTCCTCTTCACAGCCCCCTGGAACAAATAACATATATTACAAAGACTATGAATGATCCGTGTCATTACTTAAATACACTATGTCAACCTGTTGGATTTGATAATAATGGAATATAAAGTACCACATGTAAAATCTTTCTCTTTCCTAGTTTAGGGGTCTGTCTGTTCGTTCAGGCTAATCTATTAAACTACTCACTCATATATAGCTATCAGGAATAAAAAAAACAACCAACCATCGAATGATTTCCATTCAATGGTGGCAAACACAGGACCACTACCATCAAAACAAACATCGATGGTTAATAACGATCAGAATCCGATGTCTATCTCTACGTTGAAACTGTAGGCGGACTCCGGCCACCACTCCTCCGTGAAGTGTTCCCTCTGCAGAGAGATGTTCCCGCTCAGCCACACGCTTTTGGTGAATAGGAAGCACCATGGAAGTCAGCGCTGTTCTAGGGACAGGTACACCACAGCGAGGAAGCTCAACAGGAGGTTCAGGAAATACAATACATTGTGCAAAGAGGACATAGCTCATCACCATGTTTGGCAGCTGGGGAAGGGGGGCACATGGAGGCTGTTCCCGGGGCTAATGCCCTAGCCCCGGAGACATGCTGCTGATAATGCTAACGGTAGCTACAATACACATATCTCATCCATGATCCTCCTGCCCTTCCCAGCAAATCCCAGTGACCGGGCCCTATCCAGCAGCAGGGGGGTTGTGGTGATGCTGGTGAGATTCAGGGGACAGGAGTAGGGATGGGCATCGGTGGGGTGTCCATAGATGGGTCCATCGGTGGTTACCAATCGATGACACGTGAACCATCGATGGTTTGCACCCCTCGATGCAAATGAAAATGGCAAGCCGCTAGCCAATCAAAAAACAGGGGTGGGGTTTATCGGCACCGGGGGCGGGGCTAAGCTCTGTCCCCTCAGAAAAAAACACATCCGCTTCCACTTATTCATCGATGGCTAAGAACCATTGGCTCTTAGCCATTAATGGTAAAAATATTCAACATCGGCCATAAACCATCAATTATTTTTAATTATCAATGGTCGATGGCCATCCATAGACAGGGGAGTGAGAAGCAGGGGGTTGTTGTGAGATGCAGGGGGCCGTGGTAACATGGCTACTTTGTTATGGGATGCAGGGGGCCGAGGCAGGTCGCTAGTATGTTTATATATCGTAAAGTCCCAGTGAGTTCTGTTTAGATGATGTCATGCACAGCTTAAAGAACCACTGCAGGCCAATGACCTATCTATAATGGGTGCAGGGTGTGTGGTACATATGAACTCCTAGGTCAAGGGGGCTCACACTACGTACCCTGCACTCTTTACTTACCTTCTGCCTTCCTGCTGGCCGGCCACGTCTTGTTTCCGGCATTATCTTAGGAAATACGGCTCTGGCGTCTTATTTATGTAGTAAATCACCAGAAATAGGGTGGAGGCGCCATATTTCCAAAGACTATGCTGAACATATGCGCAGACGCCATTTTGTTTTTCCAGCGGGGAAGGAAGTCCAAGTACAGGATAGCTCACCCCTTGTTACTGCCCTATGTGTACTGCGTTCTTTATAGAGGTCCATAAGCCATCTGTGCAGTATCGGTGACCTTACCTACTTGTGTCACATTTGTGTGAAGAGAAATAAAATGGAGGGCAAACGGCTTGCCAGTACGCTTACACCCACTATGCTGGTCACATGCGTTATACCTGCTGTTGGACACGTTTGAATACGATTATTTATGCAATGAAAGTGGCATTCTACCAGTGAGGAAATCAGACTTTCACTTTACAGGCTGTTTTTGCAATATGACAGTTAGGAGCTGATTGGTTGGTACTTTATCTTCAGCCACGTTATCTCTCTTCAGGGCTTAGTACATAGACCCCTTAATATATCCGAAAGAAATGTGATGTATGCAGAAAATAATTTGCTCATTACTGGATGAAGGAATCCATTGGTGAACGCTTGGCTTTCTAATTTGGTTATTCAGTATGATCAAAAATTGGCTGAGCGCTCCCAAATACACCTCATAGATTGAATTGCACAAACTTTATTTGAAAATAAGGAAACACACCAAATGTAAAAAAGCATCAAAATATTGATGTTGCAGTTCCAATAATGACCAACAGGTGTAGATAGAGAGCCAAAACATTGTTTCAGTTCACTGCTGTACTGTATATATTATCGTACCACTGCATGCTCTTATTTTATAGTAAGTTTTAAACTGTTTCGTGGACATATGATTTAATTGCCTACCGTCCCTAATTTCCGTACAGTCTCATGGGGTAGATGTACTAAGCTTTGGAGAGAGCTAAAGTGGAGATAGAGAAAGTACCAACTAATCAGCTCCTAACTGTCATGATACAGGCTGTGTTTGAAAAATGGCAGTTAGGAGCTGATTGGTTGGTACTTTCTCTATCATCTGCTAACTGCCATTTTTCAAACAGCCTGTAACATGACAGTTAGGAGCTGATTGGTTGGTAATTTATCTCCGTCCAATTTATCTCACCTCAAGGCTTAGTACATCTCCACCCCCCATGTTTTAAAGATTTGTCACTAAAAATATCCCTATGTTTCAGTACTGGTAAACTGGATATTGAAATTCCTAAAATGCAATTCTTACAATCTATTCATACGTCCTCTATCAGGCGTAAATACGCATAATTGTTGGATTTGCACAAACACGCCGTTACTGAACTTTGTCAACGTCACTTCCCACCTCCGACTCGTAAAGTTTGATACATTGAAAGTGCACAGGAGTCTGCATTTGTTGTTTTTGTATTTTCCAATGCAGTTTGAGTGAATTTATGCTGTTCCAAACTATAGTACTAAGACACTTTCTAGAGAGAAAGGTGAGATTTCCAGAGACTATCTAAATTGCCGACACCATAGACAGAAACTGGGAACAAACATTACTAGATGAACAGATAAGAACATCATAATAAAATAGGAAGAAAAAAAATTACTAGCTCTTTTAACACTGTTTTGAAGCATTATTATAAGTGTTTTTATTTTGTTCTTTATTCAAAATTTAAGAGAATTAAGAATTTAAAAATAGTCTTTTCTACACAATCGTTCCTCACCCAATTCTTGGGATTGTTTGAATTGAGTACTACATCCATATTTCATTACAGCTACAGAGATAACTTACATCACTTGAGCACTGTCATAAACTGTGATATATCTCTAGAGACCTCTTATTATCTATATAGCATAAGGAGAGCAGACTAATGATGGCCACACACTGATTGATATATATATATAATATATATATATATTATATATATATATATCAATCAATCAATCTTTTCTATTTGATTTATTGTAGCACCATCGGCAATGGCCATTGCAGGATCCGGGCATTGATAAATAGGGAGAATCACTAAATTCGGTCAGTTTTGTCCATATTTTGGGATATTCTCCAATGATAATTAAACCCATGGGGTTCGATTCAATTAGGGGCATTACTCGCAGTGTTCTGCTGTAATGGCGTTGGAACGCCAGCATCTGCACCCTTCATTGACCCCATAGTATGATAGAATAGGTGAATTGTAAATTCTCTATGAATTCTTGTTATATGATGCATGTATGTTCATTGCGAAGTTATCTACTAAAATATTGGAAACGAATCACATATGTTCTTCAAGTTAAGATGTTATAGTTATCAGTAAATTATTGTCATTACCTGTGAATATCTGGAGCAGAAACGTTACCAGAAGAAGCAGTAACATTTGGAAGCAGGAGCTAGTGCAGGACGTGCGTCTCATCTGTAACACGGATGGTTCTGCAGTACAGTCAGTGTATAACCAGATTCACTTCTGCATGTCCAGGAAACAGCCGAGACTCTGCCAATTACAGGATCACACTCTGATATACTTCTTAAAGAAGCCTGCTGCCTTTTCTGGCCAGTTGCTGCCTTTTCTGGCCAGTTGCTGCCTTCTCTGACCTGTTGCTACCTTCTCTGACCTGGAAGTAGTTGAAATGCAGGCTGTTGGGATACCGGTGCTCAGAATGCCAGCACCAGCATCCCGACACCAGTCAGAATCCTGGTGCCAGCATCCTAACCGCCGGCAACTGACAGCAAGTACTGAGTTATGGGGAGGGTTAGGAGTAAGGGGTTAGGCGCTAGTAGAAAGGTTAGGGTTAAGTTTGGTGTGCGAGGAAGGGAGGGTTAGGGAGAGGGGGAGGTTAGGATACTTACAACAGGTGTCGGTATCTTAACCCTCCTGGGATGCCGGCGTTGGGATTCTGGGCCTGATTCAGACCCGCTCGCGAATGCTGAACACTCGCAAGCGGGTCGATGTTGGCCCAGTGCGCATGCGCACGACGGGCCGGCTCCGTCGAGAGCATGCGCGAGACCTGGATAGCGACGGGCAAGCCGTCGCTCCGGGCCTCGTACCAAAGGGGGCGTGCTGTCGATGTTGAGTGATAGCACGCCCCTTTTGGTGAGCGGCCCGGGGCATGACTGGCCAGACGGAGGCGTTCCCACCGGAACGCCTACCGTCTAGGGCCAGCCCCACTGACATCACAAGTGATGTCAGTGAGAGTGCTTTCGGCTCTGACAGAGCCGAAAGTACTCTAGGGCTTGTGGCAACGAGACCCTACCACAAGGGTCTCGTCGCAAGCCCGATGGTCGCGATGGTCTTGACCATCGCGACCATCTTCCTGGCCGCTTGCTATAGCTGTGGGTGGGCACCCACAGCTATGCGAGCGGCCAGGAGGCCGCTCTAAAAAACCAGAGGGCCGGCCCTGATTCAGAGCGAGCGCTCTGTCAGAGCGTCCGGCTCTGAATCAGGGCCTCTGACCGCCTGGAACAAGAGCACTAGCAACCCATACCCAACCCCTCTGCCCAGATGCCTTTTTTGACCACATGCTGCCTTTTCTGACCAGATGCCTTATATGACCAAGCATTAGCAAATAATCGCTTAACTGCGGAAACAGTGACACTGCGTCCACCATTAATTACAGAAGCTACTCCCCACATGATTAGGACCAGTGGCGGATTATGCCTAGGGGCTGCTAGAATGCAGCCCCCCCAGCAAAATCCACCACCTCAATGTAGTCAGTGCAGTCCGTGACTGCACTAGCTACACTGTGACTGGCAGTGGCTTCCTATTGGAAGCGCCAACTGCCACTCACATATACAACAGGCAGCCCCAGGGAAAGGTGTCTCCTCCCCCTGGGACTGCCAGTCCGGGCTGCTATTAGCAGAGAGCGGCTTCCAGGAGGAAGCCAATACTCTGCCTTTCCGACAACGTTCTCCACGTACAATTATTTTGTCACAAACTGGGGCCATTTTAGAGATACCACTCTTGGGTGTGCATTGCGCCCTGATCTATGTCATGCAACATCCAGAGGATCCTTAATATTTGTGAGTACTCTCCAAGAATACCTGCTAACTTCCATGATCCCCTGATGTCCCACAATTTTTTTTTTTTAATAAATGCAGCTTGTGAGTGATGAGAAGAATGATAGGGAGAGTGATGAGGGTCTCGTAGTATTCTGGAGACCCCGTTCAGCATTACTGCTCATGTGCAGGGGGCCGACACATATCTGGAACCGGATTCCTGGTTTAAGTAGTATTTTTTTTTTTTTAACTTAATGTATATGTCAAGTGAAAAAAAAAACCCCTCCAAAATGGCTTTTTGCTAATAGTCACAAATGTATACCAGACGTCAGTTTTTATATTGGCACATGAGACCTTCTAATGAGCTACATATAGGCATTATCTAGGTGCGCGAAAAGAAGCCTATAGCACCATCCAAATACCAGTGATACCGTATGTTTTTTAAATACCTGCTCATGAGTGGGGTTACCTATATGGTCAGTAGGAAGATTGTTGCATACGCAGGGTGCAGAAAATGAAACTGGCAAGCCGGACGGACCAAGTAACCAAATGTATTCTATATTCGCTCTCTCGCGCTCTCGCTCTCTCTCTCACACATTGGAATAAGACGGAGTGTTTAACTTAACCACAGGCACCATCCAAATAGAGAAGTAGGCGATGCTTTGACCTCAATTGTGAAACTCGTGCACTGTGACACAATGGGTTTAATTTATATGCAAAACCACGAGACAAATGTATCCACATTTTATGACTCCACCTAGAATTGTGAGCTCAGAATAGGGCACACCAGCGCTAGACTTGACCTTTTTGCTTTTTGTCAGTGCAGTGATTAATTATTTATATACTATCAGAGACCATTTCTTCTTTAGGGTTCCTTTGACATCTTTATTCCTTATACTGTAGATGATGGGGTTCAGCATCGGGGTCACCACTGTGTAGAGTATGGAGACAGCTCTATCCCGATCTGGGGAGTAACTGTGCCGGGGGCGCAAGTACATGAACATGATGGTGCCGTAGTAGAGGAAAACCACGGTTAAATGTGAGGCACAAGTGGAGAATGCCTTGTATCTCCCTTTGCTGGAGCGGATCTTCAGGATGGTAGAAATGATGTGAAAATAAGAAATAATGGTCAAGATGAATGAGCAAAGCGCAATTAATCCACCGGAGATGTACACCGCGACCTCATTGAATAATGTGTCTCTACAGGAGAGCCGGAAGAGAGGGGGCATCTCGCAGAAGAAGTGGTTGACACGGTTGGACCTGCAGTAAGGCAGCTGGAAGGTGAATACGGCATGGATCACAGCGTTCAGAAAGCTGAAAGTCCAGGAACCAGCGGCCAGGCAAAGGCACAATCTATTGTTCATTATAATCTGGTAACGCAGAGGTATGCAGATAGCCACGTATCTATCGTAGGCCATGACGGCCAATACTATGCACTCTGCTGCTCCCAAGGCTAAGGAGAAATACATCTGGGAGGCACATCCTAAGAAAGAAATGCTTTTGTCATGAGATATGGTATTGGCAAGTAGTTTAGGCACAATGGTGGAGGAGAAACAGATGTCGATGACTGACAGGTTGGTGAGGAAGAAGTACATAGGAGTGTGCAGCTGGCTGTCAGCTCTCACAACTACAATCAGGAGAACATTTCCCGAGAGTGTGATGGTGTAAATCACTAGGAAGAGCAGGAAGTATATAACCTGGAGATGCAGGACGGTGGAGAGGCCAAGGAGGACGAACGTGTTCACAAATGTCTTGTTTCCTCGTTCCATCATACTTCTGCACCTGTGTAAAGAGGAAGTTTTGTAAACTGTTGTGAATGTGTATTTTATTTTTTTCATTTTGGCTGTTACTTTAGTCAGTTGTCCCATCAAGGTGACTGATTCATATCTTACCTTAATTTAACCAATATTATTGGGGGGGGGGCTCAATCCTATCTGACCTAACGTCTGCCTGTCTTCAGCTTTGATCATTTGGGTACAACTAGACTGTTTCTTGGACGTATCTGAAGGGCTTTGATTCAGATACTCTATGTTCCTCAAAAGCTCATGCTGTCAGGTAGCTGATTGCAGGTCTGTGCTAAAAGACAGTAGGTGATGTTGGAAGTCACCCTAGACAGAGTTCTGAGGGAGCTTCGCAAGAGATGAGAGGAGCCGCAGAGACATTGAGGAGCTACAGAGACACTGAATGTAATTCTGTTCCTGATGTGGGACCCATAGTACACAAACCCCAAACTCCTACAAAGGGTTCACTCCTAGCTTAAGCCAATCAGCAGTGACCCCAAACCTTTGAGAAAGTATACAGGAGAAGAAGGGTCCATGAAGAAAGCTGCTATAGTGGTCCAGACATAGAGGGGAACATAATGTGGAGGAGATAGGTGTAAGGATATAGACACATGTACTGTCCCCAATGCCAAGTGATACATCTACAGTATATTAATTGAGATGCATAAATTGGCTGATTGGACACAATGTGATGTCTCGTATTGCACAGAAAGACAATAGTTGTATGTGTATGACTATGATCTTAATTTCATAAAGAGGATACGTTACATAGGGAGCTGTCGTTACTTTGAGGATGCTGGTCTATTCATTGATTGGTGCCCTGTTCCGTGTGCACTGCAAGTGCACTTTTTTGTGTCTTCCATTGCACTGAATGGAGTCATGCCCTTTTTACAATCTATTGCTGTTGTTGGGTGTCTCCACGGTTCACATCAGAAAGGTACAACCATCATCCAACCTATCCATTGTGGTTCTTCAATTTTTTTTTTTTTATTGGCAACAACATCCATACACTCTACGGTAATAAAAAAAAATAAAAAAAAAATAAAATATATATATATATATATATATATATAAAATTTATCTCTATATTGTTTTAAACAAACCTCTGACATTTATTAAAATATGTGTCTGTCTGCACTCCAAATTTTAGAAACGTACAGTAAAAGGAACAGGGGTGGACTGGCACTTCTGGCAAATGCCAGAAGGCCCTTCTGGCTTTTGCCAGATGGCCTGATGGCCCACTCTGGCCTGAAAACCATGGCCAAGCTGCTCCGCCTCCCAGTGCTCTGCTAGGCGGAGATATATCATATTTGCATACTTTTAATTGCTCTTCCCGGGGAGGAGAAGCAGGGGGCGGGGATGTCGTTGAGCATCATTACGCCCTACCCCCTTGTGGGAAATTGTCGTGATTAGCTAATATTTAAATAGGCGATGGGGCCAAATGACGCAATTTTTGTAGAATCGTGTCATTAAGCCCTTCCCCCTACTCGAGGTCCCCTGATCTCTAGGCTGAGATCATTTCTGTTGAAAATCCCCAGCTTTTCAAAGACATGGCTTAGTCACGTGTCTTGGTCAGCCATACTATGTTTCTCTTCCCCCTAGAGACTGTATATAAACAGATGAAACATCACTGAAAAAAATTAAATTTTAGGATTATTTGTTTGTGTTTAATATGAAGGGGAAATTCATATTCCTGATTTTTTTTTTCCCTCCCACCAAATACTTTTGAACAGTAAACGAGAGAAACAAATAAAATCAAGAAATAAAATGTTCCCATTATTGACAATTTTTTTACCCTCAGAATATAATTTTTTAATAAATTTCTCTCTGAAAAACTGGGATAATAATAATTCCCAGAAAAATGAATGCTCTATTAACCTAATATGAGGAATTAGGGGGAGATTTAAGAAATCACCAACCAATCAGCGGCTAACTGTCATATTACAGGCTGTGTTTGAAAAATGACAGCAGCTGATTGGTTGGTACTTTATCTCTCTAAGCTTTATTAAATCTCTCCCTAATTCACTAAAGCAAACAGCTGCTTGATTTGCTCTAGTGAATTATTCATTAAAATGGGAATGGGCCCTTAACACAGTAGATACCGGATGTTTTAAGTAACATGTCCCTTCATCATTAGTGCCTCGATGTGGTCGTCAAATACTTATCACCGAAACTAGAAGTGTTTGAAGCTTGATCGCAGGAACGGACGCCATCTTCAGATGCTTCCTGGAGCCACGCCCCTTTCTAACGGAAGGAGATCTGGATTCGGCCCTCCCTCTGTGTGCGTGTATGAACTCAGGGCCTGATTCAGACCCGCTTGCGAGCGCTGAGCGCTCGCAAGCGGGTCGATGTTGGGCCAGTGCGCATGCGCACGACGGACCCGGCTCCGTCGTGCGCATGCTTGAGACCCGGATAGCGACGGGCAAGCCGTCGCTATGGGTCTCGCTACAAAGGGGGCGTGCTGTCGATGGAGAGTGACAGCACGCCCCCTTTGGTGGGCGTGCCGGGGGCGTGGCTGGCCAGACGGAGGCGTTCCCATGATAGAGCCAAAAGCACTCCAGGGCTTGCGGCAGACGAGACCCTACCACAAGGGTCTCGTCGCAAGCCCGATGGTCGCGATGGTCTTGACCATCGCGACCATCTTTTTGGCCGCTCGCTATAGCTGTGGATGGTCACCCACAGCTATGCGAGCGGCCAGGAGGCCGCTCTAAAATTCAGAGGGAGGGCCCTGATTCAGAGCGAGCGCTCTGTCAGAGCGTCCGGCTCTGAATCAGGGCCTCAGTTCACGCGTGCGCACTTACGCTGCCTGAGGGTGTAAACTTTCACCGTTACTATTAGTGGCAACAGTGGCTTTGCCTAAGGATGGCACCGGAGCAATAATGAATTGTTCCGGCACTTTTATATCCACAGCTACAACTCGTGGTGCGTTGAATCATGAATAACAAGGGAAGTCCAATTTGGCTTTTTAATGAATAGACGCCCTAAATCACTAATAGTGGTGTTACTGCCATGTTTATATTGTATTACTCACAAAATTTGTGGTACATGAATAAACAAATTGCAGTACCTGTAAGTAAGAACACACTTAAATAGATGAAGGGTTCAGGGTATAAAGGAAGGAGCTAAAACAACAAATAAAAAACTACAATATTTCCCAGTGAGATACCGTTTGCTGGATTAAATGCATTTCCATTGACCACAATAGTCTCATAATATATAATATTCTGTTTTCTACACTTTTTGCTAATGGGAATATCAACGCGAAAGGATATCAACACCATCCCTCAATCTGTTTGAAGCAATAAGCGTAGAGCGAAGCGTGGCGTGGGCATGTTGTAACCATTGGTGGCACCAGCCGAGGTGGCCCAAGGCGGTTTCAGGGTAAATAACTACATTTTATTCTGTATAAAAACTCCAGCTTCAGCCAGCAGAAACAAACACTTGACAGAAGAATACAGTTATGGTTGTTTTGAAAGGAATCAGTATGTTATAACGCTGGACCTAAGCCCGGCGGATGAAATACTGACGCCAGAAGGCCGGCAGAAGGAGATCCCGACTAGGGTATGTAAGTACCCGAAGACTCCCCTCTCCCTCCCCCTAATCCTCCTTTAGTGGTGCCTAACCCTAACCTCCCCCCCCCTAGTGCCTAACCCTAACCCTCCCGGGTGGGGGGGGGGTGCCTAAACCTTATCTCTCCCCGGTGGTGCCTAACCCTCCCGGGTTGTAATACCTAACCCTCCCAGCTCCCGACGCCTTGCTTACCTACGTTCGGTATGCCGGCAGTCGGCATTCTGACCGTCAGCTTCCTGACTACATCCCGTTTTGAACTACTAAGATACATTCTTATAAAAGCCACAACAAAAAAGGGAAAAAATAAATACAAATAACAGAAATCTAAAAAGGAAGAAAAAGAAAGTTAAATACACTTATTTATAGCCGCTATAACTTTCCCTAAACTAGAGGAAATGAGACATAATAACAGCTATTGTCATTTAACCGGCAATATAGTGGAAATGAGTTGTGTCTACACAGTACCACATTCATTAAGAGGTTGATCTCTACTGAAAGAATATTTTTAAGTTTTGGTTGAAGTCATTGAGTTCTACAATAAAAGTAAGAAGGTCTGTGTGGGAATGATGGAGTTTAAAAAATTAAATAAAAAACTTTATTTTGGAAGAACCATTTGCCATATCTGCCATTGTCCCCAATGGTTGTAACGGTGCCACTCTGGCGCAAATAAAAGGAGAGAAATTCTTGTACAATTTTATCATTATCGACAAAACTTTAAGCATGATTTACTTTTCTTTTTTTAAAAGTTATAATGTCTGTACCTTTTTAAAAGTCACATAAACACCTGTATTATCTACTGTTTACACATTATTTTTAGATTAAACTCATAAATATAATTGACATCTATGTAAGATTTAATATAGGACACAAATAAAATACCAATTCAAGAGATGTAATTCTGTTCCAGGATACATATTCCGGGTGACTGTCCCAAAAATGGCCTTCTTCTGGAAAACTGTAATAACAAGACTATCAAATGAAATCCGGGGAATGGGATCTGCTGACTAACCCTGGATTCTAGTGACTTTTCTATACGTGTGTGTGAGAGATTATATATATATATATATATATATATATATATATATATAATGTGTATGTATATAATTATTGTGGTGGACAGTTGTTAGACGGATGTTAAGGTGGGTATATTTTTGTGCCTGATTTTTTACGTTTTTAGGATCATTTTGGAAGATTGAGGTATTTTGATAAAATAAAAAGTCAGAGAAGCAACTTTTTTTTTTTTATTCCTACTTAGTCTTCAAAAAAAATCAACAAAATAGACAACATCTGTCTTATTGCTGATAACTTATCAGAAAAATAAATTTCATCTAAAATTAAACTTTTTCATTGCGATATTAGATTTTTAAAAATTAAAACAATACAAAAAATATTGTGACACTGAATTTGGGTCACAGTAACATTTTTGGAGTTTAGCTGGCGTCACAGCACAGAGAACGAGTGGTAGTGGAAAAGGGATAGGGTGGAGTCTTCACTCCAGCTACTGAGAGGTTTGTCAAAGTTGCACAACTAAGTAAATAGAAACACGTAATTTAAAATGCCCCGTGTCTTGACCGAACCTCAATGACGCCGGATTAAACACCTGAAATAACGTGACTAAAGTCCTGATATGAATCCAATGGCGATCCCACTTGCCTCCTTCCATTAAGGGACTGGTTTCACCACATTCCTTTATACATATGGTGGACTTAATCACGGCAGATTCTCTGCAAGCTGATTAGCCATTTCCGCTTTCCTCTACATCCCTTCTCCACCTCCTTCTCCCTTTCTTCCTCTACTTATTATACACGGTTACGGTCATGTTATATCTGACAACCTTTATAAATGTTTCTGCTTATTGCACTGTCACTGTCTCATACACGATGTTACATGTTGTACTGGCTTTACTTCTGTTTATGCATCCGAAATGAAAGTAAAGATTTTATGAAAAAAAAAAATCCCAAATTGACCGCTTACTTAAGTCCTGCAGTTTATTCGGAAATCCATGGCTATGTGAGACGGGAAGGTGCCACGTTTACACTGCCTGAGAGGAAGAGTTGGACAGACTGACAGTTCCTTGTTGAGTATGGATTTTGTATCATTTGGAAAAATAAACTCAGATTATGTTTTCTGGGATGAGATTTATTTTAAGTTGAAGTAGAGGATCCATTTACGAGTGTGTTCCCTCTTTAAAAAAAATCCTACATACTTAAATAGGAGATGGGGCAAAAATGACGGGATTCTCATAGAATCACGTCAAGAGGCTGTGTACCCTAAACACGGACCTCCTATCCACGGGAAAATTCTGCCCACTTCACTAGAAAGTGGGCAGGATGCGGGAGACAGGGGAGTATCTATAATGGGTAAAGGGTGTGCAGGGCACACTGGCCCGTGGGTCCAGGAGGGCCCCCGCACTGCACACCCTGCACCCATAGTATACTTAACTCTCCGGAGTCCCATGTCGGCGTTGGGGGGCCGGCGCAGCAAAAACGGCTGGAAAATGGCCGCCGTGACCATTTTCCCATTGTTTGCGCATGCGCAGTACAGGAAAAAATGAGCGCCGTGGCTATTTTCCCGGTGACTTGCGAATACGTTATAGACTCCGGACACACTTGTGCCCAGAGTCTATAAGTGTGGCGCTGGCTGCGCACAGCTCAGTGCGCTGCCGGAGGGAGAGGAGGGGGCCTGTGTCAGAGACTGCACACGGCCCCCCCTCCTCTGTAGAAACACTCCTGGTGGGAGAAGTACCTACTCTTCTGGGGGTACGGGGGATCACCTGAAAAATTGGGAGCTTCCCTCAGGTCCTGGCAGGGTATGCAGTCAGGAAGCCGGCGGACCTAATCCCGACAGCCGGCTTCCCGACTGTCATATCCCAGCAAGTGTCTCTAAAGACAGGCGTCGATATGCCGATGCCTGTCATTAGACATACGCCGGGAGACCGACGCCCGGCATCCCTATCGAAGGGATGCCGAGTGCGGATAGCCGCGGGAGGGTGGGGGAGGGTTAGGTTTAAGGTTCCCGGGGGGGGACTTAGGGTTAGGCACCTCCTCAGGGGACTTGGGTTTAGGCGGCGGGGAAGGGGGGGTTAGGGTTAGGCACTGGGGGGAAGGTTAGGGTTAGGCACCCCTAAGGGAGGGTTAGAGTTAGGGGAGGGAATTAGGTTAATCAATACTTACCTTAGGGATGATCAGGATTTTCACCCATGTCGGGCAGCCGCTGTCGGGATTCCAACCACTGGACATGCGTCCGGCGGTAAATCATACCGATTCCCCCGGCAGAGTAGGTATGTATGAGTATGAAGGAATCAACTGTAACGTAGTTCCTCCAACATATATTGGAGGTCTGGCAGTACATTTTGTGTTGGTAAGAAGGATCTAGCTACCATCTATGGTAAATTTTATACACTGTGGATAACCTAAGCTGTAATTTCATTAAATGTTAGAGCAAGTAAATTGTTCCCAATCTCAGACAGCTGACTGATCACAATTGTTTATCGTATGTTGGATTTATGCCCAGATTTGTTAAGTGTCAGTGTTTTCCCCACATTTGCAACTATGTGGTTGTGTTTTTACTACATACTGTTTCTGTTTATTGTGTCAGTATTTTGCTCCCAACTGTTGCTATGTACTAAGGCTTGGAGAGAAAGAAAGTGGATGGAGAGAAAGTACCAACCAATCAGCTCCTAACTGTAATTTTTCAAACACAACCTGTGAAGTGAAAACAAGCAGAAAGAAGAAATCTCTCCTAATTGGGGCACACTATGTCACAAATTATTAGCAATTAATTAAAAATTAACTTTTATTATAATTGATTAAAATACTCAATATTGGATAGATGACACAACATAAAATTCTACTACATGTACGTAGAAAGATTATTATTGATTTAACTCAATATGACCTGTGTGTAAATCCTACAATGTATCCAGTTAATCCTAATACATATTAAAGTGCACTGTGCAGAAAAAATGTGTAAAGAAAAACAATTATGGAAGGGGGAATGAAGGGAAATTTGAGATTTAGAAGATAAATTATAAATAACTAACTATCATAGACAATGCTAGAACCATCATCTGTGAAAATTACAATGATACAAAAAATCTCTTTACTACAAAATGCCCCTATCTATATTACATTCAACAATAAACCCTAAAGTGACCAATGCAATTAGAAATAAATACATAAAAAATCCAGTGAATTCATAAATAAGAAACAATTGTTTGTGATATGTGCAGAATACAAATATAAATTGTTAGACTATCAAAAGAGATAATAAATAAATAATTATATCAGCAAATTCATGAGTTGCTTGCAATGATGATATAACAGAAAAAATGCAATCTCCTACATTGATGTAAAACATCAAACCAGTAATAATTGCCGAAAGTTAATCACATATATTGAAAATGAATTATTCTATATGTAATCATTCAAATATTAGTCACTGATTCCATATTGAAATCAAATGGACTCAATGACAACCACGTATTCCATTGAATTTACCCTATTATTAGGAAACAAGTTTTGAGGCGTCCCTCAGTGTAAAACAGTTGAAATCATAATCTCCCTTATATAGATAGTTGCAGGTGAAAGTAATATTACCTGTGTGCTTATCAGTACAAAGATCTGCTGTTACCAGTCTTACTAATGCATAGGCCTGGTAATGAGAGTCCCTGTTTCTGTGGCACAGTGAAAGAACAAAAGTATTTTCTCTGCTGTCAGTGCGGGCAATGTAGTCACCCTGTTACAGCAGCATTGCAGGGTGAAACTGACAGAGGTGGCAACTGATGAGAGTCTAATGAATGGTGAGAGAAAGGGAGAAGAGATACCTGTCGGCGGGGAGCAGAGAGAGAACACCCGCTTGTTATTGTAGTCCGTGGTAAGAGGAGTCCCCGTGCACACAGAGACCCCTGCTAATGACGTGGCCCGACGCGCGTTTCGCCTAGCAGCTTTCTCAAGGAGGCACACGTGTAGCTGAGTGGGCTGGATGTAAATACACCCAGCTCCCATGTCATTGGTCAGAAAAAATTGATTGGCAACCAAATCAGTCTATCACCATGTCGCTGACTAGAAGGAAGTATTCTTATCATAACACTGAGCAGAAAAAATCGAGGCTGAATTGAGTCATTCATTACTCAAACCACAATTAATTAGTCAGCCTACATTAAGCACAGATTAAATCACAGGCTTAAAATATAAATCCATTCCATAAGCATGCCTATTAATGTCATATTCCGGAAACAAATAATGATAAGTGAATCAATTAAGTATAACAGGAAAAACATAAAACCGTTAGCACAAATGTCACATTACTAATGTGTCAATTCATCTAACAAATCAACAATAAATGTCATATCATTAGATATATACATATATAACACACAGGAATATCAAAATCAGTCAGATTGATATAAAAATAATGTCATAAAGTCTATTATATCTAGATCTAAATAAGTAAATAGCCTAACAATACATCTGAGAATAAATATTCCAATAAAATTTTGCCACTCTCCTCTCAGTTTCAATACAAAATAAGTGCAAATAAATAATTATAAAAACATTAGTCATATATAATGGTATGAGGAAAAAGGAGGTTTAAAGAAGAAAGAAAAAATGTGATCATGTGAAAAAATAATAATTAATAAAAAATAATATTTGCAAAACGTGAATAGAATAATGTAATTAAGTGAAAAATAATTGATAGCTAATCTGAAAACTATCATATCAGATAAATTATATATAGTGATAAGTGTAAATAGCAAAGAATATGGGGTGTAAGATGTCAATGAAACCAATCTACTGATAATATATTCTAAACTACGTGTCCAATAAACATAGTCATAGTGATAAGATTAAAAAAGGGGGGGCTAATTATAGATATAACCAAATCCAATTTTTTTGACAGAGAATTCCAATCATCCTCTATAGACTGTATATGATATCATATACAGTCTATATAGGATGATTGGAATTTTCCTCACACCATTATATATGACTAATGTTTTTATAATTATTTATTTGCACTTATTTTGTATTGAAACTGAGAGGAGAGTGGCAATATTTTATTGTAATATTTATTCTCAGATGTATTGTTAGGCTATTTACTTATTTAGATCTAGATATAATAGACTTTATGACATTATTTTTATATCAATCTGACTGATTTTGATATTCCTGTGTGTTATATATGTATATATCTAATGATATGACATTTATTGTTGATTTGTTAGATGAATTGACACATTAGTAATGTGACATTTGTGCTAACAGTTTTATGTTTTTCCTGTTATACTTAATTGATTCACTTATCATTATTTGTTTCCGGAATATGATATTAATAGGCATGCTTATGGAATGGATTTATATTTTAAGCCTGTGATTTAATCTGTGCTTAATGTAGGCTGACTAATTAATTGTGGTTTGAGTAATGAATGACTCAATTCAGCCTCGATTTTTTCTGCTCAGTGTTATGATAAGAATACTTCCTTCTAGTCAGCGACATGGTGATAGACTGATTTGGTTGCCAATCAATTTTTTCTGACCAATGACATGGGAGCTGGGTGTATTTACATCCAGCCCACTCAGCTACACGTGTGCCTCCTTGAGAAAGCCGCTAGGCGAAACGCGCATCGGGCCACGTCATTAGCAGGAGTCTCTGTGCGCACGGGGACTCCTCTTACCACGGACTACAATAACAAGCGGGTGTTCTCTCTCTGCTCCCCACAGACAGGTATCTCTTCTCCCTTTCTCTCACCATTCATTAGACTCTCATCAGTTGCCGCCTCTGTCAGTTTCACCCTGCAATGCTGATGTAACAGGGTGACTACATTGCCCGCACTGACAGCAGAGAAAATACTTTTGTTCTTTCACTGTGCCACAGAAACAGGGACTCTCATTACCAGGCCTATGCATTAGTAAGACTGGTAACAGCAGATCTTTGTACTGATAAGCACACAGGTAATATTACTTTCACCTGCAACTATCTATATAAGGGAGATTATGATTTCAACTGTTTTACACTGAGGGACGCCTCAAAACTTGTTTCCCAATAATAGGGTAAATTCAATGGAATACGTTGTTGTCATTGAGTCCATTTGATTTCAATATGGATTCAGTGACTAATATTTGAATGATTACATATAGAATAATTCATTTTCAATATATGTGATTAACTTTCGGCAATTATTACTGGTTTGATGTTTTACATCAATGTAGGAGATTGCATTTTTTCTGTTATATCATCATTGCAAGCAACTCATGAATTTGCTGATATAATTATTTATTTATTATCTCTTTTGATAGTCTAACAATTTATATTTGTATTCTGCACATATCACAAACAATTGTTTCTTATTTATGAATTCACTGGATTTTTTATGTATTTATTTCTAATTGCATTGGTCACTTTAGGGTTTATTGTTGAATGTAATATAGATAGGGGCATTTTGTAGTAAAGAGATTTTTTGTATCATTGTAATTTTCACAGATGATGGTACTAGCATTGTCTACGATAGTTAGTTATTTATAATTTACCTTCTAAATCTCAAATTTCCCTTCATTCCCCTTTCCATAATTGTTTTTCTTTACACATTTTTTCTGCACAGTGCACTTTAATATGTATTAGAATTAACTGGATACATTGTAGGATTTACACACAGGTCATATTGAGTTACATCAATAATAATCTTTCTACGTACATGTAGTAGAATTTTATGTTGTATCATCTATCCAATATTGAGTATTTTAATCAATTATAATAAAAGTTAATTTTTAATTAATTGCTAATAATTTGTGACATAGTGTGCCCCAATTAGGAGAGATTTCTTCTTTCTGCTTGTTTTCAAATCCAGTTTATCAACTCTTAGGGAGCACCTCTGTCATTTACGTGAATATAGATTTTCTTTTCACCATGATCTATTCATAATATCCAATTTTCATTACTCTGGAATTACCAAGTTGGTTCAGTGCGGCGTCATTTTTTCCTTCCCCTTCTACTTCCCCTTTTTTCTTACAACCTGTGAAGTGACAGGAGCTGAATGGTTGGTACTTTATCTCTGTCCACTTTATTTCTCTCCAAGCCTTAGTGCATAGACCCTTTAGTGTTATCTGTTACTTGTTTTAACCTGTTTTGGATTTTTGCACTGTACGACATTTCAGATAGTTGTGGCAGTTTATTATTATTATTTAATTCTAATTATTATTATTATTATTATTATTATTATTATGATTATTATGATTATTATGATTATGATTATTATTAATTGACCAGAGATTAATACATTTCAACATTAGAGATGAGCGGTTTGGTTTTACTCACTTATGTCCGAATCGCAACCAGCATCTTATTGGCTATCTCATGTTTTGGATAACCCATAAGATGTCCAAACTTTTGTCAATTCAGTGAAAAGAACGGAGTCAAAACCAACCTGCTCATCTCTATTCAAAATACATCGCCATTGTAATGTACCAGACTTAATGCCCGAGTTCCTTTGTGTGACACTTGCCCTATTTCATCGGGTATCCTGTGTTTCTAGTAGCGCCACTGTCCCTCTACTCACCTCTCCTGGTCCGGTCTTCAGCAGTAGTAATTTGCTGGTGCGGCCGGTCATCCGCTGACCGGTGTTACTTCCTCTCTTCCCGGCTGTAGCATCTCCGAGCGGCAATTTTTCAGCCTGCACCTTCCTTTTGGTTCCTTTGTTCATCCTCTAGATCAGTGGTTCTCACACTCTGCTCTCAGGCTTTTATATTGATACACTATTGATACACTTTTTATTATATTTTTGCTGAAAAATGTTTTTATGAGAAATACTCGTTGTGGATTACTAAATTACTGTTTTCATACCATTGGGCAGTGAGTTACTGTCACTTATTCTATTCCCTCGTTATCTATCTTTTTTCTTCCCATCCCGTTCTCCTCCCCTGTCCCTTTAAGGACTGCGCCGAAAACAACTCTATTACGATTTTCTATATATTAAACATATTAAGTTGTTCAAACTTACAAGTAAACGTGAAGTTCGTTATTTCCATGACGGTACGATGGCTGAAATTTCCATATTTTAATAACCATCACAGAGAGCCTCTTCCAGTATGACAAGGGTCAGCACAGCAAAGTCCTATTTCCCTTTATATAGGATGCTAAGGGTTGGCTTATTGACTGGATAGTGAGTTATGGGGGTTACATCATCCCAGTTCAATTAAACGTCTCTGCTGCTGAAACTCCCATGTTCCCTGTAATCAGAGTCTCTACGGCATCGCTGCTTACTTCTGAAATTTATTTTGTTTGTTCCAAATGTTTTTGTGAAGATGTCAAACTTTTTTCCTTATTCCAACTGCGATCTCTGCATTAGCTTAAAGTATTGAATCGGAATAATTATTTTTTTTTTTTGGGGGGGGGGGCTCCCACGGCTATTATTTTTCATATTCTACGCACAGAAGCCTTCACGGATATCTAAAGATGGCGTTGCCAATCGGAGCCTGGTGCATCGCTTTCCAGAGCTGGGTGCATATAGAAAATGCAGACAAACCCCCGAAGACTGCATTTTCGGAGGTTTGACTACAATGTTTGAGTTGCTGCATCCCGCCCTTGGAGATAGAGTGTAGGAGCTGGCTAAAGCAACCAATCAGCTTCTGTCATTTATCTAGCACAGTCTATGAAGTGACAGTTTGAAGATTTATTTATCTGCAAGGGTTGATACATCTCTCCTTATGTATGTTTTTGCTTTTGCGTGGCTTTTTATACCGACTGTATATTATAATTGATAAATTATGTTTTATAATTAATTACATATTTAATGATGTAGGAAGAATTTTTTTTCTTTATTTTTTGGAAAAATGCGAGACTGAAAAATCACCAGTGCTATTCCGGAAAGAGTCCCCCGAGCACAGATAAACGCAAATCTGTTTATAATAACTCTAAATGTCTCTAAATCTGGTTGAAGTTGAGGCGGTCCTCCACTCGGAAACATTCGCGCACGGTCACATCTGTTTAAAAAGTGAAAAGTTGGAAAAGTTTATTTCTTCCTGCAAAACCATCACTGATAAATGCACCTTATTTTTCTCCAATCACTTTCACTGTAAGTTTCAATTCCCCTCTCTCTTGGCACATGTGTACATTTTTCATTTCTCCTTTGCTCAACAAGATCTTTAACAACTTAACACTTTCCGGCAAAACTGCCCAGAAATCAGTTAAATGGTTAAATAGTTTAAAAGGAATCTCCCTCTTCATGGAACAACGAGGAAAAGCCAAACTTCATTACCATTGTCTCACTTCCTGCCAGGCCAGAAACCAATTCTCCACGGTGTCATAGAGGCTTTGGGAATAGAAAATCCTGAAATAAAAAGATGTCTGCTGACTTGTCAGTGTTTTCTACAGGAATCGTCCGTCTTAGAAATTAAAAAATATAAACAAAAAAGACCAAGGGCCTGATTCCCAGACTTACTGGACTGCAATCACAGCTGTATTCTCTGACAGATCGCAGTTGCTAAAATATGCTAATGCCTTCCAAAGCCAAGCCGAGCACAGGGACTCCCACTGCTGCCTTCTTATATCCGTACGATGAGGTGCAACAGTATACATTGGTACCATTGACGCAGATCAGCCAGTCAGACAGCATGTAAGGTCATGCCGTAAACGCTACAGCTCTCCTGACACGCTGAGGGCTGTCAGGCTGCGAAGGAGAGCGCAATGGCTACAATATGCACGCCCATGAAACGGCGTCTAAACAGTCAGTCACGCCTGCGTTTTTCTAATCACCCCAAAAGCTGACTACAACTCACTCGGGGGCAAATCTATAACGGGTGCAGGGTGTGCGGTGCACACGGCCCCAGGGGGACCCACACCGCACACCCATAGTCTTATACCCACCAACCCGTAGTCCTGCTCTGCAGAGCAGCAAATACTGGGAAAATGCCTGCAACCATTTTCCTGGGGCCTCGAGCATGAGCAGTACTGCTGTCCCCGGGTGCCATTTTCCTGGAGACCTGAGCATGCGCAGTAGATTTTGGCACTAAGCCAGAGAGAGAGAGGTGGGGGTCCGCACTGAGTCTGCACACGGGCCGCCTCCGCTCTTAAATTGCCCCTGCATTCACTCACTTTGCAGGTGGTTCCTCTAAACGAACCTAATCGCTGGGTGTTCGTGGTGTGGCATTCATGCTTGCGCAATAGCAAACAGTCGCTCGATCTGTGAAAATATCTGCATTGCATAGAACTCTGGCTCAGGCCTTAAGGCATTTAAAATATCTAATGAAACACTTCCCATTTATCAAAATTTTGATTGGTTGAATGTGTCACATGCAACGTTCAGCCAACCACTGCTTGGGAAGAGTGAACCTATTATCATATAATTGACCCTGATTGACATCAGGTAATCACGTTTGTGTGATGACCTAATCGCAGCTGCGGCTGGCGCGAGCATGTCACACCTAATGTGCAGGGCGCACACCCCCAGCTCCTATTGTGCATGCTGTGACCACTAGGTGTGACTTACGTGTGTACCACAGTGTATACACACAGCGACTGGACAGAAAGGACCGGGAACAGGGGGGTAGTATTACGGGGCAGGAGGGGGGACGGGAAGGTTGAGGTGACCCAGCAGATACTAGTAAATGATCCAGGTATTTCATAATTTACCATGTTCATTTGTGCAACCATTGGCTAGAGAGCTGAAGGGTGGAGTCAGATATCACATGTTTTCTTTACATTTTTAATTGACTTAACATTGATTCTTTTAGGTAAAGGAACCTGGCCAGGTTTTAGGGAGGTTAGGGTCCCAGTCGGACCTCCCGTTGGTGTACGCTGGGTAGAACTTTGACCCGGGGAGCCTGTTCTGAGCTACGAATGGCCAATTCATAACTGGCCCCTTCCTCCTTACTGGGTGAGTAAAGGTCACTAGGGGTTTCTGGATCTGTCATTCACCTACATACATGGAGTACATATATGAATGGTGTACAGGGGTCAATTTTTAAGAGTATGTAGTCATAATCCTGGTTGTTGGGATGCTGGGGCACAGAATGTCGACTCCAGTCAGAATCCTGTAACCACATGTCGACCACTGGCATCCTGACGGTGGGGTTAGGGTTAGGCACTAGGGAGAGGGTTAGGGTTAGGCACTGGGGAGGGGGGGGGGTTAGGATACATACCGACAGGTGTCATATTTTAATCCTGTCGGGTTGCCGACGTCTGGATTCTGATCGCCGGGATCCCGAACACCAACATCCAGTACCCAACTAATGTTTAAGCTTTGCCTCCAGCTCCACTTTGTCTAGGAAAGGGATTACATCAGAGCAATATCTTGTCTTGTGCACCATAATGATGATGTAGGCTTTGGCCACTGGAACCCAGAAGAACCCAATAAAAGGTTAATGATGAAACTACGATAATTAATTGACCTCAAATGCAAGAACAAGATTTTGCATAGAAAGTTCTTGCAGGCACAAACCATCTTGATCCATCACATGTTATGTCTCTCTAAGCGTAAGGAGGCGTAAGCTCCAAATATCTCCAAATCTACATATGTTGGATGGGTAAGAGTTGTCTATACACATGTGATGTATAAAAATGCTTCGTTTTCACCAATAAAATGATCTTCCGCCCAACTCTGCATCAGAACCTTAGTATTTAACAAACTCTAAAACTGCAACCGATTTTGGGGTCTATTTACTAAGCCTTGGATAGAGATAAAGTGTACGGAGATAAAGTACCAGCCAATCAGCTCCTAAATGTAATTTTTTTTACACTGTGACATGGCAGTTAGGAGCTGATTGGCTGGTACTTTATCTTTGTTCACGTTATCTCCATCCAAAGCTTAATAAATAGACCCCATAAGAGTTAGCTAGTTACTTTGGACTAGATTTATCAAACATTAACTGTCAGTTATCAATGGACTGTTGTGAAAAATGGGGTGTGGCCATGCCATCATGGGGGTGTGGCTGCGCTGCCTCGGTAGGCCCAGACTCCAGCCCATGTGCCCAGACAGGCCCATGGACTTTTTACCCCCCCTTTCCCGGTGTGTTTTTTTTTTTTGTACTTTGTTGGTATGTCACCTCTATTGATTAATGCAATGCACAGCAGTGAGCAATCCCAGCAGTACAAAGCATAATCCAAGCAGTGCAGTGACATCCAGTGACGGGTACAGGAGTACGGATAAGGCAAATAGCTGTAGCCAGAGTCAGCAGTCAGTGGTGAGGGGAAGGCACAACAGCTCTCAATGGGATATAGTCAGGAAGAAGCCGATGATCTAAATGCCAGCTGGCTTCCCGACTGTGTAATCCCGGCAAGGTACTATTTCCAGGCGTCGAAATCCCGACGCCTGTCATTAGACCTACGCCGGCAGCCAGACACCCAGCATCCCGATTGAAGGTAAGCTGGGCGCGGACAGCTGCCGGGGGGGGAGTTAGGTTAGGGGGAACAGGGTTAGGCACCCCAGAAGGGGGGGGTTAGGGTTAGGCACCCCTGGGGGGAGGTTAGGTTTAGGCACATAGAGGGGGGTCAGGGTTAGGCACCCCTAAAGGAGGGTTAGGGTAGGGAATTAGGTTAGCGATCAGGATCTTCACCCCTGCCAGGCTTACGCTGTCGGATTTGAACTACTGGCCATGCAGCCAGCGGTAATACCTTCTACACCCCTCTCAATGATCCTGTGCCATCGTATGGATGAACAGGCAGTGTCAGAGTCGACTATTGGGATGAGGCTGCAAAGTGCAAGGGGAAAAACATGAGGGAAGAGGGCTCAGCCCAAGAGTTTACATTCTACAGTTAGAGGTAAACAGTCAGAGGGTGATCTGGGATGGAGACAATGAACATCTGCCTAGAGGGCTGTAATAAGCAGTAATGGGGGTATATAGAGTTACAGCTTCAATACGACCTCATTGTCTTTCTCAAGGACATAGGTGTGCGCAGAACAAAGCACAGGGGTTTTGCCCTCTGCCAGGTCATGGACTACTCACCTGGGCGGCCAGGTGACTCCAGGTGAAATTCATCGCCAACTTGTCATCGTATCACAGAAAGAGGATTGTGTTTAATCCACTCAGTGGTATCATGAAGGGGGTGCGGGCCGTACCCAGGTATCACCCTCGGAGGGGGTGACACCAAAACGCCGACTCCTCTGCAGTGACGGGAGCTGGGTGCTGCAGTGTGGCATTCTCCTGCAGCAATCGGCTCTTGTCATAGAAGAGGAGCCAACAGTGCTGACTCCGTCCCCGGGGAGCATGGATAGTCAGAGTATGCATTGGGTGTCACCAGATCTGGTGGTGCCTCTGGGTGCACTGCCTTTGATAACGGCAGGACATACTTTCAAGATGAGCAGCGACTATCTTACACAGAATTAAATACGTCTTTGATTTTAGGACTTGTCTATGCTCTGTACTCTTGATTACATCTGGATAAAGGGCAGAGATCTTGGTGCCTCCTTTTATAGATTCATCAAACTTAAAAGTGCAAATCCAATCAGGAATTTCCCAAACAGAAAGCTGTGAGTTGCTGTAATTAGTTACATCCTGAAGTGAGCCAGCTCTGATCCCTGAATGCTTTCACTGCTGTTACTGTTTATGTAGCACTTATTACAGGAAAATGTAGTAACCACTACTAGTGCTGCGGTCGGCTTTCATGTTCTCTGACTATTTATAGACCCGTCACAATGATTGTAAATACCTTTATCATATTTTACACATTATAAATCTAATGAACACCTAGGGGGTCTATTTATTAGTGGTTCTCAAATTCCGGAAATAAGTATATATACATTCACGATTACTGCATGCATTTATAGAGAAATCCCTGTTATTACTCAGCTCCTAGCAGGGTCGGACTGGCCCACAGGGGTACAGGGAAAATCCCTGGTGGGCCCCACCCTCTCCTCTAGGGATAGTGTTCCAGACTGTACACTGAATTGTACATGATTCCTTTATTAGAGGGGCAGATACCTTGTGAAGCAGGACCACTGATAAACATCGGTTCTTGGTTTGCTTCTATAGAAGCTACATCAATATTTGCCTAATGGTTAGCCAAGCAACTGTGGTGTCTGGCCACACCCCCTCTGGTGGATAACCACACCCCTTAAGCATGGGGCCTTATTACTGTATTACCCTGGTGGGCCCTTTATGCCCCAGTCCGACACTGGCTCCCAGCGATACTGGCCCAGAGCTGCCTCTGTACATGCACAATGGCATTGAAAGCTTAGCTTTGGGCTTTCATATTGGCTAGTTTCAAAAATAAAATAAAAATAATAAAGTATAAACACATTATTTAAACAAAGTAACTAAATAATAATTTTAAACATTGGTATATTTAAAAAAAAAATTGTTGTAAGAATAAAGCTTCTTCAGATGCTTTTATTCCATGAACGCATCTTGAGATATTAACGGAACAGGAGGTAAAAGTAATGTTAAATGGGCTTCCCCTTACACTCTTTAGATGCACAGTATATGGCAATGTCATACAAGCCCTAACGGTGGCAAAAACCCCTATTGTCAGTAACACGTTTTTCGCTGTTACTAAATAGACCCTGTTGACACAAACAGTTCTAAGTATTTTCATTTGTACTAAAGAGTCTATTTATCAATGGAAGAAGAGCCCTAGATCATACTTGCCTACCCTCCCAATTCTGCTGGGAGCCTCCTGAAAATCGGGCACCGCTCCCGGCCCCTGGAAAGTCAGGGAAGCCGACCCATCCGGTCCCCCTAGCGGTTACACTAGAAACTCCTGCAGCAGGGGAGGGGGGGCGGTGACGCGCTTTGCGCTGTATCGCATCATTGTGGCCCCACCCCCTGCTTTACAATTCTGTTAAGTTTGGCATTGTGCAAAGAGGGGACGTTGCTATGATGACACAATCGTGCTGTCACGCCCATGCTCTGCCCCCATTGGAGCATCATCGCCGCATCATGACCCCTTTCAGATGTAACACGCCCCCCGCTGTGGAAGCCTGACAGCTCCCTCCCGGAAGTAGGGATCTGAAAGTAGGCAAGTATACCCTAAATCCAGCGAAAGCAGAAGTTTTCACTGGAGATAAGGCCTCTAGGCCTGGCCAACTGATTGTGATGTCAGCGATGTTGATTGCAGGCGCTGAAGTGACTTTGTCAAAATCAGTCATATGGCGAAACGCGTCTATTTCAGGACTGTACTTGTGTCATGTGTGTAGAATTCTGTAGATCTGGCCTGCGACCCTTGGGTCATACTGAAGTACAGGTGAGACGTGGAGGTTGTATGTAACTCTTGATCATGAGTCAGACAGGTAGTACGGTACACTAGTGACAGGAATTGGAACCAGACTGGAGTGATGCTGGGATATGGGCCTGGAACCGAGGGGGATTGACCTATACCCTCCTGGGTGGCCCTTAGCCCACTGACCAGAAAAGCCAGTAGAGATAAGGACACACTCCAGTGACAAAGGTGACCTCCCAGGAACTCGGGCCAACATAGTACCGGCAGAATGGAATCAGAACATTATGTACAGTATGCAGAGCCAAGCTTGGGGAAGCTAGAAATCTGGCTCTGCAGTGACACAAAACCTGAAACCCAGTCAGGAACTCAAGCACTGAGCCTGGATAAGAAACACCCCAGCATGAATACTGTATTCTGCACACTGACCACAGCCCTGGAACCTGCACACCTTCCTCAGCGCCAGCCCCAGACAGCAACACACTGCACAGGGAAACCAGTATTCAGTCAGCACAATAATGTAACCGCTAACCGGAGAGCTGAGTGTAACACCGGAGTACTGAGTAAGGCTTGCACGTAATGTCCCACTAGTACAGCAGCTGGGTGAATTAGCACGGAGGCAAATTATGTAGTACACTGAGAAGAATCTAGTTCACAGGAACAATGGAAACAGCAGTACTGAGACATGGGAGTGTATTTATTAAAGGTCGATGTTTGGTCGATTTTCTAATTCAGGGTCTAAATCAGGGGAGGGCAATAAGCGCCCCTCCAGCTGTTGTTGAACTACAAATCCCTGCATGCCTTGCAACTGTTTTAACATGGCCAAATAACAAATCTGTGGCAGGGCATGCTGGGATGTGTAGTTCTACAACAGCTGGGGTTCTGCTTATTGCCCACCCCAAGTCTAATACATTTACTAACATGACTTTTGACAATTTTTTTTTAAACAATGTCAAAAACCATCTGTTAGTATATGTGTGATTTAGGGGTATATTTACTGAAAATCGATTTTGGGTACATTTTTGGCCGATGTTTGGTCGATTTTGTGTTTCAGGGTCTAAAACACACATTAGATAACCGGGGTTTGCATAGAACAGAGGGCCTGATTCAGACCCGCTCGCAAGCGCTATGCGCTCGCAAGCGGGTCGATGGTGGCCCAGTGCGCATGTGCACGACGGAGCCGGTTCTGTCGTGCGCATGCGCGAGACCCGGATAGCAACAGGCAAACTGTCGCTCCGGGTCTTGTACCAAAGGGGGCGTGCTGTCGATGTTGAGTGACAGCACTCCCCCTTTGGTGGGCGTGCCGGGGGAGTGGCTGCCCAAACCGAGGCGTTCCCATGTGAACGCCTCCATTTGGGGCTGGCCCCACTGACATCATGAGTGAGAGCCGAAATCTCTCTGGGGCTTGCGGCAACGAGACCCTACCACAAGGGTCTCGTCGCAAGCCTGATGGTTGCGATGGTCTTGACCATCGCGACCATCTTCCTGGCCACTCTCTATAGCTGTGGGTGGTCAGCCACAGCTATGCGAGCGGCCAGGAGGCCGTTCTAAAAAACAAGAAGGCCGGCCCTGATTCAGAGCGAGCGCTCTGTTAGAGCGTCCGGCTCTGAATCAGGCCCAGAGGGCATATAAACCTCTAGACAGGGAATGATGGGGTTAATAAAGTGAAAGGAGTGGTAATTTAGGATTGGCAGTTGTTAAAGTCACAGGGATATGTTGTTTGTTGTTAAGGGGCAGTGGTTACTGGGCTTGTCAGTAATAGCTGTAGGATATTCTGCCTCTTTGATTCTGATCTCCCACCCTCCCTTCCCTATTGTGTCTGCTTTATTTCATAGTGGGAAAGACCGGCAGTCTATAAAGCATCCATATTGCTGCAGTAGGAGTGATGCACTCCCTTCAATCCACTGGTTAGGCTGGTTTCACCCTACTGGGGTCAGTGGTGCCTCTCATCTGGGTGGGCCAAAATGGTGCATCGGTATGGGTGTGTTATGATTCCTGGGTGTGTTATGATTCGATGGTAAATGTAAAGGCAAGTGATGACAGCCTTGAGGGCTGGAATGTATTGTACTAGTTGTGCCGAGGGCAAGAGGTGTGATGCAGCCTGTGGGCTGTAGGAGCAGCCTTGGGGGCTGGTAGTGGCCTTTCTAGTCGTGGCCAAGGGACTGATGGTGTGAAGCAGCCTTTGGGCTGTTGGAGCAGCCTTGAGGGCTGATTGTGACCTGGAGCCCCAGGACCGTTGCAGCCTTTGGACTGATGATACTCAAGCGAGGTATGCAACAGAAGGTGGGGCTGTTACTAGTGCCGCCGGGATGACACTGGTGATGGTGTGCTAATTTGCGCACCTGGAACGCAGAATGGGTACCAGTGTTGCCGGGATGACACTGGCGATGGTGTGCGAGGTTGCGCACCTGGAACGCAGAGCTGCTACCAGTGCCACCAGGATGACAGTGGCAACCGGATGATGACAGACGCTTCTGGGATAGGAAGCGCTCCGTGCTGCTCAGATGGTACAAGCAGCACGTGTGGATGGGATGCGGGTGGAGCCGCCTGGATGGAGTAAACGGCACACACGAAACACAGCTAGACTGCCTCAGAAACTCGACTGACAAGCAGGAGAGGAACCGGAAGTACGAAAAAACTTCTATCACCGACATGGAGTGATGGACTGGCTGGAATTTAACAGGAACAAGGCCCAACAAGAGCAAGTCTCCCTTAATGATAGACCAGTGTGCAGCTGTGCACAGACAGGGGAATTAAGAAGCATGCACCTGACACTGCACACAGACAGGCAGTAATTAGTGCAGTGCTTTAGGATGGAAGCTGCAGATCCTGACAGGGTGTTGGATACCGTCTTACTTGCTATAAAGGGAGAGTGCCCCTTGCAAGTATTTTATATCTCACTTACCATTAATTAGGATATCGTCCCTGGTAAGTGGGGGACATCTTTTGCCTAAGTCAAGTGGGTGCCGGTGATTGGCCGTTCTTTCCTCTGCCACCATACTCATTATTGTAAATAAATAAAGCTGACCTATTATTTTTGAACCACATTAACTTGGTCTGTGTCTTTATTTTGAGCAAATATGGTTTTAAAGAACTTATGGTTACATCCATCATCTGACGATAGAGAGTTTATACTTTGAGATGTTTTTTGACATTGTTTAAAAAAAAAGATGTAAAAAATCATGTTAGTAAATGTCGACCAAAAATCGACTTTTAGTAAATACACCCCCAGGTGCAGGTTTAAATAGGGAGTGATTCAGCAGATTTGTGAGAACTTGCAACTCGCCACCAAGGACTCATATTGCCTTGTGCAGAGAACCATCATCTTGTCTGGCTCAGTTATACAACTTCCAAATAAAGGTACTGGATCAGAAGTGTTCAGATTTTTAATTTTTTTTGGAATATTTACATAACATAATGAGATGTCTTGGATGTATATATGGGATGTCAGCACTCATGATTCTGGCGGTGTGAATACTGACTGGATTGGAATACCTACACCTGCCGGTAAGTACCTTACCCTTACATTTAACCTCCCCCCCCCCCCCGCAGCCTAAACCATAACCTTAACCCCAATACTTACCGTCGGGATTCCGGGGACCGGGATTCTGACTGGTGTCAGGTTTCCAATGCCGGCATCCTGACCGCCGGGATGTCGACTACATCCTGATACATGGAGGCAATCTCCATTCACAGCCTGAAGTTGGCTGAACGATGGTCTGGTGGATCGGACAGGTTTGGAATCCAGGCTGTGCATTAACCATTCTCAGGCCATGACCTATCATCGTTCAGCACCATACACTGAAAGATAAGCGTTCATTACCATTCACTGTCATTGAGTTGGCTGGTTTACGCGGTTATCACATAATGTATGGCCAGCTCAAATGTCCCCTCCATATAGAAACTTGATCAGTGCTGTTCTTGTATAGCTAAACAATTGTATCTGTTTTTAATTAATTTTATCTTTAGTAAATTGAACACAGATTGGATTCTACTCTTTAACATCGGCGTTACCCATTTCCCTGGATTTGTATCAACAATTTATTTTGGTAAAACATGTAAAGTAGATTTAAAAAGATAGTTTAAGAACTTTCAAAATCTTATTCCTCACCGTACCCTCCAGGACCTTCTGTAATAATTGCCGACGTATGCCGATCTCCAGGGGTTGGTTGGTTGATCTCCCTGCACAGAGAGCAAAGTCGCTCTCACGTAAATTGTGTGATAATCACTTTTCCATCTCAAGGGCAGACAGTGGAGCAAAATGTTGAATCATAGCTCCCTGGACACCTTATTATTTATTCTGTCTTCATTTCAACCAAGATATTAATAATATAGAAAAAAAAACAAAATACACCTCTACACAGCTGTTTTAATGCAATTTATTATAATTTTTGTTCTATTTTTTTTTCTACAATACATGTATATTTATGACCTTTTTTGTACATATTCTGCATTGCTATACATTAAGGTGTAATCGTTAAATACAAATTAATTTTAAGGCAAACAAGAGTCATTCGGCAATTACCATCAAAGAAATAAAAAGACTAGAAACCAGGATCAGCGTATAAAAAATAATCGCATCCAGCAGCGGCTCTTATCCTCTCACCTGAGGGGGCTGCCGCTGTGGCTGGTCTGGACTGGTGTTCCCGGCGCCTGCGCAATAGATCCGGCACATGCGCAGTGGTGACGCCGCGCATACGCATGACACCGGCTTCTGGGGGCTGCATTGACTGCAGCCCCGAGAAGCTGTGTAGGGCTGCCCGAAAGGCAGAGCAGCGGCTTCCACTGGAGGCCGCTCTCTACTAATCGCAGCCCGGACTGGCAGCTCCAGGGGGAGGAGACACTTCCCCCCCTGGAGCTGCCTGTCCAGTGCGTGACTGGCAGGTGGTGCTTCCAGTGGGAAGCCACCTCCAGTCACAGTGTAGCCAGTGCAGTCACAGACTGCAACTGGCTCACTGAGGTGGTGGATTTTCCTGGGGGGGCTGCAGCCCCGTCCGCCCCTAGGTAAAATCCCATAAAGTGGAGAGAGACCAAGTACCAACCAATCAGCTTCTACCTATCACTTATCTAGCGCAGTCTATAAAATGAGTTTGAAGCTGATTGGTTGCTATGGGCAACTTCTCCACTTTATCTCTCTCCAAGGTTTGATACATCTCGCCCTGGGCAAGCAATTTATTTTTAAAAAACTTTTATATTTGTACCTTTTGGAGCTGATGTGATTTCAGTAAAATCCCATGTAAACTGCCTACTGAACCAAACGGGGTTAGGTCTCAAAGAGTCGGATTAATAGCAGGGCAGCCGGGGCAGTCGCCCAGGGACCCACACACACTGCCCCCCCCCCACACATAGCTACATCACTAGTGTGGGGGGCCACTGTAGCATATGTTTAAGCTTTTGGGATGCTGATAGTTGGTGGAGTTGAGCGAAGCTTTCAAATTGGGTAGCATCCGGGAAGCCGACGGATGTAATCCTGACCGCCGGCTTCCCGACTGTCTAATCCTGGCAGGGGTCTAATGACAGACGTTGAAATCCCGGCACCTGTCTTTAGATCTACGCTGGGAGCCCGACACCTGGCTTACTGATCGAAGGTGCACCGAGCGCGGTCAGCCGCGGGGGGGTTAGGTTTAGGGCTCCCGGGGGAGGACTTGGGGTCAGGCACCCCCCCCAAGGGACTTAGGTTTAGGTGGCGGGGAAGGGGGGAGTTAGGTTTAAGCACTTAAAAGGGGGATTAGGGTTAGGCACTTGGGGGGGAGGTTAGGGTTAGGCACCCCTAAGGGAGGGTTAGAGTTAAGGGGTAGAATAGGGTTAGGAAATACTTACGTTGGACGATTGGGATTTTCACCCCTGCCGGGCAGCCGCTGTGAATCATACTGATTCCTTTCAAATCCTGTTAAGCCGCATGATATGCTGATCCATTGGTTAAAACATAATTTCTTATTTTTAATTACTGTCCAGGTTTCTCGAAATCCAGAACAAGGAAAGCTGGAAAATAGTTTTCCAACTTTGTTGTCCTGTCTAAAATTGCTTCAAATTCTATTGAGTATATTGATGGTATTAAAACTATTCTACATCCTTTGATCTTGCGTTCACTCCTGACCCTCATACAGATTGGAGCGTAGGATGAGTTTCAATGTCAGGGGCTGATCCAGCGCAATGCCAATAGTTTTGCAGATTGAGCCATTGTTCGCTATTGCGCATGTGCGAACGCCCCTCTGCGCACGTGCAGGAGGTTGGGATATATCCATTTTTGCCTCCATACCGGAATTTGTAATCGCCGGTATGCAGGGATACTTATCCTTTTAGGACACCTTTTCCGATAAGAGCTCCTCCGGCTGTGAGAAGACTTCCGGATCTATGACACATGATTCCTATTGCGCATATGCGTCCATCCGCAAGCCATGGGGGACACCATTGCATCATTAGGATTGGTGTCACCCGGTGCGCCTCCTCGCCGGGTTGCCCCATCTTTGGACTCCTTGCGCACACCTGTAAAAGGGGACAAGGCCTCATGCCCGTGGAGCCATGCCCTCTGTTGTATGACATTTTGGGGGAGTTACTGCGTGTCTCGCCCATTTGCCCAACACAATGGGAGCTTCTTGACAACCCCCAGACTTGGTTTTTGGGAGGTTTTAACACATTTTTACATTAATACATTCCACCCACAGAGACATTTGTGGTCCTATGACATTACTCACACCAGGAGGCAGCTGATACATAGGGACTTCTACAGATGACTTTTCAAGACCTACAGTAACTTCTCTAATGAATAACAAAGGTGAAGTAGTGGGAACAGAACAGGACTATGGGGAGATGGATCAAACCTGCTAGGGAGCAGAGCAGTCGGCCATCGCAACCAATCAGCTTCTACCTCTCATTTTATAGACCGTACTAGGTAAATGCTATTTAGAAGAGTTGATACAGTTCCCCCTATATACTGTAACAATGACAAGTAAACAAATATTGGTGCGGTCCACTCACTTTTCGTTGTGATAATGGACGTGCATTATTTATAGGACATAAAATGGACAACCCGCCAATAGACCGTTCCATGTTAATCAGAGTAAAATATGGTGGACCCCTGACTGAAAGGATCATCTCACAAATACTTGGGTGAAATAGCAATGGCAGCTGCTTAGGTGCAAAGCTGAACGCTGGCATTGGTGAGGAACCTATAGTATAGCCAGGGCCATTAAAAGCCTGCCTCGGCCCATTACTGACAAGGGGCATGTGGGAGGCGTAGCCACGTCCCCTTAGATAAAAAAAAACAAAAAACCTATGACTCTGCGTGCTGGGGAGGGGGCGCTGTGAGCCCTTCAGCCCAGCACAAATCCAGGGAGGCGGCATGATCAGTGTGATGGCTCCCTACACGGACAGAGGAGAGGAGACTGCTGTGGCTTAGTGACAGCAGCAGTCTCCCAGTACAGTCAAGCACACAGCAGCGTGTGCTGGGCTGCTGACAGGTAAGAAGGAGGGGGTGCGGCATTGCACCCGGGACCTCCCCCAACAAGCCCAGGTAATTAGTACCCGTTTCCCCTTCCCACTTGGTGCCCCTGAGTATTTAGCGCAGGTGAGTTTTTGATTATAAAGCATTTTTTATATATTCCTGAAGAGAAACACAACAAGCTACAAAAATGAGCTGTGGAAGGAATTCTCGTTTGGTACAGTGAGAGTTCCAAAGGATACAGAACTCTAGACCCAAGAACTGACATGGTGACTTTCAGTAACAGGGCAACTTATTTTTCTTAGAAACCTTATGTAGTTTAGTTATAGAGAAAATCCAAAACTAATCAGATCACCAATACATCTTATGAACAAACTCAGGGCGTGATTCACAACGGATCGCTATTCTGCTAATATGCACGCAGCGCAGGTGCTAATATCAGCGGTGATATGTCAATGTCTGCATTGACGTCCACTTCCCCTTACTCACATCCGTATACTTGGGCAACATAGCGAAACAATCGGTAACTTTGAGTAACATTGGATCCCAATGCACTGGCACACCTACTTTCATCCTACCCCGTCACCACCCACAAATAGCGCTTCCTGTTAATCACTCTGCCATGGGTCTGCGTAGTCACTGCGATTGTAATTTCGATTGCAGTGGCCGGCAACAATCATCCAATTGCGTGCTTATAAGCAACTGCGATCCTTGCTGAATCAGGCCCTCAGTTCAGTGTAGGATCGGGAACTATTGATGAGAGTACACAGTCAAGAACAGAGGACAAATTAGGCCATATAACATCCTGGGAAGACATTCCTCATCTATCCGAAAGGAAGCCACCAGGGACAAAGGGACAGAGCGGAAATAAAGTCCATATACGACAACTAAATCTGGAACTCTCTCCTATCTGCTGGGCTCCTTTGGACTTTGCTGCAGTACCATGTCCCACCTGTGGTGCTGCTCTCCTCTGGACTTTGCTGCAGTACCACTGTCCCACCAGTGGTGCTGCTCTCCCTAAACTGGGTTTATTACCTGTTCCACCTGTTATGAGTTCCACCTGTTTGCATAGTATTCAGACCTGCTCCTCTGCCTTTCCCATGGAAAGATCATCTCGTTACAGTCTGTGCTTCGAACCTGCATCGTGTTACCCTCTTGGAATTCATGTGTGTGATCTGTGATTACTCACCTGCTCAATCCCTGAGGCTTATTGTGAGTTTCCAGTTCTCCTCACTTTGACCTATTTGATTATTTTCCTGGTTATTCCTCGTGGCTAATACAGTACATGTGCTCTAGTGTACCAGATATTGGCCTGTTTGACCACCTGTTTCTGAACCTGTGCCTTCACCAGTGAGTTACCTACAGCACTTGCAAAATGCTCACAACCTCCATATGTGTCCTCATGCATGTAACCTCCCAAATGCCAGCAGGGAGAAAGGCCACAGGCTGCAAATAGACATTAAGGGGTATATTTACTAAAGTGAAAGTTTTTAGAAGTGGAGATGTTTTCCCATAGCAACCAATCAGATTCTAGCTATTTTTTTATGCAATTTAAAGTTTTTAGTAAGATCACCAAAATCGTTAACAAGGTATGAAATACCGACCTGGTACAAACCTTTTTTTTTTTTCAATAACCTCTAAATATATATATAAAATAAATTAGACATATCGCAGAGCGCAAAATATATAAAACCATAGACATCAAGAGCTCAAAACAATTAGTAAAAAAAAAAAAAGTAGAAAAGAAGAAATGGGGAAAAGGAGAAAAATAGGGGTGTCACCCGAGGAAAAAGTTCAAACAAAATAGAAAACCAAAAAATTTACTTAGCATCCACCCTGAACAATACTTAGATAGGAGGGAAACTCTTTAAACAAAAGCCAAGGGGTCCAGATTGCGCTACACTCGTTAAATTTAGTAATGCCAGACATCATGAGATCATCCATAATCATGTAGAACTCCAGGCTAGAGAACCATTTAGTTATAGTGGGGGAGATTTCCAATAAACTAGGATCACAGCGTTGGTGGCACTATTTGAATGTTTCAGAAGTGATTTTCTGTAGGACGATACTGGTTCAGTGATCAAATTGAGGAGCCAACTCCGAACTAACTCCCTGAACCAGGTTCTCCCTAGATATGGAAATCACTAAATTCCAAAAGTGCTGTACAGCTACGCAGTCCCATCAAATATGAAGTGGGGATCCTACAGCTGAGGCACATCGCCAACAAGAGGCAGGAACCCCTGGGAACATTTTAGCAAAGATTCTATTATCTATTATCTTCTAGAAGGTGCTAGGTGAATGTTAAGTAGAATCTGATTGGTTGCTATTGGCAACATCTCCACTTAGTGAATATACCCCTTAAGGTTACTTGCATTACTGATGATAAAGTTGATCAGTATAATTCCTCACTACTGGACAAGGGATATTCACAAAAGCATGGAGAGAATTATAGGCAGTTGATGGTTTGCAGCCCCGATGATAATGAAATGATTGAAGTGGTTGTCACCATGGCTCTCGTCTTTCCGATGTGTGCTCTCCTGATGTGTAGCTATGTATCACATCGCAAGGAGAGTCAGCGCTCCTTTGTGAATGCATATAACCGAATCGGTGAAAATGTAACCATTCCATACCACCCATCTGAAGGCCAACCTTACTCCAGGAGTCTAGCGCTCTACGGTTGGGTAGCCTATATGTGGATTCTAGTGGACTGCTTTTTATTTGTGCATCACTTTTCTCCAGCCATTTGGCACAAAAAGCTATCTATATTTGTATGTTCACCAGCGGTGCCTCTGGTGTATTGGATACCAAGCTATACTTTGCAAGATCCAATCATTTACCCCACAATACTCCGCTCAACAGCGTGGTGAGCTGTGATATCAGCCGGATGCCACCTTCATTTTCTACACGTCGGAGCTTACAGCAGCTGGAGCGGCACAGCTCTGAGATACACTTCAGTGTGGGACACCAACATAGCAGCCGGACTTTGCTCTTTTCTACACGTTGGAGCTATCAGCTGTTGGAGAGGCTATTTGGGACATACAGTAGAGCGGTACACTGCACCTGGTATCGCACTTTGTCCCTACTCATACGCCGGTGCTGGTGAGTGCCGCAGCGGTGCTGCATTTGGATACCAGAGTCCTCTCTGTGTGGGTGGGCATACCGCTGGCACGGTAACCCACAGGACATTAACCTCGTTATTGGGGTCCGCACTGGTGACTATAATAGCTACTTTACTCAATTCAAATCATTTTTACCCCCAATAAGAGGGGATCAAATACCATTCGATTACTGTATTTGCTAATGTTTCTAACCATTGGTTTGGGATGTTTCTTCCAGTGTACCTCTAATTAATAATTATATACCAATGAGTACACTTTAAATGAAGTTTATGTGATGCATTTTATGTGATGTTATATTATGTTTTTTTACTGAACTGCAGTTCTAATTACATGTTTGAATAAATTCATATAATTAATTACACCTGTACATTTGTGTATAGACGACTGCGCAGACATCTTTTTCCCTTTTATCTATATTATTGAGGGTTACTGGCAGAATACCCTCTGGTGTCAGCAACAACTGTCTATACGTAACAGTAGTTGAGCGGATCTAGCGCACCCACTTCTTCTTTTATGGTTTTAGTAGTGCAGTTTCGACAAACTCCTGCAACCAATGTGCAATCACAAGTGCTAAGATTAATAGTAAAACCACAGCGTGGACTACTTGTCCCTTATCCTGTAGTGTTAGTCATATGTGGTTAGTTATATTTTCTGGTACATACAGTATCACTCCGTCAGGGCAGCCACCCCCCCAGCCCGCCCACCAAAGGGGGCGTGCTGTCACTCAACATCGACAGCACGCCCCCTTTGGTGCGAGACCCAGAGCGCCGGTTTGCCCGTCGCTATCCGGGTCCCACGCATGCGCACGACGGAGCCGGCTCCGTTGTGCGCATGTGCTCTGGACCACCATCGACCCGGTTGCGAGCACTCAGCGCTTGCGACCGGGTCTGAATCAGGCTCTAGGTGTTATCATAGATTCACTCATGTCCAACTTAGCATGTGACTCCAAAGCTAACGCTGACCGATCTTCAACCCTAGTGGCCGATTGGTAGGCTATACACACTTACGAATCGGCCGCTCTGTGTGTCTGGGCTGACATCACAACTGGACGCTTATTTAAATTTGTCCGTATAGGCGGTCCCTGCAGCCAGTGTACGGGCAGTCGGCGAGTAGCTCGTACACAAAGCCAGATACACCGATATATATTTTGTTATCAGCTATGATGCAGGGCCGACCTGTTATGTCTATGAACGACGTCGTTCATAGACATATCGGGTGTGCACACCCGCCGATGTACTCGCGATATATCTTTTGTCGATCGAACAATATATCGACAAGTGTGTACCCAGCATAACTTGTTCTGGGTGACTAGTGACTCATTAAAACAATGTTATTGACCCTTCTGTATGAGCTAAAATTGTTCAGCCAGAAATGATCGATACACTAACATTGATTTAAGCAGTGGCTTTCAACTCCAGTCCTTAACTACATGTCATGTTTTCTGGATTCCTTGAATTTTGCTTAGGTGAGCTTGTCTATTTTGCTGGGTCAATAATTATCCCACCTGCTTTCATAGACAGAAATCCTGAAAACATGACCTGTTGGAAAAACTTGAGGGTTGAGAACCACTGGTTTAGAGCTCAGACACGGGTACTAAAAAACAGAAGGATATCCAAGTGTCATAGCACATAAGAAAATACTGTATCATTTGAAACTTGGCGATATTAAATACACATTGCAAAATTTGGAGGAGGGCCCTTTGCTGCATTCTGCTTTGCATGGTCTGCCCAGCTTGTTTGGAGTTTTAGCCCTGATGCACCAGACCAGCGCAGGCTCAGAGGGGGCCCAGCAGGGTTGTTCTGAGCATCTGTGGCATTGTGGCCCATACTCTGGCAGTGGCAATAGCTCTGCCACCGTATGTGGTGATTAATATTCGTGCATTTAAAAGTGGCAGTCAGTGACTCTACACTTTCTCTTCCCAGCACAGAACCTTTTGCTGCACAAACCTACTAATAAAACATAAACATATACTAGGTCACCTACACTGTTATATGTACAATTATTAACTACAGTAAATTACACATAAACCTTCATTAAAACACATTTGTGCATTTAGCGTATCCCAGCATATATGTAACTATGGGGGCCAAACAGGGGCGTATCTATAATGGGTGCAGGATGCGGGGAACACTGGCCCCTGGTTCCAGGGGGGCCCCGCACCGCACACCCTGCACCCATAGAAATGCTTACCTCTCCATAGTCCCAAGTCGGTGCGGAGGTCTGGCGCTGTAAAAATGACTGGAAAATGGCCGCCGCAGCCATTTTCCTGTCGTATGCGCAGTACAGGGAAAATGGCCACCGCGGTCATTTTCCCGGTGACCGGCGCATCCTCTATAGACTCTGGGCGCACTCTAGTGCCCAGAGTCTATAACTCCAGAGCTGGCCGTGCACAGCTCAGTGCGCTGCCTGTCACCGGACAGAGGAGGGGGCCCGTGTCGGAGACTGCACACGGCCCCCCCCTCTCTAGAAACGCCCCTGGGGCCAAATGTAATAGGGCGAGAGTTTAGAAAATGTGAGAGTTTAGCAGTAATCTTTACATTGGTTGAGTTTCATCTTCAAAATGGGAAACCATCTGGATGAGAGTTTAAATCGTGAGAGTTTTTTGAGTTTAAAAACATGCGAGTTTGCAGGTTCTCGGACTCTGTTACATTGACCGAGTTTAAAAAAGAGTTTGCTGCTAATCTCTATAATTTTCTAAACTCTCGCCCTATTACATGTGCCCCTGGATCTCCAATATGAATGTGTAGACTGATTTAGCCAAACTGATATTGGCTGTAAATAAAACTGTAAATGCTATTTCCAGAATACGATTCAGTTATGCTCATGTTATTGGGAAATGTCGCCATCTAGTGGCAAATCAGAAGAATGAGATACTTAAAACCATTCAATCATTCTGTAAAGACTCATTATACTGTATACACATCAAACATTTAAAGTGTATAGCTTATTGCTCAGCCCATTATTATGCAGCTTATTGTATACCAGCATACCTTCCAACATTGGGGTGGATGGTTTCGGGATAAATGGTCACGGTCTCATGATGTTTGAGGAGGTGCACATTCTGTACTACTGGCATGAATACAAATAGATATCCACTAATATGTAATGGTGGTGATAGAACTAAACACAATAATGTATCGCTTATGGAATGTGATAGAATTATATGCTGTAAAAAAGTAAAATGCTAGAAAACAGAACGGTGCTTGTATGAAACCAGTGATTGTGCGTGTAGCATTAGAAGATATTGACTGCACTTAGCTGGATAGAGGATAGTTCCCAACAGCCTCAATCAAGGGGTATTCCAAAGAATCTTTGAAGGTGTATGATATGATATATGGAAAAAGGGCCGTGTCACCAACCGTGACACCAACTTGTCTACCGAACAATGGCCCTCATTCAGAGCCGTACGCTCTGAGCAGAGCGCACGCTCTGAATGAGGGCCGGGCTCCATGAAAATGGAGCGTCCTCCTGGACGCTCGTATAGCTGTGGGTCACCACCCACAGGCTATACGAGCGTGCATTGTGATGGCCGCGATGGTCGAGACCATCGCGACCATCGAAATTGTGAGCCAGAGCCTGCGGTTGAGGTTTTCAACAGCAAGCTCCGGAGTGATTTTGGCTCTATCAGAGCCAAAACCACTCCCACTGACATCACTAGTGATGTCAGTGGGCCGGCTTTTGATGGGAGGCGTTCCCGTGGGAACGCCCCCATCAGGGAGGCACGCCCCCGGCATGCCCACCAAAGGGGGCGTGCTGTCAATCAACATTGACAGCATGCCCCCTTTGATCGGACACAACGAGCAAAGGACTTTCCTTCGCTCGTCGCGTCTGGCGCATGCGCACGACGGAGCTCCCTCCGTCGTGCGCATGCTCAGTCCATAACATCGACCCACTTGCGAGCGGACAGCCGCTCGCGAGTGGGTCTGAATCAGGCCCAATATCTTTTTGGGGCTTGGTTTCTTTCTTTCCTGAGCCACTGAGGGCACTGGGCCCTATAGTAATTGTAGCAGGCCCTTAATAGGTCACCATTAGGCCTGAGCCACTGATGGCGCTAGGACCTACAGTAACTGTAGCAGGCTCTTGATAGCTGGGCACTACAGCTGTGCCACTGAGGGTTCTAGGCCCTTTGGTAAATGTATTGGGTCCTTGCTATGCAGGCCCTATGCACTGAGGGCACTAGGCCTAATTGTAGCAAGCCCTTAAAAGGTGAGCACTAGGCCTGAGCCACTGATGGTGCTAAGCCCTATAGTAACTGTAGCAGGCTCTTGTTAGTGGGCACTAGTTCCGAGCCACTGAGGGCACTAGGCCCTACAGTAATTATAGCAGCCCCTTGATAGGCAGGTAATAGGCCCTATAGTAATTGTAGCAGGCCCTTGATAGGTGGGCACTAAGCCCTAAAATAATTGTAGCAGGCTTTTGTTAGGCAGGCACTAGGCCAAAGCAGCTGACACCATTAGGCCCCTAAAATAATTGTAACAAGTTCTTAATAGGAGGACCCTAGGCCCTATTTGTACTTGTGTCCTTGATAGGCAGGCACTAAGCCTTAGACACGGAAGGCACTAGGCACTTTAATAATTGTAGAAGGCTCTTGATAGGCAGGCACTAAGCAAGAGCCACTAAGGGCGCTAGGCCCTAAAATAGGTGTAACGGGACCTTGATAGGTGGGCCTAAGGCACTGAAGATGTTAGGTCCTATAGTAATTGTAGCAGGCCCTTGATAGGCAGGCACTAGGATAAAGCCAATGAGGGCACTAGGCCCTATAGTAATTGTAGCAGGCCCTTGATAGGCAGGCACTAGGACCAAGCCAATGAGGGTGCTAGGCCCTATAGTAATTGTAGCAGGCTCTTGATAGGCGGGCACTAGGCCTGAGCCACTGTGGACATTATGCTTTAATTGGTGTGTAAGCCCATTGATAGGCTTCATTGAAGGTAGACTGTGGTAAGGTACCTACTTGTGTTTATTACATTTTGTGACTGTATTGTTGGGGAATATAGTAATAGTGTTTTGTCTATAAATTAGTGCTCTACACCCAGCCTGCAGTCGTCATTGTTGTTATATCTGGTCAGTCAGGGTTATAAGGTCCTGATACCTGCTCTGTTGTGGGTGTGACAAGCATAGAGAAACCTCAGTGTTGTACAGCAGTGTGATTTAATTGTAGGTACTGTGATCGTGACTGCATCCATCAAGGTAGAGTAGTTAGTTGCATTCTGGTGCTTGGCATAGGGGTGTAGCTACTGTAAGTCTGAGGCCAAGAGTTCCAATGATCACCTTACACTGAAGCCAGTGGAGGTCATCCAGACTTTGCTCATCTGCCGTCCTTTGCAGGGTCCAAAGGTCGGGATTTTCACTCCTGCACCGTCAGCTTCCAACCCATATACCATGACCATCATTCATCGGCAGCCAAAAGGTGAGAACAGATGGAGCAAAGTAAGTGGGTGACTACACCTGCATGGCAGCAGGCTTTTATCACCACCCAGGCACCTCTCACAGTTGGAGGATGCATCTTGTGATTTTTAGCACTGTGTATGCTCTACAGCCAATCATACATATATATGGGTAATCCTGAGTCATACGCATCTTTGTTTGCAACACCACTTGCAGCTGAACGGTGTAACTGCGTGTCATCTAGGCTAAGCTTACTGAGGGAGTGTTGAGGGCATGTGCTTGGAATTGTGGGCTATGCGGAGTTGTGTGTACGCAAACATCCATCTGATTTCAGGCACAGAAACAGACAAAATCTTAGGTGCACAACTCCAAATTACTGATAATATATAAATGCAATATAATTTTGCAATCAGTAAAGGTTTTTAGCATAATCATGGCCAAGGTTATGGGCCTACCCACCATATCCAGGTAACCTCTAACCTAGGGTAGGTCCCTAACATACTAGGGTTCAAATCCAGAGCATAGGACACCCCTAAATCAGCGCAGCCTAGCCACCCCAGGGCATTGCAATAGTGAGAAAAGTGAAGTAAAAAAAAGTAAGAGCAGCTATGGCTACAATAATTTCGCATTCATATTCTACTGTCTAATCTTAAATAATTATAAGAGATTTTATATAAATTCCAGATCTATATTATCATTCAAACCTTGTGGCTTAAGGGACTGCATTTTCAGAATCCATGCAGCCTCTTGTCTGCAAAGGACTCTGGACCTCATTCAGAGTCGGTAGTTGTGGCCGCACGGTCGTACGCCACCGATGTTCGCTGAACTGCGCATGCGTAAAGTTCGCAATGCGCGTGCGCAAACTGGCTGCTATGATCAGAAATTTCTCTCTCCTTGAACACAGCCAGGTCGTTAGTTTGAGTGACAGAATGAGGCGTTTGTGGGTGGTAACAGGGGAAGGTGCTTGAAAACGGGGGAGTGGAGATCCGAACACAGGCGTGCCTAATTATGCGAATGGCGTTTTATGGGAGTGCATAATTAACAAAGTAGTATCATGGCACACATGACATGGGTGGTTTGTACACTGACCTGATCATAGTGCTTAAGAGAGGGTATGGTCAACCTTAAGTTCTACGACCAGTTCCGATGGTTCCCGATGCTCGCGATTAATCCTTATATGCACGGAGATGACGTGTAATGCGTACGAGAAGGGGGCATATTTTTTGTCTTACGGCCGCTTCCTCCCCTTGGTCGGCCAGCTAACGATCCGATCTTAAGGACACAACATGCGAGTGCATCATTTGCATATCTGGCCCCTTTTCCCGTACGACCGTGCGGCCGCAACGACTGACTCTGAATGAGGTCCTCTGAACTGATCTCCACCTCTACAGATCCTGGGTATCACTACCAAACCAACTAGTTTTAAACCTGTTGGATTGCCTTGATGTGACTCCTGAAAATGTATGGGAACGCTATGTTTTTCAGAAATGATTTATAAAGTTTCTTCTATACTCCATAAATCTGGATTTTAGAGTACGTGTAGTATGTCCAATATAATATAGCCCACAAGGGCATATCGGTAAATATACAACATATTGAGGTTTGTTTTCAATAGAAAATTTGGTTTTAGAGATTGCTGAGTATACTCTTTTTTTAGTATTATTAAAAACAAACAAACACGTAGTACATTTATTAGAGTTGCATCTATAAAATCCCGTGGTAGGAAGACCTAACCATGTATATTTATTTTCGAGCTTGTTCTTATTTAATGTGTTTTTTAAAGAAACTCGGGGCAAGGAAATTTGATTTTTTTGAGCGTTTGAAGACAATAGTAGGTCTCCTATCTAGATTCTTCTTTAAGATAGAGTCTACAAAGAGAGCTCTATAGTTCTTTTTTTATTTTTTATTTTACCAGCTGCCACATTAAATTTTGACACAAAGGATAAGCCTATTAAAAAATAAAAAATTAAAAAATAAATAAATATATATATATATATATATATTTTATTCATTAAGTATTGAGTGATTTATCTATTTTTCAATGTTTGCTTATTATCTCAGACTTATTTAAAGCTAAAGAATATTCGACAGCTTGATCAAGAATATGTTGCAGATAGTTACATTCTTTAAAGGACTCTACTAAAGTTGCATCTTGACTCTGAAATGTGTCGATATTCGTACAATTTCTTCTAATTCGATGTAGTTGGCTCTTAGGAAATTGAAAAAGTCACTTTTTATTATGATTACTAGAGTATGGTATAAATGTGCAAACATCAACTGTTTTTTTGTATGTTGAAGTTACTGTCTTTACCTCTACCACCTCCACCGTAATGTCTAAATAATTAATTTGTGAGGGATCATGAGTGCAAGTGATGGATAAACCATAACTGTTGTTGTTAATATATTCAACAACTTTTGTGACAGAATTAGGGTCCCCTTTCCAAATAATGAACAAGTCATCGATAGAGTGGCAATAGATGACTAGATTCAAAGCGAAGGCGCCATCCCCGATCATAGCCTATTCAAAGCGGCCCATGTAGATGTTTATAAAACTCGGTGCAAATCTGGTCCCCATCACTGTACCGACGACCTGTAAATAGTGATCGTGATCAAAAAGAAAATTGTGCTGTAAAGTAAACATAATAGAATCCAAAATAAATTTCTGTTTCCTCTCTGAGATCCCTTCATCATAAGTAAGACTAATAACCAATTGATTCCACACCTTTTTCTTGGGGGATATTGGTATATAGCGATTGAACGTCACAGGTGACGAATAGATAGTCTTCTTCCCATTCAATACCTTCTACCAAATTTATAAATTTGGTTGTATCTTTGATGTGGGATCTCGGAGAGGAAACGTGGGGTTGTAAATCAAACAAAAAATGACAGATTCGAAGTAAGACCCTCAATACCCGAAATAATAGGATGCCCCAGGGGATTGTGCAGTGATTTGTGTATTTTGGGGAGGTAATAATATATGGGTATGATTAGGTGGAGGGGGTAGAGGAAATCCATCTCTTCTTTACTCAAGACACCGTCATTTAAGGCTTTCTGCAATAGTTTTAAATTCTAATTGAAATTTAAATGTGGGGTTGAATGATAATTTTTGATAGAAGAAAGGATCTTCTAACTGACGTTTTGCCTCTTTTTTTTTATTTTTTTTATATATAATCTTCCGTATCTTGTATAACTATCCCCCTTCATTGTCAGCTGGCTTGATGACAAGGGAGGGGCTTGTGGCCAGTGTTTTAATCGCCTGTTTTTCGCCCTTGTGATATTATATAGACATGGATGAATTTTATTTTCACATAGAGAATGAAAATTATCTATCTGATAAAATGTGTCTATAGTACTAGATTTGTGATTTAAAGGGAAAAATGTAAAAATTTTCATTAAAAATTTGTGAAGGACTTTCGTTGATATATATTAAAAAAAAAAAAAAATTCAGGTTGCTCATCTAAAAAGTTATTTTCATTAAATAATTATTTTAGAGTATCCAAACCTTCTAGATCAGTGTAATCTAGTACTATTATATTACTGCCTGATTGAGTTTTTGTTGAGCTTTCATTAGTGGCAAAGAATCATTTCCTACAGAGGCCTCCTAATAAATCTGTTCAATTCTACAAACCGATCAAAAAAATTGGGTGCAGAAGTCCGTGCAAAGTTTAAACCCTTCGAAAGTAACTTACTCTGTATTTTTCTCTAAATATGATGTTATATCACTATACATGACCCATTGCAAGATTAGTGTAGTAAACATATATATTTATGCTCAGATTAACCATCAGGTAAGGAGGAGGTATTTAAATTCCCCCCCGTACACAGATGGGAATCTGTTTCTTGAAAAAGCTGCCCCATTGCAGAGACGCGTTGAAGTTCACGGATTCCTTTGGCAAACACCGGATACCAATGCTGCATACAGCCACCCACAGTGGCTCTCAGACAAGGACACAGCACTACCAGCGCTTGCAGCCTGGGCAACACTACGCACACACCAGGAGGTGTTAGTGCCACACAGCAACCCCCGATGGGGGTCACCAGCAGGTGCCCGCATCACTGGTCCCAGTGGGCTCTCTCCTCAGGATGCCCCCTGCCAACGACCTACAATATACAAGCCGTCTGACTGTAAATATACTGCTGCTCGTTGACAAGTACCTTTTGGACTGCGTTTATATACAAGCCGCCTGATGGTGAATATATACACCATTGCCGCTACTTAACAAGTACTTTTTGGACTACGTGCTCTTAACATGTAGAGACTGATGAGGACTACATCAAGAGTCTCCATTGTATATAAATATCTAATTGTCACTATTTAATCGTGTAGAGACTGATGAGGAATATATTGTTTCTAATATCTAGATAACTTGCCAACAGGATCCATAATTTAGAATTGGGCAGAAGGGGGGGGGGGGAGGATTTTATCCACAAGCATTGAGTTTATGTTGTTGTCACAGAATCGGTATGTAATGACGCCAGACGTAAACCTGGCGGATGAAATCCCAACGCCGGAAGGCTGGCAGGTAAAGATCCTGACTAGGGTAAGTAAGCCCCCTAACCCTCCCCTCTCTCCCCCCCTAACCCTCCCTTTGTGATGCCTATCCCTAACCCCCCTACCCTAATGCCTAACCCTAAACTCCCCACAGGGGTGCCTAAACTTAACCCCCTCACTACCCGTACAAAAAACCTAACCGTACTGGGGGGGTACCTTACCCTAAATTTTCCCCGGTGGTGCCTAACCCCCCCCTTTCCCTAGCCCAACCCTAACCCTCCCGGGGGTGTGCCTAACCATTAGTCCCCACGGGAGTCCATAACCCTTCCCGCCCGACTTACCTATGTTCAGTATTCCGAGTATTGGATTTTTGGCGTGGGGCAAATGATAGGCGACACCTATCTTTAGTCCCATGCCAGGCTTTCACTGTCGGGATTTTGACCACCGGCATCCTGACTACATCCCATTGTCAGTTATTAGACTCTGTGTTAGATTCAGCTTCTGTCACTGCTCTACATCCACTTGGTGGCTAAGCAATGGCAGTCGTCTTCCTTCTCCATGATGTCATGGTCACTTCCGAGCTCATTGCTAGTTAGCATGGTAACCCTGGTCAGCATCTATTTTCTCTCTATCTTTTGGCTTTCCTCAGCTTCCACATTCATTAATTAAAAGGATTATGGCCTTCAATGCTCACAGCCCATTTTGAATACCCCCACATGCATTCACACCAATGCTGGTTATGTTGCCTGTTACTTGTGTACACTTGAACCTTTGCCTATTTTCGTATACTTTTTTGTCTGTTACCTGTCCTGACTCTGGATTGTGTATCTACAAAGTTTGTTTACCACCAGCACTGATCACAGAGGAGAATCTTCCATTTCTACTTACCTAATATGAGAGGTAGGAGAGACCCAAGTTACTATTGACATAATTGATGACGCCAGGTAGTATTCCAGATATTCAGATGTCCTCTCCTGCTTTACTCCATTGATTTACCTGTTGCGGACTCGGATTGTTCCTAACTTTACTGCTTAACACTTGACCTTTGCCTATTTTTGGATACTTTTTTGTCTGTTACCTGTCCCGAATCTGGATTGTGTATCTACAAAGTTTGTTTCCTGCCAGCCCTGATCACAGATCAATTTAGTTTTGATGATGTTGAAGTTGACAGTTATATTTTTTTGCCTTCAAATGTCTTTTCCTGTTAGGGCCTCTGGATTTTGCCAGGTACTGTTTTGTGGAAATCTGATTCATAGTAATGTTGTTGATGAGTCTGACTGGCATCCAGTAATTATGGGATCTATTTACTAAGCCTTGGATGGAGATAAAGTACCAACCAAGCAGCTCTTAACTGTCATTTTTTAAACACAGCCTGTGACATGGCAGTTAGGAGCTCATTGGTTGGGACTTTATCTCTGTTCACTTTAACATGGGCGTAACTACCATAGGTGCAAGGGGTGATAGGCCCCTCTGAGCTATAAGGCCCAGAGCTGAGGGGGGCCCATCTTCCTTGTCAAAGTTATATACATTTTTCACCATTGGGTGGTACATGGGGGCCTTTGCTAACTTTTTGCTATGGGGCCTTCAAATACCTAGCTACGCCCCTGGTGATCAGTATAGTTCAATAATATCTGTCAATCATGATGTCCTACAATATATAAGGAGCATATTAATCAGTTGTTCTGTACAGTATCATGCACTTTGTCTGGTTATGTTTTTATAGTAACCGTTATGCAAATACTATTTAAATCTTTACATTTTATCGAATAATAAAATATACAAACATTATTAATGACAAACAATGGGAGTCAACCCATAAATGCAGCGAAAATTTTTTTTTTTTTGCAATACAGATAAATAAAACAGTCTTAAATATCATATTGCATAAACAGAACATCAGATATATAAATATACTAAATGCTTCATATTTCTAGTAATACTATAAAGAAAAAAGGAAGAGAGAAAAAAAAAAAAAATGTACTGAGGAAAATTATAGATTCAGTAGAGACCTGCGGTAGGTAGTGATTGATATTGGAACCATGGGGACCATATCTTCTGAAACTTAACAACCCCATTATTATGTAGACTGGTGATGTACTCAATGGAAGCTATATAATTAATCTTTGTCTCTAATGCAGATAATGGCGGAGGACTATGATTTTTCCAAAATTTGGCTATTAAAGAGTTGGCTGCGTTACAAATGTGCATGATTAGTTTGTCCTGAGTTCTGGAGATCCCACTTATAGGGACATTTAACAGAGCTACTGCAGGCTCCAATGGCACATCAATACCAATCACATAACAGATCAATGAACGAACCTGATCCCAAAAAGAGGTTATCACGGGACAAGTCCACCATGTATGGAAAAAGGTTCCTTCATTTCCACATGATCTCCAACACAAATTTGATGTGGCTGGGAAAATAGAGTGGAGCTTAGTTGGAACCATGTACCAGCGAGAGTAAACTTTGTAACAAGTGTCTCTAACCGATACATTAATAGAGGCTTTGGCAGTGCGCATTCTGATCTCCTCCCACTGCTCATCTTCCATAGACAAAGATAAATAATTTTCCCAAGCTAATTCGTGGGGTTCGCAAGATGGGGGGTCAGGAAGTAAAACCGAGTGATAAATCACAGAGATATTACCCTTCCGGTTAACTGCATGAAGACATAACCTTTCAAACGGAGGAGGGGTACGAAGTGAAGGAGACCTAATTTGAGATCGAATAAAGCTAAGGATCTGAAGGTACTGGAAATGACACGAGGAGGGCAGGCTGTATTGATCCTGAAAATCTGAAAATGATGATGGTGCAAACGGACCTTTAATATGTGTGAAACGGTCAATACCATGATTACGCCACATAGCCGCAATCATGACGTCATACCCCGTAATAAACAGAGGATGGTTCCAAATCGGAGTCAGAGGTGAGGGGTAAGAGGTTAAATCCCGTGTAGTACAAATCCTATCCCACAGCCGAAGAGTAAAGCTAATAGTTGGAACCGAAAGCGCCGAGACTGGTCTGCACTGCTTGGGAAGCCATATTAAGGAGCCAAGATTACTTCCTGTGAGAAAAGAATTTTCTATGTCCACCCATTTTTTGAGTCCAGGTGTAGAATGCCATGAAACAATATGATTGAGTTGGCATGCTACATAGTAATCTTGAAGCACAGGAAGACCAAGCCCACCCGAAACCACACTTTTAGCTAGTATTGATCTATGAAGGCGGGATTTGTGTCCAGCCCATATAAATCTGTTACAGAGTTTCTGTAGGAGGATGAGGGCTGAGTTGGGAACTGCAACGGGGAGAGTCTGAAACAGATACAATAGACGAGGGAGGAAATTCATTTTAATTGTATTTATCCTACCTATCCATGAAATAAACAAACTGTGCCATCTGTCCAAGTCTTGTGTAAGTGTTTTGATCAGGGGAGCATAATTAGTTTTATGCAAATACTATTTAGTATACAACTGTTGACTGTTTTATCAAGACTCCATATTCTAGAGATAATTTCCCATCCAGCTCCTAAACCACATAAGTGTTCCACCATAGAATCTTTAATAAAACAAGTGAAAATGAAACACAACTGAATATGAGGTCAGTTCATATTAAATATTAGTTTCAGATTGTTCATCACCTACTTTAGGTTACTGATTATTGTTTCTTTCACATCCTTATTCCTCACACTGTATATGAAGGGGTTCAACATTGGAGTCACTGCTGTATAGAGAATAGATACAATTGTGTCTGTTTCATGTGAGTAACTGGATTGGGGCTGCATATACATGAACATGATGGTCCCATAGTAGAGGGTGACAACATTGAGGTGGGAGGCACAGGTGGAGAAAGCTTTATACCTCCCTTGGGAGTAACGGATCTTTAAGACGGAGTAGATAATATGGACATATGAAATTAGAGTCAAGAAGAAAGAACCTATGACGATAATCCCTGCTGAAATATACACTGAAATCTCATTGAGCCGAGTATCTCTACAGGACAATCGCAGGAATGGAGGTACCTCACAGAAGAAGTGATTGACATGGTGGGACCTGCAGAATGGTAGTTGGAATGTGAGGGCCACTTGAATGAAGGAGTTTATGAAGCCCACAGTCCATGACCCGGCAGCTAAGCAAAAGCATAATTTCTTGTTCATGATGTTGTTGTAGTACAACGGCTTACAGATAGCAGCAAATCTATCGTAAGCCATGACTGCAAGTATTACACACTCTGTAGCTCCCAGGGCCAAATGGAAATACATTTGTACCGCGCATCCTAGTAGGGAAATACTCCTGTCCTTGGCTAGGGTGTTTATAAGGAGTATCGGAACTATAGAGGAGGAGAAGCAAATATCAATAATAGAGAGGTTACTTAGGAAGAAGTACATGGGACTTTGTAGTTTGGGGTTGATCCTCACTACAATGATCAGTAGAAAATTTCCTGATAATGTGATTATATACATCAACAAGAACACAAGGAAACAGATAACCTGGAGGTAAGGGACATTGGATAAACCAAGGAGTATGAACCTGTCTGGAAAGGTTTGGTTTGAGTCTTCCATAATGTCCAATTGGTGCCTGATGGTAATGAATGAAGATTAAGTTAAGGAAGAATCACCTTTGTTCCTTCTTGAAGACCCTTATTTATCTGTCCCATCACCAAGACCAATGAATACAAATCCTAATAATAGAAACACAGGTAATCCATTTATTCATCTAAATTTGAATCAATAAAAAACATTAATTATTTTTCTAATTTTGAGAAACTGAACATGGTCATTTTGTATTCAGAGAGTTGGTCTGCAATAATATTAAAATATGAATTAGCCTCTTGCAAGGAGACTTGGGACCTTGATGACTGAACAGTAAGCTGAAGTGGTTGCCCATTGTAGGAACGTTTCTGTCTTCTGCTGGACTGCCTTTTGTTTCCATTTAACCACCAAGTGATGCTGTTTCAGAGGCTGAGGACAGCAGATGCAGAACTGCTATAGTTAGGAGGCCTAGGTGTAAACTACACATCTCTGGCATGTGAATATGAAGTCTGTATCACTGATGATGGAAGTGTTGTCCTTACTTGGACAACCATTTAAAGTTGGCCCTATGGTGATTATCTTCTGAAAGTCTACACCTCTATACAGTGCATACCAAAAGGCTACACAGCCTTAGGAAAGGGTGTATACACTTATGCAACCAAGTTATTGTAGTTTTTTAATTTTCAGTTCTTTTTCATAAAATTGTTTTGCCACTTGAAGTTTGTTGGTTTCAAGGTCACATTAAAGGGAAAAAGGTCCGACATGATTTATTTTGAACTCCAGGTTTACATCACAAAACCCTCAACCGTAAATAAGGGTGTCTATACGTTATGTCCACTCTGTATGACCCTGGTGTAAGTTTTGGTATTGGTGATGAGGATCCAAATTGTTAGGCTAGATTAACAGGTTTCTCATCATTTGTATCTGATTTGTGCTCTCAAAGACAAGACATGGAAACGCAAGTGTGCAGACTGTTATATCTGTAATATTATTTTGCTTTATGTAGTAATTTTTGGGAAATGTTGTTTATATTATAGCTTTTTATCTTCTTGTTTTTCAGTTTTGTGTCTTAAGAACCTTCTGTTCCCTGTCCTAGGGTGTAAAGACTCACTCCATATATATAGATCCAAATAACGGTGACATTCACAGGTCTTTAAATCACTGGACTACTAAGCCAAGAATTGGTCCAACGTTTCAATCTTTATAAACAAGATTTTCCTCAGGGAAAGATGTGCGCAACTTTGAAATGAATGTTGACCTTCACCTATATTTAGAGCAAGCAAAGCAGCACCATCTGCAGCTGCCTTGTGCTCAATTCTGAGTGAGCCCTTCATATGCAAACTTGGATATACCAAAAACAAAATGGGGGCGATTGCAGCTGTACACATCGCTAATACCTCTGGAAACCCAAAATTTATAAGTTTACTGTGCATCCCTATGGGGTTAAAGGAGCAATGTTGTGGTCGTGATGTGTCGCCGTTACGAGCGCTCTCTCACTGTTTAGATGACACATCTCCCACATCACATTTAATTGAATTGCCCACTTTCTGGGGTATATTTACTACAGTGAGAGTTTTTAGAAGTGGAGATGTTGCCCATAGCAACCAATCAGATTCTACTTAACATTTAACTAGCAGCTTTTAGAAGATAATAGCTAGAACCTGATTGGTTGCTATAGGCTACATCTCCACTTCTAAAAACTCTCACTTTAGTAAATATACCCCTCTGTCTTTTTGTTCTCAGTCAACACAAGTTGGGTTATATTTGCCAACATCTGCTTTCCCATATTCTCTGGATGGTTTGGTTAGCTGCAAAGTACTTACCTTAAGAAGAATTGCTCTTCAGGTGGCCATATAATAATCTAGTACTTTTATTTTTTATTTAAACAAGTCATATACATTTCATTAAAATCTACAAACTTTTATCAATTCTTCTGTCACCGTTATAGTAATTAACCACATCTGCCGGTCTCTTACCGTTTGGTTGATTTCTGTAAACACCCAACAAACATTCCCTCTTTTATAAATTCTATGATAAAAATATTTTGCTCTCAAGGGGCAGACTACTGAGCTGTGCCCCAAGCTCCCGGTTGGATTCTAGTTCTCCAGTCCTTTGTGATTTTTCATTATACTGTATGTCTCTTTATTTCCTCCAAGGTATTAATTATATGTAACATTTTCATTTTGTTATGTCAATGAAATATATAATTTTTTTTTATTACATTTTGTATTTGTGTAATTTCAACAAATTCTGTACAGCTACAGTAGACTTAAACATTTAAGGGTATATTTACCAGGGCCCAAACTAGCGGGGGCTAAGGGGGCACCTGACACGGGTGCCGGACTTGAGGGGGTTCCGGGGAGAGGCTGCCGGGAGGCTAGGTTGCTGCTCTTGTGTGTTTGGAGCTGCATCGTGGCCTTGAGGGGCACAGAGACACTGTCAGTCTAATGTGGTGCCTTTCTCAAGCCAATACGTGCTCGCAGACCGGCAGCCAATCAGCAGAGGCTGGCGGTCTGTGAGCTCCAATTGGTTCGCGAGCAGCGCCACATTACAACGACGGTAGTACTGACAGTTCCTCAGCGTGTGGCAGCCCCATCCTGTGCCACCCCGAGCTCACCCACCCCACAACCCTGGCAGGTGAGAGGAGGGTGATGGGGCCTTACTGTGGCATAATGTATATGGGGCATTACTGTGGCATAATGTATATGGGGCAATACTGTGGCCTAATGTGTTGTAAGGGGCATTACTGTGGCACCATGTGTTATAAGGGACATTACTGGGTGGCATAATGTGTTGTAAGGGGCATTACTGTGTCACAAAACCACACACCCTTTTCGTCCTCTGTGTTATATTATCTTTGGGGGGGGTGCCGTATTATGGCTTTGCCCCAGGTGACAAAAATCCTAGTTTCGGCCCTGTATTCACTATAATTTCAGTTAATGCCATCAAACACATATTGTGGTGACTGCATGCTGATTCAAGCTGCGCCCCTGCTGACCTGTGCCCCTGCTGACCTGTGCCCCTTCTCTGCTGTGACTCTGTTGGGATGTGCCTCTGAACTGGTCCTTCTCACACTGGTACCAAATCAGAGAGATTCACGCCCTGTCCACCATGACACGATATCTGGCAGACTGCTCCAACACATTAGCGGATCTAAATCCAGAGATGAAGGTGGCAATAGGTGCTATAGGAATTGTATTGCGCCTTTGCTAGGCAGGCACTAGGTCCGAGCCACTGAGGGGGCTAGGCCCTATAGTAATTGCATACCTCCCAACATGACCCATTCCAGGAGGGACAAAATGCTCTGTTTCCTATTAATTTATGATTGCCATCACTGTGTTGAAGACACCTTTATAACTATTTCAACACAGGTGACAACAAACATAAATTAAGAGGGAAGTCCAGGAAGAGAGCATTTTGATCCTTCTGGAATGGGTTATGTTAGGAGGTATGCAATTGTATTGGACCCTTGTTAGGCAGGCACTAGACACGAGCAGGCCCTTAATAGGTGGGCGCTAAGCTTGAGTCACTGAAGGCACTAGGCCCAAATGTAATTGTAGCAGGCCCTTAATAGGTGGGAACTAGGCCTGAGCCACTGATGGCACTAGGCCCTATATTAATTGTAGCAGGCTTTTTATCGGTGGACACTAGGCTCCGGCCACTGAAGGTACTAGGCCCTATAGTAATTGTAGCAGCCCCTTGATAGGCAGGCATTAGGCCCTATAGTAATTGTAGCAGCCCCTTGATATGCAGGCACTAGGCCCTATAGTAATTGTAGCAGGCACTGGGCCCTATAGTAACTGTAGCAGGCTTGATAGGTGAACACTAGGTCTAAGCCACTGAGGACACTAGGCCCTTTGGTAATTGTATTGGGCCCTTGCTAGGCAGGCACTGGGGCCGAGCCACTTAGGGCACTAGAGAACCTATAGTAATTGTAGCAGGCCCTTAATAGGTGGGCGCTAAGCCTTATAGTAACTGTAGCAGGCTTTGGATAGGTGGACGCTAAGTTTGAGCCACTGAGGGTTTTAGGCTCTTCAGTAATTGTATTGAGCCCTTGCTAGGCAGGCACTAGGTCTGAGCCACTGAGGGAACTGGGCCCTATTGTAATTGTAGCAAGCCCTTACAAGGTGGGTACTAGGCCTGAGCCACTGATGGTCCTAAGCCCTATTGTAACTGTAGCAGCCTCTTGTTAGTGGGCATAGTTCTGAGCCACTGAAGGCACTAGGCCCTATAGGAATTGTATCGGGCCCTTGCTAGGCAGGCACTAGCCACTAGGCATGAGCCACTTAGGGCACTAGGTCCTATTGTATATGTAGCCGGTCCTTGATAGGTGGCCACTGGGCCAGAGCCACTGAGGGTGCTAGGCCCTAAAATAATTGCAGCAGGCCCTTGATAGGTGGGCACTAGGCCCTAAAATAATTGTAGAAGGCTCTTGTTAGGCAGGCACTAGGCCAAAACCACTGAGACGGTTAGGCCCTAAAATAATTGTAACAAGCCCTTAATAGGTGATGTACTGGGGACACTAGACCCTATTGTACTTGTAGCAGGCCCTTGATAGGCAGGCACTAAGCCTTAGACACTGAGGGAACTAGGCTCTATTGTAATTCCAGGGCCGTAACTAGGGTGGTGCAGCTGATGTAGCCGCACAGAACGCAGTATGTCCTGGGGCGTAACCGGCCACTTCCAGTGGTGTATGTCATTCACTTGCACTTGGCTCCTATTCAGTCCAGAACTTCACCTCCCAACTTAAGTTGCTTTGTTTTGTGGGCATCACCAGCACTGTGCAGCTCAGCATCAGCCCTGATAGGCAGATCCCTGGGCCAATGGCTGCTTAAGGTACCGTGTCGGCAGCCAATGGCGGCAGCTGGTGGTGTGGGGGTGAGAGGGCAGTGACAGAGGCATGGAGGAGTTAGCAGGAGAGAGGAGGAGGACACTGGCAGCCCTCAGTAGCGCAGGTAACCAGCACTCTGTCACTGGTGCGCTCCGTGTGAGGGGTGATAGGTGGATGGAGAGGTGAGGGGTGGGCATCCAGGAGACCCCTTCTCCTGCCAGACATCGTTCCCACTCTGGCCAGTGATGAGCCATTACTGGGTGCCACAGCTTGGCTTCATGAACCTGTAGTTACTCACTGAGTGACTCACACTATCTTGTCACAGATACGATGGGTGGCCTGGTCTGGTAAGTGCATTGATTATCAGAGATGTACGTCTTTTTTCATACCTTGACTGCTTCCATGTCCATTCTACGCAATAAGTGGTGCACTCTCGGGGATCACCTGTGCCAGGTACTAAAAGCCAAGGGCTGCCACTCCAACTATTTGCTACTCCCAGCCAGTCACCCCACTATCTGCCACCCTCCTCCTATGTCTTGTCACCACACTATCTGCCAGCCCCTACCATTCACACCACTATCTGCCACCCCTTACCAGTCACTGCTATGATTTGAAAACCTCCCTTTGTCACCCACAACCAGCCCCCATTCTCTGCCAGTCTCCTATGCCCTGTCACCTCTGCTATCTGCTATCCTGCCAAGAGTGCCAATGATGGCCTTACACTGAACCCAGTGGAGGTCATCCAGCCTTTGCTCATCTGCCTTCCATTGCAGGGTCCAGAGGTCGGGATTTTCACTCCTGCACTGTCCGCTTCCAACCTACATTCCATGACCATTGTTCATCGGTGGCCAGAAGGTGAAAACAGATGGAGCAAGGTAAGTGGCTGACTACACCTCCATGGCAGCAGGCTTTCATCACCACCCAGGCACCTCTCACAGAAGTCCGTTTGGAGGACGGTTCTTGTGATTTTTAGCACTGTGTATGCTCTAGAGCCAATCATACATATATATGGGTAATCCTGAGTCATACGCATCTTTGTTTGCAACACCACTTGCAGCTGAACGGGTGTAACTGCGTGTCATCTAGGCTAAGCTTACTGAGGGAGTTTTGAGGACATGTACATGGAATTGTGGGCTATGCTGAGTTGTGTGTATACAGACATCCATCTGATTTTCAGACTGATCTCTTGTACCAGGTATACAGTAGGGCAGGTAACTGATGATGATGACTATTTGGCCCAAGTACATTTAGTAGATCCTTAGACAGAGTCCTGTGAAATTTTAGGTGAAACTTTATAGAGTGAGAAAGTACCAACCAATTGGCTTCTAACCATGCACAAATTCACACAACCTGTGAATGTTTAAATCTTTGTTCCTATAGGACTGAGGGCCTGATTCAGAGCCGGACACTCTGACAGAGCACTCGCTCTGAATCAGGGCTGGCCTTCTGTTTTTTTCAGAGCGGCCTCCTGGCCGCTCGCATAGCTGTGGGTGACCACCCACAGCTATAGCGAGCGGCCAGGAAGATGGTCACGATGGTCAAGACCATCACGACCATTGGGCTTGTGACGAGACCCTTGTGGTAGGGTCTCGTTGCCGCAAGCCCCAGAGTGCTTTCGGCTCTAACAGAGCCGAAAAGCACTCCCACTGACATCACTTGTGATGTCAGTGGGGCCGGCCCCAGACGGTAGGCGTTCCCATGGGAACGCCTCTGTCTGGGCAGCCATGCCCCCGGCCCGCCCACCAAAGAGGGCGTGCTGTCACTCAACATCAACAGCATGCCCCCTTTGGTATGAGACCCGGAGCTATGGATTGCCCGTCGCTATCCGGGTCTTGCGCATGCGCACGACAGAGCCGGCTCCATCGTGCGCATGCGCACTGGGCCACCATCGACCCGCTTGCGAGCGCATAGAGCTCACGAGCGGGTCTGAATCAGGCCCTGAGTGCAAGAGATATTACATGAAGTCTAATTGGCTGAACAGTGAAAGGTTAGTGGATAATGCTGCAGTGAACAGTACACAATAGAGGAGGGTGAGTGTCTTTCCACAAGCTATGAAGTGTCCGCTTTTGGGAACCAACATCAGTTTATTGATGAATTTTATTGTAACTCATGTTTGTGCAGGAGATAATAATCAATGGATGGTCTAGTGGTGATTCCACTGACACCACTGATTTGTTATAATGTTCCTCTAGGGTCCTTTTCTATGTATTCACACACAACACAGGAATGCAGAGAGTCTGGGCTAGCCAAACAAGATGATTGGCACTGATGTGGATATGAGGCTGGTAAACCCACAATGCCAACCGATGCACTTACTATACACTACCACCAATCATGACATGGGGCCACACACAGATCTATTACATGCCCTGTTTAAGTTCTCTATAAAGCTTCTAATTGTGGCCTTTGGTTCGTACTGATGAGCAGCTTGAGTCAGGTTGTGGGTACAAGATGGTGGAAATGTGACCACAATGGGCATAGACCATATCTAACCATCTTTGTAAGCCTAGGTCTTTCCTGATTTACTCTGGTTTGTGTGTGTGATGCAGCATAAGCCAGATTTACTACCTTATGATAATGCCAGTTTCCGTAGGGCTATTGCGGGGATCCAAGCGGAAAGCTGCTCCTTTTTCTGTCCACAGCTGCAGCCGTCATGATTGGTTTCTGCACATGTTCCACCCCCATGCAAGGTGCCAGAGATTCATCAGACACAGGCTTAATGCCCTATACACATGGCTCAGAGCAGCACGGAACTCCAACTACATGCCCATGGCACTCCCACAAGATGGAACAGACTAGAGAGGATTGGACAACTTCAACAGATACAAAGGAAGGAGCCACTCTGTCCGCACTTCCTAGAGCTTGGGGGCAGGAGCAACTATACATTTTGAGGAGCCTATCTGGGGTCTATACTTAATAAAGGTTGATCAAGCTTGAGGGTGGTTTGCAAGGTCCTCCCTTCATCATATTGTACCAATAGCCCTACTGAGGCATACAGTAAATCCTAAATCTCATTCATGCCCTATAGAGTCAGGTTACCGTAGTAGCTCTGTTAAATGTTCCTACACCGGGGATCTCCAAATCTCAAGATAAATTAATCATGCACATTTGTAATGCAGCCAAGTCTCTAATAGCCAAATTTTGGAAAAATCACAGTCCTCCACCACTATCTGCCCTGGAGGCAAATATTAATCATATAGCTTCCATGGAGTACATTACTAGTTTACAAAATAATGGGGTTGTTAAGTTTCAGACGACATGGTCTCCATGGTTCCAATCTCAATCTCTACCTACTCCCGGCCTCTACTGGCTTTTCAATCTCCCCCATAATTTTTTACCACCCTTTATTTTTTTTTCTTTTCATTTGTTTCTCTCTTTCATTCTATTTTTTAATTTCTATAGTATTATTAGTAATTTGAAGAATTTCAGTTAATTTTTATTTTATATTTGATGTTTTGTCAATGTGATATGATATTTGAGACTGTTTCATTTATCTGTATTGCAAAAATTTCTATTGTATTTCTGGGATGACTCCCACTGTTTCTGTCACCAATAATGTTTGATTATTTTATCATTCAATAAAAATTTAGAGCTAAAAAGAAAAAAATAATTTCTTGTCAGAAGTCCCCTTTAGAGGTTGGCAGCAGAAGGGTCTCCAGTCTAATATCTAGATAACTTGCCAAAAGGATCCATCACTGCACTTCATGCACTTGGTGGCTAAGCAATGGCAGTCGGCTTCCTTCTCCATGATGTCATGGCCACTTCCGAGGTCATGGCTAGATAGCATGGTAACCCTGGACAGCATCTATATGCTCTCCCTAGCTTTTTGGCTTTCCTCAGCTTCCACATTCATTAATTAAAAGGATTATGGCCTTCAATGCTCACAGACCATTTTGAATACCCCCCACATACATTCACACCAATGCTGGTTATGTTGCCTGTCACTTGTGCCTTGCTGAACCTGCATTACTCCATTGATTTACCTGTTGCTGACTCGGATTGTTCCTAACTTTACTGCTTTCTCTAACACTTGACCTTTGCCTGTTTTTGGATACTTTTTTGTCTGTTACCTTTCCCAACTCTGGATTGTGTATCTACAAAGTTTGTTTCCTGCCAGCCCTGATCACAGATCAATTATGTTTTGATGATGTAAGTTGACAGTTATATCTTTTTTTTTCCTTCAAATGTCTTTTCCTGTTAGGGCCTCTGGATTTTGCCAGGTACTGTTCTGTGGAAATCCGATTTATAGTAATGTTGTTGATGAGTCTGACTGGCATCCAGTAATTATGGGATCTATTTACTAAGCCTTGGATGGAGATAAAGTGAAGGGAGATAAAGTACCAACCAATCAGCTCCTAACTGTCATTTTTATTCAAACACAGCCTGTGACATGGTAGTTAGGAACTGATTGGTTGGGACTTTATCTCTGTTCACTTTAATTACCATAGGTGCAAGGGGTGATAGGCCCCCCTGAGCTATAAGGCCCAGAGCTGAGGGGGGCCCATCTTCCTTGTCAAAGTTATATACATTTTTCACCATTGGGTGGTACATGGGGGCCCTTGCAAACTTTTTGCTATGGGACCTTCAAATACCTAGTTACACCCCAGTTGATCAGTATAGTTCAATAATATCTGTCAATCATGATGTCCTACAATATATAAGGAGCATATTAATCAGTTGTTCTGTACAGTATCATGCACTTTGTCTGGTTATGTTTTTATAGTAACCGTTATGCAAATACTATTTAGTATACAACTGTTGACTGTTTTATCAAGACTCCATATTCTATAGACAATTTACCATCCAGCTCCTAAACCACATAACTGATCATCCATAGAATCTTTAATAAAACAATTGAAAATGAAACTCAACTGAATATGAGGTCACTTCATATTAAATCTTAGTTTTCAGATAGTTCATCACCTACTTAGGTTATTGATTATTGTTTCTTTCACGTCCTTATTCCTCACACTGTATATGAAGGGGTTCAACAATGGAGTCACTGCTGTATAGAGAATAGACAGAACCATGTCTGTTTCATGTGAGTAACTGGAGTGGGGCTGCATATACATGAACATGATGGTCCCATAGTAGAGGGTGACAACATTGAGGTGGGAGGCACAGGTGGAGAAAGCTTTATACCTCCCTTGGGTGTAACGGATCTTCAAGATGGAGTAGATAATATGGACATATGAAATTAGAGTCAAGAAGAAAGAACATATGACGATAATCCCTGCTGAGATATACACTGCTATCTCATTGAGCCGAGTATCTCTGCAGGACAATCGCAGCAATGGAGGTACCTCACAGAAGAAGTGGTTGACATGGTGGGACCTGCAGAATGGTAGTTGGAATGTGAGGGCCACATGAATGAAGGAGTTTATGGAGCCCAGACTCCATGACCCGGCAGCTAAGTAGAAGCATAATTTTTTGTTCATGATGTTGTTGTAGTACAATGGCTTACATATAGCAGCAAATCTATCGTAAGCCATGACTGCAAGTATTACACACTCTGTTGCCGCTAATGCTAAAGAGAAGTACATCTGGGCTGCACATCCTAATAGAGAAATACTTCTGTCTTTGGCTAGGGTGTTTATAAGGAGTATCGGAACTATAGAGGAGGAGAAGCAAATATCAATAATAGAGAGGTTACTCAGGAAGAAGTACATGGGACTTTGTAGTTTGGGGTTGATCCTCACTACAATGATCAGTAGAAGATTTCCTGATAATGTGATTATATACATCAACAAGAACACGAGGAAACAGATAACCTGGAGGTAAGGGACATTAGATAAACCAAGGAGTATAAACCTGTCTGGAAAGGTTTGGTTTGAGTCTTCCATAACATCCAATTGGTACCTGGTGGTAATGAATGAAGATTAAGTAAAGGAATATTCACCTTTGTTCCTTCTTGAAGACCCTTATTTATCTGTCCCATCACCAAGACCAATGAATACTAATCCTAATAATATAAACACAGGTAATCATTTATTCATTTAAATTTGAATCAATAAAAAACATAAATAATTTTTCACATTTTGAGAAACAACATGGTCATTTTGTATTCAGAGAGTTGGTCTGCAAAAATATTAAAATATGAATTAGCCTCTTGCAAGGAGACTTGGGACCTTGGTGATTGATCAGTAAGCTGAAGTGGTTGCCCATTGTAGGAACGTTTCTGTCTTCTGCTGGTCTGCATTTTGTTTCCATTTAACCATCAAGTGATGTTGTTTCAGAGGCTGGGACAGCAGATGCAGAACTGCTATAGTTAGGAGGCCTAGGTGTAGCCTACACACCTCTAGCACGTGAATCTGCTGTTGTCTGAAGTCTGTATCACTAATGATGGAAGTGTTGTCCTCACTTGGACAACCATTTAAAGTTGGCCCTATGGTGATTATCTTCTGAAAGTCTACACCTCTATACAGTGCATACCAAAAGGCTACACAACCTTAGGAAAGGTTGTATACACTTATGCAACCAAGTTATTGTAGTTTTTAAATTTTCAGTTCTTTTTCGGAAAATTGTTTTGCTACTTGAAGTTTGTTGGTTTCAAGGTCACATTAAAGGGAAAAAGGTCCGACATGATTTATTTTGAATTCCAGGTTTACATCACAAAAACCTCAATTTTAAATAAGGGTGTCTATACTTTATGTCCACTCTGTATAACCCTGGTGCAAGTTTTGGTATTGATGATGAGGAACCAAATTGTTAGGATAGATTAACAGGTTTCTCATCATTTGTATCTGATTCTTGCTCTTAAAGACAAGACATGGAAACGCAAGTGTGCAGACTATTATATCCTGTAATACTAGGTAGTAATTATTGGGTAATGTTGTTTATATATTATAGCTTTTTATCTTCTTGTTTTTCAGATTTGTGCCTTTGTTGCCTTTGTTGCTTGTTGTGCATTTTACTTATTATTTGGCACAAAACACCAACAGATAAGTGTGTGTGTGTGTGTGTGTATATATATATTAGGGATGTGCAGGCTCGGTTCTACTCGGTTCCGTTCAGGTTTTTTTACCGAATCTTATTGGCTATCCAAAACTCGTGACAGCTGAAACCCAATAAGATTCGGGAAAAAAAACCGAACGGAACCGAGTAGAACCGAGCCTGCACATCCCTAATATATATATATATATATATATATATATATATATATATATATATAAATATATCAATTTAATAGTTACACTCAACTCTGTGCTATACTGAACATGTTTTCTTTCTAATAACATCACTGTGAAAAAGAAAACAAGACATAAAAGCTCAAACTGATGTCTCATACATTTTACAGTAATTTATAGAGAGGTGCGCCGACCCCCGTGTTTTGGTTTTGGATCTAGATTCACCTTCGTGTTTTGGTTTTGCAAAACAACCCTCATGTTTTTTTGGTTTTGGATCTGTATTTAGAAAACAAACAAAAAAACCTGCTAAAATAACATAATATTGACCTGTAAGCATGCAATCCAAAACCCGAGTTGAGTTTTTATATTCGAGTTTCGAACTGTGGGAAGATCCGAACCGGGACTCTGTTCTACTCTGTACCCCAAAGTGATTCCAAACTCTGTTCGATGCGAACCCCTAAATTCAGTTGTTGCCTGTTATCTGAGAACTGGATCCGCACATCTCCAGTAATTTATATTGTTAAATAGTGATACTAAAATGTTTTGAAGCAGAATAAAGTAAAAGTATATGAAGAAGGAATTTGCCTTCAGTCATGTTTTTTAAATTTAGGATAGAATTGTTTCTTTCCTTTGAATACATACAGTATGACTGTTAATTTGATCTTTTATGTAGAAACAACTGTGTACATTGCAAAGAACGACAACTTATTTGTCGGGTCTAAGGGTTATAAAAATTAAAATAATCTGCCTACAAGCTGATAATGTCATCATGCACAGCAGAAGGACTATCCAAGATTATTTGCATATATTATACATGTAGTAACACTTGACTCTTAAATTGTATATTTCTTGGTAGTTTTCCTAGAGATGAGCGGTTTAGTTTTAGATCGGATCTTCCCTCCAAGTCTGGATCTCAGAATGAGGGACAACGTCATTTTTCACAGACATAATTACTACACATTGTTTCATTAAAATGCTCCTTTTTGTAGGAGGTCTCAAGAGAGCTTGTGATAGGGACAGGAGTGCAGGGATGAAGAGGCTATGGTATTTTATCTACTGAGAATTGGGTTCTAAAACCTGGCACTTCCGATCATGGTTATGGCCGAAATGTAAAAGGACAACTCTCTTACTAGCTTTGTTTTATTAGTAAAATCATTCCCTTTATAAATTGCTGGTATATATACATGATCTGAAACGCCTGGTTTTAGAACCCAATGCTTGGTGAATAAAACCCTATGTCCCATGTTGAACACAATACTACTGTAAAACCAATGGGGCCTAGCTCAAGTTCATGGTTGATTGATGAACTACCCGTAGTCTATTGGCTTAGGCTGTGTTACATATAGGTTGCTCTCTTTGGGAACCATTCAGAGTTGCACGCACGTCCGCTTTGCAGACTGTTCTTGTGTTTTTCAGAAAGTGGTGCAGAGCCGAGAACACGTACCTCCTGACGATTCAGAGAGGCATGGATCTCACTTGCATCTGAATGGGCATTACTGAGTGGCAAAGGGGCGTGCGCACATAGGCTAAGTGTTCTGAGGGCATCTTGTGGGCATGTAGGTGGAACTGCTTGCTATTTAGAGTTAAGAACATGGAGAGATCCATCTGATTTCGGACCTCTTGCACCAAGTACTATATATTCTGGTGGAAACCTGCACTGATCGTCATGACAGCCACTCCTGCAAGCCAATGGATAAAGGCGGTGTGTGATCGCAGAGATGTGCGTAACTTTAAATACAGGTGAAGGTCAACATTTATTTCAGAGCATGCAATGCGGCGCCATCTGCAGCCGCTGTGTGCTCAGTTCTGAATGAGCCCCTTAATATGCAAACTTGGATATACCCCCCAAAAAATGGCGACGATTGCATCAAATGCACAATGTGTAGCATTGCACAGTGACAATACTACTTGAAAACCCCAAATGGCTAATTTTACTGCGCACCCTTATGGGGGGAGGGGATGGGGTCAAAGGAGCAATGTGATGTGTCGACACTACGAGCGCTCTCTCACTGTTTAGATGACACATCTACCACATCACATTTAATTGAGTTGCCCTATCTGGGGTAAATTTACTAAAGTGAGAGCTTTTAGAAGTGGAGATGTTGCCCATAGCAACCAATCAGATTCTACTTAACATTTAACAAGCACCTTTTATAAGATAATAGCTAGAATCTGATTGGTTGCTATGGGCAACATCTCCACTTCTAAAAACTCTCACTTTAGTAAATATACCCCTCTGTCTTTTTTGTTCTATTCTATGGATGGTTTGGTTAGCTGCAATGTACTTACCTTAAGAAGAATTGCTCTTCAGGTGGCCATATAATAATCCGGTACTTTATTTTTTATTTAAACAAGTCAAATACATTTCATTAAAATCTACAAACCTTTATCAATTCTTCTGTCACCGTTATAGTAATTAACCACATCTGCCGGTCTCTTCCCGTTTGGTTGATTTCTGTAAACACCCAACTAACATTCCCTCTTTTATAAATTATATGATAAAAATATTTTGCTCTCAAGGGGCAGACTACTGAGCTGTGCCCCAAGCTCCCGAGTGGATTCTAGTTCTCCAGCCCTTTGTGGTTTTTCATTATATCTCTGTCTTCATTTCCTCCAAGGTATTAATTATAAAGAAATAATTAAAGTTGTACGTAAAATTTTCACTCTATTATTTCAATGGAAAATATTATTTTTTTAAATTACATTTTGTATTTGTGTAATTTCGACAAATTATGTACAGCTACAGTAGACTTGAACATTTAGGGGTATATTTACTAAAGTGAGCGTTTTTAGAATTGGAGATGTTGCCCATAGCAACCAATTAGATACTAGCTATTCACTTCTAGAAGGTGCTAGTTAAATGTTAAGAATAATCTTATTGGTTGTTATGGGCAACATCTCCACTTCTAAAAACTCTCACTTTAGTAAATATACCACTTAGTATCAACTGAGTACAGTACATGAACAGACATGAATATGCTAAACGTGTGCTTTGAGGAATGTGAAATACCGTAAGGAGAGAGTGTAACAAAGGAGAGTGTAATGAAATCAGCAGATGAGTTTGATCACAACAAAGGAAGGAAGAAAGAAAAAGTTGTGTTAGATCAAAATCTTACCTGCACCCATGACCTCAAAAGATCATTGAACTGTAACTGTAAGATAAAGGGGAAGCAATCGGGAACCGACTGCCTAAATACCGGCAGCCGGCTTCCCGACTGTCTTATCCCAGCATGGGTGAAATGCCGGGCGTCTACATCTATTTCCTTGACGCCGGGAGTCCGGCGCCCGGCATCTCGATCGTAGTGATGCCGGGCGCCACGAGCGGACAGCCGCGCAGGGGGGAGGGTTAGGTTTAGGGCTCCCGTGGGGACTTAGGGTTAGGCACCCCCCCGGGGGACTTGGGTTTAGGCAGCGGGGAAGGGGGTGGTTAGGGTTAGGCACTTAGAGGGGGGATTAGGGTTAGGCACTTGGGGGGAAGTTAGGGTTAGGCACCCCTAAGGAGGGTTAGGGGGGTTAGGTTAGGTTAGTGTATACTTACCTATCCACGATCGGGATTTCCAGCGCTGTCGGGCTTCCGCTGCTTCTAACTCTGCTCCTGTCGGGCTGGCGCTGACGGGAATCGAACCGCCGGCCATGCGGCTGGCGGTATATCATACCCATTCCAGATAAAGAGAATACGCACAAAGTTGTACACTTAAATGAGAATCTCCAGGAATGCATTGAGGAAACAGTTGAAGGTGCATTAATTGTAAGAAGTAGTCCTTAGGGTTTTCAAGTGTGACCACTTCCTTTTGTGGTCACCTGAGAAGCAACCACGCCAAGCTGAGCTTTCCTTGACATGGTTGCATTTGATGCAACCATGTCAAAAATACTAAAATTCCAGCAGCCGCCTGGTTCGCATCGGCTGCCAAGCCCCTGTTGACCCGCTGCTCCTTCCAGAGCCTCCGCCTGCTCTTCTCGGTCATGGCTGCAAGAAGAGTTTCTCTTCCTGCAGCCTGAATTATGATGGATCACTGCAGCTGTGGTTCCCAGAGAACACGTAGTAGCCAAGGAGAGACTATCCATATAGGGTAAAGAATACCACATACAGGTTAAGTAAATATTGTTTTTATTATAATCACCAATAAATTACAACAATGTATCAACAATACCATCCATGTCCTATCACAACATTTAATGGTATGTAGCTAGAGTCCTGACAGTCGGGAAGCCAGCACTTAGAATACCGGTGCCGGATTCCTGACACCTGTCAGAATCCCGGTGCCAGCATCCCCATGCTAAGTACTGGGGTTAGGGATAGGGGTTAGGGTTAGGCACTAAGGGAAGGATTAGGGTTAGGTACTAGGAGGGACGGTAAGGTTTAGGCAATATGAAGGGAGGGTATGCGGTCAGGAAGCCGAAGGTCGAAATGCCAACCACCGGCTCCCGACTGTAAAATCCCAGCATGGGACTAATGATAGGCATCGAAATCCCAACGCCTATCATTATCCACCCGGCGAAATACCAATGCCCAGCGTACGAACAAAGGTAAGCCGGGAGCGGACAGCTGTGCGGCGGGGGGGAAGTTAGGTTCAGGGGCTCCCGGGGGGACTTAGGGTTAGGCACCCACCCGGGAGGATTAGGGTTAGCTAGGGGAAGGGAGGCCACCCCAGGGGGAGGTTAGGGTTAGGCACCCCCCCTGGAGTGTTAGGTTTAGGGTGTGGGGAGGGGGGGTTTGGTTTAGGCACCTCAGGGGGGAGGTTAGGGTTAGGGGGGGGAGAGGGTTAGGGATAGTTAAAATACTTACCCTGTCGGAACTTCAGTCTTCTGCCTTCCGGCGTCGGTATTACATCCGCCGGGTTTATGTCCGACGGTATGTCATACTGATTCCGATGGGAGGGTTAGGTTTAGGCAGCAGGGAGGGTTAAGGGTATGGAGCGGGGTAGGGTTAGGATACTGACCGACAGGTGTCGGTATCCTAACCCTGTCGGGATACCAGCATCGGGGTTCTGACAACCAGAATCCCGAGTGCCGGCATCGCCATACCCATCACAAATTAACACGCATTGAATCTGGTTAAAGTTATTTTATAAAAAATTTAGAAAAGGTAAAGAGAGAGAGGAAAGATTTTCTAATATTGTCAAATAATATCCGTTTATTTTGTTAATGAGTAAAAAAAATTATTTCTGAGGAGCACCAAATCATATTAAATTGCCATAGGGCTGGTGTGACCGTTGGTGACGTCTAAAGATGCATCAATCGGTATATCAGTGCCTACGGACACTGAAAGTGGGCGTCTTGGTCCTCGCACATAAGGACATACGGATGAATTCCAGGGAAGGGCTTTGTAGCCCCATTTGCATTAAGTTGCAGACAGGTATTAGAGTGTAATAATAAATAATTAATAGCAACTGATTGTCAACACTAGAGATGTGCAGGTCCGGATTTCTGAAATCCAAACACACTCAAATTTAGGGGTTCCGAGAAGAAATGTGTCAAGGTTTGGATTAACTTTTGTGTCCCGGTTCAAACCTGTTGCCATTTCAGGAACTCGGATTTAAAAATCGAAATCTGGTTTTGGATTTGGAAGTTAAGGCTGTTTTTTATTGTTTTTTTATCCAAAACCAAAACATGACAATGAATCCAGATCCAAAACCAAAAATGGTAACCATAAATAGCACACAAACCAGCCCCTTTAGTGACGCAGCACAGACAATAAACGCATTTATAGAGGTCCTGATTCCCTAACATGTCTCTTATCACTGAGATTTATACACGACAGACTACCTAGGCTAATACATATTCATAATTATTCATAGCCCATCGCTTGAAATTCTGAATAGACAACAGATATCTGCACTTAAAGGGAGAAGCATCAAATATGATTGATTGTATGTAAAGAAGTATTATGTAAAACAGTCTATTTGCTATTGGTTCTCAGTGTTAATTTTCCTTGGACATGTCCTTCACATATTCAATTAGTCTTCTCCTAGTGCCAGCTCCAATTGTTTCCCAGCTCTGGATAGTCTGTATCAGACAACTGCATGAACTAACAATAATACATCAGTAACTATATGAGAACATGAGAAAAAAAGAAAGATTTTATTGGTTGGAGAAGTAAGTAGAGCTTGTTAAAATTCCATAATAGTTTGCGTGTGTGTATATTATGTATAATAAATATATAATATTGCTACTGGTCCGGCACTCCAAAAAATCATATAAGCTGCAGTCTGTGCCCTCACAGATATAAATCCAAAATGTTCAAAGGTGGGGGCCATCAGGACTCTTAATAATTTATATCAACACTGGTAGCTCATGACAACGTTTCAGTATTTACTGAAGACCGTAGTAAATACTGAAACGTTGTCACGAGCTACCAGTGTTGATATGAAGTATTAAGAGTCCTGAGTGCCGCACCCTTGAACATTTTGGATTTATATCTGTGAGGGCACAAACTGCAGCTTATATGATTTTTGGGAGTGCCGGACCAGTGGCAATATATATATATATATATATATATATATACAGTATATATATATATATATATATATATATATTACCATAAAGGTCTTTGATTGTTTGGTGTGGGCTTGACAAAGGGGGTTGCACCTCGAAACGTAGCTCAATACATCATTATTGATTTACTACAAGTCACTGTGTGCTGTTCTTTTCTATGGCTATTATTCTGTTGAACCATAGCACTGGAGCCTGCTGTCTTCTATTGAGAGTGTTGACTGGAATATATATAGGCGCCCTCTGCATGTATGTTGCATGGAGGTGAAAAAACAGCGGCACTCCGGAATTTAATGTAGCAAAACGACTATATGTACAGTAAAAAAAGCCGACGTTTCGGGGCCACAACTCCCCTTTGTCAAGGTATACAAAAAGAAAGACAGAAGGGCATTGTGGCCCCGAAATGTCAACTTTTTTAACTTTAAATACAGTCTTTTTGCTACATTAAATCCCGGAGTGCCGCTGATATCCAAAATGCTTGGGACCATAAAATATTCTGACTGACTACTTACTGGCTCATCAACGCCCAGCCCAAACCCTTGGACCTAGAAAGATAAAAATCGGGGAGTATATTTTTTCCATGACATACAGTAGGTGCCCACTAACAAAAGGATTTTTCAAAATTCTTCTCCTAAGAGGGTGAAAACGGCTAAAATGTTTCCTCCCCCTGTGCAGTGTTCTGCCTGACAGTCTCATCGTGGCTGCAGCAGAGTTCAGAATTTAAACACCAACTGTCATCCCAAGTGGCTCCCCTATTTGAATGAGGTAAGGAAATGTGTTACTGCAGAGGTGAGAGAGGAAAATGTGTTACTACACAGGTGAGGGGGAGGAATGTGTTACTACACAGGTGAGGGAGGAGAATGTAAAGTGTGTTACTACGGGGTGAAGGAAGGAAATGTGTTACAACACAGACGAGGGAGGCAAATGTGTTACTACAGGGGTGAGTGAGAAGAATATGTTACTGGTGGGGTGAGTGGGAATAATGTGTTACTACAGAGGTGAGGGAGGGTAATATGTTATTCCAGAGGTGAGGGAGGGGAATAAGTTACTACAGGTGTAAGTGAGGGTAATGTGTTACTATGGGGTGAAGGAAGGGAATGTGTTACAACATAGGTGATGGGGTTTCAGACAATAGATAGACAGTAATTTAGTTGTTTATCTAGACATTATCTATCTATTGCCTGGAACCCCTTCACCTATGTTGTAACACATTCCCTTCCTTCACCCCATAGTAACACATTACCCTCCCTCACCTCTGGAATAACATATTCCCCTTCCACATCTCTGTAGTAGTACATTATTCACACTCACCCCCTAGTAACACATTCCTCTCACTCACCTCTGTAGTAACACATTACCGCCGCTCACCCCTGTAGTAACACATTCCTCTCCCTCACCCAGGTTTGGTTTAAAAGATAGGCAGGAATTCGACAGTAATTAGTTGTTTATCAAGACATTTCTGTTTATCTTTTATACCAAACCTGGGCGAGGGAGAGGAATGTGTTACTACAGGGGTGAACGGGGGTAATGTGTTACTACAGAGATGAGGGAGGGGAATATCATAATCCAGAGGTGAGGGAGGGGAATAAGTTACTACAGGTGTGAGTGAGGGTAATGTGTTATCACAGGTGTGAGGGAGGGATTGTACGTCTGCACAGGTGAGGGAGGGTAATGTTGAATGTGTTACAACACGGGCTCTGTTTTACTCCTGACCATGGATTGTTAAATTATTTAGCTTTTTCCAGCTGTCTACCCCAGACCTTGGATTACTACTGGAACTGGTCTCGTTTGCGGCCTTCCCTGACCTCCGCTTTTTAATCTAATTTCTGCCAGCCTCATACTGTACCTGGTCCATCTATATTTTGCACTCATTGCATCTATTCTTGTGCAACTGTATGTGTATTACTACCATTTACTTGCCTCCTTCAGTGCGTCCATCCATTAAGTTATTTCTGCAATATTCTGAGTTAATAAATCCCTATTATGTGGAGCTTGAAGGACTGGCAGCAGTTAGAAGTACCAATGAGTGTATTGAACTCTATGGGAAAGGCAGCTTGTTATACAGTAGGTAAAAACACTATGAAGTGGTTCTTGAAATCTCCTTATCTTTCCATAGGTAGTATTGTCATAACATTTATTGGTGTTGGAGGCAAGATAGTTAACATCTGGTCCCATGATGTAATTTGATACTCCCCCTTATGGATTTTACCAAGAAAATTATTATATTTTCTATAAAATATTTTTTAAAATGTTTTTTTTTTTTTTAATTTGTATAGGTGATTAAAGGTGTATAAATATGTCCCAATATGTCTTGTGGCAAAGCGGGTTCTTTGCCCTGTTCTGTTATAAAGAACATGACTCATTCCCTGGGTAAAGATGTTGTTTTGTGCTGGATAGCTTTAAAACACAGCTGCGCCACATGGGTTTGATTGGTGTGTCTCTGTGTGCAGCGTAAAGCATTCTGGGATTCAAGGGGAAGGTGCTCCTCATGCAGAATTAGTCGGCCAGGTGATAGTGAGTTGCTAATGTTAGCTCATTGTCAGGGAGCCATATACTGTTTGGGAAATGTGCATATATAACATTTTGTTCAGTAAAAACTCATCTGACAGGGACAACTGCTGTCAAGAGTGTTTCTTTCTTTGTAAGGACAATCTTACAGTATATTGATTTACAATGAAAGCTGTACAATATTAATGAAGCTCAATCTTTTCTATCAATCAGGATGCCACTTAATTTCGAAGAGTGGATCATTTCTATTCACAGAAGTTGGTCTTTACATTATTTTATATTATATAAGTGATTCCATTTTATTGTAACTGACCTGTTTCTATAGGTATGAAACAACACAATTGAATCAAATAGTTCTTCCCTATTACCTCCGTATCTTTATTATGTCACAATTGGGAGGTGCACCCAGGAATAATTTGAGCAATCATACAACAAAAATGAAAAGTATTCCTACATGGTGCACTCATTAACTTTATATATGAACAATTTGACAGCAAAATTTCAACAAATTGGGGATATCACATATTAATATTATAATACAACTTTTATTCATTTATTATTAAAATGATGCCAGTGAATCATTTAAAAAAATTAATTGTGAAAAAAGTGTAAATTAATTAAAATTAAAGTGATGACCACAAAACTCTAATTTGTGATTGTCAACCTCTTAATAATTTATTCTTATTGTACTCCATATAGACCATTATCCCTATTGAGTATAATGTGGTGCAGTCTATAAGGATTTTAATTTGGAATAGTAGGTCGTATAGAGGATTTTTTCCTAAGGCTTAATTTGCCCTACTACAGTTCAATATATACTTATATCCTGCAATGTGTCTTGATATTATTGACCGATTGGCTGCTTGTGAGCTTGAGTATACAAATGTTCATCTAGTTGTTTATCACTAAAATGCAAAAAGAGACAGCTGGTCCACGGTTTGGGGTTATACACTCTCCCAAATCAGTGGCGTCACAAGGGGGGCGTGGACGGTTCGGGACGCACCCGGGTGTCATCTGCTGAGAGGTGACACAAACGTGCAGACTCAGTGATAGGAGCCGGGTGCTGCACTGTAGCATTAAGGGCAGCACTCGGTTACTGTCACAGTGAGGGAGCCGGCACTGCACACAGGGCAGTCCGCACCTCCGGCAGCACCCACCCCAGTAATAAGTACGGGACCACGGGGGTTTGGGCTGCGTGGCCACACCCCCTACCCACGTGCCCCTCCCTTTTCGGTGGTGTGCCGCTAAGCCGCGCACACAGTATCCCTCCCCGCACCGGGTGACACCACAGATAGGGACGCCACTGTCCCAATTATAATATCAATATATGAATCTAATGTCTTGTTACTCTGGTTGTTTTATGCTGGCATTCTTGAAATCAGCGGCTGTACAATAAGACACATGGACTGCTGCCTGACAATATTGGAGATAATATGGACTCTTTTTAGTAATCCATAATTCCACTAGTAGGGTGATCTGTAATACTGTATTTCACTCCTGATTTATTGCTGCTTCCACATCATTTTATAATCCTTACAGCCAAGAAACGTGACCTATATTAGAGAAACTGCTATAATACTCTAGTTCAGGCCTGGCCAACCTGTGGCTTTCCAGCTGTTGTGGAACTACACATCCCAGCATGCCCTGCCACAGTTTTAGCATTCCCTAATAGCAAAAGTTTTGCAGGGCATGCTGGGACTTGTAGTTTCACAACAGCTGGAGAGCCACAGGTTGGCCAGGCCTGCTCTAGAGCAGTGGTTCCTAAACTGTGTGCCGCGACACACTGGGGTTTCCTTCGGGACACTTGCAGGGGTGCCTCAGGTTGGTGCTCCAGCACCAAATCAAATTATTTATGGTCAATGTAATGTAAATGTAAATATGTGGACACACCAATTCACAAACCTGTCCCCCACTACAAGACTGAACCTAAGGATGACAGGTAAGCACAATTTACTTCACTTTATTACTTTACTTAAAAATTTTCAGGATTTCTCAATAACAAACTTTTGGCTTAGTGGTGGCGTGAAAACAATTCTGAAAACAAGTCTAGGGCGCTGTGATTCTAAAAATTTTTAGGAAGCACAGCTCTAAAGTATTCACCCTTGTATTTGAGCATATATCAAAATAAAAAAGATAAAAAAAAAGGGCTAGGCGCTTAAGTATAGGTCTGAAGTTATGGATCTTAAAGCAGCTCACCAGATGGGGATGGCTAGCCCCTGAGAGAACATATGAAGAAGGACAAAGGAGACTGGGAGTGTTAAAATAACCAAGATGTAGTTTAATATCTCATTAAGATAATAATTCAAAAATATTCTAATCAATAAGCATATAACAAACCATTTGGGGCATGAACTAGTACATACAGTATATCAGGGGCCTGGTGGTCATCCTTATAAATCTTTTTTAACAGAGGCATGTGACACAATATATTACTCCTGATGTATTGCAATTTATGAATTGTTGTATCTTGTACAGCTCATTATGAATTGTTGTATCTTGTACAGCTCATCTCTAAACTCAGTAGTAAACTGCGTGTATGTGCAGGCCTTGCAATTCTCACATTTAAAGGATCCTTCTGCAGCAGGCTTCTTATGTTTATTATTTGTAAAGTGGTTGTGGACTAATTTATCTTTAAAGTTGGAGGCACATCTCCAAGTAATTAATGCTCTAGGTCCAAGAGTCCTTTTTAGAACCAGGTCTAATGTCAATGTGAACCAATGTTTCTGAATGATTCTTGCAATTTAACACCAATCTGAACCGAAATCTCCAACAAAATGAACAACATTGTTTTTCTTTTTTACTAATAATTTCATAAGACCTACAGATTCGAACTCCTATATACCTAGGGATAGCAACCATCTACCAAGATGGTTTGATAATGTACCCAAAAGCCAACTGGTATGTCTACATCGAAATTACTTCTAACATTGTTACATATAAAAAAAAACAATCTAGGCAAATGGTGAATATGTCTGAAAATAAAGGTTATGAATCGAGCACTAGAAGAAGTTGAACTCGTTGACCGCATGATACTGCTATCAGATAATGTAAAACCTAAAGGAACAAAGATTAAGGTTTACATTTTTGTACTAAATTCAACAAAAGACACAGAAATATTGAAAATAAAGTTATAGAAACTTTAAGTATCTTACTTAAAGACAGTAATATGAATAAGGTCTTACCAACAAAGCCTAATTTTATTTACAGAAATGCCTCCAATATATAGCAAAGTTTGGTTTCTAGCGTATTGTTTGTTATATATCTGTATTGTATTTTTATATGTGATTAAGTTATTTTTATTATTATTGGCAAACCTGACTGCTATATAATTTTCTGCCATTTCACAACTTGGTTCTAATAAATGAGCGCAGTCCTATTTTTGTTTATTCACTATTCCTTATTTTAACCTTATATTATATTCGGCATTAGATAGTTGGTAGTAGTATTATTGTTTATTTATTATCCTCAAACACTCCTAGCATTCTGTAAATTATAAAATAGATAACAATAGATTTTTAAAAAGGAATAAAGGGTTCTATAGGTATTGTAAATGTAATATGTACAGATCCTTTGGTGGTAATCATATACAGTAGTCAAAGAATTCTCCAAATAGGGATGCAATGCACAGGTTTATTACGTGCCATACCAAATATGATGTTTATGTTATTGAACGTTCATGTTCATTAGTGTATGTTGAAAAAAACGCTAAAATATGGTGGGCAGCACATGTGCATAATATTGTGAAGGGTTTAGAAAATCACCCCTTCTCACTTCACTTTAAAAAACAACCCCATGGCTGCTCAGTTTCAGGTCTTTGCTGCCATCTCTCTCATTAAAGAAAATTGGAGGAATAATGATACAGATGAGGTTGGCCCAAACTGAGATGAGGTTCAGATATGATCTAAACACTCTGAAACCAAAAGGTCTTAATTCTGACTTTGAGGTCAAATTGTTTATATAAATTCATATATTTTGTCATTAAGAAAACTATTTTATTGTTCTTTTAATTTTTCATTGCGTGTATACATTATATTGGGGAGAGTATCAATAATATAAAGTCACATAGCAGTATATAAGCATATATTAAACTGTAGCAAGGCAAATTAAGCTCTAGAAGAGAATCCTCTATATGACCTTCTATACACAATATAAATCCTTATAGACTGCTTCACATTATATTCAATAGGGATAATTGTCTATGTGGCGTACAATAAGAATACATTTTTAGAAAGTTGACAATCACAAATTTAATTTGAATTCACTTACACTTTTTAATAATTAATTTATTTAATATTTCACTTGCATCTTATTAATAATGCAATAAAAGTTTTATATATTAATATAAACATGTGATATCCCCAATTTGTTGACATATTGGTGTCAAATTGTTAATATATAAAGTTTGTGAGTGCCCCAAGTAGGACTTTTCTTTTTTGTTGTACAGGTTGAGTCTCCCATATCCAAAATGATTGGAACCAGAAGTATTTTGGATATCGGATTGTTCCGTATTTTGGAATATTTGCATACCACAGAATGCATTCATGTTTCATATACACCTTATACACATAGCCTCAGCCTGAAGGTAATTTTATACCATATTTTCATAATTTTGTGCATCAGTTTTTTGTGCACATACATGAAATTAATTTGTTTCATATACACCTTATACACACAGCCTGAAGATTATGTTATCAAATTTTTTTTTTATAATTTTGTGCATTAAACAAAATTTTTCATTGAACCATCAGAAAGCATCTTGGTCGAGGTCAATATGTTTTGGAATATTCTGTATTTCAGAATATTTGGATATGGGAGGCTCACCTGTATAACAGTTTTTCTATAGGTATCATACAAAAATGTGATTTATTGTGAACCATGAAATGGCAAACATTGCAAAAAAAGTTGTAATTACTTTTTTGATATATACTATTAGCGGTTTAGCAAAACTCTATCCCCTTTAGTAAATTTAGTTAACTGTATTCATCATGCTCTAGGAAACTACTATTCAGTTCCTAACATTACACCTCATAAAAGTGTTCCACTATGATATCTTTAATACATGTAGAAATGCAGCTAAACTGTATAGGGAGGTCACTTCATATCCAGAATATGTTTCAAAGATTTTTTCGCCTACTCAGGTGATTGATTATGGTGTCTATCACATCCTTATTCCTCACACTGTAGATGAAGGGGTTCAACATTGGAGTCACTGTTGTATAGAGAATAGACACAATCTTGTCTGTTCCATTAGAGTAAGTTGAGTGTGGTCGTACATACGTGAACAAAATGGTCCCATAGTAGAGGGTGACAACATTAAGGTGGGAGGCACATGTGGAGAAGGTTTTATACCTCCCTTGGGAGTAACGGATTTTCAAGATGGAGGAGATAATATGGACGTATGAAATTAGAGTCAAGAAAAAGGAACAAAAAACGATAATCCCTGCTGAGATATATGTTGCTATTTCATTGAGCCATGTATCTCTGCAGGACAATTTCAGGAATGGCGGTATTTCACAAAAGAAGTGGTTGACATGGTGGGACCTGCAGAATGGTAGTTGGAACGTGAGGGTCACATGAATGAAGGAGTTTATGAAGCCCACACTCCATGTCCCAACAGCTAAATAAAAGCACAATCTCTTGTTCATGATGTTGTTGTAGTACAACGGCTTACAGATGGCAGCAAATCTATCGTAAGCCATAACTGCAAGTATTATACATTCTGCTGCACCTAGTGATAAAGAGCAGAACATTTGGGCTGCACATCCTAATAGAGAAATACTTCTGTCTTTGGATAGGATATTTATTAATATTAAAGGTGCAATGGAAGAGGAGAGACAGATGTCAATAATAGAAAGGTTACAAAGAAGAAAGTACATGGGACTGTGTAATGTTGTGTTGATCTTCACTACAATGATAAGTAGAAGATTTCCTGACAATGTGATTATATACATCAACAAGAACACGAGGAAAGAGATAACCTGGAGGTTAGAGACATTAGTTAATCCAAGTAGAATAAACCTGTCTGGAGAAGTTTGGTTTGAGTCTTCCATAACTGTCAACTGATACCTGGTGGTAAAGAATGGTGACTAAATTAAACTTCACCTCTGTCCCTTCTTGAATCCATCTATCTTATCACCACCACCAAGACCAATTTCAAAGACATTGTATATAACCACGCGCACACTTGTGACCTCTTTCTGCAATGGAACTCAAATATTGCTCAGGAATTCTTCTCAATACTGCTGCAGGTGTTCCCACATATGTGTTGCTCTTGTAGGTCGCTTTGCTTTCACCCTTATTTCCAATTAAACCCCATTGAGCTTGTATGGGTTGAAGTCTGTAGACTGTGCTGACCATTTTCTTATTTGAAGCTTACCATCTTGTTTTTTTTTACTCAGCAATGGTTCTGTTATAGCCTGGGGGTATGTTCTGGGTCATTATTTTGCTATAGATTGAACCCTTGGCTGACTAGACCTAGATCTTGGGGCAATGCATGGCATGGCAACATGCTGTGGTAGCCCTTGTGGGGTGTCTTTTTACATTTTGGGCATAAATGTGCCGGAAAGCAGCAGCTTTTAGAAGCCACTGTTTTGTAAATAAAGCCCACTCACTGGGGAACCATCCTTTCACTTACTTGGCAACATTCACAAACCCTGCTTGATGAACCAAAAGATTTCAAATGTTGATTCATCTGTCCAAAAGAACTTCAAGTGTTCTGTACTCCAGTGTTGGCCATCCCTCATGGCCCAGACAAGCATCCTTATCATTGCTGCAAAATAACTGTAAGTTCTTAACCTGTCACATGTTCCCTGAAAAAGGTCTTTTTTATAACTTTGAGCTTTACATAATTTCAACCTAAACATTTTTATTACTACTTACAGTATACCACTTACTTTTTTTAGGTTATTGACCTGACTTGAATTGCTTACATTTCAATAAAAACTAGTAAAATGGGGGTGTTCTAAAAGTTTTGACTAGTAGATAGATGCGTGGTGCTTATCCTATGTAAGTTGTACCTTCACATGACAATATACATTAGATCTAAAACAGTAAGATATCTGTACACACTTACAGTATAAAAGGATGTGCAGACTTACACAACCAGGTTATTGTAGTTATTTTTCTATTTTCATTTTACCTCACATTATTTTCACTTTTTTTTTCTAAAAATTGTTTATTTGTTTTTTACTTGAAGATTCCTGTTTTCAAGGTCAAACTAAAGGTAGAACAGATTTGGCATGATTTATCTTTGTTTAGGCTTTATATCAGTGTAATCTACAGTACAATTTATGTAAGGCTCTTGACTTTATACATATCCATTTTTAATGAATAGGGCACCTTAATGTATAACTATCATGCCCCCATTATATATGGTTAGCTTTTTTTAGAACAAGTTAGTTATTACTGTAATTTATTTAAAGTATGTATTTTATTTTATTGTAATAAATTATAATTAGCACTCTTTGTTGGATTATTTGTCTCAGATGGTTTTGTATTTAGCATATGGAATTATTTAGATAAATAATCTGTCCATCTACAAGATTGATAAATTTAGATAACAACTAAACAAACATAGACCACATTAATATTAAAAAATATTAATTCCCCCATTTCTATAAAAATGACTGTCTACATTAATTTACTTGTAGAATACACCATTATTTTCAGTAACTCTATGGGGCATATTTAATTGGCTGAATGATTTTTGCTGTAAAAATTACCATGGCTATCATGCCATATTTTCATTACCGCAGGTATGCGCACTCTCGTTACCTGTGGTATCCAATTTTTTCATTACCACAGTATGCGCACTCCCATTACCTATGGTGTCCAATTGAAAAAAATGGTTGCAGTAACTTTTACTGCAAAACCCAGTGGGTAATTTAAACAAATGTTTTTTTTTTTTTAGAACAGCCTGTGCTACCCAAAAATAAAACAAAATATTGGGTAACAATAATAATTTTCTTTGTGGTAGTAATTAACATTATTTTGATATGTAAAATTTTTTTAACTTAAACCCCCCCTCAAACTTTTTTGTTCAATTACAAATTAATATAATAAATAAAATAATAATAAAAGAAAAAAAAATTATAAATAGCAATTGTGTTTTAAAAAATAGTTTATGCAACCCAAATGTAAACTAACAGTGGCTTGAATGTCTCCCTGGCAATTGAATAGGAAAAGCCCTGCGCCGTAGGTTTTTTTTTTTAAATTTCACTTGCAATTGGATATGCCCCTATATTTCTATTAAATAGTTACCATTAGGTAAAGTAGTCTGTTTATATTTTTTTCATAGGTTTTCAATTTTCTTGTTATGTTTCATGTCTTTGAAGATTTTGCCTCCTAATATAATCGCATCAATAGTACATGTTGGACATTTTAGTTTCCTTTTTGACACAAAACTCTATGTATGTCAGTTTCATGGTTGCACTCATTTGTGCAATGTTGCAAAGATATACTTATTTTTCTTAAAGACATTAAACGTGAGAGAGAATAGAGATGAAAGTATATTATGTCCTTGTATACCAAATCAAATATTGTACAATGATTTATTAGAAGGAAAGAAATGGTAAGTATCAAAAGCCCTGTCAATCACTTGACATTTCTTTATTTAATAGCACATCTTAAAACCTATACTCATAGCTCAAGTCCAGAGCCAGTTGAAGGTACAGGAGAACAAAATAAACTGTCATGGCAGAACATGTACTATCTACAAGGAAAAGTTGGTGACCGAATCCAACAGCTTGTAGGGTGCGAATTGAGTCACAGGATTGCTCTGTATAGTGATGAAATTTTTGAAAATGAAATCTGCAACTGATGGTGATGGTTGATAAGGACTTTAAATGGTTACCCAACAAACCACATAGAAGGAGGAGGTAAGTGCAAAGGGTGAACACCCCTTATGCAGCTGATGAGTCAGAATCTAATGTGATTGTCATATACTGTATATTCCAATAAGCTTGATAAATGGTGACGTGATGTAGAAGGGATTACGTAGCAACAGTTGAAAGTACATAAATGACTTATGATCAGATGTGTTCCTATATGTATGTAAAGTTGAGATACAGGTGGCGAATATTTCCTGCAACTGTTCTTGCGCACCAATTCCATCTACATTGTCTGTTTCATCTAATCAGGGGTTCTTCAGTCCCCATGAACCACCAACAGGTCATGTTTTGTGGATGTCTTTAAACATGCACAGGTGAGCTAATCTATGTTGCTGGGTCAGTAATTATGCCACCTGTTTCCACTGGCAGAAATCCTTAAAACACAACCTGTTGGGAAAACTTGAGGCTTGAGGTTGAGAATCAATGATCTAGTCTACAGCTGCCGGACCCATATGAGAAGCAAGAGCACTATTTTGTTTATTTTTCTTTGGAGCTGAAATTCATGGTATTGGCTTGGACTGTATGACCTAATTGTTTTAAATAGTATACATTGTACTGACATGTAAATTGCTCTCTTTATATACTAACTTGGATCCACCTAAAACATTACTATTGGTCTTTGTTCTCAACCTATTGTAAAGTAGAGTAAATTTTACACAAGTTGAGTTGCTTTTCTTAACTTCTGCTTAACCCATTTTGTCTGGACTATAATTAATAATTTATTATTATAATATATATATATATATATATATATATATTTTTTTTACAAAGGACTTACCTCAAAAGTAAATGATCTTCAGATGGCCATATATTAAAGTGGCAGCTTGTTTTGTTTGTTTAAGATTTTTATTTTAAAACTGTAGAATTTCTTCACCACCATAACCTTCCAGAGCAGTTTGTAGTAATTAACATCTGTTGGGTTGGTTGATTTGGGATCGTACAACAATCTTGAATGTTTCAGTCATTCCCTTTATATATTACTGAATGTGATTAAAATGTATGTGATTCAAATGTGTTGCTCTCATGGATTGACAACTGAGCTACGTCTGAATCTCCCAGATGAATCACAGGTCTCCAAACTATTGTGGTTATTTACCATGACTTTATTTCCTCCAAGGGTTTAATTATACATAAATAAATACACAAAGTAATATATAAAGGTTTAATTATAGAATCTCAATGGAATATATTATAATTTCTTTAAAGGTTTTATTACATTTGTGTTTATGGGGTTTTAACAAACTGTTGAGCTGTTATTTTAATATGTGAAGGAAAAAGACAATGTACGGTACTCTCTTTTTTGGGGCCCTCAAACTACCTAAAAATAAAATTTAATATTTATTAATATGCTCTAAAAAGGTCCATGGACTGAGACCGAAATATAAACAGACAAAATACTATGTCCTCCTAATTCCTACTAAGGATATACACTGTCCAGATTCTGAACTGATAATCCTTACCAATGAGGTAAGGACAAAATTATAATTCAAATACAATACATCATAAACATATGGGATAGCACAAACCAATATAAGAAATAAAGGCCATAAGTTATGCATATGCCAATTCTGATGCCCATAGCAAAAATATCATAGAGTGTTATGAATTAATAAAGCTGGGATCCTTCCTGGTATAATCAATAATCGGTGCACTCAAAAAAAAATGGTAGATAATAACCAAATAAACAAAAAATATGTCAGTACATCAACCAGGATATTTAATCATACAATGTATGTGGTCGAGAGCTGCAGTCCCTCATATATCTCCCATCTGTTGTGCAGCGTGAATCACATAAATACAACCACTGTATAATAGGCAAAATTTAAAAGTATAGAAGATACAATCTTCCAGTGTTTGTATGGAAAGGATGGCTGCTGCACATCATGTGTCAGTGACAGTGGATGATGTATGAGCAGACCCAAATCCTATACCTGGCAGATGGAATGAAGTAAATGACATCTGCCTTTGGAGACCCCCCCCAGGTCTGGTTTCTTGATAGACAGTGCAAACCAGCACTCTGAGGGTGCCAGAAAAACAGTGGCAGCAAAGAACGATAGGGGAAGAACCTGAAAGCACACTGCTGCCGGTTGTCTGTGTGTAACTCCAGCGAACAACCAGGGAGCGGTGCTCCCAGGGACACCCAACCAAACCCTGGACTTCAGATGATCCCCTGATACCGGGTAGCGCAGGGGGAATCAAGTGCTGAAACCAACTATGGGAATTCCCAGAAAATTACCTGCTAGTTGTAGAGAGATGGGAGAGTGGACACGCTGCTGGCTGGATTCTGGTCACCAGGTGCTCCCAGGTGTCCAAAGCTTAGTAAATAGACCCCTAACTGTTGTAGGACACACTCTCAATGGGGGAAAAAGGTCAACAAGCAGGAAATATATCTACAGGAGAAGAAGTAGGAGCTGCAGCTGTCCCCCTAAAGGGGAGAAAACATATTCTGCCAAATATACATGTAGTGCCCTGTACTGCCCTAACGATAACTTTCAGTGTATAAGGGTGTTAGAATGAAAAATGATAAGAAATGTCATATAAAGTTTAATGATGTAACAGTATTTAATGCTACTATGCTAGAGACATGTCACATATTTAAATTAAATATTGATTGTAGAGACAGCTAGTAAAGAGACAGCAACTACAGAGAGACTCTGTACAACAGGAATTGATTGTAGAGACAGCTAGTAAAGAAACAGCAACTACAGAGAGACTCTGTACACCATGAATTGATTGTAGAGACGGCTAGTAAAGAGACAGCAACTACAGAGAGACTCTGTACACCACAAATTGATTGTAGAGACGGCTAGTAAAGAGACAGCAACTACAGAGAGACTCTGTACAACATTAATTGATTGTAGAGACAGCTAGTAAAAAGACAGCAACTACAGAGAGACTCTGTACAACATGAATTGATTGTAGAGATGGCTAGTAAAGAGACAGCAACTACAGAGAGACTCTGTACAACAGGAATTAATTGCAGAGACAGCTAGTAAAAAGACAGCAACTACAGAGAGACTCTGTACAACATGAATTGATTGTAGAGACAGCTAGTAAAAAGACAGCAACTACAGAGAGACTCTGTACAACAGGAATTGATTGTAGAGACAGCTAGTAAAAAGACAGCAACTACAGAGAGACTCTGTACACCATGAATTCATTGTAGAGATGGCTAGTAAAGAGGCAGCAACTACAGAGAGACTCTGTACAACAGGAATTGATTGTAGAGACAGCTAGTAAAAAGATAGCACTACAGAGAGACTCTGTACACCATGAATTGATTGTAGAGACGGCTAGTAAAGAGACAGCAACTACAGAGAGACTCTGTACAACAGGAATTGATTGTAGAGACAGCTAGTAAAGAGACAGCAACTACAGAGAGACTCTATACAACAGGAATTGATTGTAGAGACAGCTAGTAAAGAGACAGCAACTCCAGAGAGACTCTGTACAACAGGAATGAGAGATCATCAGAGACTGATGAAATACCCAAAAAAGTGGGGTCATTTATACCCTCTCAGAATTTTTTTTTTACAATACCCAAAAACCATAATGCAAAATAAATAACTGACAGCACAAGCAAGCCTTACAGGGATACATGCTGCATGCCCTGTACTCTCAAATTGTCTTGACGGTACTGTACCTCCCACAGTTCGCTGGCTTGTATGTTAATTTATGCAATTGTACCCCTTACCTATTTCTCAGGTCAGTATCCGTAATGAGGGCACAGGTCTCCATTGGTGGCTATAAGGTGCACAGACTAGTCCAAAATATGTCTCTCCTCTTCCACATGACAATCGGCTCACAGAATGAGAATCTGCAAAGGAGACAAGCCTGCAGCTGCGAGCACCAGCCGGCAGTGGTCAGCCTCACACCAGTCCCTGAAGAACACTGCAGAAGACCCGTAGCCCAACTGCGAGACCCACAGTAGCTCTCAGCCGCAGCCTGCCTCTTTAAATACTGTAGTTTTTATTGCAATCACCAAATGAAGGAAATTCTAACAATGTACTGTATAAATAATACTCTACATATTCTATGATAACATTTAACTGATCATAAATATTAGTCAATGTACTGTATAAATAATACTCTACATATTCTATGATAACATTCAACTGATAATAAATATTAGTCAATGTACTGTATAAATAATACTCTACATATTCTATGATAACATTATATGATCATAAATATTGATCAATGTACTGTATAAATAATACTCTACATATTCTATGATAACATTCAACTGATAATAAATATTAGTCAATGTACTGTATAAATAATACTCTACATATTCTATGATAACATTTTACTGATCATAAATATTGGTTAATGTACTGTATAAATAATACTGTACATATTCTATGATAACATTTATATGATTGTAAATATTGGTCAATGTACTGTATAAATAATACTGTACATATTATATGATGACATTTAACTGATCATAAATATAGGTAAAATTATTTTATATATAATGAAGAAAAGTTAAAGAAAACAAGGAGTGGGAAGATGTCTTAAAGAGTCAGATATTTTGTAAATGTGTGAAGAAAATTGCTTACATTTCCAGGAGCACATGTCTAGCCAAATTGGCAGTCAATGGTAGTTGGTATTTTCACGCCACGCAATTGAGCCATATCATGTCCTGGCATGTGGCTGAGGGCAGTACGAAATGGGTGTTTCTAGAGCAGTGATTCAAAACCTCGGTCCTCAAGGCACACTAACAGTCCTGGTTTTAGTGATATCCATGCTTGTGCACAGATGGTTAAATCAAAATAACTGAGGTGCTAATTAAGTTGCCTGTGCTCAAGTATGGCTATCCCTAAAACCTCGACTGTTAGTTTGCCTTGAGGACCGTGGTTGGGAATCCACACTCTAGAGAGTAACCTCGTCGGTTACCAGATGGTTGGTTTCTTTCCATGGCTCCCCCCCCACTTGAGACCAACCTCGGTACAGGATGTTCCGTGTCTATATTAAAGGTGTGGGACAGACTAATTAAATTTTGTGATATATATTCATAGTCTAGAAATTGATGTCAAACAAAAAGTACTTTTGTTTTAGTTTCAAAAATTTAAATAATTCTAAATAGTTTCCGATTTAATTTTTTTATACACCGATTATTTTAAAACAATTGTACAAGTTTATCTTAAGTTGAACATCTCTTTTATTACTTAGCCCAACCCTTTGTGAATTTGTTATTTTGTTTGTTTAAAATATTGGGGTACATTTATACTGATTTTATTTTTTTCAAATTGTGCTCACATACCTTCTTGTAGTAAACGTTGTCCTTTATATTATGTTTGCTACTCACTGGAGTAGAAAATTAAACTGAGTGTTAAAATTGTTGCTCTCAACTCAATTGTATTAGATCTATAGGCCTATGAGACAGTTCATTAGCAATTTTCAGTTACTTCATAACAAACTTTTTTAGATCGAAACAACTTTTAGTTTGAGTTTATTTTATAGTTTGGTCTGTTTTATGAATATGGAAATCTATTCTCATCTGCTGCTGGAAACCCTCCATTGCCTTATGACTGGTCATCTGCAATACCTGTGTAAAACTACCAACTACTCTGAATTTACTGTCACTTGCAATACCTGTATAAATACATATATAGTCTACAGTTGTTCTCTGTGCTGCAAGCTTCACACAGCTGTAACAAAACCTTGGTCACTAACACGAACCCAAGATAAAACCAAACACTAATTCTTTTTTTTTTTATTTTGAATCTTTTTTTATTCATCAGAGCATAGACAAACATAGTATCATAATTCAAGCTGAAGTCCCTTACAACATATATCAAACAGTCATATAATAACATGGTTCATATACAAAAAACTAAAATTCTCTCCCCGGATGTGGTCGGCTGCACTCCCCCCTCTCCACCCTCACAAAAAATTTCCCTAAAATGTTAATCTGAAGGATCAAAAATAATCAAAGGGTCATTAAGCAATATACGAGTCTCATACCATGAAGTATATCTAAAATAGTTGAAAATTTGATGTTTAAGAGTCATGGATAATGAGTCTATAAACCCCTCTCATATCTGGAAAAAAGAGGTTGTTTTAGCCTCTTTTTGTAAAGTAGATTCCAGCCAATCCATTTGAAAGACATAAAACAATTTTGTTTCTAAATAGTGACAGTGATGGAGGCAATGGATATTATCAACAGCAATTTCTTACTTCCAGGCAGAGCCCTAACCTCAGCAGGTAAAATGCCTAATATCGCCCATTCTGCCGATAGGGGTAAATAATTAACCAGACAAGATGAAGCATATCTATTAACTGACGACCAAAACTGTCTTATCAGAGGACATTCCCATATACAGTGAACAAAGGTTGCCCCATGAGCACCACATTTGGGGCAAGTACTAGTGGTCGAAAGTCCCATCACAAATCTGCGGTGAGGGGAAATATAACCATTGTGGTAAATATTATAGAACATTTCCCTATACATACTTGCTGAAAGTACAGATTGGGAAATTGATTTCAATATTTTATCGATAGATAAGTGAGGGAATATCTTTATCCAAGAAGAAGTCCTGTAGTTGAATCTTATAATGTAAAGATATTGTTCCCCCACCCCCCACAGGATGGGCCAGATCTAGTGAGGTAGACCAGTCCGAAGGTGAGAATACCCTAATTACAGAACTTATATAATGTTGAACTTGATGGATCACCAAGAGGTGAGATTGAGGTAGGTTATATTTATTGGAAATAACATTCACCCGCAATGATTCAAAGGCTTCAATGTCAACCAATGCACGGATCCATCAAACACTAATTCTGACACTGTCTGGCTTGCGGATACCCATTACTACCAATGTTCTCAATCTTCTTAGGCCCTGCATTCATTGAGGGACACACGAGCCCTGCTCCGAAGATAACCTATCCATTCTGGTCTGGTCAGGCCTGATTCACTACTGAAAATTGTAGGAAAGGAAGAGTACATGAGGAACATGGCCCTGCTCTTGAGAGCTTACAATCTATAGAAGAGGGGTAGACAAAGCCATAACTAGACGAGTGCAAGCAGTGTTGCCATGCAGGGCCCTGGGAGTGACACCATTGCTGCCGGGGGGGGGGAGGATTAGGGATTAGGTTACATACCTAGTAGGGTCTGGATTCCGCTGTTGGTATTGTGACCACCAAGATCCTGCTCCCTACCACTATTTAGTACATACAGTATGGCAAGCCACATGCATTGGGCTAAACCTACAAAAACAGTACATTTTGGAGGTTTTACAGCATTTTTACTGGTGATACATCTTGAGACTCTGGTGAATGTCCCATCATTTAGAGAGCTGGGAGTTGTCTAATCATTGCACTCAGCTTGGTGAATGGCTAGCCCAAGTCACACAGGGCAATCCAGTTAGTGGCCCAGCCGCAGTGTGTTGTCCCACATTGAGAACTCCTGGGGTTCCTTCTCCTCTGCTCTGTCTCCAGTTCTGTTGCAGTGACTACTGTATCTTTTCCACAGCAATGAGCGCCTGGCTGCCCTGGATACTGTTACCTGGTTCTGCTCTGTGTACTGCTCAGTGTTGCTCCTCTATGGATAGATCTGTAGAACCTGAGTTGATAATTCCTGATGACCACCTGTTTTATCATTCATATTGTGCTGGAGCCAACTCTACATCCATTTCTGATTGCCACATAGCACCCACTGTCCATACTCTATGTCAGGCATTTCAAACTCAAACTACCAATTGGGCCGAATATTCAAGGTCTAAGAGTGTGTGGGCCGCAAGAATAAAAAAAAAAGTTTTATATGCAATTTTGAAAGGGTTATTATTAATAAAAACCAATTCAGTGCCCCCTGTAGTAGTGCCCCTTATGTAATGCCCCCTGTATTGGAGCCCCTTATGCAATGCCACTGTAATTGTGCCCATTATGCAGTGCCCCCTGTATAAGAGCCCTTTATGCAATGCCCCCTTTATAAGAGCTCCTTATGCAATGCCCCCTGTATTAGAGCCCCTTACGCAGTGCCCCCAGTAGTGTACATTACGCAGTGCCCCCAGTAGTGTCCATTATGCAGTGCCCCTAGTAGTGCCCCTTATCCAGTGCCCCCAGTGATGCCCCTTATGCAGTGCCCCTTATTCAATGCCCCCTGTATTAGAGCCCCTTATGCAGTGCCCCTAGTAGTGTCCATTATGTAGTGCCCCCTTTATAAGAGCTCCTTATGCAATGACCCCTGTATTAGAGCCCCTTATGCAGTGCCCCTAGTAGTGTCCATTATGTAGTGCCCCCTGCATAAGAGCCCTTTATGCAATGCCCCCTTTATAAGAGCTCCTTATGCAATGACCCCTGTATTAGAGCCCCTTATGCAGTGCCCCTAGTAGTGTCCATTATGTAGTGCCCCCTGCATAAGAGCCCTTTATGCAATGCCCCCTTTATAAGAGCTCCTTATGCAATGACCCCTGTATTAGAGCCCCTTATGCAGTACCCCCAGTAGTGTCCTTTACACATTGCCCCCAGTAGTGTCCATTATGCAGTGCCCCCAGTAGTGCCCCTTATTCAGTGCCCCCAGTAATGCCCCTTGTGCAGTGCCCCCAGTAGTGCCCCTTATTCAGTGCCCCCTGTGTTAGAGCCCCTTACACAATGCCCATTATGCAGTGCCCCCTGCATAAGAGCCCCTTATGCAATGCCCCCTTTATAAGAGCTCTTTATGCAATGCCCCCTGAATTAGAGCCCATTAGGCAGTGCCCCCAGTAGTGCCCATTATGCAGTGCACCCAGTAGTGCCCCTTGTGCAGTGCCCCATTAATACCCCTAGTAGTGCCCCTTATGCTGTGCCCCAGTAATGCCCTTATGTTGTGCCACCAGTAATGTCCCTAGTAGTGCCCCTAGTAATGCCCCTTATGCTGTGCCCCCTCCCAGTATAGAACAGGCCTCACTTACCTCTCACTTACTTCTCTTCACGCTGGCTGCTGGGCGCCACTCCCGCGTAGATGCCTGCCGCTCACTGGATCTAACTAGATCCAGCAGAGCAGACAGCTCACATCACGGGTGACGTCATGACATCACCGCGAACTGCATCACTGGGAACACTGGCCTCTGAAGCGATCAGTGGCTTCTCTGACGCCTTCAGAGACCAGCGTTCCTAGTTTTTAAACACAAATATTATGTATCATGCTGCGATCGGAGCTGGGCAGGGGTGACTGGGACGCATAATATATGTATTTGGGCCCACATGATAGGGCCACATAAAATTCTCCTTTCGCATACGGCCCGCGTTCTAACTCTTTGGGCATTCTGTACTGTGCCATTTTGTTTATTACACTGCTCATTGTGGGACTTGGACATGTTTGGTTCTTAGTATGGTCTGACCTGTACAAACCTTGATCTGTTTCTATTATACTAATATACTTTGATGCAGTTAGTGTTAATCATAATGTAATTTTACTTTGTATTACAGTACCTGTTACAGTACCTGTTGTTAGACATATCGGGGGAATGCAATTGCAGACGAAGGGTGCAAATTACCGTTGCCATGGTTTTTAAACGCCGGCAACGGTAGCCTGTCTCACACCCTTTGCCCGTCCAAATGCCCAATTCACTTGAAAGTGTTTGCTATTGTATGGGGTAGTGAACACTTTTGTGCAAGCTACCATAAAGTGCAGTGGCTGTCGCGCAGATTCGACCAGGCGAATGCATTCACTATTAATGGAACAATGGTAGGAATTCATTTATCATACTGACTTTTGTGTGTGTTTTACTTCTTACTATAGCTAGTGCTGCCATCTAGTGGCTAAAGTTGTACACTGCATAGGCTTCTTTTTCCTTTTCCATACCTTCTTCTTTCCCCTCTCCCCAATACTGTTGTTTATTTTAATAAGTAGATTGTGGGAAAACTCCTTTTCTTGGGAGTGTCACTTGGCACCTTCTGTCTATGTCCACGATATATGTTTTATATCAGTAATATGCCTATAGTGTTTCAGTGGGTGCCTCCTTTCTTCACCTTATTTCATTTTTACTTTCATAAACTCGACTAGTCGCACACAGATAGTTAGTCGGGTATCTCTAGTAGGTTGTATGTGAAAGTCAACTAAACATGAAAGTCTCCTGGTGTTTACATTAAGTATTGCCGCAACAACCTGCCATCAATGTGTTTGAATTTTTAAGCACAAATAGTTGTATTAAAGTGATAATATTGGATTGTCTGCACAGTAAGGTTTGAAGTAGATAATAGCATGCAAGCCAGCCCTTCATGTGTTGCAGCATGGGCAAGCCCAACGTAGGGATTCAATCCAAAAACTCTAACATATCTCAACTCACTTCATATTTATTCACTTCAGACAATCTAGGCTGATACATTATTCATAGCATGTCAGTCCAATTCCAAGGATCGACAGATATCAACTCTTAAAGACAAATGCCTGAATAATAAATGTCCATAAGAGCTCATTATGTAAAACATTATGTCTGTGATTGGTTTTTGAGTCTTATTTTCTTGAAAATGGCCAACCTTGGGTACTATCATCCTATGATTGAAAAAATTCACCTGCATGCTTTACAATGACAAATTATCAGTAGCTGCACTGGAAACAAATCATTTTTTAAACTGGTTGCAGAAATAGGCCTGCTTGTTAACATTCCATAATGATTGCATCAGCTAAATGTTAAACAGTAGCTATCTATACCAGTTTTTCCTCATTCAAATCATATTTCTAAATACTTAATAAATGATCTTATAATATTGTGACCTATGTGAATGCTACACACATACTATTGCATCTAACCATCTACACTATATAGACAAAAGTGTTTGCGCAAGTGAAAGGCAAACCATGCATACCATTGCACACGGGTTCCAAATGGCCACTAATGTGGTGGTTTCCACAAGACTACTTCGTAGGGAGGCCCATGCACTTACAGTTCTACAGGAACAACAAATGTTTTTATCAGGATGACAATGCCACCTGTCATGTTTCCAGGATGACGCTGGACTGGTATAAAGAAAATTCGGAACCCGGATGAACTGGCCAGCCCAGACTCCAGATCTTAACCCCATGAAGAACATCTGGGATGAATTGGAGCAACGGGTGTGTTGTAGGTCGACTCGACCTTCTTCACTGTCACAGTTGGTCACTGTACATAAGGCGGAATGGCTACAACAGTAATAAACAACAAGGGGTATATTTACTAAATGTTGATTTTTAATCGATTTAAAATTGATCTAAATCAAATATCGATAATATGTTTCTCAGGATAAATCACACATTTATTAATACGTTAAAAAAAAATTACAAAAATTGTCTATTACTAAATGTATCATTTATCCCAAGAAACATAACATCAATCTTGATTGCTTTAAAATAACTTTAAGTAAACATACCCACCAGTCTTTTTGGGGATTCAAACCCCAGACACCACAATTGCAGTGAGCAAAGTACAGTACATGGGTATTAGTACACTGATCCAGTCCTTAAACAATAGCAATGGATTTTCTCAATGTCATCAATCAGTCTGAAGATCAATGAGCTAAAAGCCGAGTCCTCTATATACAGCATAGTGGGGATTCTGTTTTGAATCCTGTTTGGCTCTTTTTACCTTAGTGCCTTTAAAATAGCAGCAGAGTTGTTCATGACATTGAGAAAAGTCTAGACTAGATGTCCCAGCTGGCTCACTGGCCTGGTGGTAAGGTTCGCTATGCATAGTAATGGTGGGGTTCGTGGTTTGAATCCAGGGACCAGTGTTTTATTTATATTACCTGTAATTTTCCCCCAGACTGCATGATAACATTGATAATAGTCTCCTCAAACACTCGGTCATGAGGTGGCTCAGCTGAATGGCTGCCAGGATTCTTACTGGTTCTGACCATTTGAATCCCAGGACCAGTGTTATTTATATTACCTGTAATTTTCCCTCAGGCTCCATGATAACATTAGTAAAAGTCTCCTGTTGGACTTGTCTGTGTGGTGGCTCAGCTGAATGGCTGTCCAGATTTCTGCTGGTGATGACCATGGAGATCCTGGTTTGAATCCCATGACCAGTATTATTTATATTACCTGTAATTTTCCCCCAGACTCCATGATAACATTAGTAAAAGACTCCACATACACCTGGTCATGAGGTGGCTCAGCTGAATGTCTGCCAGGATTCCTGCTGCTGCTGATGACCATGGAGATCCTGGTTTGAGCCCCAAGACCAGTGTTATTTATATTACCTGTAATTTTCCCCCAGACTCCATGATAACATTAGTAAAAGACTCCACACATACTTGGTCAAGAGGTGGCTTAGCTGAATGGCTGACAGGATTACTGCTGGTGATGACCATGGAGGTCATGGTTTGAATCCCAGGACCAATGTTATTTATATTACCTGTAATTTTCCCCCAGACTCCATAATAACATTAGTAAAAGACTCCACATACACCCGGTCATGAGGTGGCTCAGCTGAATGTCTGCCAGGATTCCTGCTGCTGCTGCTGCTGACCATGGAGATCCCGGTTTGAGCCCCAAGACCGGTGTTATTTATATTACCTGTAATTTTCCCTCAGACTCCATGATAACATTAGTAAAAGACTCCACACATGCTTGGTCAAGAGGTGGCTTAGCTGACAGGATTACTGCTGGTGATGACCATGGAGGTCATGGTTTGAATCCCCCAGACTCCATGATAACATTAGTAAAAGTCTCCCCATGTACTTGGTAATGAGGTGGCTCAGCTGACTGGCTGCCAGGTTTACTGCTGGTGATGATGGAGATTCTGGAGATCCTGGTTCGAATCTCGGGCAATCTGGTTAACTTCCACATGACAATGGTTGGTGTCCTAAGTTGGAATGTTGCACTGTGTGTTTGTTATTTGTTTAAGGTGCAACATCAAAATTAAAGGAGAGCCTTCTGCAGGATCATCTACCACAATCTAGTAACAGGTGATCTGCCTATAGGGGGGCATTTTGTCAGCCTCATACATCTTCCATATAAGACACTAAAAATGAAGTCACCACACCAGAGAATATAATCAGGGACTCTACTGCACATCCATGGACCTTGAGGAAGAGAAGACACCACACCTGGGAAACATAAGCAACAACTCTACCTACCATGGACCTTGAGGAAGAGAAGACAACTCATCAGGCAGCATCTAAGCTACTAAAAGAATCTGACATTTCTACTTACCTGAAGCAGGATCTTGGCACAGTGCCAAGAAAAGTCACCACTTCTTTTAGTACCTTGGATTCTGCCTGATGAGATGTCTTCTCTTCCTCAAGGTAGGTAGAGTCGCTGTTTATGTTTCCCAGGTGTGGTGACTTCTATTTTAGTGTCTTCTATGAAAGATGGATGACGTTGACAAAATGCCCCCTGTAGGCAGATCACCTGTTAGTAGATTGTGGTAGATGATCCTGCAGAAGGCTGTCCTTTACTGTTGATGTTGCACATTAAATAAATAAACACACAGTGCAACATCCAACTTAGGACACCTGACAGAGGATACCAACCATCATCCACTAGCCCTGGGTGCTCTGTGTCATGGGAAACTCAGCCAGACTCGAACCAGAATCTCAACCATCTCCAGCAGTAATCCTGGCAGCCATTCAGCTGAGCCACCACATGACTAAGTATATAGTGAGACTTTTACTAATGTTATCATGGAGTCTGGGGGAAAACTACAGGTAATATAAGTAACACTGGTCCTGGGATTCAAACCAGGATCTCCATGGTCGTCACCAGCAGCAATCCCGGCAGCCATTCAGCTGAGCCACCTCATGACCAAGTATATGATGAGACTTTTACTAATGTTATAATGGAGTCTGGGGGAAAATTACAGGTATTATAAATAACAATGGTCCCAGGATTAGAACCAGGATCTCCATGGTCATCGCCAAGAGCAAACCTGGCAGCCATTCAGCTGAGCCACCTCATGACCTGATATGTGCTGAGACCATTATCAATGTTATCATGTAGTCTGGGGGAAAATTACAGGTAATATAAATACCAGTCTTCTTAGGATTAAAAGCAAGATCTCCATGGTCATCACCAGCAGGGAGCCTGCCAGCCATTCAGCAGAGCCACTACATGACCAAGAACATGCAGAGATTATTACTAATGTTATCGTGCAGTCTGGGGGAAATTTACAGGTAATATAAATAACACTGGTCCTGGGACTCAAACCAGGAGCCCACCATCCTATGTACATGGAACCTTACCACTAGGCCAGTAAGACAACCTATACTGCTAGTCAGCAGAGAGATTTTTCTCAATGTCTTATACCACCCAGCTTCAAGTTTGTCAATGTCATCTATCTGCCATATAAGGCAGTAACAGTGAAGCCACCGTGCCTGGGAATAAGCAGGGACTCTACCATTACTGTCCCTAGAGCACATTGCTACTAGCCCAGTGAGATGACCTATGCCTTGGGAAGAGAGGAAACCTGATCAGGCAGCAGCCAAAGCACCAAAAGAATCCGAGCTATATACAAGTACTCACACTCTTCGTTGCTTTCAGTAAACACCTGGTGACTTATTTACTAAAGGTCAATTTTAATCCATCTAAATCACTGTTGTTTTTTGGGGTCTAAATCGCCTGATCCACAGATCCAACTGCACCAGTTGTGTAAGTGCTGAACTATGTATTATGTGCACCTATACACTGAGCCAGCTGGCTCCCTAGCATAGCAAGGTTTATAACCTCAGTGTCATCAGTCTAGTACAGCAACCAAAGTAATGAAAAAGAAACCTGTTTCGAGAATCAAACCTGAGACTAAATAAAAAAAACATGGACACTAGCACACTGAGCCAGCTCAACGGCTAAACAGCTCTGGTGACTCTGGTCAGTTTCATCAATCATCCCGAAACAAGTACTAAAGAGAAATCTGCATGGAGAATTGTACCTGGACCTTCTTACAGTAATCAGTGCAGTATCCGTGACCTGTGACCCAGTACAGAATCTGATACATAGGGGCATTTTCAATTAGGTGCGAGATTAGCAAAAATCCTGCACCTGCGAGGTATTTCCTGCAGGTGCGGGATTTTTGCTATTCAATTAGGTGCGTGTTTTTTTTAATTTTGAGGTCCGGGAGGTTTTTTTTTTATGCACATCCAGAGCAAATGTGATTTTTTTTTAAAATCATTAATTTAATTTAATGAAAAATCAGTGGAACTTGCTCTGGGTCCTCGGCAGCACCTCCCTTCCTAGGACTAATTAAGCAATTGGAAGTTTTCAATTAGCTTAATTAGTCCTTAATTACTTACCGTTTTGCAGCGCTGTCTTCTGCATCCAGCGTTGGGAGCCGGCTCTACTGCAGCAGGGGGAGTATGTTTGTGTGTGTGGTGTCTGTAAGTGTGTATGAGTGAGTGTGTGTGTCCATGAGTGTGTGTGTGACCCCCAGTGTATGTGTATCCCCCACCAATGTATGTGTGGCCCCCGGAATAGCCGCTGGGAGAACTACATCTCCCAGCAGCCCTTGCCCCTCCCAGCAGCCTTCCCCTCCAGTAAGAAGATAGAGGGGAGGCCACTGGGAGCCGCGGAGAGCCCCGGCCAGGTAAGAATTCCTTTTTTCTTTTTACACCCTGCGCTGGGTTTTCGGAGCTGAGAACCCCGCGACCACTTTTTTTTCATTGGATACTGCGGGTATCAGGAGTGCGCATCCCCGCGCTATTCCAAAATTGGGCGCAAGGTATTTCACCTCGCTAAACCTCGCGCCCATTTGAATATGCCTCATAGACTCCTCTAAGTTGAATCAATCAGTCAGGTGCAATATACAACCAGAGGCTGCCGTTTGTTTCTTCTGACTGAGGGCTCCATTTTTAAACCAACGTAAATAATAGCGGCATATATTGTTTAGTATCACTGTGTTGCAAACAAAAATGCCACTAGTATTTATCAATACTTACCCCTCTGTCGAGGTCCAGTGAAGTCCTCCTCATCTGCGAGGTCCTCCGATCAGCTGTTGGCAGCCTAACACTGCCAGCGACGAACTTCTGTGTAATACACATGCGCGACGGTCCGTCTGCACATGTGCATGAAACGGGGACCTGGCAGTGCCTGGAAGGCTTTGGTGAAGCCGGAAGAGTAGTGCTGGGTCCCCGTTGCTTGGTCATGTGGTGGCTCAGCTGAATGGCTGCCAGGATTCCTGCTGGTTCTGACCATTGGAATCCCTGGACCAGTGTTTTTTCTATTACCTGGAATTTTCCCTCAGGCTCCATGATAACATTAGTAAAAGTCTCCTGTCGTGCTTGTCCATGTGGTGGCTCAGCTGAATGGCTGTCAGGATTACTGCTGGTGATGACTGTGGAGATCATGGTTTGAATCCCAGGTACAGTGTTCTTTATATTACCTGTCATTTTCCCGCAGACTGCATGATAACATTAGTAAAAGTCCCCCCCATATACCTGGTCATGAGGTGGCTCAGCTGAATGGTTGCTAGGGTTACTGCTGGTGATAACCATGGAGATCCTGGTTTGAATTCCACATGACACAGAGCACACTTGGCTAGTGGATTATGGGCTACGGTCCATGTGTGTTGTAAACCACGTTTTTTTCCATTTGCTTTCTTCACACCAGTTGGACGGACAAGTTGAGTATTCACCCTCTATTGGCTTGCCACTAATATGTGTGTATTTGTTTAGACCCATATTTTTGTTTTTTTTTTGCAGATGACCTCAACAGAGGATTCCTCACTCTGTCTCCACCACTCCCCACAGTGTTACCTTGGGAAAGGAACAGAGGACTGATGAGACTGGATGGTACGCTTCCCTGTGGTAAAGGGTTGTCACCTTGTGGACTCGTTGCGAGGCCTATATCCCACTAGTTGGACGGACAGGGTGAATATTTTTATTTTATTACCCTCGCTTCAATATTTATTTAAACATAGCACTAAACGGCTGTATTTTTAAAATAGGCTAGGAAGGTTATGTGCCATTTTATCACAGTGTGACTGCCGTACAGGCCTCTTAGGGATACATTCAGCAGATCCATGAACATGTTACCTGGGTTTGTCAGCAGAATATTTTTGGTAGTTACAGAGGCAAATTTACACAGTTTGTGTATATTTTATTTAAATAACAATCTATGTTATTAATTTTAAAAAATGTAAATATTTTAACAGTTTCACATTTCTTAATAACTCCAAACATTTTTTACTTTTACCAAAAAGTTTTGCAAGCATGTACCAATTTTTTTCCTCTATCACCCTGTTTCTAATACATCAACTTTATTTTATGGCGCAGCATAACATTTTTTTTTTTTTTTCAGAAAGCAGCCCATTAACCATCAATATATTCAAAATGTTGAAATCCGAAAGATATGAAACCATTTGTGTAACAGAACCCATTTTTGTGGAAAACAACTGTAACCCAAGTATATATTTCTAGAAGATGCATTCATATAACTATTTTCAGTGACAGAAGTCCCTTATCATCCTCTTCTTTGACATTTTTTTAAAAAAATATTAAAGTAATTTTAATTAATAATAACTTTTTCAAAAACTACAGTGTATGAAAAATTTGAAAATAATGGATTTTAATCTTCAATACTGTCTGAGGATGATGATGCATCTACTACTGGAAATCCCGACATGATGTTGGATGTCTATTGGGAATTTGGGATGCAGACTTTTGTATGCCAGCATCACTTTTGTGGACATTAATGGACGGAACTACTCACTTTAAAATAAATACAGCAAATAAAAGAAAAGAGAGAACTTTAGCAAAAGTTTGAAGATCAATGGATCCACAAAGACTGTTTTGGGTTTCTATCTTTCCACCCCTGAATCTCCACTACAATGAATCACCTGAACCCCCCATCACTATACAAACTTAGAAGTCTAAAAAGATTTATCCTTACCGTCAGCCTACATCAAATCCTACCCTCACCTGCCCCACTCCCCTATTTCAACAAAATATTTACAGTATATATTTTTTTAAATAAAGACACTGTTTTAAAACTTTAAAGCCTTTTTTTTTATTGAATATTAATTGTAAATTTATGAATTCAGGCAAAATATGTTTATAAAAAATGCATTTAAAAGTTTTTCATAAAAATTATTCAAGCATTTTTTTGTACTTTAATGAATGTAATGAATTTTTTCATTAGGATGATCATTGTATATCCTTTCGTAAGACCTGTAGAAAAATAAATAAATTTAAATTACAATTTGCATATTTTTTTTAAACAATAAGTAAAGAATAGGGCTGATGATAATCAAACAGTAATCGCCAAAGCAGTGTGTGCACAGTCCAGGATTTCTGGGTTAACCATGCCAGAAGATGAAACGTCTGAGTTCCTGGGCTGTGTGCTGTGCTTTGAGGATCACTGTCCTGTTGTAAAGGTGGGAAAGATATGGTGAAAGCGGGGTACTTACCATTTCTGCAACACAGGCGTATTAGTATTGTGAACAGACCAGTTATACCCAAACGGTGAACCTTAAGCCCAAGAGTGCAGAGTCCCAACACTCAAATAGATTTTGCCAAACCATGTGCTGTGCCTTGAGGTATCTCATTTTTGGAAAATGTGTGTTAAAGTTGTGGTGAAAGCGGGTACTTACCATTTCTGCAACACAGGCGTATTAGTGGGTGGGACTAGTGTGAACAGGTCAGTGATACCCAAATGGTGAACCTCAAGGCCAAAAGTGCACACTTCATTTGTTTCACATGGAAATAGGACCTGATTCATTAAGGATCGCTATTGCAATCGCAGCTCCATAATCGCACGCAGATCTGCTGCGAAAATATGCTAATGACTGCTATCCATTGCCGTCGCACTGCCAGCATAGAGACGCCCACTACCGCTATCTCACATCCGTAATACTTTGTAAACCTCCATAAATATCGGTAACAACGACTACCATTGACCCCTCACGCAGAATGACAGCAGCCCTGACCTTACTTAGAAATTGCTAACCTCGTTGCATGCAGTAAGCAGTCAAGCTATGTATACAATCGCAATTACTAATTTATGCACGCCAACGCAACGACGTTCAAACGGACAGGCACGCTAGCGTTTCTCCGACCAGACTCTGTTACCACTCCCAAATGCTGACTACGTGTCAATCAATCTGTGGTGGCTCTACGTGGTCTGCTGGATCGCAGTGGTGCCTTTACGCATGTGCACTGCGATGCATGCGCAGTATGCAAAAATCGGTCAACTGCCGGCGCTGTTGCGATCCCTAATGAATCAGGCCCAATAGTTAGAGGAAAACTGCGCACTCCAGGAGCTGCACCAACCATGTGTGTAAACCCACTAGCAAAAAAGATGATTACTAAGCACACATAGGGTCTCATTCAGACCTGCTCGCAAGCGCCGATGCGTTCGCAAGCGGGTCAATGTAGAGTCCCTGCGCACGCGCAGCGGCTGCACTGTGCGTGCGCAAGCCCCGTAGCGAGAGAGAAATTCTCTTGTTCCGGGGCTTACTACAAAAGGGGTGGCTGTCGATGGTGATCGACAGCTCGCACCGTTTTGTAGGTGGGGCAGGGGGGTGGCTTGCCAAATGAAGACGTTCCTGACGGAATGCCTGCCATTTGGGGGCGGCCCCACTGACATCACTCGTGATGTCAGTGGTGAGCTTCCGGCTCTAATAGAGCCGAAAGCTGCTTTGGCTTGCGGCAGACGAGACCCTACCACAAGGGTCTCGTCGCAAGCCCCGATGGTCGCGATGGTCTTGACCATCGCGACCATCAACCTGGCCGCTCGCTAAAGCTGTGGGTGGTCACCCACAGCCTAGTGAGCGGCCGGGAGGCCGGGCCGGAAAATAGATGCAACCGCCCTCATTCAGAGCGAGGTCCATTAAGCGATCACTAACACTAGGGATGTTTCAATCCAAGAATAAATATTGATATACGGTACCAGTATTACCAATGTATATTGTGGGACAAAGTAAAGAATAAGTCATATAGTAGAATACTACTAAATGTAGAGGTTATGGATGGTATTCTTATGATGATCTTTGATTGATGTGGATGGAGTAATTCTTGATCCACCTCTGGTTCCTGCTGGTGACCTCGTGGAACATAAAGAGTGGTGAAGAGAAGAAAAACTCCATTGGTGTAGTATGCAAAATTAAAAAAAAATTGTTTAAAGATTTGCGGAAGGTTCTCCCAAAATGTATATATATAGATAATTGTGGGCGTACCATACTCACAGTGTAAGTCATTAATTGATGCACATCAAGGTTTCTTTTAAGATGTTATTCCTCATAATATTCTCCCTCTTGTCATTAGTTGGTCACAATAGATCCAGTGCTTTGAAGCGTAGTGGTCTCGTGATACATACCAAAAAGGGAAAGAACAAAGAAACTCCAATGGTATAGTATAATAGATTACAGATGGGGTGTTCACCCCAACTGTATAAATTTAGATGTTGAAGATATGTGAAGATGTGTGTCTACAGGATGTAGACATAGGTCTCCATACCGACATTCGAATCCCGACAAGGGACTTCAGATAGGCGTCGAAATACTGACGCCTATCTTAATCCCGGCGCCGGGGTAAGTACGGGGTGCTCTTAGCGTTAGCCACGCGGGGGGGGAGGGTTAGGTTTAGGGAGCACAGCGGGTTTAGGGTTAGGTTTTGGGGGGGGAGGTTAGGGTTTGGCACCGCTAGAGGGGGGAGGGTCAGGGTTAGGCACCCCCGGGGGGAAGTTAGGATGAGGCACCCCCCAGTAGGTTTAGGCTGCCCTAAGGGGGGGTTAGGGTTAGGCACCCCCGGGGGTGAGATTAGAATTAGGCACTGATGGGAGGTTAGAGTTAGGCCCCACTAAAGAAGAGTTAGGATTAGGGGGTGGAGAAGGGTTTAGGGATAGGGTACTTACCTGCCCTGTCGAGATCTTCTGCCTTTGGGCTGCCGGTGACGGGATATGAACCGGTGGCTATTCGGCCGCCGGGACTACATACCCATTCCGTGTCTATGTATGTGTATTGAGGAAGCGTACTGTACTCACATGGAGAGACTGTGTGATTCATATAAAGGTTTCTTTCCCTATTCACTTCCTCAGACAGTGTGACCCCAAATCGTGACAAATAAAAAGTGGGCGTACACAACTTACAGAGAAGACAGCATACAGATGTGTATCATGGTTTCTTTGGGTAGGTGAATCTGCATAGGATGATGCTACTTCTTTTCCTTATATCAGTATTCCCATCATGGGACCAATATGGAGAAAGAAAAATGGACTAATACAGATAAAAGATCCTTGATTTATTTCAATAATGAAACATATTCTAAAAACAACTTAGTAAACCAATGTAGATGTAATAAAACAAGGCTCATAACCTGAAATGGGGCTGCAATGTGCAGACTGCCACTATCCAGGTTACAGGTCCCCTCTGTTTACACAAGTACCACGATGGGATATGGGGTCTGATTTAGCAAGGATCGCAATATGCAAAACCGCACGCAGGCTATAGGTATGATGTATGCACACAGGCTATAGGTATGATGCATGCACGCAGGCTATAGGTATGATGTATGCACGCAGGCTATAGATATGATGTATGCACGCAGGCTATAGATATGAGGTATGCACGCAGGTTATAGATATGATGTATGCATGCAGGCTATAGATATGATATATGTACGCAGGTTATACATATATGATGTATGCACGCAGGTTATAGATATATGATGTATGCACGCAGGCTATAGATATGATGTATGCACGCAGGCTATAGGTATGATGTATGCACGCGGGCTATAGGTATGATGTATGCACGTGGGCTATAGGTATGATGTATGCACGCAGGTTATACATATATGATGTATGCACGCAGGTTATAGATATATGATGTATGCACGCAGGCTATAGATATGATGTGTGCACGCAGGCTATAGATATGATGTATGCACGCAGGCTATAGATATGATGTATGCACACAGGCTATAGATATGATGTATGCATGCAGGCTGTAGATATGATGTATGCACACAGGCTATAGTATGATGTATTTACGCAGACTATAGATATATGATGTATGCACGCAGGCTATAGATATTATGTATGCCTACAGGCAGCCTTGCAATGTGATCCTTGCAATAATGCAAGTGCAGCAGGAGGTGTATGACTCCCCTTGCTGCATTTGCAATCCCAGTACTGCGACGGAGATTGCACACTGGGATCACCAGCGCGACCATCAGTGGTCGATGGTCGTGATGGTGGGCGGCGTCGGGCGGCCGGGCAGCCAGCTGAGTAAGCCTCAGCTTACTCAGGCTGGCTGGCTTGCGAACACAGCAGACTGTGTACATCCACACAGTACCTGTGCTGGCCACTCACGGAAAATGGGAAGGACACGCCCCATTTCCTGGAACGCTGGCCGCCCCTGCCCCGCATCGCCCCTTAAATGCCTCTGCATGTCAATCAGGCAGAGGCACTCAAGGGCTTGCATGCGTCTTAGCAGGACCCATTCTGTACACTCGATAATGCCTCCACGACCAACGAGTTTCAACAGTAGTCTTTTTCATGGTGTGAGGCAGTGTGTCAAGGAGCTGGTTTAAATACCCACAATTCCCCTATTTGTTTCACATGTTTGCCCGACACTAAAATAGATTTTGCTAAAACCATGTGCTGCGCCTTGTGCATGAGTACTGTACTTACCATTCTATGGTCTCTAGTTTCTAGTAAATCTTTTTTTTTATTAAAACTCAATTTTCATATAAAGAGGATTTCCAAAGCAAAAAGTACCTAAGTGAATGTACAAGTAATAAAAAAGTAATGTTGAAAAAAGCAAAATACATTTAAATACAGTTTAAGAAAAAAAAAAAAAAAGTGGGTTCAGAATGCTCTCTTAAGGCCCATGTACTGTATGTCAATTTAAGGGAGGAGTAGTAGTGCCCCTTATGCAGTGCCCCAAGTGGTATTGCCCACTATGCAGTGCCTGGAGTAGTAGTGCCCATTATGCAGTGCTCCCAGTAGTAGTGCCCATTATGCAGTGCCCCCAGTAGTAGTGCCCGTTATGCAGTAGTGCCCCCAGTAGTAGTGCCCCTTATGCAGTACCCCTTAAACAGTGCCGCAAGTAGTGCCCCTTATACAGTGGCCCCAGTAGTAGTGCCCATTATGCAGTGGCCCTAATGCAGTGTCCCTTGTACATTGCCCCCAGTAGTGCCCCTTATGAAGTGTCCCCAGTAGTAGTGCCCATTATGCAGTGCCCCTTAGACATAAAAGACGACACATACATAATAACCAGACACACCCCTCATACACTACCAACAACCACTCATCCTACCCCTTTAACCCAACTAACCGCCTGTTGCTTATCATGGATCTGATCTTCTGGATGCAGTGTGCGGCTCCATAGTGCTCACAGCTTCCTACCACTGTGACCTATCCAGAGCAGAGGAATCAGGTCCTCCCTTGTGAGAAAGAGGTGAGCGGAGGAGGAGCCGATAGAGGACAGGGAGGTAAGGACAGTCATACACTTCAGCTCAGCACGTCCACCGTGACCAGCCCTGTTGCAGCTGCAGATCCTCTCCGGAATCAAGAGGGAGGCTCTGACGCCACTGACTACTAGTGTGTTGGATCCTGCTCACTACTCCTCCTCAGTTACTTACCCGTCCCATCTTCCCCTGCAGCCTGCATGCCCAGCCAGTGTGTGTGTACTAGTAGTAACCCTGAGCCGCAGATTGCTTGTTACTGATTGGCCACGGGGCAGGCACGCACAGCTGAGACAGTACATAGTAGTGCAGTGAGCGCAGCAGCGGGTCTGAGAGAGAGGGCTGCTGATCAATTTGGCACAGCAGTCACTGCCAACAAAATCTGTGAGAGGGGTCCAGCCCAGCGGGAAATATCCTGAACTCTCTCTCGGTGGCCCAATCCACCCCTGCTGCTGCCGAACACCACTCTGAGGGCAATGAGGAGGGCGGTCAGTATGATAAGGGAGACAGGGCAGGCAGTCAGTAGCTATAGCCACAACATTATGAGAAGGACGGGGCGGGTACGCTGCCATGGCTTGCAGTGCCCCCTCTGCTGGGCCTGCCATGGAGCCGAGGGCACGTGCCCTGCTCGCCCCCCCCCTCTAGTTACGCCACTGCTTAAGATATAACTTTTGGATAGTAGATTTCAAATAAAAAATTTTGAAATCATACCAATTGGGGTTGATCTTGTCTGTGATTTTTCTGCCCCCTCCACGTAGTCCTCATCGTCGGTATCCAGAAGATCCGGCCGGAAGAATGGGCCGATTACTGATGCTCTTCCGCCGCTGATAGAGGGCCCTGCTTGTCTCTCTTCTTCTGTTTAAATATAAAAAACATCATTAAAACATTTATGTAAAACCCCTAATAGGGGTGAACGTAAGAATGGGGTGTTTTTAGGTTCTTCTTGTGTACGGAGAGGTAAAGAGGTAAGTAGGCAACGGTTTGGGAAGAAGAACGATTTTGTATTTTATTACCACCACAAGAGATTATACATATCAACTTGCATTCTTGCTCTAAGGTATACAAGTTTAATCACATCAACTTTTGCAACAATAACATTTACATTTGTAATTTTTATTTTCACCACAAAACAAACAACTCTGTTTTATTGAGCAGGAACTGTAGCCTCCGGACTCTCGGAAATTATCTTCCTACTCCTACTGATATGAATGGGTTAATGCATTCAATACTATTCACATAACAATTTAACATGGAAACTTATAAGCAATATCCCCAGAAGGGTAAGTTACCAGTCATGAGCAGTATAAAGATTCATTTGCAATACACCCCTTCTCTAAATTATCTCTTAAGATTTTCTGGCCAGAAATAACTCTCCCTTGCAATACACACTATACCCAGTCCTATAACGTGTACATTGCGTTGCCCGGGATTTACGGAACTTCGTCCTTAGGCTGCCTTAGCAGAAATAATTCCACTTTGAATGAAGGTAATGCTCAGCTGTTCCTGGTTGCTATTTATTACCCTTCCTAAAACCTGGCTGGCTGTCGGGCACTGAGACCAAGTCACTGTCTTTGCAATACAAGCAGTTCTAAGGAAGATTGCTAGAAGTGTTAAGGAACTGCAAGCTTGTTACTATGCCCAGCTTACTATTTTGTCTGTAGCTGGCTATGCTCCTCCTTTTGTATTTTGTATTAACAAACTTCTACTGTAGATCCACGCAAGGGGTAGCTTTTATTAGAGTTTAACATACAAAGTCTCTTTCGTTCCTTAGGGGGCTCTCCTTTGCTAAAGTCTATCTGCCAAATCTTACACTCGTCCTAGCCGTCAGTAGTTAATAAGTTCCAGGCTATTGGCACTTTAGTGTGATTTTGATAACTCTCCTGTACTGAGGTCTGAGGGAGGCTATGGCAGATTCATAGGCACGAGGGTCGGGAGCTGTCTGCTAGCTGTGGGTTAACTGTGAGTGGATACTGCGTGCAAGGGTATATATGCAGTCAAGCCTCTTACCCCCGCTGTATTAACTCAGCTTCTCTCTCTCTCTCTATGCGTGTCAGCAGGGTCCCGACAGCTTCTAGAGGACCCGTGTTAGCTCCGCCTCCTCTTGGATGACCGCCCAAGTCTCCGCCTCGGCTGCGCCTCCACTCGACAGGACTTCCACCTGCCCTCAGCCGTCTCCTCCTTCCGACCAGATGTCCCCGGACTGCCGCTGGAGCACTCTTGCCTCTCGGACCGCTGGCTGCCTCCCTTCAGCGTTAAGAGGTATGTTTAGCGCAGCTGCGCCTCCCTTTGCTCTCAACACTCCAGAACAACTGCGCAATAGCCCCGTGTCCAGGGCCTTTTATATCCTCTCCCTATCCTCGCGGTCCACTTTAACGGGCCCTTGGTCCCGTACGGTACCCTACATCCACCCAGCGTCGAGCAGGGGCGTTTTACCCCCCCTGCTTTCAGTCCCTTGGACTAATCCTGGCCTTATGGGACCCTAAGTTACACAGGGTCACCCGGTCCAGACTGCACCATTCCTCCCCCACTACAGGGGTAGTTCACCCCTTCTTAGACTGACATCTTTCGCATTTTACAGTACTCCCCCTAATAAAATAAATTTTTCTACAAATACAACTTAAGGGCATTTATGATAAAATGACTGGCAAGTTTTTCTATACAGTAGTAAGATCCCCTAATTTCGGGGTATCACATTTATATTAATTTAAAGTTTAAGCTGTACGTGCTGTATACTGCTTCTGTCGTAAAAACCACACAACCCCCTGAAGTTTTACACCCACCATTTACGTGAACTGGGTGTCGGTCGCTAGATTCTCTAATCAAGCTGCAATGCAGGCAGATCTGAAAAAATAATGACCGATGCACAGTAGCCCATAAAGGACCTGATTCAGACCCGGTCGCTAAGTTGCGCTCGCTCGCTGGCAAAAGGGGCCGGCTATGCAAATCAAGCGATAGCTCACAATTACCTGCCCCTGTTACCACCCACAAACGCCGCTATCTGTCACTCAAAGTAGCGTCCTGTCTCGTTACTACAAGCGCACAATTGCACATCGCAGGCTAGTTTGAGCATGCACACTGCGACTTAGATGCATGCGCAGATGGGCGACCATCGCTCCTAGCGAGCAAGCACAACTTAGCGACCGGGTCGGAATCAGGTCCAAAGTCACTAGACCATTATGGAAGATTTATCGTTCAAAATAACATTAAAACTACAAAAATTCCAATATTTTCCTAATGCATTTAACCCATGTAAAAAAAATAAAAATAAAACATAGGGCCTGATTCAGACCCGGACACTAAGCTGCGATCGCTCGATATGGGCGATTGTCGCCACGTCTGCGGCAAAATACGCATGCGCGAACCAGTCACTGTGATGGGGAATTGTGCGCTCATAATACACAGACTGGACGCTACTTTGAGTGACAGATAGCGCCATTTGTGGGTGGTAACAGGGGAAGGTGCTTGTGAACGGGGGAGTGGTGGTGTAAAAGCAGGCGTGTCTGGGCGTGAAAACTGCGTTTTATGGGCATCCATAATTAGCATGGAAGCGTCATTGTACACGTCACCTAATTGTATTTCAGCCTGCAGTGATCGTAGTGCTGGTGGTGGGATAGGGTCAACCTCAAGCGCTGCGTGCTGCTCCGATGGCTCTCGATGTTACAGATTACTCATACACTTCCTGGAGATGACATGTGTTAAAAAAGAAAAGTGGGCGTCACTACACTGGCGTGCGTTCACTCTGCCGTCGCTCTCTAAGACAGAGAGGACGTCCTTAAGGCAGATAGTGCGATTGCGGAATTAGCATACCCGACCCCTTTTGCCTGCGAGCGATTGCGGCTTAGCATCCCGGTCTGACTCTTGCCCCCCTTATTTCTTACCCGGCTGTTCCTGAGTTTCTTTCATCCCTATACTCAAATCTTCTTCTGTCCTGCTTGGTCTGGAATCCTCCACCGATAACAGTCCTTGGTCTCGTTCCCTTGGCTGTAGTTCCGGGCTCATACTGTCTGTTTCTTTTTAAATTAGGATACAAATCACAATCTTCATATACCTGAAAAAAATAATTTGATACGTTATTATTCTTTTTGAGGGGAAACTACCTTCAAATCCGGCAAAGGCCTCTTCGGTTGGTCCTGTTGACTCAAACAGGGATGTTTGAGTCAACACTGGTGATGAGACAACATCTGGATCTCATTGCTGCCCAGCTGGCTCCTCGTGCTGGACAGTTGGCTGTACCAGGATCTGTCCTCTCTTCTTCGCTGTTCCTTCTCGGCCTCGTTCTTCTGATAACAGATGAATCTGTGAAAGAGACAAATCACAATTATTATAAATTACAATAATAACAGGAATGCATCATTTATTGACATGAAAAAAGCTGTGAAAAAATAAACAACCAATTAAAATGTGCAAAATTTCTGCCCACTCCATTGTGATTTTAAAGTGCCACTGTAGACCAAAATCTTCGCCATTCTACGCCATCTATGACATTACAACTTAATGAATCCTACATGATTTGGGCAGCAATGATGTGGCCACCATTTCACCTGCTAAACATAGCGAAATATGTGACTACTATTCCTTACCACTCTGAGAATCTGATTCGCTACCGTATGCAACTGCGATTAGGCACGCAATCGCCCGATTGTTGCGTTCTGCGCATATGTATTTTTCACAGAGCGCGAACTAGCTACTGCGATCGCAGTGACTACGCAAACCCATTGCAGAGTGATTGACAGGAAGTGCCGGGTGGTGATGAGGGGGGGTGGTTGGGCGAACGCAGGCGTGCCAGTGCATTTCAACGCCATTGCAGGGGCATGCATTATCCACTGCGATGGACTACGCAGCCTGATAGCACTGATAGCGTGCGTGGTTGTTAGCAATTTCTGAGTAAGGTCAGGGCTTGTGCAAGTGTGCGTGATGCTGCGATGGTACTCGATTGTACCGATGGTTTCGCAGTCTTGCTAAACATTACGGATGTGTGGTAAGTGAAGTGGGCGTCCTTGATATTTAAATGTATTAATAAACATATTCACAATAAATTATTGACTTGAAAAAATAAATAAATAAAACCACTCTCTGACGATGTTTGGAAGGATAGTGGCTGTCCAAAATCCCCTGGATGCCTGCGACCATGATGGGGTTCATCCAGTCCCGCGTCTTCTGCTCCCAGTTGAGACAGCGAATGTCGAGTTTGGGGCCACCTCCGGTTCCTCTTTCATGTTGTCGTTGCTTGGCCATCTTCTTCTTGGTACATCTTCAGCAGTCATTGTACCTCTTCTTGCAAATGTCAACATCTCTTCACCTCCCGTAACTTGCAGTGACTTGGGAGGCATTCTTCTTCCATATGGCTCTCTCCTCCTTTGGAGACGTGTGCTGCGCACGGTGTCTGAATAACTTCTCGTAGTACCGATCCACCCCATCGATCAGTGCACAATTCTGCATGCAAGAGTCAGTGAATCAGGTCACCTTCTTCTTTCCTGGTGCTCCTCGCGCTGTTTCAGATGATCCCTCATCCTCTGTCCTGGTCTAAAAAAATACAGATAAAAAAGATAACGATAAAGGTTTATTTTCTGGCAGACGCACATAAATGTGTGAGTCTATTATCTGTCTGGTTGTTACACCTGCTTGAGTCTCAGTGTGCCTGAATGAGAGCACAGGAGAGTGTGCGTACTTGAGTGAGTATGAGTGTACCTGGGATAGTACTAAGTAAGGGTGTAGGTGTGCCTGGGTGAGTGTGAGTGTACCTGGGATAGTACAAAGTAAGGGTGTAGGTGTGCCTGGGTGAGTGTGAGTGTACCTGGGATAGTACTAAGTTAGGGTGTAGGTGTGCCTGGGTGAGTGTACCTGGGATAGTACTAATTAGGGTGTAGGTGTGTCTGGGTGAGTGTAAGTGTACCTGGGATAGTACTAAGTTAGGGTGTAGGTGTGCCTGGGTGAGTGTGAGTATAGCTGGGATAGTACTAAATAGGGTATAGGTGTGCCTGGGTGAGTGTAAGTGTACCTGAGATAGTACTAAGTTATTGTGTAGGTGGGCCTGGGTGAGTGTGAGTGTACCTGGTATAGTACTAAGTTAGGGTGTAGGTGTGCCTGGGTGAGTGTGAGTGTACCTGGGATTGTACTAAGTTAGTGTGTAGGTGTGCCTGGGTGAGTGTGAGTGTACCTGGAATAGTACTAAGTTAGGGTGTAGGTGTGCCTGGGTGAGTGTGAGTGTACCTGGGATAGTACTAATTAGGGTGTAGGTGTGCCTGGGTGAGGGTGAGTGTACCTGGGATAGTACTAAGTTAGGGTATAGGTGTGACTGGGTGAGTGTGAGTGTACCTGGGATAGTACTAAGTTAGGGTGTAGGTGTGCCTGGGTGAGTGTCAGTGTAACTAGGATAGTACTAAATTAGGGTGTAGGTGTGCCTGGGTAAGTGTGAGTGTACCTGGGATAGTACTAAATAGGGTGTAGGTGTGCCTGGGTGAGTGCGAGTGTACCTGGGAAAGTACTAAGTTAGGGTGTAGGTGTGCCTGGGTGAGTGTGAGTGTACCTGGGATTGTACTAAGTTAGGGTGCAGGTGTGCCTGGGTGAGTGTGAGTGTACCTGGGATAGTACTAATTAGTGTGTAGGTGTGCCTGTGTGAGTGTACCTGGGATAGTACCAAGTTAGGGTGTAGGTGTGCCTGGGTGAGTGTGAGTGTACCTGGGATAGTACTAATTAGGGTGTAGGTGTGCCTGGGTGAGTGTGAGTGTACCTGGGATAGTACTAAGTTAGGGTATAGGTGTGCCTGGGTGAGTGTGAGTGTACCTGGGATAGTACTAAGTTAGGATGTAGGTGTACCTGGGTGAGTGTCAGTGTAACTGGGATAGTACTAAGTTAGGGTGTAGGTGTGCCTGGGTAAGTGTGAGTGTACCTGGGATAGTACTAAATAGGGTGTAGGTGTGCCTGGGTGAGTGTGAGTATACCTGGGATAGTACTAAATAGGGTGTAGGTGTGCCTGGGTGAGTGTGAGTATACCTGGGATAGTACTAAGTTAGGGTATAGGTGTGCCTGGGTGAGTGTAAGTGTACCTGGAATAGTACTAAGTTAGGGTGTAGGTGTGCCTGGGTGAGTGTGAGTGTACCTGGGATAGTACTAAGTTAGGGTGTAGGTGTGCCTGGTTGAGTGTGAGTGTACCTGGGATAGTACTAAATAGGGTGTAGGTGTGCCTGGGTGAGTGTAAGTGTACCTGGGATAGTACTAAATAGGGTGTAGGTGTGCCTGGGTGAGTGTGAGTACACCTGGGATAGTACTAAATAGGGTGTAGGTGTGCCTGGGTGAGTGTGAGTATACCTGGGATAGTACTAAGTTAGGGTATAGGTGTGCCTGGGTGAGTGTAAGTGTACCTGGAATAGTACTAAGTTAGGGTGTAGGTGTGCCTGGGTGAGTGTGAGTGTACCTGGGATAGTACTAAGTTAGGGTGTAGGTGTGCCTGGTTGAGTGTGAGTGTACCTGGGATAGTACTAAATAGGGTGTAGGTGTGCCTGGGTGAGTGTAAGTGTACCTGGGATAGTACTAAGTTAGGGTGTAGGTGTGCCTGGGTGAGTGCGAGTGTACCTGGGATAGTACTAAATAGATGTAACACCCCCAATTTGGTGGGATGTCACTGAGTGGATTGTACCTGGTTTTCTTCTGGAACCTGCTTGGGCGTGGATCAGTGCAGTTCCTCTTTCAGGCTCCTTCTATTACAGCAGAGAGACAGGAGACCCCCCAGAACCCAGCACAGTAATCACACACTTTGAAAATGAAGTTAGTTTTATTGTGCAGGAGCACTTTGTCACACTGGTAGTGAATAAGTTTGGACATGCACGAATCATTCAATAACCATTACATAGTAACTAGAATTGTCTTCAAACACTCATGAATGCATACTATAGTCATCACAGTAATATATTACAATACTTGCTTCTCGTTTACTAACTGATAAATAAGTACCTTAAACTCAACTAACAAATAAACTTTCTATGCATGGCAATATGTCCCACACACAAGCGTCTCAGTATAAAGCATTATTTGCAAATTATCACTATAGAGCACAATTTTCCTATTCGTCCTGCGTAGGCTGTCGTTGGTGCACATGTGGTATAAGGAGACTGAAGGAATTGTCATACACTGAGATGTAAGCACACTGTAATCCTCCTTACTTGAGAGAATGTTCAAGTGATACCATGTTGGCAATTTAACTTGTGAAATGTCAACTACACAGAGTGGTAATGGGGCAGTATGCCCATGTACTATAGGGGACCAATGCTCTATCATCACTGAGTGCTGTCTTGTAACAAAGCAGAGTGCTGGGGTTCAGATCTCACCACAGAAATGTTGCACTTCTTATTACAGATGTCTGGGCTGGAGCTGTCTGGGCTGTCTATCACAGGCTGGCGCTCACTGTGCCTCTCTACTGGCTTACCCCAGGTACTGGCAGTGCAGCTCCCTGGTCTGTCCCTTTGCAAGGTGTCCCAGCTCAAAGCCTCCTCACTCAGCTGCTGATAGCTAGAGACCACGTTCCTGCAGCTCTCTCACACTGCCATTTTCCTGCTGCTGCCAGCCTCTATCCCCTAGTTTCACTTTCAGCTCTGCACTGAGCACACACTGCCCGGTCTCCTGGGTCCTAGAGTCCCTGCTTATTGCACTTCCAGAACATTCCCCAGCACTGGGCAGCATATAAAAGTCCAAGAATTTGGGGGTCCTTATGGGGTATCACATAGGGTGTAGGTGTGCCTGGGTGAGTGTGAGTATACCTGGGATTGTACTAAGTTAGGGTATAGGTGTGCCTGGGTGAGTGTAAGTGTACCTGGGATAGTACTAAGTTAGGGTGTAGGTGTGCCTGGTTGAGTGTGAGTGTACCTGGGATAGTACTAATTAGGGTGTAGGTGTGCCTGGGTGAGTGTGAGTATACCTGGGATAGTACTAAGTTAGGGTATAGGTGTGCCTGGGTGAGTGTAAGTGTACTTGGGATAGTACTAAGTTAGGGTGTAGGTATGCCTGGGTGAGTGTGAGTGTACCTTGGATAGTACTAAGTTAGGGTGTAGGTGTGCCTGGGTATGGCTTAGTTTATCTGGGAGCATAGTAAGTGAAGTGTGGCTAGGTTTAAAGTGTAGCGCACTAATGTCAGTGTGCCTGAGTTAGTGCAAATTGGGATGACTGAGTGGCTAAGTGAGAGTGTGCATACTTGTGCGAGTGTGAGTGTACCTAGGATAGTACTAAGTTATGATATAGGGGTGACTGGGTGAGTGCAAAGAGGAGTGTTGGAGTGGCTGACTGAGTGTGTGCGTACTTGAGTTAGTGTGAGTCATACTTGCCTACCCTCCCGATTCAGCCGGAAGTCTCCTGAAAATTGGGTGCCGCTCCCGGCCACCCAGAAAGGCAGGCAAGCCTCCCGGCGGCCGCCAACCCCTCCGCGTCCCCCCTCTCCGCATTAACAAGAGAAAACCCTGCAGCTGCTTCACAATGCTAGTAATAGAAACAAAGAAACATAGAATTTGATGGCAGATAAGAACCACTTGGCCCATCTAGACCAGAAGTGAAGATCCCGACGGGGTAAGTAAATTAACTAACCCTAACCATCTCCCCTCCCTAACCCTAACTGTCCTTTAGGGGTGCCTAACCCTAACCTCCCCCCCTAGGGCCTAACCCTAACCTTCCCCCTATAAGTGCCTAAACCTAATCCTCCCGAGGGGTTGCCTAACCCTAACCTTACCTGTGGGGTGCCTAACCCTAACCCCCCCTTCCCCTAGCCCGACCCTAACCCTCCCAAGTGGGTGCCTAACCCTAAGTTCCCCCCGGGAGCCCCTAACCTAACCCCCCCGCGGCTGTCCGCGGGCGCCACCCGGCTTACCTTTGTTCGGTATGCATGATGTCGGGCTCCCGGCATAGGCATAATAATAGGTGTCGGGATTTCGACGCCTATCATTAGACCCCTGCCGGGATTTGACTGTCAGGAAGTCGGCGGTTGGCATTTCGACCGTCAACTTCCACACTACATACCCATATAACATCAGTGCTTCTCAAATCAAGTCTTCAGGACACACTAACAGTTCATGTTTTCTATATCTCCTGGCTGGAGCACAGGTGTATTCATTTCATTACTGACTGACACATTTTAAAAGATCCATTGATGGTTCTAATTATTTCACTTGTGATTCCGTGAGGAGACCTGGAAAACATGCACTACTAGTGTGTCCCAAGGAATGGATTGAGAAGCACTCAGTTATACCCCTTTCACACCAAAGTCCCTGGTCTGACCCAGGATTTGGAACATGCTTCCAACCCCAACCAGACCCAGGATAGACCCCTTTCACTCCGCGGCACCGACCCGGGCTATGCACGGGTCGGCACCTTTCACCCCGGAGCTGGGTCTGCAGTGACCCGGCCCTTCCGGCATTGCAGTGGATGCTTAGAGATTATGTCATCTCCAAGCGCCGCTGAAGCCGGCCACACCGGAACAAGGTCTGCAGTGACCTGGCTTTTCCGACATTGCACTGCAGTGGACGCTTGGAGATGATGTCATCTCCAAGCACCACTGAAGCCAGCCAATCGGGCAGCATGCGGCACGATCAGGGTCATTGTGACCCGGATCGTGCCATTTATACTGCACGGTGACACGGGAATGACCCGTGGCCAACCCTGAGAGCTACCCGAGTTGGATCCCCGGGTCCCTGGACCCGGTTGGAACCGTCTACACTGACTAAAATCCCAGGGTTGATGCGCGTTCACGTGCATCAACCTGGGATTTTCAAGTTGGTGTAAAAGGAGTATTATATATTCGGGTTGGGTATGAGATGCCGGCGCTTAGGATCCCGGTAGTCAAAATCACGACACGGTTAGGATACGACACCTGTCGGTAGGTATCTTAACATTCCCCTCTCCCTACCCCTAATCTTCTGTACCCAGTGGCTAACCCTAATCCCGCTACTTACCTTCAAGATGACAGCGGTCGGGATGCCGGCACCGGGATTCTGGCGCCGGTATTCTAAGCGCCGGAATCTTGATCCCATATATTCTACACACACACACACACACACAGGGCCGGTGCTTGGCTTCTCGGCACCCAGCGCCATATCAGGGTGGCAGTGCATCCTGTGCTGCACTGTCACCACTGCCCTCCCCCGCTCCCTCCCCCTGAGCTCATACCAATAACGCAGTGGATGGGTGGAGGACGGGGTTCTTCAGGAGCCTGCCAGGTTGCGGCAGCTGATGGATTCTTCACTGTGCAGCCGCATCGGTCACCTTACGGCCCTGGCGCCCTGCTGCAGATTTGCATTTCAGAGCTTGGCCCCAGTAGCTAATGCCATCTCCAGTTGGTGCTAGCCCTTGTAGCCTATAAGCCACATTTTTCAATAGTTGTATGGAGAGGGATCTGTAGGATCCCTCCCCGGTAATGGGCGCTCGCACATGTGTGGTCAACAGCCTATGTGAGTAGCACACCAAGGTCCCGAAGGAGAAGGTAAGTGATCACATTAGTGATTGCTTCTCTTCATACACATGGCAGGGGTGGGCTTTAAATGCCAGGGCCTATTTTTAGTCTCAGTCCGGCCCTGATTGCAGCAATATTCATTGTTCATTCAGTGCATAACAATAAATCTGTTATTTATATTATTATCCAGCAAAGCCATACTGATAACCCCAAGGAACACACTGGCCCTGATTCTGAGTTGGGAGTAAAGCAGAATGAAGCCAGTAACTTTGCTTCAGGGACAAACCATAGACCTGATTGAGATATGTACACAGACCTGATGGTTTGTACATCTCAGATGGCTGGTGGACTGAGCATGCACAGGACCCATTCTGCGCATATGTAGAACAGGTCCTGCGAGACCACTCACAGTGCCTCACAATGGCAGCATGTTTGTCTTGCTGCGAACATGTGGGGGAGCGGGCACCAATGGGGGTTTGACACCCCTGTTTTACAGGCATGCTGGGGTCTGCTTCTTCCGACACAAATTTCTTGGTGCTGGTTGAGCCGTTCCATTGCCCATTCTGAGTAAGCTGAAGCCTACTCAGATGGGTGATGACTGCGGCCATATTGACCAATGGTCACCACTATGATATCTTTGATGGTTCATGCACATTTGGCTCACTTATCTTTACTTGGATTGGAGATAAAAAAAAAAGGTAGATGGGCAAAGGTATTTGCTGCAACAGTGTATACCAGTGTTTCCCAACCATGGTCCTCAATGCACCTTAACAGTCCAGGTTTTAAGGTTAGTCATACTTGAGCACAGGTGACTTAATTACTACCTCAGTTGATTTGATTTAAGCAACTGTGGTCAAGCATGGCTATCCTTTAGACCTGGACTTCCAGAGTGTCTTGAGCCCCGAGTTTGGGAACCACTGATGCATACAATTTTCAGAATATCAGCACCAATAATAGGTATCAGTACTTTATGTTAAAGTTCATCGTCTTTTTAATGGATACTTTGACATCTTTGTTCCTTATACTGTATATAATAGGATTCAGCATTGGAGTCACCACTGTATATAGGATAGACACCACCCTGTCCTGTTCTGGAGAGTAAGCATGCCAGGGATGAAAATGCATTAACATGATAGTGCCGTAGAAGAGAGAAACCACTATAAGGTGAGAAGCACAGGTGGAGAGGGCTTTCAGGCGTTCTTTGACGGAGTGTATTTTTAGTATGGTCAAGGTGATACTGAAGTAGGACATGAATATCAACAGGAAAGAGCCGAGCACAATTAGCCCAACCACAATGTACTCTGATAGCTCATTGAGCCAGGTATCTGTACAAGAGAGTTGAAAGAGTGCAGGCATCTCACAGGAAAAGTGGTTGATGTGGTTGGATTTGCAGAAAGGCAGCTGGAAGGTGAATAATGTCAGGATAAATGCGTTTAGAAAACTCACAGTCCAGCATCCACCAACGAGAAATAAGCAGAGTCTTTTGTCCATGATAGTGGAGTACTGTAAAGGCTTACAGATAGCGGTGTACCGGTCGTAAGCCATGACAGCCAACAGTAAGCATTCTGTGCCACCCAGGGCCAAATGGAAGTACAACTGGGCAGCACATCCAAGAAAGGAAATACTTCTGTCACGAGATAGGGTGTTTATCACAATTTTTGGGACTACAGTTGTTGAAAAACAAATATCAATGAGAGAGAGGTTACTCAAGAAAAAGTACATGGGGGTCTGGAGCCGGAGATTCAGTCTCACCACAATAATCAGTAGAACATTTCCTGTGAAAGTCACTAAGAACATCAGAAGAAGCAGCAGAGAGAAGATAACCTGTAGACAAGGGACATTCGAGAGCCCTAGAAGAATGAATTTTTTCACAAAGGTTTGGTTGGAATTTTCCATACCATTCCGAATATTGGAAATAAATACAAATTCAACTAAAACAAATCTTAATTCTGCTCAACCATATAATTGTCTTTAAATATTTATTTTAGGCCACAATCTCTGTTCATTTTCAAGGCATATCACTTGTAGTGAAAGTTCTGAGAAAATTGTTGTGCAGATTCACTAACATGGGTGCGCAAAGGACACAAGGTCGTCTCTATGGATTGGAAGAAAGGAGCTTTGCGTTCAGGTACATAAAGGTTACACTACTGTTTGCCCAGAGGAGTAACGTGGAGTAATGTCCTACATGAAACAGTGTTATATGGAAATAAATTAGAAATGTTTGAAAATTTTACGTTTTTTGTTTTGTTTTGCTGTCCATATATTTGTTTTCTAATGTTCTACTGCCAATTGTATGACTTGAATGAAGACATTCATGCCTTGATTCAATACAGTATATGGTTACTGTTACTGAGAAATATTTTTATGAATCTTGGCTTTAGGAGATGCCATAGACCATGTGGTTTATGTAATTAGATTAAGGAAAGTTAGAATAACAATTAGCTTAATGTTAGACTTTTGGCATGTATATGCATGTTTTATACTTGTATATAGGGAAGGTTCCTGGACTGCACACCCTGAATATGTATAATGGGAGGTGCTACCTGATGAGACTAATTGCAGGCACAGAAACAGACAAATCTCAGGTGCACAACTCCAATTTATTGATAATATATAAATGCGATAAAATTTTGCAATCAATAGAGGTTTTTAGCATAATCATGGCCAAGGTTATGGGCCTACCCACCATATCCAGGTAACCTCTTTAGGGTAGGTCCCTAACATACTAGGGTTCAAATCTAGAGCGCAGGATCCCCCCAAACTGGCCCTGCTAAGCTGCCCCAGGGCACCACCATAGTAAGAAAAGTGTAGTGTAAAGAGATAGTTAAGAGCAGCCATTGTTGCATATAAAGAAATTAAAATAAAAAGGTGAAATACATGTACAATAAACAAACAGTGAAGGGTTAAAATGTCTGACTTTGAACACAGTCTTACCAACTGGACAACACCTTACCATAGCAGTGTCTGTTATTTTTGTCTTCATATGTCTTTTGTTGTCTCTTAAAAATCTTCAAACTGCTTTCAATAATTTCTTAAGCCATATATATGTATATATATATATATGTATATAATATATATATTATATATATATATATATATATATATACGGAGGTTGTTCAAAAATTAATGCCTAAATGCTCACAACTCAAATTTATCATAGATACAGATTTGAAAATTTGCAGTAAAATACTTTGAAGTCTTAGTAACAGAATGACTCTACTCAAAAAATTCACCATCTGCCCTCAAACATTTTCTCCACCTGTCAACCCAAGCTGTGAATCCACTTTGGAAAAATTCCAGTGGATGGTGTTTGACCCAGGAACATATGGTGTTTTTAACAACCTCTATGTCTTCAAAATGTAGACCCCGGAGACAGGGCCAAACAGATGAAAGTCAGAAGGGGCCAAGTCAGGACTGTATGGTGGATGTGGCATTATTGCCTATCCCATTTTGGCAATGGCCACAGATGTTGCCATCGAAGTGTGATGTCTGGCATTGTCGTGGTGTAAGATGACATTTGACAGTGGAATTGTTGACCTTTTTTTGCGGATGACTTCTTTCAGCTTCTTAAGTGTAATAATGTATCGATCACTGTTGATTGATTGGTTTGGTTCCAAGTAATTGATGAGAATAACACCTCGGCAATCCCAGAAGAATGTGGCCATGACTTTGTTTATGGATCACTGTGATTTAAACTTTTTTGGCCTACGTGAACTTGGGTGTTTCCATTGCTTTGATTGGGCCTTTGTTTCTGGGTCATTAAGGAATACCCAGGTCTCATCTCCTGTAATGACATTTTCCAAAAGCGTCTCAGGGTTGGCTTCAAAGTTGGTCAAAATGCGAGCTCAGGGAGGACAAAAACCTCCCGTGGAGCACTGATTAGTGTTTTTACAGTGCCATGGCTAAATTCAAGTTCATCACTGACATCTCTGATGGTCACACGACGGTCTTTCTGAATCATGGCATAGACTTTGTGTCGGTTCTCAGCTGTCACTGCATTTGATGGTCTGCCACCACGAGGTTTGTCGCACACGGACGATTCTCCCGATTGAAAATGCTTCATCCACCTTCTGACATTGCTATAGTCATTTGTACTCTCACCATACACTTTTTCAGTCTTCTGTGGATTTCTGTAGCACTGCAGCCTTCTTTTTCCAGAAATTCAATGACGGCTCTTTGTTTCAACTTGGATTCCATGGTATTTCTTGGACCTTCTAAACAAAACTACATATATAGCTAGCAGACATATTAAACTACAAACTGACAAAGTTTCAAATAAATATTGCATATTATTTGAGTTATGAGGATTTAGGCAATACTTTTTCAACAACCCTCGTGCATATATATATATATATATATATATATATATATATATATATATAATTTCCAATTTGGGCAGCACTCCCACTTTCAAAAGCAATCACATGAACCGGTTCCTTCCTAGGTATCCTTTGGCGAGGTACACCTTCAGCTATATATATATATTTATATATATATATATATATATATATATATATATAGTCCAAAGGTGCGGCACTCAGGGTCTTGAATCAAATTACTTTAGTGTAGACATAACATGCAGCAATGTTTCAGTGCTCGACAGGCACCGTCATCAGGCTAAAAATCAACCAAACAATGTCCTACCTTATACATGTTCATATCACCACATGAACGCCATTTCCGGGTCTGGGACCGCACTCCCTGGCCGACGGCGCAACGATTACGTCATCATGCTACGTGATCCGTCATCAGAAAAGCGCCCATCACCATGACTACAGAATAAAACATAACAGTGCAACATAAACGGACTAACAAATACTGACGGCCAAACACATACATAAAATCATCAATGGCTTCATTGAATATATGATCTAGTTAAATTAATATAGGATAAATATATATAAATAGCTATAATAATAATCAAAAATAAACAGTACGCTACAATGTCACATCATCCTATAAGAACCCAAGAAAAATTAAATCAAAGCAGCATAGTGAGCAAGAATACCCAGACAAAATAAAAAATGCATAAAGTTAACATAAGAAAGTTAATTGATTAAAGGAAGTTATTTAAACCTAAATGGTCATTAAGGCCCTTGGGAACAAGAGTACCCAATTGGAAAATCCATTTACTTTCTAATCGCGATAACTTCAGACCCCTATTCCCACCCCGCGGGGAAAAAGGCACATGATCAATCATGCGGTATCTAAGAGTGGATAATGGATGGGGTGCATTACAGAAATGGAGTGCAACTGGTTGGTCACTATTACCGGTGGCTATTGCAGCACGAATGGCAGAACGGTGTGCCGCCATTCGTTCTTTAAAGGATCGCTCGGTTTTACCGATGTAGGATAAACCACAAGGGCAAATAATCTGGTATATTGTAAATTTAGTATTGCAAGTAAGACGATATTTAATACTATATTGTTTACCAGAATGTGGATGGTAAAAATGTTCGCCAGTTAACATGAATCCACATGTGGTGCACGAACATTTAAAACTCCCTTTCTTAGCCAATAAGAAATTGCTGTTAATACCCTTATTTGGACTTTGGACTACTTGAGGACTGTAGATGACAACAACTAATACAGAGGAAAGGTGATTGATATATGCAGTAAATATTGCCACTGAAATGTTGGACGCAGCAAACGACTGTGTTAATCTTAGTTATATAAAGTGCTGTCGCATCCTACCTGTTATATATATATAATGCAGTAATATATATATATATATATATATATATACATACAGGTTGAGTCTCCCATATCCAAATATTCCGAAATACGGAATATTCCGAAATACGGAATATTCCGAAATACGGAATATTTTTAGCATGACTGAGATAGTGAAACCTTTGCTTTTTGATGGTTCAAGGTACATAAACCTTGTTTAAAGCACAAATTATTAAAAATATTGTATACAATTACCTTCAGGCTTTGTGTATAAGGTGTATATGAAACATAAATTAATTTCATGTATGTACACAAACTTTGCTTGAGCCACAAAATTATTGAAAATATTGTATAAAATTACCTGCAGGCTGTGTGTATTAGGTGTATATAAAACATAGAAGCATTCTGTGCTTAGATTTGGGTCCCATTCCCAAGATATTTCATTATATTATGCAAATATTCCAAAATACGGAATATTCCGATATCCAAAATACCCCTGGTCCCAAGCATTTTGGATATGGGAGACTCAACCTGTATATACAGCATTGGTATTATGATGTGATGTTTTTTGAATACACATCGTTGAATCTTCAAAGACCACGAGTGCCGCTGCTTTTTTCTACCTGTTTGATACTATTTGCAGAGGGTACCCTGGAAAACTACACAGGGATAGAGGAGTGCTGGTCTGTCCCATTTGCTATATATATATATATATATATATATATATATATATATATATATATAGTGTTTGGAAATTATTTTGTTTTATTTACTTCTGAATGATAATTGTACCCTTTTATTTGTCTTTTTAGTAATATAGACCAGTGGTGCTCAGCTGAAGTCCTCAATTACCCCTGACAGGTCATGACTTCTTGCTTACTTTAACCATGCACAGTTGTCTTGATCTATTTTACTTGGTCAGTAATTATGTCACCTCTTTCCACAGGTAGGAACCCTGAAAACATGACCTTGCGGGGGGGTACTTGAGGACTGTAGATGAGAACAACTAATATATAGAGGAAAGGTAATTGATATATACAGTAAATATTGCCACTAATAATCCATAAAATAAAGACAAATGAAAGCACAGGCGTTTTACGTTTTTCAACCAGACTATTACAGAAGAACTCAATTGAGAAAGAGCATAAGCAACTGTTAAAATTCACTCACTTCTGGGGTGATGTACTAAAGCCTCGGAGAGAAATAAAGTGGAGAGAGATAAAGTACCAGCTAATCAGCTCCTAAAATTTTATATTAATAGATTATAGCTTTACTCAAGGCTGTAATTCCAATTGTCATTATTTCCTAAAATAAAAGATTTCCATTTGTCCCATCATGAAAGGACCATGTGTGAAATGTCACTGTGTGTACATTAAGAACAGATATGAATAAAGCAATCAATAGACTTATATATTGTACAACAGGCAAAACCTTTCATCCCCAGAAGAATGGCTAATTTAAACTATTGGAAAGTGTGCTCAGAACGGTGCTATGGTGACATCAGGTCCCAGCCCAATTAGAGTGTGCTAGTCTTATGAGAAACACTGAACACTGGTAAAATAATTTGTTTTTAAGATCTAAAATAGCAACTAAACTTAAAGCAAATGGTATATCATACACATACTACATATACACATTAAAGTCAGCCATTTTGTGGCCTGAACCAATATTCATAAAGAGCTACCCTATTGTTAATTGACTGGTGCCCAGAGTCTACCACTGCAGCACTGCACTCAGGACCTGATTCAGATCCAGTCGCTAAGTTGCGCTTGCTCTGAGCGATTTTCACCTGTCTGTGCATGCGTATAATTCGCAGTGTGCGTGCGCAAGCCAGTCTTTGCGATCTGATTTTGGTTGCTCATAAGCCACTATCAGCTCGCTACTTTGAGTGACAGATAGTGCCGTTTGTGGGTGGTAACAACGGAAGGTGCTTGGGAACGGGGGAGTGGTGTTGTGGACGCAGGCGTGTCAGGGCGCAAAAACGCAGTTTAAAGAGCGTGCATAATTAACAAAGTAGAGTCATTGTACATGTCACCTGCATGTATTTCAGTCCGCACTGATCGCAGTGCTTGCGGCGGGGAAAGGCAACCTCAAGGGCTTGCGAGCAGCTCCGATGGCTCTCGATGTTACCGATTAATCCTACAATTCCCGGAGATGACATGTGTTGCGAGTAGCAAGGGGGCGTCTTTAAACACTAGCGAGTGCTCATTGCCGTAGCTCGCTAAGACATAGAGGGCGTCCTTACGCGATGCAGAGCGAGCGCTTAATTTAAATATCCGGCTCCTTTTTGCCAACGAGCGACCGCATCTTGCGAGTGGGTCTGAATGAGCTCCTCAGTTGGAGACTGTACATGGGCCCCCTCCTCACTTGAAATGCCCCTGGGCCCATCATCATAAAAGCATATTGAGCATACGATTCTGGTGCCTGGTTTTATAATGGCAGATGAGGGTGCCATCCTGTGTTCAGCAAAGCCCGGGTCCTGTGTTGCCTGCAGCAGACCACTCCCGGGATGAGTGGTCCGCCACAGGCTCAAGTTGCATGCTGCGGCCACTGAACATCGCGGCAACTGGGTGTTATCCTGCCCATGATTCTCCCTCCCTGTGCCCTGCTGTGCGCCCACTTGACCTGGCCCACTGGACGAGGGGCTCCCTGAGGTTGGGAACTGGCGTTCCTACACCCGGACCCGTGGGATGCCCACCATCTTGAAAATCCATTGGAGGCTTCAGGTACAGACTACAGAGAGCCTGCTGTGGATATCCCTCCTTCCTCCTCCCATACTGTGCTCCCCAGTGAGGATTTGCTTCTGCTGAGGCCATCTGGGAAGGACAGCTGGGACTCCAGACCAAGCCCCAACAGAGAGGGGCACCCAGATGGCAGCAGTGCAGATTGTACTGACAGCCAGGGAGAAATAGTATTGGCAGAGTTCTGATTGCCTTGCCAGTCACGAGCCAATCAGGAACCGTGGAACAGCAGCCAAGTCAGCAGCAGCCACACCTGATTAGCTGCTGGTTCACAAGCTGTGATGTCTCTCAGCTAGCACCATATTCAAAATGCCACCAGAACTGTTTCCTCATGCCTACTAAAAAAAACAGGTATGTAGTTCCTAACCCTGCCTAGTGCCCCCCAGTCCAGCCTTTCCTGTCCTGCTCCCCCTATAGTGAAGCCAGCCTTCCCTGCCCTTTTCCCCTCCCAGTGCAGCCAGCTATCCCTGCCCTGTGCCTTCCCTGCCCTGTGCTCTCCCTCATTAAGATCTACCCTTCCTGCCTAGTGCCTCTTTATTAAGGTCTAGCCTTCCCTGCCCTGTGCCACTCCCCACCATGTCTGGATGTTAAAAGATGTACACTATTTAGATAGTCAGTCAAAGATCAACACCAACTGGTAGACAGGCAATAGGTTGACAGGTGCAAAAGGTTGATATGGTAAAAAGGTCGACATTGGAATGGTTGACACAATAATGGTCAACACTGGTGACTAACCCTAACCGACTTTCCTAGTGCCTAACTGTTGGGGTAAGTGCCTAACCCTAACCATCCCTTCTAGAACCTAACCCTAACCCTCAGGTAAGGGCCTGACCCTAACAAAAGAAAAATGATGTGTTGACCATTTTGTGTTGACCATTCAAATGTCAACCTTTTTACCATGTTGACCTTCATCCATGTTGATCTTTTCTATGTCAACCTTTTGACCATGTCGACCTTTTGTAACTGTCAATCTATTGCCTGTCTACCAGTCGTCTACCTAGAAACTGTTGACTTTTTCATTGTCTATCTATTGATTGCCATCCCCATGTCTAGTCATCCCTGTGCCCCCAATAAGTCCAGTCCTCTCTGTCCTGCACTTCCCCTTCCTTCTGGCTTTTTATGTGGGTCTGGCTTTTTCAATATATTTTATGTGGACCCAGCTTTTTCAGTGTAATTTATGTGGATCTGGCTATTTAAATTTTTTTAACGTGGGTCTGGCTATATAATATATATATATATATATATATATATATATATATATATCCAAAGGGTGCTGTCGCAGTGTATCACAGACCACAGCGCGTCACTCCAGGATGTGTAAATAATGCCAATTTATTCAACGTTTCAAGGCCCTTGCGGCCCCGTCGTCAGGAAAAACAAACAATCACATACACACAGAAAACACTCACCTATATAAGCTGCTCCACAGTCGCGTTCGTGTGGCTGGAGGGCGCGGGTCACCCAGTGATGACATCACCCGACTCACCTCTGGTGGTTGCCTAGGTAACCTAAGACGCTACTGCGGCTGGGTGCTGGCGCCGTTGGCCCAGCCGCAGTAGCGTCTTAGGTCGCAAGGGCCTTGAAACGTTGAATAAATTGGCATTATTTACCCATCCTGGAGTGGCGCACTGTGGTCTGTCCTACACTGCGACAGCACCCTTTGGATTTCTATTCTTTTATTGTGCGAGCACCCAGGTACTTTTTTAAGCAGAGGAACATTGAGTGCCGAACCAAACTACTATATATATATATATATATATATATATTTATATTTAGAGATATATATAGATATATATATATATCCCCTTTTCCCAGGTACCATCTAATCTCCCTTCTTAATGTTGATGTCAAGATATTTGTAAATCTTCTTGCAAATAGATTAATAATTCTCCTGCCTACGAATATGCACAATGATCAGGTAGGTTTTGTGCTGGGTCATGAGGTTCGTGACAATACCTCCAAAGTTCTGACCCTTATTCACCACATCTCCTCAACAGATGCCTCTCCGATTTTGCTGTCCACAGACACTGAAGAGTCATTTAACAAGATCGACTGGAGTTTTATGGCCGGGTACTGGGACAATTTGGCCGGGTACTGGGACAATTTGGATTGGGTCCTGTCTGCTTACAATGCATACTCTCCCTTTACCAATCTCCTTCTGCTAGAATTAGAATCAATGGTTCACTCGCTAGCTCCTTGATATTAATAATGGTACTATATAGGGATGCTCGCTATCTCCCCTTATCTTCATCCTTTGCATGGAGGCTCTGAAAAGGTCTATAATATGATATGGCACCCGGGGGATAGCTGGCTGATAACCACTTACCCCCGACGGTCAGACACATACCTCGATGCCCAGCAGAGGTTCTCCGTTAAAGCGCTCAGCCTCTACTCTACTCTCCCGGTATACTGTACCCTGTAAAGAAGACCAAGGCAAGATTCCTGAACTAGTGTTAATCACCAGCACACCCAGATACCGGACATTGCGGGATGCCGCAATATGGATATCCAATCTCAATTAAGATCTATACCAACTCTATTGACTATGGATAATTTTATTACACACCTGTAAGGAAGCAATTTACACTAATCACCGTATCAAGACTTTTCATTCATCTATTTAATATATTCATTTACTAAAGAAGCTACTGTTTACTAATGTCCGCCTGAACACAAGTGTTCAAAATCGAGTCAATTAGTGTATCTCATTTCCCACATTAGTGGGCACACTTGGCATTGCTTTAAATTCAGCATTCATTATTTACCATCTGTTATTTACACATAGTTATTATTGTATCATTATTGTATCGTTTTAATCCTGCATCACACACTATGGTATGTCAAAGTAAAATGAATCTTGCATTCAAGACATAGGTTTTGTTTTGATTTTTTCTGATAAACATTTAATTGGGCAATACAAAAGGGTTGAGCTCAATCAACCCAGATAATTCTGGGATACCCTGTTCTTTGCAGATATACATATGTGTCCTTACACATTTTTTCTGCAGTTGCGCAAAGAAGCTCCTCTCGGCGCACCAGGTCCCTTGAGACTCTGTTAGCTCTGGGGGTCTTTTTTGCATCTTTTTGTTTTTTTTGCGGAAAATGCATCTAAATGGCAGATCGAAACATTTTTGCAGCACATGAAAATTTCCGTAAGCCCTCAGTTGTGGCTGAAAATTTAAATTCCAAATGTGCCCTAATTTATGCTTTAATCGTTAGATACCTATCCAAAATTTATCACTGCAGTGCTAGAATATGTTTTGTTTATTAAAATGAGCAACAAGTCACATAATACACAAATAAATAAAATGAACAAAATAGGGATGAAAATATAGCCTTACATTCTTTGGCCAACTTATAAATAAAGAAAAAAGATCTATCAAAAACAACATCTAAGAAATAGATACTTTGTTATTCCTAACCACCACCCACACTAAATACTTACCACACACCTTAATGCAGAAGTTGATTCTGGTGCCTGGTTTTATAATGGCAGATGGAAACGCTTTAATTTCACATGGAAATTTCCCTCAATTTTGGTCAAAATTTAAAATTCCAAAAATGCCCCAATTTCTGCTTTAAACTTTAGGTACCTATCCAAAATGTATCACTGCTGTGATAGACATTGATTCTAGTACCTGGTTTTAAAATGGCAGATGGAATCGTTTTTAGGGCCTGATTCAGAGCCGGACGCAATTAGCGCTCACTCGTCCAGAAAATAGGGGTGGCTATTCAAATCAACCGTTCGCTCTTTGCAGTCTGTTCACGCCTCTAGGTCTGAACGAGCAAACCAAACTTGCGGTCGTTTTTTTTAAAAATACGCCCCCTGGCCGCTCGCATCCTACGTCATGTCCGCTATTAATTAGATTAATCGAGTACATCGACCAGGGTATGAACTGCTCGCTATTCTTGGGGTTGGTTTTTCCTACCACAATTTTGCGAGCAGTTCTGGCTATAAAATATCCCAGTGACGTGGTCAATGATGCTGCTGTTTTAGTTATGCACTCCCTTAAAACGCCCGTTTTGACCTTTAAGCACGCCTGCGTTCGGATCTCCACTCCCCGTTTTCAAGCACCTTCCCCCGTTACCACCCACATACGCCTCTTTCTGTCACTCAAATTATCAGGCATTCGCTATTTTGCGAGCACATGAATTTCGACCGCACTGTCTGGTTCGCGCATGCGTATAACAATCCGTACGCATGCGCAGTTGGGCAAACATCGCTCGGAGCGAACGAGCGGCCGCTTACGAGCGGCTCTGAATCAGGCCCCTAGTTCACAGGTAAATTGCCCTAAAGCCCAAACCCTCAATTTTGATCATAAATTAAAATTTGAAAACTGACTCAATTTCTGCTTTAAACTTTAGGTACCTATCCAAAATATATCACTGCTGTGATAAAAGTTGATTCTGGTGCCTGGTTTTAAAATGGTAGATGGAAACGTTTTTATTTCACGTGAAAATTTCCCTAAGCCCCACACCCACAATTTTTGTCAAAAATGAAAATTTCAGAGTGCCCCAATTTCTGCTTTAAACTTTAGTTACCTTTCCAAAATGTATCACTTTGGTGACAGAAGTTGATTCTCATGCCTGGTTTTAAAATGTCAGATGGAAATGTTTTTATTCACATGGTAATTTCCCTGAAACATCAATTTTGACTGAAAATGAAAATTCCAAAAGTGACGCAATTTCTTCTTTAAACTTTAGGTACCTATCCGAAATGTATCCCAGCGGTGACAGAAGTTGATTCTTGTGCTTGTTTCTCACATAGGAGTTGGAAACCTTTTTGCAGCAAATGAAAAATTCCCTAATCCCCAGACCCTCAATATTGGCCAAAAATGTAAATCCCAAAAGTGCCCCAATTTCTACCTATCCAAAATGTATCCGTAAGTTGATTCTGGTGCTTGGTTCAAACATAGGAGGTGGATCCATTTTTGCATGGAAGTTTCCTGCTATCATTGATTGGTAGGTACCTACTTAATGGTGGACACCATTTAGCGTGACCTGATTTTATCGCCTGTGTTAACTGGATGCAAGACTTCCCTGTATTTGTTCTTATTACAAGTCATTTTCCTTTCTCTTTGAGAAGAACATGAAGAGGACCACCGATATTATTATTTTGCATTCTGGATTTTATAGACTGTTATAAAATATATAGGGGACTCTGGTTGGGCGCTCACCCTAAATATATTATATGTCTACTGGCAGCAGAGTGCCATTCTAGCCTAGAAGCCAAATGCAGGGCCTACATAGTGGCACTATTCACACAACCCTAGATGACTACCCATCTTCTATAGATTGTAAACTCTCATGAGAAGGGCCCTCTTCCCTCATGTACTCTTCCTTTCCTACACCATCATCTCGTACCCCATAGTATTATTTTTGCTACCAGTGGCAAATCAAGCCTGACCAGACCAGAACTGATGTGTTGTCTTTGAAGCAGGCCTGGGTGTCTCTCAATGAGTGCAGAACTTTATAAGTTTGAGGACATTGGTGGCAACAAGTATCCAGAACACTAGGGCATTTCCATGACATTAATAAGCAGTGATGTTCTGGGATGTGATCTGGAATAAACTACTGACTACTCCTTCTGATATTCAATAGGTAGGTGGCCAACAGAGAAGGACCTGGATTACTCCATTTGGATTCTGTGGCCTGGGAGAGGGGTAGATAATGGAACCCAGTGGGGTACTCACTCAGGGAATGCCCTGTCTGGGAATTGGAAACACTCCATGAAGCTCATCTGAGGGGAAAAAGACCGTCTTACATGCATTTAGTAAGTATAGCTCTAATCTGTACAGATTCATACATTAAGTGTAACTTTTACAATTCTACATTTGCTATCACTTTTACCCACTAAACCATGTGTGATATCATTGGTGGTATTGGAGGCCGAAGGAGCTGATGAGTTCTCCTAGTGTAGAGGTGTACAGGGAGAAGAGCAGCAGGCCCAGGACAGAACCCTGTGGGACACCAATGGGAAGGGTGGAAGGGGGGAGGTGGAGCCAGAGGCAGATACTGAGAAGGAGCGGTTGGTGAGGTAAGAGGTGAACCAGGCATGGATGGTGTTAGAGATGCCAAAGGTCTGAAGGGTGCGGAGGAGGAGAGTATGATCCATGGTGTCGAAGGCTGCAGAGAGGTCCAGGAGGATGAGCAGAGAGAAGTGGCCCCTGGATTTGGCTGCAAGCAGGTCATTGGTGACTTTGGCCAGGGCAGTTTCAGTGGAGTGAAGTGGGCGAAAGCCAGATTGAAGAGGATCAAGGATGGAGTTGTCAGAGAGATAGCTGGTGATGCGGCTGTAGACAAGCCACTCAAGTAGTTTGGAGGCAAAAGGGAGAAGAGAAATGGGGCGGTAATTGGCGGGTGAGGATGGGTCGAGGTTGGGTTTTTTAAGAATAGGTGTGACAACAGCATGTTTGAATGAGGAGGGAAAGATGCCGGTGGAGAGAGATAAGTTGAAAAGGTGAGCAAGGTGGGAGCAGGCAGTGGAGGAGAGGGAGCGTAGAAGGCGAGAAGGGAGGGGGTCAAGGGGGTAGGTGGAAGGGGGAGAGGACAAGATGAGGGAGTGGACCTCATCGCCCGTGGTGGGGCTGAAGGAGCACAAGGTGGGATGGCCGGGAGGTACGGATGGCAGGGGAGGTAGGGTTGCAGCAAAGAGATTGAAGGAAATACTGTGATGAATTGCCTCAATTTTGGAAGAGAAGAAGGAGGCAAAGTCAAATGCAGTGAGGGAGGATGGGAGGGGTGGAACGAAGGAGAGTGTTGAAAGTACCAAAAAGGCGATGTGGATTGGAGAACTGAGAGGTGATGAGCGACTGGAAGAAGGATTACTTGGCGAAGAAGAGGGCTGAGCTGTATGAAGAGAGGACAAACTTGAAATGAAGGAAGTCTGCCAGAGAGCGAGATTTCCTCCAGAGGCGCACGGCTGTGCGCGAGCACTTTTGGAGAAACCTGGTCACTTTGGAGTGCCAGGGTTGGGGTTTGGACTGACGGTGGGGGACAGAGGAGGTGGGGGCAACAGAGTCAAGTGCAGAAGTGAGGGTGATGTTGTAGAAGGAGGCTGCCTGATTAGGGCAGGCCATGGTTGATAGAGGAGAGAGGAGAGTATCAAGTGATGAGGACAGGACAGCAGGGTCAAGAGTCTCAAGATTGAGTCTGGTGATGGTGGCTTTGGGTTAGGGGAGGAGTGGAGAAGTTGAGAGAGTGAAGGAAAGCAGATGGTGGTCAGAGAGGGGGAAGGGAGAGTTGGAGAAGTCAGAGAGAGCACACAGATGGGTGAAGACAAGGTCAAGGGAGTGGCCAAGACAGTGGGTAGCGGTGGAGGTTCATTGAGAAAGTCCAAAGGAGGAGGAGAGGGCAAGAAGATTGGTGGATGCAGGATTAGTGATGTCAATAGGGATGTTAAAGTCACCAAGGATTATAGAGGGAAGGTCAGCAGAGAGGAAGTGGGGAAGCCAGGCAGCAAAGTTGTCAAGGAATTGGGTGGGGGAGCTTGGGAGATGGTAGATGACTGCAGCATGGAGATGAATGGGATAGAAGAGATGGATAGAGTGTACCTCAGAGGTGGAGAAAGAAAGGGAGGGCTCAGGTGGGATAATGCGAAAGGTGCAGTTGGGGGATAAGAGGATGCCCACTCCACCGCCTTGGCGGTTGTCAGGTCAGACAGAGTGGGTGAAGGCGAGGCCCCCATAGGAGAGCGCAACGGGGGAGGCAGTGTCATAGGAGGAGAGCCAGGTTTCGGTGATACATGAAGCATCAGACAACCCAGCAAACACATTTATGTGAAGCTTACATAGAGAACAGTTATGTTAAATTCCATACCCACCTTCAGATTAATTTGCAGAGTCCCCCTACCCCTTCACCTAATACTCCCCTTCCTCAGGCTCCAGCAGCTGGCCTAATACTGATGCTAATAAACATTCTGTATTTCTGTAACACAGGAACAAGGGGGAAATTACTGTACAGTAAGAGATGTGTGTAGTGATGGGAACACCCAATTGTATGGGTTCTGTACTTGTCCTTCCACAGAGTCATCAGTCTAGTGGCCACAGATATAGAGGAGGACCCGTTACCATTGAGACCTCAGGATTATAAATTAAGTAATTCTATTAGAATATTTCCCCTGATACCCTGTTTCCCATTTGAGCATATAGATAAGACGTCAGTATGAGAATGCACGTCAGTATGAGATCAGTACAACAAGCCCTGCGCTCTACAACAGCGACACTCAAAAACTTCTAATGGACTATAAGTCAGCGGTACTCAGTCATTTCCCATCTGGGTACTCCCTTGCAGCCCATTGGCATTATCTGTACCCCCAGCATTTCCAAAACCAAACATTTGTAATAAATATAATTACTGTTAGATAAAATGTTGTTTACTCTGCCATATATAAAAGTGATATTGTATTTTTGTATTAAAAAGAACTAAAAAAAATGACCCCCATAGTAGAATGAATTGTACATAGATATTTCTCACATATTGTTACAATTTATGAAACATTTTAACACTTTAAAATGACAATAAAACTATAGTGCACATCTGCTTTCTGTTCCAGGGATACACGGATAGACTTTCCCATTAATTTATCAGGGCTAGAGACCCCTAGGACACTATTTTCTCTGCATGTCTAATTATCACCTGGATGCCCCCCCCTCCTTACCGCCATTATAGAACATAGCTATAATATTAAATTAAGGCCAGAATGTACTGTGAATCCGGACTTGCAGTCGGCCCTCCCACCCTTTGTTTATTTCCTACCCTGTGTTGCGGTCGGAGGGATTTGGGGGTGGGGTGTAATTAGCCTGGACACTTGGTTGAAGCCATAATTATTAGTTACTCATAGGCTGCTTTAGCAATATTGCTTAGTTCAGTGTTATTAGAATTTTTAAATGGAAGACGGAGTTATTCCGGAGTTAAACAGAAGGATAACAATTCTTTCTGGTACAAAACTATCATTGTGTCTTACCATAGCTTGTTGGTATGGCCGCGGCAATCACCTTCTCCTACTCACCCCAGGCACTTCCACTTCTCACCTAGGGACTGTGATGTTATTCTTGCAGCTGGCGTATAGGCTCTATGTAGATGTTTCCTGATGGATTTCAAGTTGTTTGGAGTGAGCTCATCATAATCTGTAAAGTCATATAGAGCACTAATATGCCTGGCAAGTGCCACAGGATCTGCAGATGTGGTCAGAGCTTTTGCTGCTTGGCATAGCATTGCCCTCAGAAGGTGTTTATCAGCCAGGGTACGATAAATGGCCTGTATGTACTCAGTGTCCTTCCACTCACTTCCCTCTTCCAGGATGATGGCCTTGCAGCCCAGATGAGGAAAGCACTGGATGAGGCCGACCACGGCAGCCGATACCACATCTGAGTTAGTGCTGTGCAGATTTACCATTAATGAGAGGCAATGCTCCTTCACTAGTCTGGTGATGGGACTAAATGGAAACACTCTGCAGCGCTGAACTACTGCAGTGGCTAGGGATGTTGGATGGACACTCCAAGAAATATGCCAGTTATCAGTGAATCATATATATTTTTTTATTTTTATTAATCTAATCTATTCTAGCACTCATAGAAAGACAGCCAGTACAGATCTCCATAAAGATAGCCACTGCACAGGCCACACCTCCTCTGGTGATCACACCCACCCCACAAATACCCCCCCCCCCCTCGAATCACTAGTCACACAGCTGCAGCACTTGTCACAACCCCCTGCGGCAGCACACAATAGGCCCATCACAAATTTCAGCTCCAGGCCCATGTGGACAGTAATCTGGCACTGACCTCAGTGCGGTCGTTACTGCGCTGCACATACACAACTTGGAAAGGCGCATGCACAGTATCCACAGAGGGGCCCATAGGTAGAAGGAAAATAATCGCAGATCCAATCACAGCCCATCTAGGAGACCTAAATGAATGCTTATCGCACCAATAAGGATTCTTAATATTCACATTTTAAAACAAATATGCCCAAAGACACAAACAAAGAAGAAAGGGGGGACTGAGTACATGAGTGACGGGAATATATATGAAATATATATATGTTTGCAAGAAAGCGGCACTCCAAATGCCAAGTCCCACTAGCAATATAGAGCAGCAACGTCAGGGCAGCTATGACCATTTCTCATACTGGATCGAGCTTGAGAATAAGATGTAATTTGCCCTAACTATTAATTTATATAACAGACAGAGTTATGGGGGGCACAAAGGTGACTTATCTCTGGGGCTTGGAGTAGTCTCGCTGCATCGGTCACAGCGACAAACTTGCATCACAGAAAGCAGCGATATCGCCAAGATCTCCTGCCTTACTCTGTGGTACATATAAGGTACAGTATACTTAATTCTGCCCTTACATATTCGGAAAAAGCAGTTTCTGCATATCCTAAGGGCAGAATTCATTAAGAAATATGCCCTTTAGTATTAATGAGCATAAACGTTAAATAATTAGTTACTAATTATGATAAGTTATTCAGTTATTAAATTAGCCATATTTGCTTAGGAGTATAATATTAATATTGGCAATAAAGCACCTACGGTTTACCAGGAATATATTACAGCTCCTCTGTATGACGTTCCCCATCGCTATGTTAGAACCTGGATCTCCTGGACTAACCACATTCAGGCTGAACCTCCACAGAATACTATATAATTAGCATTTTCTGTGCTACCATACTAACCTAGCCTATAGCACATACAGCCCTCACCTTCCCTACACTGCTTCTGTTCTGTTGTACTTCTGTTGAATTATTCTCGATAGAAATACTTTAACATAAATAAATAAAGTAACTGTATAACCTGCTGATGACAGGGCCGGATTAAGGGCCATAAAGCTCTGGGGCGCAAAATATTCAAGGGCCTATATTGAGAAGGGGAGGAGCTGTAGCCAGTACTGTGCAGGTGTGGCCAATGCCATGTGGGTGTGACCAGTGCTGAATGGGTGTGGCCAGAGCCATGTGGGTGTGTACACCCCCTACACTTTCAGCCCCAATCTCTCCCTAAATACAATAAATAAAAAAATTGTATCAATCTTGTGACATCATCATGCTGACATAACGATGGACTTATTTTTATGTAGAGGCCTTAGAGATACATTATAAACTCCCAATCTATACGTATATGGTAAATTGCATTAGAGTCCTTTTATTGTTAGATCAACAGCAGCAGCATTGTTTGTTTCATCAACATTTTTCTTTTTGTGTTATTTTATATCCAGATAGTGAAAGCAGCTCATAGCCCATCAGGTAGATAGAGAAGAGATAATGGGGCTATGCAGAGCATAAAGTGGTCCTAGAGATGTGGTGGCACTCACACCTCCCCCTCACCCACCCAGCCTCAACACTTTTTTAATAAAGCAGCAAGAAGGGGCGTGGTCTCAAAGAAAGGGGCGTGGCCACACAGTAGAATCCCTAATTCAAATTAGGCCACATGGTACCACAATCTTATTCACATTACACCGTACATAAGGCTAGATTTATTATGGATCGCAGCTGCAACAACGTACGCAGTTTGCTGATTAGTGCATACTGCGCATGCATACGCAACGGCTACACTGAGATCACACTGCGATCACGCAGAGCACGGAAGCCATTGCAGAGTGATTGACAGGTAATCAGCGTTTGGGGGTGGTGACAGGGGAGTGGCCGGGGAAACGCAGTCGCTCGCCTGTCCGTTGGAATGCCGTTGCATGGGTGTGCGTAAATTAGCCACTGTGCGTGAGGGGCTGATGTTACTCGATGTTACTGATGTGTACGCAGGACTGCAAGGTATTACGGATGTGTGAAAGTGGTAACGGGCGTCTCTGTGCTGGCTTTGGGAGTCTCTGTGCTGGCTTTGGGAGTCTCTGTGCTGCTTTGGGGGTCTCTGTGCTGGCTTTGGGGGTCTCTGTGCTGGATTTGAGACTGCAGTCATTAGCCTATTTTCGCAGCAGACCTGCGTGCGTAATAGCAGCTATGATCACAATAGTGAATCAGGCCCATAGTGCCCCTGATTCACATTACACCACATAGTAGTGTCCATTATTCATGTTATGACACATATTAGTGCCCCTTATACACAATACCCACATTAGTGCCCCTTATACACAATTCCCATATTAGTGCCCCTTATACAGTGCCCCCAGTAGTAGTGTCCCTTATTCATATTATGACACACAGTAGAACCCCTTATACACAATGCCCACAGTAGTAGTGCCCCTAATACACATCATAACCACAGTAGTAGCGCCCCTTATACAATGCCCACAGTAGCAGTGCCCCTTAAACATAATGCCCACAGCAGTAGTGCCCCTTATGCAGTGCCCCCAGTAGTGGTGCCCCTTAAGCAGTGCCCCCAGTAGTGGTGCCCCTTATGCAGTGCCCCTATGTAATGCTCCCATTAGTAGTGCCCCCAGTGATAATACCCCCATTAGTAGTGCCTCCAGTAGCAAAGCCCCCATTAGTAGTGCACCAAGTAGTAATGCCCCCTGTAGTAATCCCTATAGTAGTGCCCTCTGTAGTAAATGCCCCAAGTAGTAATGACCCCAGCAGTAGTGCCCCCAGTAGTAATGCCCGCTATGTGTGCCCCTGGCACAAAAATAAACAGTAACACACAATACTTACCCTTAAGCGCCGCTCCTGCATCCATTGCCATCTGACTGGCTGCTCCTCAGATCTATGGGATAGACATCATGACATCTCTCCCACAGTGCCTACTGCGGGAGCCGGAAGCTGGAGCTCAGGTGTGAACTCCAGCCGCTAGCTGCTGCTGTAGGGATGGAGCCGGTAGCTCGCTGGATGCAACTCCATGCCGCGCAGGGCTAACTGGCTGGGTAAGGTGGACTGGAGGAGGCGAAATTGGTTCCGCCTCCAAATAGAACTGATGGAACGCAGTTCCACCCTGTTCCAGCCCACTTTAACCCCAGGAGATATGTATAAATGGGTAGGCACGAGATATGCAGAAAGAATAAAAAAGAGCCAGACAAAACAGGTGCAGACAATAGCACCTGCTTTCTCCTGCAAAAGAGCCTTTGCAGTTTGGTAAGCAACCGCTTGAGTTTTTTCTAAGACTACCTTTTAAGCTGGGTAAACACTAAGACAACAGATCGGCTTGGCCGATCCGCTGTCCTATCTCACAATTGGTAAGTGCATACATACTTACTAATCGTCGGCCTAATGTGTCGTGACTGACGACTGACAGCTCAACTGGGCAGTCACATGCAAATGCCTGCCCAGTTGAGCTGTCAGTCACCGGTGGCCTCTGCAGCAAGTGTACGGGTGGTCAGCTGAATGTGTAGGGGGCATTACGGTGTGTGGCATAATATGCAAGAGGCATTACTGTATGTGGCATAATGTGTTATAAGGTCAATTACTGTGTTTACCATAATGTGTTAAAAGGGCAATACTGTGTGTGACATAATGTGTAAGGGCCACTACTGTGTGATGTAACACGAATAAAGGACTCTACTATGTGTTGTCATGTGACGAAGGGGCACTACTGTGTGGTGTAATGTGACTAAGGGGCACTACTGTGTGGTGTAATGTGACTAAGGGGCACTACTGTGTGGTGTAATGTGACTAAGGTGCACTAGTGTGCGGCATCATTTGAAGTGGGGGTACTATTGTGTGGTGATTCACCTTCCCAGCCAATTACCAAATATATGACTATGGCACATGTTTGAATCTCCTACAGGATGAGCTTAATACAGAGAATGTTGTACTGTACACTTGTATGTTGTTCTCATACTAATTATATAGACTAAGTAGGAGGAGTCAGGAATAGTAAGGGAAGGAGTCTATGCCAGAAGCCAGATGCTGACGCCGAGGTGGGCCTGTGTGTTCTTTAAATGCCAGGGCCTATGTTTAGTCTCAGTCCGGCCCTTTTTGCAGCAATGTTCATTGTCCATTTAGTGTATAACAATAAATCTGTTTGTTATATTATTATCCAGCAAAGCCATACTGATAACCCCAAGGAACACACTGGGCCTGTTTCTGAGTTGGGAGTAAAGCAGAATGAAGACAGTAACTTTTCTCCAGGGACAAACCATAGACCTGATTTAGATATGTACCCAGACCTGATGGTTTGTACATCTCAGGTGGCTGGAGGACTGAGCATGCACAGGACCCATTCTGCGCATATGTAGAACAGGTCCTACGAGATCACACTCGCATTGCCCCACAATGGCAGCATGTTTGCCTTGCTGCGACCATGTGGGGGAGCAGGCACCAACGGGGGGCTGACACCCCTGTTTTACAGGCATGCAGGGGGTCTGCTTCTTCCGAAGCAAATTTCTTGGTGCTGGTTGAGCAGTTCCATTGCCCATTCTGAGCAGAGGTGGATTTAGACCTCATGGGGCCCTAAGCAAGATATCATTTTGGGGCCCCACTCCCTCAACTGCATGCAATTTTACACACACACACACACACACACTGCCTCCGTAGCCACGCACACACACACACACATGGCCCCCATAGCCACACACACACATGGCCCCCATAGCCACACACACACACGGCCCCCATAGCCGCACACACACATTGCCCCATAACCTCATATACACACACTGCCCCCATAATCGCACACACACATGGCCCCCATAGCCACACACACACACATGCACGGCCCCCTACAGTAACTGCACGCACACACACTGTCTTACTGACACAGACACCCTTTACTGACATACACCACTTACAGACACACTTACCTACACAAACACTTCTTACTGACAGATAACACTTACTGGCAAATACACACTGACACAAACACTGACTGACACACACACACACACTTATTGACACAGATACCACATACTGAAAGATACCCCTGACACCATATTAAGATGCATACATACTTACTGACAGACACCCCTTACTGACACAACTTACTGACACAGATACCCCTTACAGACAAAAACACATACGCAGATACCAGTAACTGATACAGATACCACTTTCTGATCAATAACCCTTACTGGCACACACACTTACTAACACCACTTATACCACTTTCAGACAGAGAAATGCTAAAAAGAAAACGGCTATTACCCGGCATTTGCATGCCAGGCTGTTTCACCAGTCCCTGCCTGTACCCCCGTTCAGACAGAAGAACAAATTACCGGGTCAAACATATCAACCCGGGAATTTGCTGATTAACACAGGTATTTCTTCTGTCTGAAAGGGTCAACTCGGGTCGAACTGTCCCGAAGGGGATCCCCTTGTTACTGTCGGGCTATCAGTGAAGCTGGCCGTGTACGGGCTACGGCTACTACAGAGCCGTGGTCATTGTGGAACAAACACACTGTATGGACATTTAAAGTTCGGATAACACCTTTACCTACTCCAGGGGCATTTATGTTTACAAAGACATTGCACATCCTGCTCATTCAAGCATTTGGAATATTCCCAGCATTGTCAGCCAAGGGGATTGTTGACTGGTGCTATTGAATCATTGGACCCCTTGCCACCTTATCATCAGATTTCAATACCCCAATTTTACCCACCAATCAAGGATTTCTAAGGTCTACGCTTTGGACTTCCTGGACATTTATTTCTGCCGTTCTGCCCCTTCCCACCCCATCCTCCCTATTACAATTTTTCCAGTGTGTCAACACTGTGTCGGCAATTTTATTGTTATTAATACCTACTTACCTTTATATATAGGATTAAAGTACTAATTGTATTTATTTACTGTGTTTTTCTACTGTCTTAATCGTTTTGCATTGATCCAACATTTTTATGTAGGATCATAATTTTTAACATTATCTATGCACACTAAAGCCCTGATTCAGAGCCGGACGCTCTGACCAGAGCGCTCGCTCTGAATCAGGGCCCACCTCCATTAAAATGGGGCGTCCTCCTGGACGCTCGTATAGCTGTGGGTCACCACCCACAGCATATACGAGTGTGCAAAAAGATGGTCACGATGGTCTTGACCCTTGGGAACGCCTCCATCTGGCAGGCATGCCCCCGGCACGCCCACCAAAGATGGCGTGCTGTCAGTCACCATCGTCAGCACTCCCCCTCCGTCGTGCGCATGCGCAGTGGGGAACATCGACCCACTTGCGAGCGTACTGCCGCTCGCGAGTGGGTCTGAATGACCCCCTAATTCCGTCCATGTAGGTCTTATACAGCTATAGATTTGTGATTATACTGTTTATTGTATCTGGCATAGTTATCCTCTCTTTACACACAGTATAAGGCAAACTGTCATATGTATATATACGTACATATATACAATGACAGAATACTTTATCTCATATGATTGAGCGCTCGCTGATGCATACATTTTTACATGTTTGTTTGGTTTTATTCCATTGCTTAATACCGCTGGTCCAGTCCCTGAGGAGGCTGGATATCCGGTGAAATGCGTATCGGCACAGTGTATCTCGACCACTGAGTCACAGTATTAACAGTCCACTAACGTAATATATTGCATGTACAACGCGCGTTAAATCACGGTGCTGACAGCCTACAAACATAGCGAACCTGCACGTATCCAGGCCCGCTGAGAGCCGTGGCGGGCCCGGGTAATAGGGGGCGTGGCCTAATCGCGGGAGGCATGGCCACGCCCCCTTCCCGAAAAAAGAAAAAAAAGATGCTCTCTGGGCACCCTCAGCCCTGCTCAAAGCCAGGGGGGGCGCGATCAGTGTGATCGCTCCCCCCCACAGGCATAGGAGACTGCTGTGGCTGCTGCCCCTTCGATCGGGATGCCGGGCGCCGGTCTCCCGGCGTCGGGAAATGAGCAGCGTCTACATCTAGACGCCTGGCATTTCATCCCTCGCCGGGATATGACAGTCGGGAAACCGGCTGTCGGTATTATGTCAGCCGGCTTCCCGATTGCATCCCTAATAACCTACAATGTTGCAAAAGCTCTTTCATTACAAAACACATGAATGATTTGTATTCCAGCAAAATAGTATTGCACTACAATATTGCAAAATCATACTGACCATATATTAAAGAAATCCGATTTGAACATGAGAGCATCAATTACTGTCTGATTCTGCTAATTGCATCAATTAAGGAATATCATCGTATACATCATAAATATAGAGCAATTAATATTAATACAACCGTGATTCAGTGGATCAATTTATTGATTTTTAATGTAACACACTTTTCCTACTTTCTTATACACATTCTCATTATCTATATTTTATAGTATTTGATCCTAATTAAGTATTAATAAAAGTTATGTTTTATAATTAAAATATTAAAACCAATACGAAAATAGTCCCTGGAGTACACCTTTCAAGCCTCACACTGTTTCTTTTTGTTTTGGTTTCAGCTGTATTTAGTGAGTCAGGTAGCACCATTTCCCATTTATAATGGTTCCAAACACATAAAGGAATGCTTACCATATGTAAAATTCATTAAAATATCATGGGAGAAAAGGGACAATAAATCTGAAAATTGAAGAAAATCAGTGTGGGATTTCCCCAAAAACCTTTATAAATGGGTTAAGAGTTTAACTGAACGGAACCAGGAGTCTGGAACATGTATCGGTAAAGCTTGAAGAATATAAAGCAGTTTGGGGAGAGTATTCATCTTAATGACGTTCACCCTAGCCTGTCGAAGCTGGATAATTGGCTGAGACAAGATCGGTTTAAAATTAGATCGAGGCGACGCCATTTTGCGAATGGCAATGAGACGCCATTTTGCGACTGGCCGCCCAGCGCCATTTTAGTGAAACACGCCATTATAAGTACATACGGCGATGCTATTATTTAGCATTGTGCGATTCCCACGCAATAGAAAGAAGTTAAAAGTCCTCACCATGTAAATACAGACAGTCATTAAAACATGTTAAATGATTATCCCTGCAAAACACGTACCATAGAGTACTCCACAAAACACATAGTCACACAGCGCTAACTATCATCTTTTCCCAATTCCCCAATACTTACACACTGCACACTTACATAAAAAGGTTCCCTAATATTAAAGTGTAATATTCAGGGTTTATTCAGTAATTATTAATGTTGTGAAATAAAGATTATTTGATATCTAAGGTTTAGTACATGGTAAGCAGACCATGTTTGGTGTTGTACTGATCCACTGTGTCTCAACAGATTTCTGGTATCATCGGTGAGAAGATCGGAACATGCGTCTGCAAACTATGGACTATAGAGAGTTAAAACATTAAAATGTACTCTGTAATGTTAGCAGCTTAGATTAGCATGCAGCGGGAAAAAGGACACAAAGGGCGGTTGGAGGCTGTTTGTGTCTATTTGAATTGACCTATGAACTATCCTGTAACAAAAGCACCTTTAAGAAGAACCAATGGAATCATGTCAAACTTGTCTATTGTATTGCCTATCCCTGTAAGAGTATATATGTGTGCTCTCTGACCCCAGTCTTGAGTCTTCTTGCTGTGCTGTTGACGGAGGTTTCTAATGCTGATGCCGGTATCTGGGCCCAGAGCGCGTGCGTATGTAACAACTGTACCTTGGGTCTGTATGATTTATTTGTGCTAATTGTATTTAGATCACAGAGTGTAACCATCTGTTTTTATATTGAATAATATCTTTTTGTGTTTTGGAACCACATTCAAAGTCTGAAAGAATTTATTTCTTGTGCGACTCATTACACTGAATAGCGACAATTTTAGAAGGTATAGGAAGGAATATTGTTTAGAAGGTATAGGCAGAAATCGATTGTTAGAAGGTATAGATAGGTAGGAATCGATAACCCAGCCAGGAAAGTTGTTTTAAATGCCACCTACCATAGTCTGCATGCAATACTTTAAGGAGTGGTTAGAAGTTCAAGGGGGCTAACTGGTTAAGTCTCGGGGCAGTTTGACTCCCAAGTAGGTTATATGTGAGTTTTGCCATGCAAAATGAAAAGAGCATTTCAAACTGGCCATGATTGAGGGAGGGGGTCGAGATATCATGCATAAAGTGAGGGAGAGAGGTATCAGGCTGCAAGACTATGGCCAGGATATCATCAGGAAACATGGCTAATTTATATTCCACTTCACCCACAGTTAATCCATGAATAGAGTTATTTGCCCTAATTTATCTAGCTAAGGCTTCAATACATAGTACAAAAATTAGCAGGGACAGTGGGCAGCCCTGTCTTGTCCCATTACCTATAGAAAAAGGGTCGGAAAGAAAGCCATTCACTCGAACTCTGGCAGTAGGCGACCTATAGAGGGCCATGATTCTATGGAGTGCTTGAGGGCCTAGTCCGATGCACCGCCCTCATGAAGCTCCAACTAACCCTGTCAAATGCTTTATTGGCATCTGTAGAGAGCAAAATAGTGGGGATTTGACCCCTAGATGCTAAATGGATCAGACTTAGAACCTTAGTGGTGTTGTCTCTAGCCTCTCGGCCAGAGACAAAACCCACCTGGTCATTATGTATTAGGGAGGGCAACAGCCCGTTCAACTTGTTCATTATCAATTTTGCAAATAGTTTGAGGTCAACGTTCAACATGGAAATAGGTCTGTAATTAGAGCACATCAAGAGTTAACTAGAGCAATGCCACTGATCGGGCCGCAACAGGGACCGGAGGACTCCACCACTGCTGGGATGTCAGGTGGTATGTAACGGGGTCCCGAATCTGCTTCTAAAAGGGGTCTTTTGATGGAGGGCAGCAAGGACACGTCTGCTCCTGCTGTCGGCCAGGCCACTATGATATCTTTGATGGTTAATGCACATTTGGCTCACTTACCTTTGCACATCTACCTTTTTTTATTTCCAATCCAAGTAAAGATATTTGCTGCAACAGTGTATACCAGTGTTTCCCAACCATGGTCCTCTAGGCACCCTAACAGTCCAGGTTTTAAGGTCAGTCATACTTGAGCACAGGTGACTTAATTACTACCTCAGTTGATTTGATTTAAGAAACTGTGCTCAAGTATGACTATCCTTAAATCCTGGACTGTCAGTGTGTCTTGAGGCCCGAGGTTGGGAACCACTGATGCATACAATTTTCAGAATGTCAGCACCAAAAATAGGTATCAGTGCTTTATGTTAATGTTCATCATCTTTTTAATGGATACTTTGACGTCTTTGTTCCTTATACTGTATATAATAGGATTCAGCATTGGAGTCACCACTGTGTATAGGATAGTCACCACCCTGTCCTGTTTTGGAGAGTAAGCATGAGGGGGACGAAAATGCATTAACGTGACAGTACCGTAGAAGAGAGAAACCACTATAAGGTGAGAAGCACAGGTGGAGAAGGCTTTCAGGCGTTCTTTGACGGAGTGTATTTTTAGTAGAGTCAAGGTGATGCTGAAGTAGGACATGAGTATTATCAATAAAGAGCCGAACAGAATTAGCCCAACCATGATGTACTCTGTTAGCTCATTGAGCCAGGTATCTGTACAAGAGAGGTGAAAGAGTGGAGGCATCTCACAGGAAAAGTGGTTGATGTGGTTGGATTTGCAGAAAGGCAGCTGGAAGGTGAATAATGTCAGGATTAATGAGTTTAGAAAACTCGCAGTCCAGCATCCACCAACGAGAAATAAGCAGAGTCTTTTGTCCATGATAGTGGAGTACTGTAAAGGCTTACAGATAGCGGTGTACCGGTCATAAGCCATAACAGTCAACAGTAAGCATTCTGTGCCACCCAGGGCCAAATGGAAGTACAACTGGGCAGCACATCCAAGAAAGGAAATACTTCTGTCACGAGATAGGGTGTTTATCACAATTTTTGGAACTACAGTTGTTGAAAAACAAATATCAATGAGAGAGAGGTTACTCAAGAAAAAGTACATTGGGGTCTGGAGCCGGAGATTCAGTCTCACCACAATGATCAGTAGAACATTTCCTGTGAAAGTCACTAAGAACATCAGAAGAAGCAGGAGAGAGAAGATAACCTGTAGACCAGGGACATTCGAGAGCCCTAGAAGAATGAAGTTTTTCACAAAGGTTTGGTTGGAATTCTCCATACCATTCCGAATATTGGAAATAAATACAAATTCAACTAAAACAAATCTTAATTCTGCTCCACCATATAATTGTTTTTAAATATTTATTTTAGGCCACAATCTCTGTTCATTTTCAAGGCATATTACTTGTAGTGAAAGTTCTGAGAAAATTGTTGTGCAGATTCACAAACATGGGTGCGCAAATGACACATGGTAGTCTCTATGGATTGGAAGAAAGGAGCTTTGCATTCAGGTAGATAAAGGTTACACTACTGTTTGCCCAGAGGAGTAACGTGGAGTAACGTCCTACATGAAATTTATCTGGAAATAAATTAGAAATGTTTGAAAATTTTAAGTTTTTTGTTTTATTTTGCTGTCCATATATTTGTTTTCTACTGTTCTACTGCCAATTGCATGACTTGAATGAAGACATTCATGCCTTGATTCAATACAGTATATGGTTACTGTTACTGAGAAATATTTTTATGAATCTTGGCTTTAGGAGATGCCATAGACCATGTGGTTTATGTAATTAGATTAAGGAAAGTTGGAATAACAATTAGCTAAATGTTAGACTTTTGGCATGTATATGCATGTTTTATACTTGTGTCTGACTTTGAACACAGTCTTACCAACTGGACAACACCTTACCGTAGCAGTGTCTGTTATTCTTGTCTTCATATGTCTTTTGTTGTCTCTTAAAAATCTTCAAACTGCTTTCAATAATTTCTAAAGCCATATATATGTATTATATATGACGAGAGGTCCAGTGATACAATGTGCCAGTAAGGCCCTTTGGCCAATACTGGCCACAGATAAAGATCTACCTTGTTTCAGACGGAAACAACCTATGACGTGTTTTCTTAGAGGGCGAAACATGAGAGATACAGTAGTTCACACAGATATAACTGGATTTGATAAAAAAGATGATAGAAGTTTGAATTTCTTAATTAAACCGAATGGATGTTACAAGTTCCTCAAATGCACAACGTGTCAAAATATGCTAACTGGAGGAGATTTTATACACCCACACAGTATTAAAAGTTACAAAATTCACCACATTTTGACCTGCACATCCTCATATATTGTGTATATAATTACATGTCCCTGTGGACTCACCTATGTGGGAAAGACCGTAAGAACTATGAGGGAGAGGATGGCATTACATCGCATGGCGATTAGGTCAGCGTTGCAAGGAAAAAGTATGGACCAGCCAGTGGCATGCCACTTTGCAGAGAAAAAACATTCATTGGCAGTATTTAGACACAAAATAATAGACCATGTCTCGGACACCCTTAGAGGAGGCAATAGAGCTAAACAACTCTTACGGTTGGAAGCAAAATGGATTGTGGAATTGGATACGATCTCACCTAATGGTCTAAATGATAACATTTGTTGGAATACATTTTAGTGGTTGCCATTAGACATAACCTGTTGCATTTATATATATCGGCTGTTCTTTGGGTGTTAAGCTTATTTGTATGTAATATTATGGTAATAACCCTACATAATAGGAGTGGGGTCTAGAATATATCAATTGTACTGGATTTAAGTGCATGTAACAATCTGATGCAACTTATTAAGGGTTAAGGTGCAATATATACTGCACCATATTGATCTACTTACATTGAACCCATGAATGCATTTATACCTGCTTAAAGTGTTGTATGTTGTATACATAATGTTTAATAGCTGAGCTGATAATGTTGTATGTACAGGTGGTGGTGTGTAGTCACATAGTGTCACTTCTTTTGTTACAGTTATCGTCAGGACGTTGCTACCCGGTATCCAGGGTAACCAGGAAAGCCGGAGGTAACATACATCACTGACAGGGGACGCGCCATGCAGCGTGCAGAGGCACGCAGCCCCACGAGTTTCACACAGCACTCGGGTGACCTATTTAAAGGTAAGAAAACTGTTTTATCTGTTTATGTAACCTTGACAAAAGGGTGTCTAGCCCTGAAACATTGGAATTAAAAGCAATGTTTATTTAAAGACCCTCAGTGCCGCCTACCTACTTTGCAGCATTATATATATATATATATATATATATATACACACGATCCGGCGGCACTCTGTTCAAATAAAAAACACTCAGACAGCAGATGTAGAAGTCAACGTTTCGATGTTACACCATCGTCATCAGGATATCAAAATACATACAAACAGTACACTTACTTATACCCCCACCAGTTAACGTGCATTGAAGCAGCTTCCGGGTCCGTCCTGGCGGCGCCCACAAATGACGTCACCCACGTGACCCGTTACCATAGCTACTGAGTGAACATAAAAGCAAAGATAAACATATGGACAAGGAAACTATTGGCGATGTTGCATACATCGTAATAACACTACAAAAGTCTCATTGCATAAACATAAGAAACTTATAGTGTGCACAAAGGCAATATTACAATTTAGACCTTGCATAAAACATCATGATATAAATATACATACAGTGACATCGCGCATACATTAAATTCAAACTGCACATATGTAGTCGAATTTCTATGATCATAGTACTGCAAAAAATGGCATGCAGTAATAACATACACATGACAGAAAGGAACACACACAATGGACAAAGGGATCAAAAACAATGTCTTCCAGCTTCCCAGATAAAGTCACCTACAGAGTTCTAAATTACCAATCCTACAACCAACTAAAGGGTTGCACATAAAACATCTAAAACGCAATTGGTCAATATTCCATATGGGGAAAACTGGCATAACATTGAAAATTAGTGTCAGTGAATAACCTCAGGACCAAGTGCATTCCTTAAAGCAATAATGAACAAAGCATAATCTTGTAAATGCCGCATCACAGAAAACAGTGTAAGCCAAGGTTATCGTTCAACCCTTTCGGATATAGAGTACCGAGCCTAAAAATCCAGTGGATTCACACTGTAAGAGCCTCTTAGATCGGTCACCACCTCGAGTAAGGGGTGGGACATGATCTATTAAGATATATCGAAGTGCAGATATATTGTGTCCTGCCTGTGAGAAATGTCTGGCGACCGGCTGGTCACTAGTACCAGTGCTAATGGCCGCCCAGATAGCTGACCGGTGCAATGCCATGCGTTCTCGCAAAGTTCTGTCAGTCTTACCGACATAACCTAAACCACAAGGGCAAGTAATCAGGTAAATTACATACTTGGTCGTACAACTCAACCTATATCTTATGCTGTACCGTTTGCCACTGTGTGGGTTAACAAACGAATCACCCATTGTCAAATATCTGCACGTTAGACAGTTAAGGCACTTAAAACATCAATTTTTTTGCCTCATAAAATGACGTTCCTCACTTTTATTTTTACCACTACCAACATCGGTTTTTACCACCCAATCATGAAAGTTCTTGCCCCGTGTGTAACAGGACATAACCATGGTGTCAATAAGATTAAGGTCCGGATCATTTTGCACAATAGGCCAAAACCCTTTTGACAGCATGCTAATCATAGGGCTAAAGGAGTTATAATGGTTGACCCAAGGCATGCGCTTACATTGATTAGATACCGATTTAGGGCATAACAGTTGTTCTCGTGGAATACTCATAGCCCTATCTTTGGCCATCAAAAGAGAATCCTTATGGTATCCACGAGTCAAAAACCTATTGGCCATTTCATCCATCTTAGCACTAGCTGTCTCAGTGTTATTACTAATGCGCTTAGCACGTAAAAATTGTGAATATGGCAAGCCATATTTTAAAGGCTTGGGGTGAAAACTATCCGCATGGAGCAATGAATTTCTATCTGTTGGTTTGTTGTAAAGGGATGTACCAACAATACCATTGCGGTTACATACCTCAACATCCAAAAAAGTAACACAATCTGCTTTGATGTTATATGTGAACTTAATAGGGCTCGTACTGTTGTTATGTCCTTCTACAAACTCAATAAATTCATTACATGTACCTGTCCAAATTATGAATATGTCATCTATGTATCGAGCGTACATATGCATATGCTCAGACACAAAATATGAGGGAAAGAAGATATTGCGTTCCTCCATAAACATGTACGCATTCGCGTACAATGGGGCCACATTCGACCCCATCGCACAACCAATGCGTTGCAAATACAGTTTACCTGCATAGGTAAAATAATTACATGTAAGTATCATATTCAGAAGCTGGACCACCAGCTCAATATCAGGACCACTGTACAGGGGATTCCCCTCTATTAACTTACGCACTGCCTCGATGCCAGTCTCATTAGGTATAATCGTATAAAGATTAGATATGTCAACACTGCATAACAAACTGTCAGATGGAATATCGCCTATGGCCAGCAGCTTATTCAAAAAGGAGGTGGTATCCATCAAAAAATCAGGGTGTCCAATTACACAGGGTTGTAACAAGGAGTCTAAGTACACAGAGACACATTGAAACAATGACCCTCGTGCCGAAATAATCGGACATCCGGGGGGATTGTCCAGGCTCTTGTGCACCATCGGCAACGTATAGGGGGTGATAGGAAATTTAGGAAATTTAGGCACAAGAGAATCACAAAGTTCCTGAGAGATAATACCAACATCAGCAGCATGCTGCAAGCACAATAGCAATTCACCTTTGTAACGTACAGTTGGATCAGAATCAAGTAACAAATATACATTGGAATCACTAAGTTGTCTCACAATTTCTGAATGGTATTTTGAAACATCCTGCACCACTATCGACCCGCCCTTATCGGCAGGTTGTATAACAATGTCATCGTAATTAGATAATGCCCTCAAAGCTTTAAACTCATTATTGCTGAGATTATAATGAATCCGAGTTCTGGAAGAGGACAGTCCCTTGTTAACCTCTTTATCGATCATATTAATATAAGTTTTGATCGATGGATTATTGGAAAGGGGGTCATATGTGGATCTCTTGGATAATTTCTTTACTGACATGGGGATATCAGACGATTCCGCATCGGTAACCTGTTTTCTGGTACCATTATATTTCTCATGTAACCGCAACTTACGGGATAGTTTATATTTCTCCACTTCCCGAGAAAAACTGTCAAATTTGACCGTCGGCACAAAGGATAATCCCCTTGAAAGTACCTGAGTTTTTGTCTCAGTCAAAGGATGGCTAGAAAGGTTAAATATTATCATTTCTTGAGAAGGGGAGGTCTCCCTGCCTGTCTTCTTCCTCGACCACTGTCTTCCACGGCGCGTGAAACGTCTACGGGATCCCGTGGCTGCCTGCGGGTGCGTACACCTAAAGGGAGATGAGAAGAAGTGTTTGATGTGTAAGGGCCAGTATCAGAATCACTAGTGGTAATAATGTCCTGTGAAAAATCAGAATCAGGTAAAAAGCGTCTCGGCCTCGCCTCCTAGGTCTTTCCAACTGACGCTGTCCCCCACTAATCCAAAGGTATACACGATTCTGTTCATAATCGCTGATAACTTTAGCCTTCTTCAGTTTTTTAAACTGTATCAACTCTCTTTTATATGTAGCTAACTGAGTGGTTAATTTGTCAAGCCAGTTTGTCCTGTCATCCGTTTCAAGTGTGTTCTTGTGAGCTAACTCGAAAGCAGATATTTTATCACGAGTAAGATGCAACTCACGTGTCGCCTCCTCTATAACAAGAAGTATTAGGTCATAACTGCACCTGTTTAGGATGGCAATCCAGCGTTTGCAAAAGGCTACATTATGGCGGCCGATGGTAGGGCAATTTTTGACACGGAACCCGCGTGGTATATGCTTTTCCTTATAGTATTCACTGAGGGTAACACCATGGTAGAAATAGTCAATTTCCCTTTTTTTCAATTTGAGTAAGTCACGGTATAGCTGCTCAGGGGACTTAGTACCCAGTTCATCAAATGGTTCCTTAAACAATATAGACTCTGCTTCTGAATCCGTAAAAGAAAGAACTTGGCCCTGAGTCAATACAGCCAAATTTAACGCTTCACATAGTTCCTCATCCATGTTCAAACCTCCTTCAGCCATGTTAAAAAAATGGAAAACACAGCATGAAAAATTAACATGAAAGTGGTGCAAGAGTATTCTGGCATACGTTATGGGTGCCTATTCCCAGAGTCTGTCCCTATCTGCCACAGGGGATAGACTCATACATACATCAGTATGGGTGGCACTCCCATGTAATCAAAAAGTTACCAGGTGCCCTCCGGAGAAGCTCCTCAGCGGGGGCTCCAGTATACACATGATTCGGCGGCACTCTGTTCAAATAAAAACCACTCAGACAGCAGATGTAGAAGTCAACGTTTCAATGTTACACCATCGTCATCAGGATATCAAAATACATACAAACAGTACACTTACTTATACCCCCACCAGTTAACGTGCATTGAAGCAGCTTCCGGGTCTGTCCTGGCAGCGCCCACAAATGGACCCGGAAGCTGCTTCAATGCACGTTAACTGGTGGGGGTATAAGTAAGTGTACTGTTTGTATGTATTTTGATATCCTGATGACGATGGTGTAACATCGAAACGTTGACTTCTACATCTGCTGTCTGAGTGTTTTTTATTTGAACAGAGTGCCGCCGGATCGTGTGTATACTAGAGCCCCCACTGAGGAGCTTCTCCGGAGGGCACCTGGTAACTTTTTGATTACATGGGAGTGCCACCCATACTGATGTATATATATATATATATATATATATATATAATTTCCAATTTGGGTAGCACCCCTACTTTCAAAAACAATCACATGAACCGGTGCCTTCCTAGGTATCCCTCAGCGAGGTGCGCCTTCAGCTATATATATAGATATATGTGTTGCATAAGTGCGGCACTCGGATATAGAAAATGCAGATACTAAAGCTCATCAACGTTTCAGTTTATAACGGCAAACTGTCTTCAGGATATCACAGTTTGCCTATATATAAACTGAAACGTTGATGAGCTTTGGTATCTGCATTTTTTATATCTGAGTGCTGCACTTATGCAACATATACATGTACTTTCAGTGGGGGCACCGGTCCAAGGTAACAACATTTTTTTTGAGAGTGCCGGACTATGGAGCTGATATATATATATAAATCCAATATCTTGCCACTCAATGCAGTAATATAATTGTTCAACTTTCCTGCTGAAAGTTTTATGCATACACTGAAACGTTGGACGCAGCAAATGTCTGTGTTAATCTTAGTTGTGTAAAGTGCTGTCGCATCCTACCTGTTATATATTTATATATAATGCATTACTATACATATATATATATAGTAGTGGTATTATGTTGTGGCATTGTTTGAATACACATCGTTGAATCTTCAAAGACCTCGAGTGCCGCTGCTTCTTTCTACCTGTATGATACTATTTGCAGAGGGCACCCTGGCAAACTACACAGGGATAGAGGAGTGCCAGTCTGTCCCATTTGCTATATATATATATATATATATATATATATATATATTTATGTGTGTGTGTGTGTTTGGAGATTATTTTGTTTTATTTACTTTTGAATGATAATTGTACCCTTTTATTTGTCTTTTTAGTCATTTAGACCAGTGGTGCTCAGCTGAAGTCCTCAATTACCCCTGACAGGTCATGACTTCTTGTTTTTTTAACCATGCACAGTTGACTTGATCTATTTTACTTGGTCAGTAATTATGTCACCTCTTTCCACAGATAGGAACCCTGAAAACATGACCTGCGTGGGGGGGGGGGGTACTTGAGGACTGTAGATGAGAACAACTACTATAGAGGAAAGGTAATTGATGTATACAGTAAATATTGCCACTAATAATCCATGAAATAGAGACAAATAAAAGCACAGGCGTTTTACGTTATTCAACCAGACTATTACAGAAGAACTCAATTGAGAAAGAGCATAAGCATTCAATGTACAATCCTTATGTATGTATAGTGTGATACGTTATCAGAGGAAGGCAAGGCTATTTTTTTACCATTGGAATTATTCATTGAATATTAATCAAGTATGTAAACATCTAGTTGCCTCATATTTGGCAGCAGCTAGAATATACATCATTTAACATTGAAAACTGTTAAAATTCACTCACTTCGGGGATGATGTACAGTACTAAGCCTCTGAGAGAAATAAAGTGGAGAGAGATAAAGTACCAGCTAATCAGCTCCTAAAATTTTATATTAATAGATCATAGCTTTACTCAAGGCTGTAATTCCAGTTGTCATTATTTCCTAAAATGCTGTTAAAGATTTCCATTTTGTCCCATCATGAAAGGACCATGTGTGAAACGTCACTGTGTGTACATTAAGAACAGATATGAATAAAGCAATCAATAGACTTATATATTGTACAACAGGCAAAACCTTTCATCCCCTGAAGAATGGCTAATTTAAACTATTGGAAAGTCTGCTCAGAACGGTGCTATGGTGACATCAGGTCCCAGCCCAATTAGAGTGTGCTAGTCTTATGAGAAACACTGAACACTGGTAAAATAATTTGTTTTTAAGATCTAAAATAACAACTAAACTTAAAGCAAATGGTATATCATACACATACTACATATACACATTAAAGGCAGCCATTTTGTGGCCTGAACCAATATTCATAAAGGGCTACCCTATTGTTAATTGACTAGTGCCCAGAGTCTACCACTGCAACACTGCACTCAGGACCTGATTCAGACCCGGTTGCTAAGTTGCGCTCACTCTGAGAGATTTTTGCCTGTCTGCGCATCCGTATAATTCGCAGTGCGCGTGCGCAAGCCAGTCTGCGATCTGATTTTGGTTGCTCATAAGCCACTATCAGCTCGCTACTTTGAGTGACAGATAGTGCCATTTGTGGGTGGTAACAGGGGTAGGTGCTTGTGAACGGGGGAGTGGTGTTATGGACGCAGGTGTATCAGGCCACAAAAACGCAGTTTAAAGGGCATGCATAATTAACGTAGTAGCATCATTGTACATGTCACCTGCATGTATTTCAGCCCGCATTGATCGCAGTGCTTGCGGCGGGGAAAGGCAACCTCAAGGACTGTGAGCAGCTCCGATGGCTCTCGATGTTACCAATTAATAATACAATTCCCGGAGATGACATGTGTTGCGAGTGGCAAGGGGGTGTCTTTAAACACTAGCAAGCACTCATTGCCGTAGCTCGCTATGACATAGAGGGTGTACATACGCGATGCAGTGCGAGCGCTTAATTTAAATATCTGGCCCCTTTTTTCCAAGCGAGTGACCGCATCTTGCGAGTGGGTCTCAATGAGCTCCTCAGTGCGCTGTCGGCCTCCAGAGAGAGAGGAACGGGCCCCGGATGGAGACTGTACATGGGCCCCCTCCTCTCTTGAAATGCCCCTGGCCCATCATCATAAAAGCATATTAAGCATATGATTCTGGTGCAGGGTTTTAAATTGGCAGATGAGGGTGCCATCATGTGTCCAGCAAAGCCCGGGTCCTGTGTTGCCTGCGGCGGACCACTTCCGGATGAGTGGTCCGCCATAGGCTCAAGTTGCAGGCTGCGGCCACTGAACATCGCGGCAACTGGGTGTGATCCTGCCCACGATTCTCCCACCCTCTGCCCTGCTGTGTGGCCACTTCACCTGGCCCACTGGACGGGGGGCTCCCTGAGGCTGGGAACTGGCGTTTATTAAACCCGGACCCTCGGGATTCCCACCATCTTGAAAATCCTTTGGGGGCTTCAGGTACAGACTGAAGAGAGCCTGCTGTGGATATCCCTCCTTCCTCCTCTCATACTGTGCTCCCCAGTGAGGATTTGCTTCTGCTGAGGCCATCAGGGAAGGACAGCTGGGACTCCAGTCCCAGCCCCAACAGAGAGGGGCACCCAGATGGCAGCAGTGCAGATTTTACTGGCAGCCAGGGAGAAATAGTATTGGCAGAGTTCTGATTGCCTTGCCAGTCACGAGCCAATCAGGAACCGTGGAACAGCAGCCAAGTCAGCAGCAGCCACACCTGATTAGCTGCCGGTTTACAAGCTGTGATGTCTCTCAGCTAGCGCCATATTCAAAATGCCACCAGAACTGTTTCCCCATGCCTACTAAAGAAACCAGGTATGTAGTTCCTCACCCTGCCTAGTGCCCCCCAGTCCAGCCTTTCCTGTCCTGCTCCCTCTATAGTGAAGCCAGCCTTCCCTGCCCTTTGCCCCCCCAATGCAGCCAGCTATCCCTGCCCTGTGCTCCCCCTCATTAAGATCTACCCTTCCTGCCTAGTGCCCCTTTATTAAGGTCTAGCCTTCCCTGCCCTGTGCCACCCTTCACCATGTCTGGATGTGGATTAAAAGATGTACACTATTAAGATAGTCAGTCAAAGATCAACACCAACTGGTAGACAGGCAATAGGTTGATAGGTGCAAAAGGTTGATATGGTAAAAAGGTCGACATTGGAATGGTTGACACAAAAATGGTCAACACTGGTGACTAACCCTAACCGACTCTCCTAGTGCCTAACCATTGGGGTAAGTGCCTAACCCTAACCGTCCCTTCTAGTACCTAACCCTAACCCTCAGGTAAGGGCCTGACCCTAACAAAAGAAAAATTATGTGTTGACCATTTTGTGTTGACCATTCAAATGTCAACCTTTTTACCATGTTGACCTTCATCCATGTTGATCTCTTCTATGTCAACCTTTTGACCATGTCGACCTTTTGTAACTGTCAATCTATTGTTTGTCTACCTAGAGACTGTTGACTTTTTCATTATCTATCTATTGATTGCCATCCCCATGTTTAGTCATCCCTGTGCCCCCAATAAGTCCAGTCCTCTCTGTCCTGCACTTCCCCTTCCTTCTGGCTTTTTATGTGGGTCTGGCTTTTTCAATATATTTTATGTGGACCAAGCTTTTTCAGTGTATGTTATGTGGATCTGGCTATTTACATTTTTTTTAATGTGGGTCTGGCTATTTTAATGTGCATTATGTAGATCCAGCTTTCTCAATGTATTTTATGTGGTTACTGCTTTTATATATATATATATATATATATATATATATATATATAAAAGTATGATAGAAGCTATGTTTGGTGACTGCCTTGCCTTTAAAAACCATTAGCTGGCAGGTGACCTTTAAATCAGGTAACATTTTTTCAGTTTAAACTATGTGATAGCAGCTACCAGGTTTCCATCAGTGTGACAGACAGTGTAGGACCTGCAGAGAAGTGGGGTCCCGTGATGTGGGCTGCAGGCTTAAATGCATTGACCAATCCATTTACCAAAACCCCATTATTTATTTATACATTATTGTGAGTGTTTAAACATGATGAGTGCTGAGTTTTTTTATTTTATTTATTTAGGCAATGTGGTCACAAGCCACTTGCACCCCATTCCTGGGAATGGCGAGTGCAGGCCTGCACCCCAAATCTGGGAGTGGCAAGTGCAGTGGATTTCTGACTTTGTTTATGTAGTTAATTTTTAATTAACCTTTTGTGATCATAGCTTTCTCATGCACCTCATATGCAAACTCATTTATAATAACCTGTGTCAGCTGCCTTTTTGGTAGTATGATAGAAGCTATGTTTGGTTACTGCCTTGCCTTTAAAGCCATTAGCTGGCAGGTGAGCTTTAAATCAGGTAACATTTTTTCAGTTTAAACTATGTGATAGCAGCTACCAGGTTTCCATCAGTGTGACGGATAGTGTATGACCTGCAGAGAAGTGGGGTCCCGTGATGTGGGCTGCAGGCTTAAATGCATTGATCAATCCATGAACCAAAACCCCATTATTTATTTATACATTATTGTGAGTGTTTAAACATGGTGAGTGCTGAGTTTTCTGATTTATATATATATATATATATATATATATATATATATCCCCTTTTCCCAGGTACCATCCAATCTCCCTTCTTAATGTTGATGTCAAGATATTTGTATATCTTCTTGCAAATAGATTACGAATATACACAATGATCAAGTAGGCTTTGTGCTGGGTCATGAGGTTCGTGACAATACCTCCAAAGTTCTGACCCTTATTCACCACATTGCCTCAACAGATGCCTCTCCGATTTTGCTGTCCACAGACACTGAAGAGTCATTCAACAAGATTGACTGGAGTTTTATGGCCGGGTACTGGGACAATTTGGCCGGGTACTGGGACAATTTGGATTGGGTCCTGTCTGCTTACAACACATACTCTCCCTTTACCAATCTCCTTCTGCTAGAATTAGAATCAATGGTTCACTCGCTAGCTCCTTGATATTAATAATGGTACTATATAGGGATACCCGCTATCTCCCCTGGAGGCTCTGGAAAGGTCTATAAGGTTGAACACTGATATATTGGGATATATATTACAAGATAAGGAGTATAAATTGGCCCTCTTTGCCGACAACTTACTGGCCATGATTAAAAATCCGGTCATCTCTCTACCAAACTTGCTGGACGAGTTTAGGGTAGTTGATGACCTCGACTACCCAAGTTGTTTGCCCTGAACATTATGGCATCCCCCAAATGAAAGCTGGCCTTAAGACTCCTTTCCTTTTCACTTGGCATGCTTCTCAATTGAAATACCTGGGTGCTGTTCTCATTAGAGACATATATCACCTATTTTATGCTCACTTTACACCTCTCCTGGCCAAAACTTGTTCAGATTTGTGGTTTTGGAGAGCTAAACCCTTCTCATGGTTTGGGAGGTTGGGTATCCTTAAAATGAACTCTTCCCAAAATTCTTTACCTCCTGCAAGCTTTGCCTATTAAGATACCTACCTGATAGTTTCTATACATTCAGACTCTTATTAGTGACTTTGGGGAGGTGGGAGTCCTAGTTTGAGGCTGGAACTGATGTATAGGCAGAAACATAGGGGGGTCTATGACTCCCTAATATTCAGGAGTGTTACTCTGCTTGCCTCCTCAATTGAATTCTAGAATGGTCCAGAGTGGATAAACTAAAACAGTGGGATCGAGAAGCAGGCACTAACTATCCCTATTTCCATAGCTCTGTGGCTCACTACCTTAGCAAGTACCTCCTACCCTACAGTAGGACCCACCCTGTCTTGTTGGAAGTCTTTTAGAAATAATCCTTCAATCTCCTCATTAGCCTCCTCTTACATGCCGTTTTCCTCCTGCGACAGACCTTAGAGCTTTCCATCATAGGTTTAATATGGGTATTTTCCAAGTTGGACAGCTGATGAGTGATAACATAATAGCACCCTTTAAAGATGTGCATGATAAGTGGAATTTATCTTTGGGAGATGACTGGCGTTATCTGCCAGTCCGCCACTTCCTACAATCTCTCGGATCTTCAGGTGCCTTACACATGGCTCTTATGCCTTTTGAGCACTTTTGTGCCAGCCCCAATGCTCTAGTATATCACTGATATATAATTTTAGCTCATTAAAATCTGGGACCGGGAAACTGGCATGGAATTTGGAGAGGATAACTTGGAAAAAATATTCTGTTTAGCTCATGCATGCTCTCTAATGTTTGTGTACTGGAGACCCAATACAAGTTACTATCCAGATGGTACATGTGCCCAGATACTCTCTGTAAGGGATATATTTACTAAAGTGCTGATTTTGAGAAGTGGGGATGTTGCCCATAGCAACCAATCATATCTAGCTATTATCTCCTTGAAAGTGCTAGATAAATGTTAAGGAGAATCTGATTGGTTGCTATGGGCAACATCTCCACTTCTATAAACCAGCACTTTAGTAAATATACCCTAAGATAGGGAATGGTGTGCACAATATAAGCTGGCATTGTTCTGGCACTCCCGCCACCCCGTTTCACATCTGGTGGCAATGTCCTAGCCTCCAGCTTTTTTAGATGGTGATCCTGCAACACTTTAAACTTTAGGGGAACTGGTTCCATTAAATCCATTGTTTTGGCTGTTCCACCTTTCATCAGACCTATTTCAAAGTATAAGATTCCTACTGAGTCATTTGAACAGTGCTGCAGTTATCCCGGTAAGGTTGCACTCCTCTTCTCCTCCAATGGTTACGGTTTGAATAGGCTTCTTTATGGAGATGGATGATATACAGATGTGTCCTTACACATTTTTGTTGCAGTTGCGCAAAGAAGCCTCACTCGGCACACCAGGTCCCTTGAGAATCTGTTAGCTCTGGGGGTCTTTTTTGCTGAAAATGCATCTAAATGGCAGATCAAAACATTTTTGCGGCACAAGAAAATTTCTGTAAGCCCCGTACCCTCAGTTTTGGCTGAATATTAAAATTCCAAATGTGCCCTAATTCCTGCTTTAATCAATAGGTACCTATCCAAAATGTATCACTGCGGTGCCAGAATATGTTTTGTTTATTAAAATGAGCAACTAATTACATAATACACAAATAAATAAATAAAATCAACACAATAGGAATGAACATATAGCCTTACATTCTTTGGCCAACTTATAAGTAAGGAAAAAAGATCTATCAAAAACAACATCTAAGAAATAAACACTTTGTTATTCCTAACCACCACCCACACTAAATACTTACCACACACCTTAATACAGAAGTTGATTCTGGTGCCTGGTTTTATAATGGCAGATGGAAACGCTTTAATTTCACATGGAAATTTCCCTCAATTTTGATCAAAATGTAAAATTTCAAAAATTCCCCAATTTCTGCTTTAAACTTTAGGTACCTATCCAAAATGTATCAATGCTATGATATACATTGATTCTAGTACCTGGTTTTAAAATGGCAGATGGAATCATTTTTATTTCACAGGGAAATTGCCCTATACCCAAACCCTCAATTTTGATCATAAATGAAAATTTCAAAACTGACTCAATTTCTGCTTTAAACTTTAGTTAACTATCCAAAATATATCACTGCTGTGATAGAAGTTGATTCTGGAGCCTGGTTTTAAAATGGTAGATGGAAACGTTTTTATTTCACGTCAAAAATTTCCCTAAACCCCACACCCACAATTTTTGTCAAAAATAAAAATTTTAAAGTGCCCCAATTTCTGCTTTAAACTTTAGGTACCTCTCCAAAATGTATCACTTTGGTGACAGAAGTTGATTCTGGTGTCTGGTTTTAAAATGTCAGATGGAAATGTTATCATTTCACATGGTAATTTCTCTGAGCCCCTGACCATCAATTTTGACTGAAAATGAAAATTCCAAAAGTGACGCAATTTCTACTTTAAACTTTAGGTACCTATCCAAAATGTAACCCAGCGGTGACAGAAGTTGATTTTAGTACTTGGTTCTAACAAAGGAGTTAGAAACCTTTTTGCAGCAAATGAAAAATTCCATAAGCCCCAGACTCTCAATGTTGGCCAAAAAATTAAAATCACAAAAGTGCCCCAATTTCTACCTATCCAAAATGTATCTGTACGGTGACAGAAGTTGATTCTGGTACTTGGTTCAAACATAGGAGGTGGATAAATTTTTGCATGGAAGTTTCCTGCTATCATTGATTGGAAGGTACCTACTCTATGATGGACACCATTTAGCGTGATCTGATTTTGTCGCCTGTATTAACTGGATGCAAGACTCCTATGTGTGAGAGAGTGATTTTGCTTCCCTGTATGTGTTCTTATTAGAAGTCATGTTCCTTTCTCTTTGAAAAGAACATGAAGAGGACCATGGATATTGTTATTTTGCATTCTGGACTTTATAGACTGTTATAATATACTGTATATAGGGTGAGCGCCCAACCAGAGTCCTCTATATATTTTATATATCTACTGGCAACAGAGTGCCATTCCAGCCTAGAAGCCAAAAGCAGGGGCCTACATAACGGCACCACTCACAGAAATTGGGGCACTTTTGGGATTTTCATTCACCATTCACACAACCCTAGTTATGGCCCTGACTACCCATCTTCTATAGATTGTAAACTCTCATGAGAAGGGCCCTCTTCCCTCTTTCCTACACCGTCATCTCCTACCCCATAGTATTATTTTTGCTATCAGTGGCTAATCAAGCCTGACCAGGCCAGAACCAATGTGTTGTCTTCGAAGCAGCCCTGGGTGTCTCTCAATGAGTGCCTGGCCTTATAAGACTGAGGACATTGGTGGCAACAGGTATCTAGAACACTAAGGCATTTCCATGACATTAATAAGCAGTGGTGATCTGGGATGTGATCTGGAGTAAACTACTGATTACTCCTTCTGATATTCAACAGGTAGGTGGCCAACAGAGAAGGACCTGGATTACTCCAGTTGGATTCTGTGGCCTAGGAGATGGTAAATAATGAAGCTCATCTGAGGGGAAAAAGACCGTCTTACATGCAATTAGTAAGTATAGCTCTAATCTGTACAGATTCATACATTAAGTGTAACTTTTACAATCCTACATTTGCTATCACTTTTACCCACTAAACCATGTGTGATATTATAAAAGCGATAACACTCATGAAAAAATAGTCACACAATGTCACAGAATGACATTGCTAAAGGGCCACAGACAGTTTTGTATCTATAATAGATGCAGGGCTTTCCTGAGTCAAAGGGGGCCTACACTGCTAACCCTGAACCCATAAACTACACTTACATTTCCCCCAATGCTACAGAAATCACTAGGAAAATGGCACCTGCGCCATTTTACCGGAGATATGTGTGTACTCAGTTCCAGACTCTAGTCGGTGCGAGAGGGAGAGCCCCCACAGATACTGCACATGGGCCCTCCTTCTCTCTAAAAAAAAACTCCTGGCCACAGATTTTTATATTCATAAAAACAGCCTTGTTAAAATTATTGGGAAAAAATGTACTGAAACTAATAGTTGTTTCAATCTAAAAAAGTTATTTATGATGTAACTGGGAATTGCTAATGGACTGTCTCACAGGACTATAGATCTAATACAATTGAGTTAGGAGCATCAAACTTTCCAACACTCAGTTAAATCTTCTACTCCAGGGACCAGCAAACATAACATAAAAGACAAAGATTTTCTCATTCAATGTTGCTAAAAGGTCACTAACAGAATCCACCCCATGCATCCAGAGTATTGCTTTTGCTACAAGAAGGTATGTGAGCACAATTTAAAAAAAAAAAAATCAGTATAAATGTGCCCCAATATTTAAAACAAACAAAATAATAAATTAACAAAAGTTTGGGCTAAGTAATAAAAGAGATGTTGAACTTAAAGTCAGCTTGTAAATTATTTAAACATATTCAGTGTATTGTGAATTAAATCATAAAATATTTAGAATGATTTCAGTTTTTGAAATTATTCTGATCTGTACTATTTAAAATAAAAAAAAAATACATATTTTTTGTTTGACCACAATATTTACACTGTATTATGAATATATTGCAAAAAAATATTATCTTGCTGATACTTAAATGTTAATAAAACAATAGCAAACGTAGGGAAATTGAAGAGCAATAACAGAATAATTTGTTATAAAAACAGCTTTTTCAGAGTAACTGAAAATTGTGCTGTGCTAATTTACAGTACTTGTTATCTGTAATGGTGAAGGGATTTTTCTTTTTTCTATTTTTTTCATGTTAGTACATTTGACATAGTACCAATTCTTCTCTCTTAGTGGGAGACTGCATTCGTTAAATCTTTTATTGTGTAAAATGTAAGAGCTTATGAAGGATGTTGAAATTAAAGGTGCACTGTTATATTACTACAGCATTCCACAAAGTATCGAGACATAACGACTAAAAAAGAATCACATTTGCAGATTCAGAGATGTGATTTTCTGGGTCTGTAATATACAATGTAACCAGATAAGTGCTCAATAAAGTTTTGTGGTGATAGTGATAAGTGTGTTGTACAGTATAATAAATCTGGACATTTTGAGCACAGAGATTTACAAAATGAAAAAAAAACTAAAAACATTTTCATCAAAATCCAAAATAGGTAAAGGGCAATTCCTGGCATCAATAACTTACATTTTAAATTAAAAGTTATTAAAACATACATACATATTCACTAATGTTATTAGGGCAATTTTAAAAATGAGATTAAATGAGTTAAAATGCAAATAATATATTTGAGATAAATGGAAATACACAAAGCATGACATCATGGAGTCATGTATTAGCCTAAACTATGCAATGCAATGTGTATCAGTATGTCTGACTGTGGAATGTGTGATTGCGGTTGTTACAGATTGTGCACCATATAGCACTATTTTACACTATGGAGTAAATTTACTAAAGTGAGAACTTTTAGAAGTGAGTTTTAGAAGTGATGTTGCCCATAGCAACCAATCAGATTCTACTTAACATTTAACTAGCACCTTCTAGAAGATAATAGCTAGAATCTGATTGGTTGCTTTGGGCAACATCACTTTTAAAACTCACTTCTAAAAACTCTCACTTTAGTAAATTTACCCCTATGTTTCACAGAGTCGGTCTGGACTGGGGGGAACAATAAAAAAAAATCTTATTTGGGCCAATGGGCGCCGCCTTAAGTTCACCGATCCAAATGTAGTGTATTAGATGTATTTCTGTCAGGGCCACAAAGTTGGTTTCCTCTGACAGCATGGGAAACACTTGGCCAGGTAAGGCTTTATGCCCAGAGTGCCATGGAGGAGGTGAGTGTATGAAAGGAGATGTGAAAATCAGGAATTGGTCAGGAATCGTGTCTTCTTTGAAAACAGAAAAAAAACTTTTAACCAGCAATTCTCCGCCATTAAGAAAAAACAGGTCAATTCTGGCATAGAAGTAGCGAAGTACAAATACACATTTATTCAAAAACAATTAAAAAATTTGGTAGATATTAGAAAATATTCCAGAATTGAAAGGTTGTTAATACAACTTCTAAACCATGGCGCACATGTGTGCCAGGCAAAAAGACAATCCTTTTTCTTCTTCTTCTCTTGTACCAGTGTCATTTCATTGTCTTTGGCAGCACCCCCATTGAGAATAATATACATTCAAGCTGTAATTGTCTAACTGGGGTTATTTTGGTAAGAATTTTTTCTGACCTAAACCTAGTGCAGAGGAACTTCCTGATACCCCTATCCCTAAGATTCTACAACTTCTAAACCATCCAGGCTATAACGTAGCATAGGTAGGAGTAGTCTCTCATATATGCCTAATGAAGCATCTGTAACGTTCCTGATGCTGTATTTGATACAAGTACTATAACAGAGTCTGTATGCAGTCAATAGTGAAGGCACAGTAAGCAGCAGTAGTAATCCAAATGCTGTTCCTACAGTACATCAGGCAGGATGGTTGCAGGTGCAATTTTCCATACAGTCACGTTGTAGCAATAGACAAGAGTACAGGACTCCTGCAGGCATGAAAGGAGAGTTTTCAGCCCAGTATGCATTGACATCCCTCAGTCAGTAAATGGCTTTGGCATTTTTACCCTGTAGTCGTTTGATTACACTGTTACGGGGGACAGGATTAAATATAGCATGTCCGTCTTTCTTTTATTCAGTTTTCTCTTTTGAGGGGAATTGATATCATTACCTGTATTGGAGGGAGCTGAGTTTTCCTAGTTCCTCATGGATATAGAGGAACTTTTGGGAACAAAAGTTTTGTTTTTAGTTTTCAATATTTGTTTTCATATAATTAGTACATTTTTTTAATATATTTTTAAGATGAGTATGTGGCCGTTTTTGTTCTGTTTTTATTATCTTGCACATATTAGTTAATAGATATCCAGCCAATTAGAAGTGTCCTCTTAGAGCTCTGAGTCAATCACAGATAAGAGACTGATCTTGTTTGGCTGCCCGTCTATTAATTCATTTTGCTCACCAAAACTTAATTCATTTTGCAAATTTAACATACATTTATTTTAATCATATGGTTTATATTAAAAAAAGACATTGATTTATTTTATACCCACTGTGCTATTTACAGAATTAAAAAAGAGGCATTTATAAATCAATGGAAAAAATTATCCAAAATATGTGTAACAAAAATCAATTTTCCTATAAAAATATGTAAATGAGTCTTAAAAACAAACTTCTTATCTGTAGTTATATCTTTTGTTTTATATGACACAATGTTGAATTAATAAAACAAATTTGTAAGTGTGTACAGCACTCAGCTGTTCCCTATATATCAGCATTTTAGCAGCCTCCAGGGAAACCTTTTGCAAAAACCAAAAAATCTGAGATCAAAGATATCTACTGCGTTCCCCCGTACATACAATCTGGGACTCTTTAGTAGTGATTTCGGGGAATATCAAGCAGATTTTTTTTGACAAATATGCCCTTTTGTCTTGCAACTTAACTAATTAAAATACAGTAAATCAGTATATGGTACCTTACCAATTTGTCTTTACTAATCTTTAAATATAATAAAAAATACATGCAATTTCCTTATTTGGTATTGTAGTTTTTTTGTTTGTTTGTTTTGTTTTCCAAAATGATTTTGGGGATGGAAATGATAAATATCTATTGGAAAGGACACAAGTGCTTTATCACTGAATTATTTACCATTCATTCCTACCAGGTATCAGCTGGATTTTATGGTGGACTTAAACCAAACTTCTCTAGACAGGTTCATCCTTCTTGGGTTATCTAATGTCCCTTATCTACAGGTTATCTGTTTCCTTGTGTTCTTGTTGATGTATATAATCACGTTATTGGGAAATCTTCTATTAATCACTGTAATGGGGATCAACCCAAAACTACAAAGTCCCATGTACTTCTTCCTTTGTAACCTCTCTATTATTGATATATGCTTCTCCTCTTCCATTGTACCTGTAATCCTAATAAACACCCTGGCCAAGGACAGAAGTATTTCTTTATTAGGATGTGCAGCTCAGATGTTCTTCTCTTTAGCATTAGGGGCAGCAGAATGTATAATACTTGCGGTCATGGCTTATGATAGATTTGCTGCTATCTGTAGGCCATTGTACTACAACAAAATCATGAACAAAAAATTATGCTTCTACTTAGCTGCCGGGTCATGGAGTCTGGGCTTCATAAACTCCTTCATTCATGTGGACCTCACATTTCAATTACCATTCTGCAAGTCCCACCATGTCAACCACTTCTTCTGTGAGGTACCTCCATTTCTGCGATTGTCCTGCAGAGATACTCGGCTCAATGAGATAGCAATGTATATCTCGGTGGTGATTATCGCTGTGAGTTCTTTCCTTTTGACTCTCATTTCATATGTCCATATTATCTCCACCATCTTGAAGATCCGTTACTCCCAGGGGAGGTATAAAGCTTTCTCCACCTGTGCCTCCCACCTCAATGTTGTCACCCTCTTCTATGGGACATCTATAGTCCTGTATCTTCGGCTGCAATCCACTTACTCTCATGAAACAGACAAGATTGTGTCTATTCTCTATACAGCGGTGACTCCAATGTTGAACCCCTTCATATACAGTGTGAGGAATAAGGATGTGAAAGAAACCATAATCAGTCATCTAAGTAGGAAACAAAATCTCTGAAGCTGGTTTCTGAGAGACGGTGATCTCTATTTCTAGTTGTGACTCTGATTTCATAGGACCGATGCTAATTTTGGATAAGACTTAGGGGTAGATGTGCCAAGCCTTGGAGAAAGATAAAAGGTTAGATGTATGAAGCAATGAAAAGAACTTAGTAACTTATCTCTCTCTACTTTATCACTCTTCAAAGCTTTGTACATCTCTACTGAAGTATCCCACACCAAGGATGATTAGTGAGACAAAAAGTAATCTATGCGAGATCCATCAATTTATTACTAATTATTATCAATTGCCTTAAAAGTTACTGTATTGCGGTTTGGTGGTGTCACCTTCTAACTCAAATTCATACTGTGCATAGATACAAAATAAAAGAAAATAAAATAATTTTGCGAAGGCGCTCTTCGATCTGACCTAGTTACGTATACGACAGGGTATGTTGAAAACACCATTTTTTTTATAGCTTTATAATTCAAGTGTATCAAATATGTATCACACAATTATTAAAAGAACTATTAATGATAGTACACAAGATTACTATAATCTTTTCTTACCATGGAAACAAAAGCGAATTATAAACATATAGATGTTAGAAAGTGAAAAGCAACAACATAAAATCTAAGTGTATTTATATAGCTGCTCCTTGTCCTCAAAATTGTATATTAATTGTAAGTAGCTTGAACCGCATGGTGTGAACGATTAAAAATTGCTGATTAACGAAACAGAAACAAAGTATTGCTGGCCATACACCTACACGACCAGCATAAGATCCGATTCATCATACCATTTCCCTTCAATTCCCCAGAACTCCCCGGCAGTCGTGACCACATGATTTTGTGTTTTTTTACACATGATTTTCATTAGATCAGTTGTAAGAACACACGTCACTATACGACAGATCGTGTAAATGGTTGATCGTGTGCCTCACCAAAAACATGCGATCATGTGATAGATTGGCCACAAATTTAAATATAGGGCTGGGCTTCACTGGGGGTATAAAAAATGCCTGCCACTTCAGCTCTGTGCACTCCTGTTTGCTCTGTGACTAGTGAGGCTTGGTTTTTGCCCTGCTGAAAGCTCCACATTGCTAGCTACTGTGCATTGCTTTGTATTGCCTGGCTTTACAAAGTGCTTCTTGCTCTATACTGTGGTCGGTCTGTTTTCTGACTTTTTGTGGTGATGGATCCCAGCCATTATAGAGCACTGCTGTCCTATGCTGTGGTCAAGCTGAGTGAGGAGAGGGAGAGGGACCAGCATAGGAGGAGGGTGAGGTCCTGCTGGGCCAAGGATTGGCTGCTGGAGAGGGAGAGTCAATCCTATATGCCCATGCTGACGGAGATGAGGGAGAACAATCTAGATGACTACCGCAACTTCCTGCAGATGGATGACACCACCTTGCATGAATTGCTGCGTCTGGTGACCCCCTATATCCGGAAGCAGGACACCAAATTTCGGATGGCCATCACGGCCGAGGAGAGGCTCGTGGCTACGAAGAGGTACCTGGCTACGGCACACTCCTTTGAGGACCTGAAGTTTGGGATGCGCATCTCAGCTCAAGCTTTGGGACGCATTATCTTGGAGACGTGCAGAGCTATCGTGAAGGTTCTGCAATTCCCTTATTGTAAGGTAAGATAACACACACACCACACCACACTTTATTTATTGTCAAACCAGAAAAATGTTTTATTTTAAGTTTCTCTAGTTTGCTAGTTATGTGTAAAATGAGATTAAAAAATAATACTTACGTGAAACTGAAATACTTATGTGAAAATAAGATATACTTAGATGTAAAGATGGCTAAAATGTTAAAAGTATCACTAAGTTACCCAATCCCTGTTAAGTATGGCGCGGCATGAGCTTTGGTATTTGCGGCCCAGATTTCGGGGGCACAAACACATGCAGAAAGTGCAAATTCAGGGTCTCATTCAGACCCGCTCGCAAGCGGGTCAATGCTGGGCACTGAGCGTGCGCAAGCCCCGGAGCGAGAGAGAAATTCTCGCTCCGGGGCTCACTACAAAAGGGATGGCTGTCGATGGTGATTGACAGCTCGCCCCATTTTGTAGGCATTGCAGGGGGGTGGCTTCACAAATGGAGACATTCCCAAACGAACACCTGCCATTTGAGGGCGGCCTCACTGACATCACCAGTGATGTCAGTGGGAGAGCTTCCGCTCTATTAGAGCCGGAAGCTCTCTGGGGCTTGCGGCAGACGAGACCCTACCACAAGGGTCTCGTCGCAAGCCCCGATGGTGGCGATGGTCTTGACCATCGCGACCATCAACCTGGCCGCTCGATAAAGCTGTGGTTGGTCACCCACAGCTTAGCGAGTGGCCAGGAGGCTGGCTCTTTTTAGAGATGCAGCCGCCCTCATTCAGAGCGAGCACTCGCATTTTGCGAGCTGCTCTGAATGAGGTCCTCAGTGTGCCCGGCCCCACTAACATGCACTTCCAGCATGTGTTCCTAGCCGCCTGAGAGTCTGGAACACAAACACCATGCTGCATTCAGCACCATACTTACCAGGGAGTATGAAGCTTCATTAATACCAAAAAAAATTGTAAAATTCTTTGGAAAACACATAACAATTAAGAGAAATCATCATTGTCCTCATTTACTTCACATAATACTGTGAAAAATTGGGTGGTGAGGGTGTAGAAGTAGTTTGGCAGGATGTGGCGGATGGAGTTATATTTTCGTAGGAGGAGGTGTCTGGGGGAGCAGCATGGTAGGTGGAGGTAGGTGGGGGAAGAGGTTGGTAGGAGGAGGTGGGGGGGCCCAGTTGTTTGGAAGGAGGAGGTGGTTGGGGGAGTCTGATGGTAGGTGGAGGTGGGTGAGGGAGGAGGTTGGTAGGAGGAGGTGTGTGGGGGCCCAGTTGTTTGGAAGGAGGAGGTGGTTGGGGGAGCCTGATGGTAGGTGGAGGTGGGTGGGGGAAGAGGTTGATAGGCAGAGGTGGGTGGGGACTGAGTTTGGAAGGTGGAGGTGGGTGGGGTATCAGGAGGGTAGTGTGGGTAGTTTGTAGTTGAAGGATGGTATGTTTGGGATGAATAGTAGGTGGGTGTTGCCATGTTGAGTGTAGGTGGGGTTGGAACTACTGGTGGGGTAATAATGGTAGTGTGCGATGTCAGTAGACATTGCTTTGCTTTAAATATGAGGTCAGATGTCAGTCTTTCAAATTGTATTGTTTGGTCCTGGACCATTCCTCGCCCCACTGCACTGACATAGGATGCAAAGTTGTCATATTCATCCGGTTGTTCAATAAGGCCTCTCTGGCCTGGCGAAATAGTGGGTCTTCTTCAGTTTCTTTATTTTTGTTTTTCCGCCTTTGTTTTTTAGAAATTGGTGGGGTGGGGTTGGAGTCGCAACACTCTCTTCTCCACTCTGTAGGTCCAGGTTGCTGGGGATATCTGAAGTCTATAAATAGAGAACATTTGTTAAAATGTAATTTTTTAATTACGTTTTCTATTTCTTTCACAGTTCCCTACATGCACGGGAAAGTGGATAGCCATTGGGGATGAGTTTGAGAGCCGTTGGCAGTTCCCTAACTGTGGAGGAGCTATTGATGGCAAGCATATTAGGATTATCCCACCTGCCAACACTGGGTCCTACTACTATAACTATAAGGGGTACTTCAGTGTTGTTGTGATGGCTGTGGTTAACGCAAACTATGAGTTCCTGTTTGTAGATGTGGGGAAGAACGGCCGGTTTTCTGACAGTGGCTCCTTTCAGAAGATGGCATTCTACCACTAACACCCTTCATTTGCCGTCCAGAGGGTCAATAAAACATGGGCTGAATTTCATTTTCGTGGCTGACGAGGCTTTCGCCCTTCATGAAAATGTCATGAAGCCATTCCCTCAGAGGGCCTTGACTTATGAAAGCGGGTGTTCAATTACCGCCTATCTCGTGCAAGGCGTATTGTGGAGAACGCCTTTGGGATCTTGAGCAACCGATTCCGGATTTTGCATACCCCAATAAATTTAAAGGTTGAGAAGATTGACTGGGTGGTCATGGCTTGCTGTATCCTACACAACTTCCTGCACAAGAAAGCCACCCAGCAAAGGTTATTGGGAACACCTGCAGTTGAAGACCCTGAAAATCTGGATGAGGTTGCTCCGTTCCCCTCAGTGGCGCCACCCACGGTTAAGGAACCCGGGAATTTTCTGGCAAAAAAGGTCAGAGATGAATATATGGCCTATTTTAATGGGGACGGTGCAGTGAAGTGGCAAGAGGATATGATCTGAAAATTTTTTAAACTGCAGGCTGCACTCCTCTGACTCAGCCATCACCTGTACAGAAGATCTCATGGGATCCTGCTGCACCAGGAACATCATCAGGTCATAATACCAAAGTTTGGGTTTGAATATGATGTCAGCCCTGGCTCCAGAACGTTTAGAATCCTCCACAATCTTGTGCTGTTTGACGAAGGTTGTCCGCAGATTCTGTATCTTATTGTGCACCCACACTAGGGACTTTGCATCTTCGTGATATGGCATACTATACTTTGACAACTCCTTTAAGGTCTGGTCATGCTTCAGTCTATTCCTGTACATTTTGGACTTGGTATGCCAAAGACAGTCATGGTGCCTGTATAGCTCGAGAAAGCCAGTTATGAATTCTGGTTCACGATCTAGAGACATTCCTATGGGGAAAAAAAAAAAAAATCTAAATATAAAACATGAACTGTGTAAATGGGGCACCCAAGTGGACTTATATTCTGGCCACCCCCAACAGTGGGAGTGGCCATTGAACTGTGTAAGTGGGGCCCCCAAGTGGACATATTTTCTGGCCACCCCCAACAGTGGGGCTGGCCATTGAACTGTGTAGGTGGGGCCCACAAGTGGACTTATATTCTGGCCACCCCCAACAGTGGGGGTGGCCATTGAAATGTGTAAGTGGGGCCCCCAAAATGGTGTATTGAACACTTTTGTTGAAATTGTTGTTTTGTTATTAATAAAGTTGGAGTGTAATTTCTTTCAGATGCATATAATTGTCTATGGGGTGGGGGATCAATCCAATTCAGTATCACAATTTGCTTTCCATGATTACATTGATAAAACATGGTGGGTGGAGGGTGGGGTGGCCGATGGTCATTGGTTCAAAAACATAGGTGGACGGTGGTCAATGGGCATTGATGGGCAAACAGGGGTGGGCATTATTGGGAAATAGTTGCGCATTGCTGTGCAAAAAGGGGTGGCCATTGCTGGGTAAACAATAGCTAGACAATGGGCATTGCTGAGGAATAGATGGGCATTGCTGGGCAAAAAGGGGTGGGCATTGCTGGGTAAACAATAGCTAGACAGTGGACATTGCTGGGGAATAGATGGCCATTGCTGGGCAAAAAGGGGTGGTCATTGCTGGGTAAACAATAGCTAGACAGTGGGCATTGCTGAGGAATAGATGGCCATAGCTGGGCAAAAAGGGGTGGGCATTGCTGGGTAAACAATAGCTAGACATTGGGCATTGCTGGGTAATAGATGGCCATTGCTGGGCAAACAGGGCTGGGCATTGCTGGGTAAACAGAGGTGGTCAGTGTGTGCAGGGCTCAAACCAATGCCCAATATGCATATGCTAAACATTGGTGGCCAGTGGGCTTTGTAGATGGGAAACAAGTGGCCTGCAAATACTATACAATACCTGCACAATTGTGTCTGCTGCTCATGTTGCTGATCCTCTCCGCTCGGGCGCTGTCTGCAGTGGGCGAAACAGGAACTTGTCACTCAAGTGACAGAGCACGATGCATCGCATCGCATGCTCAGAAATACGGCACGAACAGCACACGATTATGACAGACAAGATGTGCTGCACATCTGATCATACAATCCAATTTAGGAGCTGCAGGAGCACACATTGTATCGTATATGGGAAAAAAATTAACGAATTCTACAGGATTGATTGTACGACGCGTTGAAAATCGTGCAATCGGACAGAAATTGCGTAGGTGTATGGCCAGCTTATGGTTTCTATTATTTCCGTGTGTCATTCCTCTGCATCCGATATATTGTTACTCTGCAAGTATAGAGATGTGTGGTTTGGTTTTCCTGAAAACCACACACACCCAAACTTTGGGGTTCCGAGTCAAATTGAGTCCCAGTTCGGATCACTTTTGGAGTTCTGAGTAGATCAGAGTCCCAGCTTGGGTCTGCTGTAAGTTCGGAACTTGGATTTAAATACCAGTTCTTGGGTTTTGAATTGCACCTGGCGTGCCTAGTCACAGCCCGGTGAATGCGTGATGCTGTGCACGCACATTGCCGCAATGAGACGGTGGCTACAGCTCTACATTCAAATCCCTTTAGTAGTCTCAAACTAACAAAAATAGGATAATGTACTTTTCTTATATAACTTATTTTCATAATAAGAGACTCAATGTTGTGATCAGTATGTTATATGCCCAAATTATCCTATTATAGTCCATTATAGTCCAATTCAGATCCCTCTGTAATGGATGTGATTCCAGATTTAAATGTTATAATGAAAAACTTTGCAGTCCATGCACAGGTAATCCGCTTGATGTGTTTATTATTCACATATATAGAATTGAATACTTAAATGTCAGCATATACAGTATATGCAACTATCATTAGAGCACTAAATAACTATTATGATCCTTAGTATGACACTCTCTGTTTTTAATTATCACAAGCTATAGTTATTTGAATATAAATGTATATGTGTCTATTGTCAGTCTATTTTAGCAAAAAGGTGATACTGTAACAGTCTTTCCATCAGGTGCTCCATATCACAGTTATCTGTATCAATAATCTGGTTCAAGTCCCAGAATAATTTTTGATCAAGAAGCACAGATCATATGTTAGCCATTTAGTTAAATTAATAGTTCCCACCAGGGTTGAACTGGTCCACAGGAGTACAGGGTAAATCCCCATTGGGCTCCACTGCCTGTGTGCACCACCTCCTCCTCTAGGGGTGGAGCAGGTTAAAGGATTAATATAGCTGCTTGGGTTGCTTATATGGAAACTACACCAAGATTAGCACTCCTGCCAATCAAAGTGGGTGGTGCTGACACACCCCTCTCCCCATCTTTGTAAATGAGCCATGTTCTTTGCATGTCCTCTCTAATGGTTAGCCAAGTCCATCTGTTTTGGCTGGCCAAACCCTTAATGCTTGGGCCACTACCATTGCATTCCCTGTTGGGTCCTTCATGTCGCAGTCTAACACTGGTTTCCACAAGGGAACTAAAACAAAAAAATAAGTACAAAAATATGAGAAGAAACTGGTCAGTTTCACTTTCATTAGATTGGCTGAGAAAATACTTAAATCACATCAAATAAAAGCCCTGAGCAGAGGTCGATCTCCAGCCTTTTAAAAGGTTTATATGGAAGAAGGACAAACGTATTTGCAAAAAAATTATTATGACAGGAACAAAACAATTCCCCCTCACAATGATTCCTCGGATTAGATCTACAGGTAAATACAACACCCAATAATCCCATTAGACTGCAACAGCTAATATACAAAGTACGGTGGATTTAGATTTTGATCATAGAGAAACTTCTATGAGAGAATCAAAAAAATCCAGATTTTGGGATTTGCCCACAAATTTTAATCTATACTGATATAGTTTCAAAGGTATTTGGAATTTTTTTACAACACGAAGAACCATGATGACCCATGAGAAAGCAGATTCAATAGAGACCAAAGATTAGACATCAAAGAAATTCACAGATGGTATGATGTGGTAATTAAACCCAGGGGCATATTACAAGAGGAGGGGGCCTGTGTGCAGTATCCCTCCTGACCCCCTCCTCTCTATCCGGTGGTACAAGTGAGTAGACTGTGGCGCTGTGCCAGAGTCTACTGTGACTACACATGTCTCTGAGATAATGTCCGCCATGCCCGTTAAGGGTAGAAACATGGTATATATATTTCTCAGTGATATATAAACAATTTACAGATGGCACCTGTTACCAAAGCCTCATGATAGATTGAGCCTACAACGAGGGAACACCTACCAAGCAATGCGAGAATAACATTAATGTTTACATTTTCCATCCTTCTGAAAAGACATCTAAATGAAAAACAAACCCTCCTGGCAGGCAAATACAGTAGTTTCAGGCATATATGCTAATATAAATGGTAAAAAAAATATAAAAAATAATCTCTTTAAAACGTAAAAAAAATTGTAATAATACTAACAATAATGGTGTTAATATAATTGTACTTGCAGGTTCCAAAATTGGGACTAGTGATAGAACACAAAAAATCCCAAAGACAACAAAACAATTTTAGTAATAAAGAACTGAGCTAATAAGAAAAAAAACACCAAACTCATATGACAGATACTCAAATTAATATGAAGACATGTTGGATACACATTAAATATCTAATAAAAATAGTATAAATATAAAATACTGATTAATAATCACACAATATATTTTAACATGAACACAATTATAAAATAGAATATATATATATATATATATACATACATATATATATTTATAATATATATATACACATGTATAGCAGTTTTATAAATTTAATACAAACGCTACAGAGATAGAAAATTGTTATATAATAAATAGTGATTCCAGGTGCACCTCCAGAAATATATATGGAATTGGGGGTCACAATGAGATATGTAACCAATATAACGTGTTTAATTCTGGATACAAACATACTGGTTGTCTTAATTACCAGACTGTCCTCTGACTGTATACAGGTTCCCAGGTCTGGCACATGTGCAGTGGTGACCACCTGTCCTGTCAGTCTCCAATATTGCTCTGTATATAAACAGATCGCTCTGCTAGTAGGGAATTACCCTATTTAACAGAATGCAAATATATGCAAAGTTTCCAGAAACCCACCAGAATTAATCTTACGCTGATACTGGAAGATCTAGTTGGACAAAGAAAGTGCAGTCCTCCTGACATTTCCATTACCAGCATTAGGTATTATCAGCCAGGACTGGTGACACTATAAAAAATGTCCCATTCATTCCTACACCTATCACTGGAAGCACCAGCCCTGTGCTTAAAGCACTAGGACTATTCCCCACATCCCTATAAATATATACAAAATAATTAATATTATTTTTAACCGACACACTACAGGCTCCTCTAAGCTATATCATGCTTAATTTTAAGGGCTGCCAATGTTTGTCAGTACTTGGACGACCACAAGTGCCAGTATTTCCTGGCTGAAAGGCCACAAGTCGTGCAAAAATATATATTTTTTACAGTACACACACTGTAGATAAAAAAAAAACCTTTAATAAATAAATATTCCTCCAGACCACTCATTCACCACTTTATTACTCATATACTTTAGTATACGTAAATTAATATACAATTCACTGATGACCTGTTGTTTCTTCTATTTAGAGTGGTTGGGACAGGGCAATCAATTTTGGGCGACAGGGGTAATTCATCAGATTTCGACAGCAAAACTTAAAAAAAAAAATCCACAGCAAAATGGAGTCAATGTTCCATGGAACAGTTTTGAAAATTTTGCTCATCTCTATTTGAGATCTTACTGGTCACTGATTTTGAAGTTTTGACAGTCAACTTTTCACAGCAGCACAGAATATTTCAGGAAATGATCTTGTTTGGAGAGTGAGCTGTTCATTCATTGCATGTGACAGGCTGGCTTCCTGACATGGGGAAGGTCCTTAGGCATGAATGGAGCCATAGACTGAGCATTTGTTAGTGTAATGATCAATTTCCCAAAAGAGTGTAGAGTAATGATATAATGCTCCTATCTCAATGAAGCAGTAAGATTGTGGAGTCAAATAGATGTTCTAAAATCCTGAATTCTAATTGTTAGCATCAAAGAGATAAGATATTCAGAAATGTGCCAATGTGCTCATCATCTTTGTGATGGCTCCTTTGAAGTCCTTGTTCCTCATGCTGTAGATCATAGGATTCAACATTGGCGTTACCACTGTATAGAAGATGGAGACCACTCTGTCCTGATCTGGGAAGTAACTGGATCGAGGACGCAAATACATAAACATAATGGTACCGTAGTAGAGCGAGACAACTGCAAGGTGGGATGCACAAGTAGAGAAAACTTTGTGCTGTCCTTTACTGCAACCAGTCTTTAGGATGGTAGAAATTATACGAATGTAAGATAATAAAGTGAGCAAGAAAGAACAAGAAGCAATTAAGCCACCAGAGATGTACACTGCAACTTCATTGAGCCAAGTATCTGCGCAGGAGAGCCGGAAGAGAGGTGGCATCTCACAGAAGAAATGGTTCACCAGGTTAGACCTGCAGTAGGGCAGCTGGAATGTGAAAACCGCATGGACCACAGAGTTCAAAAAGCTCACGGACCACGAACCAGCAGCAAGACCTAGGCAGATACTTTTATTTATAATATTGTTGTATCGCAAAGGTTTACAAATAGCGATATACCGATCATAAGCCATAACAGCCAGTATTAAACACTCTGTACCTCCTAAAGCCAAATGGAAATACATTTGGGCTGCACATCCCATGAAGGAAATGGTTCTGTCCTGAGATAAGGTGTTGGCTAGCATTTTTGGCACAATGGTTGTAGAGAAGAATATGTCAATGACAGAGAGGTTACACAGGAAAAAGTACATAGGGCTATGAAGTTGGGAGTTGAGTCTCACAGCAACGATTAGTAGAAGGTTTAAAGTTATTGTCGCCAAGTACATTAGAAAGAACAGCAGGAAGAAGACAACCTGCAGGTCAGTGCTGTTGGCAAATCCTAGAAGTTTGAATGTTCTCACCAATGTTTTGTTCAAATTCTCCATAGAATTTGTACTAATTACCTATATTAAAGGAAGTGATAAATATAATAGTAATAACAATGATAATAACTATAAATCATACATACCAAATATGTCAATACTATTGGGATTATTACATGGTAGGAGTTAAATTAAAACAACCTGAAACTGAATAAAGGACCTATAAAACTGCATCTCAGAAAAGCTGCACAGTAGTCTGACTTTGGATCCAAGTTGACCAGATGTTGATTATGCTAAGTATCAGTAGCAGTGGAGGCTCCAGAGAGGTGGGCCTGCAGCGTAGCCCAAATTTCAAAGAGGGGAGCCACACCAACTGCTCTTTCAAATGCTGCCAAACATCTCTGGCTGGGACTCACTGGCAGTTGGTTTGGCTCCTCTATTTGAATTTTGGACTGTGCTGCAGCCCCACCCCTGGAGCCGCCACTGATCAGTAGTATATGATATATAGACTCAACATAAAAGTCTTCTGTTATCTGTACAAATAGGGGCAGATCCCACACCATATGCATCCATGCTTTAAGCTCTAAAAAGCCATAAGTAAACATTTTCTTTTTCATTTATTCACCATTACTTATATAGCACCAGCATATTCCTTTGCACTTTACAATTTGGAGAAAAACAAAGTGAAGAGGGGGTGCATTCAGAGAAACAAACACTAAAAGAGTCTTTTGATAAGTAAAATGAGAACCAGCATGAGGCTATGTCCTGAAGACCTTGGGATTGTAGTGTTTGTATCATACTTGCCTACCCTCCCGATTTGAACGGGAGCCTCTCAAAAATCGTGCGCCGCTACCGCCCCAACGGGAAGGCAGGCAAGCCTTCCAGCAGCCAAATCTGCCCGACCCCCCCACAGTAACACTAGAAATCCTGCAGCGGGGGGGAGCGGTGATGCAATTTGCGCTGAATCGCGTTATCGTGGCCCCGCCCCCTGCTTCACAATGCCATTAATATTGACATTGTGAAGAGGGGGCAGAGCCACAAGGAGTCATGCCCATGCTCCGCCCCCAATGCTGCATCATCGTAGCACCAGGCCCCTTTTTGCCGCAGCACGCCCCCCACCATGGAAGCCGGACAGCTCCCTCCCGGAAAGAGGGAGCTGAAAGTCAGCAGGTATGGTTTGTATGAGAAGAGAGTGGTCAACAGTGTAAAATGCAGCAGAGAGATCCAGAAGAATAAGAAGTGAGTAATGGCCTTTAGACTTAGCAGTGATCAGATCATTCATTACCGTAGTCAGTGCTGTCTCTGTGGACTGATGGGAATGAAAGCCTGACTGAAGTGGGTCCAATTAGTTGTGTGAGTGAATAAAGCTTATGTTGCGGGTCTAGGCAAGTCTCTGAAGTAGCTTGGAGGGGCATGGGAGCTGGGATGGAAGTTTGAGAGAGAGTTAGGGTTAGAATTAATTTTTTACAGAATGGGAGTAATCACCTCATGCTTGAATAAGATGGAAAGATACCAATAGAGAGAGAGTACAGATTTTAGTTAAGGTTTTCATGAGCACAGGAGACAGAGCTCTTTTGATATATGAGGGTACAGGATGAGGAGGAGAGGTAGTAGAGTAGGAGGATGAGAAGTGTGTAGAAACTTTATCTGCATTTGTAAGATCAAATGAAGAGAAAATGTTCCAGAGGGTACAGGGAAGGAATTGGGCAGGTCACTGGCTGATGAAGAGCGTACCATTTCATTTCAGATCTTATCAATCTTGTCCTTGAAATAGAGACCAAAACCTTGAGCACTGATAGTAGCTGGTGGGATGGGTGGGGGAGGGGTAAGCATGTAAGCCCATATACTGAGACATTCATATAGCATAATGCATCTAGCACTGTATACGTCATGGCAGGGTTAAATCAATCTTACCTACACCCAACCAAGTCATAAGAAGTGACGGTTCTTACTTGTGCAGTTGACGGGAGCTGCTGGCTGCTTACCTCCACTCATTGATGAAACATGACCACAGCCACCAGCATGTGCACAAACATGGCTCCTTGGGGACTGTATCAGCCGCACCCCCTAGAAGCCCATTAAGGCTGGTGATAGAACAAAGGGAGCGGTTCAAAATGGAAACACTCTCTGTTAATCCCATGTTAGGCTGGCAGTCCCAGGGGGAGTAGCTTTATCCCCCTAAGATTACAATTCCTCCAGCAATGAGAGCTTCTAATGTGAAGCCACTGAGTGCAGTCCACTCCACAAGTCCATGTACTAGAGGCAGCTCACTGGAAGTGTGGTGAATGTCACTGGGAGAGAGGGGGAGGGGGTGCAGCACTGCTGCCCCATGGAAATATCCCCCACTGGTCATAAGCACAAGAAATGTTTTTAAACATATGTTTTAATAGTGAAAAATGTGTTCGCTATTCCATTTGAATTAAAAAAAAGAAACCCTTCTATAATACAGTAGATAAAATATTATTTATAGCGTATAAGGAACATTTAAATTACTCATCTAATTCATAGAATTAATAAATTATATGCATGATCAATGATGGAAGCACCTATCATCTTCAAGGGTTAATTCACAGTTAGCCAGTCAGAAGTGGCTAGCAAGTGATAGCGACCATGATTATCATCTGTGTATATTTGTACAGGCCCTAGTGTTCCGGCAATTGACATGGCTATGACATTTTTTATGACAGCAATAGGTTTTGCAGGACTTACCCGTGTTCAGTGGAAACAGGGGTGACCTGGGAAAAACCCAGGTCAAAGGTGCAGTGGAAACGGGGTCTGAGCTGGGTTTGACCCGGCTGAAATCCGTTTTCAAAATACCAGGTCTTAACCGGAATTTTGTTGGAAAAGCAGAGCAAGACAAAGTTAATTAAAACTGGTTTATTACATTTATAATTTAATTGATCGATTCTAAAGAACTGAAAAAACTTTAGATGCCACAAGTTTCTTTTTTATGTTTTTCTTAATTGAAAACTTACTTAAGCCATGTCTTGGGTTCTCAAAAATTCCTGGGGCTGATACCCACAAAACACTTCGAGTTACCCCTAACATACACACGCCCATGTTTTAAAGTTACAAATGACAATAGTGAAAAAGTTAATCTCTGGGCCTCATCTAGCAGCTATCATGGAAATACAACTTTCTGCCGATGGCGGTGTCAAGGAATTGGGGAAAACTCAACATGTTGGAAATCCTTGATTCACTGATCTGGACCAAAAAATGGTATGTATTGGAACTTTTAACATGATTTTTTACCCCAATCATCGATTGCCGCCAATCAGCAGATTAGATTGCGGATCGGCAGAATGGCGAATTGCGGCACTGATGTTTGGCACACATTATAGTTGTGTTGGAGTAATGCACCACAAACAGTTTATGAGTATAAACATATCTTTTACAATATAAATCAATAAAACATAAACTTAAACAAAAATTTGGGAAATAACAAAGGACATTGTACTTCAGACTTTCGGGGAGATTTATAAAAACTAAAGAGGGCAATGTCAGATTTTAGCTAACATTTTATAGAATATATAGATTATTGATAGCTAGAATCCGATTCTATGGGCAACACTTTCACTTTTCCTCTTTTGCTGATGTAATAAATCTCGCCCTTGGGGTTCAAGCTTCTAGTGTCGTGAGCTATTTATTTAAAGACCAAGAGCACCACTGTAAAAGTACATTATACATACAGTATATACAGTATGTTGCATTAAACAATTGTACTGCCTAAACAAGCTACAGATGGAATATATTTATATAACATAAAAGGCTGGTATAGCGAAAAAGCAATGTGTCACTCAGAATGGACTCTGGGCCTGATTCAGAGACGGACGCTCTGAAAGAGCGCTTTCTCTGAATCATTGTCTTTTTTCTCTTTCTGTGTGCGGCCTCCTGGCCACTCGCATAGCTGTGGGTGACCACCCACAGCTATTGCAAGCAGCCAGGATGAAGGTCGCGATGGTCAAGACCAACGCGACCATCGAGGCTTGCGATGAGACCCTTGTGGTAGGATCTTGTGGCTGCAAGCCCCGGAGAGCTTCTGGCTCTAATAGAGCCGGAAGCTCTCCCACTGACATTACTGGTGATGTCAGTGGGGCCACCCACAAATGGCAGGTGTTCGCTTGGGAACGCCTCCGTTTGTGAAGCCACCCCCCCGCCACGCCTACAAAATGGGGCGAGCTGTTGATCAACAGCCGCGCCTTTTGTAGTGAGCCACGGAGCGAGAGAATTTCTCTCTCGCTCTGGGGTTTGCGCACACGCAGTGCGACCGCTGCGCGTGCACAGAGCACGCCATCGACCCGCTCGCGAGCGCTCAAGTGCTTGCGAGCGGGTCTGAATCAGGTCCTCTATCCACTCAGTATAGCATGTATGTGAATGTAACATAACTGACTGGGCTTGGCACAGCATGGCAGCCTCCCACAAGTCCTACAGATGTGTCCCCATGGCCGCAGTCACACCAAACAGCCCCCCTCAGCATGCCAGGTCCCATGCGACTCATCTATGCCAGTCTATGTGTGCATCTTATTTGCATAAATAAAATAACTGTTAGCGCCAAAACTACTCAGCTAGGTAACACAAATCAATATGATGTATGACACTTGTATATCTGTTTGTGCATCTGTATACAAAGTGATATGATGCAGCAGCTTTTTATCACACCAAGTTCCCTCGTGATTCACCTGCGACTTTGTAAGGGGATGTAGTCACCATCCCGGCATGCGGGATGCTGACGGTCTAAATACCGGCGCTGAAATCCAGACAGGTCCGGATCCTGGCACCAGTATCTTGACCATCGGCATCCCGCAGGTAAGTATTGGGGCACAGGGGAACGGTAGCGTTAGGTAGCGGGGTTAGGTTTAGGCATTAGGGGGAGGGATAGGGTTAGGCACCGGGAGGGAGTGTTAGGATTAGGGTGCAGGGTGGGGGAAGTTAGGCTTAGGCACTAGGGGGGAGGATAGGTTTAGGCACCGGAGAGGGGGGTCTTAGGTATAGGGTGCGGGGAGGGGGAGTTTAGGTTTAGGCACTAGGAAGGGGGGTTTAGGGTTAGGATAGGGCTTATGGTATGGTGGAGGGAAAATACTCACCACTACTTGCCATTCTGGCTGTCGGGGTGCCGCTGTAGGTATTGTGACCAGCGGCATCCTGACAGCAGGGATATCATACCCATTCCCTTTGCAAGTATTTAAAAACCAATTGTTGTGTGGTTAGAGTTACAGCCCAGCGTCTCTAGTACTCTATGAGTGGTGTTTAACTGCATATGCAATGCAAATAAGACACAACATTTTAAGAAACAGAAAGACACAGCTGATTCTCATGAGATACACACTTAGCATGATCTAAATAAAAGTTGTTTAATAAATTTGAGTTACCTTCTACTTCTACTTTTGCCATTATTCAGGCCCTTCATCCGTTCGCTTGCTGCTTCCTTTTCACTGGTTGACTGGTCGAACAGTCTTGACTCTTTATTGTGTCGTCCTTCTTTAGATTACACTACCATTGCTACAGGTCTCTCTGTCATTGAATCCTGACCTTTCCCATCCTCTCTTTAGATCAACTAGTTCACTCCCTGACCTATTCCTGTAAGGTTGCGACAGCCAGCTCTTATATGGAGATGTTTTTAAACATGTACCACTCTGGTTAATTGTCCCTTCACCATCATTGTACTATGGGCCTATCTGATACTCGAGACGGTCTGAAGTGTGGGCAACCGGACGTGTCTTATTTACACTGTATGTGGGACTACCTCCTAATAAAAATCATTCTGGCATCGTATTCAAGAATATAAATAAACTCACTGTCACGCTTGGCGCTGGGGAAGTGGAAACTCTGGGTCCGGGTTGCGGGAGGAAACGAAGGCGAGGGGCCTGGATATATGTTCTCCTCATCAACAGCTCTCGAGTGTTGACGAGACCTGGGCAATGGTGCGGAGTCTAACCCACAGGATGGTGTTCACCAGTGACCCCTCCAATCGGGATTTGGGCTTAGCTGCACCCTGTGAGCAGGTCGCGGTCCTTTGACCAGGTACCCGAGCTCAGTGGGAATTGGAGACACAAATAACCGTGGCCCTAATAAGAGATGCCTAAGATTTAAGGCACTGTGGAGTGATCCACATACAACGTAAAGAAGTCTGGCAATACTGTAGCACAAAGTTCACTAGTGACACGTTTAGCACACAGGAAGATATGGTAATTCACTGTTGCATGAAGTTCACTAGAGGCTCGTTTAGCACACAGGCAGATGGTAATTAACTATTGCACCTGGTTCACTAGAGACTTGTTTAGCACACAGGCAGATGGTAATACACTGTTGCATGAAGTTCACTAGAGACACGTTTAGCACACAGGCAGATGGTAATTCACTGTTGCACAAGGTTCACTAGAGACACGTTTAGCACACAGGCAGATGGTAATACACTGTTGCAAGAAGTTCACTAGAGACACGTTTAGCACACAGGCAGATGGTAATACACTGTTGCAGGAAGTTCACTAGAGACACGTTTAGCACACAGGCAGATGGTAACTCACTGTTGCACAGGGATCACAGTAACGTCTTGGCACACAGGCAGAGATGGAACACACTGTAGAGGAAATAGAACGCCAGGAACCTGGACCGGAACTCAACTAGGGACTAGGAGACAACCGTTGTTCAGGCAGTTTGCAGAAAGGTGGATGCAGGCTATATACCCCACAGAACCCTTTGATAGGTGCACAGCGATCAGCTGACGCTCACCTATCCCAGGCCGGAAGTACAGTCACATGGGCCGACTGACATGGCGGCGCCCATGCCGGGAACCCCGATTCCAGACACCGGACCGCCCGCAGTCCCCTACGCACGGGGAGAATGCTCAGCGTCCTCTCAGCCGCCGCGCCAGCTGCCCGACCGCCCGGGAGATCAAAGGAAGCTGGCGAGGAGGTAAGGCCGCGCTGATCCCCGGCAGAGCCCTGACACTCACTTAGTGGAATATGTCCCCCTTACCACCGAATGGGGAGTCTTGGGAAGACCTGACCCAACTTTAAAATTGACCCTGGAATGTTGTAAACTAATAATTTTGGCGGTAGCACGCAAATGTGTTCTACAATATGGATACAGGATGGCCCTCCTCTTACTCTTTTTGTTAATAAATTTAATTTTGTTTTTCGTATGGATTGGGTCGTTGCTACCCTCCATAAGAAATTCAATGTTGGTAATTTTTTTGATGTCTGGGGAAGTTTTTTTCTTTCTTACCACCCCAGATTCGTAATCAAATTAATTCCTGCCACGTCTGCAGTGTAATTGACTGACTGTCCAAACAACTATGGAGGATTGATATGGTTCTGTTCTGCTAACTTGCGGTGGTTGTGACCGCCACCGTTGGTATGCATATTTTTATATACTTTTAAAACTGCATATTAAAAATTTGGGTAATGCACTATGTGGAGCACCCTGCATCTTATTCATCTTTTATAGTGAATAAATAAATAAATATAAATATATATATATACACACACACATATATATATATATATATATAATATATATATATATATATATATATATATATATAATGTATTTATTTTCCAACACAACTGTGTCCAAAACAAGTACCAATATAAGAGGGGGTTACACTTCATAAAGTAGCCTTTGGTTAGTAAAAGTATAGGTTTAGTGTGTTATTTATAATAAATTAGGATGTCTTATTAGGAATATTCTAAGCAAGCCTTTGTGACCATTCCTATAGAGTTAATTTCCTAAATAAATAAGTTAATATTTTTGTAAAATTTTTTATTTATAATAAATATTGTCCAAAAATGTTTTATCATTAGTACCACATTTGTAATATCAATGAACAATGAGAGAATACATACATTTTACATAGTCAACATCTCATTCGAATGGTATAAAAATAGTATTAAAGTACATTTCTAAAAAATACAGCAACATTTACCCTCCTCTACAACACATCAAAATATTTTTTGGTTCCAACCAAAAAATAGCACACTGTAGACTTTTTCTTCTATAAACACAATAATTTTTTGTTTTTACCGTACAATTTATGGCAGAAAGTGCAAAAGTGCAGCCTATACAAATTGTCATTGATTTCTTTTACAGTCTAACCTGCAGCTGAGCAAGGCTAATTGGTGGTTAATATAGGCTACTGCAAAATAATAATGCCCCATTCTCACTTACTGTACTGGACTTTATTTGGCTGCTTTTGATAAAATCTTGCTGCTACATCAGCTCATCTGTGTCTTGGAGCAGACAAGTAGATTGTATTCTGTGGCCCTAAATATCATGTAATAAATCTGTCCGTGCTAAGCCCAGGGGTCATATTATATTTATTATCTTTACAATAGAAATCTAATGTAGAGCTTGGAGAACTAGATGCTCCCAAAGCAATTAATCTTTTTTCTAAATTTTAAAATTAATGTAGAGCTTGGAGAACTAGATGCTCCCAAAGCAATACATCTTTTTTTCAAAATTTTAAAATTTTAATTTCCATATAAAAATATTCATGTGTTGGAGGTAGTTTGGGCAGCTGCCCCCAGAAAATCAATCTTTGCCTCCTTTTAGGGAATTAATGGATACGTACAAATAAGAATGAAAATATCCACTTTAAAGTCCATGCTATTTCTAGAATAGATTGCTCAATTCATTGATTTCAATGTATGCATTTTAAAAAATATATTGTTTGCTTCAGCCTCATTTATTAATTAAGTAATGATGACAGTGATAACAACAAGGCACCCAGGGAGGTTGCCCGGGACCCCAACTCAAGGTGAGGGGTCAAACATAGTCACCACTGTGGGGGACACTATGGCATACTATATGTGAACTGGAGGTTCTGTGTGGCATAATGTGAACTGGGGACCCTAGAGTTTGTTTAATGTATTTAATATATCACTATGAATTTCTACAACCAGCAATGATGTTACTTACTAGAACTTCACACTTCAAATCCTGAAGCATTAGTGAGCACTCATGTATATCAACAATTTGTATTCAGAGATGAGGAAAATGTATCAAACCATCTAAAGAGTGTAGAAGTGGACTTGTTCCCCTTAGCAACCAATCAACTTTTAGCTAACATTTATCAAGTACATTCTATAAAAACTTATATAGAAGCTGATTGGTTGCTATTTACAACTTCTTCACCGTTCCACTTCTCCACTCTTTAGAAGGTTTAAAACATCTCTCCCTTAGAGAGGACAACCATCCATAACATGTGTGAGGTGGGGGAGGGGTTTGTGCTCAGGGATAGACTAATTTGTATGAGGCTGCTGATCCTTCTCCAAATAATTTATTTTTCAAACTTAACACTTGGAGGAGTCAGAGTACTAGGAGGCCCAAATAAAGAATTTATATGTCGCCCCAAAAACGCCACATGGCTGAGTAATCAGTTGCAGAAGTTTATCCGGCCAGCTAAGAACAGGAGGCAGAGAAAATTCATCTGGCTACCAACTCTAAGACCTTAATGACAAATGTCCTCCAAGCTACATCTACTGTACATGTCTTTGCTAATACAACAGATTAAAAAGTACATGTTCATGCTAAAGAAAGGTATGGATGACGTCAGAGAGTGCGATTTGACTCGTACATTGACCCCTGATTCTTTATTTTCCTGAGAGTGGATACTAAGGACAGTTTAATGAAGTTCAATCCAACTTGGATCAAAAGTTCCTCAATTTTCAAAAATTTGCAGAAACAGTAAACTATTTTGAATTTAATTGTGACACTACTGATCCCCTTATGGTCTAAGATGCCTTACAGAGATCTTCTCGGTGGAGCATGGTAGCGAAGAGGACTGTTCTTTGCAGAGAGATTCATTCATAGAAAAGTTAACTGTAGAGAAGTATTAAGGAAAGGGAAGAGTTATCTGACGCATCTCCATGTAATAACAAACATATGGTGATAGAGGCAAATCATATGACTGACCAGCCCTTTAGAACAGAGCAATAATGGCAGAAAGCTTCTAGGTTCGCTTACACAAAATGTACATTCCTGCATCACCATCAACAAGTTGTAAAAAAAATTTCTATTTAAAAAGATACTCCAGAGCTATCAATACCTGACTCACGGCAGGGTTTCAACTGCCCTAGGCTGACGCTAGTAGCACCTGCCTCCCAACCCATGTTTATGTATGGAGTCACAGCAATGGCAGCCATTTTAGGGCTCTATTAACAATACAGAGAGCACCACAGAGACCACCATGCCATAGAGAGAGCATTCTAGGGACTACCATACAATAAAGAGAGCTTCTTAGTGATTGCCATACAATACATAGAGCATCCTAGATCATCATACAATACAGAGAACATTTTCGTGACCAATATAAAAATACTGCACAGAGAATATCCTAGTGAGTGATAAATAATACAGAGAGAACATTGAAAAACAGTCTTTTCTTTTTCATAACCTGTGAGGTCTTTATTAAGAAAATGGCATTGTACTGTAGGTCCACTATAGATTAAGGAGTCTATTTACTAAGCCTTAGATGGAGATAAAGTGGACGGAGATAAGGTACCGGCCAATCAGCTCCTAACTGTCATTTTTCAAACACAGCCTGTGACATGGCAGGTAGGAGCTGATTGGCTGGAACTTTCTCTCTGTTCACTTTATCTCCACCCAAGGCTTAGTAAATAGACCATTAAATGTAGTCTGGATACTTCCGGTTCCGGCGCCGATGGGAACAGATGCTGGCTGACTCAGCTCCGCTGTGAGCCCTGCTAATCGGAGCTACAGTGCCGCTTACAAGCAGCTGAGAGCCGTATCCTGGGCACCTAACCGGAGGAGAAGACACCCTGATTCTTATGGAGAGATATTTCTCCACTTCAATGCCGGCAAACAAACAGCGCCAGCGTGCAGACAGGAGGAAGACTAAATCCAACATGGCCGCCGCGCCTGATACACAGGTAGGAGACACGCTGGAGCATGTTTCTCCAACTGATTCCCAGTCAATATACATCTCCCCCGCACCTGTCTCTGAGGGTCCACTCACATATAATGATGTGGTAAAAGCAATTCAAGATACAATGGGCCCCCATAATGGAAGCACACGCTGACAAGCTGACTCAAGCTGTTTAGGGTATTAAGACTCAAATGAAGCAGCTTTCTGACAGGATAACTACTACTGAGCAGAGATTAGGAGAAGTATTTTATGATGTGGCCGAACTCAAAACCAATTCGACCATTTTGCAAAAGTCCCATTATCAGCTCATTAATAAAATGGATGATCTTGAGAACCGGTCCAGAAGGAACAATCTGCATATTATAGGCCTCCCAGAATCAATTAAAGGGCCAGCTCTCATGCATTTTATACAGTCCTCTGCTGCAGCTACTAAATATACAGGATATTAGTCCTGATGTTATTATTGAACGAGCTGACAGATTGGGTCCAATACGCACATCTCCTGAAAGCAAGCCGCGAGCAGTAATATTCCGCTGCTTAAATTATTTACACAAGGAAACCATTTGGTCAGCCTCTAGACGCCAGCGTGACCTGACGTGGAATGGTTCCCGGATACTTATATTCCAAGATTACTCTGCCGAAGTCACACGTGCTAGAAAAGAGTTTTCTTCTCTATGTTCAAGACTCTTTAAGGCCAATCGGAAATTTGCTTTGCTATACCCCTCTCGTCTAAGACTTTTTGATGGTGACTCATTTAAAGATTTTTCGAATGTAGCAGATGCAGAGAGTTACTTGGCTGAAGAAGAGGCGTCTGCTGTTTCTGCCGCTGGTGCTGCGCCCTGAGTCCTGATCACGTTTGATTTGAATGCCTTTTCTTTCTTCTTGAATAATTAAGAGACTCATGTTCCTCTTATGAAAGATACTGCTAAGTATAAGATAATTTGATTTAGGCATTAAATATTATCCTACCTACTTAAAGTATACATCTTATATTCAATGCCTATTTTTCTCCATTAAGTAAGGTTCTTTCATGTTTGTGATAGAGTGTTAATTCCTCCTCTGGTTATATATAGATTAATTAACTGTTTATATGTAAATAAGTGCCTTTGATTGCGGTGTGCTCAGTCACATCTCTTTCTTTTTAATATATGCTCCTCACTAAATGTTATGTGTTAGATTTAGTATTACTCATTTAGGCGGGGTCTCACTGGGAGTGTCCGCTCTCTTTGTGTTACCCTATAGGGACTTTAAACTATACTGGATGTCCTTATCTGCACAATGCAATATCTGCATGGCTATTCTATGGCCTATGCTTCTTCTTGTTTCTACTCGTTCTTTCTTTTCACTTTCTACCATTCTTCTCCTCGTTCCCCAATGTCTCATGTCTTGTCTCCCCCTTATTGGTATATCCATCACCTTTTGGAAAGCTCTGATAATGACTGTTAGATGCTTACATCCGCATTTTTTGATATCTACTTTAGGGATATGTTATTCATTTATTTATATTTTGTTCATGTGATATGGCTACTTTGACTATCGGAACTCTAAATGTAGGAGGCATCAATTCTCCGGCCAAATGGAAAAAAATATTGATTTATCTGTCTAAGTTTCATTTGGGTGTAGCGTTTCTTCAGGAGACACATCTGTTACCTCCAGAAGTCCTCAAATTGAATATGCTCAGGTGGTCTGTTTTGGTCTCTGCACCATATTCATCGAAAGCTAGAGGGGTTGTTATCCTAGTTAAAAAATCTCTCTCTACTACGGTTCACTCCACGGAGATAGATCCAGAGGGACGCTATATTATAGTTGATGTTACTATAAACTCATCTCGCTATATATTATGTAATATCTATGCCCCTAACAGCTATTCTAAAGATTACTTCTTAAAAATTACAAGTCGTTTATATAAATATAATAATTCTTCTATTATTTATGGTGGAGATTTCAACATAGTTGCTGCTCCGCAGCTTGATAGATCCTCATGTCCGGGACCACGAATTTCATCTCCGAGAGTTGGAATCCCACATATTTCCCGCCAGCTACACCTGGTTGATGTATGGAGGGCATGCCATCCCGTAGAGCATGATTATACCTGTTTATCCGTGGCTCATGGCACACTTTCTCGTATTGATTACTTGCTACTGTCTGAGATATTGTTCCCTCGAGTGCTGGAATCTAATATTGAACTTATATGTCTTTCAGACCATTCTTTATGTTGGTTTAAAATGTCATCTTCTATAGATAAAGGCCCACTCTGAATCAGGGCGTGTTTTTTTTTTTGCGAAGTGGCCTCGTGGACGCTCGCATAGCTGTGGGTTACCACCCACAGCTTATGCGAGCGTCCATGAAGATGGTCGCGATGGTCAAGACCAACGCGACCATCGGGCTTGCGACGAGACCCTTGCGGTAGGGTCTCGTTGACCGCAAGCCCTGGAGTGATTTTGGCTCTATCAGAGCCAAAATCACTCCCACTGACATCACTAGTGATGTCAGTGGGGCCAGACCCAGACGGTAGGCGTTCCCATGGGAACGCCTCCGTCTGGGCAGCCGCGCCCCCAGCACGCCCACCAAAGGGGGTGTGCTGTCACTCACCATCGACAGCACGCCCCCTTTGGTGCGAGACCCATAACGATGGCTACCCGTCGTTATTCGGGTCTCACGCATGCGCACGACGGAGGCGCCTCCATCGTGCGCATGCGCATTTGGGCAACATCGACCCGCTTGCGAGCGCTCAGCACTCGCGAGCGGGTCTGAATCAGGCCCTATGTTAGAATCTGCTTGGATGAGTTATAAACATAACAATGTAGATACAGAGAGAGATTCTCCATTATTGTTCTGGCAGGCCTCAAAGCCAGTTATCCGGGGTGATATCATGTCCTATTGTGCCCATAAAGATAAAATGTTTCGCAGTACATATCTTGAGAAACAGGCTGCTCTAACCACAGCCTATCAACACTTTAAAACTAATCCCTACTCGTCAACTAAGGAGACATATCTCCACCAGAAAGCGTTGTTTGATACTCTTCTGTCACAGACTGAGGCTAAATACACATTTCATTCTCATTGCTGTTTTCATAGATATGGTAACAAACCTAGCAGAATGCTCTCCAATTTATTGAAAGGCCAACACCCCCTGTCTATTATTAAATCACTTAGATCCACAGATGGAAATAATACTAGATCAGGAGCCCAGATATCTAGCATTCTACAAAATGTCTTTACTAATCTATACTCTGAACCGCAGATTGATGCTACTGAGAAGGCGGCTTTTTGGGAAAGTATTAATCTTCCACAGATGACTAATGACCATTCCTCCTCACTTCTAGCCCCTATAACTATAGAAGAAGTAACTAACGCCATCCATCGCCTTAATCCAGGTAAAGCCCCTGGCCCTGATGGCCTTACAAATGATTATTACAAAATTTTAGCTCCTAAAATCAGCGAAACACTACAACTTGTCTTTAACAAATTGTTATCGGGAGAGGCTACCCCTCTTTATTTTAATTCAGCGCTGCTTAAGGTTTTACCAAAACCGGGACGGGACCCAGAGCTTCCTCAATCTTACAGACCTATCTCCCTATTGAATTCTGACTATAAATTATTTATGAAAATATTGGCTGATAGACTTAAACTTATCTTACCATCTATTATACACCCAGATCAATCAGGGTTCGTTTGGGGAAGGCACTCTGTAGTTAACATTAGGAAGACTCTTTCAGTAATGCAAAAGATGGAGTTATCCGGATCTCAAGCTGATAGTGTTATCCTCTCGCTCGATGCCGAAAAGGCTTTTGATTTAAATACTTGGGACCATCTCTTCGAAGTCCTTCATAGGTTTGGTGCTCCGGATGACTTCATTTCAGTCCTCAAACGTCTGTATTGTAATTCTTCCTCACAAATTCTGAGTAACGGATACTTGTCCCCCATTTTCTGTATTAATAGAGGTACACAACAGGGCTGCCCATTGTCCCCACTTTTATTTGATATTGCATTAGAACCGCTGGCTATAGCCCTGCGCAACTCCCCAATCTTCTCGGGAATACGTTTAGGTAGCTGTGAGGTGAAGTTGGCTCTTTTTGCCGACGATATGTTACTATTCATCTCTGATCCCCTTCGTTCTATTCCGAATATTACTTCTATAATAAATTGCTTTGGATCTTTTGCAGGATATAAGGTTAATTTTACAAAATCGGAGATGCTTCCCCTGGGGGGAGATATCTCCCTGCTTACATCACTCCCATCCCTTTCCCTTTTCCCAATATGTAAGTCTTCCCTTAAATACCTCGGAGTACAAATCCCTACTCGACTAAAATCTTTGTATGATGTAAATTTTTTGCCAGTTATTTCATCAATCAAGCAGACATTATTACACTGGATGCCCCTCCCACTATCATTATTAGGTAGAATAACAGTTATTAAAAGTATAGTTTTCCCTAAACTTTCCTATTTATTACAGATGCTCCCTATTGGCCTTACTAAGACAGATGTTAAGCAAGTTAATTCCATTTTTTCTAACTATATATGGGCGGGGAAAAAGCCTCGGATTGCTTTTGCAAAGCTTAAATTACAGAAGGGTGACGGAGGATTTGGAGTTCCTGACATTGACTCTTTTACACAAGCTGCTCTCTTTCGATACATCTCTGATTGGTTGATGAGGAAATCTATTTTTATCAATTGGGATTTAGAAGAGGCTTTGTTTGACCCCTTCTCACCTAGCGCACTTTTACATACCCCGAAACGCTTATTACCTGCAAACGTATTAACTAATGTCTTATTTACAGGTGTATATAAGGCCTGGCTCTCCATTAACAAAAAACTACGTAGAAATCCCACCAGCTCTCCATATAACACTTTTTGGGGAAACCCCTGTTTATCACCGGGTTTAGAGAATAAAACATTTCTTTCATGGAAATCTGCAGGAATTGCCGACATAAGAGACATATTCGATCCGGGAGGTATAATCCATACATTTCCCTATCTAAGAGTAGCTAAAAATCCTGCTTCATGCCTCCTCCTACATTTTTCAAATTGGAATCTTGACGCTAGAGGCAAATCTATTATACCCCTACTTACAGTTATTCTCACTATAGCTAAGAAACTTATATTAAATCAATGGACCTCCTACAGTAACTGGTATTAAAAATATGCTCTTACAAATTTTGTTCTTTGAGCGACAAGCCACTCTACCAGATATAGAGAAAGGTGTCACTTGTTTTTATAAAAAGTGGGGTTCCTATATTGACCAACTAGATGCTGAAACCCAGCAACATATTCAAAAAATCTTTGAATCCACTAATTGGTTCTTAATGCGTCAGTTGGAGACTAATGTTTGATTACTTGAAGATATGGATTTCGCTCTGTGTGGCCTGTTTCATAAAACCTTATGTTTTATTGCAAAAAAATTGTACAGTCTTGTCTACCCTTGGTATTGGATTACCTTATCATTCCTATGTGTTATCCCTCCCCCTCCCCCCCTCTTTCTCTTTTTTCTTCTTCCTTCTCATTCTTTACTCCTTTATTGGGTTCTATACAGAACAAAAAAGAACAAAATGTTTAAGGTTTTTGTTAATTCTATACTATATGTTTATTTCTTTATGTTAAGGTATCATACTGCAACAAGATCGTCTTCACAGCCGTTTGTATGGTAACATTGAAGAGTCCTTTTTGCCTACGGTCTATGAAAAGTTAACTATATTCTTTGACGATATTTTCACAATATGTTAGGCTATGTAATGATACTCATAATATATCTTGTACTGTATTCTCTCTAAAACTTTAATAAATTGTGTTATATAAATGTAGTCTGAAGTTAATTATGTTAAGAGCAGCATAACAGATATGAGTAATTGGCATAAAATACAGCTAATACTTGATATTAGGAGACATTCCACTCTCTTATCTCTTTATCAGCTCCCTAGGCTGCAGCCTTTTTAGCTTAATGGTTGATCAGGCACTGACCTGATTTACGGAGTCTTACTCAACCCTATAGATAAAGTAAGTCAGCCACCATCTCACAATAGGAAATTGAGATGTGGAAACTACTGAGATGTGGAAACTATTGCAGCCGCAACTGTAATCTACTGCATTTACACAGATCAACTGCTTCTTTCTGCTAATGCCAACATCAGAAGAGAGAGTTTTAAGGACGTGGCAGGGAGCATGGATGAGGGGACAAGAGTAAACGTTCTCCTTGAAGTAAGAAGCAAAAAGCAAAATTATGCTTAGCAAGGGGGGGGAGGAAGGAAAGGAGGGCGTGAAGAGAGGGAGTTTATGGTGGAAACTAGGTGATAGGGGTGTTGGAACTGGAGGAGATAAGTATTTTGATGCAAAACTATTTGCCAAGAGAAATTGCAAAATAATAGTAAGACAGCCTTGAGTAAGAGACCAGGAAGCATCTCGAAACATGTTGGCATACCCCCATGGTACCCGGACCCCTGATGTAGCAATAAGGACGTATCCCAACTGGTAAAGCCTAGGAGCCACATGCAAGAGAACCGGTGCCTCGGCATTGCTTTTTTTGCCTAAACACCTGTGGCTCCTTTTCACAGTCGGTGGTAGGACCTTCTTTTTACTTATGTTTTTACCATTGTTTTATGATTCCAAGTTCTGGAGAACTTAGCCTTCTTTGTTAAGGCCTTTTTATGATCATTTCTAGCACATTATTTCTGCCTACTGTTCAATATTTATGTACCCATATCCACCAGATTATCTGTTGGGTGATCAGTGCATAATTACCTATGCACATATTTACATGTTTAATAAACAATATCTTTTTAAGGTTTATTGGGCTAGCGCCAATTATTTGTGACACTCTTTTTTTCTGCCAGGATGAATTTGTAGTGGACAAAGTGAGTGTCAGAGATGGGGACATTCTCCAGAGTCACTTAGCAGAATGGAAGCATATTTGTAGGTAGTGAGTGAACCTTTAGTGCCAGGGTTGGGTCAATGTCTATTTATGCGCAGATTTGTTAGATTGACTTAATGAAACAATACTGTACAAGTAAGCCACTTGCCATCTATGCGACAGCACTGTCAGTGAATGCTACAATACAATAAGACAAAACCCACAAACACAGGGCCTGATGTGTGAGTGCTACGCCAGCTTGCATACTGTAGTACAAATAGCATGATTTTGCTTTGTGCATGCCTAGAACAGTCAGCGAATGCATATGCTCCCATGCCGATTTGTGTCATTTTGTAACTGTGCCTATTTTAGAATTTTTTTAAAAAAAAACAATGTTTGTTTCTACTGAATAAGAGTTTATTTAAGCTTTATTCATACCTAATACTGAATGCACATTTCACAAGGGTAAAAAAAGTGGTTCAAAAGATGGGTATGAATTGGATGCCCCATGTCACCAGCACCATCCTAAATATGTAAAACTCACTTGACCAGGGGCTTTCAACCTTATTTTGGTGAGTACCAAATCGAGACTATGGGAATAGGGCAAGTGTCACTTTGCAGAACATTTGTGATTCATTCCATATAGCATATTGCCCCCTCCATATCTCTTATTGACCCCTTTACTTTGCTATCATCTCCACAGAGATCTCACTGTCCCATCCACAGGCCAGAAGTCTACTCCCCAAAATCCACTGCAGCAACTGGCCCTTACAGTTAATGGAAAAGGAAACTGACATTATTCACACACTTTACCAAGATCCTGGGGATCAGAATCTACTGTCTCTCCAACCTCAAACCCCCTGTCTCTTCCAGCCTAAGGCCTTCCTGTCTCTCTCCAGCCTCAAGCCACCCCATCTCTCTCTAGCCTCATGCATCTTGACCGTGGTCAACATCTTGGTCAACCCTGGTGTAGATGGTATTCAAGCTAGAGTACCACTCAGCCATGATATTTGTACCACTGGTGGTAAGCTTACAACTGGTAGAGAAGTACTGATATTATTGTATGGTATGTGCCATAATCTTTGTATTGCTGGAACACACATAGTTGGGTGAGGTCTTGTTCAGACAACCTGGTTTCTCCAATCATTATGAAAGTACCTATGGCAGCATTCTCTGTGCTAGAGGATCCTGTTCTCTCCATTCTCATATTGTAAGGCCTGTTCCCTCCCTTCTCTTTTATATTGTTCTTCCAAGGAAGGTTGTATTTAGAAAATCTTAATCATTTTGGATTTTTTCCAGACTCTGTAACAATGTAACACCTGTATTTTATTAAAAGCCCCAATTTAAATTTGAAAATCATGATCAAATAAAAGAAAAATGTATAAAAAATGTAATTGTATGATAATAAAATAAGTATTTTATATCAATATAAAAAACACCCCATTATATTTCTATATAAAGGACGAATTGGCAGCCATGCATTATTTGTTATATTTACGAAGTCATAGGATGCAACTAAAAATTAAGATCAATGGATGGCTAGTCCCTATAGCCTAGAACCTTATAATTGTGTAGGGACTATGTTTTTGAAGCCTTCTTCTGGGACCAATTACAGTAGTTTATGGCTAGAATATTCTACTTAAGGCCACACATTGCTTTGTTCAAGTTTGCTCCAGCCTATAGGAGCTGCTGCTATCGGTGGTGTTTTTGATAGAGAGAAAACAGGCAGCTGAATAGGACACACAGTGAGCAATAGTAAGTTAAACGGATTGGTTGTTGAATAAGGATATCCACAAAAATCTAAGGTAGTAATAACAATGTTTGGTGGTTTGTCGTTATACTGTAAATTAAGTTTAAATCCATTTTTGTTTTTTGTCCCACACAAAATGAATTGAAATGGATAGGCCATTTAGTCACTCTTTAATATCCAGATTCTCTCAGGAGAAAAAAACATCTACAGGCTATTTAGCTATTAACACAAAATTATGGGAATGCAATGTATTAGTTGGAGTTACATTTTCTCAACTCCTTTATTACTGTTTAAATCATCCTTATAATGTCCTTTTTCAAATATACTGTATGAGCTATGTAGTGTTACAATCCGATTACCACTAGGGCAAGTGCCTTTATTTTGTCTTTTTGTTTTCTTCTGAAATTTGTTTCTACAGCACAAGGGCTTAGGTAGTGGATGGGATAGATGTACTGTATAATGGATTATTCACAAAGGATAAAAAAATTAGAGTTATTCCTTTTACTCTAAACGTTGTTTACTGCGCCTAAAACGGCCTACCGCATTTTGCCCATTTAAAATGTAATTAAAGTATTTTTAGCAGTAGCAATTTCAAACTTCAAAAACCCTCAGTAGCATTTGCAATGCTTAAAATATCTCTATTTAGTTCAATCATAGTAGTTCCAAAAAAATTATAATTCTTTGCCGTTTGCTAAGACATTTCTGAAGCTACGCCAAGAGACACGCTGTATTACGAACAGGGATTGTTAATGCCAAATATTAGAATACATGTTGAGCTGATCAACTGCTCCAAAGTCTTCCCCTTCTGGCCAGTCACTGTAAGTCTGTGTATTCATAACTGTGAGTATGGCTGTAAATTTCACACTGCTGCAGAAGAAACCACACCACTGGTTAAGTACTGGGCTGTTGGTTGACTCAAGTTATCGGGTGTAGTGAATAACTACTCTACCATACCACCACCACCTGTATACACATATTCCAAAAGCTTTAAACCTTAAAGACAGGTGAATAGCCAGTTATCAAAAATAAGCAGATAAAAGCGAAGACATGGTATATATAATTCTTGTTATTATTCTACCACACACTATATTATAAAGTTAATTGTATATACAGTATACGTATAAACCCTACAAGGTAGAAGTGCTGAAGCCTTTGAATTTATAAAAACAACACAGTGCAGTACGTCCATATAAGGTTAGAACCTAAATGTATAACTTCCATTTAGAGCTAAAAACATTTTATCTGGACACATGCGGTAGTTACATACTAAAACATACTTTTCATTTTTGTCTATTGATATAGGCTGATGTTGATAAATGTTATGGAGTACATGAACCACACTTCTCCAAAGAGATTCATCCTCATCGGACTCTCCACCAATCCCTACCTTCAGACTTTGTATTTTGTAATATTTTTGGTGATGTACATGGTCACCATCCTAGGGAATGTTCTCATCCTCGTAGTAGTGAGAATCGACACCCGATTACAATCCCCCATGTACTTTTTTCTTTCTAACCTATCATTCATTGATCTCTGCTTCTCATCCACCATTGTGCCAAAACTCCTAATCAATACTCTGGCTAAAGACAAAAGCATTTCCTTCCTAGGATGTGCAACCCAGATGTATTTTCACTTATCTTTGGGAGGAACAGAGTGTATTATTTTGTCAATCATGGCCTACGATAGGTATATAGCCATCTGTAACCCCTTACGTTATAACACCATCATGAACAAACGAATATGTATCCATATGGCCGTTGGAACTTGGGTTGCAAATTTTCTAAACTCTATCTCCCATGCCTTCTTTACCTTTCAATTGCCCTATTGTAGGTCTAATCATGTCAACCATTATTTCTGCGAGATGCCTCCTTTACTTCGTCTGTCTTGCAAGGACACTTTAATGAATGAAATAGCGGTATATGTCTCTGGAGGGATTGTGGGCCTCTGTGCATTTTTGCTGACACTCATGTCCTATGTTCAAATTATCTCCACTATCCTGAAGATCCGTTCCACGAAAGGCAGTCACAAGGCTTTTTCCACGTGTTCCTCCCATCTTGCAGTGGTCTGTCTTTACTTTGGTGCCATTGTCTTCATGTATTTGCGTCCTCTGAACAGTTATTCACCACAGAAGGACAGGGCTGTGTCTATCCTGTATACTGTGGTCACTCCAATGGTCAATCCCATTATCTACAGTATAAGGAACAATGAAGTCAAGGGAAGTCTGAGAAGGATGCTCATCACAGAGACCCATTCTCAACTTTCCTCATGAGTGCCAAATTATATTTATCCAAATTATTTAATGGATCATGGATGCCATTCTTTATTACAGATCAATGATAAATACTTTGATGAAAGTGTGGACTTATCTCTGCCGAAACAGTAATAAGTATATACAATCTTGGGGGAAATGTACAAAGAATTTTGTTGAAAGGCTTCCAATGTTTGAGCCAGTATATAGAACAGAAACAAAGGGGCTGTCATTTTTAAAAAGACACACTTTAAAGTAGTAACGTGTGGGTTCAGTTCTCCAGAAATTCGAATCCACTCAAATTTTGTGAATCTGGATAGATCCAAGTTGCACTTCCAATCTCCTGAGGAGATCTGGATAATCAGAGTCATGGTTCTGATCTTCCAGCGGTTCGGAATTAGGATTTTAAATCTAAATTTTGGGTTTTGGGTTGTAAAAATTACAAGATTTTAGCTGTTTTTAAAAATGTTTTATTATTTAAAAAAAACACTTGAGGGTGGTTTTGCAAAACCAAAACCAAAACATGAAGATGTATCCAGATCCAAAACCAAAACACAGGGTTCAGCGCACAATTCTACTTTGACCATTTGCCTGGCATGGTCGCAATTTTCCGACCACACCAGGCAGTTCTTTATCTAATCTGATCGCAAAATTTCGACAGTCAGATAAACAGTAAGGGCGGCTGCAAGAAAAGGATATTCCCAAAACTGCTGCTCTCAGAGGGACCTACCGGTCCCTCTGAGACCCACCCTTAGTATCTGCTGTGCCGCCGTCCACTGCTGATCAGTCAGCAAAGCAGGATCCCCCACCCAGTGGCTGCAGAGATTAGCAACCGCTGGGAAAAAATTGATTAACCAATTTCTTTACAAATATTAAAATTAAAATCTTTTTTTATTTAATGAAATCATTTTGGATAAGTTGAAATAGATGTTCCTCACCTAATTTACTCATAAAAAAACTGACAATTTCTGAGCAGTTTTTAGAAGAAAAAAAAATGTCAGTTGAGCACACTAACTCGATTTATATATATGTAATTGTTCATCTATTAATTATCTAAGTGAGGTGACAGTACATGCTGCAAAAAGCAGTTAAACAGGCAATTTGAAGCTCTGCTATTGCATTTGTTGTCTTTTCATTTAAGACCTCCCACAAATATGTGTGTATTCTAGGGGTGTGCACCGGCCACTTTTCGTGTTTTGTGTTGTGGTTTTGGATCTGGATCTTTCTTCGTGTTTTGGATCTGGATTGGTTTTGCCAAAACCACCCTTCCGTGTTTTGGGTTCTGAGTTTTGTGTTTTGGATCTGTATTTTTTTGAAAAAAAGCATAAAAACAGCTAAAATCACAGAATTTGTAGGTTTTTCTGCTCCTATGCTATTATTAACCTCAATAACCTTAATTTCCACTAATTTCCAGTCTATTCTGAACACCTCACACCTCACAATAGTGTTTTTATGTCCAAAAGGTTGCACCGAGGTAGCTGGATGACTATGCTAAGCGACACAAGTGGGCGGCACAAACACGTGACCCATCTAGGCGTGATACTGCAGTGGCAGACAGGATGGCAGTTTGAAAAACTAGGCCCCAAACTGTACATAATGCAAAGAAAAAAAAGAGGTGCAAGATGGAATTGTCCTTGGGCCCTCCCACCCACCCTTATGTTGTATAAACAGGACATGCACACTTTAACAAACCAATCATTTCAGCGCCAGGGTCTGCCACACAACTGTGGCTGAAATGATTGGTTTGTTTGGGCCCCCACAAAACAAGCTGGCAATTAATCTGTCCCTGCACAAACTGGCTCTACGGAGGAAAGATGTCATCCTCATCCTCCTCATCCACCGATTCCTCACCCTCTTCAGTGTTGTGTACATCCTCATCCTCACAGAGTATTAACTCGTCCCCACTGGAATCCACCACCACAGGTCCCTCTGTACGTTCTGGAGGCTGGTCTCCCTGGAAGAGCTGATAATTCATTTTGATGAACATCATCTTCTCCACATTCTGTGGAAGCAACCTCCTATGCCTTTCGCTGACAAGGTTCCCGGCTGCACTAAACACTCTTTCGGAGTACACACTGGAGGGGGGGCAACTCAGGTAAAATAGAGCCAGTTTGTACAGGGGCCTCCAAATTGCCTCTTTTTCCTGCCAGTACAGGTATGGACTGTCTGACATGCCTACTTGGATGCTGTCACCGATGTAATCCTCCACCATTCTGTCAATGGTGACAGTATCATATGCAGTGACAGTAGACATGTCAGAAATTGTTGCCAGGTCCTTCAGTCCGGACCAGATGTCCAAACTTGGTCCTGCCTGCCCTGCATCACCGCCAGCGGGTTGCTTAGGATACCTAAGTTTTTTCCTGGCAGCCCCAGTTGCGGGAGAAAATGAAGAAGGAGCTGTTGACGTGTCACGTTCCGCTTCAGCTGACAGTGTGTTCACCAGCAGGTCTTTGCACCTCTGCAGGCTTGTGTCGGCCGGAAAGAGAGACACCACATAGGCTTTAAACCTAGGATCGAGCATGGTGGCCAAAATGTAGTGGTCTGATTTCAACAGATTGACCACCCTGGAATCCTGGCAAAGCGAATGAAGGGCTTCATCCACAAGTCCCACATGCCGAGCGGAATTGCTCCGTCTTAGCTCCTCCTTCACTTTCTCCAGCTGCTTCTGCAAAAGCCTGATGAGGGGAATGACCTGACTCAAGCTGGCAGTGTCTGAACTGACTTCACGTGTGGCAAGTTCGAAGGGCTGGAGAACCTTGCACAACACGGAAATCATTCTCCACTGTGCTTGAGTCAGGTGCATACCCCCTCCTTTGCCTATGTCATAGGTGGATGTATAGGCTTGTATGGCCTTTTGCTGCTCCTCCATCCTCTGAAGCATATAGAGGGTTGAGTTCCACCGCGTCACAACCTCTTGCTTCAGGTGATGGCGGGGCAGGTTCAAGAGTGTTTGCTGGCACTCCAGTCTTCGGCACGCAGTCGCTGAATGGCGAAAGTGGGCAGAAATTTTTCGGGCCACCCAAAGCGTCTCCTGCACGCCCCTGTCGCTTTTCAGAAAATTCTGCACCACCAAGTTTATTGTGTGAGCAAAACATGGGACGTGCTGGAATTTGCCCAGATGTAATGCCCGCACAATATTGGTGGCGTTGTCAGATATCACAAATCCCCAGGAGAGTCTAAGTGGGGTAAGCCACTGGGCGATGATTTCCCTCAGTTTCTCTAAGAGGTTGTCGGCGGTGTGCCTCTTACTGAAACCGGTGATACACAGCGTAGCCTGCCTTGGAACGAGCTGGCGTTTCTGAGATGCTGCTACTGGTGACGCTGCTGCTGTTGCTGCGTAAGGTGATACATCTACCCAGTGGGCTGTCACAGTCATATAGTCCTTAGTCTGCCCTGTTCCACTTGTCCACATGTCCGTGGTTAAGTGGACATTGTGTACAACGGCATTTTTCAGGACACTGAGGACACTTTTTCTGACGTTTCTGTACAGTCTCGGTATCGCCTGCCTAGTGAAGTGGAATCTAGACGGGATTTGGAACCGGGGACACACTACCTCCATCAATTGTCTAAATCCCACTGCACTAATGGCGGATACCGGATGCACGTCTAACACCAACATAGCAGTCAAGGCCTCAGTTATACGTTTTGCTTCAGGATGACTGCTGTCGTACTTCATCCTCCTCGCTAAGGACTGTTGGAGGGTCAATTGTTTAGTAAAAGTAGTGGTGTTCCTACTTCCTCTCTGGGATGATGAACAACTCCCAGCAGCAGCAACAGCAGCAGCGGCAGCAGTAGGCGTAGCAATGCAGGATCCTCCGGAGGAATCCCGGATAGGAGAGTCAGTCATGCCAGTGACATGGCCTGCAGGACTACTTCCGATCCTGACTAAGGAGGAAATTGACGAGGAGGGAGTTGACGGTGTGGTTTGCAGGCGCTTGGATACAACAGGACAACGGGATTTAGGTGTCCCTGGACTGCTTACGGTCTTAGCCAAAGTTTCTGAACTTGACAGTAACTTTTTATGAACGCGCTGCAGGTGCCGTATAAGGGAGGATGTTCCTAGGTGGTTGACATCCCTACCCCTACTTATTTCACCTTTACATATGGTACATATGGCAAGACAGTTGTTGTCCGGATTTGGATAGAAATATTGCCAGACCAAAGAGGTGGAATGTTTGGTCTTCTGCCCAGGCATGACCGTGATGGGCTTTTTCATCCCACGGACAACAACTGTCTCCCCCGGAGCCTGATTTAAACAAACCACATCACCATCAGAATCCTCCTCGCCAACTTCCTCCTCAGCGCCAGCTACACCAGTATCCTCATCCTGTTGTACTTCAACAGTGACATCTTCAATTTGCATATCAGCAAGTGGACTGTGGGTGCTCCTTTCAGCACTTGCAGGGGGCGTGCAAATGGTGGAAAGAGCCACCTCTTCCCGTCCAGTGCTGGGAAGGTCAGGCATCGCAACCACCACCATACTTGGACTCTCCTTGGGGATTTGTGATATCTTCTTAGAAAGCACAGTTCTTCGCTGTGCTTTTGCCAGCTTAACTCTTTTGATTTTTTTAGTGGGAGGAGGGCTTCCATCGTCATGTGAAGCTGAATCACTAGTCATGAACATACTAGGGATCGACCTTAGCCGTTCCTTGCCACTCCGTGTCGTAAATGGCATATTGGCAAGTTTACGTTTCTCTTCAGCTGATTTAAATGTTTTTTTCAAGGTCATTTTCCTGAACTTTGTCATTTGGGATTGTATGTGCCCTCTATTATGATATTGGGCATCGGCCTTGGCAGACGACGTTGATGGCATGTTATCGTCTATGTCATGACTAGTGGCAGCAGCTTCAGCACTAGGAGGAAGTGGTTCTTGATCTTTCTCTATTTTATTTTTATCGGAGAAAGTTTGGTCCTCCATTTATGTTATATCGATTTGATATATACGTGCAGCTAAACACAGAAAATATTTTTTTATTTTTGCTGGAGAGTAGTGCACTTTGTGGGTTACACCACCCTTTAAGAAATGAGCCAGCCGGCTCTTTACTTATGGGACACAGGCGCACGCTTGGCGCTGCTCCTTTGTTGATGCACGTCCGGCTACTGCACACACAATTCACAAACACAGAAAATATTTTTTTTTTTGGTTTTTTTACTGTACTTTGGGGGTTACAGCACCCTTTAACGGTCAAGCCAGCCGGCCCTTTACTTATGACACAGGCGCACGCTTGGCACTACTTTGTTGATGCACGTGCGGCTACTGCGCACACAATTCACAAACACAGAAAATAATATTTTTTTTGGTTTGGACTGGAGTGTACTTTGGGAGTTACAGCACCCTTTAACAGTCAAGCCAGCCGGCCCTTTACTTATGACACAGGCGCACGCTTGGCACTACTTTGTTGATGCACGTGCGGCTACTGCGCACAAAATTCACAAACACAGAAAATATATATTTTTTTGGTTTGGAGTGTACTTTGGGGGTTACAGCACCCTTTAACGGTCAAACCAGCTGGCCCTTTACTTATGACACAGGCGCATGCTTGGCACTACTTTGTTGATGCACGTGCGGCTACTGCGCACACAATTCACAAACACAGAAAATAATTTTTTTTTTGGTTTCGACTGGAGTGTACTTTGGGGGTTACAGCACCCTTTAACGGTCAAGCCAGCCGGCCCTTTACTTATGACACAGGCGCACGCTTGGCACTACTTTGTTGATGCACGTGCGGCTACTGCGCACACAATTCACAAACACAGAAAATATATATTTTTTTGGTTTGGAGTGTACTTTGGGGGTTACAGCACCCTTTAATGGTCAAGCCAGTTGGCCCTTTACTTATGACACAGGCGCACGCTTGGCACTACTTTGTTGATGCACGTGCGGCTACTGCGCACACAATTCACAAACACAGAAAATATTTTTTTTTTGGTTTGGACTGGAGTGTACTTTGGAGGTTACATCACCCTTTAACGGTCAAGCCAGCCGGCCCTTTACTTATGACACAGGCACACGCTTGGCACTACTTTGTTGATGCACGTGCGGCTACTGCGCACACAATTCACAAACACAGAAAATAATTTTTTTTTTGGTTTGGACTGGAGTGTACTTTGGGAGTTACAGCACCCTTTAATGGTCAAGCCAGCCGGCCCTTTACTTATGACACAGGCGCACGCTTGGCACTACTTTGTTGATGCACGTGTGGCTACTGCGCACACAATTCACAAACACAGAAAATATTATTTTTTTTGGTTTGGAGTGTACTTTGGGGGTTACAGCACCATTTAACGGTCAAGCCAGCCGGCCCTTTACTTATGACACAGGCGCACGCTTGGCACTACTTTGTTGATGCACGTGCAGCTACTGCGCACACAATTCACAAACACAGAAAATAATTTTTTTTTTGGTTTGGACTGGAGTGTACTTTGGGAGTTACAGCACCCTTTAACGGTCAAGCCAGCCGGCCCTTTACTTATGACACAGGCGCACGCTTGGCACTACTTTGTTGATGCACGTGCGGCTACTGCGCACACAATTCACAAACACAGAAAATATATATTTTTTTGGTTTGGAGTGTACTTTGGGGGTTACAGCACCATTTAACGGTCAAGCCAGCCGGCCCTTTACTTATGACAAAGGCGCACGCTTGGCACTACTTTGTTGATGCACGTGCGGCTACTGCGCACACAATTCACAAACACAGAAAATAATTTTTTTTTTGGTTTGGACTGGAGTGTACTTTGGGGGTTACAGCACCCTTTAACGGTCAAGCCAGCCGGCCCTTTACTTATGACACAGGCGCACGCTTGGCACTACTTTGTTGATGCACGTGCGGCTACTGCGCACACAATTCACAAACACAGAAAATATATATTTTTTTGGTTTAGAGTGTACTTTGGGGGTTACAGCACCCTTTAATGGTCAAGCCAGCCGGCCCTTTACTTATGACACAGGCGCACGCTTGGCACTACTTTGTTGATGCACGTGCGGCTAGTGCGCACACAATTCACATACACAGAAAAAATATTTTGTTAGTTGGTTTGTAGTGTACTTTGGGGGTTACAGCACCCTTTAACGGTCAAGCCAGCTGGCCCTTTACTTATGACACAGGCGCACGCTTGGCACTACTTTGTTGATGCACGTGCGGCTACTGCGCACACAATTCACAAACACAGAAAAAATATTATTTTTTTAGCACTTGGGGGGAGCACCCCTGATGGACAGAGCACCCCCTGGACAACACTACAGCACCCCTTTAGGACTGGGACACTGCACAGGACTTTGGAGTGGACACAGCCCCTATGGAGAACTGACTGCACAACACAGTCCAGCCAGCCCCTATGGACTTTGAAGTAGTGGACACAGCCCCTATTAACAGCAGCACAGCACAACACAGCCAGCCCCTATGGACTTTGAAGTAGTGGGCACAGCCCCTATGGACAACAGCAGCACAGCGCAGCACAGCACAGCACAACACTACTCTGCACTACACTACGGTACACTACACAGCCCAGCCAGCCCTAACTCCCACCCTCCCTCTTCACTGTCCACTGCCGAGTGAGAAAATGGCGCCGACGCGGGTACCTTATATAGGATCCAAAACCCGCGAGACCCGGAAGGCGGGATGATGACGTTTTGCCTCGATTTCAGATCCGAGTCAGGTGGGAAAAGTCGAGCCTGACTCGGATCGGCCTCGGATCGAGGGGGCTCGGGGGGGTTCGGATTTCAGAAATCCGAACCCGCTCACCCCTAGTGTATTCTAAACGTTCACCTTCCAGGCCTGGTGCAGAATTGAATGCTACTTGGATGCTCCCACTTTATATGCATGTGTAAAAATAAACCTCTACTGTATCTATCATGTTATAGCATGTACTTGATAAATGCTAGCTAGAAGGTTGCTATGGGCAACTTCTCCACTTGTCCACTCTTTAGAAGGCTTCATACTATACATCCCACTCATGCACCCATGCTCTGCAATAGGGCATATGTCCAACTATGTACTGTAGCAGCCCTTCCCTGTTCATCTAAGCCCCTTCTCTTCCATAATTCATAATGAAGGTCATTACTCTCTTATAACCTTAAAGGGGCAAATGGGAGCGGCACAAAATAAATAACAGACAGAATATAATAGTAGACAGTGTTTCCCAGTTACTTTTCTCTACACAACACAAATAAAGAAAAATGTAGCACTTACTGTACTGTCTCTTTAATAGTCTGTAGTGATCTGTGCACGAAACGCATTGTGAGAGGGGTAAACATAAAGTAACTTTCCACTTGTGAATTTAAGATGCGTTTAATAATTAGGGGTATTTGAGTAGTGGAAAATTATTAATGGATTTGGCAGGTAGGGAAGAGAGCTGATATTAATCCCTTTAGCGGCAGTACATTTGAGAATTGTGGAATTCCATTTCTACATTATTTATTTCAGATTCAACAAATTAATGTATTCAGCATAGAAAACCAATTTAATTGTAATTTCTGCTTTATTCCAGTATCACTCCTATTGCACAAATCAATAGTCCAAACTGTCCTCTTTCACCTGGCACTGTAGATGCTCTACAGAATACATATAGTATGATATATAAATATGCACATGATAAGTATTCTGTAACAAGTCACACTGCATAGCCACAATTATTAAAACTACATTTAATTGTAACTTAATTTAAATAATTAGGTTATCATCAAATTGTCTATACAAAAATATGATAATAAAAAAAATTAGTGACAATTTATTTATTGACTGTTACAACTAATGTATGGTCTATAGATTCCTAAAATATGTTGCTAGTACTGGTCTTTTTAATAAAATATTGGTAACTGATTTTATTCAAGCCCTGTACGGATTGTATGTTTATTTTTATACAAGCACCAATTATTTGAATTGCACAGTAATACACTAGCTATTGCATCATAACTATGATCATTTTACAGTACTCTCATAAGATCATTTAGCAGGTATAATTAAGACTATAAGAACTTACTGTTATTGCGATTATATCCCAAAATGGAACTTCAATGAATCAATAAGCCTTCATATGCTGAAGAAGTTTGTGTTTTAAAATTCAATATATAAAATTAATCACTGTATTATAGTCAGTGTCAGGGGCATTAAGAGGGGAGGATGGGGGGGCAGGTACTGATTAGTGAGATAAGGCTTGTTGGAGGGGCCAGGGTCAGCCGCTGAGGGAAGCAAATGTACCCCCTTGCACTGTCCAATTACTTGTTTTGTTAAAACAGGCAGAGAAAATAGAATGAAACATAAAATAAATCAAATATTAAATATAAAAAAAATGTAAATAAAAAAAAATATATATTAAAAAAGTAAAAAATAAGTAAATAAAAAAAATCTTATATGACATCAGACTGGTTTGATTTCTGCATCTTATTAAGATCAACCATTTTTGGATGTTTTTGAGAGTGTTGTAGCAATCGGTCATTTACTCCCACTTAGCGACTATCGTTCATACCAGCTGGCTGGTTTGAATTGTAGTCTTTCCATGTATGGCAACATTTAGCCAAGATAACCTATGTGCGTAAATCCTGTTATTACTGAGTTACCCTCCTTCAGCAACTAGTGGAGATGCATGTAATCCGTGTACTACTCTGATTCGCCAGTAGTAGCTCATAGTGGCATGCCCTATGCTATAGACCATGTGCAGTGCTAACAATAGCAACATCCATCCATGAAATAAAACTCTGCATCAGCACCATATGAAACAATTCAGTTTTTCAGTAATTATAATGAGATTATTAAAGTTTTATTTGTATACAGTTATTAAGGACTGTTTCTCTCTCCGCATTTCCCCCAATGGATTATGAAGTGTATCCTTCACATCAAATTAATCTATTTCAATCAGGGTGTCATATATTTAACTTCTAATGTCTATGTATAGTGTTAGCACATGTCATCGTGTTAATACCTCTCCATTATATTGTTTACCATTATTACATGGAAAGTAACTTGTTGGTAGGCAAGACATAAGGCTAAACAGGAGTTATTACCAAAGGTACAAAATGAGGTGCACCTGTGGGATGTTGTTCTAAAGCTGCTGCCATAAATAAAGGAGTAGTCTACTCCAATAGAGCTAAAATTACAAAACAAAGGAATTGCAGTGCTAATTCAATACATGATATTCAATTATAACATTAATTCAGTAAATGTAATAAATAATAAAGGAATCTGTATAGATATAATATAGTACAACTGCACAAAGTTGTATCTAAAAACAATTCATCACATCAGCTGTAACGTTAAGGACCATCATGTCCAGTAAGCTTAATGCATAGACCACTAAGTGTGTTATAACTTGTCCCTTTTTTGAATGGAGTGAACTAGAAAATGGCTGAAGAGTCAGTGATTGTAAAGCTCCATTCAATATAGAGGCATAGTCCACACATATGGTAGTTACCATATCTATAACCACTGTAGGGAAAGTCCCATATGTTGATAACTGGAAAAATTCACAAGGGTAAGTCCTCACCAGGTATGTGGTGTCTTGTAGTGGAGGACACAGAAGGTTGGAGGATAACGGCATCCAGGGTGAAGTCCAAATTGAATAATGCCACTAGTCCAGTCCTGGTCCAAGTATTCCACAGTGGTCAGCAATAAGGCCTTGCTTGTATGGGGAAGCCCAACTAACGCGTTTCGTTTCTGTCCTGTGAAGCTCTGTCAAAGGTGACTGTCTGTATGACTTAACTGGGTATATATACCCTCTTTAGTAAGCAACTGATTCCCGTCAGGTGCAAAACATCAACATAATCAAATACAGATACATTTAAAACCCAATCAACAGATACATATATCTACTTCTTGAGACTTTGAGGCAGACCTACTATGTATGATTCTGTTATCATGTCTAATGGTATATAATAAACTTCCCTAACTCCATCTCCTCTGCCCCACCTCCATATGTATCTATCCGGCCCCATTCTCTTGTGTCTCCAGTAGCAAGCAATACTTACCATCCATGTCTCCTGCCTGTGCGCCTCCAGCTGCTCTCCTTCTCTTCGGCAACACAGTGCAGCCCCAACATGTATGAGCAAGCTGCCACCTCCTGAAGGTGTAAGCATATCGGAGTACGGTGATTGGTCAGGAGAGGCCGGAGCCACAGAAAGGAGACAATGTATATCCCCCGGGTTCCTGCAGTAGTGCTGCTGAGGCTGTGTGTGACCGTGATAGGCCCCTGGAGTGGGAGACAGTGTGTGATTGGACCCGGTCAGTGTGTGAGTGACCCCTGATCAGTGTGACAGGGTGTGAGTGGACCTTGGTCAGTGTGACCATGGTCAGTGCGACAGATTGTGAGTAGCCCCTGGTCAGTGTGAGAGTGTAAGTGCCTGGTCAGTGTGAGAGTGGCCTTTGGTGAGAGTGTAAGTGCCTGGTCAGTGTGAGAGTGGCCCTTGGTCAGTGTAAGAGTGTAAGTGCCTGGTCAGTGTGAGAGTGGCCCCTGGTCAGTGTGAGAGTGGCAGTGCTTGGTCAGTGTGAGAGTGGCCCCTGGTCAGTGTAAGTGTGTGAGTCTGAGCTCCAGCAGCCATGACCTCTACTCTAACCCCCATCTCCCACCTTGGCTGACCATGTACATCACCCCACTTGTGGACCTAGTGCTGAGGGTGAGGGCCGCTGTCTGGCCGGTGTGCTGCTGAGTTCACGGAGCTGGAGGGGGTGAAGATGCAGCAGCTGCAGCCACAAGGAGAGCTCTGGACCTATGTTGCATGCTGCTCTGACTGCCGGGCAAGGGGAGCTCCGGAAGGGCTGTGGGCGCTGCAGAAGGGACTGGCGGCCAGGCTGCTGTACCAGGGGGGATGGTCTGACTGTGACAGACAGCGCACAATCCATCAGGAATAGTGGTGAGCACAGAATCAGGAAGAGGCGGGCTTGGCTGATCATGAAGCATAGCAATGGGTGGCTGGTCCTTGGGAGTGAAAGGTCAGCCACCATCAGTAAATCAAAGTCCGTTTCAGCTGTCTCCTGATTAGTGCTGCCATGGACATGTATTAAAAAAAAAATATTAAAAATTTTTATAATTAATTCCATTGGCCCCAAAACGGTCCGGCCCACCGGGAAAACTCCAGCTGAATTCAACAGCCAATCCGCCCCTGCATAAGTCTAATAAGTAATAAAACTGTAGTTTTTCCTTACAGTTGTCAGTGGATCAGTCATCCTGAGAGGAAGAAGTAACCAGCTGTCTCATTCATTCAATTTGTCACACATCCTCCGCTGGACAAATCTACAAAGTATATTTCTATCTGCCGCTCCCTCAGCAATACAGTATCTCAGGCAGCTGGTTGTTAGATTCAGATCATTGCACTTGCTGCTATTGTCATACGGTATAGAAATGTTTTACTGTCCACTGATTTTCCATTACTCCTAATCTGCTGTTTATATATCAGTGTACCAGTATGTCCTACTATCAGGATTGCTATAGTCCCACTGATATAAGTATATCATTACCACTATCTCGGGCTGTTCTTCTATTAAATCAGTCCCCAATCACTCTCCAGCACTTCACCCAATACAGCTCTGCTTTCTCCAGTCCCCCCCATTCACCTGCTCTCTGCTCCAATCCACATTCACCCTGCAGCACTTCACCTTAATCACATCTGCTCTCATATTTCCAGTTCCCACTAACCTCTGCTTTGTTCATTCCAATCCCAACTCACCCTCCAGCATTTGCACTCACTCACCTCTGCTCCCTTCAGTCCCTGCTCACTTTCCAACATGTCAATACTCTCACCTCCACTTTGTTTTCTCCAGTCTCACTAGCCTTCCAACACCATCTTACTCACCTCTACTCTGCTCCCCAGTCCCTGCTCAACACTCACACATCAACCCACTCACCTCTGTTCTGCAAAATCCAGTACCGCACACATCCAGCACTTCACCCCACTCAGCTCTGCTCTACATTCTCCAGCTCACCTTCCAGTGCTTACCACCACTTCCCACTACTTCTACTGTACTCACCTTCAGTCCTGGCTCACCCTTTAGCACATTCCCCCACTCCTCTCTGCACCCTCCAGTCCTGCTCACCTTCCAGTGCTTATCCCCACTCCCCTAGGCTATGCTCACCTTCAGTCCCTGCTCACTATCCAGTACTGTTCTGTTCCCTCTAGTCCCTGCTCAAGCTCCAGCACATCAACCAACTCATCTCGACTCTGCAAACTCCAGTACTGCTCACATCCTCCACCCACTCTATTCACCTCCGCTCAGCTCACCCTCAAGCATATCACCTCACATATACACTCTGCTCCCATTAGACCATGAACAGCCTATAGCAAAGCACCCAAATCAGCTCCTGACTTTCGCTACACTACACCAGGATTCCACATTGTTTATATGCCCTGGACTATATGGGAGCCACAATCCAGGCCTTTGTGTTGGTGTCGCCACTGCACAGATTGCACGTACATATGATATTCCCTATATCTCTGCACTGTTAGAGCACCTCATTATACTGGATCCCAGACACTGATCCAACTGGGGGACCATGAAATCCTGACCCAATATCAGCTAAAGATTGAGCCACAATCAGAGTCTTGGCAACAGGCAGAGCAAAAATGGACCAGGTGCAGACACAGGATCAAAAAGTAAGGGACACCCCAAAACATGACACCCCACAGACATATTATATGCCAAAATAGGAATGCCAGATATAATATTGTGACAGTTTGCCCCCTGCAACCTCAACACACTCACTAGTTCCCATTTATGAAACATTTGGCTATTCCCCTCCTGATCAAAGAAGAAAACTTGTAAACGGAAGCACGTGTGCCATATTGTATTCCCATGTGAAGCAAGTACACCCATGTAGGGCCCATTTGTCATGGACAATGTTATGAAATGCCCTGGCTTTAAAATGGGACATATTTTAACAAATTGTAAAAAAAAAATCAGTAACTTTCTCAAAAATCTCCCCCCAAAGATAGGATTCTTGCAAAACTCAAGACAATCTGTGCTTTGACTTATGTTTTCATAAATGTAAAAAAAAACACTGAAAAATTGTGTAATTTTGCAAAACAGTAAGTGAAGAAACGCATCAGAATTTCATTTATTTTTAATTTTTTTTTTGTCAAATTTGACATGCAGCATTTTCATCTCAATATCTCTGATGCTTTTTGGAACATAGCCTCTCAAGCACCATGCCCTACTCTTAAAAATTACATGGAGGAATTAGTTTTTCTATGAGGCAGTCTTCGTGTAAGGGCACAACCGCACACTAATAATATATAATGTAAAATTACTTTGCTGAGATGATACAAATGTGAAATATTTGAATTTATTTAAGTCCAGATACTTTTTCTTGTACAATAATTATTATTTGTTCACCTCTTATTTCTGTCACCCAGTCACCTAATGACACTCTCCACCTCTAATCCACAAGTCATTAAATTTATTTAAATGTGTTTTTTAATGAAAGTAAATAAAAGTGTCTTGTATAAGCAGTAGTTACACATGAATGCACTAGGACTATTGGAAAGATGATGATATTCTAGACTCAGCATGGCCCCCTGCAGCCCAGAAGTTATTAGTTACTGTACTTCCTTGAAGAACCAAAAGATTTGAAACATGGAAAGCTGTTTCCATGCATTAAAACTATTTGTCCACTAGCATTTGCCTGCAGCTTTGCTCGCGTAGATGTCATTGCTCAGCGTAACTAATTTTACAAAAACAGCAGTGGCATCTAATATTGTGATGCATATTGTAGATTGTAGACATTGATCACACAATATCTTTGTAAACATTAAGAATCCACAGTTTTCTATTTTTTATGTAAACCACAAAATCCAATTCAAGGGGCAATCAATCTCACAGTCCAGTCTAAGTTCACTTTAGTCAAAAAAATCTTATCTTGTAGATCTCAAATCCGCAGATACTTAACCTATGGTCATGCTGAAAGGTTACAAGTAACATTAGTAGCGACTCTATGATATGTAGTATTTGTCTTTTATGCACCATCTACTGGATTGACATGTATACTGCAACTTCATGAGTCAAGATAAGCTGCTTGATTAGTGCTTAATATATAGCTGGATTGTTTTACAAAATAGATCTTGAGATATACACTACCGTTCAAAAGTTTGGGGTCACTTAGAAATTTCCTTATTTTTGAAAGAAAAGCACTGTTTTTTTCAATGAAGATAACATTAAATTAATCCGAAAAACACTCTATACAATGTTAATTTGGTAAATGACTATACTAGCTGCAAATGTCTGTTTTTTAAAGGAATATCTACATAAATGTATAGAGGCCCATTTCCAGCAACCATCACTCCAGTGTTCTAATGGTACATTGTGTTTGCTAAGCGCGTTAGAAGACTAATGGATGATTAGAAAACCCTTGAAAACCCTTGTGCAATTATGTTAGCACACCTGAAAATGGATTTGCTCGTTAGAGAAGTTATAAAACTGGCCTTCCTTTGAGCTAGTTGAGTATCTGGACCATCACATTTGTGGGTTCGATTATACTCTCCAAATGGCCAAAAAAAGAGAACTTTCATGTGAAACTCGACAGTCTATTCTTGTTCTTAGAAATGAAGCTAATTCCATGCAAGAAATTGCCAAGAAACTGAACATTTCCTACAACGGTGTGTACTACTCCCTTCAGAGAACAGCACAAACAGGCTCTAACCAGAGTAGAAAGAGAAGTGTGAGGCCCCGGTGCACAACTGTGCAAGAAGACAAGTACATTAGAGTCTCTAGTTTGCTACGCTCCTGTATCATTATATTGAGACCACCCCTGGTTACCACATGCCGCTAATACAGTGGAGTGGAGATATTGTTACATCAGCTGTCTAAATTCCATACATTGTGACTTTGTTGAACTGAGGTCTTGAGAAAGGTCCAGATTTAAATCTATTCCACAATGATGCTCTAAGATGAATAAATCCTAAACATTGTTTTAAAGCGGCGAGTGCATCCTTCCTTTCAGGAAATCCACTTTCCCATTCCCCAAAAAAACATTCCCAAAAAAACATTCCTATTGCCCAGATTTATGTGGGAGAATGGCTTGCTTTGATAAAAAGGCAACTATGGGGTCTAGTTACTAAACTGTATTAGGAGATAGTGAACAGTATTAAGAAGGTACCAGCCAATCAGCTCCCAGCTGCCATGTCAGAGGCTGTGTTTGAAAAATGGTAGTTTAGGAGCTGATTGGCTGGTACCTTTTTAATACCGTTCACTTTATCTCCTAACACAGCTTAATAAACAGCACGTTATTGCTAAAACTGTAGATATTTACTGTAAATTGCCGCTATTGTCATGTAACGTACAGTGTATGACGCCGTCAACCTTTAGAGGACATAAACCAAGTTTATTAAGCCAGAGTGATCCAATGACAAAGCCGGAAGCAGGAAGACTAGCGTGGCCAGCTGTTTCCTCTCTGTGTGATGATAGCACTATGGTATGAATTACACTGGCTCTACAAGCAGAGCAGAATGCATGGCCCCAACGTAAAAGCCTTGTTTTCTTTTTACCTTTCCCAGTAACTGCAGACATTGGGGTCATTTGGGTTGAGAGATGTGCCAAGCCGTATATTTGCCAGCAACAATATAATCGGTATAATGGAGAGCGTCTGCATTATCTTCATTCTGTAAAGTAATCGATAAATAGGTTTTACGTTAGAATGAAAACATAATATAAAGCACATACTTTACTGAGGGCCTTATGGAGTTCTAACACATTTTAAGTATGAGCATTTGTCCACCAATCAGCTCTCAGATGAAATGTAAACACAGGAAGTCAACGAATGGAAAACATGAAGTGGAGGATGTTTTGTCGCTGAAGACAGTCGTGTTTGGGCAGATGGAAGAATTTGGCATTCGGACAGAAAAATGTCTAGAAATTCATCTCTAAACCTAAATACAGCCTCATGCAACAAAAGTCAAAGCCCTTGGAGTTAAGGGAAGCAAAAGTTAGCGACATTTGGTTGGGATGCAATACTCAGTGTGGATAATAATGTAGGTGGGGAATTCCCAATTCGCTAAGGGGCAGAGGGTAAAAGAAAATAAAAAAAAGGGGGAGAATAGAGAGAGAAGAATGAAGGAAGGAGAAATGGGAAGGGGTTAAAAGAGTGGCAGATAAGGGGGAGAGAACCGGGTGGGGATTTCCCGTGTCCAGCAGGGGAAAACACACTCGGAAAGTGGGACTAAGCAGTCCAAGAAGGTAGTAGGGAGGCGAATCCGAACTACCTTTAGGTAACTAATTAAAATAGATTAGAAAACAAATAATTGCATATAACAGAGAGTACTGAGTTTGTATAGAGGAAAGAAATGAGAGTGTCAGAGAGCCTTGGCCCTCGATTTGTGGCTGTGTAGTAGGAGTAGATAGAGACCTAGTAAGCATTGCAGAGATGTCATTGTGAGTTATCAGAAGGGGGGAGAGAAAGCATACAGTTGAAAAGCCCAGATGAGGTTATACTTATCAATTACAAATTATAATGTCAATTATAAATAAACATATAACATGTATAAACAATTCAAATATATTATTAACAGTTATTAACAGTTTCTTATATAGCGCAGCATATTCCGTTGCACTTTACAATTGTATATTGTATATTCACCAGATATTCCTAGGTGCACAAAAAGAATGGGGCAATATTACTTGCGTGAAACCCATGTGCAGGATCCTGATGGGCAGAACATTCAGGTAGCCCCGATGGAGTCATAAACTACTAAAGATACAGCTACATGAAATAAAATAAACATATAGCCATAACATAATACTATGAAACAGTAGAACAGATGAAGCAGGTGCAAATATCATAATACATAGTAATATGACTGAAAAAAAGGATATGAAATGCCCATCTGTGTAGGGACTCAGGGCCAAGACGAGGATCTTATGACGGAGAAGGGTAGTCTCTGCTATATAGTAAGATGTTTCTCAGAAGAGTGTCCAGTTATCATGGGTAAACCCAAATGGGAAGGAACAGCAGCATATAACCTTACTCACATTATATGTCCTCTGAAGCGGTTGGAGGGGGGCCAGAGTCTTCCAGATGGGAAAGAAAGTCTTTGCCTTCTTTAGGGTCTCTGATGATAATTGTTTTGCCGTTGAAGTCAACCATTAGTTTGAAGGTGAAACCCCATCGGTAACGGATCCCCCGTACTCATAGTGCCCTCGTTAGATCTTGAAGTTCTCTGCGTTTCAAAATTGTAATGGGGGCTAGATCTTGGAAGAATTGTAATTTGATGTTATCATAGAGAATGTGGGGTTTTCCATGTGTCAGGGCCAAGATTCTTTCTTTATCCTTAAAGCTTAGGAAGCGTATGACTACATCCCTTGGGGGTTCACCATCTCTTGGTTTAGGTCTTAGGGCTCGATGGGCTCTTTCAAGGGGCAGCTGATGAGGGCTTAGGTTAGGGAGAATGGAGGAGAACACGTTGTGGAGATAATTATCTAAATTATCCGGGGACACCGTTTCTGGGATGTTTCGTATGCAGAGATTGTTTCATCTTTCTCGATTCTCCAGATCCTCATTCTTGGTGCGGAGATTAGCGAGATCCTGGACAATGTGATCAATGTCCCTATGAGTCTTGTTTTGGAATTTTTGAAGGGTGTCTTGGCGGGATTCTAATTTAGAGGTTCTTGTAGAGAGTGAGGATAGATCTGATTTGATCGAGGAGACTGCTTTATCCAGCTTGGATTCTAGAGATTCTTTAAAATCTGTGATAAGGGATCGCAGTGCCATAATGTCCTCTTTTGTGGATAGAGCTGAAGGTGTATCCTCTCCCTCTGCATGGGGTGGACTGGGAGAAGGAGGGTTGGCAGCCACCAAGGACTTGTCACCTTTAGGAAAATGTTGGGAGATATCACTACCCACATGTTTTCTGGTATTAGTATTTGACCTGTTCATAGTGGCGGTAGGGGGGTCGGTAGTCAGGGGTGAGTATGATGACTGGAAGGACTCTGTTAGCCTAGTTGAACAGTGACAGAGGACTCGAGATAGTGGGCATCTGCAGATATGCACAGAGCGGAGTTATGCAGCCTTTGTCTAGAAGAGAACCACAAGAGGGCACTACCCCAACACTCACTTTTGCTTCAAATTGTATACACATTTATCTCAGTATCACAGAGCGGTTTATAGGCGGCAGTGAGGCTCCGCAGGAGTCGGATATGTGTACTCACTTCAAAGTTATTTTTCAGCCCGGCCAGTGGCGTCGGAGAATGAAAGGGTTTAGGAACCTCTATCAGATGCGGTCTTCATAAGAAGGGGTATGGTCTTTATGATGTAAAGCATGGGTGAGTCAGGATCTGCACTTATCCACGTCTGCTTAGCTTGCCTGCTAAGCCACGTCCCCAATAAAATCACTTTTTATATAATCAAATGTTCAGTATATTGTGAATGCACTTACCCTTCTGGTTAGTAGCAGGTGCCAAAACGATGTGACCGGGGTGAGGACGACCCTTGACGTTAGATCGCTGTGTAGGTTAATGTAGTTGGTGGACCACAGACTGCAAAAAGGATTCCCAGTGTTATAAGGATTCTCAATCCAAAGTGGCCAGCACACAAGGGGAGAGAATTAGAGTGGAGAGGAGGTCCAGCAGGAGGGAGGGTGAGTCACCTGGGGACCCACACGCTGCAGAGCAGGTCAGAGGAGCAGATCCAGCAGGGGAGAGATAGCACAGCAGGGAGAAGGGGACCAGGGTATGCTGTGAGTGGTCTAGCGTGCTCTGAAGCGCAGGCCAGTCTCCAGGGCCGTCTTCAAGACGGTGGCCTCCAGCGATTTGCGGCTCCAGACGCGATTTCTTTTAAGGGGTCACCGGGTTATAGAACACCCCTCCGCAGATCCCCACACTGCCAGTGGACTTCAGGGGGGGGCCCGGAAAGTAGCGTGGCGGCAGTCAGAATTGGCCGTGGCGCCGCCGATCTGCGAAGCTCCAAAATTGAGCCCCCGGCTTCTGGAGGAGAAGTAGGCCGTGAAGCTGCTGGAGCCGGAGATCGCTCCCAGAGCTCAGGTAGAGGTTCAGTAGAGTGGCAGGAGGTCAGAAGGAATGAAGGGGTCCGCTGAGACAAACATGGCAGCAATGCTGAGGTAAATTGAAGTGGATTCTGAGGAGCTCCAAACAAACACAGCCTCTCCACTTGCTAGTCAGGCCACGGCCCCCCAACAAAGCTTCTTTTGATCTAATACTGCTCGGGAATAGGAAATTATTAGGGACAAAATCAAAGTTTTTGAAACCACCCACTTACCTAAAATAGTGGGTGATAGTATTTGTGATTAGCTCAATAAATTACAAACCCAAACTGAAACATACAAAAAAGATTTAAATTTAAACAGAACAAGCTAACCCTTGTTAATAGGGATTACGAGGAGAAGAGAGTATACTCTTGGGCTAATAATCCAACAGGCCGTAGACCCCCACAAACGGGTCCCCATGACCTCCGTCATTTCAGGGAGTGTAGACACAATTTGTCTACACTATGCTATAAAATGATTGACCACATTCCTGACAATAAACGATTCCCACTGGATACTGATACCTCGAGTGGGGGACAAACAAGTGATGCAGAATGTGCCGGTACAGGCCCCTCACACAGGCCCCCTTTAGGGGTGATTACCAGAACCAAAAAAGACCCTCCTGTAGAACCTTTACCAGGAGAGGAGGACAATGTGAAAGGCAAAAAAAGAGCAGCGCCAAGAAAGAGAAAATAATTTATAACCTCTCTTCATGAACACTCTCTGTGGATGAATGCAGGGTATTATAGCGGGGCTTAAATTTTGTACCCACTGTACAACATAATTCTTTGCAAAGCCGTATTGATCTTAGCAGATTTAACAGACAGTTACATCTTAAGGAATTCTTCGGCAATAAGTCAGACAACTCCTCCTCCAACACTAATTTTTGTCCAATAAAAACCAAATCTTCATTTGACCCCAATTCAACAACATTACCATCAAAGGATTTACCAACATTGTGGAATCCTGTATTAATGAATGTGACAAACCAGAACATATTCGTTCTAACCTGTCCAAAACTTAGATGGCAGCTACACTATGCTATAAAATGATTGACCACAATCATGACAATAAACGAGGTGGTGATAGGTCTAATTTATTATTACAATCGGAAGCTCGCTGGATCTTTTGCTTAAACACAGTACAGCCGAATGGGTTGAATGAAACTTTATCTCTGACATGCTTTAATTAGTTTTCCTCGTGTTCTTTTCATGCTTTTGATATATTCCTATTTTAAATTTTTTTTTACATTTATTGTTTCTCTGGAGTATTTCATACATATCTTTAGGTTCTATTTCTAGCTGCTAGTATTGTACATTTGCTTTTAGTACTCTTGTCATGTTTATATACACTGGTGACGGCTTCACTGTTATTGATTGTTTACAGTGTTGCCATGATGAGCCTACTGCCGGACGTCGCACTTGCTGTCCGGTGCTCAGTGATGACGTCAGGCTCAGCCTCGGGAGGATGGTGGGGTGCAGGGCCGGACTGGGACTAAAAATCAGCCCTGGCATTTAAAGCACACAGGCCCACCTGCTGTGGACTTCATGCACAAAAAACATGCTGGTGCTAGTAAAACGTGGGCTATCACTTTTGGGCTCATATATGATGTACATGTAGTGTTCACTCTAGGTCCAGCGGCAGACAGGGAGCTGGACCTAGAGCTAGGGAAAGCTTGCGCTCGCCCAAATAGGGGGCGTGTGTTTACAACACGTCCCCTTTTCGTCACTTTTGGGGGTGTGCCCATCACTTACGGACATACTGGGCTGTCACCAAGCGCCACGGTCACTGTGAATGGATGCCGGGCGCTTGCTCCCGGCATCCATTCACCAATGGTGACCGCTGCTCTGCCGTTTTCCCAACCCGTGGGACACTGCGGCCCGCGGGTGGAGGACAGAACCCACAGGCTGTTTCAATGGGGCACCGCGCTGGAGGGCAGGGTGCTTTCTGCCCTTCAGAAATAGGGCAGGGCGCGGTGCCCCGCTGAAACAGCCTAGCAGGAACACTATACATGGTAGCAATATTTACTCTAGTAAAAGTTTGTAAGGCTATCTGGTACACATCTAGATTTTACAGGACAAAATATTGCTGCTCTTACTTTGACTCTTGCTGCCTAAACAACTCCTACCGCCATAATTACAGATGGAACAGTGTAAGTATGCTGTCACTTGGATGTATTACCTGGATTACATTCCAGTGTCACCCGCTTCGTGTCACCCACTGCCTCTAGCAGTGTTTGATAGGCAGTGGGCGATGCTGCTGAGTGGCAGTAGTTGACAGAGGAAAGAGGCAGTGGGAGATGCAGGGGACAGGAAGAGGCTGACGGGAAGAGGCAGCGGCTGACAGAGGCTGACCGGGAGAGGCAGTTGGCAATGTCAGGTAGAGGGTGACAGGGAGATAGTGACACTGAGAAGAGGCAGAGGGAGACAGGCATAGGGTGAGGCAGTGGGTGATAGAAAAAGATAGTGGGAGGTGGTGAGGCAGTGGGTGACAGGGAGAGGGTATCGGGTAGAGGCAGTGGTCGATGTAGAGAGAGGTAAAGAGTGACAGGGAGAGGCAATAAGTGATGGAGAGAGGCAATGGGCGACACCAGGGAGAGGCAGTGGGCGACACCATGAAATGGGTGACAGAGGGGAGGCAGTAGGTGACAGAGTATGATGGTGAAAGGCAGTGTGTGACAGGGAGCGGTAGTGGGTGATGCCTGGCAATGGGTGATGGGGAGAGGCAGTGGGTGATATATAGGAGAGCATTGGGCTAGATGGGAAGAGGGCAGTGAGATGGTGGTGGGAGGGGGGAACACTAGGCTGGAAAAGGGGGTACACTGGGCTGAATGAGAGGGGGCACTGACTGGACTGTCTGGGTGTTCTTGCTGAGGGGCAGTTAGATGGGACAGTGGGCTGATCGGGGAGTGAAGGGGAGAGACACTAGGCAGGCAGGGTGGGAGGCACTGCAATGAGGGGTCAGTGAGATAGTGGGGAACACTGCGCTTGATGGGGGGTCACTGTGGATAGGGGGACTGGGCAGGAAGGGAAAGGGCTGAGAGAAAGTTGGTAGGGGGGAACACTAGGCTGAATGAGGGACATCACTGTGACTGGCTTGGGGGTTCTAGGTGGGGCAGTGAGATGGGTGCAGTGGGATGGTTGGAGAGGGAAGGAGGGAGACACTGGGCTTGCAGGATTTGAGACACTGGGATGGGGGGTCAGTAATGTTGGGGAACACTTGGTTGGAGAAGGGGTAAAACACTGGGATGGGAGCACTGACCTGCTGCTGTTCTTTCTGCTGGCCCCACACACTTGCTGCAGCACAGAGCACTCACACGGCAGCCTCCTGAGCAGCCCTTCAGTGTTGATAACCCCTGGCCCCCGCCGTGCATCTTCAAACCTGGCCGACGCATCATAACGTCATGACACGGACACGTCATGATGCGGCCGCGTAATGAAGCGCCCGCACATAACAGCGGGCAGCGCAGCAAGATGCCAGCTCACAGGAGCTGGCTAAATAGTTTCCAGCAGCACAGATTCACATGACCGCCAGCAGCGTAATGATGTCATGACGTGGCCGCTTCATGACATCATTTCGCAATGATGCAGCCGTGGTGAATGTAAAAAAACAGGGTGAACGCCGCAGTGCCGGCGGTAACCCTGTGCTCATCCGCATTGACCCAACTGCCCATCGGCCCTTCTGGCATTTGCCAGAAGTGCCTGATGGCCAGTCCGGCCCCGGCGGGGTGTACACTCATGGTGTCTTCTTGTATATTTAGGTAAGCCTGTTTTATGTATTCATGCTTTTCCTGACAATGGTCCGCAAGGACTGAAACGTTGAAATAAATATTTGTGGTCTATTGACCCGGTTTTTGTAACTGCTTTATTGGGAGTGTCACCGTCATTTGCTTGCTATATATATATATATCCAACAGATGTCCATAAGTCATGGAACAGGTGGCACTCCAACAGACTTTAAATATGCGAAATGGATTTTATTTTATAAAAATCCATTTTGCATATTTAAAGTCCGTTGGAGTGCCACCTGTTCCATGACTTATGGACATCTGTTGGATATATTTATTCTAGGATGGTACCCCAGCATTTGGAATATTTGATCCATGAGTGCCCTTCTACATGTTATACATACATGTTATATATATAAAAATAACTACTTGCATTCGGGTGTGCAATATATGTACAGTAACTATATAAATATATATATATATATATAATATATATATATATATATATATGTATATATATATATATATATATATATGTATATACTGTATATACGAGTCCGAATTAAGAGGGCACACTTTTCAGATCAGTATTAGAAAAAATTATTCCTTTTAATGCTTTCAAAGACAGGACATCTTCATCACCACCCAGTGTGAAATAAGTTTAACTCATTCAGTCTACTGAATGAGTATCAAATGATTGACTGAAACAGCATTATGGATTGATTATTAATACATGGCTAGTTTGCTAATATTTGGTGATGACACCATGTTACATTGTTGGAGGATGATTTATCTGCATTGTTACTATCTTATTGGCACAATACCAACATGTGCCAGGAGTTAAACGTATTTCACACTGGGTGGTGATGAAGATGTCCTGTCTTTGAATGCATTAAAAGGAATAATTTTTTCTAATACTGATCTGAAAAGTGTGCCCTCTTAATTTGGACTCTTATTGATTACTGCAGTAATATTGTTAGCCCTTTGAGTGAGCACCTTGATGGTGGAAGAAAAGAAGGACGAGGACCATCCTTAAAAGTATATTTGTCCCAAAAAATTATATTTATATACATCTAGTCATTTTTGGCTTGGGGAGCCTGCACACTGCACTCGCCGAGTGTCAAGTGTCTGGTTTTTCCTTTATTGCTCCTCTCCCAGATGTCACATTTGGATAATACAAACCTCAGTTTCTTTGTAGGTGACTAAGCTATACAATATTGAAAATTTAGTTTTTGCGTGATGCCGGAACAAAAGAACAAATAAACAAAAATTCAGAATTTTTTTTGGCCTCCATAGTTTATTCACAGTCCCAGGAAGTACATTTCTCAAAAAAAAAATCTATGTACAGACACAACCATTACAACTTATTATAAGTATAGATCATTAATTAAAAAATAATTAATGGTCAATAAGAATAATTTCATTCTGTGCATATACTCCTCCTCACTTGGTAATCTCATCAGCTCCTGTACTGTATGTTGATGATACACAAACCTACTTCTCCTCCCTGACCTTTCCCTCTCCATCATCACCTCACCGACTGTCACTCTTCTGTATCTTGCATGGTTGTCTCAGCGCTTTCCTAATCTTAACATGTATAAGAAAGAGCTCATCCTGGTCCAAGATATTGTGGTAGCGAGCAGGTCTAAGGCACAAAGAATGTCAGAAGAGATGGGATTGCAGAGGAGGAATAAGCTTTGGGATGACATATAAGATATTTATCAGACTGAGGGGACAATATACAGTACTAAGCCTTGGAAAAAATAAAAAGTGGATAAAGATAAAGTACCAACCAATCAGCTCCTAAATGTCATTTTTCAAACACAGCCTGTAAAGAGAAAGGAGCTGATTGGTTGATCTCCGTCCACTTTATTTCCCTCCAAAGCTTAGTACATAGACCCCCTAAGGGGTTGATGCATCAAGCAGTGTAAAGAGTACGGAAGTGGACCACAGAAAAAGATTTGAGAGCGTAGTGTATCAAGAGTCATCTGTATTTAGGCAACACAAATAACCTCACACACCAAACCATATAGGGGGCGCAGTACACAGTATCAGCTTCTATAGACAATGAGGAAGTTTCCCAAAGCAACCAATCAACTTTGATGTAGCATCTATCGAGTACATTCTCTAAAATATTAGGCAGAAGCTGATTGGTTGCTATGGTCACCTTCATCACTGGCCTACAGAGCTCAAGAATAGACACAATTGACTACTGACTACTACAGGTAGGTGGCTAACACATCAACACCTAGGGTACTCTAAATGAATTGTAGATCATAGGAGATCATAGATAAAGGCCCTCAATGGAGAGCTAGGGCAAATATGCTTATTCTATGAATAAGAAATATTTCATGAAATTTCATAAAAATATATTTTATTTTGCAACATGAAATCTCATGTTAGCACACTGGTGCAACAAGAGGATAAATAGTGCATTGAGCATTCATTTAGCAATTAAGGCAGTTTTGTCCATCAGATGCAACATTTCGGTACCCCATTTTGTGCTGTCATTGTCACCCCACTAAACCATGTGTTATGCTATAGGGCCACATATTTTCAGATATAAATCAGCTTTAGTGCAGGCTATAATAAAATCCATTGAAACTGAAAATTGTATAATTCTAAAACTTTTGTTATAGAGTAACAGGGAATTGATCATAAATTGTCTCGCAAGCTCTAGAGACCCACTGTATTGTATAAACGAGTTAGGAGAATTAATATTTCTAACATTCTACTCCAGGGAACAAGGAACATAATATAAAAGACAATTATTTTCTCGTTCAAGGTTGCTATGTAGTCATTAACAAAATCCACCTCACACATTCACATTTTTGCTTTTACTACAAAAAAAGTTCTGTACGTGAGTAGAATTATTTATTTTTTTGTAACAAATTTATTTAGAATTTTGCAGAAATAAAATAGTACAACAATATGTGCATAGGCAAAGAAAATATTGGGGATATAAAGAAATAAATATACAAAATTACATATTAGCATATAGACACATATAGCAATAAACTGATTTGAGAAATAAATAAAATATAGAGAAATAAAAACTGCTAAATATCAGAGCACACTTTGAAATATATTGTAAATATCAATACAAAACAAAACAATAAAAACAAAAACAAAAAAAGAGCAAATGGGAATCATAGGAGAATGTAAAAGAGTGAAGGAGAGAATGGAGAGGAAGCAGAGGAGAAAGAGGATGGTTTTGGGGTCGAGGCAGGGTATGTAGGAAGGTGGCCGAATCCGGGTCCATGTCACACATTGGGAAGGCCTGAATAAATATAAAATTTTAATTGCACAAAATAATAAATAAATAATGCATAGGATGCTATAAGCAATAAAATAAATTCCACTTAAGGTAAACTTGACAATTGCTTAAAAAAATGTAGAATGTTTTTTTTAAATTACAATAATATATTACAATACTAATACATTATTTCCAAAAAGTCTGTGTGACCACAATTTTTATACTATGAATGTATTGCACAAAATATAATTATACTGATAACTAGAAGTTAATAAAACAATGCCAAAATTAAGGAAATTGCGGAGCACTTACAGAATCATTTTGGGATAGATACATTACTTTTTCGGAGTAACTGGGAAAACTATCTGTAAATTATTTTTATCTGTAATGGCAGTTTCTTTTCTAAATTTAAACATAAGTTTCAGTTCTTTTGACTTAGTACTCTACCAAGTGTTCTCTCTTTCTGGACTTCTTCATTTATTACACCTTTTAATGTGTAACATGACAGAGCATATAAAGCAGGTAAAAAATAAAGGTGCATTCCATAAGGTGTTGAGTAATGAAATGTAATGGCTATAGATAATCACATTTGCAAATACAGAGGCATGATTTTCAGAGTCTGGAATTTACCAAGTATCCATTAAAGTCGCATTCTGAATGATGATTATGATGATCAGTTAGTAGGGATGTGTGTGGATCCCCGTGTTTTAGATTGGGTTCTAATTCATCATCGTATTTTGGTTTTGGCAAAACCATCCTCAAGTATTTTGGTTTGGTTTTGGATTCCTTAAAAATTTATGAAATTTGATACACAAAAATTGTAAAACAAAAATTGATAAAACAGCTATTTTGTATATGTTTACATGCAATCCAAAACACAAGTTTGGTTTTAAAATCCGAGTTCTGACTGCAGAAGCGAACCAGGACTCTGTTCGACTCAGAACCCCAAAGTGATTCTGAGCTAGTACTCAGTTCGACTTGGAACAGTTAAGTTTGGGTGTGTTCAGGAAAACCGAACCGCACTACAGTAATGTAGTACGTGTGTAGCATTTCTTTATGTATCACTACAAGTGTGCACAGTTTTTACAACACCACAAACAAATATGTTCATCAGTATCCACAATAGTAAATGGACATTTCCTGTCCTCAAGAGCTTACATGCTAAATAATATTATCTATAATGATATTGAGCACATTTTAGACAGTAGTAATAAAAACAGCTACATTGCATTGCCTGCACCTCAGAATTGAACCCAATATGAGCTTAATTTATGCTGTGTCTCTTAGCTTATGGGTTTCAAAGCAGCACGTTAAAGGTCAAGAATTTAATCTTGTAATAATAAATAAATCAGTGTACTATCACTTTAGTCTCATAGATGTTGAATGTTATAAGCCAATGGTTTATATTATGGTTTATATCATCCAATACCAAATGTATCTCTTGTAAATATCAGGAGATGCTTCTAGCTATAATGCTTATATGGTATTTTAAATAGAACACATGAATTGTGCTTTACTATCCTCATAAACCAACTGTCACTCTCTCTAGCATTCATCTCAACATGTGACAGTGTGATATACTAAATTTAATACAGCGCGTCCATGTACAGTGATATATGCTTGGCAGACTATCAGCGCAAGTTTGGCAGTTGGAAATTTCTAACATTATACAGATTTCTTGTTTGCAGCTACATGTACAGTATATCTTATTATTCTGCACTCAAATTGCCGCCTCTGCTACGACCTTGTCATTATGATAAACCCATAGACAGTGCTTTGAAATGAGATTGTGTTGTAGTACAGGTTGAGTCTCCCATATCCAAAATGCTTGGGACCAGGGGTATTTTGGATATCGGAATATTCCGTATTTTGGAATATTTGCATAAAATTATGAAATATATTGGGAATGGGACCGACATCTAAACACAGAATGCATTTATGTTTCATATACACCTTATACACACAGCCTGATGGTTATTTTATACAATATTATTAATAATTTGTGCTTTAAACAAAGTTTGTGTACATTAAACCATCAGAAAGTAAAGGTTTCACTTTCTCAGTCATGCTAAAAATATTCCGTATTTCGGAATATTCTGTATTTCTGAATATTTGGATATGGGAGACTCAGCCTGTAGCTACATATTTCTTCCTTACTATATTAATAGCATCAGCAGAGTTTATATATAGTACATCAAGGCCAATATGTTTTATACAGTAAATGGTTTCAAAATAAGGCAAATGGCAATGCAATCAAGGAATCGACATCGGAAAGCAACGGTTAGCAACCACAGTTGTTCCCGATTCAATGGAAATGCTTATCCCATCAAATAGCAATTTGCGAAGGTTGCTGGCCATTGTAGGCTTCTTTCCAATGGCCCATCCGATGGCTGCCGGTTTGTATTCAGCTGTGGAAATGGTATCCGCAGCACAGATTATTTGCGTATGGGGAATGGTTTGAAGCCTGAAGCCTGGCCACCATTCAATGCCTGCCCTCCGATATCCATACATACTTTTAGCAGACTGCACATTTTCTGCAGCTGATCATCTGATTTGTAGTATATTGTTCAATACAAGATTATTTGCTACAGTTTGTTATGCATTCAAAACACCACATTTTTTATTCCTTTAGCGTTGGTGCAAATAATTATTAACTTTTTATATACAATGGGTAAAATGCCCCCTGCCTATGTCAGGTCACATTAGCCTGCCCACATCTTACACCCACCCCACACAGGGGTGCAGAGATCCGTGCCAGGCCGGGGGACGAGGGCATGACCTAATTGTGCTGACATGGCCATGCCCCCTTATGATAAAAGCACTGGGGAGGGGGGCACCGAGAGCCCATCAGCCCAGCTCAAAGCCAGGGGGGAGGGCACAATCAGTGTGATCGCTCCCCCCCTACAGGCATAGGATACTGCTGCGGCTGCTGCTTAGCAGCCACGAGCAGTCTCCCACTGCAGCCCAGCACACAGCAGTGTGTGCTGGGCTGATGTGAAGTAAAAGGGAGAATGGGGCAAGCTCAGGCCCGGGTATTTAGTACCCGCTCCCCCCCATCTCGGCCTCCCTGGCCCCACTTATCCCAGACTTTGACTGTTTTACCCTATGCCAACGCGGGTGCTGTTAGCATAGAGTGGAGAAAGGCGTTTTCATTTCAGGACATGCCAATGTCAATTATTATATATTCGTGCAATACTGTATTTAACCTCAGCACGTGTAATACTCTACTTATGAGAAAGCTGCCTAGTGCCATGAAACGCGTTAAGGTTGACACAGTGTGTAAACCGGGAGCAACTACTACTGATTGCGATCCTCACTATCTGCACTGCTATACTACATTTGGACTGTGTCTGCCTTAATACTCAGTGGTGCAGCCACATGATACCACCGAGCCAGCATCCTTACAGAACGGTCTTAGCCCACCTCACCAGCAGGAGCAGTGTGTACCCCATGTCACCATCTGTTGCAGTGTTGCATGTGAGCAGGAGCAGTGGTCCCACTGCACTGCCTGTGTGCACTCAGACCGAGCTCCGATACAGGGACTCAGACACCGGCAATTACCTTCTTAACATCAGAGCCCTGGGCATGATTCATCGACTTTGTTGACCTTTATATTCATGAGCAGATGGGAACACAATCACAGGCAGTGAGGAGACTGTCAGGTGTACCCCGACAGATGGACGGGTGAGCAGACTTCTATATAATTTTATCACCTGCTGTCTCTGGACATATATTGCTCCCAGATCTATTGGGATTCATACAGCTACTTATCCCTTAGCCTCTGCTAAACGGCAACTACATTTACTGTGGATACATTATTACCACTGATTCAATGATACATAGGATTCATACATACACATTGTATCCATTTGTGGATTTTTTTTATTCTCTCCCAGCTGGTGATCATATATATTTAGTGGATCTGTTGTCTGTATGTACAATTATCCAAATGGAATATATACATATTACTTTTATGTTATAAATGTTATCTATGTGCGTGATAGTTTATTATATTGTTCTATTAAACCATTGGGGTTTTACATGTGAGTTCCAGTCTATTGATTCTGTGCAGTGCTTCCTCATTCTGCATACGTGTAATACTGTGCTTATTTAGCTTTAAGTCTCTATTTGCATTAATCAGCGAAGAGAAACCTATGAATTGTACATGCAACCAGAGAGAATTTCTGGAGAATGGTCATTTTGTGTTACAAGTCCATTTTGTGTTATAGAGTCAAAGAGCTGAAAATAGTCAAAGGGGAAGATTTAGTGAGACCCAGTAAACCTGCTTTACATTGACTGTGCTAGGCCTTTTGTTGCTCCCCATCTGCATTTGTTATGTAAGGAGCATCCCTGAAGAACTCGATTTGGACTAGCACAGTGTGCATGCAGATATTTTTTCACTCTGTTGTTGTATTTTTTCTTCTCTATTCATGGGTTTTGGGCCCAAGAGTGAGCAGTATCTCCAATGATAAGAGGGAGCATTTAAGGAGAGTGCCAATCCCTTCTCCATTCCTCCCAAATGCTGTAAGAGTTGTGTCAGTTCCTTAGGACAATCCATGAGTGACAACTCATCCTTGATACCCACACTGAGATGTCTGACTGCAGTGTTCCAATGCATTCCACCCACCCATCTCCGAAATTCCATACTATAGTCTGTGATGGATCTGTGGCCATAACCTAGTTAAGGCAGCTACATCCATAGAGCTACAAAGATCATCAAAAGCTGCCAACAACGTCTGCTTAAAGGAAAGTCAGGAATTGATGATTGGACCTTCACAATCCAAAAAAGGGGATGTCCACTTTACGGCATCTTCTTTCAAAAGTTGAACTTCAGCCCCACTTTAAATGGATCTGTGGAGAATGTGGGCATGACTCAGATCGTGGAACGATGTCGGACGCAAATAGGCAATCATATAGAAGAAAAGGCTGCGCTGATTAGTAAGAGACCCTTAATTTCACGGGTTGCTGCTGGTACTTTAACACAGGTATACTACAAACCTTAGCATTTGTACTGTTGGTGACCACCGGTGGACACAGAATGATTTTGGATGCAGAGAGAGGCAATTTTGGTGGGCGTTCCTGGGAGGTAACAGGGGGTGGCTATCCAGAAGCCGGCATGTTGTGGGCATGTCACGGTCAGCGACTACATCTTTCAAACAGATAATATGGGCCTCCATAGGGCTGGTGTAATATTCAACACACCTCGTTGAATACGAGGCCGCCGGTCTCAATCACAACGCTTGTCCCCAATAAGGACTTAACATAGGCATCGAATTATGCCTATCTTAATCCTGATGCCAGAATCCAGCGAGATGCGTGCCCGAACAAAGGTCAGCCAGGGCAAACTTAGTGTTAGACATGGGGGGGAGGTTTAGGTAAGTTAGCGGGGTTAGAGTTAGATTTTGGGGGGAGGTTAGGGTTAGGCACCACTAGGGGGTATTATTGTACCAAAGAAACATATTTCCCGCTTTTAAAATGCTATAAATGGCTGATTTGTGCTTTTCAAATTTTTTTTCAAAAATTATAAAAAAGCAATGAAAAAGATTAAAAAAAAAGTAAATAAAAAAAGTAATTTGAGACCAATTTTAATTAAAAAAATTATAAAAAGCAATCCTTTTCATTTGAATAAATATTTAATTAAATTTGGGGTGTGTATAAATATATATATATTTTTAAATTGATTTAGGAATAATTTGTGGCCATCTTTTAATACTCCAATAATGACATATAATTATTGGACTAATTAAGCTAATTGGAAACTTCCAATTGCCTAATTAGTGATAAGAGGTGGTGGCCTGACAATTTTTACTGAAATTACTTTAAACATGTTCTGGGGCTGCCAGAAATAAACAGCATTAATTCCTTTTGGCATTACCACAACTGAAATTCTCACCCCTAATTGAATTAAAAAAACCTTTCTGGCCAATTTAATATGCCCCTATATACTGTATCTGTCATGCAAAAGTTTTTGAAGATAATCTATATTTTGGACAGTTTTTAATGGTTGTTCACTTCAGTTCAGCACTCTTCTATCATCTGTGATATAGGCACCAGGCAGTTTCACACACCAGAGGAGTGCAGATGTTGTATTACACATACGCCTCCTAATATAGCTGCTGAAACAGAATCACTTGGTGGCTAAATTGAGGCAAAAATCAATCCTGCAGAAGATGGAAACATTCCTAAAATGGACAACCACTTTAATTTACTAAACTGTTGAATCCTTAAGGTCACAAGCTTCTTTGGTCGTCAAGAGATTAAATTAAAGTTTCACATTTTTGCAGGTCAGCTGTATAAATAGAAATAACCCTCTTTAATTTCTAAAAATGGAATAATCATATATTTTCTGATTGTATCAAAGTTAAATTAATGAATGTTTTGCTTATAGGTTATATATATATATAAAATATATATATACTATATATATATATATATACTGTATTTACAGGGGCATCTTAACAGAGGAGGGGGCCCATGTGCACTCCCCGTGTGGGGCCCCCTCCTCTCCCCCAGTGGCCGGCAGCTGACTGATGCGGCTGGCCAGCCACCGGAGCATTAGTAGACTCTTGGCACTAGAGTATGCCCAGAGTCTACTGCGCATGCGCAGAACGCAGGAAACGTGGCCATGGCGGCCATTTTTCGACATTCTGTAGACTCTGGGCACTAGAGTGTGCCCGGAGTCTACTGCGCATGCATAGAGCACCGGTAAAATGGCCACGGCGGCCATTTTCCCATGTTCTGAGCAGCGCCGACACCCGACGCGGGACCACGGACAGGTAAGTTAAAAAAAGTATGGGTGCAGGGTGTGCAGGGCCCCCTGGACCCGGGGGCCCCTGTGGTTCACACACACTGAACCCATTATAGATACGCCACTATGTATATTTATATATATATATATATATAATTTTTTTTTATTGATTTTGGTGATGCTTCAAGAAAATACTGAGGTCAATTTCATTTAACTATTCTTCCATTCTTTACCATTAGGTATCAATTGGACATCATGGAAGACTCAAACATAACTGCTCCAGAAGGGTTCATACTCCTTGGGTTATCTAGTGTCCCTTACCTCCAGGTTATCTGCTTCCTCGTGTTCTTGTTGATGTATATAATCACATTATCAGGAAATTTTTCACTGATTATTGTAGTGAGGATCAACCCCAAACTACACAGTCCCATGTACTTTTTCCTGAGTAACCTCTCAATTATTGACATATGCTTCTCCTCTTCCATTGTACCCGTAATCCTAAGAAACACCCTAGCCAAGGACAGAAGTATTTCTCTATTAGGATGTGCAGCCCAGATGTTCTTCTCTTTAGCATTAGGGGCAGCAGAATGTATAATACTTGCGGTCATGGGTTATGATAGATTTGCTGCTATCTGTAGGCCATTGTACTACAACAAAATCATGAACAAGAGATTGTGCTTCTACTTGGCTGCCGGGTCATGGAGTCTGGGCTTCATAAACTCCTTCCTTCATGTGGCCCTCACTTTTCAGCTGCCTTTCTGCAGGTCCCACCATGTCAACCACTTCTTCTGTGAGGTACCTCCATTCCTTCGAATGTCCTGCAGAGATACATGGCTCAATGAGTTATTAATGTATATCTCAGCAGGGATTATTGCTATGTGTGCTTTCTTCTTGACACTAATTTCCTATGTCCATATTATTTCCTCCATTTTGAAGATCCGTTACTCCCAAGGGAGGTATAAAGCTTTCTCCACCTGTGCCTCCCACCTCAATGTTGTCACCCTCTACTATGGGACAATTATGTTTAAGTATCTGCAACCCCAATCCAGATACTCTCATGAAACAGACATGGTTGTGTCTATTATCTATACAGTGGTGACTCCAATGTTGAACCCCTTCATATACAGTGTGAGGAATAAAGACGTAAAAGACACCATAATCAATAGTCTAAGTAGGCGCTAAAATATCTGAAACCAATTCCTGAGTTGAAGTGGCCTCCATATGTAACAGTTTCATTTTCATTTATTCTATTGATAATTCCATAGTCGAACACTTTTATGTGGTGTAATGTTAAGAGCTAACAGGTGGTTCCCTAGAGCTCATGGATTAGCAAAATCCACTTAGACTTTTGCTGAAGTAGACAATAGTATTATTGGAAATTGCAATTGTGCAACTGTCAAGGTGCCCACACACATACCGATGTGCTCTCGATCCGATTTCTAATCCAATATCCTCATGAACTTTCACGGGAGCTCCCTTGCCGTCGTGATCACGATTTTGCAAAAAATACACCCAATCTGTTTTACGATCTCACGATCTATCGCATCGTACGCATCATAAGATTGGCCATAACAAATCGTGAGTTTAAAAAAAACAAAACAGACTCTTGATTATTGGTGGGAAATTTAAATAGCCATAACAATGGGAGGGGCTATCTAGGGAGTATAAAAAGCAGGCATCCTTTAAAATCTGTGTAAATTTTGCTCTGCTACTAGATGAGGCTAGGTGTATTCCTGCTGAATCCTGTACATTGCTACTGTGCTCTTTGTATTTGGCTTGCCTTTTACAAAGTTTATTCTACCTGCAAGTGTGTGCTACCTACCTGCATTCTATCCTGTTCCTGAATTCTGTACTGATGCATCCCTATCGGTATAGAGTGTTGGTCGCTGAAGCCGGGGTCTGGGAGATTAGGAAGAGGGCCCAGCGAAGAAGGACGAGAGCATGTCGGACCAAGGAGTGGCTTCTACAAAGGGATACCCGCTCTCAAAAGTCCTTGCTGATGGAGATCAAGGAGAACAACCTGGATGACTATCGGAACTACCTGCGCATGGATGACGCCACCTTCCAGGAATTGCTGCATCTGGTGACCCCCCCACATCCAGAGACAGGACACAAGGTGGCGAAGGGCAATCCCTGCTGACGACAGACTGGTGGCTACCCTGAGGTACCTTGCTACAGGAAGGTCATTTGAAGACCTGAAGTTTGGGACACTCATCTCCCCGCAGTCCTTGGGCGTCATCATTCCGGAGACCTGTAAAGCCATCGTTAAAGTGCTACAGTACCACTATTGCAAGGAAAGTAAAAAAAAAAAACACACCACACATTGGTTTCTTGTGTAAAGAAATTTTTTTTTTTTACTCAATATAAAGCAAAAAATAGCCTTCATTTAGTACAAGGTGCACTGACCTGCAGGCAACTGAAAGTGTGCACTAAACTGTGTGCAATATACTTTTTTTGTAACAATTTCACAAAAGAACATTATCACCAAATTTTATGAATCCCAATAGGTAGCCGGCTGTATGTGATAGGGTGGGTCAGATGCCAGTTTGAACAGGCCAATACACACATGGCACAAGTACACATTGTGGCCCCAGCTTCCAGCAATGTGTACTTGTGCCATGTGCATAGTGACCTTGTCCAAATGGTGTCATCACCACCCTATCCCATGCAGCAAGCACCTATTAGAATTCATAAAATGTGGTGATATTAAAAGCAAGACAAAAAACAACGAAATTAAATATCACCAAATTTTATGAATCCCAATAGGTAGCCGGCTGTATGTGATAGGGTGGGTCAGATGCCAGTTTGAACAGGCCAATACACACATGGCACAAGTATACATCGTGGCCTCGGCTTCCAGCAATGTGTACTTGTGCCATGTGTGTAGTGACCTTGTCCAAATTGCGTCATCACCACCCTATCCCATGCAGCAAGCACCTATTATAATTCATAACATTTGGTGATATTAAAAGCAAGAAAAAATGTATATCTCTGTACATTGGGGCAAATCATCCGCTGCATCCAGCAGAGCATTATACAAGGCTTGGTGGGGGAGTAATATCTAACTGGGCAGGGGGGGGGACATACCTATTTGGGGCAGGGAAAAATAGCATTGGGTCTGCTATGTATGTAGAATTTGAGATATTTTTGCTCATACAGCGACTCAACAGGTCGTAGTTTAACCTGAGAAAATTTCTTTAGATATCTGTATCCATATTTCTCAATGTACTGTTCACATGAGCTGTGAAATCATCTATTGCATCTGGGGGTTTCTGCAGCAGCCGTTCTGCATTTTGGAAAAATTGTCTTCACGTTCAGTAAGGTTCTCCTTTCTCCCTTGTTTTTTTTCTTCTTTTTTGGGGTTGTTGAGAAGATGAGGGTCCAGGTGGAAGTGGAGTTTCCACTTGTGTGGTATTCTCCAGCTCACTGTCACCACCGAGCAGACTGAGGTCCGGAGTGGATGCTAAATCAGGGTCTTGGGTGGGAGTCTATATAGGGAAAAAAGATATAAAAAATATTATAGTCATGTTTTAACCCCTTTTTTACTATTTTTACAGTTTCCTAACACCGTGGAGGAGTGGACCAGCATCGCAGAAGATTTTGAACAACGTTGGAATTTCCCTAACTGCAGAGGAGCCATTGATGGGAAACACATCCGCATCAACCCACCTGCCAACACCGGATCATATTACTACAACTACAAAGGATTCTTCAGCATCGTTCTCATGGCAGTGGTGAATGCCAACTACGAATTTCTGTTTGTGGATGTCGGCAAGAATGGCCGTGCTTCGGATGGTGGGTCCTTCAAAAAGACAGCTTTCTACCAGAGACTCGCCAACAAAACCCTCAACTTGCCCTCACTGGACCAGAGTAAGCACGGCCTAAATTACGTTTTCGTCGCAGACGAGGCTTTTGTATTACATGAATATGAGATGAAGACATTTGCACAGAGGGGCCTGACCAGAGAGAAAAGGATCTACAACTACCATCTATCCCGGGCACGGCGCAACGTGGAAAATGCATTTGGAATAATGAGCAACCGCTTCCGCATTTTCCACACCACCATCAATCTACGTGTGTAGAAGATAGACTGGGTCGGGATGGCCTGCTGTGTGCTGCACAACTTTCTGCAAAGAAAATTTACTCAACGAGGACCAGTCCCAGCTAGACCAGAAGATGTAGGACCCCTGGAGGACATTGAACATTTGACATCTGTGTCTGCACCACCAACTACAACAACATCCACCGCACGTGCCAAAGAAGTGAGGGAGGAGTACATGACCTTTTTTATTGGACCAGGTGCTGTACCATGGCAGGAGGACTGTCTGTGAACTACTGACTAAATTGGACATTTGGGATTTAACAACAAAAACTTTAAGGATTTTGGTTTAAACTGTGTCACTACTTACCAAGACTTCTGCAACCTCCTCTTCAGGACTATATATTTCATCTGTGCCCACTCCTGATTTTTGGGAGTCATCCACCTTCTTTTTTTCTTTGATGTACACTGTCCTGAGATTTTGAATCTTTTGCCGTACAGTTTTCAGGTCTGCATCAGATATGTATTTTTTCGTATACACCAAAAGTTTCTCTAGTGCGGCCAACTTGTGCGACTTGTTGTGGTACTTCCGAGAACTGATCTTCCACAGACACTCTTTCGAGTGCAGGATTTCAATGAATCCTGTAATGAATTCACGTTCAGAATTCATGGACATTATGAAGAAGACAAAAAAGGACATTTAAATATTTGTGTATATAGTTTTGTTAAATGTAATGTTGTTATAGTTCACATTTTTTATGTTTTTATATAAATTCTTTTTTACAGGTTTTAAAAATGTAATGTTGTTATAGTTCACATTTTTAATGTTTTAATATTTTCTTTTTTACAGGTTATAAAAATGTAATGTTGTTATAGTTCACATTTTTAATGTTTTAATATTTTCTTTTTTACAGGTTTTTAAAGGTTTGGTATTGTATTGTAATCGTGTTTTCTTTAACAGGAATGTCATGTGTTCATATATTGGTAATATAATGTTTTTCTTTGTTTGACAGCATGGGTCTTCCACTTTTGGGTCTGTCGTTGTTGTGGAACTACAGATTCCAGGATGCCCTAAAAACAATTTTAACATGCTGTTATTTCCCAAGGGTGGGTGGCAGGGCATCCTGGGATCTGTAGTTCCACAACAGCTGGAGACCAAAAGGTAGAAGACCCCAGCTTTAAATGATGTGTGTTTTTAAATATAATGTATGGTGATTATTTTGTTAAATACGTGTTTATTTATTTATTTTTTGTAATATTACTTAAAAATTTTTTTTTCTGTATTGAATTAATTTTATACATGTTTATTATTGATATAATATGTTATTTCAATATGAATAATCTTCCTGGAATGTATTTGTTTATCTTGATTAAATATTTTTGGCTATTAATTTTTTTAAAAATTGATTGGTTTTCTTATTAATTATTAGGTGGCCCCACTACATTGTTTGCAAGTTAGTGGTTAGGTAGGGGGCACACATTGGTGGGCAGTGGGAGCTTAATGCATGACCCAGCCACCGCCCGCCTCATTACCGTGGGTGGTGGCTGGGTCATGTATTTATTACCTGGGGGCACACATTGGTGGGCAGTGGGAGCTTAATGCATGACCTAGCCACCACCCACCTCATTACAGCGGGCGGTGGCTGGGTCATGCATTTACTACCTGGGGCACACATTGGTGGGCAGTGGGAGCTTAATGCATGACCCAGCCACCACCCGCCTCATTACAGCGGGTGGTGGCTGTGTCATGCATTTATTACCTGGGGGCACACATTGGTGGGCAGTAGGAGCTTAATGCATGACCCAGCCACCGCCCACCTCATTACAGCGGGTGGTGGCTGGGTCATGCATTTATTACCTGGGGGCACAAATTGGTGGGCAGTGGGGAGCACATATTGGTGGTCAGTGTGGTTGTATTTAAACTGTACCAATACTCACCAAAAATTGTCCAAAACAAGAATCCAGTGTGCAGGCTCCTCAATGTGCGACTGTCTTGCTCCATACACGATGCTGCACAAGATGGTGATGGGGCGTGTCCAGGTTCCTGTCAGTCAAATTCCGCGTTGTGCGATGGATCATATGATTCGTCGTGAGGGAAAAAAACCCTCATGATCGGCTTCCATCGCGTTCATGGTTGGCTAATCTGCCCTACAGCACGGCAGATCAGAGGATGCAAGGTACAACGAGCGGGGACGCGCATCAGCATCGTGCTTGTGAGTATAAACTCACGATTTGTACTTTTTTACCCGATTCGTCGTCACGATTCGTCGAAATCGGCCTAATTGGATGAAAAGTCGGTATGTGTGTGGGCACCTTTAGAACCAAATGTGATTGCACATAAAGTGCATGAGAAAGAACAGAATAACCCATGTGCATACTGAGTGCCCAAACACCATGGATATTATAGGGCATCTTGATGGACAGAAATGAATGAGTTTAATTGTATTTACATGAATATAATTGTGTGTATATGGAAACATTGCAAATCATTAGACATATCGGAACATCTGGAATAAGTATTTTCTGCACATGACCATACGGATACATGAAACTTACTTCCAGAATATTGGAATATCAGACCATATTTGATAATAAATCCCTTTTGATATAGGTGGCTATTATTATAGGTAGTTGTATATAAAAGGTATAAAAAGGTATTTTGAGAGTCATAAAGGGACAGTAATAGACCCAGGTTATAGGGACACTATAATTTTCCACCTTTAGCAAAATAGCGCATATACTGTAGGTATCATTAAAATGTAAGTTTTATTTGTCACTTAACATACATAAAAAAGCAATAGATATATACAAAATACACAAAGAAACAAACAATATACATATATGCTGCAAACAACTAAGGAAGTACCATAGTTTGCCAGGTCTTTGAAGTAAATAACCCTCCACTTATTGACTGGCATTAAAGGATGGCAATAATATATGATGCTAAAGACAAGAGAAATAGGTGTAGAGAAAGGGATGGGGTGTCTCAATAATTTTCAGTTCAATATATGCGACTGATAAGGAAAATGTGTGGGTGAGAGTCACTCAGGTTAAAATAACCACAACAAAATGATCCAACAATAATAATAAAGCTACTAATCTAATGCCTATTCTGGATATTTCATTCTACAATAGAAATGTATGGTCTCTTGTTTACTGAAATGGTAATCTCTCTGTAAGAAGAAAGTAAAGAAATCCCAAATGGATACAGTGGGTGGACTTCTGCTGTCCTGCATGTGCAATAAAAATTGCAGTGAATGCAGGATGAGAGGGTGCCCTACGTTCCAATGTAGCATGAAAATAAGAAAAGTGTTATCTGCTGTCAGTCAAAACCATAGTCAACAGTTCCCTGGTGCAACACCACATGGTTAGTACTGTGCTAGATCTCTTGAAGAAAGTACCCAAATAGAGACAGTAGTGAGGAATATCTTGTACAAGAGGTGGGAGTTAGGAGACTGATGCTTTGGAGAGGTTGGGACCCTATTTGTGCATAATGGAGATACCTGGAAGTGATACAGACACACGTTTCACCTGGGGCTTGATCACAGGTCAGCTCAACCTCTTCTTTCTTTTCAGAAATAAGCAGAGAACAAAGTTGAAAAAAATCAAAGTAGATGACAAGGAGGATCAGGAAGAAGAGAGGGCCAACATCAGGAGATATTGGAATCCATACTATCCTTATGTACGGTAAGTCTACATGTGGCTGCAAAATAAACTAAACTATCACCTTTAAGTTATCAAGCATGACAGCAACGAGCAATGGTAAAATGTCAATTCTTGACAGAGGACGTTCCTTCTTTCCAACCGAAACCATCAATTGGGAGAAGAATTTACACCTTTTTGGGTGCAAGTTGCTTTTAACCAAATGTTTTGTAACAACAGCAAGCAAACATTTATATATAACTTAGAGGAAAATATTGATTCTGTACCCAATTCAGAAAATACAGAATAAAAAAAAACGGATAACACTGACAGAAGAAGAAAAAGAATCCCTGGCTAAATGGGAAGAAATAGCATTTAATTCCAGAAAATGTACCATGTCATGTGACCAGGAAAATGTATGTCCTGAAGTAAGTGGTTTGTTAGAATCAGTGGGCAAAGATATGGACCAATGTCTGTTGCATAAAAACATGTAACAAACGCTGGATGGACATTATGAGCCACCAAGAGACAAGGGAGGCAATGTATTAATCTGACCCACTGATCTCTATACTAAATAAGTATATAGACTGCAGTCACATAAAACTTTGTATTTAAAATTGCAATTCAACTCACTGATGACCATTTGATTTTTTTTATACCAGAAAAATAAATACAGCAGGAAAGAGGACTTATAACCAAACAGGAACTGAATTTCTGACAGTGTGGAACTCCACCAAATTTCTGTCTTCTGACTATAAAAATAACAGTGATCTGATAGGAACACCAAAAGTATCTGGGATTGGAGGTCTATTAGAGTAAGCGCATGTGTTCATAAGGAAAATGTCAAAGGATTACCATCCTACCACAATATGCAATTGATGTTCTAAGCAGAAAAAATTACAATAGATGTTGACAGCCTCTATATCAGCAGAGATCACAAAGAGGCTATGGAATCAGTAAGATTTTTCTTTCTCCAGATGGAAGGAATAAGAGAATTTCCTGAATTTGTTCTACACTTATTCCTAGAATTACTGGAAATCATACTTCATAAGACTTATTTCACCTTTGGTTTTAAATTATGTCTCCAGATCAGGGGAACAGCCATGGGGCAGCATGTGCACCACCATCTATGTCATCCTCTTCCTGGGCTGGTGGGAATGAGAAACATTGTTTAATGATATGCATGTCCAATATACCTTAAAAATCATAACATGGTTGAGGTATATTGATGATATTCTCATGACGTGGAATAGAAGGGGGGCGATAATGCACACTGGATTGGAGCTAGATGTGCGGGGTAGGCTGCACTTATAGAAGAGTGTCTAACCTTCTAAGATATATAGAAATACAGTAGTTAATATAACAGTTAAATGTGCTCTATACCCCTAATAGTGATGGTGTGTGCCAGATGTCAGTAAGAGTGCTGGCTATAGTAGTAGTTGGAGTAAATAGAAAACAACTTGTGAATAATTGAAAAATGGCAATACTTTACTGATTGATACCAAGCATATGGACATATATGACACTGAGGGTAGTTAATCTATGCCAGTGAGTCCAGTGTGGTAATCTGTACTCAACTGGAGATATAGATTGTAAACAAAAAACAAAAATAAAAATAAAACAAGAGTAAAAAGTTGGATAAATAGAGCAGGATGCTGCAATAAATTATAGTCCAAAGTAAATGTCCAAAAAGGGGGGGAGCGAGGTCTGGAGACCCTTGAGTTCAGTCTAAGAGTGTGTCTGAGATAGCTGTGTAATAGCTGGTGCGGCATCCTGCACTTGAATGATAATAGGTGCTGCAGAGGTGTGCTGTGTGAAGTGATCACCAGGGAACTGTTCCCGAAGTAAGCAGTATGGACTTGGGCTGGAGTGCACTGGGAGGTGTAGCTCAAACACTGTGTCTATCTCTGAGGGATAAATGCCGGAGACCACTCAGGCCACCTGACAACATCTGGCGTGTCCTGCCGGATAGAGTGCTAGGTGTGCAAAGGGGGGGATAAATGGTTGTGGCTCGCAAGAACCAGTCACCATTTTCCCCCTCCTATCTGGGAACTCACCTCCTCTGGACTTGACAGCATCCGCTCTTACCCCTTGCCAGCTCATTTCTGTCCCGATTCTTCTCCTGCACAGTGTTCTTCCATGTCCTGTTGCGTGTTTGCAGCTTGTCAGGTGCCACTGATCTAGGCAATGCAGTGGGATAGCACGAAGAAGACCTCCTGGAATTTATCAAGATATTAATACTAATGATCATAATATTAAACTGACACATGAGAATAGTAACAGGTTACAATTTTAGATCTCAGGATAATCGTGATGATGGACAGCTATTCAATGACCTTCACAGATAAGATACTGGCTTTAAGCTGGTGTAGGTCTATCAAACTCCCTGATTTATTTGTATACAGCCAGGATCCTTTCCATGTAGTACTGTAAAACTTGCACACACAGTCAAGACGAACACCACCATAGACAGAATGGGCATTAGGCAGTTTATAAACTGCAATGCCATGGGAGCGATTTATTGCCTAAAATTTATCTGCAAGGACAAAATATGTTGGAATGACTTCAAGGACTTTGAAACAAGGTATCCTTGAACTCATTGGCAATATTGAACATGCCTCTTCTGTTCTTGCCAACTTTAAAAAGATCCCATCAGTAGCAAGACATTACCTGCAAGAAAATGAAAGCTTCCCCAAAGTCCTGACAACCTTGGACTTGAAGGATCAGACTATGGATAAGGGTAGGAGATATGATGAAGGAACTTCTGTGGAGTGAAAGCCACTGGAGTTTTCTACTTGAGACTGTTACACCAGGGAGACTTAATGAAAACATTAACTTCAGTGCCTTCTGGATCTCATAAGTACATTGATATTTATCCAATCATTGTCAACTGTCATCAATTCACAATTACTGTGCACTTCTTTTGATTTTACAACCTATATGTAAGGTCACTAGGGAATAGGACCTTGGCATAGACTTACTCATCTCCTTTTTATGATCAAGTTTATATATATTCCTTTCCCTTTTGTATTTATTACTTACACTTCTTCCCTCGTTTACATAAACATTAACTTAGTCACTATTATATTACTTATTTTAGCAACAGCTACTCTCCCCACAGGCTAATATATAACTGGCACATATTATGTTCACCACATTACAGTATGTATCTACTCACAGTCCCAATTGATTTCCCCATTTGGACCCACCCCATAATATTGTTATGACTATAATAGAGACTGGTTCCACACAATTAGGATGATAACACCTCCCCCTGTTTTCTCTCTGTATTGGGATAGCAAAATGGCTACTGACAGCCATTTCTATTCATGGTTCTTATGTGTGTATCAGACATGAAGTGGTATCAGACATGTTGTGGTATAGGAATGTGGAAAGCAGACAGGCCATAAATCCACAAGGTGTTGTATACTGTGATGTACGCTTACGTTAAGTTTTAGAAAGTCCTTATCAGTAGTTAACCATTAGAATAGTTTGAAGTATGTTTATGCCCATATTAGTAAGAGTTAGATGGGTATGACAAGTAGGATACCTTATAAATGAAGAACAAAGGAGATTCCAGTGGCCTGCCCTAAGCCTGGACCAAGACTGCAGTTGGTGGCCAGGATATTGTTAATTCCAGCTCTCCATTCTGAGAAACGAGGCTCCTGGATCGTGTAACCATTTATATTCTGAAGCTAAGTAATTATTATTCTTTTATATCTTGTCATTTGTTGTAATAAATTATACCTTTTTCCCAGATACTGGTTTGTGTGGCTTAATTAACCTGCTGTATCCCCCCCAAAAAAAATGTGAAGGAACCCCTGCGCTAATTAATATGCTTAAGGGTTGATATGGATGAACTGACAAACACCACACTGCTATAATTATTTATAAATCTTTACTAATAATAAAAAATAATGTAACAATATCAAATTGACCGGTCAATGTACAATATAAAAGTCACCATAATATAGTGATTCAATTCTTAGATACACTATCACAAAAATATAATGCTGAGAGAGGTGAATCCAAAACATAAACAAGCATATAATATGCAATAGGTGTCTTATATTAAATGTCTCTCATAGATAGTCTCAATATAAGAGATAAAACACAAAAAACAAAAATCAATAATCCAGTTCACAGGGAAAATTTCTGTTCTACCACAACACATCCACCACAATACACAGCCATCTGCTCCCCCCAACCTCCCCCAATTTTTTTCCCTCCTCCTTCTCCCCACCAATACACACACACACACACACACACACACACACACACAACCAAGGAGCGCTCATACCCTCCAATCTTACCATATCTATCCAATAGTACGATCAGGTACCCCTACTGTACGGTGCAGCACCATCCACACCTGGACTCACACTCTCTCTCTCTCTCTCTTTCTCTCTCTTCCCCTCCCTCCTTTTTCTGTCCTCACACCTCCATCATCCAAACCCCTATATCCCACAACAACACCACCACCCCAAAGCACATCCCAAACCCAGTATTACATACTATGAATTATACTGTAAGTATATGTATGTGTTGTATTAAAGTAAGCAATGAGAAGTTTTGTTACTTTATTTATGGAACCACCTTTGTATAAATCTGCAGCACTGATTCTCAATAAACCTCCTTATGGCTGTAAGAAATATCAGTGTTTATACAAACTCCTGCTCTCTTCTACCAGACACCTCACCTGCCAAACTCTGCCTCCCTGCTCCCAAACACCACACCTACCACATTCTGCTTCCCTGCTCCCAAAAACCACAGCTACCACATTCTACCTCCCTGCTCCCAAACACACCTACCACATTCTACCTCCCTGCTCCCAAACACCACACCTACCACATTCTACCTCCCTGCTCCCAAACACCACACCTACTACATTCTGCCTCCCTGCTCCCAAACACCTCACCTACCACATTCTGCCTCCCTGCTCACAAACAACACACCTACCACATTCTACCTCCCTGCTCCCAAACACCACACCTACCACATTCTATCTCCCTGCTCCCAAAAACCTCACCTACCACATTCTGCCTCCCTGCTCCCAAACATCACACCTACCACATTCTGCCTCCCTGCTCCCAAAAACAACACCTACCACATTCTGCCTTCTTGCTCCCAAACACCACACCTACCACATTCTGCCTTCTTGCTCCCAAAAACAACACCTACAACATTCTGCCTCCCTGCTCCCAAACACCACACCTACCACATTCTGCCTTCTTGCTCCCAAAAACAACACCTACCACATTCTGCCTCCCTGCTCCCAAACACCACACCTACCACATTCTGCCTTCCTGCTCCCAAACAACACACCTACCACATTCTGCTTCCCTGCTCCCAAACACCACACCTACCACATTCTACCTCCCTGCTCCCAAACACCACACCTACCACATTCTACCTTCCTGCTCCCAAACACCACACCTACCACATTCTGCCTTCTTGCTCCCCAAAACAACACCTACCACATTCTGCCTCCCTGCTCCCAAACACTACACCTACCACATTCTGCCTCCCTGCTCCCAAACAACACACCTACCACATTCTGCCTCCCTGCTCCCAAACAACACACCTACCACATTCTGCCTCCCTGCTCCCAAACACCACACCTACCACATTCTGCTTCCCTGCTCCCAAAAACCACACCTACCACATTCTACCTCCCTGCTCCCAAACAACACACCTACCACATTCTACCTCCCTGCTCCCAAACACCACACCTACCACATTCTACCTCCCTGCTCCCAAACACCACACCTACTACATTCTGCCTCCCTGCTCCCAAACACCTCACCTACCACATTCTGCCTCCCTGCTCCCAAACACCACACCTACCACATTCTGCCTTCTTGCTCCCAAAAACAACACCTACAACATTCTGCCTCCCTGCTCCCAAACACCACACCTACCACATTCTGCCTTCTTGCTCCCAAAAACAACACCTACCACATTCTGCCTCCCTGCTCCCAAACACCACACCTACCACATTCTGCCTTCCTGCTCCCAAACAACACACCTACCACATTCTGCTTCCCTGCTCCCAAACACCACACCTACCACATTCTGCCTCCCTGCTCCCAAACACCACACCTACCACATTCTGCCTTCTTGCTCCCAAAAACAACACCTACCACATTCTGCTTCCTTGCTCCCAAACACCACACCAACCACATTCTGCTTCCCTGCTCCCAAACACCACACCTACCACATTCTGCCTCCCTGATCCCAAACACCACACCTGCCACATTCTGATTCCCTGCTTCCAAACAACACACCTGCCACATCCTGCTTCCCTGCTCCCAAACACCACACCTGCCACATTCTGCCTCCCTGCTGCCAAACACCACACCTGCCACATTCTGCCTCCCTGCTGCCAAACACCACACCTGCCACATTCTGCCTCCCTGCTGCCAAACACCACACCTACCACATTCTGCCTCCCTGCTCCCAAACACCACACCTACCACATTCTGCTTCCCTGCTCCCAAACACCACACCTACCACATTCTGCCTCCCTGCTGCCAAACACCACACCTACCACATTCTGCCTCCCTGCTCCCAAACACCCCACCTACCACATTCTGCTTCCCTGCTCCCAAACACCACACCTACCACATTCTGCCTCCCTGCTGCCAGATACCTCACCTACCACATTCTGCTTCCCTGCTCCCAAACACCACACCTACCACATTCTACCTCCCTACTCCCAAACACCACACCTGCCACATTCTGCCTCCCTGCTCCCAAACACCACACCTGCCACATTCTACCTCCCTGCTCCCAAACAACACACCTGCCACATTCTGCCTCCCTGCTGCCAAACACCACACCTACCACATTCTGCTTCCCTGCTCCCAAACACCACACCTACCACATTCTGCCTCCCTGCTGCCAAACACCACACCTACCACATTCTGCCTCCCTGCTCCCAAACACCACACCTACCACATTCTGCTTCCCTGCTCCCAAACACCACACCTACCACATTCTGCCTCCCTGCTGCCAGATACCTCACCTACCACATTCTGCTTCCCTGCTCCCAAACACCACACCTACCACATTCTGCCTCCCTGCTGCCAGATACCTCAGCTGCCACATGCATCACCTCATCTTCCATGTTTGTTCTCCTGCTGCCAGACACCCCACCTGTCAAACTTGTATTCATTACTTCCAGAGATCCCATCTACCATATCCCACGCCTTGTTGGAGTTGGACTCATTTGAAATTAAAGAATTATTTATCACATTAATTAAATATGAATATTAAACAAGGGAAAAACTGAAATTTTGTATCAGTAAACAGAGCTTACATAATACGTGTCAATCTCTACATGGTATAATATAAAGTCCATCGTTGTGATGGAATTGGTATGATTTACCGCCGAACCCATGCCCGGCGGTTGGAATCCCGACAGCGGCATCCCGGCAGAGGAGGAAATCCCAATCATCCCCAGGTAAGTACTAACTAACCTAATTCACCCCTAACCATAACCCTCCCTTAGGAGTGCCTAAACCTAACCCCCCCCTTCCCCGCTGCCTAATCTTAAATCCCCCTGGGGGGTGCCTAACCCCCCTTCCCATAGCCTAACCCTAACCTCCTAGGGGGGTGCCTAACCCTAAGTCCCCCCTGGGAACCCTAAACCTTACCCTCCCCCCCCACGGCTATTCGCGCTTGGCGTTCCTTCAATCGAGACGCCGGGCACCGGTCTCCCGGCATCGGTAAAATGACAGGCGTCTAGCTTTAGACACCTGTCATTTAACCCTCGCCGGGATTAAGCAGTCGGGAAGCCGGCTGTCAGGATTAGGTCCGCCGGCTTCCCGACTGCATACCGTTGTGATATATCTATAATGGTTTAGGCAGCGTAAGCCAAGAAAGCGCTCAAACGTCCATTTTTCCATTGACTTTCTTCACTAAAACTGTCACTGCCCGGCTCCCTTTTGTCATACATTAATGATACATACACCTAACCCTTCCTCCACACATGTAGTAACAACTGCATCAAAATCCATCCAGTGGTTCCCGAGATTAGCCCGAACACACAGACAGATGCCTACCAGAGACTTAATTTTATACTATGTATAGATAGATGATACACCGTAGTTAGTTTAAGAAAGAAAATGTAATCTTTACAACATTTTTTGCAACTGACAAAATACATTTCAGAAATAAGTAGTGATGCCGTAGAGACTTCAATTACAGGGAACATGGGAGTTTCAGCATTAAAGATGTTTAATTGTACTGAGACATGTAACACTCAGAAAACACTATCCAGTCAGTAAGCCAACCTATGACATCCCATATAAAGGGGAAGATTACTGTATTCTTATTTTGCTGTGCTGATCCCTTGTCATAATGGAAGGTGCTGTATGATGGTTATTAAGATTTGGAAATCTCAGTCATCGTATATTTATGGAAATAATGAAAATCGCATTTACTTGTAAGTATAGATAATTTTGTATGTTCAATGAATTACTGTGCATGTCAGATCTCTCATTAACATTCCAATTCTGGCTAATAACTGGTCTACAAAAATAAACTTTTTTTTCTTTCACAAGAACTAAATAAACTGAATCTAAATGTGTTTTTCGTGTTGAATTGGAAACACTCGCCATGCTCACCACTGACAGCCCAACGCCAAGGGGCCCAGTACTTAGCCAGATCACCAACTTTACACCCAAAGTAAAGTCCATAACACTTTTTTACAAGTGGTGTGAAATTTCCCTCTGAGATTTGAAGGTGACTTCACCACACACATAACAGAGATTGTCTGGATGATTTAAACACTTTCTTGGCATTATTTAAAATATTCTAACAGCTAATACAACAAATACTTGTGCTACAGGCTCCTCTATGGTGAGAGACAACTCAGGAGTCATGGATTAGAGGAGCCCAGCACACATGATCCTCTGACCCGACCAGGGGGGAGGGAAGAGTGGGGAGGGACTACAGGGAGACATATTGTTTATATGCCCGTCTGTCTGTGTGTGTATGACAGGCCATAAAGAACACTAAAATATGAAAAAAGAACAGTAACTGTCACAAAACTCTATGATGGAAACATTCTAATCACATATAAGTCACTATTCAGTTTTCCTGTGAAAATGTTCATGTTGACCAATGATAATTTAGATGCAGGAATCCTTTCTACTTAATATGAAGTCATTTATTAAACTAAGCTTAGGCGTATATCTTGCTATCGCTTCTACCCTTTCTGTAACATAAAAACCGGTATCCAATTGGCAGCGGTAAATTACTGCTGCTAATGGAACCCCCAGGGGCTATCCAATAAGCCCTGAAGTCCGGCCCAATGCAGGCACTTATCTGGGATTTCTTTCGGGACCTGATGGGTCCCGAAAAATATTCCCCGGAAAGTGCTGTGTCTTCACCGCTGCAATGGCGAAAACACATAGGTCTGTGAACTTATCACGGTTCCTATGTGTTAGCGGTTGAATAATCCTATTTGATTGGCCGATATCGTGATAAAGAAAATCTGTAAAAAATGGGGATTATCTGTGAAAAATCCCAGTTTTTCGCCCCCGAAAATATATCGGGGCTAATTGGATAATGGCCAAAGTCTTCATGTAGAGGATTTTAAACAATATGACTGAAAATGCTACATCATATAAAACAATTTCTTCATGCTCTATAAATGTATTTTTCTGGTCTTGTCAATAGTGACAATTCTGTTTTAGTATTTGTTTCTGAATCATGTTCTCAATGTGGTCTTTATTCAGAGATGGACACAGTTGTATTCATAACAGCGATTTTGGATGCAGCAGGCTTGCAAAAATATGCTAATGACTTAGCACAGAGACCCTCACCTTCGGCATCTCACATCCGACGCTTACGTACAAAAGACGAAACATCGGCAACATTATCAAATTATTACTTTTGCTCTCATGGAGACCAATAGGGCCATCAAACATTTTCTTCATATATTCACAGATTCAACCTATTTGCGTTAACACAAACTAAATAAAAATTCACCTTTTCAATTTTCTTTTTTCTTAATTTAAAAAATTTGCTCAATTTGAAGATGGGCATCCAATATACAATTTTCTTTTGGATATCTGTCCAATCTGATAGGTTGGAATGAAAACCTGGTAATGTATGGGAGCAAATGACAGTCAATCATATGGTCTTAAACACTGAAAAAAGGACAACAAAAATTGTTCAAATTGGTTAAATTTGTGTGTTTTAACCGATTTATCTGAACGACCATTTTTGCCTATTTTCCAGTGTTTGTGAGCAAATGGACGATTGTCATTTGCTCCCATACATTACCAGGTTTTCATTCCAACCAGCCAGATTGGACAGATATCTGACAGAAAATTGTATAGTGGATGCCCAGCTTTATTAAAAAATAAAAGTGACACCAATTAATTGGTTCTATAAAGTATTATGAGTTGTATATTATAAGTGCCTTTTAGGTCCAGTGCAGGGAAACATCTGGGAGCTGAAACATTATCCAGGAGATGACAGCATAACAATTTGCTATGCATCAATTACTTCAAAGAGACACTTCAATGGCAATATGCATAATACATTCAAGTCACTGATCCTTTGTAAAGTGATAGGCAGCATTCTTATGTATAATGAGTTAGACCACACTGTGTGTAGGTGACAGATGATGTTTTAGTAACAAGGCTTATAAATTAGGTGATGCCCCGACCCACACACACATTGCATCCATTAATGTAGAAAATTAGGCAATCTTAACCTCCAACACCATAGGGTTTTATAAACCGTTCCATTCAAGTGATTGGATGAGCTTATTAAGAACATACAGTCAGGTATGCATAAATATTGGGACATTGACAGAATTTTCATATTTTGGCCTCTGTTCACCACCACAATGGTTTTGAAATGAAACAAACAAGATGTGCTTTAACTGCAGACTTTCAGATTTAATTTGAGGGTAATTACATCCAAATCAGGTGAACGGTGTAGGAATATGTGCCTCCCACTTTTTAAGGGGCCAAAAGTAATGGGACTATCAACTCAGAAGCTATTTCATGGACAGGTGTGGGCTATTCCCTCATTATTTCATTATCAATTAAGCAGGTAAAAGGTCTGGAGTTAATTCTAGGTGTGATATTTGCATTTGGAATCAGTTGCTATCGACTCTCAATATGAGATCCAAAGAGCTGTCACTATCAGTGAAGCAAGCCATCATTAGGCTGAAAAATCAAAACAAACCTATCAGAGAGATAGCAAAAACATTAGGTGTGGCCAAATCAACTGTTTGGAACATTCTTAAAAAGAAAGAACGCACCGGAGAGCTCAGCAACACCAAAAGACCTGGAAGACCACGGAAAACAACTGTGGTGGATGACAGAAGAATTATTTCCCTGGTGAAGAAAAACCCCTTCACAACAGTTGGCCAAATCAAGAACACTCTTCAGGAGGTAGGTGAATATGTGTCAAAGTCAACAATCAAGATAAGACTTCACAAGAGTGAATACAGAGGGTTCACCACAAGATGTAAACCATTGGTGAGCCACAAAAACAGGAGGACCAGATTAGAGTTTGCCAAACAACATCTAAAAAAGCCATTACAGTTCTGGAACAACATCCTATGGACAGATGGGACAAATATCAACTTGTACCAGAGTGATGGGAAGAGAAGAGTATGGAGAAGGAAAGGAACTGCTCATGATCCAAAACATACCACTTCATCAGTGAAGCATGGTGGTGGTAGTGTCATGGCGTGGGCATGTATGGCTGCCAATGGAACTGGTTCCCTTGTATTTATTGATGATGTGACTGCTGACAAAAGCAGCAGAATGAATTCTGAAATGTTTCGGGCAATATTATATGCTCATATTCAGTCAAATGCTTCAGAACTCATTGGACGGTGCTTCACAGTGCAGATGGACAATGACCCGAAGCATACTGCAAAAGCAACCAAAGAGTTTTTTAAGGCTAAAAAGTAGAATGTTATGCAATGGCCAAATCAATCCCCTGACCTGAATCCAATTGAGCATGCATTTCACTTGATGAAGACAAAACTGAAGGGAAAATGCCCCAAGAACAAGCAGGAACTGAAGACATTTGCAGTAGAGGCCTGGCAGAGCATCACCAGGGATGAAACCCAGCGTCTGGTGATGTCTATGCATTCCAGACTGCAGGCTGTAATTGCCTGCAAAGGATTTACAACAAAGTATTAAAAAGTGAAAGTTAGATTTAGGATTGTTTAGTTTGTCCCATTACTTTTGGCCCCTTAAAAAGTGGGAGGCACATATAGAAACCGTTGTAATTCCTACACCGTTCACCTATTTGGATGTAATTACCCTCAAATTAAATCTGAAAGTTTGCAGTTAAAGCACATTTTGTTTGTTTCATTTCAAAGCCATTGTGGTGGTGAATAGAGGCCAAAATATGAAAATTCTGTCAATGTCCCAATATTTATGGACCTGACTGTATGTAGTCAACTTCGTAATTTATTTTTGTTCCACTTGCAGAGTGCACAAACCAGACTAAGTCAAAAATGTTATTTGGCGAGTAGTAGGGCACGCAGATATCTGGTTTACAAACTTTGGGGGAAACGAGTCAGAAATCACATTAAACTTGTTGTGACTTCACAAGGTACTAAAATTCTTAACCCTGCTGCTATAGCCAAAGAGTTTGTGAAATACTATGCTCGGCTTATAACTTACAGAATGATGTGATAACTTACAGTCATCTTCTACCACAATTTCAGTTAGATGAGGATGATTTACAATCTCTCAATGCTCCTTGGTCTTAAGCAATGCTCCTGACTGCTATAAAATCACTGCACATAGACAAGCCCCCCATCCAGATGACTTTATTAATAACTTTTATTTACAGCATCAAGATGTTTAACCCACACCATTGCCTCCCTAATTAATGCAGCCACAGACCATGGATACTTCCTATCTGAAATGACAATGGTTATTACTATTCCCAAATGATCCAGAAGATTGTAAAAACTTTAGCCCATTTGCTCTGCTCAACATGAACATTAAACTCTATGCTAAATTGATCATGACTAGACTAAGTCACTACATTCCAAAGTTGATCCATCTGGACCAAGTGGGTTTCATTTCTGGTCGTCGGGCATCTGAAAATACCCACAGAGACCTTGACATAGATGGCCTTGTGCACTAATGAATGTTTGCTGCTTCTCTCTCTAGACGTGGATGAAGGCTTTTGACCATCTCCACTAGTCTTTTCTATATGAGGTCTTAAGATACATTTGGATTTTATGGAGATATTTTTAGCTCTATTCACGCTCTCCATATGGGCCCTTCTGCTAGAGTGTTCAGCAGTTGGCTTCCTCTCTGCCCATTTACCTATTACAAACAGTACCTGCTAGGGATTCCTGCTTTGGTCTCTTCTCCTTCTCCTGGCTTTTGAACCGCTGGCTTCTAAGATTCGAATGTCCATTGATTTTTCTGGTGTAAGGGGATTCACATAAACTGTGTCTTTTTGCCAAAAAAGCGTTACTGTTTGTTACTGACCCGAAGAACTCATTGTCTGCCTTGCATGACATACTTCTCCATTATAGTGAAGTTTCTCTGTATAAATTGAACAATTCCGAGACTGAGGCCTTGCCCAGTTCGCTCTCAGAACAAAGTTTCAAAATCTTAAATCAAAATAAAAATATGTCTGGAAGTCTGATCAACTTTCTTAGCTGCGCTGAAATATTCCCGTCTCCTTAAAGTATTTACGTGCAACTACTGTATGTATGACCTGTTTTGTCGTCAACTTTCTGAGCTGCTGGGGTCGTTGATTTTCTTTGAGGCCTCCTGGTTGAGCCGCCTAGGGGTGTTTAAGATTACTGTATTACCCAAACTGATGTATCTGTTTAGGACTACACCCTACACTGCCCAATGCTTATATATGTCTCAAATTCACTAACTTCTCTACTGTAGTTTTTTTCTGATGAGGGAAGCCACCTCTTATGGCGTATGCTAACATGGCTTGTACCAAATCTATAGGGAGATTGGCCATTCCATATATACTGTAGCTAAATATCAGGAGGCAATCCTTATTGGCACAACTAGGTGATTGGTATCTGCCTTCCTCCAATAAGCAGTGGGTTGACTTGGATCAATCATTATCTCCCTCCTACCCTTTGGTTGACCTATTATGGACCCCAAAACAGGTTCCCCCAATCCCGATTATCTCCATTACTCAGTCTTGTCTGAATTAGGAGTCTGGGACACCCTGGTGTCTGCTGAAAAATCCTTTTGCATTCCAATTCATTCTTGCCCCCTTAAAACTTTGGGAATTCTGATCTCTAACCTCCATATGACTCTTCAGTGCTCAAGAGGCATTTCCTATATTGCACATTTGCTCCTGGGTAATTCCCTTCTCCTTTTTACACTGCTCAAAAATTACTATAACCTTCTCCAAAGACATTTACAAATATTGCCAAATTTATCATTCAATAACTACCACTCTCTTACTTAGAGGTGCTCTCCAGTTACTCCTGTCTAAGGTTACACATGGTGGCAGTAGGGGCTCTATCACATTTAGGTACTCGATTCTCCAAACCTCTAACCCGACAGCCTCGCTGAAATCTCAGCCGACCTAGTTTCAACCCTCTACTAAGAACAATGGCACTTGATGTATCTTCACTCCTACCAATTACAGTATCTCACTGCTCCAAGCATATTGAAATGCAGGTCAAAATTTAGTTTATACCTTACTTCTACTAAATTCCATAAGATGTGGCCTGGTGTTTATTCCTTATGCTGGAGGAACTGTTCTTGGGTTGGAGACATTTATTATGTGTTCTGGAGCTGTCCCTACATTGCGCCTTTGTGGAACGAGGTCCACTAGCTGATCTCTGAAAAATGCTTCGGACCATTTAGACTTCTCTCTAGAAGTGGCAGTTTTCTATCTACTGTATATCATTGTGAGCTTCCTAAATCTGCTCCCCCACTGCTCCATAGAATGGTTTCCAAAATATAGTTTGCTCCTACAATGGAGACCTCTAATGTGACATATTTTACCTCTAACTCTTCTCCTATAGTCATATGTTTTCCGTGGCACCTCTATTTTACAGTAAGGTTGCTTTAACACCTCCACACTTTAGTCTTCTTGAAAGGCCTGTACCTGCTTCCACCTCCCCAATTTAAATCGTATTAGAGGATGCCGTTTGTATAGTTGTGTCTTGTTTTTTTTCTTCTTGTTCTTTTGTTTTTATTTAAAATGTATGATTTATTATTTTTTATACATGATAATCCAAATGTGTATCCCCCCTATTGCTATCTGTACCCAATTTCCCTTCTCAAAAATTTTAATAAACATTTATTGATGTAAAAAAGTTCGCTTTGTTGTCCTAAATAGTGATCCACCTCGTGATTCTATGTATATTAATTTTTTATTTTTATATTTTTCGTGACACTTTAAGATTTGACATTTGAGATTGACTCTGAGGGGTAAATATACTAAAGTGACAGTTTTTAGAAGTGAGTTAAAAGTGATGTTGCCCATAGCAACCAGTCAGATTCTAGCTATTATCTTCTAGAAGGTGCTAGTTAAATGTTAAGCAGAATCTGATTGGCTGCTATGGGCAACATCACTTTTAAAACTCACTTCTAAAAACTCTCCATGGAATTTATTCTACAGCTTTGGTACTATTTTTCTTAGGTGCAGAAGTGTAATGGAACAAGGAAACCAGACATCTGTGAACACATTCATCCTCCTTGGCCTCTCCAGCATCCCGTATCTCCAGGCTATATACTTCCTGCTGTTCCTGGTGATTTACACCATCACACTCTCGGGAAATGTTCTCCTGATTGTAGTTGTGAGAGCTGACAGCCAATTGCACACTCCTATGTACTTCTTCCTCACCAACCTGTCGATCATAGACATTTGTTTATCTACCAGCATTTTGCCCAAACTACTTGCCAATACCTTATCTCGGGACAAAAACATTTCCTTCTTAGGATGTGCCTCCCAGATGTATTTTTCCTTAGCCTTGGAAGCAACAGAGTGCATAATATTGGTCATCATGGCCTACGATAGGTATGTAGCTATCTGCATCCCTCTGCGTTACCAAATGATTATGAACAAGAGATTGTGCCTTTGCCTGGCCGCTGGCTCCTGGACATTTTGCTTTACTACCTCTTTGATCCATATTATATTCACTTTCCAGCTGCCTTTCTGTAAATCCAACCATGTTAACCACTTCTTCTGTGAGATTCCCCCCGTCTTCCAGCTCTCCTGCAGAGACACGTTATTCAATGAGGTCGCTGTGTACATCTCTGGTGGATTAGTTGCTCTTTGCTCATTCATCTTGACCATTTTTTCTTATTTTCACATAATTTCTACCATCCTGAAGATCCGCTCCAGCACAGGGAGACACAAGGCGTTCTCCACTTGTGCCTCACATTTAACCGTGGTTTTTCTCTACTACGGCACCATTATGTTCATATACCTGCGTCCCCGGCACAGTTACTCCCCAGATCGGGATAGAGTGGTCTCCATACTCTACACGGTGGTGACCCCAATGCTGAACCCCATCATCTACAGTATAAGGAATAAGGATGTCAAAGGAACCCTAAAGAAGAAATTTTCTCGAACAGTATATAAATAATAGAGATGTGCGCTGACCCTTCATGTTTTGGTTAAGGATCTGGGTTTTTTTTTTTTAATTGATCAAATTAAAAAAAAAAAAAACAGCTAAAATCATGAATTTTTTTGAAATCCAAAACCGTAAATTAGGATTTAAAATCCAAATTCCGAACCACGGGAAGATGAAAACCTTGACTTGGATCTGTCCAGATCTCGTCCGGAGATTAGAACAGTGACTTGGATCAGTCCGGATTCACGAAACTCTGGTGGCTTCAGATTTTTGAAGAACCGAACCGCATGTTTCTAATAAATAGATAATTAGTCACTGCACTAACAAACTCTAGCGCTATAGTGCCCAATTCTGCACTCAATTCTAAGTTGAGTCATATAATGTATATTTGCCCCATGTTTTTGCACAGACATTGCCCCTTTTGTGCCATTGTACTGTACGGGAGTTACTGTACGTAATTCAGATAAAAGCACCACTTACTTCTCTGTTTGGATGCTACACTTAATGTAGTAGAGATGTACCTGTTTTCTTCTCATGTATTGCTTGTCTGACATCCATTAAAGTATTATTTATGTAATATACAGTATATAAGGGGATATTAGGAGTGTTATTATATGAAGTGTCATATTTGTAGATTGATATATAAAGTATGTTGGGTTTCTTTAGCAGTGCAAGTCACAGGGTTCATTTACTGTACTGTGTGGGCCTGATTCACAATCCACGTCGCAGTGCACATGGATGTTGCGGATATCAGCATATTGCACATGCACCAAAGAAATTGCCTTTTGCACATGGATGATCGGAGTTCGCTAGTAGATGAGGATTGATCCATCGGTCGACTACGCACACTATCCGTGAAAAGGGCATTTGCTAGTGGTAGCTGGGCGATGATGAGGATTCATGGAACTCTTCTGTCTCCTGGTAGCGGTATAGGCGTTTAAACCGCCCCCCGTGCTTGATCGCAACATGCGGATGGAGGTGAGGCACCTGTTTCAGACAGATCGCTTGCACCCAGCATGGGGTATGTGCAAGTCCAGATACTAATTATGATACTTGCGACTGCGGATGCAGTAGCGGGATGGACTTTAGTATACACGAGTGATTCACACATTAACATTAGGAAGTAAGTAGGCTACCGCAGCTGAATGGAAATGTGCCCGCGGATGTGTCCAACTCAGAATCCAGCTGTGTGTGGACAAACAACACTCTGTAAATTAATGGTGTTTTCCAGGGTTGGGTTTGAAATCCCGGCTGTTGGGATACCGCTGGTCAGAATATCGACATCGGCATTGCGATAACCAGAACCCCGACACCCATAGGAAGTAATGTAAGTATTTTTCTAACCCCTTCCCTAACCCACCCTCCTCGGTACCTAACACTAACCTCCCCTCCCTAGTGCTTAAGCCTAACCTCCCCCTCCCTGCACCCCAAGCCTAACACCCCCTCCCCTGGTGCCTAAACCTAACCTCCCCCTCTCTGCACCCTTATCCTAACACTCCCTACCCGGTGCCTAACCCTAACCCTTCCTCTAATACCTTACCCTAACTCCGATACCTAACCCTAACCTCCCTCTAACACCCCAATACTTACCTTCGGGATGCCGGCGGTCGGGATACTGGTGTCGAGATCCCGACCTGTTGGGACTTCGGTGCCGGTATTCAGACCATCGGCACCCTGAACGCCGGGATTCCGACTACATCCAGTTTGCCCAATACTATTGTCTTGCCTCTATAGTATTTGCCATACAGTATGTCTTGTAAAAAAAAATAGACTATTGGCTTTATTTTATCAAGGGGCAATAAGCCTTATTGCCGGTAACATGGCTTTTTTTCCACCTCAGCCTAACCATGTATGGTGCAAACACCACAACACTTCTTATGCTAACACCACCTCAGTCCATACAATAGAAGAGAAGTGATATTTATTTATAGTAGGTAAAGTAGCAATAATACATTGTACAGTATAATACATGATTATTTGTGTAACTACAATAAAATCACATGTACGAAGACCGCGTCAGTGGAGGACATACTAAATGAAAACTATATTTATCTGTTCATGGAATAAATGCAAAGGGAAGTAGCCTTTCTTAGATACACTTATTTAATAAAACACAATTAAACTTACATAATAACACACAATAATACAATCAGAATCCTTGAAAATTCAGGTATCTTTAATCATTTAAATACATTTGTATCAAATGTATCCAGGACCGTCAGAACAAAAATATCCAGAGAGTACAGATTAGTATATGATAGCAATAAAATTTCACGTTCTAATCTGTATTGTACTCCAAATGTTATTTTATGCAGTATCCTGTAGTATATTTGTATACAGACTCAAAACGGGGAGCAGCTGCTGTACGTTTCAACTTAACCGCCCGCTGCACCCGTCCTATGTGCATGGGAGGTCCTTGCTCTGGTGGGTGCCCCTTTGCATTAGTATCTTAGTATCCCTCAGCAGGGCCAAGAGTAAAAATTGGCAGTGGGAGCAACAGCGGAGGCCCAGATATGGCACGCTGATCTCCCGGTGACGGCAAGACACTCCACAGCAGTAATGTTGGGCTTGAAAGGCACCCAGGGCTGGTTAGCCTTTACACTGGGTGGTAATAGTCAATAGCATGTGCGTCCTCCTCTGCACAGTAGATTCGGCTTTCATACAGCAATTAGATTACCCTGATAGGTTCCAATATCAATAGCAAATATCTTGGCTTTAGATCAACACGTTTTGTCTCTTATCTAGGGACTTTTTCAAGATAAATGTCTGGCCCAAGAAACCTCCATTTATACCGATCCAAATTGTTTAATTGGAAAGATAATTACATTAGTAAAGCCTTTCCAAAATCCATTACTCAGTTCATTGCATTGCAACAATTTGATACCATGTTCTAGATACTGTTTCAGCCTGGTCCTCTATGGCCGTTATATTGATGATCTGTTTATTATTTGGGAAGGGGGTCACGAATAAGCACAAAATGTTGTTGATTATTTAAACAGAAATTCCTACAATCTTAGATTCACGCACACCTTTAGTTATGATCACATGGAATTTTTGGATATAGCCTTCTCCATCAGGAATAATGCAGTGGTCTCTTCAAATTTTGCTAAACCAATGGGAGCGGATCACTATTTACATTTCCGGAATGGACATCACCGCTCATGGATCAAAAATATATTTAAAAAATCAATTATTATGATTTTGGAGGAACTGTGAAGAGGATGAGGATTTTTTGTTCAGGGTATCCAAATAAATTATTAGAGGATGCTAAAAAAAAACATGTTCTGTCCATTAATAGATCTACATTACTTCATATACAAGGGCCTAGAGAAAGAAAAGATGATGTGAATCTAATAACCCAAATAACCTTAATAGAGACAGAGATCCCCTTCCTCTCATTTGATAAGAAAAGAGAGTTTATTCCTTTTATTTCTAAATATAATACCAAGTCAATGGACATAAAAAGAATAGCAAAATCTAATGTTAGCATCTTAAAACGAGATCCAATGTTATCTGGCTGTCTCCAAGACAATCCAAATATTGTCTTTAAGAAAATTCAAAACCTAAAAACTTATGGGCACCTAGTGAACTAAGAGTAATTCCATCGACCCCTTCCTTTACAACATGGATTCCATCCAAACCTACTGGATGTTATCGATGCAATAGAAATACGTCCATTACACATTGAGAAAAAAAAACAACTACTATGTCTTGTGGGAATCCCAATATTGCGTTTATGTTCTGGAATGCTCTTGCCACTTACAGTATGTGTGAAGAACTATTCGATCTGTCAACACTCGATTCCGGGAGCATAGATGCAACATTTAGAAGAAATTAACTAATCATAGTGTCCCAAGACGTTTCTCTCAATACCATAATGGGGATCCGAAAGAACTGACACTCACCATTGTGAAGAAATTTTGGGGAATAAAAAGGTGTGTGGATACATTTTATTCTTTTTGAGACACAAGATTATTGTGCAAAATAAAAAAACAGTATGGTCCAAAAAGTGGATCCACAGGTGCTAGGACTGAACAAAGACTTTGGGAAGTGTTGACGTTCTCCACACTTTGGGCCTGATTCAGAGCCGGATGCTCTGACAAGAGCGCTCGCTCTGAATCAGGGCCGTCCTACCTATTATTGGAGCGGCCTCCTGGCCGCTCGCATAGCTGTGGGTGACCCACAGCTTATGTGAGCGGCCAAAAAGATGGTCGCGATGGTCAAGACCATCGCGACCATCGGGCTTGCGACGAGACCCTGCGGTAGGGTCTCGCTGCCGCAAGCCCAGGAGTACTTTTGTCTCTATCAGAGCCAAAGGCACTCCCACTGACATCACTAGTGATGTCAGTGGGGCTGGACCCAGACGGTAGGCCTCCGTCTGGCAGCCACGCCCAAGGGAACGCCTCCGTCTGGGCAGCCACGCCCCTGGCACGCCCACCAAAGGGGGCATGCTGTCACTTACCATCGACAGCATGCCCCCTTTGGTGCGAGACCCATAGCGACGGCTTGGCCCATAGCGACGACGGCGCATGCACACTAGGGCAACATTGACCCGCTCGTGAGCGGGTCTGAATCAGGCCCTTTGTTCTGTAGGGGTTCAGTTTCTCAAAAAGAGAATAAAAAAAATATACCATATAGGGTAATAAAGTCTAATTCAAAGTGGCAATTATAAGGTAACCATGGCTCCCTACCAGAGAAAATGGTCTACAAGATAAGTAGACACATCAGCTTTGGGGGGGTTTATGGGTGATCTCGTTCTGGACTGATCCTTATCCTTCCTTCTTATTTCTCCTTCTTGTCTTAACCACTCCGGTATATATGAGAATGGGTAAGAAGGATCCAAATAGTGTAATACAGTACTTTTATTTGGTAAAAATAAGCAACATATAAATCATCTACAGGAAATAGGGTAGCCGCTCACCGTACCCACTTCAGGCTGAGAGGACTGTGCAGGAACTGGTTAGCTGGCTCATGTAAGACCTTGATGGTGGTATCCGGGGATGCCTGAAGGACTACACCTTTACTCTTTTTGTCTACTTTTTGCAAAGTGGACTATAAAATCTGGTGAGCGGCTACGCTAAGCCATGGTTACCTCATAAATTGCCACTTTGAATTAGACTTTATTACCCTATATGGTAAATGTTTTTTCCTCTCTTTTTGAGAAACTGAACCTCTATAGAACAAAGTATGGAGAACGTCAACACTCCACTTTGTTTAGATCAACTTTTTGGTTGATATTATATGTTATAAGATTATTATGCACCCCGATAAAAGACTACTTTACTTATTTTCTCTATAATATTTCTACCACCATAGAAAGCATTGCGGAAAATAACAAAGCTAATCACGTCACATAGCTCCACTTCCCAAGGGATACAGGCTATTTGCATCATGGATAACTCCATTAAATTTGGGAGTCTCCCGGATATTTTGAGAGAATAGACAAGTGTGCATTAAGCGCTCATTTACAGGGCTAGCGCTGCATTGTTTAAAGCAATGTACCTGTACAGTTGCTTTTATTTGTGCATTCTTATTTTAGCTTTTTCCTTTTATTTATACTTCATGATAAGCTACCCAGTATACTACATTTAAAACCATACTGCACTTCATTTCTTATACATAAAAACATCATAGTTGTAAACAAGCCCATAAGGGGGATGGTATAGAACAGCTTTGTATGTTACTTTTATTCAGTTAATATTGTAAAAGTACACAGAAATAGCACTGTCTCTTTTGTAATCTAATTCAGGGGCGTATCTACCCCTTGTTCAGGATGGCACTTGCCAGGGGCGCCGGCCGAGAGAGGTGCACTGTACCGGTGGTGCCACCCGTGGCCAGGGGGTAGAGTCAAGGTGGGACTGCCAGGGCTGGAGTCCCGGGCACGCCCCTGGCTCCTACCCAATGTAGATGTCCAGGCGGCTGCCTGTCTACAATGAATAAAGTTTTATTTTTTTCATGACATCACATGCGCCGCATCGCTGCACTCTCAGACTGAGGAGCCGGCCACAGCCACAGTCAGAAATTTCAAGGGATGGCAAGTATTTCTGGGCTGTGGGGACTGGATGCAGAGGGCCGGGGGCTGGAGCTGGGGTGACAAAAGGGGGGGCTGACTGATGAAACATACGGGTGCTGGCTGGTCAGACAGAAGGGGGGGCTGGCTTGGTAGACAGAAGTGGACCTGCCTGATGAGATAGAAGGGTGTGCTGTATGATGAGACAGAAAGGGTGCTGACTAAAGACAAAAATGGACCTGCTTGATGAGACAGAAAGGGTGCTGACTAAAGACAGAAGGAGGGCTGACTGGAGAGACAGAAGGGGGTGCTGGCTGGAGAGACAGAAGGGGGTGCTGACTGGAGAGACAGAAGGGGGTGCTGGCTGGAGAGACAGAAGGGGGTGCTGGCTGGAGAGACAGAAGGGGGTGCTGGCTGGAGAGACAAAAGGGGGGGCTGGCTGGTGAGTCAGATTGGTATGCTGGCTGGAGAGACAGAAAGGTGTGCTGGCTGGAGAGACAGAAGATGGTGCTGGCTGGAGAGACAGAAGGGGGTGCTGGCTGGAGAGAAAGAAGAGTGTACTGGCTGGTGAGACAGAAGGGTGTGCTGGCTGGAGAGACAGAAGGGGTGCTGGCTGGTGAGACAGAACGGGGTGCTGGCTGGAGAGACAAAAGGGGGTGCTGGCTGGTGAGACAGCAGGGGGTGCTGGCTGGAGAGACAGAAGGGGGTGCTGGCTGGAGAGACAGAAGGGGTGCTGGCTGGAGAGACAGAAGAGGGTGCTGGCTGGTGAGACAGAAGAGGGTACTGGCTGGTGAGACAGAATGGGGTGCTGGCTGGAGAGACAGCAGGGGATGCTGGCTGGTGAGACAGCAGGGGGTGCTGGCTGGAGAGACAGAAGGGGGTGCTGGCTGGTGAGACAGAAGGGTGTGCTGGCTGGAGAGACAGAAGGGGTGCTGGCTGGTGAGACAGAACGGGGTGCTGGCTGGAGAGACAGAAGGGGGTGCTGGCTGGTGAGACAGCAGGGGGTGCTGGCTGGAGAGACAGAAGGGGTTGCTGGCTGGAGAGACAGAAGAGGGTGCTGGCTGGTGAGACAGAAGAGGGTACTGGCTGGTGAGACAGAATGGGGTGCTGGCTGGAGAGACAGAAGGGGATGCTGGCTGGTGAGACAGCAGGGTGTGCTGGCTGGAGAGACAGAAGGGGGTGCTGGCTGGAGAGACAGAAGGGGGTGCTGGCTGGTGAGAGAGAAGGGTGTGCTGGATAATGAGACAGAAAGGGTGCTGACTAAAGACAGAAGGGGGGCTGGCTGGAGAGACAGAAAAGGGTGCTGGCTGGAGAGACAGAAGGGGGTGCTGGCTGGAGAGACAAAAGGGGGTGCTGGCTGGTGAGACAGAAGGGTGTGGTCTTACATTGCTGCATTCATCTTTCCCTCTATCCTGACTAGTCTCCCAGTTCCTGCCACTGAAAAACATCCCCACAGCATGATACTGCCACCACCATGCTTCACTGTACAGATGGTATTGGCCTTGTGATGAGCGGTGCCTGAGATCCTCCAAACTTAACACCTGGCATTGATGCCAAAGAGTTCAATCGTTGTATCATCAGACCAGAGAATTTTGTTTCTCATGGTCTGAGAGTCCTTCAGGTGCATTTTGGCAAACTCCAGGTGGGCTGCCATGTGCTTTTTACTAAGGAGTTTCTTCCATCTGGCCACTCTACCATACAGGTCTGATTAGTGGATTGCTGCAGAGATGGTTGTCCTTCTGGAAGGTTCTCTTCTCTCCACAGAGGAATGCTGTAGCTCTGACAGTGTGACCATCGGGTTCTTCTTGTTCACCTCCCTGACTAGGGCCCTTCTCCCACGATCGCTCAGTTTAGACGGCCGGCCAACTCTAGGAAGAGTCCTGGTGGTTCTGAACAAATTCCATTTACAGATGATGGAGGTCACTATGCTCATTGGGACCTTCAAAGCAGCAGATATTTTTCTGTACCCTTCCCCAGATGTGTGCCTCAAGACAATCCTGTCTCGGAGGTCTACAGACAATTTCTTGGACTTCATGCTTGGTTTGTGCTCTGACATGCACTGTCAATTGTGGGACCTTATATAGACAGGTGTATGCCTTTCAAAATCATGTCCAAACAACTGAATTTACCACAGGTAGACTCCAATTAAGCTGTAGGAACATCTCAAGGATGATCAGTGGAAACAGGATGCACCTGAGCTCAATTTTGAGTTTCATGTCATAGGCCGTGCATACTTATGTACATGTAATTTCTTAGTTTTTTTTTTTTTATTCAATTTGCAAAAATCTAAAAAAAAACTTTTTACACGTTGTCATTATGGCGTATTGTGTGCAGAATTTTGAGGACAAAAATTAATTTATTTCATTTTGGAATAAGGCTGTAACATAACAAAATGTGGAAAAAGTGAAGCGCTGTGAATACTTTTCAGCTGCACTGTATGTACTAAGCCTTGGAGAGAGATAAAGTGGATGAAGATAGCGAACCAAACAATCAGTTCCAATCTACCATTTTTCAAACACAGCCTGTAAAGTGACAGGAGCTGATTGGTTGGTACTTTGGGGTCTATGTACTAAGCCCTGGAGGGAGATAAAGTACCAGCCAACTAGCTCCTAACTGTCATTTTTCAAACACAGCCTGTAACATGACAGTTAGGAGCTGATCGGTTGGTACTTTATCTCCGTTCACTTTATCTCCATCCAAGGGTTAGTAAATAGACCCCCAAAGATCTGAAATTCAGGTGTTTACGAGTCACAAGCAGAATTAATTTATAGAGGGAAGATAAATCTGATTATTTTTCCACTGGCTGAATAAGTAAATAGGTCACTTTGGAATCATAGATGTACCATACCTAGATTTTAGCAAGGTTTTTTACACTTTAGAATGATAATTTAAATTAATTGATTTGATTTAGATGCTGGGGGGTTGGGTTTAGGGACCCCCGGTGGGATATTATGGTTAGGCACCCCCCGGGGAGGGTTAGGGTTAAGCTGCGGGGAGAGGGAGTTAGGGTTAGGCACCACTAAGGGAGGGTTGGGGGAGGAGAAGGGAGGAATAGGGTACTTACCTGCCCCTGTCAAGAGCTTCACTCATCAGACTCGGTAGTAAATAGAACGTATTGAGATGAGGGAGCATTTACCAGTGGAGGTCCCCTAATAACTGTGATTAGACCAGTATTTTTCAATGTCTTTATTGGTGGCATTACTACTGGTAAAGGAAAAAAAATTTTTGTTCATGGTGAAAACACCAGGGGGTAATAAAATGTTAAATATCGTCCTTTGGTCTCAGAAATGTAATGGTTGCACAAAAATGGCAAATACAGAGGGGGAAAGGATTTACAGTAGGACACAGTGTAAAGGCAATCAGCCAGTGTAGCTAAGCAATGTGCACGGCCAATGTGAAACTATGTTGCATAAGAAGAGGAATTAGGAGCAGAGAAAGGATGATGATGACACTATATACAGTAGGTCATTGGTGAGATCACGTATAGAATTCTGTATCTTCAGAGGGACAGAAATAAATTAAAGACTTCACAAATAAGGGCTATTAAAATGTTGTATGATCTACTGTATAACACAGAGGCGTCTGATACGGAGGTGGATGGATAGAACATCGGGCACAAGTACCAGATGTTTTACATGAAATCGTTATGACATACCGCCGGACCTAAGCCCGGCGAATGAAATACCGATGGTGCCTGGTAAGTATCCTAACTCTCCCCTCTCCCTCCCCCTAACCCTTCCTTAGGGGTGCCTAACCCTAACCTCCCCCCTAGTGCCTAACCCTAACCTTCCCCCAGGGATGCCTAAACCTAACCCTAACCCTAACCCTAACCCTCTCCGTACCCTAAACCTAACCCACCCGGGGGGGATGCCTAACCCTAACCTCCCTTCCCCTAGCCTAATACTAACACTCCCGGAAAGGTGCCTAACCCTAAGTCCCCCCGGAAATCCCTAAACCCAACCCCCCCACAGCGGCTAACAGGTCCCGACGCCCGGCTTACCTACGTTCAGTATGCCGGGCATCGGGATTTCGGTGTGGGGCTGATGATAAGTGTTGTTATTTAGACGCCTATCATTAGCCCATGCCAGGATTTCACAGTCGGAAGCTGGCAGTCGGCATTTCGATCACCGGCTTCCTGACTGCATACCGTTTTACATCTGCGTATTCATCCAAGATGCAATGCACTTGCGCCCCTATGGCTACCGCTGGGGGATGCAGACCGGAACTGCATAGAGATCCATACAATTTTTATAGGCGCTCCAGTGCGGTGACAAGAAGGGTGGTTGTCATCAGCCGTCTAGCACAAGTGGTACAGGCCCATACTGTAGGGAAATGTACACACGTAGACAGACACAAATCTGATCAAAGGGCCTGAAAGTTTTAAGAATAAAAAACTGGCGGAATATAAAATAGCCAGCTCTGCAATTGTCATGTATGTATGTATGTATGTATGTATGTATGTATTAGCTAGCTCTGTCAATGTCATTTTCTGCAAAATGTAAATGCAAGTCTGTATACAGTGTAGAACAGTAAAGCCTAGATTTCTTCGCATGGAACCCAAAAATAACCACTGAATGGCCTATAGAAGCTTGATATAGCTGATCATGGTTTCAAAGCTGCATAAGTAACCTGAAAAAAACAGAAATATAAATGTTTAAAAGTAAAGAAACAAAACAAATGTCAACACGCAAAGGTAGTATAATATAGTTCTCATTATGTGGTGCATATACTGTATGACAAGGGGTGGGATGAATCAATCAACGAAAAAGGTCTACTATAGGGCTGGTTAACAATTATTATTTTTCGGGACGGGATCTTGTGCTACTTTTTTTTGTTGATTTGCTAATTTTTGCATAATATTAATATACAAGCCTGCACAGATCCTAGCAGTCTATACAGTGCTTTTGAGAAATCTGCCGGTGACATGCAGGTCTCAAATTGGCCGGATTTGCGGTTGGTTGTGATCCCACCTATTAGTTAATCTGGGATTTGCTCACTTTTAATGGTAAAAATATTGATGTTCAATTGTATAGTAGTATGTAGTTTTGAGTTTAATAACTCTGCAGGATGCAAACCCACTGGGAAACTGCAGAAAACTCGTCAGGATTTCAAACAACCAGTAAATTTCCCCTGTAGTTGGGTAGACATTTGGGTAGACCTGGACACTGTCTGGGTGGGTCAGGGCAGTGACATGGACAAAAGAGTTTCCCACGTTCCTGATTTGAAATGTTTTGCTGTTTGGGGATGTGCCGGAACGATCATGTATAGCTCATTTAGCTGTTGCGTAACTGAGAAGAATCACAGACATTAGGGCTACTTAAAGCCTTATGTTGTGTACATACTGTATTTTTCAACATTTCACAAGTACATGTAGAACAGGCAATTTTCAGCAGAACTTTTTAAATGTTGCTGATCTCTGGCCCTTACAAATTAGCGCTTACGTTTGTGGCTTAGTGATGTCATCACTAATCCATATGTGAAAATGTTGTATATTAGAACTTACAGCATACTTGCCGACTTCCTGGCTCAGTGGGGGGATGCGTTTGGAAAGTGGACAGGCCGGTGGGCATGATGTCAAGATTGTGTCACCATGGTTATGATAACGCGATTCAGTGCAAATCATGTCATCAGCCGCCCGGACGGCCCACTTCCACTCGGTAATGGGTGGCTATAGGCAGGTGGCAGCCGGCTCCCGGAGACTTGCCCCCTCTCCCTGGTGGCCGGGAGCAACCACCTGATGGGATGGGAAGGTTTACCAGCACTCAACCGACAGCATTATGTTTATACAGGATGTAATATCTTTTTATAATATATAAATATTTTTTATTTTATTTTTTTAATTTACAGTGTACATTATGCCACTTTCCCATACGTACCGTCTCAGTCTCAGGCCTAAATCTCACAGCACGTTCTACAAATAGATGAGAATATACAATGTTTACATACGGTAAAGGACTAACAAATCAGACTTTATATGGTTTAAAAAATAACTATGTTAATTTTATAAATTTATTAATGTTCTATATTTTGATTGGTTGCCATGGGTTAAAAGTTAAAATAAAACATTCTTAAAGTGATTAAAATTATTTTGCGACCCCTGCACCTTATTTGCAAATGTCCCTTATTAGCAAACTCCATATTTTACACCATGAAGACCTGTGAGTAAGTTAGATCTTCACAAAGCAAAACTTAGCAGCTTATGTATTAGCCAGCGAGATGAAGGCTCTTGCGAGTCTGCCCGTATTTTAAAGAGACAGTCATTTAAAAAGCCAATGTACAAAGCAGTCATTTGGTGAATTTGTTTTTCTCTCCATACTCAGTGTAAACGTACCGCAGTGAGTGTCAGGACTAATGCCAGGAACAGCATCAGGACAAGTGGTATTTTTAGCCAATGCCCGACGTCTGCAAGCAAGAATTATCTGATGTATGAGCAGGAGAGCGATGACGACAGCTAATGCCACATACAGCACGTTATTGCAGACGGTACTGTCATCTTAAACAAAACAAAAATAAAAAATAATTAGAATATTTGAAGACATTTTTACAGACAACTGCTAAAAACACTTTAAAAAACTAATTAGAAAAAAAGGCAATTTTTTTTTAACAATTTCAGCTGTTTGTTATTTTAAGTCAATATTTTTGCCTTTTGATTTTAAAACTTTGACTTTATTGGAGCAAAGGATCAGCAGTAACTTGCGACTACCAACATCACCAATCTTCCCTCCCATTGTGGAAAATTAAATGTGGACCTTATAGTCAAAAGTTCATTTTACATCACACTTTTACATTTTTATCCCAAAATTATATCTTTCAAAAAAGTTAGAATAGTACAGACTGAGTCTCCTACTGTATATCAAAATATTCCGAAGTGCGGAATATTCAGTAAAACTGATTTCTTTTTAATCATGACTCAGATAGTGGCAAGTTTGCTTTCTGATGGTTCAATTTACACAAACTTTGTTTACTGCACAAAATTATAAAAAATATTGTATAACATCAGGCTGTGTCTATAAGGTACATATGAAACATAAATTAAGTTTGTGTATATATACAAACTTTGCTTAACAAAATTATTAAAATATTGTATAAAATTACATTCAGGCTGATTTTATATTGTGTATTTGAAACATAAATGCATTCTGTGTTTAGATTTGGGTCCCATCCCCATTATGGTACGCAAATATTCAAAAATACAGAAAAATCCAATATCCAAAATGCTTCTGGTCCCAAGCATTTTGGATAAGGGAGACTCAAACTGTATTTCTAATGTTCCCAAGGCTCTTGCGGATTTCAATAATAAAATGACACCTGTACAACATGTATATAAAAAGCTGATTGCAGTACTCAAACACATAAACAAAAGGTAATCCCACACCAGTATACTAATTGTTCTCATACACTATCACAAGTCTCATCTCATACCGGTACATTGATATTTTCAATTAAACAATATCTCTTGGTACTTATAAGTGTGGTGCTACCACCAACTCTAGAATAAATCCACAAACAGCAGTAAGAACAAAGGGGGATATGCTGATGTGGTGCACTTTGAGACCTTCTGTTATATTAGTTTTATTTAGAAAATCACTAGTCTTTATTGATATGTGTTAAAATAGTTTAAATTGGAAATATATATTGGCAAAATATAAATTAGAGAATGCACAAAAGTATAGAAATAAAATATGATAAAATTAAATAAAATTCTGCAGCCACTGTATTTCTTGCCAGCACTGTCCATTATAATGAGTATATACGAACATTTTGGTCAGTGGAAATAAATTGTCTTTTGTTCCACCCAAAAAGGAAGTGGCCACAAACACTGTAGCTTCTGTTTCATGTCTCTCAATTAGTTAATAGGAACTTTATTTATTGTAGGGTACATTGTACTAGGACATTGAGGGTTATTTACTAACTTTCCTGAAATGGGGAAATATGCTGTAAATCAAATAAAATCAGTGTCTAACGTCTACTAGACGGATACTGTAAATAGTAACTGCTGTTTCGTTGCCTTAGTTTCACTGCAGACTGGCACCTTTGACCAATGATAGTAAATTATTCTAATTAACGTAAGACAGTCTGCTTGTTTATTTTTTATATATATATTATTTTAAATATAGAGCACCGCCTGATATTATATTTTTTTATATATATTATTTTAAAAATAGAGCACAGCCTGATATTATATTTTTTTATATATATTATTTTAAAAATAGAGCACAGCCTGATATCATATTTTTTTATATATTTTTATATTGGAAACCTTTCAAGTTTATTATTAAAAAGCATTTTATATAGAATATAGTATTTCAGTCCTACACACCAGTCCGTGGACCAATGTAACTTACACTCTATGGGACTAATTCATAGTTGGACGCTATTGCTGCCACAGCTTTGATTTTTTCAGCTGAGGATGTGCGAAATTGGCTGATGGAACAACTGCCGGAGCTTGTATTGAGACGCCAAATGGAGCCATCGCAGCTGTAAGCAACTGTGTACACATATGCAGCATCAGACGCAGATCAGCAAACAGACTCCCTAAGTCTATGGTCACTCAGAATGGCCGCCATAACTGAGACACTGGAGCCCTGTTTCCTGCGTATGGGTTCGCAAATGCAGGATTTGATACACCCCTGAAATGGTGAAGACATGCCTGGAATTTGTCCAACATTCCCCGTTGTCTCCCCCAAACGCTCCCTGCCTGTCAATAACACTGCGATCACAAACTCGCAGTGTGTGAGTACGGTAATGTAACTTGGTGCATGTGCTGTGCTACTAATGGGCAGTGGCAAAGATTTGCTAAATTTGCAAAAACATTGACATTACGTATAACTCTGAATTAGACCCAATATTCACTACCACATGGAGATACATATAGACTACCGTTTTAGTTTTTGTCAAGAGCCAATCAACCCACCGGTATGTTTTTTTTTCACCAATGCATATTACTACAGCTGATACATATTATAGGGCAATGCGATCCAATAAACAATTTTTGTATTCATCCACAATTGCATCAGTGTCATTATTCAACATCCACATATAATCACAGACATCAGGTCACTGACTCGATTCACAGAAATAGGTGCAGGTCTCAAGCATCATTATCTTAACCATTGTACAAAAGGAGGAAGGACACCATCATCAAGAGTAGCTCCTGCACGCTATTCCCCTACACCACCGCCATAGCACAACACTCCCAATTCCTGAATCCCACCCCACCTTTATCCAAAAAGGCCTGAGAGCCATTATACTCCGAGACTGGCTCCTTGAAACAACAACACACTAATTATAGTTGAAAGGGTTAAACTTTAGTCTGAGAACTGTGTGTTTGTTCAGGAAACAATGGAAAGCTAAGGGGCGGTGATTGGGCAAAGTTACTTATAGGCTTATAGGCTGAGATGGGGTCTGAGGCCTTTTTGTCCTTTGTATCCCCCCCTCACACACACACACACTTGTCCTTTTCTTGTGTGTGGTTGGCAAGTTGGATGCTTGTATCATGCTTGTGCCACAAGCAAATGGGGCCAGTGGGCACATTTGATGGGAAGTGGAGGTGTATATGAAGTAAATCACATAGAGACCACATGAAAGTTAGGTTTGGAAACCACCTGGAAGTTAGTCTAGTTTTGGATAAGAGGAATTGGGGGCGTAAGCCCTAGTTTTTGCAGCATACTGTGCAAGGGTCGAGTGATTGACTTCCCCTTTATTTTATTAAAATTACTGAATCACATAATGCAACAGTCTCTTCTGGGTCCGGCACTCATTTAATCTAGTGGCAATGAGTACACTACACCTATTCCTATCCCTCCCCCCTCAGCCTAAATCAAACCCACCCTAATTTCCTATTCCTAACCCCCCACTCCTGCAGTCTAACCCTAACCCTCTCCCCACTCCTGCAATCTAACCCTAACCCTCCCCTCCCACAGTCCATTCTTAATGCCGTCAAACTGCATAAAGTTGACATTTCACATGCCGACATAGGGAACATGTTAACATTCTGCAGATATCAACATGTTCCATGTTGACATTTCAACAGTCGACATCATGTCGTCATTATGATTGACAACATTTTGAATGTCGACATGGTTACCAAGTTTATGACCTCTTTTAAAAGCATGATAATAGAGATTCAGAGGTATTAGTTACATACATTTGCAAATATATGAACAAGTGCCAGGCCAATCGTCAAGGCTCCTCTATACTGGCATCCCTAACATTAAGGGGTTCACGCCCGAGATGCAAGGCACCCAAAAAAATTTCCAGCCAAGGACCATCCCCAGGGCATCACACGAAAAAGGGAAAAAAGGTGATAGTGATGTGTAAAGAAAAGATGTGTAAGGATAAATCATTATGTAGCAATAATTATTTTGGGGTGAGCGTTTGGGAGTGGGGCCCCCGGGGTTGTTCTGGCTGGACCTTTCTCATGGCATCACCACTTAATTCACATAGAATATTTTTATCACTTCTCTATTTGTTTGTATATTATTTATGTAATTTTAATTCTTTCTCATTTCATTAACACTTATTGATTTATCCTTACACATCTTTTCTTTATACTTCACTATCACCTTTTTTCCCTTTTTCGTGTGATGCCCTGGGGATGGTCCTTGGCTGGAAATTTTTTTGGGGTGCCTTGCTTCTTGGACGTGAACCCCTTAATGTTAAGGACGCCAGTATAGAGAAGCCTTGACGATTGGCCTGGCGCTTATTCATATATTTGCAAATGTATGTAACGAATACCTCTGAATCTCTATTATCATGTAGGATTTAAGTATTGTTTTTGCAGCAGTGCGCTGGGGGTAAATCCCTTTTTTCTGTGTTCAATGTAAACCCCGCCCTTTACAAGCACCTGTGGTATGCAATTAAGTGATTTGAGCAACTACCATATTTTTTTGCTCTTTTAAAAGCATGACAATCATTCCTTTATTTAATAAGTTCTCCACACAGTTAGGGTTATAGTGGGAATCTAACCCAAGACCTCAGTGCTGTGAGGCAGTAATACTAACCACTACACCAACTGTTCTACCCCATGGCTGCCTGAATTATATATATATATATTTATATAATGCTATTATAATGGATCATTTGCTCATACCGAGAATCAGCATTCCTCAATTCCTCAGGGACTCAATCTTACTCTCTTTCGTAATATACAGTAGCCCCGATAAAATGTTATCTAGCTTTAAAAAAAAACAAAAAACTTGCAAATAAAAATGTCATTCTATTGTATTAAATTGTTAAAAGAAAAAAATACTAAAATTAATATTTCAACAACATAAAAGGTGTATTTTGTACTTACCGTTATTATTGTCGAATGGGAGCTCTGTAATACTGATAGCGAAGACTGTGGAGAGCATTTCTATGTAACATGTTACATTTAGATGCTGACTAACACTAGGTACAATGATCAAGCTCCTCAGACTCCCTTCTGAATCCAGAGTCGTCCAACCATCTAATAGACTTCCATTGATAGACCACTTAATCTGACTCCACTTTTTTGTCCAATTACGGGCAACACACAGTCGCAAACTTTTCCCGGATTCTGGATTTTCTTTCTTCGCTGGAACGAGCATAGATAGTGTGGGATCCACTGGATCACCTTCTGTGTAAAGGCCACATCCATTTGTTTCAAAAAAGAATTTATAAAAAAAAAATAAGCATTAGAGTCACTTTAAACCAAATTGGCCCTACAGTACATTGCTGAATGTGTGACGCCTGAATAATGAAAACTGCCAAAATGTGGCCTGGTTTCATCACACAGGGGGAGTTGTATCAAGCCTTGGTGAGAGATAACGTGGAGAAGTTGCCCAAAGTGACCAATCGGGTTCTGTCATTTCATAGACTGTACTAGATAAATGACAGTTAGAAGCTGATTGGCTGCTATTGGTCACTTTTCCATCTTTATCTTTCTCCAAGGCTTGGTACATCTCCCCCTCAATCTGGTCAAGAGATGACTGCAATGATATGTACAGTCAGTATGTGTAGTCATCTGATGACACTAAAAGAAGGATACAGGTGCACAACTCCAACATTACTAATAATACATAATATAATACATTTTGCAATAGAATTTTGCACAAATTAATTAGAGGTTTTGGCATAATCATGGCCATGGTTATGGGCCTACCCACCGCGCCCAGGTAACCTCTGAGGGTAGGTCCCTAACATACTGGGGTTGAAATCCAGAGTGCAGGACACCCCCAAACAAGCCCAGCTGAGCCACCCCAGGGCATCACTCTGATGAGGAAAGTTGAAGTGTAAAAAGGTGTAGGATAGATAAGAGCATCTGATGACAGTAATACTTGGGGCCAAGTATGCTTCGGTAATTTGGATTACCTGTTTCCCTTGCTCTCCACGGATCAGATCTGTACATTATTGCCATGTTAGTCACAGACAATGATGCCAAAATTACCATATTGCCAAGTGTGATTTTAGTATTCTTAACACAAGATCTCAATTTGGCTAAGTTGCCTTAGCTATACTGCAAAAGAAGATATGTGGTAAAGTGCTGCGTATATAATAAAGCATAGATAATATTAGCCTACTTTATGAATAAAATGTATGTATTTTTGGGTGTACCACATGCCGCTTTATGATCCCAGGTGTGAGCTTCCCACACCCACAGAATGGCAGCCCCATCCGTATTCGTTACAAACTGCTTTGTCAGCTGGACTATGTGATATATCTGTTAACATGTCCGTGTGGACTGACATACGTGGGAATGGCCACGTGTAAGCTCTGCGAGAGAATGGTGAACCATCGTACTTCGGTACGACAAGCATTGGCAACTGGTAGTGTCGTATAATTGATTGGGTACCACCACTGACATGTGGAGATCGGCCTTGATTCTCCAAAAAATTGGAAGCGGGTGGATTTTACGCCTTGGGATGGTGACTCTTCAAGCCTTAAAAGAATGCAATCCATTAAGTATATTTTTATGGTGATTCAGCCTTTTTTCTCTTTTTGAATTGTGTATATCTATTTAATATGTTTTTGTTAATATTAGGTTTTGATCAATACACTCTTTTTTCTTTTTCTTCTTCTTGTTTTTTTACTTTTTTGAACATTGTATCATCTTTAGTGTGTAATAATGCAAGTTCTGTGGTTTTAATATACATGTTTCCCCGGCTCCATTTGACAGACCATCCAGAATTATTATGTAGATACACTATATGGTACGATATAGACCAACTAAATAAAAATAACCATTCAGCTGAAATATAATAACTGGTATACTACTACAAACAATTACAGCTTTTGCTTTAGATATAAATTTAGTGTCACACATTCACTGTATTTCTTTCAGAGTCCCTTATGCATCTTCAATGTTTTAGTGTGTGACTATAATAAAAAAAAGTTGTCACATGACAGACAACATAGTGTTTGTCTTGTACTTTGCAAAGCAAACCTTTTACCAGTTGTTACTGTTTTTGATTGTTTATGGTGATTGACTTAAAAAGTATTTGTAATGTAATTTCTCTAAACACACAACGGTAATTCATGAACTGTAAACCTATAATAAAAATGCTGTTTTTGTAATATTAACTTTGCTCAGTTGCTCCAGTTTTATGGGTAAACACTGGTGATTGCAGTTAGTGTCTGAGGAGGTGCACACTTTATCTGCATTGTAGGAGGCAGCGCAGCCTCAATTTTTCATTTCGAGGTCCCAAACATCAAGTCCTGTCCCTTTAATTATTTCTAGGTGCTCTTCAACCATTGTTCTAAAGAGCTTATGCAGATAAACAAGCATTGTGGGTCTGCCGATGGTATTAGACTCACAGCCACAATGCAAACAGGAAACAATTGTGCACACAGATAAGAGTAACATTCTAATGGAAATCACTTATCAGCTGCATCTGTTTGGGCTGATTTTAGCTTAGCATAAATGTATATTAGAAAGTCACTGATGTACAGTACTATAACAGTGATATACAATGCACCTATTACAGTGTAATGTGACAGGTGCTGCTGATGCATGCTACCTAATGTACAGTAGGAGGCATAATATACTTGGTAAACAATATAACATACATAGGTAGCAAGTAGGTTACCAGATACTGTGCAACTACTGTACAAGGACCAAGGTGCATGGGTTGCAGCCTTAGATCTTTAAGGACATGCTGTGACTTTTACTTCCATAGCTATGATTTGATGCAGTAGGAACTGAACATGTATCCTTACATATATCCCATTTACTTACACATACATTTATCTTTCATTCTTACCCGTAACAACTAATGTACTGGCTACATAGAAGACTTGGTCCATTCCTGGCATAGAACAGTAATAAACTCCAGAGTCAGATTTTTCCACTTTCCTAATAGCCAATGCAGTGACAACTTTTTCTTTGCAGTAGGAAAAATATTTCTCAGTGCCCTTAATATTATGTGAAGTACAAAAACTGTTGTGAATGTCTTCTAATCCACCATCCTTGTTTTCTTTGTACCAGTGCAAGTTATTTTCCCCTGTAAGTGCAATACTGCATGTGATGTTCGTCGATTCACCAACTTGTGTAAACTGAACCAGCAACACATTTTGTGTTATTCCATCTGCTATGATACCTGGAGAAAACATATTGAGTCAATTTTTTATTTTTTTTGTAATTTCTGTTTATATTATTCACCGGGCCCACCACGCCCATTTTTTTAATAGTTGCAAGAAGAAATAAATAAACTAAAAAATAGCACCTAATGTTTTGAACATGATTTAGAGGTATAATATGTAGTACTGGATGAAAAAGATTTTGTGGATGTTTAACATGTTAGAGAATTTCAAAATATATAAACAATCAGAATTTAGTCACAATATATCCATATACATGTAAAAAAAAAGTGGAGAAGGAAATAAAGAGTTGGCAAACCAAAATAAAAAAGTGCCACAATAAATTAGCAAAATTGCAGGAAATAAATTTAAGCAATTGAGTTTTGCTGCAGAAAAAATTATAGGGGAAATTATACATGAATAACTTAATCCTGTCAGGCAAATGTGGGAAATTCTGCAGACAAATGCAAATTGAAGTGAATATTCTTCAAACATTTTCATCACCTGAACTTGCCAAGCTGTTCAATTTAAATTTGGTAAAAATATCTGTGTATGTTTATTTGCAAAATTATGTATTAGGAGATGCCTGTGTCTAGAGTATTTATTTGTATAGTTGTGTGAATGGCTGTTGGAGAACTTTACTTATTTGATTTTCAAGAGCAATCATAGTTCTGGTCCTACAGGTAAATTCTCCCAAAGCTAAGCAAAATCTGATATTTAGATCATTGTAATTCAGCAATTGTTTGGTCTGTATTTTATCATTAATCTCAATTTAACAATCAAAATTGACTTAGAATCAGAATATAGGTACATTTGAAATAATGCACAATTAGAATATAATATGTATAGGTGATATATAGATAAATATTATTGTTAATGATAGACATATGGATTTTTTTCCCAAATGTAAAGTGCAACAGAATATTCTGATGCTATATAAATAAAATTAATGTCATCGTATTAGCGCTGGTCTTATGTACCATATTAGCACTGGTCTAATGTTCATGAACACAAATTGTTGTTTGTTTTGTACAATGTAAAAAATATTGTGAATTACTGTACAATCTTCAACAATATGATAAAACCAACCAAGTGATTTAATAAAAGGTCAATGCATACTGTATTCTTTAAATAAATGTTTCTCTATGAATTATCATTTTAATAAAGTCGGAATCAGAATATAGTTATAATTAGAATATAGTTACAGTTATAATATAGTCACATTCAGAATATAGTTATAGTTATAATACAGTCACAACAAGAAAATAGTGACAGTTATAATATAGTCACAATCAGAATACAGTTATAATCAAACGATGGACCAAATAAGAATGTATGTACAAACAATATATTGTCAAAATCAGAATTAAATGAATTCACAGTCACAATATAGACAACGTTATAATATAGCCATAGTTATTATAATATAGTCACAATCAGAAAATTGTCACCATCAGAATATAGACCCAATCACAATAAATGTATAATTAGAACATAGCCACAGTAATAATATAGCTACAATCCTTTTATGGCCATGACATATTCAGTGATTTATAGATAGAAATTTGTAGCTGGAAAAAGCTGGATGAATAATTATAATACTTACACTGGATAGAAGTATAAAAAGCCAATGCTATCCAGACTTTCATGTTTCCCCCTGTAATTACTACTAGCATACAGCCCGATCCGTGCTTGCTGTGTATTGCTTCCTGTCAAACTCAACATGCGGAAACTGTACAGGTCTTGAAAAGATTACTGTACATCATAGAATATAGGTCCTTGGTAAAGAGCAATGTCTATTTATTTATACGTTGTGCACTGTAGTGATGAGAAAGATATATGCACAGGTCAGGGAGGTCAAGACATGAATTACTAATATCATAGGGGGACAATTCAAAAACAAAAAAATATAATCAATTAAAAAGAGAAGTAATATGTTTGGCAGCTGGGACATTAGCCTGAAAATGTAATTATTTAATGACTAGTTGATACTCAGGCCAATTCAAGTTCAAGTTACATGCAAGACACCCACAACTGCACATAGAAAAATGTGGATATTCGACCATACTAGAGTTCTGCTCATCTGTGCAACCGAATGTCCCTATCCGAACAATTGGCTTTCTTCGTTGCCGTCATCACTATCACGGCGCGTTTGTACCAGGCCCATCCTTGGATATCAAATCAGGTAATGTGAAATCAAAGAGGGTCCATAAGGAGTGTCTGTACAGCATCCATGTAAACACTTTATAGAGAAATAAAATAATTTACAGTATAAATTAATAAATATAGTAAATGACTGATCGACTAGTGCAGGGGTGTGTTAACTGCTTAAAAATAAGAAGATAAATTAAATATTAACTAATTAAAATGCATGTACAATACATTTTTGTAATTTTTATTTTTTCAGGAGAATTTATAGAGTAAAGATGTATAGGGGGTTACTGATAAGTCGCCCTACAGTTTAAAAAAATTGGTGAAGATTTAAAAAATAAATGATAAAACGCATGTGCTAATCATCAATCACAATGTGTATAACCTACTGTATGAATTAATCTTATAGTAAATATTAGGCTTTTGCACTGTAAAAAAAAGGATCCTTTGCCCTTAATACAGTAGACTTAATTTATCCATCTAAAAGATTAGTTTTAAAAAAATACGTATATATAAGGAAGTTATTTACTAAGGTCCTGTAATAGAGTTGAAAGTATATTTTCTGATCAGGAATACATGTATACAGACAGCCACAAAATTGCGGTCTTACAGTACATGGTATATTCAGTAGCAGGTATCACAAGATGTCCAAGTCACAGTACAGCAGTATTTCCAGGTTAGGCGTATAAATGGGTATACATACTTACACAGAATATTAGCACAGAGAAGTTATGTAACAGTACAGTATTAGAAGTGAAAGTGTCGTAACCCTATTCGTACACAATATAATAATGTAGTGTCATATACACATAAGAGAATAATGTCTTGGCTGCACATGAAACATGAAAGTCATATATTCCATATAACATTGAATTTTATATAAAATATATGTAAACATTTATACACACTAGGGGGGCTCTATTAATCCATAAAAATAATTTTCTGGCAGTATATATATATATCACTCAGTAACGCTGATATACGTAGCAGTACAGATGTGTTCTCTTGCATCTTTGCTACAGTATGTATGCTGAAAATCTCAGTGTGTGCCATAGCGTACCATAGCATATGCTACTGCAGGTAATCGCATGGTGTGATACGTGCGCACTTTTGTAGCACGACCAGCAAAGATGCAAGAGGACACATCTGTACTTATGATTATACTACAGGAGGTAAATTTACTAAGAATCATGTCTGATTGAGTTTTGCCAATTAGAAACTCGATTTGCATCGCTGAAACGGGTAATTTTAGGCTTCTGAAACACTCACATTTACCAAGCCTCGTGTTTTGCTGAGATTGTGTTTTCCGATGGTGTATCTGATCAAGATTTCTCCCCCGAGTTTACAGTGTCTGACCGTAGCCAAACACTCCCGAACAAACAGCCTACACATATCAGTGAGATATGTGAAGGCTGCTTGTGTGTTTTAACTGAAAAAAGGGTTAACTGTAAAAAAAACAAAAAGACGTAGGGTCCCCCCCCCAAAAAGCATAACCAGCCCTGGGCTACTCAGCCAGTCCTGGTTCCAAAAAATCCTGGTAATAAACGAGTAGGGTTCCCCCTTATGTTAGGAACCAGCACTGGGCTGTTGAGCCAGTCCTGGTTTTAAAAATAGGGGGAAAAATTGCGTAGAGTTCCCCATATTTTTAAAGCCAGCACGGGACTCAAATCCGTCCTTGGTGTAAGCATTATCACCTCAAGCCGGTCGGAACAAGCCGGGGATCTCAGTCAACTCATATTTGTCCACTTCTAATTGAGCCCCATAATATACAAACCACTAATTATAAGGTGCTAATTTTTAAATTAATTATTATATTTTTATTTCTTTTATATTTATTTGGGATATTTTTTGCATCTTCTATTCTTTTTTACAAAATACTGGAATTATTAAAGTTTTAACACCACCCCCCATGAGCCATAATTTATTTTTTAAAATAATTGTTTATTAATAAAATCTAACAGAAACACCTTAACCTCAATATCCTTAAACCCAGTTTATTCAGGTATGAGTTCAGATTGGCCAGACCATGTGTATTGTTGATGCTGTTGGCAATTCCAGAATTGTTATCATTTGTTTACTGTATATACAATAGGGCCTATATATACCCCACCACCATTGTGACATACATGCATGACAACTGTTTTGAGGAAAAGTCACCTCATTCTTTATTAGGTGGTGGAACTTTGTATTTTTCATTAGAAGAATTTAGCCTTACTTTTTTTGTGCTTTGACTTCTTTCTTACTTAAACTTCCTATCGTCTGATATCAGACTACATTTGTACACAAGTTAATGGAGAAAAAACATATCAACAATAAAGACATTTAAACATAATGGTGGGGAAAAGGGTAAGCTTTGTTTAATTATATATTGGAGAGAAAAAGTATAATGGTGAAGAAAAATTTACCCTAAACACAGTATGGCCATTTTGCCAAATAATATAATAAAACGTGTAGTTGGAGGCCAACTGCCTGCCAATCACCAGGGGCACAGAGAGGAGCGGGTACAAATTCCCCGGGCCTGCTGGTGGGGCCTGGGTCCGGCACCCCCCCTCCCTTCTACATCACAGCAGCCAAGCACACACTGCTGTGTGCTGGGCTGCAGTGGGAGACTGCTCGCAGATGCTAAGCAGTCTCCTATGCCTATGGGGGGAGCAATCATGCTGATCACGCCCCCACTGGCTGTGCGCTGGGCTGCCAAGCGGCGCAGCTAAAATGTTGTTTTTGTGTGTGTTTTTCCCTAAGCGGGCGTGGTCACACCTCCTGCAATTAGACCACGCCCCATCACCCAGACCCGCCGCGGCTCTTGGTGGCCCTGTCCATCACCACACCTCAAGGCTTAGATGGTGCCAACTTCCAGCCCATCACCAACAACTCAAGGCCTTTATGAGGGCCAACTGCTAGCCATCACCAACAACACAAGGCTTAGACGGACCTCAAAACCTACAACAAGGCAGCCAGTGTTGCTGTTCTTTCCCACAAAACAATAAAGCCAACAATCACAAAAGCAGAGTAGTGGAATTTCCAAAAAGGTTAAAGACCTCTGAACCAGGAAATCACTATTATAATTCAGCAACTCAACCCCAAAACTCCACCCTCAAATGGTATGTAATAGGACTACAAAAATCAGAAAATAAATAGGAGACACCAATAAAATTTGTAACCTTTGCTCCTAAATTTATTTTAACACATCCTAGTAGTTTCAATTCCAACAGGCATATGAAATGCCTTCTATCTTCCATACCACAACCACATCACAAAGCAGAAACATTGAATACTATTTTCTTTACAGGTGCCACTGAAAAACATTCTTTCAGCGCTGATATTTTTATTTATTTAGAAACATTGTATACCATTGACATACAAGTTCTAGACAATCTGCATTGTGCAGAAATATATAGCAGAATATGACTCAGCCATGCGGGGAAGCAGAACTTGCAGATTGTTTTGGCTGAATTTTGCACCTTTACATAAAAATTCACAGAGATTTCGCACATCTCTAAATGGATTCCCATTGGAACTGTTTGGCTCTACAATTTACACTTGCATCTGACAATTATGTCCTTTACCGATTGCTGTTGTTTGCAACTGCATTTATGGAGTGAGGATATAAATAAATCAATGTAGAACAAACAGCAGGGGATAAAAAGTGGAGAGAAAGCACAGCAAATAGTGCAGTATCATAAACGTTTCATCCTTACAGATTAAAATACACAAAATGTACATAACATTAGTTTTAGAATTATCTGTATTTATTAGATCCCATTCTAATTTCAACTTAGTCTTCCTGTTGTATATCCAGCATTCCCCCATGGACCATCTTGCATTCTAACTGAAAGCCAACAGATACAGCTTCCTTTCTTAGATACAGTGTTGGGTAATTCCCTGATGGGTCTCATTATAATAACTTCATCAGGGTGGTATACAAAGCAACTCTTTTATTAAACTTCATTGGATACTAAATCAATTAATTAAACCCATGTCTCCAGCAAGTCATGCAGAATTATATCACTTTATACACTGACGATAAATTAGGAATTTTTTTATTTTATATTCATGATCAATGACAGGGATGAACTTAAACTAAAATCCAGTCATGTGGGTTTTTTAAATATATGAAAGTAGACTATTTTTTTATTAAAAAAAACTTATTTAAAAAATCAGAGTGCTGAAAACTAGTTATTATTAATACAATCACATTGAGCTTAGGAATAAAACAAATATACAGTATTTGGATGAGGGTCACTATAACCAGAGATCAGCTAAATCAGTTTTCCCTTACTCAGAAATGCAACTTATTTGTAAAATGTAGATTTATCACAATATGGTTATATGGCTGAGCTTTCATCATTATCTACAAACAGGAAGCCATGTTATTATCTAGTATTTCAATGATTGCAACCACAGACAGGAACCTATTCTGAAATAACTTTGAAGTATTTATTATAGTTTACATATGATAAAACTGTTAAGGGTGTTATCAATTTGAATGAAAAACTAATTAACTGTTATTCTCACCTACTAAAACAGGATGTTCCACCAATGTCCCCAACCTCTTTATAGAATAATTGTGACATAGAGAACATTACAAATTTAATAATGTTTTAAATCTTTTTTTCTCTTTAGACTCATCTTCCAAATTGACTTTTAAAGTATTTTCTGGTGAAATCCAAAATATCTGGATACAGAGTGAGTTGTATTAATTGGGTTGCGTGCAAGATCCTGACGGTCAGAATACTGTTGGTCAAAATCCAGATGTATTTTGGTAAATATTTTGACCCAAATCTTAACCCTTACCCACCCCTCCTGCAGTCTAACCCTAACCTACCCCTCCAGCAATCTAACACTAAACCACCCCTCCCACAGTCTAACCCTAACCCACCCCTCCCGCAATCTAACACTAACCCACCCCTCCCACAGTCTAACCCTAACCCACCCCCCCCGCAATCTAACACTAACCCACCCCTCCCGCAGTCTAACCCTAACCCACCCCTCCCGCAATCTAACAATAACCCACCCCTCCTGCAGCCTAACCCTAACCTTCCTGTCCTGTAGCCTAACCCTAACCCTCCCCTTCCTCAGCCAAACCCTAACCCTCCTCCTAGTCCCTAACCCCAACCCTAATACCAGTGAAATCTGTCGGGATTGTGATTGTCGGTTTGCCACTGTAGGTATTTTCATCGTCTGCATTCTGACAGTCGGGATCCTGACCACATCCTCTGTTATCTCTGCAGGGCCATTGTGAGTGTTTTTCTTTCTGATTTTAAGGTACTTTAATGGGCACCATCTGTGGTCCCAAGAGCTTAATAGCTATGTAAACACTGCAAGAACAGTCCATATTTCATATCACTGGGCAGACACAGACTCAGCAGTGGCACATGTGTCTTATGCTAATGCCACAGCAGATTGTCTAGAAACTGAGATGCCCACATGCAGTGTCTTCAGACTGTAAAACCTCAAGTTTTATCAAGGTAGACAATGTGGAAATACACTTCCTGGGTCTCATCTGGTTGAACAGCCTTCATCAGAGGAGCAACTTAAACATTTTTGTCTTGGAGCATCTTAGAGGCACCAATGGTGGCACCTTCAAAATTTGAACCAGCCCTATGGCAGGTGCAGTTTCTCTGCCTAACTATGGCCTCCTCTATGAGTGGCTGTGCATCTTTGGATAACACAACTGTCAATGGCATGCCCGCCACACATCTGCATCAGCTTATCCAACCCCCTGTTACCTCCTAGCTACGCCAACTAAAACCAACAGACCCTGCATCCCATTCTGTGCTGCATCTCTGAGTGGTAACAATCAGGACACATGTTCTGTGCAACTCACATGCATGCTCAGACTTACAACATCGGCCAACCTTGTGCATCATTGTCACTGTGTCCAACTCTGAATCAGACCCCAAAACTTGTGTGATACTAACTCAGAGCTTATGCTGTTTGATATATGCAGGAGAACACAGAGTAAAAGCACAGAGATTAATGGGCTATAAATGGCTCCTACATATCATTACATATGTACTAAATGACTATGATCTAACTGAAATACATTGTTAGTCATCATTTCTTTGTTCTATTAATAGATATTTGATAACTTGAAAACTGAAAATAAAAATGTAATTAGATGGCAGAAAAGATCCTACAGGTCCATATAGATTACTCATTTTGTGTGTATTTGTTTAATATTTATGTACATTTTTTGGGAGTTGTTATTTTTTTTTTAAATATTGCCTTCTCCAACTATTATATTATTATTATTATTATTATTATTATTATTAATAAAAATAATATATTTCATATACATGAATGTTTTGTCATACCACCTTCTGCCCCTTCTAAATTTTACCTGTTCAATTGTTCCCATCTTGTCTGATAAGGTGTACATCACTGGAGCTCTTCTTTGCACTATGTGGGTGATGATTGCCATAGTAACAGTGTATTCATAAAATGTGATTAAATAAGTATGGTAGCTGAACTACAACTCCCAGCAGAAAGTGGATTTTTTTAACTAGAACTACAAACACCAGCATGCCCACCAGGGACTGCTAGAGCATGATGACTTTACAAGAACCAGTGTACCCTGGGAACCAGGACTGGCTGAAACATGTGCTTCCACAAAAATACTAAGTACAGTAGTTAAAAAAGGCTGATTGTTTTAGCATTTTAAGAAAAACAAACAGACCCCAAAATTCCTCTTTTCTTATTAGTAGACATCTAAATCCATAAGGTATCTTCAATAATAAAGTACATTTATAGATAAACTAACAAACATAACAGAATGATGAAATTTGTTCCAAGCGTTTTATTTGTTTATTTATCTAATTAAAAAGGAGATTTCTCAATTGGTGGTGTATTGGTTAACTCATCAATGGTGTGTTGCAGACCTCTAAAAGTACTGTAGGAAAAACTGCAAGACAATTGTTAAAAATGCAACTTTTTACAACTAAAATAATGAAACTCCGATAAAGGTGGTCAGATTAATAAATAATATGTGACTAGTACTACTAATTTTTTATTTAAAAAAAGCTAATTAAAAGTATAGGATTTATAGGAGAAATATAAAAATAGATGTCTATAGAAGAATAAACAATAAAGACTTAAATAGTGCAATAAACAAAAACAGATTTATATACAGTTTACCTCGGTAGGCAAAGAAACAGTTGAAATATATGATAATGACATTTATAAGAAGAGTTTCAGGTTGCTGTATTCCTGATTATAAATCATAGGAACCAGTTAGTTGTATGTAGTGAGGCCTGAGCGCTGATTTTGTGGGCTGTTTTCTGCTGTGGTCTTCTCAATAGTCTAACAGAGAGCTGACACTGTGCTTCATACATGGTCAAACACTTTAAGGTTGACTGCAGGAAATTATCCACACACAGACATCAGTCACCATAATAATTATTTCCTATAACACTGAAACAATAACTAGATGTGCACTGAGCCCCATGTATTGGTTTTGGATCTGGATTCATCACATTATTTAATTTTAATTGTATTAATATAGTATTTTATATAATTTATTTTTTATATCAGTTATTTTTTCAGAAAAGCTGTGTTTATACGTTTGTATTCTCTGCTTCATTCTTGTCTGGCCTTGTCCTATGAGCAGCGCCTATTTCTCCATTGGTTACTGTAGGATCCACAAAAATACCAGCTACAGACACCGGGTGGCAGTGCACCATAAGCACTGACTATTACACATTTCTTTTTACTTACTACAATCAGCACTTTGCTAAAGGTTAAAACAATGAGATTGTAAGCATAGGAGGTTTATTAGAGGAGAGGGCTCGCAGCAGTCTGAGAGGGGCACTCTCACTCTAGTGCATGCGCCTAGTAGACTGTGACATAGCCTACTGCGATGCACATATCTCTAACAAAATGGTGCCAGCTCCATTTCTCTGGTGATTTCTGGAGTGTCAGCGGAAAGATAAGAATAGTTTATGGATACTGGGTAAGTGATGTGGACCACCAGGTGCACAGTACACCCTGCCACGTGATAGATTGTAAAGTGTCATGAGCAGGGCCCTCCTTCCTCTTATGTTCCTCTTCACTGCCCCATCTTGTTCACCTGTAAGACATCATCTCTTACCTGTTCTTCCTGTTTGTTCTCCTGGGAGCATCTAGCGATGGGATGGCCATAGGTTATTAGCGTATTGTGATTTATGATATTCAGTATTAAAAATAATGGCTATACTTGCATACTGTAGGAGTGCATAGCAATGCTCCTGGTTGTCATGCTTATTTGCTTGTCTGGCAGTAAGAGAACGTTCAAGATTTTTTTTTAGCAAATAACACCATAAAATCATTTTGGTTGCTATGTGTTCTCATTGTAAATAGTCTGTGACTTCCTGACATGCAGCCCACACCCACGCTCAGATGGAACAGTGACGTGTGTCAATATTGAAAGTTTAAAAATAGTCCACTGTAGATCCATAGAGCTAATGCTGTAACATTTAATAACATTAAGTAATTGTGCAAACCACTTATTTTTATCAACCAAGCTTTATTTATAAATTGAGCACAGGAAGAGATAATACAGTGAGGACATGTTCTGAGATTAACACTGAGTGGTTAATACAAAGCGGTTGGTCGTAACTTGGCGTTACAGTCTTCTGTTTCATAATCCTGCTTGTGACGGTTATGTCCACAAATGTGTTGCACAATAAAACGTTGTTACTGACAGGATCTCGCCTCAAAGCCAGAAACTTCCACCCATAAAACCACAGACATATGCCGGTAATTTACTTCAGCAACATATGATGTCATCCTTTTATTTTGTGCAGTATATTTCACACAAAACTAAAAACAACCATCCAGCGCTAATTTGACTAAATTTAAATATATAAACTCAAATTACCTGTGTGTAGCAAAACTTGATGTATAAAGCAGCAGAGATAAAAAATGTGCTAGTGGCAACACAGTTACACACCTGTGAATCGGGTGTGTTGGACAAACAAAATATGTGAAGGAACCCCTGCGCTAATTAATATGCTTAAGGGTTGATATGGATGAACTGACAATCACCACACTGCTATAATTATTTATAAATCTTTACTAATAATAAAATATAATGTAACAATATCAAATTGACCGGTCAATATACAATATAAAAGTCACCATAATATAGTGATTCAATTCTTAGATACACTATCAAAAAAATATAATGCTGAGAGAGGTGAATCCAAAACATAAACAAGCATATAATATGCAATAGGTGTCTTATATTAAATGTCTCTCATAGATAGTCTCAATATAAGAGATAAACAACAAAAAGCAAATAATAATCCAGTTCACAAGGAAAATACTGGAATGTTTCACACTAAACATTTGATCCCGCTGCAATGCTCTCACCAAAGCGCTGATCCTATGTAATATCAGACAGCTGGCTCCATGTTATTAGGAGTCCCGTGAGGCATCTAATGTACAGCTCCGTTTAGATAGATGAAATAATGTATATTTCCAGGTAAGTATAGCAAGGTTATTGTCGGAGGAGGCTGTGTCCACGGAGAGACAGTGAATGAGCGGCTCACCTGATGATGCAATAAAGGTGCTTCAGCCGCGTCTCAATCCCAGCCTCTACTCCGACTACCAGCAAACGTCCTCCGAGGTCGCTGAGATCCACGTCCCAGCTGCCGAACATCACCAATGTGTTTGAATGAGTCCCAATGTGTCCTGGAAGGACTATATTTCACACAACACAATAACCTGACTGGGAAACTAATGAGCCCCTCACACGATGGGGGATGCAGTAAAAATGTAGGTGGACAAAATATTAACAGCAAAATGTTGACTAACAAACTGTTAACATTGCCGAAATGTCGTCATGGACATTAGATGGACAGGGTCATAAGGTTGACAGTGAAATACCCAACCCAACTATGCAATATATATTAACAACAATTAAGTCAGAATTATAAAATACTTTGGGCCTGATTCTCATCCTGGGCGCAGTAGAGCTATTTTTTTCTTCTGCGCATGGGTCCAGATAGTGTAGAATGGGCACAAAGTGGGCAATTGAGGCAAACAGGAGACACACAAAAGGTCTAGATTAGAAAATGTAGTGGGCATTCCTGGCCATTGACAGGAAGACAGCTTAGCGCACACACACAGATGGTCCGTCTTATGGGAGTGTCACTGACAGTAATTGTGTACACAGATGCCTGACCACTCACATAGGAGGCTGTGCTTAGATGGAGGAGAATAAACCACTTAAGCCCGAAGGAGAAATAAAAAATATAATATCTTGGGAAATATCCCTTCTGAATAATGCCCTTATGCTATGGTAACATACTTATACCATTTCAATCAATGCTGCTTCTGTTTGGACTGTTGGCTCATCAAAGTGTTCTCACCACGCAGGAAGAAGTACAGGCAAGAAAAGATAAAAAGGGATCTACTACAATACAGCTTTTATTACAGACAAAACAGCCACTTTAAATCACACTCACATTATATAAGGTAGGAGTAGAACACAGCTGCGTACCAGAAAGCAGGAATGAAAAGCCTTAAGAAAGAGATCTCAGGTTCCAGAGCTCTGTAGATTCCTACCACAAGTTCACTGGTTGGAGAAACTTTATCTGGGAGTCATCAAGTCTGTAGGTACACCCATCCCGGTGACGCTTTCGATGCATGGAGTATTTATCAAAGCAAATTTTATATTTTTCAATGATTAAAGACACATAGTCTATGAAACAATAATTGATTAGCTCATGGGAGTGACAAATGGTATTATAGTGAGAACAGATTAAGGTGACACAAAGAGGTGGAACAAGATTTTAACTTCTCTGTTAAAGAGAGAGGGCCTCCAGTACATTATCTTTGCCTTTAGACAGCTGCCTTCACAATGTTGAATGACACGATTGAGCTTAATAATATCTAGCAAAATTTAAAAAGGTCAAATACATAACTGATTAATTCATGTGGGTTTTTTTAATTTTTTTTAGAGATTTCTTTGTTTTATAGAAAATAAGAAGAAATTATTATTATTATTAATAATAATAATAATAATATTAATTGATGATCCATTAAGTTTCCTAGCGCGTTCAAGAAGTAAGAATGACATTGGTATGTTTTATTATAATCTCTGTTCTATCTTCACCCTCTTTTAGCGTTGTTGAGTGAGGTTTTAATTTTTTTACTTAAAATGGGTCTCATTATATAATAGCTATGCCTGCCCTAAAGTCTATACTTTGACTATATTCAAATTGTTGATATTAAGCTTATAACAATTAGAGAGAGTGTTTTGGTTTGGTTACGGTTTTGGTTTTAGATTTCTTTAAAATTGATAAAAACACCCAAAATAATGTAATTTGAACCTGTTTACAATCCAAAACCTGAGATCCGGTATTTAGATCCGAGTTCCGAACTTACGGGAAGACCCGAACTGGGACTCTGTTCTACTTGGAACCCCAAAAATGATCTGAGCCGAGATTCTGTTTGACTCGGAACCCCAAATGTGTTTCTGGTTTCCAGCAAACCTTTAATCTCTAGTAACAATGTAAATATTAGATCCATTAAGATAAAATAAGAGGATGTTATATTTATGATTATTTTGTTATCACATCAGAGAGATCTCATGATTTTGATTAATTTCATCATTCTGCAACTAAGGGCCTGATCAGTGCTGTACGTTATGGCGATATTTACGCAGTTGAGCGATTATCGGTAAACTATGCATGCATCTAAGTAACACTGTGCATGTGTCAAGGTACATTACCGTAGTCGCTTGCATAAACTTTTTACTTCCAGTGTGATTGACAGTCAGGGAGTGCCTGTGGGAGGTAATAGGGACTGACGGTAAAGAACTCAGGCGTGTTGTGATCATTTTTTTGAGCGTGTCACAGCCTGCGTCTGCGATCCTGTACGCAGTGAAAGTGGCTCTGGCATCTCAGTTCCCGCAGTCATTCTGCGTGGCAGTAGGGTTATTCAGAACTGCGATTAACGATGATCTGCAACCGATTCTGCGACTTTGTACGCAGGTGCTTAGATTTGCAATGCTGCAGGTGGGCGTCTCTCTACATTCCTCAGCATCTGTGCCATTTGCAAATTTTCGCATAACAGCTGCGATGGCATTAGTGGGATGACAGCTACGATGGCATTAGTGGGATGGCATTAGTGTACATTTCTCAATCAGGCCCTGTGTCTGCTTTTAAGTATACAATGTAATTAAATTAAAATGTTTTATATAGAAAGATAATAGGATCTGCTATATGATCTGTCTATTATTATTCTTAGTGAATTTGTTTTAAATATTGACCAATGAATTTGCAAAAGCTGGTCTGAGTTCATCCTGATTGGTTGTTTGCTATTTAAATAAGTCAGCGATTACCTGATTCCTTTACAGAAGGTGAAACTTCTACTTAATTGTGGAAAAATGTGCAAGGGCTAAAATTCACTGTTGGTAATACGTAGGAATTGTGAATATTTCTATTTGTAAATTATTTTATACCGTATAGTGCCTTTTAAAAGCAGCAACACCTTTGATACATATGTGAGCATATCATATATATATATATATATATATATATATATATGTATGTAAGGACACGAATGTTAATTATTATATAAACAACACATAGATACATTGACAAGAATTTAGTTTGCCTCCTTATGTAAGAATAATGATGAAGAACATGTCTTGCCCAGCCAGACGGCTGACTTATATGCAGTATAATATTATTGAGTGTCCACGAATGGGCTACTTTCTGCCCCCGGTGAGATAATACATATCCAGTTGTGAGTACACAATCCCGTCCTAAAAGGAAAAAAATATATATATCTATTTTCATGGCTGATTCCAAAAACATTGTGTGTGATATTACAATTAAAGTGAGTTTCTAATATCTCCACTAGTGGTATTCCCAGGGGCGGCACAGGGCATAATCGGTCCTCATCGCAAAATTTGGGCCGGGGTCCGGCGATAGCACAGTAGCCTCCCAGACCCCTGATCATGCCTGGTACAGTGAATTTGCCCTGTGTGCATGCTGATTTACAGAGCGGAATTGGACTTTGTGCTCTTGAATATATTGTCCTTGGAAATGTCTCGGTTTGTCAATGCTGCAAAAGTGAACTGTGCAATTCCTCTTATTTCTGTACATTAAATGCAATTCATGTCTATCCCTGTCTCTGGGTTTTATTCATGAATATTTATTTATTTGCTCAATATGTCATGAAGGTCAGCAAACATGATGTGATTTGGGATTGTAGTGTAGTGTGTGGTCACCTAGACAGAATCATGTGTAAAAGGCTTAAATAAACAAAATGTCTGATTTGCATGCACTCATAAATATATATATATTTACCTATGTATCAGAATTCCTGTTCTTGGAGTCTCCAGTTTTATTATTATTATTATTATATTAAAATATACAGATATGTAAATTGATCTTTACGTTTTGATATATAATAAACTGCACGTCATGGGGCAAATTTATACTCTAACTCTATAACACAACTAGAACATTTACATAAGGTTCAGCTTCAAAGGTTTCGACAAGTTATGGTGCAGACAGTAAGGTGACAAAGTTTGTGCGCCCACATGTTGCAGACGGAATGGGTATGTAATGCCAGCTGTCGGGATGACTCCTGTCAGAATACCGACAGTGGCATCCCGATGGTTGGTATTCCGACAGGGGCCGGGTATGTATACTTGCACTCCCCCCTTCCCCCTGTCCCTAACCCTCCCTTCTTGTAGCCTAATCCTAACCCTCCCCATCCCACACCCTAATCCTCCCTGTTAGGGCCTAAATCTAACCCCCCCTATTAGAGCCTAACCCTAATCCACCCAGTGGTGCCTAACCCTACATAACTACATCCCATTTCAGACATGTACATCGGTCTCAGCATATAGGTGAGATTGTTTGGCTGTCTAGGGCCTGATGTATCTAACTCCATTTTTGTTACCTGTTTGCCTGTATGTCCGAATGAGATTAGCAAACAGAGTCAGCAGCAGAAGAATAGCCCCCGTCAGGGCAGGTATCAGGTAGCTCTGACACTTAGTGGTAAATTCAGAGAGGTGTCCACCTAAGAAATTATCACAGAACATTATTGTGCAGACTAAACTCTGATCCATCCTCTTGTTCCAACAAAAGTTGTGCCGGTTCCTGTAACTCGCAGGCTAATACATGTGGGCTCAGGAGACCCTTGTACATAGCCATGCAAAATGACAACTTACAAAGAGAAAAGAAAATAATATTTGGGAATATTTACTACAGTAGAGTTTGGTGTAATCTTCCCCAAGGAGCTTACAGTCTTAATGGTTATTATTCAAGTTTTTAAATCATAATTAAACAGTGTGAAAATACTTCCCCTCCCATGATGCATCGTTACCTCTCTCTGGTATTTCCCAGTGGACGCTGACGGGAGAGGAAGTAAACCAGACGTTACAGGTTACGAGCTCTCCATGGCCCCAGCTGTCTCTGGGAAGTGAGATGAGGCTCAGGAAAGTCCAGGTCCCACCTGGCTCCTCCATAGAGATCATCCTGCCCCTGTGATGAGTCCCAGAGATGTTCCAGGTTACATGGACTGTCTGACGAGCCCCACGTACCACACAGGCCAGCTGTACAGTGGTGTTAGGAAGAGGAGGCCGGGCAGGAGCCAGGAGATGGACTGAGCTGCTGGGTGTGGAGCTGTCTGGGAAGATCAGATGGTGGTAATATAGAATAAACTATGTTGCACACATGAGGTTATACAGGCGTAATAATAACAATATGCTCTTTCATGTAATCACTTTGCTGATATCAACTGTGTTCTGCACCAATGAAACCTGAATGGAGTGCAGACATGATCAGCTGTATTCTCACTACATGGGCGTGCAGTGTACAAAAACCGGCTTTTGTGTACAATTCAGAACCAGCCCATAGTGGCCGGTGGAAGTGCTGTGGGCACATTTGGTGCCCTGGCTACATTGCCCCTCTCACATAATACAGGAGTGCACCTCCCAGGTACTGCATTTTCTTTCCCCGGTGAGCAACAGGGGGCGCATCAGTGCTATGAGGTTCCTGTCTCCTGCTCCCCCATCACACACTCCCAGCCTATCACTGACACAAAGGAACATTCAACTATTAAACACGCACCTTTCACATTGTAAGTGAGGAGACAGGTGTCTTTACCTGAAATTCACCAGTCAGCACACAGTAGCGTTACTCTACCACGAAAAAGAAAATCACTAAACAAGTGAGAACACATTCAGTATCGTAGCAGTACTACCAAAATGTATTTGTGGAGCTAATAGTGCCAGAACACCTCTAAGGTGGGTTCCTGTACCATATTATAGACATTGGACTATGTAAGTCAACACATTGCATATTTCACTGACTCCACTTTCCCGGAATTTACGACTACACTGGGGGCAGTAATATGAGCTGCGTTTCAGTTCTCAGGTACGTATAATAACTTGGGGTTCACAATAAGGGACATGTATAGAAGGCTAAGAGAAGGTATAAGGTATTCAGGTTTTTCTGTCACAAGGGTACATTAACATACCTCCCAACATTTTGGGACTTTGTGCGTGCCTGAAAAGGGGGTGACTTTGTGGAGGGGGCGTGGCCTTGTGGCACACCCCCATTTTCATTACTCTGGGGATATGCCAAGCAATCCCGAAGATGCCCCCAGGCTCTCCCTGGACTGTGAACAGACACTGTGCGCATGCTATGCTAAGCAGCAGTGACAGGAGTGGGACAGCGGGACAGTCCCTGAAAAGTCAAAAGCTGGACAGGTGGGAGGTATGCATTAATAGAGACAGCTGTGACAGGGAGTCTGTGCTGTGACACTGACGTTCAATCTGTGCTACTGACATTCAATCTGTGCTAGTGAAAGTGCAAAACACAGTTACTGACACCTGCGCTGTCACAGTGCACTGCTGGGACCTGGATCTCTCTCACCTGCGCTGTCACAGTGCACTGCTGGGACCTGGATCTCTCTCACCTGCGCTGTCACAGTGCACTGCTGGGACCTAGATCTCTCTTACCTGCGCTGTCACAGTGCCCTGCTGGGACCTGGATCTCTCTCACCTGCGCTGTCACAGTGCACTGCTGGGACCTGGATCTCTCTCACCTGCGCTGTCACAGTGCACTGCTGGGACCTGGATCTCTCTTACCTGCTGTCACAGTGCCCTGCTGGGACCTGGATCTCTCTCACCTGCGCTGTCACAGTGCACTGCTGGGACCTGGATCTCTCTCACCTGCGCTGTCACAGTGCACTGCTGGGACCTGGATCTCTCTCACCTGCGCTGTCATAGTGCACTGCTGGGACCTGGATCTCTCTCACCTGCGCTGTCACAGTGCACTGCTGGGACCTGGATCTCTCTCACCTGCGCTGTCACAGTGCCTGTACCTGGATCTCTCTCACCTACCTAGATTGCTGCCAGAATGCCAGCGCTGAGATATCCTCTTCACCTGGAGCCTCCATGTTACCAGAGGCTCCAAAGCCCATTCAGAACTGAGATACTAACAGTGCTCTGAGTGTTTAGCTGGGTACACATTAGACGATATGTGTACCCAGCGATGCACGGACGACCCACCCCTGATGACGGGTCAACATATCAGCCGGTACACATTAGACAATCCAGTGTCCGACCGCCCAATATGTCGGCTCCTGTCGCATCCGCTGCATGGGGTCGTCAGCCGCATCGCCAGGTTGAGCTGCATGTAGGGACGACCTGACGATGCGGCTGGCGACCAAACAGGAGTGCGCAACAGCCGTCATAGTGGGTACACACTTGACGATTTTGATGATATGTCGGCCCGATCCATCGGAATCGGGGATATCATACGAGAAATTGTCTAACGTGTACCAAGTTTTTCTCTGATTAAAATGGTTGAACATTGTGTGTTTTTTCTGTGCAATTGGGAAGCCTATAGGAAATGGGCATCACTTGCAAGTTGGGGAACTCTCACGGATAGATTCTGCACAGAGATGGTTCTGGGTAACTTGGGTTTGCTATGCAACAGGGAATCATACCTCTGAGATTGTATCAGGGTCCAGGGGTCTATAGCTGCACCATCTAAAGGTTCCCTACTCAGGAGTTATGCTTATGAAATTTTTAATCTATACTAATATAATAAGAACTTTCTGTCTGTCTATTCCAAATTGGCACAAATATTACTGAACCGATTTTCATGAAAACGGTTTTATTTTGTATGGAAACTCCTAGAAATAACCTGCACTTTGTTTCATCTGGATTCGTCAAGTTGAAGCTGAGCATTAAGAAAAACAACATTTATTGACATCATCAATGCAAGAGATGGGGTGTGGCACCATGTACGGCCGGCAAGGGGTGGGGGGAAAGGTGCTTTGGGCCCGCGGTCACATGAATAGGATAGGCTTCATAGCAGTCTGTGCACAGGGCACACAGTGACATTGGTGTTAGTGGTGGGTGAAGGCACTGCTGCCACCAGTCTGTATAGCGCTGCTGGTCACATGGGCCACTCACTCCCGCGACAAAGCCCCTATGCAAAGCAATACAACTAGAACACCTTAAATAAAATTAAAAAAAAGTTGATAGAAGCGATTTCATCATGGGCGAAGCTGTGGGCAACATCTAGTACATGAATATGTATGTACTATACAATATCTTACCTCCAGCAATTAGAGTTGTCCCATTGCCAATTTTTCGTAGAGTACGACTATAAATAAAAGTACAGTAATAAACTCCGGAGTCATCAGTCTGTGTATTGTGTATCTTCAGTTCAGTGGTGACTGTATTACTTCTACAGGTATATTTGTGTGCACCATTATTATTTGGACAAGATATAACACGAGCGTCTCCTGTTCTCCAGCTCTTTCTGTACCAGGTGATTTTATCTTGGTCTTCTAGACTTTCATTAGCCGCACAGCTGATAACTGCGGTGACATTAACACCCGCAAACACCGTGTCCTGAGGCTGGTACAGAACCATCTGAGCGACAATCACTGCAAAATAAAAGTTTAGCATTCAGTAAAAAATATTTGAATTGTCACCGGTCAATTGTGCATAGCACTAATACTGTACATTTCCGAATGCAGAGAGACAGCTCATACATATTACACAGAAACAAGTATGGCGGTAGATCGAGGCCAGCTTTTCAACCTACAAAATGTTAATGTTTTTTTTGCAAGAGATTATGAGTTGGCACTTTCACTTTCCTGGTCTACCGGGAACGTCCAGGTCACCACAATCTACCAGAAGGAAGGGCCAAAATGTCAGCATTGAATGTGCTTTCTGCGTTATGCACCATGAGAAGCGATGGCCAATCCGATGGCCGACATATTGGGAGGTCCCCACACACGGAGCGATCGGGTGGTCAACCGCTCAATATGCCGGCACCCCCACCCGCATAACGCTGCATGGGATCAACTGAACATGCAGTAAGTTCTGGAGGTGCGATGTATGATCCCAAGGGAGCGCGCACTGGCCTATATCATCCCACCACACGGAATGATATAGCAGCGATATGGTTCCAATCCATCGGATCGGCTGCTATATCGCACCGTGTATGGGGGCCTTTAGTATCAAGCTTTTGCACAACCAGGGGTACTTTATAAATAAAAGAATCTTATATGCAAAAAAACTATGTAACTCATTCTTTATTAGGGCGCGATGTACTAATGGCAAAATGCGTTTAAAAATCTGAAAACTGCAATTTATGGAGGTTTGACCTTGTTCTCTAGGCAAAACTTTCCAGAGCTTCTACCCGATAGGTATCGCCATCTATAGATGGACTTGCCTAATAGAAGCCTTTGGGCTTCTTTCCACATAGCTCCCTGACATGGATCCAATAGGGTTTCTGAGGATGCCACTGAAAGATTGTGGAGGTGGAGAAACGCGTTAATTACCACTTATCTCACACCAGCTGGAGCTGTAACACGCTGTTTGCTCCGGAGATGGCTGCATACTAACGATAAGCATCAGCAACCGGGAGGTACACCGATACAAACACGGCATTTTACTTTATCTAAAAAGACGTGATTAAAATACTGCTTTTAACTATACTAACCTGCTGCAATACACTCGATACTAAACCCAAATACAATCCCTGGCCAGGATGGGAGATAACTAACTAACCAAATGAACTAATTCAGACTAAATCTCCTTTATTAACGACAATTGACTGTGACAAAAAATAATCTACATGTACAGTATGTCAATTCATTTACAAAGTGGTATTTTCTATCTCCTTTCTATGGGGATATTTTTAATCAATGATGGCATTTTGTATCATTTATTTTAAGCTGGTGAATGTTATTATATCGGACAGTGTTTGTGTGTTTTATAATAATTTTTTTTACTGCATTTTTTTATTAATTATAAGAATAAATTATGACTACTAGCACTTTCATGTGTATTTGACTTTGTTTTTATATGTGTTTTGAGTATTCCCTCATCTGAAAGCAGCAAGTAGTCAGGTTGCACTGATTACCAATTGACGCCAGGTTTATCTGTTTGAGCCTCGGGTGGGAACCCTACAGTACATGTGGTTTGATTCGAAAATGGCAAACTATGCATGAACTGACTACACATTTGAGATTCTTCCAAGATAACATTACATTCCACTTAAATGCCTATAAATTCAGGCCTAGCAACAGACATCTTGGGTCGTTTTTGCCTCCCCCCCTCATTTCTCTCCTCTCATGTTATAAGCTCCTCAGGCCCTTGGGGCAAATGCGGGATTTTTAACAAGATACCCCCAGTATACATTTGTGCACGTAATCCACATTTTTTCACACACTAGTGGTGAATATTAACAATATGTCACACGGTAAGGCCTTTCATTGGATCTCTTTTAAAGTGTTTGTTTTTTTTGCAACATTGATCTTCTTAACTTGCCTATAAAGAGTTTTCTATTTTATTTCTTTTTTTTTTAAACAGGCACCTGTCTGTGCGTTTTTAGTCCTATTATTTATACTCCGGGGGAAAAAAATAAAAAAATATTCTTAAAAGGACAAGTCCCCTTTTTTGGTAACTCAATCCTTATTCACCTCTGCTTCACCAAGCTGCAGGCTCACACTATGATCTACATGTTGGCTCTTTTCTTCATACATGGCGCCACATGGTGACCTCACGTCGCACCTTATAAGAAGGAGCCAGCCATGGTGCTGATCAGAGCAGGAGGTTGAACTGCTCAGTGTATCAGGCCAGAGGCGGGTACTGGAAACCGCCCCAGCTGCCGTGGATAAAAAAATATATGCCAAAAAATGATGGTGGGGGCACATGCGATACCTGTGAATATGTCACTGCCTGATTGCTTCTGCAGCTGTCTTTAGCTGGAGGGGAGGCGGTGGTACACATCACACAGCTCTGCTGTGATTGGTGACAGTGGCTGCTGCGGATTGGCAGCAGACAGTACTATGGGGACAGTTGGAGAGGAGGGCCATGGGTGTCAGCTGGGAGCAGGGTAGGCAGGTGGCGGGCGGGAGCAGGCAGAGGCAGCCACCTGCGCCATCCATGCTCAGCACTCTGGGCAACTGTCCTATCAGCATGCCCCTGCAACTATGTGCTGATACAGGCTGTGGGATCTTGGGTAATGAACAAAATTTGGGATCCAGGAAGCGACACCCGTGTGCTAGCAGTATAATCAATATTAGTCTCTAGGGCCCATATTTTTCAAACAAAAAAGTAAAAAAATATATATATATAAATTAGGGGTGAGCGGGTCCGGTTTTACTCGGATCTTTTTATTGGCTATCACCGATCATGTGTTTTGGATAGCGAATAAAATCGAGCCGAATTTGCGGTAAAGTGGCGATAAGAACCGAGTAAAACCGAACCCGCACACCCCTAATATAAATACACTTTGAATATAAAACTCCAGATTCAACAGTCCCACATTTATTACTTTACAAAAAGTTAAAAATGTCTCTTTTTTTTAAATTATTTCCAAATCCAACTTAGTCCAAATAGAAAGCAGAAAGAAGCAAAATAAAAATCACATAAACAACCCCTGGATACTAGGGCTGACCAGTGTTAAATGAGTTAAAATACCCATTACCAAACAGCAAGTCACAAGCTCTTTAGCTGCTGCCCAGTGTAGGTATGTACCTTTTTTTAAATTATTTATTTGAGTTGGAGATAATGAAAGGAGAAAAAGTAATTTTCTCTTAATTTTTTTTCCATTTAATAAGAGGCCAAATATGAGTTTGTGGCATCTTCAAAAAAAAAAATTTTTCAAAATGAAATTGACTTTTTGTTTTATTTCATACACCAACCCTGCACTGACCAGCCTGGAGTCAGTTATCACCCTGTGCTCACGGTCACCTATTTATAGCAGAAATCGTCCCAGGAGTTAAGTGGTGGGGCTGGTTGAGGATTTTGGAAGTGGCCATGCTGACATATTTAAATAAAACTGTAATTAATATTTTATTATATTGTATAATATAAAAGAATATTACAATTATACATTTATATACAGCTAACTCCCGATACGAGACTTTAGTATGTTGTGTTGTTGTGCTGCAAGCAGTAGAGTCTGGTTCTGTTGTCTGGCCTGGTTAGAGGATACATGAACTGCACATGAGTTGAAACCTTGCCATTGGCTTGTCAATTATAATCCAATTGGGTGGCTCATGGCAGTCTAACCCCTGTCCCAGGCTGGCCACCCTACTCATATTATATTGCACTAGAATAGGTTGAGTTGAGTTCAACCGGATATTTGAATTTATGGCAAGGATGGATATATATTTTTTCCATATAAGAAGGACATTCAAACCCAAAGTCTGAATAACATCTATACAACCTTTAAGTGACGATGTAACATATACAGGAGCAGCTCTTTTAATAGTTGTTTCTGAGCATTAACAAGGCCGACTACTAAAGATCCAGCTCTGTGCCTTTGAGAAGTCTATACTTGCTGTATTCCTGTGACCTACACATAAGTACCAACACTAATACACCATGGATATTGTAGGTTGAGTCCAATGACCTGATTCAACATTCTGCTAATGTCCCAGTATGCCTGATCCAAAGCAAGTAGTCAGGGGGTCCAGCCAGAGTTATCACCAGAGGTGTTGCAGCAGATATACTTCAAACCCAGTAGCAATAGTTTCCATTGGCTGGTAAGAAGGACCCCTGTGGCTAGCAGCGACTACTGTCTTCCAACTGGGGGCAACACAATGATAGACAGCTGACACTTACTATCAGAGGGTGATTGAATTTGCCAAGTGGCACTTGTAAGAGAGGTCAGTAACAGAGGTCACTGTTGGTAAGTGAAAACAAACAATCTGCAAACCCCCCAAATAACCTGTTATTTTCAGGAGCCAGTGCAAATCCAGCAAAACAGAGGCAAGTGCTTAAGCCAAAACCAAGGTTTTGCCTGTAAAATAATTGCTGCATTAAATATAATGGTTACTCACTGAAGTTGTGATGGCTCCCACAAATTACATTTGGCTTCTAGTGCACAATATTCAGAAGGGGAATTATGGCCTTGATTAAGCAGCAAAATAATAAAATGAGAATGTAAATCATGTTGTGGTCCCAAGTAGGGTTCCCCGACAGATCCCTGTCTATACAGACAGCAAGAATACAAGGATGGGTAATCCAATTAGATGGGCAATCTGCTAATATGTTATCAGCACCAATGTCCCAACTTCGGCAGACTGTTTATATCAATGATTTGGGGAATTATTATTGTTACTTGGAATTATACTGTAAATCTTAATGAAATAAAATCTAAACATACAGGGAGTTATTTTTCATTAAAGCATCTAACCGAAGTAAACATTTATACATTTGCTCTTATTTATTATTTGATTTGATTGTTGCGGGTTATTGCACATTGGTTGTTGTAGGTTATTGCACATTGGTTGTTGTAGGTTATTGCACATTGGTTGTTGTAGGTTATTGCACATTGGTTGTTGCAGGTTATTGCACATTGGTTGTTGCAGGTTATTACACATTAGTTGTTGCAGGTTATTGCACATTGGTTGTTGTAGGTTATTGCACATTGGTTGTTGCAGGTTATTGCACGTTGGTTGTTGCAGGTTATTGCACGTTGGTTGTTGCAGGTTATTGCACGTTGGTTGTTGCAGGTTATTACACATTAGTTGTTGCAGGTTATTGCACATTGGTTGTTGTAGGTTATTGCACATTGGTTGTTGCAGGTTATTGCACGTTGGTTGTTGCAGGTTATTGCACGTTGGTTGTTGCAGGTTATTGCACGTTGGTTGTTGTAGGTTATTGCACATTGGTTGTTGCAGGTTAGTGCACATTGGTTGTTACGGGTTATTTCATGTTGATTGTTACGGGTTATTGCACAATAATAATTACTGTCACTGAAGGAAAGTTACTGAAATTGTTGGAAGGCGCAGCAAATAGCATTTATTATAAATGTCCTGTGCACATTAAACAATGGAAATAAATGTCTGGAATTATTATTGTTACTTGGAATTATACTGTAAATCTTAATTAAATAAAATCTAAACATACAGGGAGATATTTTTCATTAAAGCATCTAACCGAAGTAAACATTTATACATTTGCTCTTATTTATTATTTGATTGCACGTTGGTTGTTGTGGGTTATTGCACATTGGTTGTTGCAGGTTATTGGACGTTGGTTGTTGCAGGTTATTGCACATTGGTTGTTGCGGGTTATTGCACATTGGTTGTTGCAGGTTATTGCACATTGGTTGTTGCAGGTTATTGCACATTGGTTGTTACAGGTTATTGCACATTGGTTGTTGTGGGTTATTGCTCATTGGTTGTTGCAGGTTATTGCACGTTGGTTGTTACAGGTTATTGCACATTGGTTGTTACGGGTTATTGCACGTTGGTTGTTGCAGGTTATTGCACGTTGGTTGTTACAGGTTATTGCACATTGGTTGTTACGGGTTATTGCACGTTGGTTGTTGCAGGTTATTGCACGTTGGTTGTTGTAGGTTATTGTACATTGGTTGTTGTAGGTTATTGCACATTGGTTGTTGCGGGTTATTGCACATTGGTTGTTGCAGGTTATTGCACATTGGTTGTTACGGGTTATTTCATGTTGATTGTTACGGGTTATTGCACAATAATAATTACTGTCACTGAAGGAAAGTTACTGAAATTGTTGGAAGGTGCAGCAAATAGCATTTATTATAAATGTCCTGTGCACATTAAACAACGGAAATAAATGTCTGATTGGGTCTTAGAGCAGAATTGCACCTTTGAGCAATGTTAGACAATAAACCTCAGTGTCCCTAGAAATTATCTAAAAAAAATAACTATAATATGGTCCATTATCTGTACAAAAAACAAAACTGTTCATAGATTCATAGATTTTAATATTAAAAATGAAACTATAACCCCTCTATTACCATCAATGTATTTAGGGGCACATTTATTAATATATATTTTTGGGATATTGCCAATACTATGGTTGTAAGAATGAGGGACCACCAATATCTGCCACGGTCCCTTCATTTCTGACCATAGGTTTGTGCTATTATGGTCCCATATTTACCAAGCTGGCATTAGCCTATTGCAGCCTATAGACTAAATTTCACAGGGTTTTTTTCGGGAGAGGGATCTGAAGCCCCCCTCCCCGGAGCTGCCTGCTGGCACATGCACTGATGACACTCCTATACATGATGAATTGTTGGATGTGCACCTAAATGTCCCTCTACACTTGAATGGAATTATGATCTTTTTTTTTTTTTTAACTAAATGGAAAAAATCCGCAGAATGTTAACACTGAATTTTGATTTGGAGTTTACAAAACACCAGGTACCATCGTGGAATAGGAGAATAGGACTAATTAGCATATGTACACTCTGTTTATTCCCAAATGTAATTTTTTTTATCTTATTTGAAAAATGCTATATGTGTGTTTTTATGTTGTTGCGTACTCTGTTACAGAAGTCTGATAGGTAATGGAACCAGATATTAAATAACAAATAAGAAGTTAGCATTTTACTTAATCCCCAACCTTCCCAACAGTAGATACTTTGATGACTTAACATTTACAAATAGCCAGGACCTCTGCTTTCTCCAGATCCGGCGGATTGGCTCTTAAACCCATATGTAATAGCCTCCGATTTGCTGATCCCGGTGCAATGCCAGCGATATAGCTGCTAGATTTAAAGCTAAATACAACACAGGGTGGGCATTGCAGAGCAGGGACCCTCTCCAAAGTGCTATTACTTGTACTTTTATTGGGAACAAATTTTGTAAAATTAATATTAAATTGGAAATTACCTGTGAAACATGACGTTTTGGTGGTATTTTGATTATTTTTATAAAATGCTGCTTTCTTGTAAAACATGAATAACTGCCCCTAGCTGGGTATATTTAGTGTTTTATACATTAATTTGTTATCTTGATACATTAATAAAATGCCAAAGTTTTCTGAATATTACTAAAATGTAGATTTTACTGTTAAAATAATAATTTGTTATATAGAGTAGCTCTCAATACTGGCATAATAATCTGCCGTGATATCAGTCATAATTCTTATCATAACTGATACAAAAACATTTTTTTAAAATAAATATTGTAGTTACATATATTCAGTTTAAGCATAATTTATTTGGTGGATGTAGTTTTTGCTCCTTTGTAGTTTGCTGTTATTAGTTAGTCTAATCGCTGTAAGGAAACATGTAACACTGATTAAAATAAAAATGTTTCTTACCTTCAGGAAACAGTAGTAAGGTAAGGAGAGTCATGTCTGGTCGCCAGTACAGGTGTCCTTTGAACACAGTTGGTTTAGTACGTCTTCCCCAGAACGAGCCAAATCTACAGGGGCTGGAACTCCGCCCCCCTGGTATAATGTTATCATCCAAAAGTGCACAGTGACCTTTATAGAGACTCTCTACAGTGTTTTTATTATTATTATTATACGTTTGTTGAGATTTCTAGAATTTATCTAAAAATTTAGATTAAAGCTAAATAATAGAGACACTTATTCTCTCTGCAACATTAAACATTGGTCTACTCTACACAATTTTTAATTTACAAATAATCTAGGACTTCTATCGTTCTTAAAAGGAACACACAGACCATGCATAAACCATAGAGCATAACAATATTATTAGATTCTCTAATATGTGGATTATGAACACTTCTGTAATACTGCAGCACACAGACAAGTGGGAACTCACTGCGGCATATGAGACCTTAATCAGGTCCTAATTGCATCAACACAATATTTGTGATGGTGGATTGTTTCAGAGGCAGATCTAGACCTTTCTTTTAGGAGGGGGCGGTTTGAAACATGACTCTTCCCCTCTCTACATATTCATCCTCCCATTTCCAATTCTGGCTCCTCCCATTTTTAGTCAATAGCCTTATGTCATAGCTTTGTGTATCCAGTCCTATCATTTTTCTTCTTCTATCCCTTTTTTCCCCTTTCGTTTCAAATTTAACACTCTTCTCCCTTGTCATTATGCCCAGTCCTGAGCACATATTTTATGCCCATCACCACCTGCCCTCACCCATTATATAAATGTATGCCCATCACCCCTCCTTTCACCCCTTATATATTTTATGCCCATGACTCCGGGGATCACGCTTTACAATTGCTTCCATCTTTATCTTCATGAGGACACATCAGGGATCAGCCTGTGTGTATGTACTCCACTCTCAATGAAGTGACCGAACACACAGACACAGTGAGCCGGGTGGGAGCGCTGCATTGGAGACACCGATCACTATGACAGATGTGTACACGATGCCTCCCAATCTCAGGTCACACTCCTCACTACCGCCGGACAACACACCTGCATGCGGGGCATACATAAACACTATGTGCCCAGGGCTGTCTTAATAGCAGTGAAGGCCGTGGGCAAAGCAATGCACCTACCCACCCATTCATTTACTATATTCATGTCTGCTGCTCCCCCCCACTCCCCTTCCCGACTGTGTGCATGGCTGCTGCTCCCCAGAGCCGTAACTAGACTTTTTGGTGCCCTGTCCCAGAAAGAGCATTGGCGCCCCCTCATTTTTCAAAGGGACATAACGCACCCAAAAAAGGGCCATGGCTTCATGGGGAAGGGCCAGGGAAGAGATAGGAGAGGCCAGGAGATGCTGGGGATGAAATAAGAGGAAGCTACAAGCAAGAATGATAATAAACAGAAATTTGACAGGCCCAAACAGCGCCCCCTGACCTATGGTGCCCTGTGCCATGGTACCGGCCGCACTACCCTAGCTACAGCCATGCTGCTCCCCCCCCGCTCCCCCCTCCCGACTGTGTGCATGGCTGCTGCAAGAAAGCCCCCACATGAAAAAACCAAACGTATAGGCTTTGCCTGAGAAAAACACACACATGGACCCACACATAAGAAACACACACACATGGACCCACACATAAGAAAAACACACATAGGTTATGCATAAAAAAACATACATAGGCCCCCACATGAGAAAAAAAACACATATATAAGCTACATGAGAAAAAACACACACATATAGGCTCCATGAGCAAAAAAACACACATATAAGCTACCACATGAGAAAAAGACACACATATAAGCTACCACATAAGAAAAAAACACACATATAAGCTCCATGAGCAAAAAAAAACACAAATATAAGCTCCCACATGAGAAAAAAACACACATATAAGCTACCACATGAGAAAAAGACACATATAAGCTCCCACATGAGAAAAAAAAACACACATATAAGCTACCACATGAGAAAAAGACACACATATAAGCTACCACATGGGCAAAAAAAACACACATATAAGCTCCATGAGCAAAAAAAACACACATATAAGCTCCATGATCATAAAAACACACATATAAGCTCCATGAGCAAAAAAAACACACATATAAGCTACCACATGAGAAAAAAAACTCACATATAAGCTACCACATGAGAAAAAAAACACACATATAAGCTACCACATGAGTAAAAAACACACATATAAGCTACCACATGAGAAAAAAACACACATATAAGCTACCACATGAGAAAAAAACACACATATAAGCTACCACATGAGAAAAAAAACTCACATATAAGCTACCACATGAGAAAAAAAACACACATATAAGCTACCACATGAGTAAAAAACACACATGTAAGCTACCACATGAGAAAAAAACACACATATAAGCTACCACATGAGAAAAAAAACACACATGTAAGCTACCACATGAGAAAAAAACACACATATAAGCTACCACATGAGAAAAAACACACATATAAGCTACCACATGAGAAAAAAACACACATATAAGCTACCACATGAGAAAAAACACACATATAAGCTACCACATGAGAAAAAAAACACACATATAAGCTACCACATGAGTAAAAAACACACATATAAGCTACCACATGAGTAAAAAACACACATATAAGCTACCACATGAGAAAAAAACACACATATAAGCTCCCACATGAGAAAAAAAACTCACATATAAGCTACCACATGAGAAAAAACACACATATAAGCTACCACATGAGAAAAAAAACACACATATAAGCTACCACATGGGCAAAAAACACACATATAAGCTCCCACATGAGAAAAAAACACACATATAAGCTACCACATGAGAAAAAACACACATATAAGCTACCACATGAGAAAAAAAACACACATATAAGCTACCACATGGGCAAAAAACACACATATAAGCTCCCACATGAGAAAAAAACACACATATAAGCTACCACATGAGAAAAAAAACACACATATAAGCTACCACATGAGAAAAAAACACACATATAAGCTACCACATGAGAAAAAAACACACATATAAGCTACCACATGGGCAAACAACACACATATAAGCTACCACATGAGAAAAAAACACACATATAAGCTACCACATGAGAAAAAAACACACATATAAGCTACCACATGAGAAAAATAACACACATATAAGCTACCACATGAGAAAAAAACACATAAAAAATTTCAATCAATATCAATGTTCGTCTCTCTTACTGTCAGCCTCAGGATGTGAGCTTGGGGTGGGCTGCTGTGGCATCCTCCATGCGTCTGCTTGGCATTGGTGGCTAGAGCAGACTCAGAGGAAGCAGTTACAGTCCTCTCTTCTCACAATTACAGAGCAGTCGGTGCCAGGAACCCCCAAACGGCTCCTTGATTGTAGTCACTTATGTTCACTCAATGTCGCAGCCTCCACCCTCCTCCACTCCAGATTAGAGCCATGCTAAGGCTTATGAGTCAGACTGTGTACGCGGGCCGCAGCCGATTCCTATGCCTGCCCCCTTAGTCCTCTTCGCCTCTGAACAGCCACAGCGGCAGGCTGTCAAACAGAGAGGCAGGCGGGTGGGAGGGCAGTAGCAACCGCGGGTGCCTCCACAACTCACATCACCCCAGCCTGCAGGATCAGCAGGTGGGCGGGGATGGGGCTGTGTGTTATGGGGGGCTATCGCCCTTATCACCCCCCCTGGATCTGCCACTAAATTGTTTAGTAAGTTTTAACATGTATTAACTGATGACTGCAAATAAACAATAATTTTATAATGATATATATGGCTCATTAAATATTATTTGTACATAACACATATAATACGTATGTACTCAAGTTTGAAGTGAGTGTCACCAGCACTATACAGAGGCTGATTTAGGCCTCATGGGGCCCCAAGCATGACACCAATTTGGGGCCCTCCTTCCTCAAACAGTGTATGTGTCATGACTGGTCACAAACACAACACACTGAATAGGATGTGATCAGTGATTAGCCGGCACCTGGCTAATCACTGACAGCTTGCCAGGGGCCTAGGACTCAGCCAGCCCAGTGCTTGGATATTTTAGGCGGAGCACACAGTCTCCGCCTGAAATTGGACATGCCCCCGTGATTCGCAATGTCAGCAGGCCCCCTGGGACCCACCAGGGCCTAAACGGCCGCCTGGGTTGCCTAATGGTAAATCTGCTAGTGGCACTATACTATGTATGTATTGTCTTGTCTTCAAGTTCTCCCTTATTTCCTTAAGCTACTGTGTATAATAACTTCCTCTAGCAGTAAAAGGGTAAATTGGAGTAGCAGCCAGGAGATGTGAAACGCATCTAGTTTTAGTTGTCAGTGAGAAATATTTTATCTTATTCTTATGTTTTATTCTTATTTTACTATATTTTTTGGTCTATATGAGTTTTGCCTATAGAGTGTATTACTTTTTGATGCTGTATTTTTTTATTATTTTATACTTAGCTGCATACTGTCTGTTATATTGAAAACTGTTTTTATTATATTAGTACATTTGTCCAATATAAAACAGTAAAGTACTATAAAAATGCCATTTATAAATAAATAATTAATTTTGAAACCTATTTGGGCAATTCTTATGTTAATAACATCTGGCTATTTATTCTGAGATTTCCAGTTGCACTTTATTAATCTGTGACATCCTGGTGGCTCCTCCCAGATACATCCCTATGTGCCCTCCCTAGATAGGTGACAGCTCTGTGTCATAGACACATGGTTTATGTTTGTACCCTCCCAGTGCCGGAGAGTCCTTTTGTATTTCAGTTTGTACCCTAAGGGTTGAGGAAACCCTAATATCTCTTTAGGCTGCAGGTACAGAGTCCCCTTTGGTGCCTCCCATGCCCCCTGGACAACATTTAATATTAAACAAACAAAAATGGCAGCTGCTCAATCAATCTAGCAGTACTAATCAGGTGCATGAAAGGGAGGGGTCATACTAAGTAGAAAAAGGAGGGGGATTTAACCCCCTATTGTACCTCAGCACACTGAATAATACCTGCAACAATATCTGAAGACTATATGGTCATAGAAATTCAGAGATATTAGTTGCATGCATTTGCAAATACATGGGAGGCTACTAGGCCACGTCACGGCTTCTCTGTTACTAGCAGTCCCTAAGACTAAGGGGTTCACGTCCGGGGCGCAGTGCACCCCAAAAAATGTCCAGCCCAGGACCCCCCCAGGGCATCACACGAAAATGGAAAAAGAGTGACAGTGCAGTGTAAAGTATAGATGTGTGCGAGTAATCATTAAGTGTGGAATGAGAGGTTAAAATATATGTGAAAAAATACATGAATAATAAACAAACATAAAAGGTGATGTGAAAAGCAACTATGTGTATTAAGTGGTGATGCCCTGAGGAGGCCCAGCTAGACCAGTCCCGGGGGCCCTATGCCCAAACGCTCACCCCAAATGTAAAATTTACCAATTATAAGGCCTCATGATAAAGGCACATACATAAATGCACCCAAATTGAGAGCCAGCTTACCTGGGAGTCACCCCTGGGAACTACAACTAGCACTACTAGAACCAGCATGCCCTACTAATGCTGGCTCCTTCATGCAACTCATAACAAACAAACAAAAATGGCAGCTGCTCAATCAATCTAGCAGTACTAATCAGGTGCATGAAAGGGAGTGGTCATACTAAGTAGAAAAAGGAGGGGGATTTAACCCCCTATTGTACCTCAGCACACTGAATAATACCTGCAACAATATCTGAAGACTATATGGTCATAGAAATTCAGAGATATTAGTTGCATGCATTTGCAAATACATGGGAGGCTGCTAGGGCCACGTCACGGCTTCTGTTACTAGCAGTCCCTAACACTAAGGGGTTCACATCCGGGGCACAGTGCACCCCAAAAAACGTCCAGCCCAGAACCCCCCAGGGCATCACACGAAAATGATGCCCTGGGGGGGTCCTGGGCTGGACGTTTTTTGGTGTGCACTGCGCCCCGGATGTGAACCCCTTAGTGTTAGGGACTGCTAGTAACAGAGAAGCCGTGACATGGCCTAGCAGCCTCCCATGTATTTGCAAATGCATGCAACTAATATCTCTGAATTTCTATGACCATATAGTCTTCATATATTGTTGCAGGTATTATTCAGTGTGCTGAGGTACAATAGGGGGTTAAATCCCCCTCCTTTTTCAACATTTAATATTAGTAATATTACATACCTCTGTGTATTTATCGCACATGTATGTGCTTTCCAACGCCAAGATGTTAATTGGTGACATGACTATTATTTCCTCCATACAGTATGTGCCAGATTATAAACATTGGCAGGAACAAGTACAGGTTGAGTCTCCCATATCCAAAATGCTTGGGACCAAGGGTTTTTTGGATATCGGAACATTCCGTATTTTGGAATATTTGCATATCATAATGAGATATCTTGGGAATGGGACTTAATTCTAAACACATAATGCATTAATGTTTTATATACAGCTTATACACACAGCCTGCAGGTATTTTTTATACAATATGTTTAATAATTTTGTGCCTTAAACAAAGTTTGTGTACATTGAACCATCAAAAAGCAAAGGTGTCACTATCTCAGTCATGCTTAAAAAATTCCGTATTTCAGAATATTTGGATATGGGAGACTCAACCTGTACATACATTAAGACAAATGCACTGAAACCATGTGTGTAATAATTTGCAATCTAATGAAAACAATGACAACGTAAAAAAACCTTTTACTTTTTTTTTGCAATTTCGGGTTAAAATTAAAACTAACAGTAAATCTATAGCTAAGGTGCAGTATTCAACACAATAAAATCTGCTCCAACTGTATAGAACAGCAAAGCAACCAGAATGATTCATTATCAGTAAAGTAATGTTTCATAGAGAAATTAATATATATTTTGTTTAATCAATTTATTTTTAACAACATTGGTAAGAACTAAAGAGAGAATGTATGGAGCATATTGAACCCATATTTTAAGTACGGAAAAAGTATATCAGTAAGGTGGTCACGAGGAAGAGGCTTGGCTGTAATAGCTGATGGAAACTGTAATTCAGGTAATAATGAGTCTATTTTAGGACCATATTTACTGCTTTCAGGTTAACACTCACATGTATCTTAAATAACAGGAAGCTGTGTTCACGTCCAGGGTCTCCATGGATACAACCACAGGCGGGTACCTATTTTCTATATTACCATGGAAAGTAGTGGTGAGACACAAGTTGCTCACCCAGTTAGTTATATGTATTAAGTTTTAATACATCATGAGATTTATGTATTGTTTTCTTAATAGTACATTTTAATAAATAATTAGTGCTGACTGGTTCTATTGTCTCCCTTTTTAATTATTTTCTTTTTGGGGTTCCAGTTATCCCCTGTTTATATTAGAAGCAGCAGCCAGCTCTGTGGGTCTTAGTTATTATAGTGTTATGTAATATATTGGCTTACATTGATGGGTAGCGCCTGACATTTTTCTGTTTTGTACCGAGTTCGTTAGCGACGGGACCCGGTGTGATGCCGGCATCGGCAAGGGCATACACACTTGCCGGCAGTTTTGGAATGACGATGGCGGCGGCCATGCTGCATTTGGCAGCATGGCCCCCGCTGATGATATCGCTCGTCGGACCTGCGGGAACGAGCATAGTCAGTGATACTGGACGATATGAATGATTTGTCGATCCGATGCGTCAGAATCAACCAAATCGTTCAAATGATCCAAGTCAGTAGATGTCAATTAGGTTGTTCTTCAGGAATCTCTTTTCTACTTGTGGAATATTTCTTATTTGAAAATCGATGCACAGTTATATCATGGTACAGTACATTCCTGCCTTTCTTGTTCTAGTGAACCTTATGTGGATGGGGTATTTTGTATAAGCTGTACATTGTTGATTCATTTCCACATTTAAGTGGCATAAATTACTGTGTGTCAGTTATAATTCCAGCGACAACATCGATCTCACATTCAGACAATACATAGAAGATGGTCTTTCCATTGCAAATATGGATATCGTTAGCTACTGACCAAGCTTCTTTTGCCAATATCCCAGAGGACCATAATTGGTGGAAGCACTATACGGGAATCAGGCGTGCTTCCAGGATCTTTTGTCTCTAAAGTGCAGCATATTTATCAAAATGATTTGTGGGATATTAAGCATTCCTGGGATGTATATATGTATGTACATGTATATCAGAGATATCTGCTGCAGTCCTGTTGAATTGCGAAAGCTCCGAATGCTAAACATGTTGACGTGCTGTGTGTCAACCATGTTGACATTCTCATGTTGACCTGATGCAAGTCGACACGATAGCTGCTGACCAATCATACCACACCCATCCTCATTATATAACTGTATCGAACACTCTCAGAGAACACAAGGCTTCAAATATTTTCTAAAGAAAAATAGGGTCATTTAGAACACTGTGGGGGCGATTCAATTCAACGCGAATTGAATAGCGCTGGGAGCGAGCTAGCGCCGCGCTATGTAGAAAAACAGCCGCGCACCCGGCACTTGGGTCGGATTTCTCTTTGCATCCCATGGGGGGGTGCGAGAAGAAATCCTTAGCCCGCCCAAACAGCTAGGTGTTTTGAATAACTTCGGGAGTCCCTCTCGTCGCTATTCAATAGCGCGTTGAATTGAATCCCCCCTTTGAAGTCAGTTTTAGTTTAGAAAATGAAAAATAGTGCAGCGCCGTGTAGAAGTCAGTAAGGAAAATTTATTATAAAATTGTTATAAATGCATAATATTCTTCTCAATAAAAAACTGTAAATAACATTCCAATAAATCCTAAATGGCTTGAAAATGACAGGATATGGTAATAAATTGTAAATAGGTAAAAGAATTGGATAGACATATCATATATCAGTACAATAAAGAGTCCTTTGAGGTAGTTAGCCACACTAAGATCTATGGCAGTCCGCATTTCCCTGTGATAGTATAACTGATCAAAGGTGAATAGTCACACAGCTTGTTCCCAGCTTCAGAGTGACACATGTGAGCAAAGGTTTAATTGGTGTCAATAGATATTCAGTTATATAGGTAAGTAGTTGCTAATAAAAACATCAGGGACAGACTGATATCCTGTAAAGGTATGGTGATTGGACTGCCGAGGACTGGGGTAATGTTATTATCTCTTATGAATCCCCTTTCAGACTGTTTGGGGCACCTGGAAAAATACTTGTCCAGAGAAGGAAAGGTGAGTGCTACCATCAGTCCTGTGTCAAGCCAACAGTAAAGCCTCCGGAGACCATTCATGTGTGGGGTTTCTTCTCAGCCAAGGGAGTGGGCTCACTCATAATTTTGCCTAAGAAAACAGCCATGAATAAAGAATGGTACCAAAACATCCTCCAAGAGCAACTTCTCCCAACCATCCAAGAAAAGTTTGGTGATGAACAATGTCTTTTCCAGCATTATGGAGCACTTTGTCATAAGCCAAAAGTGATAACTAAGTGGCTCGGGGAACAAAACATCAACATTTTGGTTCTATGGCAAGGAAACGCCCCAGACCTTAATCCCATTGAGAACTTGTGGTCAATCCTCAAGAGGCGGGTGGACATGCAAAAACCCACAAATTCTGACAAATTCCAAGCATTGATTAGGCAAGAATTGGCGGCCATCAGCCAGTATGTGGCCCAGAAGTTGATTGACAACATACCATGGCGAATTGTAGAGGTCTGCAAATATTGACTCTTTGCATAAACTTAATGTAATTGTCTATAAAAGCCTTTGACACTTTTGAAATGCTTGTAACGTTACTCCATTATACCATAGTAACATCTGACAAAAAGGTATAAAAACACTGAAGCAGTAAACTTTGTGAAAACCAATACTTGTGTCATTCTCAAAACTTTTGGCCATGGCTGTACTTGGTTGAGGTTCACTATAACCAGAGATCAGCAAAATCAGTTTCCCCTTACTCAGAAATGCAACTTATTGGGTAAAATGTAGATTTATTACAATATGGTTATATATGGCTGAGCATTCATCATTATCTACAAACAGGAAGCCGTGTTATTATCTAGTACTTCAATGGTTGCAACCACAGACAGGAACTTATTCTAAAATAACTTTGAAGTATTTCATTATATAGTTTGCATATGAGAAAACTGTTAAGGGTGTTCTCAATTTGAATTAAAAACTAATTAACTGTTATTCTCACTGATTAAAACAGGATGTTCCACCAATGTCCCCAACCTCTTTATAGAATAAGTGTGACATAGAGAACATTACATTTTTAATAACTTATTTTTCTTTAGACTCGTCTTACAAATTGACTTTTACAGTATTTCCTGGTTTGAAACCAAAATATCTGGATATAGAATAAGCTGTGTATAACCTGGGTTGGGTATGGGATCCTGATGGCCAGAATACGGTTAGAACTGGTTATAGGATTGCAACCTCAAGTAATCTTCCAGTATTAGAGTGACTTGGGGGAAATGTTTCAAGCCTTGGAGAGAGTTAAATGGAGCAGTTGTGAAATCAGTGGGTGCGATTCTATTCAACGCGATGTGAATAGCGCCGGGAGTGAGCTCCTGGAGGTATTCAATACACCGCGCTGCCAAGTCCGACTAAGGATTTCTTCTCGCATCCCTCCGGGGATGAGAGAAGAAATCCAACAAAAGTCCCGGCGCGAGGCTGTTTTCTGCCCTTCGCGCCGGGAAAACAGCCTCGCGCCGGGAAGTTAGGTCGGGGAATGCCTGTTATCGTGCCTACACACACTGTTTAAGGCGCGAGAACGAGCCTTCCCCGACCTAACATCGCGGTGAATTGAATAGCTCCGAGAGCTATCTCCCGGCGCTATTCACATCGCGCTCAATTGAATCGTGCCCAGTGTCTACTTGTCAATTCAAATACTTGCTTCAGGCAACTGCTCCACTTTATCTTTCTCCAAGGCTTGAAACATCTCTCATTTGGAGTGAAAAGTATTTATTAATTTAAAAGAACCACAAATGTCACGTTATTTAATTTTAATTGTATTAATATAGTATTTTGTAAATTTTTTATTTAATATCAGTTATTTTTTAGAAAGTTGTATTTACACGTCTGTACTATGCCAAAAAAGAAAAATATCACCATAAGCTCTGCAGGCGCTAAGCACATGGACCAATGTTCTATTGAAATCGGGAGTCTTTAGGGTGTCCTCCGAATTTTATATTTTATATCAGTTATTTTTTAGAAAGTTGTATTTACACGTCTGTACTCTCTGCTTCATTCTTGTCTGGCTTAGTCCTATGAGCAGCGCCTATTTCTCTCTGGTTACTGTGATGATCCGCCACAATACCAGCTACAGACACCAGGTGGCAGTGCACCATAAGTACTGACAATTACACATTAATTTTCACTGACTACAATCAGCACTTTGCTAAAGGATAAAACAATGAGATTGTAGGCTGTCTCTGAGAGGGGCCCCCACGCTCCGGCGCTGAGTAGACTGTGAAATAGTCTACTGCCATGCACAAATCTCCAATAAAATGGTGCCAGCTCCATTTTGCTGGTGATTTTTGCAGTGTCGCCAGAGAGGTGAGAATAGTTTATGGATACTGGATGAGTGATGTGGGCCACCTTAACCTCAGGGCCCCATTTGCACAGCACGCCCTAGCACCATGATAGATTGTAAGGTGTCATGAGCAGGGCCCTCCTTCCGCTTATGTTCTTCACTGCCCCATCTTGTTAAAGTCATCATTTCTATCCTGTACTTCCTGTTTGTTCTCGTGGGACCATCCAGGGCCTTGTTGGTCATAGGTTATTAACGTATTGTGATTTATGACGTTCATTATTAAGAATGATGCTATATTTGCATAATGTAGGAGTGTAGGGCAACGGGGATCATTCTCCTGCTTATTTGCACTTAGAGGAAGTTCACGTTTCTGGGGGGTTATTTTAGCAGTGAACACCATAAAATCTTTTTGGTTGATATTTGAACCCATTGTGAATAGTCTGTGACTTCCTGGCATGCAGACCAGAGGAGATGGCGACGTGTGTATTAAATGCTTCTTGTCTTTCATAAAATATGAAGCAATAGTGAAAATTTAGAAATAGTCCACTGTAGATCCATGGAGCGAACATGGTGACATTTAATAATATTAAGTAACTGTGCAAAACACTTATTTTTATCAAACAAGCTTTATTTGTACATTGAGCACAGAAAGAGATAATACAGTGAGAACGTGGTATGAGATTTACACTGAGTGGTCAATGCAAAGTGATTGGTCGTAACTTGGCGTCGCAGTCTTCTGTTTCACAATCCTGCTTGTGACTGTTATGGTGCGTACACACTAGGCGATATGCTCCCTGAGCGATATCGTCTAGTGTGTCCCTGGCAGGCTGTGCTCAGTGTCGTTCATGACATTGAGCACAGCCGCTGAACGATATCATTAACGATATCGTTCAGTGACGGGCTCTCTCCCCCATTCCCCAACATGCAGCAACCTGACGACGTCGTCAGGTTGGGTTGCATGTTAACCCGATGAACGATAATGACGAACAACCCGCGGGAACGCGCATTGTCATTATCGTTCATCGTTTTGGTGTAAAAAATGGACGATAAAGTGGACGACTTAACGATAACGATATCGTTATCGTTCAGTCGTCCACTTTAATTGCCCAGTGTGTACGCACCTTTAGGTCCACAAATGTGTTGCACAATAAAACATTATTACGAACAGCATCTCGTCTCAAAGCCAAACTCTCCCACACATAAAACCATAGACATATGCCGGTAATTTACTACAGCGATATATGATGTTGCACTGTTAGTTTGTGCAGTAAATTTCACACATTTCACAGAAACATGACTGGGAAACCAATGAGTTCCGCACACTATGGGGGATGTAGTAAAAATGTAGATGGTCGAAACTTAGACCATTAAAATATCGACACAAAAATGTTGACTAAAATAATGTTGACATGGCACTAAGGTCGACATGGTCATAAGGATGACAGTTAAAATACAGTACCCATCCCCGTTATGGAGTATTTACTAACAACAATCAAGTCAGATTTATAAAAGGCTTTGGGCCCGATTCTGATGTCAGGTGCAGTGGAGTTATTACTTCCTTCTGGGCATGGGTCCTGATTGCGTGGGCACAGAGTCGGAGTTATGATTGAGGAGCCCAGCCTCAGAAATGTATTAAAAATGTAGTGGGCCATTTCTGGATGGTGACAGGGAGATGGTCCGTTTTATTGGAGTGATATGGGAGTGTCGCAGGCCTGACGGTGAAAATGGATACGTATACAGATGCCTGACCACTTACATAGGAGGCCGTGCTCGGAAACTGCAGGCAAGAAAAGAAAAAAGGGATCTGCCGCAATACAGCTTTTATTAAAGACACAACAGCTGTCTTAAATCACACTCACATTATATAAGGTAGGAGTAGGCTACGAAAAAAAGCTGCATACCAGAAAGCAGGAATGAAAAGCCTTAAGAAAGAGGGAGACAACAATTCTGTAGGCACACCCTTCCCGCTAAAACGTTTTGATGCGTGGAGTATTTTATCAAAATGGATTAAATGTTTGCCAAAGATTAAAGACACATTGGGCCAAATGTAATAGGTAGTCTGTTTTGGTAAATTGCGAGTTTGGTGCTAAACTCGCAATTTTTCACAACTCTCCAATGTAATAGGGTGTCTGTTCACTAAAACTCGCATTTTTCAGAGTTACTAAAACTCTCCATTCTCAAACTCGCATCCAGATGTTTTCACATTGAAAACAATCAACTCGCCCAATGTAATAGAGTGTCTGTTTCAGACTCGCAAAAAAAAGATTACCGAAAGTCCCCAAATAATAGACCTGCTTCAGGCTAGCGAGTATATCCTGAGCAGGTCAGATTAACACAGAAACATGCACATATCCATGAGATATGTACATGTTTCTGTGTGTACTTATGTTAAATGTTTTTAAAGAAAAAAAAAATTATGTGCACCCCCTCCCCAAAAGCATAACCAGCCCCGGGCTTTATAAAGCCTGTTCTGGTTCTAAAAATACAGGGGCCAAAATGCATAGGGGGCCCCTGTATATTAAGAACCAGCACAGGGCTTTATTGAGCTGGTCCTGGTTCTGGAAAATCAGGGGACAAAACGAGTAGGGGTCCCCTGAAGATTCCAGAACCAGCACCGAACTCTTTCTAGCAGGGGGATAATGCCACAGCCAGGGAAAACCTTTCACCGGTTTTCCCGGCCAAAGCATTATCCCTGACCGCTAGTCAGTCCAGGCCGGGGATCCCTGGGGAGTTGGGTACCCCCCCAATAAAGGAGTCCCCCTCTCCAGGGCACCCCAGGCCTAGACTGATAGCCCGGGGCTATCCCCGGCACCCTAGGGCGGTGGGTGCCAGGTTGATAGTGTAAAGTGTAAAAATAAAGTTTCCATATTGTCTTTAGTTGTAGAACCACAAGTACCAGCAAGCCTCCCCTGCATGCTGGTATTTGGAGAACCACAAATACCAGCATGCGGGGCATTACGGGCCCGCTGGCACTTGTAGTTCCACAACTAAAGAAATACGTAAATAAACAAACATACACCGTGAAAGTATAATTTTATTAAAACATACATGCACACTCACACTCACACATTCTCACCTAGTATCCGAAGTAATCCATAGGGGTGTACCTGAAAAAAAAATCCATACTCACCTCTCCTATGCGTCGATCACGTCCTCTTCTCCAAGTAGGCAATCCAGGGGTTAAAATAAAAAAAGCCAAAAAACCCGATCCATACGGACTGAGCAAAGGTATGTGTGTACACATACCTTTGCTCCGCGTAAATGACCGGGGCACACGTGTGCCTGTCAGTGAAGGGGCCGCCAGCCAATCAGGGAGCATATCCCTCGGAGCAGCTCCCTGATTAGCTGAATGCGGCCAGCCTGTGTCTCCCATAGACTTCTATGGTGAGAAATCACCATTGAAGTCTATGCAGGGAGCCGCTACATTGTAACCGCAAGATTAATTGAGGTTAATTTTGTGGTTACATCAATGATACAATGTCGCGACAGTCCGTATGGAGCGGGGTTTTTTTGCGTTTTTTTATTTTATCCCCTGGATTGCCTACTTGGAGAAGAGGACGTGATCGACGCATAGGAGAGGTGAGTATGGATTTTTTTTTCAGGTACACCCCTGAGTGTGCATGTATGTTTTATTAAAATTATACTTTCACGGTGTATGTTTGTTTATTTACGTATTTCTTTAGTTGTGGAACTACAAGTGCCAGCGGGCCCGTAATGCCCCGCATGCTGGTATTTGTGGTTCTCCAAATACCAGTATGCAGGGGAGGCTTGCTGGTACTTGTGGTTCTACAACTAAAGACAATATGCAAACTTTATTTTTACACTTTACACTATCAACCCGGCACCCACCGCCCTAGGGTGCCGGGGATAGCCCCGGGCTATCAGTCTAGACCTGGGGTGCCCTGGAGATGGGTACCCCTTTATTGGGGGGGTACCCAACTCCCCAGGGATCCCCGGCCTGGACTGACTAGCGGTCAGGGGTAAAGCTTTGGCCGGGGAAACTGGTGAAAGGTTTTCCCTGGCTGTGGCATTATCCCCCCGCTAGACAGAGTTCGGTGCTTGTTCTGGAATTTTCAGGGGACCCCTACTCGTTTTGTCCCCTGATTTTCCAGAACCAGGACCAGCTCAACAAAGCCCTGTGCTGGTTCTTAATATACAGGGGCCCCCTACGCATTTTGGCCCCTGTATTTTTAGAACCAGAACAGGCTTTATAAAGCCCGGGGCTGGTTATGCTTTTGGGGAGGGGGTGCACATTTTTTTTTTTTTTACACACACACAGAAGCCATCACGGATCTCACTGATCTGTGATGGCTTCTCTAAAACTCGCACCTTTTAATGCTACTCGCATTAAAAGGTGTCCGTTTACATAGTCCTAAACTCGCCTACACTGGCAAATGCAGTAGCCTCGAGCTGAAAAGTTCGCAGGCTATTGAATTTGCGAGTTTCAGTACAAACTCGCGCTTTTTAAAAGTGCGAGAAAGTGCAAGTTTGTACTATTACTAAAACTGACACCCTATTACATTTGGCCCATAGTCTATGAAACAATATTTAATTAGCTCATGGTAGTGACAAATTGTATTATAGTGACAACAGATTAAGGTGACTGAAAGTGGTGGAAAGAGATTTTAACGTCCCTTTTAAAGAGAGGACCTACATGATCTTTACCTTTAGACAGCTGCCTCCTCAATGTCTGAATGACACGATTGTGCTTACTAATATCTAGCAAAGTTTCAAAAGGTCAAATATATGACTGATTAATTCACATGGGTTTATTGTTTACAATTTTTATAGATTTTTTTGTTTTCTAGAAAATAAGAAGAATTATTACAGGTATTATAGTAATCAATGATCCATTAAGTTCCCTAGTGCATTCAAGAAGTAAGCATTACATTGGTATGTTTATGATAATTTCTTTGTTCTATCTTTACCCTCTTTTCGAGCTTTTGAGTGACGCAATTTTTTTATTTCAAATGGGTCTCATTATATGATAGCTATGTCTGCCCTAAAGTTTATACTTTGACTATATTCAAATTGTTAATATTAACCTTGTAACAATTAGAGAGAGTGCTTTGGTTCAGTTTTGGTAATTTGGACCTATTCACAATCCAAAACCCGAGATCCTGTATTTAGATCAGAGTTCCAAACTTATGTGAAGACCCGAGCTGGGACCCCAAAAGTGAGCCAGGACTCAGTTCGATACGGAACCCCAAAGTTCGTGTGTTTTTGGTTTTCAGCAAAACCGAACCGTTCATCTCTAGTAACAATGTAAATATTAGGTCCATTAAGATGAAATAAGAGGACGTTATATTGATGATATTTTGTTATCACATCAGGGAGATATTATGCTTTTGATTAATTTCATCATTCCACAACTAAGGGTCTGATCAGCGCTGTACGCTATGGCGATGTACACGCAGTTGAGCGATTATTGGTAAACTACTGTATATGCGTCTAATTCGCCAGTCAGGGAACGTTTTGGGGAGGTAATGGGGATTGGTGGCAAAGAATGCAGGAGTGTCGTAAACATTTTTGGGGAGTGTCACATCCTGCATCTGTGATCACGTACACAGTGAAAGTGGCTCCAGCGTCTCAGTTCCTACAGCCATTCTGAGTCAGAACTGAGATAATGGAAGGATCTGTGATGGATGTTGCTGCATTTGAACCCAGGTATCGAGCAGGGTTCAACACTGGACGGACCCAGGTCATAGTGCAGTGTAAACGGGTCCTACCTTGGTTATCCAACCCGGGCCTCAGTAAGCACCTCTGATTGGATGTTCCTGGGTCTGACTTGATGATGTCAGAAGCCAGAAACACAGGCAAAACACTGCAGACAACAGCAGGGGCAGCATTCGGGCAGTCTGGAAGGGGTTAATACCACTACTGTCATTACAGTGATGGCTAATTGGAGTGATGAAGAAGTGACCTGTACACTATGCTGTCAGAAGCTGCATCATGCTCTCACTGGCTGATCACACAGCAGTAATGCACAAACACTCTTGAACTCAGGGCTACACAGTGGTAATCCATCAGCCATGATTGCTGCAATGCTGTGAGCAGTTCCCTTGTGTTCCCTTTTATGACCTTTTCTTTGTGAGCCTGAAAAAGTTAATTTTTAATGACATCCATAGGGTTTTGCATGGCTGACCCGGGTTCAGTGTGAACGGGGCCAACCCAGGAATAACCCGGGTCGAAGGTGCAGTGTGAAAGGGTTCTGACATGGGTCACAGCTGGTTTAGACCCGTATTCAGAATCCGGGGTCGGAGCCAGGTTTGCGATGTGAAAGAGGTATATATTACAACATTTTATATAGGAAGATATGTTTGCTATATGATCTGTGTATTACTATTCTTAGTTCGTAGTTAATTTGTGTTACATATTGACTAATGAATTTGCAACAGCTGGTCTGAGTCCATCCCGATTGGTTGCTTCTATTTAAATAAGTCAGCGATTACCTGTTTCATTTACCTAAAGGTGAAACTTCTACTTATTTGTGGAGAAATGTGCAAGGGCTAAAATTCACTGTTGGTAATATGTAGGAATTGTGAATATTTCTACTCAGGTAACTTATTTTTTACTGTATAGTGCATGGTGCCTTTTTACAGCAGTAACACTTTTGGTACACATGTTAGCATCTCAAATATATATATATATATATATATATATATATATATATATATATACACCAATGTTAATTATTATATCAACGACACATAAACACATCGACTACAATTTTGTTTTTTTCCTCACGTAAGAATAATAATGAAGAACATATCTTGCCCGGCTAGATAGCTGACTTCTATGCAGTATAATATTATTGAGTGTCCCCGAATGGGCTACTTTTGCCCCTGGTGAGATGATACATATCCAGTTGTGAGCACACAATCCCATCCTAAAAAAAAAATGTAATTAAAATAAATAAACAATATTTTCATGTCTGATTCCAAAAACATTGTGTGTAACATTACAATAAAGTGAGTTTCTAATATCTCCACTAGTGGTGTTCCCAGGGGCGGCACAGGGCATTATCTGGCCCCATAGCAAAATTTGGGCCGGGGTACGGCGATAGCACAGTAGCCTCCCAGGCCCTTGTTAATGCATGGTACGGTGACTTTGCCCTGTGTGTGAGGCTGATTTATAGCACTGAGTGGGGTATGCAGCGGAGTATGGAAGAAGGGGGTGGGGTTTGTGACCGCTCATCATCGCTGGAACCCAGAAGTGCCCACTACCCTTTATACTCACGGTATTCCCGCAACTGGATATTCCATATGTAAACAAATGCCAACTGCTCCCAGTTCCCAGGGGCAGTCCCAGATTTTGACTTTGTGCTCCTAAATATATTGTTCTTGTCTCGGTTTGTCAATGCTGAATAAGTGCAATTCCTCTTATGTCTGTACATTAAATGCAATTCATGTCTATCCCTGTCTCTTGGTTTTTATTCATGAATATTTATTTATTTGCTCAAGATGTCATGAAGTTCAGCAAACATGATGTGATTGGGACTGTAGTGTAGTGTGTGGTCACCTAGACAGAATCATGTGTAAAAGGCTTAAATAAACAAAATGTCTGATTTGCATGCACTCATAAATATATATATATTTACCTATGTATCAGAATTCCTGTTCTTGGAGTCTCCAGTTTTATTATTATTATTATTATATTAAAATATACAGATATGTAAATTGATCTTTACGTTTTGATATATAATAAACTGCACGTCATGGGGCAAATTTATACTCTAACTCTATAACACAACTAGAACATTTACTTAAGGTTCAGCTTCAAGGGTTTTCGACAAGTTATGGGGCAGACAGTAAGGTGACAAGGTTTGTGCGCCCACATGTTCCAGACATGTAAATTGGCCTCTGGGATTGTTTGGCTGTCTAGGTCTGCTGCTTCTAACTCCATTTTTGTTACCTGTTTGCCTGTATGTCAGAGGAGATTAGCAGAAAGAGTCAGCAGCAGAAGAATAGATATCTTCACCAGGGCAAGTATCAGGTAGCTCTGACACTTGGTGGTAAATTCAAAGAGGTGTCCACCTATGAAATGATCACAGAACATTATTGTGCAGACTAAACTCTGATCCATCCTCTTGTTCCAACAAAAGTTGCACCGGATCCTGCAACAGGCTAATACATGTGGGCCCAGAAGACCGTTGTACAGAGCCATGCAAAATTACGAGTTGCAAAAAGAAAAGTAAGTAATATTAGAGAAATTTTACTACAGTAGAGTTTGGTGTAATCTGCCCCAAGGAGCTTACAGTCTTAATGGTTTTTATTCAAGTTTTTAAATCAGAATTAAGCAGTGTGAAAATACTTCCCCTCCCATGATGCATCGTTACCTCTCTCTGGTATTTCCCAGTGGACGCTGACAGGAGAGGAAGTAAACCAGACGTCACAGGTCACGGGCTCCCCATGGCCCCAGCTGTCTCTGGGAAGTGAGATGAGGCTCAGGAAAGTCCAGGTCCCACCTGGCTCCTCCATAGAGATCATCCTGCTCTTGTGATGAGTCCCAGAGATGTTCCAGGTTACATGGAGTGTCTGACGAGCCCCACGTACCACACAGGCCAGCTGTACAGTGGTGTTAGGGAGAGGAGGCCGGGCAGGAGCCAGGAGATGGACTGAGCTGCTGGGTGTGGAGCTGTCTGGGAACAACAGATGGTGGCAATATAGAATAAACTATGTAGCACACATGAGATTATACAGGCGTAATAATAACAATATGCTCTTTCATGTAATCACTTTGCTGATATCAACTGTGTTCCGCACCAATGAATCCTGAATGGAGTGCAGACATGATCAGCTGTATTCTCACTACATGGGCATACAGTATGTGAGAACGGGCCTTTGTGTGCAATTCAGAATTAGTGGCCAGTGGAAGTGCCCTGGGCACGTTTGGTGCCCCGATTAGAGTGCCCCTCCCACATAATGCAAGAAATGCACCTACCAGGTACTGCATTTCTTGCCCCACACACTATCCAGCAGGGGGCGCACCAGTGCTGTGAGGTTCCTGTCTCCTCCTCCCGTCACACACTCCCAGCCTATCACTGACACAAAGGAGCAAATGTTGGAAAAGTTATGGAGCTTACTGAAGTTTATTTCAACTATTGAACACGCACCTTTCACATTGTCATCACTGAGGAGACAGGAGTCTAACTAAAATCCCCAGTCATCCCACAGTAGCGTTACTGTACCACGAAAAAGAAAATCACTAAACAAGTGAGAACACATTCCGTATCATAGCGTTACCACCAAAATGTGTTTGTGGAGCTAATAATGCCAGGTATCCTCTAAGGTGAGTTCCTGTACCTTATTATACACATTGGACTATGTAAGTCATCACATTGTATATTTCCCTGACTCCACTGTCCCGGAATTCATATGACTACACTGGGGACAGTAATATGAGCAGCGTTTCAGTTCTCAGGTACGTGTAATAACTTAGGGTTCACAATAAGGGACATGTATAGAAGGCTAAGAGAAGGTATAAGGTATTCAGGTTTTTAACTCACAGGGGTACATTAACATATCTCCCAACATTTGGAGAGTCAATTCAGGACTGTGCTCATGAAAAGGGGGCGACATGGTGGAGTGGGCGTGGCCTTGTGCCACAGACTGTGAACAGACGCTGTGCGCATACTATGCTAAGCAGCAGTGACAGGAGCGGGACAGTCCCTGAAAAGCCGGTCAGGCTGGGAAGCAGGCATTAATAGAGACAGCTGTGACAGGGAGTCTGTGCTGTGACACTGATGCAGCCATTTTTCAATCTGTAGTAGTGATAGTGCAAAACACACTTACTGATTGATGCCTGCGCTGTCACAGTACCCTGCTGGGACCTGGATCTCTCTCACCTGCGCTGTCACAGTGCCCTGCTGGGACCTGGATCTCTCTCACCTGCGCTGTCACAGTGCCCTGCTGGGACCTGGATCTCTCTCACCTGCGCTGTCACAGTGCACTGCTGGGACCTGGATCTCTCTTACCTGCACTGTCACAGTGCACTGCTGGGATCTGGATCTCTCTCACCTGCGCTGTCACAGTGCCCTGCTGGGACCTGGATCTCTCTCACCTGCGCTGTCACAGTGCACTGCTGGAACCTGGATCTCTCTCACCTGCGCTGTCACAGTGCACTGCTGGGACCTGGATCTCTCTCACCTGCGCTGTCACAGTGCACTGCCGGGACCTGGATCTCTCTCACCTGCGCTGTCACAGTGCACTGCTGGGACCTGGATCTCTCTCACCTGCGCTGTCACAGTGCGCTGCTGAGACCTGGATCTCTCTCACCTGCGCTGTCACAGTGCCCTGCTGGGACCTGGATCTCTCTCACCTGCGCTGTCACAGTGCACTGCGGGGACCTGGATCTCTCTCACCTGCGCTGTCACAGTGCCCTGCTGGGACCTGGATCTCTCTCACCTGTGCTGTCACAGTGCCCTGCTGGGACCTGGATCTCTCTCACCTACGCTGTCACAGTGCCCTGCTGGGACCTGGATCTCTCTCACCTGTGCTGTCACAGTGCACTGCGGGGACCTGGATCTCTCTCACCTGCGCTGTCACAGTGCCCTGCTGGGACCTGGATCTCTCTCACCTGCACTGTCACAGTGCACTGCTGGAACCTGGATCTCTCTCACCTGCGCTGTCACAGTGCACTGCTGGAACCTGGATCTCCCTCACCTGCGCTGTCACAGTGCACTGCCGGGACCTGGATCTCTCTCACCTGCGCTGTCACAGTGCACTGCTGGGACCTGGATCTCTCTCACCTGCGCTGTCACAGTGCACTGCTGGGACCTGGATCTCTCTCACCTGCGCTGTCACAGTAATGGGGGTACTAGGGGCACACCTGTGCCAGACCCTGAGGTTCCGAGGGGCCCCGTGTGCTCAGCGGCACAAAACACCTCTCTGCTGCGGGTCCGCGGCTTGTGTAAAATTCCAGCAATATTATTACTCATTGCTGCTCCAGTCCCCCCTCCAAAGTGTAACTGCATCGCCCTGCTGGTTGGTCCTAGCCCCCATCTCACTTACTTGTACGGTGTGTGGCCGACGAAGGTTGGATGCTTGCCCATAATGTGTGGCGTCATGATGTCATTCCCATGACGCTGTGCCGACCCTCCTCCCTGGCCTCCTTTGACATCCACAATCCACTGAGGAGTGGGCAGGGAGTCCAGCAGGACAGGAGCCAGCAGCAGGAACGGAATTAATCACCGGCCGCCCGGCACATAGAGAGGCAACCTCCAGCTGTAAGCTGTAGCTGTGGGCTGCACCATCCTCCACTGTGCACTGTCTGTCCCAATGTTAGAGTAAGTCAGTGGCATCACAAGGGGGGTGCGGCCCGCACCCGGGTGTCACCCGCCGAGGGGTGACACCAAGGTGCAGGCTCTCCCTCAGTGCACTGCTGGGACCTGGATCTCTCTCACTATATATATATATATATATATATATATTGGGTGGTGCTACCTGATGGGACTAATTGCAGGCACAGAAACAGGCAAATCTCAGGTGCACAACTCCAAATTATTAATAATATATATATATAAATGCAATAAAATTTTGCAATCAATAGAGGCTTTTAGCATAATCATGGCCAAGGTTATGGGCCTACCCACCATATCCAGATAACCTCTTTCGGGTAGGTCCCTAACATACTAGGGTTCAAATCCAGAGCGCAGGACCCCCCAAAAACTGCCCCAGCCAAGCCGCCCCAGGGCACCACCATAGTAAGAAAAGTGCAGTGTAAAGAGATAGTTAGGAGCAGGTTGTGCAGTCCAGAAATCTTTCCCATATACATGCAAAAAAGCAGCCTTTATGTTACTCTCATCTCATTCTTTTACTAGAGCCGGATGTACAGTACTAATGGCAAAATGCGGTAAAAACTCTGAAAACTGCAGTTTATGGAGGTTTGGGGTCATTCCCCAAGAGAAACTTTCCAGTACTTGTAATCAATAGACGACGCCATTTACAGATGCCCAAATATAAAGCCCATAATTAACAATATGACACACGGTAAGGCCTGTATTTGGAGGATAGGATCTCTTTTAGTGTTATATATAGGAAAAAACAAGTATTGCACACTCAGTGTTCTGTCTATATGATAGATGCTCAGTCATAAAAAAAAGATCATAACTTCATCCAAAACAGGACAGGCTAGCACGCCATTGTAAATGCAAAAAACATTTTTATATATAGTGCATGTTAGCAGAAAACAGCATCCAAGAAAAATCTTCAGTCACATATTATAAAGTGCAAAGTGCAGAGGTAATCCTCAGCAGACTTTCATAGGTCTCGATCTGGAGCCAGTTATAGCAGCAAAACACCATGATGCATGGACAGCCCGACGGCCGTTTCGGTGCTCTGCACCACCATCATCACGGGGCACAACAGTCTGTTATACTAGTATTTAGTATGTTGTCCTGAGGAAGGGGACTCGACCTGAAACATTGACCAGGGAATAAACACCCAAGTTTTGGGGTATACCGATTGAAAATCTCTGAGTGCCGCCTCGTGGTCTTGGGGGGCCACTGACCCCCGAGGAAGGCACCGGAGTCAGTTTTTTATGCTAGACGTGAATAGGTGACAGGACTGCTGGGCACTGTGGGTATATATATATATATATATATATGTAGATAGATAGATAGATAGATATATGGGATGCAGTCAGGCTTCCCGACTGTCGAAACCCGGCAAATGTGTCTAATGATAGGCGTTGAAACTGTTGTTAGACCTACGCTGGGAGCCCGACACCCGGCTTACCAATCGAAGGTAAGCCGGGTGCCGACAGCCGCGAGGGGGGAGTGTTAGGTTAGGGGCTACCGGGGGGGACTTACAGTGCATCCGGAAAGTATTCACAACACTTCACTTTTTCCACATTTTGTTATGTTACAGCCTTATTCCAAAATGGAATAAATTCATTTTTGTCCTCAATATTCTACACACAACACCCCATAATGACAACGTGTAAAAAGTTTTTTTGAGATTTTTGACAATTTAATAAAAAAAAAAACACTAAGAAATCACATGTACATAAGTATTCACAGCCTTTGCTCAATACTTTTTTCCCTATAGGTTTAGGTACTGTTATGGAGCCATATTTACCAAGCAGGCATTAGCTTATTGCAGCCTCTAGGCTAAATTTCACTGTGTTTTTTACTTTTTTTCGGTAGAGGGATCTGAAGCACCCCTCCCTGGAGCTGCCAGCTGCCACATGCGCTGATGACATTCCTATACCTGATGAAATGTTGGGTGTGCACTTAAATTGCTATAAAATGTCCCTCTACACTTGAATGGAACTAAAATTTTCTTTAACAAAATGGAAAAAAAATGGCAAAATATTAACACTGAATTTCATTTTGGAGTTTACGAGACACCAGGTACCGGCGTGAAATAGGAGAATTTACTCCTTATCATAGTTACACTCAAATGTTATTTTCCTATCTATTTTGAACAATGCTATATGTGTGTTTTATGTTGTTGTGCACTCTGGGCCTGATTTTGCGCGGATCGCTATTGCATTCACGGATGAAATTACGTACGCAGGGCCGCTGCAAATGTATGTTAATGAATGCAATCACAAAGCAGTTGCACGGCAGTATAGAGACGCCCACTACCGCTATGTCACATCCGTCTTACCTTGCAAACAAGCGCAGACATCTGTAACATGGAGCACCATCGGAGCCTCACGCACAATTACAGCAGGTCTTACCTGCCGTAGAAACCGCTAACCTTCCTGTACGCAGTGAGTACTCAAACTGCGTATATAGTAGCAGTGGCTAATTCATGCACGCCCATGGAAAGGTGTTCAAATGGACAGGCACACCTGCGTTTCCCCGACCACCCCCCTCTCATCACCCCCAAACGCTCACTCCTTGTCAATCACTCCGCTCCGTGGTCTGCGTGATGGCAGTGTGATCGCAGTGATGCCTACGCGGAATGAGGAACAAACTGATGTTGATATATTCTTTGAGGGATAATCTGCTGTTGATGTATTTTCCTCCTCCACATTTTCTTTAAGTAACAGTATTGACCAGAAACCATTATATGTAACTGTGTTATACTCATTGAAGTATTCCAGCACCATGTTGATCCGTGTGATGGAATGCCTAGGAGCAGTGACAGCTATACTATAAGTGTATTGGAATATAAAAACCATAATTGTATTTATTATAGACACTTGTGTATGATTCACTGGTTATTTACTAATCTTGGTATTGACTAGGCATAGTCTAAAGTGCATGCAGGCATTATTGCGCATATATATTGATTTTCTTTTCTCTGAGGAGAGTAATATTGAGATACTACTATATATGCTTGAATTGAATTCTTTGATATATACAGTACATGCCTAGACTGTGATTTTTTGGCGAAACAATAAACCGTGGCTAAAATAGCATAAAGAAACTATTTTTTCACTCATTTTAAATTATTTTCGCCTGCCTTCTACTAATCCTGATGGGAGAATATATATCTCCCTTAATTGACATATTTTATTTTATGTGCATGTTTTTTTGATCAAGTTGGCAAAACATAGTATTGTGCTTTACAGCACATATAAATACCATTCCCAGCATATTGATTGATCATTTTGTCTTACGTATATCAATTCAAATGGGAGAATAAGTATATATAAGATAAGTATATCTCCCTTGATTTATGTATTATATATATTTTGTTTGTCTGTTTGTTGGCATGTAGGTTGATTTGCCGTTGCTCATTTCTTTTTAAGAATATACAAATAAAAGTTAAATTTGAATTGGTCTGATTGACCACATAATCTCTATACCTATTGTGTGCCCCCACAAAGAGTCCCTTTTGTTCTTTTCCTTCTGGTTTATAGGTTACAAATTGCCTCTGGGGAGCACGACGGACTTACCAATTGTCAGGTCTGGTAGACTGAGGTCTTACGATCTATTTTGGGAATATTATGGATATGTGTTTGTTTGTCCGTTGTAAGTTTATGTAAGAGATTTATCAATTTCTTTGATTCAGCAGCAGAACATTATCAGTGCGGTACCTATTTTCTTGTGAGGACCTTACAAATAGCCAGGACCTCTGCTTTCTCCAGATCCGGCAGATTGGCTCTTACACCCAAATGTATTAGCCTCCGATCTGCTGATCCCGGCAATGCCAGCGATATAGCTGCTAGATTTAAAGTGTGTCTAGCGACAATTAGTTTCCAGGCAAATCAGGTTAGGGTAGTCTGAGACCCTGCTGAATACAACATATGACGGGCATTACAAAGCAGGGACCCTCGCCAAAGTGCCAGCATTGGTAACAAAAATTTTGTGAAATTAATATTAAATTGGAAATTACCTGTGAAACATTAAGTTTTTGATTATTCTTTATAAAATGCTGCTTTCTCATAAAACATGAATAACTGCCCCTAACTGGGTATAATTAGTGTTTTATACATTCATTTGTTATTTTGATACATTAAAAAATAACAATGTTTTCTGAATCTTACTAGAACGTAGTTTTACTGTTAAAATAATAATTTGTAATATAGAGTAGCTCTCAATACTATCATAATAATCTGCTGTAATATCAGTAAAAGTTCTTAGCAAAACTGATAAAAAAAAAAAAATTAAACAAATGAATATCTAGTAATTACATATGTTTAGTTTAAGCCTCATTTATTTGGTGGATGTAATTAAAGTTTTGTTCTTTTGTAATTTGCTGTCATTAGCTAGTCTAATTGCTGTAAGGAGACAGGTGTAACACTGATTAAAAGAAAAATTGTTTCTTACCTTCAGAAAACATCAGTAAGGTAAGGGGAGTCATGTCTGGTCTCCAGTACAGGTGTCCTTTGTACAGTATACTACTATACAGCAGATTCTATTGTACAGTGTTGGTTTAGTACAGTACGTCTTCCCCAGAAACAGCCAACTCTACAGGGACTGGAACCCCGCCCCTCCTGGTATAATGATTCCATCCAAACATGCACAGTGACCTTTTTACAGACTCTCTAATGGTGCATACACACGATCAGATTTTTCCTTCAGATATGAACGATAACGATTTAAAAATCGTTCAGTCGTTCATATCTGAAGGAAAATCGTTCATATCTGACATGCCTGAACGATGGACGATCAACGATGCGCGTTCCCGTTTGTCAGATAACGATATCTGACATCTGATGGGTTTGCAGTCAGACTTGGACGATTCCATTCATTTTAATGCAGTCAAAAATCGTTCAATCGTTTAAATCGTTCAAATCGTTTAATCGTTCAATCGTTCATCTGACAAATCTGACAAGTCTGACAAATCTGACCGTGTGTACGCTCCATTAAGTGTTATTATTACACATTGGAGATGTCTAGATTTATTTCGAAATCTAGATTTGCTAAATAATAGAGACGGATGCTCATTCTCTCTGCAGCATTAAACATTGGTCTACACATATATATATATATATATATATATATATATATATAAAACACACAGTGTATACTGTATATTCTCTAATCACTGACAATAATGCAAAATAAATAATGTTAATGTAAAAGCATCTTTTATTAAAAACGAAGCTGGTTTTCTAGGTTGCTTAAAAGCTGGAGAATGAATTGATTGATCCTTCTCAGGCGTCTTGAAACACGTGAGTATTGGACCATCACCTAATATCAGCCATAACTGTGTCTGTGTAACCAGCATTATAGAGGTGCACTTACCTTATCCTAGATTTTTCAGTATATGTTTAAAAATTATTTGTTATTTATTGTTAGTATTTGTACCACTGAGTAAGTGAGAAACCGACGCTCTTGGGCCCAGGATCACATCACCAGCTACTGTTATAGCTGGGTCTGTGCAGGGTCATAGGCACCCACCAAGCTACTGTACTAGTGGGTGTTCTGTCACCCAACTCTTTCCCAATAGGCTGAAGAATGTAATGTCCCCATCAGTCCTTCTCTGTCTGAACGGATATTTTGTACACACAGGGGCTCATTCTGAGTCAGACGAAGCGGATATTTTGTACACACAGGGGCTCATTCTGAGTCAGACGAAGCGGATATTTTGTACACACGGGAGCTCATTCTGAGTCAGATGAAGCGGATATTTTGTACACACAGGGGCTCATTCTGAGTCAGACGAAGCGGATATTTTGTACACACGGGCTCATTCTGAGTCAGACAAAGTGGTTATTTTGTACACACAGGGGCTCATTCTGAGTCAGACAAAGCGGATATTTTGTACACACAGGGGCTCATTCTGAGTCAGACGAAGCGGATATTTTGTACACACAGGGGCTCATTCTGAGTAAGATGGATCTCGTTGCACGGAGGCAAATACCGAGCTTTAGCATATAAAGCGTATGCGCAGATATGAATTTAAGAATGTTTCCATGTCTCCATCCTATTCTGGTTGGATAGATCTTTGTAGCATCTGCCTTTCCATGAATGGGTGGTTTGGGGAGGGAACTGGGTGGTAACAATGCAATTGTGTGGAACAGTTCTGCCTTGTGGGAGTGCCGTGGGCATCTAGCCAGTGTTCCCTGTGTGATTCTCAGTCATGTGCATGGGGAAGGGAAGCCTGTTACTGATGGATCTCGTGCACCTAGCATGGGGCTGGTGCACGTGTCGATGCTACTGATGCCGGTTGCAGCTGTAGAAGCAAAACCAGTAGGCAGAGCGGCTTCTCACATACAGTAAAGCTGCACGGATCCTAGTATTAGTCCCATGGAAACTCGCATTACAGCCACTTTGTGTATGACTCAGAATGAGCCCCACATTATGTAACTGCATTTATCTACCTCATGTAATCTACTAGTAGTAGCAGAGGACATCTACACCCCCATTGTACTACCCCAATGTGCATCCTTGTGGAGCACAATACTGGTATGAACTGGTGGGACGATGATAGGTTCTGGGAGAACACACTAAACAACTTTTTGGCACTTTTTACTTTGTATCACAAGACGCATCGGTGTGAGACATGTCACAGGAAAGTCATTAATGTGCGTCACAGAAACACTAAGCTTCAGTATTACTCATATTACCTGAGGACACTGGAATTACAACTTTCCCGTTCTCTGACTGGGTGCCCAGATGATGAAATTGCTCCTGTTTTTAAAGAAACGCGTCAGTCTTGAAAGCCGTGTTTATTATCAGCATCGGTTGTTACATTAGACCAAAAGATCAGCCTGCAGTGTGTGTCCTACATATGGCCAGGGCCGTCAAGAGCAGTGATGGGACCGATACTGGGAGGGGGCATGGCCAATTCAAGGAAATCTGGACTTCACCCTCCCAAATTTTTTATTTAAAAAGTGCAATGCTTGCAGGGAAGGGCTCTAATCCAAAGAAGGGGGAGTGATAAGTGTGATTGCCCCCCCCCATAACACTTGCATGAGAGAGAGAAGGCTGCTGCTACTCAGCGTCAGCAACCTCTTTTCTGTGCATGCGCAAATCACTGGGAAAATGGCCGCCGCCATTTTCCCAGTGAGTCTTGCTGCTCTGCAGTGCCGGTCCAGCGCTGAGGAGCAGCACATCGGAATCTGCGGAGAGGCAAGTATATTATTTACTATGGGTGCAGGGTGTGCGGTGTGGGCCCCCCTGGACCCAGGGGCCCGTGCGCACTGCACATCTTGCACCCATTATAAAGACGCCTATGGGAAGAACTATAGAGAGAGCATATTGAACCCATATTTTAAGTATGGAACCACAACTAGCATAGACCCACATAGGTAAATATTGTAAATAAACCTGTATATAAAAAGTGTATCAGTAAGGTGGTCACGAGGAAGAGGCTTGGCTGTAATAGCTGATGGAAACTGTAATTCAGGTAATAATGAGTCTATTTTAGGACCATATTTACTGCTTTCAGGTTAACACTCACATGTATCTTAAATAACAGGAAGCTGTGTTCACGTCCAGGGTCGCCATGGATACAACCACAGGCGGGTACCTATTTTCTATATGACCATGGAAAGTAGTGGTGAGTCACAAGTTGGTCACCCAGTTAGTTATATGTATTAACTTTTAATACATCCTGTGATTTATGTATTGTTTTCTTAATAGTACATTTTAATAAATAATTAGTGCTGACTGGTTCTATTGTCTCACTTTTTAATTATTTTCTTTTTGGGGTTCCAGTTATCCCCTGTTTGTATTAGAAGCAGCAGCCAGCTCTGTGGGTCTTAGTTATTATAGTGTTATGTAATATATTGGCTTACATTGATGGGTAGCACCTGACATTTTGCTATATTTTTTTAACATCAATTCTCTTTTATGTAATCTCACTCTAAGAGCCGGTACACATTAAACGATGTCTATTGTGTACCGACCTCGTTAGTGTCGGGGTGCCGACATCGGCAAGTGCATACACATATACTGATGCTGGCAGTGACGGAATGACAGTGGCGGTGGCATGGCCTCGCTGACGATATTGCTCATCGGACCTGCATGCGGGAACGAGCATCGTCAGTGACATAGTGCATACACACTGGGTGATACGAACGATTTGGTGTTCCGATGCATCGGAATCGGCCAAATCATTCATAATATCGTCTAGTATGTACCCAGCATTAGTAACAGAATATCAATTGGGTCTGCAACTATGCTCCTTACACACTTACCAAGGTAGGCCCCAGCTCCAATCAGCTCCTTCCATTAGTCTGTGCAAACGCCACCAACGGACCCTGCAAACCATAGCACTGTGGTAGGAAACCAGTATCACCCGGGGCGCGTTTCCTCACTGAATAGGTGTTTGCACTGCACCCTGATAAACGACCCAGGTGTTCAGGTCACTAGAGGTCACTTAGGTTGTTCTTATGGAATCTACTTTCTACTTGTGGAATATTTCTTATGTGAAAATCATTATATAGTTATATCATGGTACAGTACATATCTGCCCCTCTTGTTCTGTGATCCTTGTGTGGGTGGGGTACATTTCTATAAGTTACAAACAACACAATAAGGAATTGAAGCTATCAAATAATACTTAACATTTATCTAGTGCATTAATACTGGTAACATCACTGCTTAATACTTAATGAGAATAAAATATATGTAACATAAAAGGCCTGATTTAGCGTTGGCCACAAAAAACGGCAACTAAACATACGCAGAACAACGCGGCCACATACTGTAATTGCACATACGTACTTTGAATTGTATAGATGTGGACAATTCATAATCTAGTGTATAGATCAGTGATTTTTAACCGGTGGTCCAGCCCCCCCCCCTCTCCATCACCACCCCCAAATGCTCACTTCCTGCCAATCACAGTATGATCGCAATGGAGACTTCACGCACTGCGATGCAAACACATGCGCGTGCAACAATCGCCCAATGAATCAGGCCCTGTGTATGTATATCAGAGATATCGGCTGCGGTCCTGTTGAATTGTGCAAGCTCCGAATGTTAAACATGTTGTCATGCTGTGTATTGACCATGTTGATATGGTAGCTGCCGACCAATCATACCACACCCATCCTCATTATATAACTGTATCAAACACTCTCAGAAAACACAAGGTTTCAACTATTTTATAAATAAAAATAGGGTAATTTAGAACACTTTGAAGTCAGTTAGTTTAGAAAATATTGGTTTGATCCTTGACCATAACTTTATCATTTTATGACAGATATTATTTACAGACACTAAGATCAGCCATGTGGACCAGAGTTACTCCAAGCTTCACTAATCTACCGTATATACTCGAGTATAAGCAGAGTTTTTCAGCACAAAAAATGTGCTGAAAAAGTCCCCCTCGGCTTATACTCGAGTCAAGTGTAGCGCTGACCGGACGGAGTTCGGTCAGCGCTACACACTGCCAAACACACAGCCGCCGGAGCCGGCAGCTATGTGTTTGCTGTAATCAGCAGCCGCTGAGAGTCTGTCAGACTCTCAGCGGCTGCTGCTGCTCCCACTGCGGGAGCCATCTTCTGGCTCCCGCAGTGGGTGATGGGAGACACGTCGTCATGACGACGTCTCTCCCATGCAAAGCGGCTGGAGGAGCGGACAGCGGCGGGACCAGAAGCGGACAGCGGCGGGACCAGGAGCGGGCGTTTCAGGTAAGTGTTTAATTTTTTTTTTATTGTTATCACGTCTCTCTCTACTAGGGGGGGGAGACTACAGGGGGCACTACCAGGGGGCGATGACTACAGGGGGCACTACCAGGGGGCGATGACTACAAGGGGCACTACCAGGGGGCATTATCAGGGGGCGATTACTACAGGGGGCACTAAAAGGGGGGAATACCACTGGGGGAACTACCAGGGGGGGATTACTACAGGGGGCACTACCAGGGGGGGATTACTATAGGGGGCACTAAAAGGGGGGATTACTACAGGGGGCACTACCAGGGGGGATTACTACAGGGGGGGATTACTACAGGGGGCACTAAAAGGGGGGATTACTACAGGGGGCACTAAAAGGCGGGATTACTACTGGGGGTACTACCAGGAGGGGATTACTACTGGAGGCACTGAAAGGGGGGATTACCACTGGGGGCACTACCAGGGGGGGATTACTACTGGGGGCACAACCAGGGGGAATTACTACTGGGGGCACTACCAGCTGTTGCCATTTCCCACACTAGGCTTATACTCGAGTCAGTAAGTTTTCCCAGTTTTTTTCTGTAAAAGTTGGTACCTCGGCTTATATTCGGGTCGACTTATACTCGAGTATATACGGTATGTGGTTTTGGGAGAGAAACTTTATTTGGAACAACAACAAGGAGCAGTGAAGCCGCTCGCGGGGACAGCAGATATCGCATCAGCTGTCACCGCGCCGGAGCAATGATGAATTGCTCCGGTAGCCGCGGCGAGTCAGAATGTTAATTATCGGGGTCCAGATAATTAACATCATGAATAGGCCCTGTAATATTAATCTATAACATCAATAAAACTATAAATAGCTATAGTGCAATCACAAGCTTTGGGTTAAGAGTTTATTTACTTTATTAATGCTAGTTAACATAAATGTTATATATATATATATACTGTGTATATATATATATATATATATATATATATATATTTTTTAGAATATCTCCATGGCCACTGTAAATTCCCAATCTGCCCCTGTGTGTTACTGTACATAATGCTGTATAATGTCTCTTACAGTATGTAATCCATCAATAGAGCCTTGTGACATCACAGCATGTTCTGCAGTATTGTGATGTCACAGGGGCAGCTGATCAGAGTTGTCCAAAGCACCTGACAATACAAAGCACCATTGAGTGTGAGTCTAGTAGTGGAGGAGGAAGGACACAACACCTTGATTGAGGGATGTTTCCTCAATTCAGGCCGAATGGCCACAGAACGATGTCCGCTGCGAAAGCGATTGATAAGTTCTCTTCAGAACGACGAGACCCAGGATTCCTGCGGTCGTTTCTAGGAGCTCAGACCTCCAGTCTGGTAAGTTGTGCTGATTAATGTTATTTCCCTGTTGTTTTTATATATTCATCACAAATTCTGCATCTGTAAACTGTGCAGGATCTCATGCCATAGACCTACTGATAAATGACAGTGAGCACAACTATATATTACATTATGTATAATTATGTATAGCATACGCTCAGGTCTGGCATCAATAACTGGCAGATACCTGGTCTCATAGCTGCTGTGGCCCTAACTGGTGGCACCATACAGCTTGTGCAGCCAGACTGTCACTAGGGCAGATAAAAATCCTGATGAGTTGTAGCAAGTTACATTGTCATGGTGACACCGTGCTGGTCACCTACCTGTGTTCTGCTGTACAGTGTATTTATTATTATGGTAACTGTGTCCCTGTGTTACAGGTTTCTCAGTTACATCGGAGAACCACAGGATGTCCATCACACCTGGAGGTCATTGGTCACCCTGTGAGGCTAAACCCAAGGACACAGGGTATAAAACCAAATAGCCTGAAGGTACCTCATCCCGCAGCAGGCGAGGCACTGAGGTTACCTAGGATACAGGTAATTATCTCACATTCTGGCTTTGTTATTATTGCCAACTATCCCGAATTTCAGGTCCCGAGTCCCAGCTTTCAATGATTTGTCCCTGATATGTCGCTGTTATTAGTTAGAATTGAGCAAGTGAGGGCAGACAACCGTACCATCAGCAGCTGTAATCAGGGGCATTTCTATAATGGGTGCAAGGTGTGTGGGGGGCACACAGGACCCGGGGGGCCCATACCGCACACCCTGCACCCAAACTTTGTAATACTTACTTCTCTGAGGTCCCACATTGGCTGGAGAGGCGCTACACAGGATGCCTGGAAAATGGCCACCATTGCCATTTTCCCAGCATTCTGCGCATGCACAGTAGGGCAATCGCCAGGAAAATGGCTGCCACTCCATTTTTCCAGTGTCCTGCGCATGCGCAGTAGACTCCGGGCACAGACTAGTGCTCAGAGTCTATTGAACCTGTCAGTGCACCGTGGCCACCGGTGAGAGAGGAGGGGACCCCGGACGGTGAGTGAACACGGGCCGCATCCTCTGTAAATATGCCCCTGGCTGTAATGTATTAATTAGCAGTATAGAGGGAAGAAGAAACTTATCCCAGGCAGCCAGGACACCAGACGACATAGAGAGGACAGTATGTGATCATGGTCACTCAGTGCAGGTCATACACCGCTCTCATATGGAGACAGTTATTACTGAGGCAGTAACCATGTGCTTGTGTTACAGGCTAATAACCCAGGCATGTCACAGCCCAGGAATCAGCCAGGCGTGGCAGGAACTGGTCCCAAGAACATCAAACATCCCGGAACCCAAACCTGCAACACTGGCCCAAAGTATCCTCGCCCGGCACTCAGAGGATTACTGCCTGTTCCTGTGATAGAGGTCATTATTTTATATTATAATTGCCATCTATCCCTAATTTCAGGGATAATCCCAGATTTCAATGATTTGTCCTTGAAAATGTCCCTGTTTTTATGCACTGACCAAATGATTAGTATTTAATAAATGACAAAAAAATGACATTATAGCTGAGATGAGACATCACATTGTCAGGGTCACTCAGTGCAGGACATAACCCATTATCATATGGAGAGTATATTAGTAAGGCAGTAACTATGGCCCTCATTCAGAGCCACTCGCAAACAGCAGTACGCTCGTTGCGTTCCGATGTTGACTAACCACGCATGCGTCGGTGTTACACTGCGCATGTGCGTACGGCAGATTGCGAGCTTTTTATCTGTCGTTCCTAAAATAGCGTACAGGAAGTGACATGTCAAATGTGATTGACAGAACAGGGCGTTTTTGGGTGTTGACGGGGGTGGAGATGGAAAAACGCAGGCGTGGCGAGGCGTTTTTGGGGCGTACATACATTAGCAGATGCGAGCGTAAAATGTGTACGGACCGTCACATACGTCACTGGAACATCCTCTTTCCCTTCAAAATGCTCGCACAGTTTAGGGTCTGGATTACTCTACCACATTGGCGATGGCCTTCTCCTCCGTCCCGGGACTCCATGATGTTGCAGCGATTAATCGCGGGTGGTCACAAAAGCAATTAGTGTTGTATTGAAAACCGGCTTGGTATGTGTTTGGAAAGCAGTTTATTGGGATAGCACAAAACCGTACGCAGGTGGAAATCATACCTGCTAATGTCAGGATTACACAATCAATTGGCGTACATTTTTTTGGGGTTTTTTTTGCCTCAATTTGTTGTTTATGGCCTATTGTGACAATAATGTCATCATGTTTTAATTAGCTCCCCCTTTTTTTTTTTAATGTGCAATTTGCATCGTTATGTGTTTTTTTAAACGTTCCTTCAAGAGGGCTTTTTTTTAGACAAATGAAATGTTTTTTTGTGTCCTTTTTTGCCTTTAGGGCCAGGATTAAATGTAACCCATTTGTCCAATAATGTCACAATACAATGTCAGATTTTTGGCATAAATTTATTGTTTAAACACAAACCAATTGGCATAATATTTTTTTTTAAGTTTTTCTGCCAAAGATACTTTTTATCCAAAAAAAAAAAACAATAACTGATAACATAAACGTACAAAAATAACTTAAAAACATTTCACAAGAAAGGAGAGGGAAGTTTTGACCAGAAAGGAATATGAGCCAAGCACAGAAGGAGTGTGGGAAAAGTCGCCATTGCTGTCACCGTTTTTTCGCCCGTTTGGATGGGGGAGGGTGGGCGCCAGACCGGGTCCGGGATGCCATCGGGCTGGCCTGTCCAGAGGCAGATGTTGTGGCCTCTGGACTAGGCACAGGGCTAGGCACATTTGGAGGATTGGCTGATGTTGTGCCAGAGGTGGAGGATCCTGATGTTCCGGCAGGAAGGGAGGTCGGCTCCACCATGTGCTGGCGAACGAGCTGCTCCAGGGCATCGGCGATGCGGATGTTGGCCCTGGTATTTTCCGCCAGGGCCTGACCAATGGTCACGTTGGCCGCAGCATTTTGCTCCAGGGCCTCAGCCACCCGTAGCAGACTGGCGTCCATCCTCTGCAGAATCTCCGTATGGAAATCCGATTTGAAATTGAGTTCTGTGAGGAGGCCCACTGCCTGCGAGGGGGCACGCCCTGGACTGGCTTCTGCAGGGTCCTCAGCCGGATGTACTGGTTCCTCCCCTGCAGAGCCAGCAGAAATTCTGCGGCCAAGGCTTCCCTCTGGAGCAGACTCATCCGCCTGTGTCTCTGTTTGAAAAATGAGAAAAGAGTCAGATTAGAATCTACATATTGGCACAATAGCATTTCAGAGTTGGTGACATCACAATACTTACCTGGGCCAACATGAGGAGCCGCAAAGTCTGGCATGTCCGTATCCATGTTGGACACGCCAAACACCTCCACAGGCTGCACACACCCCTGTGCCAGCTCTTCTAAATCGGTCAACTCAAATGACACAGGGGTGGGACCCCCACCTGTCCCCCTTGCATGCCTAGCCCTGTCCGCGAGTTTTTGCTTTAGGCGATATTTGAAGTCGCCCCATCTGTGGGGAAAAATGGAAGCCATTATCCTTTGGTTTAAAATGGGGTTTGTTTTTAGGGGGGGCAAGGGTTTACTTACCGCCGTTTGACATCCCGGGCTAGACGGACATAATCACCCACCGTATTGACAGCAACGGCTACCTCTTCCCACATTCTCCACTTCTGGCTTAGACTCATATTCCTGTCTGCCTGTGGCAGGATGTCCACACACTTCTGGATCAAAACCTCCATCTCCTTTCTTGTGAAATGTGGCTGCCTTTTTTTTTTGGCCGCTTTGGCCGGAATACTGGGCCCAGCAGCCTCTTCCATGTCATCCTCCTCACCTATTTGTGTAAAATTACAGAATTCACAAAATCACAACTTGCCTCATCTTATGGTTCAAATTAATCGTTGATAGAAAATGCATGAAAGACTTACCGCCTGACTCTTGGGCATTTTTTCCCTGGTCTGTCACCATGTCTGCGGTCCAAACAAGAAATACACCAGAATTTGAATGTGTTTTCGTGACGTATTTATACATGCGTCCTTATTTTGCGGCCGCATCATTGATTGTGCGGCCCTATGATCCCTCCTTAATTTGTGCGGGAAACGAAACACTATTTATGGCTTGGTGTGTCTCAAGTCGAGGTGGCGTTTTTGGATTGTTGGAGGTTATCTTGGCTGGAGTGTATTGATTGTGTAGAAAGGAGTTGGAGGTTGTTGAATCGTTTGTTGGTTAGATTTGCGTTTTTTTTCCCGTTATCTTTGTTGGTTTATATTTTTGGGACCTCGTTTGTTGATTTGGTAAGTTTTGTGAAGTCTAACTTTTGTTCAATTGTTGTTTCATTGTGTTTCGTATATTTTGTAATTTTTGGATACCTAATTTATTCTATTTTAGATTTTGGTTTTTTTCGACCCCAAAGACCTTTTGATTTTGCATCTTAGATATTTGCTCTTGGTAAGTCCATTTTTTATCTTGTATTAGCGAACTAATTAGCGCATTTTTAGTAGTTACTCTTGTGACTTGTATTAGCGAACTAATTAGCGCATTTTTAGTAGTTACTCTTGGGACTTGTATTAGCGAACTAATTAGCGCATTTTTAGTAGTTACTCTTGGGACTTGTATTAGCGAACTAATTAGCGCATTTTTAGTAGTTACTCTTGGGACTTGTATTAGCGAACTAATTAGCGCATTTTTAGTAGTTACTCTTGGGACTTGTATTAGCGAACTAATTAGCGCATTTTTAGTAGTTACTCTTGGGACTTGTATTAGCGAACTAATTAGCGCATTTTTAGTAGTTACTCTTGTGACTTGTATTAGCGAACTAATTAGCGCATTTTTAGTAGTTACTCTTGGGACTTGTATTAGCGAACTAATTAGCGCATTTTTAGTAGTTACTCTTGGGACTTGTATTAGCGAACTAATTAGCGCATTTTTAGTAGTTACTCTTGGGACTTGTATTAGCGAACTAATTAGCACATTTTAAACAGCTTAATAATCATTCTAACTTTTTGATGGTTTAGCTTTCGCATTTTTAAGCCAACATTTCGACCCGTTTTGATGTACTGTGTTAAATGTCGCTTTGCGGTTTTGCTAAATGGGTGTTTGGCATATTTGAACTTTGGTCTAGCACAAAATGTATCCACAAAAATGCACAGAGTGAAATGTGTCAAGTAATTTTGTTGTTTATTTTCAGTTTGGACGTATCATGACAATACCCCGGCATGTAAGCAGCAATGGATGCTATCATCAAGCTAAGTTGTTTTAATATAGTTTTGGGGTGGGTCAAAAGCCTTACTTTAAAATTTTGGATTTTCAGGTTGATCTGGGGAGGATTGTTCTGGCCATGCTCCCGGAAGCCGACCAACCTCAATCTCATCCCAGGCGTAGGCATCGTAGGCATGCAAGGCCCCAGATATTTCGAACACGTGTCACCCTTTTTGGAATGCCCGATGATGAGGTTTTAAGATGCTACCGTCTACCTCCCAAAATCATCATAGACACTCTCTCATTAATAGAAAGTGATCTTGAGCGGCAAATTGACAGTCCAACAGCAATACCACCACTGACGCAATTTATGGCGGTGTTACATTTCTGTGCCTCAGGATCGTTTCAAACAACGGTTGGAATAGTGGCGGGCATCTCCCAATCCTCCTTTTCCCGGATCCTGAGGGCAGTGATGGAGGCACTTTTCAAGCACCTCCATCATTTTATTCAAATGCCTTTGGATATGGGTGCCCTTAGTGTGGCCAAGGCCAATTTTTACCAAATAGCTGGCTTCCCACACATCATAGGGGTTGTGGATGGTACTCACATACCACTTCAGCCTCCAGCACGGCTGGAGGCAATATTTAGAAACAGGAAACACTATCACTCCCTGAATGTAATGGTGGTATGTGATGCCTCCCTCCAGATCCTGTCCCTGAATGCTAAGTTACCAGGAAGTGCACATGACTCCTTCGTCATCCGGCAATCAGGGATATGGCAGAAATTAACCAACCTACAAGCTGGTGATGCGTGGCTTCTGGGTAAGTGGAGACCTTTAGTACATAACAATGTTAAGCTTGATACACAGTGTTCCTGATGTTGTCTCTTATTTTTCACAGGAGACAGTGGATACCCTTGCATGTCCTGGCTGCTCACTCCTTATTTGGCTCCCACACCAGGCCCACAAAGTGAGTATAATTCCGCACTTACAGCCACCAGGCAAGTGGTGGAGCGCTGTATCGGCCTTTTAAAAGGCCGATTCAGATGCCTCCACCGCTCTGGTGGCGAGCTCATGTATTTGCCAGATATGGTGTCGAAAATTGTGGTCCTGTGTGGGATATTTCACAACATCGCCATAAGGAGTGGTGTCCCAATGCAGCCAGAGGATGCCTTACCTGAGGATGGCCCCCCCGAGGTTGGTCGGAGGTCAGTATGTGGGGGAGCCATACGCGATGATGTGGTGGCCAGATTTTTTAGGTAAGTTTGACCCAAACTACAGTGTTTATACCTAATGTGTTTGTGTTTGTTTGCGAACATCTAATTTATTTTTATTTTTGCACCATCTTCTGTTTGTTCACATAATCTTTGCCACTCCAACGCTCACTACTTCCTGCTACCCTTACCAAACCTGGATCTGGTGATTTTGGCCATATATTCTGGAACCCATATCGCAACGCCATGTTTGTGGAATCATGTTGGCATGGTCCTTCGTCAACCAGTTCTTGATTGTTTTTTTAAATTAAATATTTTATTTGTATGTGTTGGATTTGAGATTATCAGTGTTTTTTGGTTTTGGGACTGACCACTTTGATTTCTCATTTAAGTTGTGAATAAATGTTTGGAGAGTGAAATGGTCTTCCTTTTTTTGGACGTTAACAGCAAGTGTAACCAGGTTAACACACCTTACAATTGACTAAGGGGTAATCCAGTACTGACACCAGTTGATGTAAACTAAAATATGTTTGCAGGTTCCCAACCCACACCAAAAGGAAGCCTGTCCAAACCTTTGGATTTTGAAGATTGGCCTAAGCAGCTTGCACACCAACTAGGAACCTGTAAAATGGCGAAAGATCTAATTGACACTACACCCAAAAAGGGAAATGACATTGTTACTGTTATGTGTTTCTTGTGGCTGTTTAACATACAAATACAAAATACAATCTAACTTTTAAAAAATGGAAATCCGTGCAGGAACAGTCTACTTATGTCAGGGAAAACTATTTGTGTTTTCAAAAAAAAGAATGAGCCAGAACGTATATTAGAACTACAAAATTTATTTACAAAACGAATCCAAAAAAAAAAAACTACTGGCGAAGGATGCCAGACAGCCGGTCAAGGGCCACAAGAAGGCCAATTACATGTTGCCACATCTGGCCAACACAAGCCTCCACCTCTTGACGACGCCTCTGTTCCTCTGTGGGTGAGAAAAGTGTGTGGATTAATAAAACAATAGGGAATCCACATTAAAAAAACAAAAACACAACGAAATCACTCCTAAACCGAAAAAATAAAATCCAAAACAAAAAGGGGGTGCTGGCAAAAATACAAGGCCTATGTACAAATTCACACAGGTGTGATATGTGTATGTTGAAATCAGCAGGAAGAGGTAAAGGCAAACTGCTAAATCAACAAAAGTAAACCAAACAAGCACGAATAAAGGCACGACACATGATTACATACAAACAGTTTGTGGTTAAAAAAAATGAGAAAGAAAAACATACCGGGAGCCAAAACGGGAGCTCCGGAAGTCCATCCATGTTCCTCCTCGGAGGAGCCTTCATTCCCCAAAGAACGGGGAGGGGTAATGATGGACTCCGGGGAGGGGGTAATTGGAAGAGGGGTGGGTGGAGGAGAGGGGGAAGTGGGACGGAGGGGAAGGAGGCCCGACAGTTCCGGGAGAGGGTCTGGGAAGGCTGGGGAGGAGTGGGGTATAGGGGAAATATTTGGGGTGGAGTGTTGGCTGGGGGTTGGGGATAGTGGCCGGGAACGCCGTCTGGCCGGACGGTGACGGCGTAGTCTTGGCTGTCCTCCTAAAATATGTAATACAAATTGAGGTTAGTTTCTGGGCAAATCCGGGGCCCAAATTTAAAAAAAAAAACCAGCAACAAAAAACATGCAAAAAGGAGTAGAATGAAAAAGACAGAAATAGAGGGAAAACATGCACACGCAGATATGAGGACAAATAATTAATAGGACAGACAGGAAAACATGCACACGCAGATATGAGGACAAATAATTAATAGGACAGACAGGAAAACATGCACACGCAGATATGAGGACAAATAATTAATAGGACAGACAGGAAAACATGCACACGCAGATATGAGGACAAATAATTAATAGGACAGACAGGAAAACATGCACACGCAGATATGAGGACAAATAATTAATAGGACAGACAGGAAAACATGCACACGCAGATATGAGGACAAATAATTAATAGGACAGACAGGAAAACATGCACACGCAGATATGAGGACAAATAATTAATAGGACAGACAGGAAAACATGCACACGCAGTTTGCCCCACAAACACAAACATGAAAACCACAATACATAACACTTACTTTCCAGGATCTGCATGCGAAAGCATGCCAGCAAGCGGGGCGTTCGCGGTTGCAGGTCTGACCACCTGCGCTCAAGCTGCCCGATGTTGCGGCGTGAACCCATCGACCGCAGGCGGGACCGTGCCTCCGCGGAGCGCTTCTGCCGGTTGGTGATGGGTGGAGGCTGGCTGGTGATCCGCCTATCCATCACCTCCGTAAGCACCAGCAGCTCGCGCCTGGTGAATGCGGAGGCTCTCATGATGGCAATGGAGTTTTTCATACAAAACATTTTTGATAAAGTGTGGCCCAAATTTCTGATTGGCTAATGTATTTTGGAAATTAACAGGAGCAATTTTATTGGTTAGTGTATGAGTCATGTGTTCAACAGGGCCAGAAATCTCTGGAGAGTTATGATAGGCTTGATGCAGTGACATGCGTTTGCAAATTTAAATAAAGAAATGAACCCTGGAAAATATGCGGGGATCCACAGCAATAGAACAATTGTTTAATTGTGGTTCACATGTTTTTTGAACAATAAAAGCGAATGTTCCATCCGTACGTATTCTGCGGGTAAACACAAACACGGACAAGAGTAAAGTTTCTTGCATTGTGTTGAAAAAAAAAAAAAATGAGCTAATTGATACATTGATTGGCATGATACGATTGAGGGAGGTAGGCAGAATAAAGGAGCAGGTAATCGACATCTGACAAGGCCACTTCCGGTTTCACTTGTGCGTGCGTTCCCTTCAAGCCATTTCGGGGATGTACGCTCGCTATTTCGCACGCTCGTTAGTTAGAGGAGGGGTCGCCTGAGTTTAGGGAGGAATTTTAGATGCGAATGAAAATACGAGCGAGCCATTGAATTTAAATAATTTTGTACGTACGCCTAACGTACGTGCGCCCGCTTGCGAGTGGCTCTGAATGAGGGCCTATGTGCTTACATTGCAGCTGTCTAATGCAGGATTCCCCACAACCAGACCCCGGCATGACCTGATGGTAACTGGGCATTCTATACAGCTGGGAGAGAAACACCAGCACCCAGTTACTACCGCCGCCAGCTCCAGGATTCTTCAGCCCCCTGGGTATGAGACGAGGAGCTTCCCTGTCACTCAGGTAATTCTTTTACATTCCTACTAATTGTGCCCCATTATTATTATTGCTAACTATCTCTAATTTCAGGGATAATCCCAGATTTCAATGATTTCTCCCTGAAAATGTCCCTGTTTTTATGTACTGACCAAATGATTAGTATTCAGTAAATGCCACAAAATGACATTATGGGGTCTAGTTACTAAGCAGTGTTAGGAGACAGAGTGAAAAGTGATAAGTCTGTGATAAGGTGCCAGCCAATCAGCTCCCAACTGTCATTTTTCAAACACAGCCTGTGAGATGACAGTTGGGAGCTGATTGGCTGGCACCTTATCACAGACATCACTTTTCACTCTGTCTCCTAACACTGCTTAGTAACTAGACCCCTTTAGTTGTTACAAGTTGGCGGCTCCAGAGGTGGCTCTGCAGCGCAGTCCAAATTCATATAGAGGAGCCACACCAACTGCCACCCCAAACGCTGCCAAACATTGCCAACTGGGACTCACTGGCAGTTGGTGTGGCTCCAATATTTGAATTTTGGACTGTGCTGCAGCCTCACCTCTGGAGCCACCACTCGCTGTAACCAATACAAAGGTCAGGCTTTTAAATGACACCCCCGGCCTAACCGTGACACACAGCCAGAAAGCTGGATGGCAGAGATGAGACGTCACATTGTCAGGGTCACTCAGTGCAGGACATAACCCATTATCATATGGAGGGTATTTTAGTAAGGCAGTAACTATGTGCTTACATTGCAGCTGTCTAATGCAGGATTCCGCCCCACCAAAAGCCGGCATGACCTGATGGTAACTGGGCATTCTATACAGCTGGGAGAGAAACACCAGCGCCCAGTTACTACCACCACCAGCTCCAGGATTCCTCAGCCCCCTGGGCGCGAGAGGAGGAGCTTCCCTGTCACTCAGGTAATTATTTTACATTCCTACTAATTGTGCCCCATTATTATTATTGCCAACTATCTCTAATTTCAGAGACAGTCCCAGGTATCAGAGGTTTGTCCCTGTTTCATAGTTTTAATTAGCCGAGTGGTCACTACGATGCTGATTCCTACATCTGGAATAGAAATTACATATGTAGAGGGACTTTCCCATATAAGGGATGATTCTGAGATGCACGTAGTTGCTGGCAGCCTCGGAAGCCATATTTATTACCCTATGCTAACGCAAGAGTCAGTAGGCCTAACCCGGGGGTTCCTGTATAAAGCCGTGCCGCCTATTGGTGTTACACCCTCTATGTGAGAGTCCGTCTTTCCCCTATACTATGATAACCTGAGCGGGAAGTTATTGTCCCCAGGGAAATTGTGCTAATATAATAATACTGTGTCTTACACTGCGCTGTTTTCATTGTACAGGACAGACGCGCTGCAACATCAGCCTGTACTCAGCGCTCCGGGAGCAGATTCCCACCCATCACATCTAGTGGAAGACGCTGAGGATGCAAAAATTCCAATAACATCTGGAAAACATCTTTATTTCATATATATATATTTAAAAAAAAAACATCTTGAAGACATCTTTATATTATATATATTCCAAAAAATCTAATTAAAAAAAATTAACATCAAGTCTGGGTGTTATACTGTGTCCATTATATGATACATACAACCAAAAAGGCATGTGAGCTCAGGCCTAGAAATATTACACGGCTGCAACCCATTGAAGAAGTTTCAGTGATGAAGAAGCCTTATGTCATGTACTAGACATTTAGGGCTACATAGTGTGGTTATAGCAGGCCATATAATATATTGGTATGATAGTGCACTGGGTGTGATTACAGGTAGGGCCAGCTGTTATGTTGAAGCCTTATATCATGTACTAGACATTTAGGGCTACATAGTGTGGTTATAGCAGGCCATATAATATATTGGTATGATAGTACACTGGGTGTGGTTACAGGTAGGCTCGGCTGTTATGTTGAAGCCTTATATCATGTACTAGACATTTAGGGCTACATAGTGTGGTTATAGCAGGCTATATAATATATTGGTATGATAGTGCACTGGGTGTGGTTACAGGTAGGGCCGGCTGTTATGTTGAAGCCTTATATCATGTACTAGACATTTAGGGCTACATAGTGTGGTTATAGCAGGCTATATAATATATTGGTATGATAGTGCACTGGGTGTGGTTACAGGTAGGGCCGGCTGTTATGTTGAAGCCTTATATCATGTACTAGACATTTAGGGCTACATAGTGTGGGTATAGCAGGCCATATAATATATTGGTATGATAGTGCACTGGGTGTGGTTACAGGTAGGGCCGGCTGTTATGTTGAAGCCTTATATCATGTACTAGACATTTAGGGTTGCATAGCGTGGTTACAGCAGGCCATATAATATACTGCATGTGGTCACAGGCAGGGCTGGCTGAGTATCCCCAAATTGTTTCTGTATTGAAGAGGCGTGGGTTAAATTCCCTTTCCCCCCTTCCAGAAACTGGTGTCTGGTACTATAGAAGACCGATGAAATTGAAGATGATTTAGGATATTTACAGCTTAAAATATTTCAAAAGTCTCATATAGGTAAAGTTACATTATTATTTTGTGAGATCTGTGCCCATGCTGTATTTTCCCAGTCAGAGTGATGATAAGATATGTAATAATTGACATGAATTACAAGGATTAATAAATCCTCTCAGACCGGCCATTGCTTCCAGTATGGTAAGTAGTTACAGACATCTCACTTGCCAATATTTGCAGAATGGACTCAAAAATGTTACAATAAATTGGACACTATGGGGCTGCTGTTGTGCAAGATGAGAACGGGTGCAAGTTACGACCAAAACAATGCGGCAAAGTCAACGTATATCTGCCCATATGCCGAGATCCAGCGGTGTTTGTATTGTGGTCCTGCAAGTATCAGTAGCAAATGCTTCCACAGTGCCCACATTGCACACGGCTTCCCCGACATGCCACACAGGCATTTCATTTTTAGTATCATTTGCTAGATCCTCTTTCATACAACAGAACAAGCACCTAGTGTATCTGGTGTATGCACTATGCATGGAAAAAAAGCTGAGAAGCCTATACTGACAGGGGAGGGCCCCACAAACAGAGCCATAAATAGACTTTTTGGTGCCCTGGGCCAGAAAGAGCATTGGCACCCCCCACCCACCTAGTTTCAAATAGGGACATAAGATGAGCCCCAAAAATAGGGGTGTTGCCACATGGGCTGCCATCAGAAATTGTGGGGCAGATAACTCCATGTGATAATTGTCTGACTGCCATGTAGGAGGTGATGGGTTTGAGTCCCGGGTATGACAGTATTTTGAAATGTGTGTGTTAAATAAAGGTGGCCAGATGGAAGGGGGAATGGATCAGGGAGGAGATAAGGGCGTCCAGGAGATGCAGGGGGTAAAAAAAAAAGGAAAGTGAGAATGATTATTAACAGAAAATTTACAGGCCCGAGCAGCGACCCCTGCATTGCGGTGCCCTGTGCCATGCACATGTCGCACCACCCTAGTTACGGCCCTGCCCAAAAACATGAATCTGCTGGGGCCTGAAAGATTTCTGGTTGCATGAAGTCACAGAAGGGCGACTGGCAATAAATACTGCTGCTTGTGCTCCCGTGTACACAATGAGACACGTGTCTGATCCCACTGTGCAGTGACTGAGGCTCTGCAGCATGCCGGCATCTCCCGGTACAGCCCTGGCTAAGATCTATGCTGTACACAGTGAGACATGCATCTGATCCCACTGTGCAGTGACTGAGGCTCTGCAGCATGCCGGCATCTCCCGGGACAGCCCTGGCTAAGATCTATGCTGTACACAATGAGACATGTATCTGATCCCACTGTGCAGTGACTGAGGCTCTGCAGCATGCCGGCATCTCCTGGTACAGCCCTGGCTAAGATCTATGCTGTACACAATGAGACACGTGTCTGATCCCACTGTGCAGTGACTGAGGCTCTGCAGCATGCCGGCAACTCCTGGTACAGCCCTGGCTAAGATCTATGCTGTACACAATGAGACACGTGTCTGATCCCACTGTGCAGTGACAGAGGCTCTGAAGCATGCCGGCATCTCCTGGTACAGCCCTGGCTAAGATCTATGCTGTACACAATGAGACACGTGTCTGATCCCACTGTGCAGTGACTGAGGCTCTGCAGCATGCCGGCATCTCCCGGGACAGCCCTGGCTAAGATCTATGCTGTACACAATGAGACATGTATCTGATCCCACTGTGCAGTGACTGAGGCTCTGCAGCATGCCGGCATCTCCTGGTACAGCCCTGGCTAAGATCTATGCTGTACACAATAAGACACGTGTCTGATCCCACTGTGCAGTGACTGAGGCTCTGCAGCATGCCGGCATCTCCCGGTACAGTCCTGGCTATGATCTATGCTGTACACAATGAGACACATATCTGATCCCACTGTGCAGTGACAGAGGCTCTGCAGCATGCCGGCATCTCCCGGTACAGCCCTGGCTAAGATCTATGCTGTACACAATGAGACACGTGTCTGATCCCACTGTGCAGTGACTGAGGCTCTGCAACATGCCGGCATCTCCCGGTACAGTCCTGGCTACGATCTATGCTGTACACAATGAGACACGTATCTGATCCCACTGTGCAGTGACTGAGGCTCTGCAGCATGCCGTCATCTCCTGGTACAGCCCTGGCTAAGATCTATGCTGTACATAATGAGACATGTATCTGATCCCACTGTGCAGTGACAGAGGCTCTGCAGCATGCCGGCATCTCCCGGTACAGCCCTGGCTAAGATCTATGCTGTACACAATGAGACACGTATCTGATCCCACTGTGCAGTGACAGAGGCTCTGCAGCATGCCATCATCTCCCGGTACAGCCCTGGCTAAGATCTATGCTGTACACAATGAGACACATATCTGATCCCACTGTGCAGTGACTGAGGCTCTGCAGCATGCCAGCATCTCCCGGTACAGCCCTGGCTAAGATCTATGCTGTACACAATGAGACACGTATCTGATCCCACTGTGCAGTGACAGAGGCTCTGCAGCATGCCGTCATCTCCCGGTACAGCCCTGGCTAAGATCTATGCTGTACACAATGAGACACATATCTGATCCCACTGTGCAGTGACTGAGGCTCTGCAGCATGCCGGCATCTCCCGGTACAGCCCTGGCTAAGATCTATGCTGTACACAATGAGACACGTATCTGATCCCACTGTGCAGTGACAGAGGCTCTGCAGCATGCCGGCATCTCCTGGTACAGCCCTGGCTAAGATCTATGCTGTGCACAATGAGACACGTATCTGATCCCACTGTGCAGTGACTGAGGCTCTGTAGCATGCCGGCATCTCCTGGTACAGCCCTGGCTAAGATCTATGCTGTACACAATGAGACACATATCTGATCCCACTGTGCAGTGACTGAGGCTCTGTAGCATGCCGGCATCTCCCGGTACAGCCCTGGCTAAGTTCTATGCTGTACACAATGAGACACGTATCTGATCCCACTGTGCAGTGTCTGAGGCTCTGTAGCATGCCGGCATCTCCCGGTACAGCCCTGGCTAAGATCTATGCTGTACACAATGAGACACGTATCTGATCCCACTGTGCAGTGACTGAGGCTCTGCAGCATGCCGGCATCTCCTGGTACAGCCCTGGCTAAGATCTATGCTGTACACAATGAGACACGTATCTGATCCCACTGTGCAGTGACTGAGGCTCTGTAGCATGCCGGCATCTCCTGGTACAGCCCTGGCTAAGATCTATGCTGTACACAATGAGACACGTATCTGATCCCACTGTGCAGTGACTGAGGCTCTGTAGCATGCCGGCATCTCCCGGTACAGCCCTGGCTAAGATCTATGCTGTACACAATGAGACACGTATCTGATCCCACTGTGCAGTGACTGAGGCTCTGTAGCATGCCGGCATCTCCCGGTACAGCCCTGGCTAAGTTCTATGCTGTACACAATGAGACACGTATCTGATCCCACTGTGCAGTGACAGAGGCTCTGCAGCATGCCGGCATCTCCTGGTACAGCCCTGGCTAAGATCTATGCTGTGCACAATGAGACACGTATCTGATCCCACTGTGCAGTGACTGAGGCTCTGTAGCATGCCGGCATCTCCTGGTACAGCCCTGGCTAAGATCTATGCTGTACACAATGAGACACATATCTGATCCCACTGTGCAGTGACTGAGGCTCTGTAGCATGCCGGCATCTCCCGGTACAGCCCTGGCTAAGATCTATGCTGTGCACAGGGGATAGTGACATGGCTGCAGCTCTTCCTGTCTGTCATAGAATAGGACTATAGGGAAAGAAGGTCTCCCCTGTGCTCCAATCTCACACTGTGGCATCTAATAACTATTTAACAACACTGTAATTGTGGGAAATATGTTACTGAGCTCTATGTATTTATATACTGAGCATAGGAAGAGAGAAGATGTGGTATGACATTGACACACCGCGGCTAGTACACAGGGGATGGTCACATGCGGTCACCACACTTTTCCATCTTACAATCAGGCTCGTTATGTCCACAGGATGGATGAACAGTTACATAACTTTACTGACAGGAACTCACCTCAGTAACAGATATATAAGCTTGTAATACCACAGACATATAAATATCTGTCACATACTTTAGAGATATATATATTTTTTTACCTTTTATTTTACATGGTATATGCCAAGTCTTACACAATGGATGGAGTCATGTGACTGGGAAACTACTAACACTACAAGCATACTTTCCCGGGTAAGAGAAGCAGGAGGGTGGTGACGGGCGGCGGGGCCTGGTTATTTGCATCATTAAAACCCGCCCCCTCAAGGTAAATTGCCATTATTGCCTCAAATTTAAATAGGGGGTGGGGCCAAATTAAGCCCCGCCCACTACACGGAGAACTGCGATCGCCGTGGAAATTCTCTCCATTCTGCCCACTTCAATAGGAAGTGGGCAGAAATTCAGGAGAAATGCCTAGCCTTCCGGGGGTGCGGGGGGCTACCCGAAAAATCGGGAGCCTCCCGCGAATTCCCAGAGGGTAGGCATGTATGACTACAGGGCTGATACAGAAGTGGGAGTACAGCAAAAGAGAGCAGTAACTGTGCACCTGGGTAACACTAGCAGAGGGGCAGATGTAACATGTGCAGATAGATGTAGATCTGGGAGGGCCGTGTCCTAACTCAAATCTGTAATAATAAAGCTGTTCAGCATGTGTTGGCTACATGCAACTGCAGCCAGTATTTACCCTGCATGCACACATAATAAATGTATTTGCTTCCCTTGCATTGCGGCATGGTTTGTCCATGTGCACAATCTTTACTCCCAGCTCAGAATCAGGCCATATGTGTGTTTATACTGACATCTTTTATGTATGACTGATATACGAGTAGTAAGTCTGGTTATTTTGTAGATCTGGCTCGAGACCCTTGGATATGACTGACGTGCGTAGGAAACAAGGTGCTTGATAATACTTTGGCTCATGGGTATGAACAGTATGATCTTAGGTACACTAGTGACAGTGTAGGAACCACAGACTTGGGATATGCAAGGATTCTGGGCTGGAAACCGGAGTGAACAGAAGAGGTCCACTGGGCGACCCCACGCCTCGTGACCTGTGAGGGCCAGTATGACCAGGAATATACTCCAGGAACAAGTATCCCCATATTCAATTCCAAATCGGCAAAAACTTGACCCGGCAAAACGCAAACAGGCGAAAAGTTGTGTCGTTTTTGGGGAAATCAGCCTGACACCCCCCAAAAGATGCACTGACATGGGGGTTCACTATGGGTACCCCCAATTAGCCCTGCTGAAGGTATTTGGGGCCTTTGAATGGTCTCAATAGGCGCTATTTAGCGTCTTTGGTGACAGTGGTGAAGAATACCACTTATTCATTTTCTGGGTGGAAAATAAGAAGTCCCATTAAATTTGGGGTACAAGAAAATGGGTGCAAGGATATTTTAAAGTTGCTAAAGTAAAGCATTAAAAAGCACCAAAAAACGCACCTTCAGCAAACACCTGCAATCCAAAAAACACCTCCCCCATTCTTCCAGAACCCCCCAAAGACTATTTCGCTAGCTTTTGATTTTGTACCCCCACTTTGATTTTTTTTTAACCCATTTTTTAAAACTGCTTTTTTGGGGTTTTTTTTGTGGCTTTTTAGTGTTTTTTGATGCAACTAGCGTCAAAGGGGTGTAAAAAGGGTTTAGGGGGGTTGCCACAATTTTGCACCCCAAAACCCAGATTCTGCACTTTTTTCCGTCGGGTATTCATAGACTAAACTTTTCCGCTGGTTACAAGGCGCAAACTTTTTGCACCAGCGAAAAGTCGGACAAATTGAATACGGGGATAAATGGAATCGTAGAAAATGACGTCATCGGCGAAAAAGTATCGCTGAAACGGACTCTTCCCTTCTAATTGAATTCGGCTCTGAGAGTCGGGATTAGTAATACAGCTTACTGGACACCTCAGTGCACAGACTGTATACCTCACACTGTACCCTAACCCTGGAACCAGCACCCCTCTCTGTACCAGCCCAAGACAATAGCACATAGTGCAGGGAAACCAGTACAAGTCCGCACAATAATATAAGCTGATAACCTGTACAACCACTAAGCATAAAGCATAAACAACTTTTATGCAGATAGGTAATAGTACACAGCTCCAGATGGAAGACAGTATACAGTACTTGCTGACTGAAGTCGAGTGGTTGGAGCAGGTCTGTGTGCAGCGCGTGTGCTGCCGCGCTGACAGGTAACGGAGCACAGCAGCAGATGGAAGACAGTTCTGTGTGCAGCGTGGAAGCTGGGGCACTAGCAGGTGATGTTACATAGCGGCAGATGGAAGACAGTTCTGTGTGCAGCGTGGAAGCTGCGGCACTAGCAGGTGATGTTACATAGCGGCAGATGGAAGACAGTTCTGTGTGCAGCGTGGAAGCTGCGGCACTAGCAGGTGATGTTACATAGCGGCAGATGGAAGACAGTTCTGTGTGCAGCGTGGAAGCTGCGGCACTAGCAGGTGATGTTACATAGCGGCAGATGGAAGACAGTTCTGTGTGCAGTGTGGAAGCTGCGGCTCTAGCAGGTGATGTTACATAGCGGCAGATGGAAGACAGTTCTGTGTGCAGCGTGGAAGCTGCGGCACTAGCAGGTGATGTTACATAGCGGCAGATGGAAGACAGGTCTGTGTGCAGCGCGGAAGCTGCGGCACTAGCAGGTGATGTTACATAGCGGCAGATGGAAGACAGTTCTGTGTGCAGCGTGGAAGCTGCGGCACTAGCAGGTGATGTTACATAGCGGCAGATGGAAGACAGTTCTGTGTGCAGCGTGGAAGCTGCGGCACTAGCAGGTGATGTTACATAGCGGCAGATGGAAGACAGTTCTGTGTGCAGCGTGGAAGCTGCGGCACTAGCAGGTGATGTTACATAGCGGCAGATGGAAGACAGTTCTGTGTGCAGTGTGGAAGCTGCGGCTCTAGCAGGTGATGTTACATAGCGGCAGATGGAAGACAGTTCTGTGTGCAGCGTGGAAGCTGCGGCACTAGCAGGTGATGTTACATAGCGGCAGATGGAAGACAGGTCTGTGTGCAGCGCGGAAGCTGTGGCACTAGCAGGTGATGTTACATAGCGGCAGATGGAAGACAGTTCTGTGTGCAGCGTGGAAGCTGCGGCACTAGCAGGTGATGTTACATAGCGGCAGATGGAAGACAGTTCTGTGTGCAGTGTGGAAGCTGCGGCACTAACTGGTGATGTTACATAGCGGCAGATGGAGGACAGTTCTGTGTGCAGCGTGGAAGCTGCGGCACTAGCAGGTGATGTTACATAGCGACAGATGGAAGACAGTTCTGTGTGCAGCGTGGAAGCTGCGGCACTAGCAGGTGATGTTACACAGCGGCAGATGGAAGACAGTTCTGTGTGCAGCGTGGAAGCTGCGGCACTAGCAGGTGATGTTACATAGCGGCAGATGGAAGACAGTTCTGTGTGCAGCGTGGAAGCTGCGGCACTAGCAGGTGATGTTACATAGCGGCAGATGGAGGACAGTTCTGTGTGCAGCGTGGAAGCTGCGGCACTAGCAGGTGATGTTACATAGCGGCAGATGGAAGACAGTTCTGTGTGCAGCGTGGAAGCTGCGGCACTAGCAGGTGATGTTACACAGCGGCAGATGGAAGACAGTTCTGTGTGCAGCGTGGAAGCTGCGGCACTAGCAGGTGATGTTACATAGCGGCAGATGGAAGACAGTTCTGTGTGCAGCGTGGAAGCTGCGGCACTAGCAGGTGATGTTACATAGCGGCAGATGGAAGACAGTTCTGTGTGCAGTGTGGAAGCTGCGGCACTAGCAGGTGATGTTACATAGCGGCAGATGGAAGACAGTTCTGTGTGCAGCGTGGAAGCTGCGGCACTAGCAGGTGATGTTACACAGCGGCAGATGGAAGACAGTTCTGTGTGCAGCGTGGAAGCTGCGGCACTAGCAGGTGATGTTACATAGCGGCAGATGGAAGACAGTTCTGTGTGCAGCGTGGAAGCTGCGGCACTAGCAGGTGATGTTACATAGCGGCAGATGGAGGACAGTTCTGTGTGCAGCGTGGAAGCTGCGGCACTAGCAGGTGATGTTACATAGCGGCAGATGGAAGACAGTTCTGTGTGCAGCGTGGAAGCTGCGGCACTAGCAGGTGATGTTACACAGCGGCAGATGGAAGACAGTTCTGTGTGCAGCGTGGAAGCTGCGGCACTAGCAGGTGATGTTACATAGCGGCAGATGGAAGACAGTTCTGTGTGCAGCGTGGAAGCTGCGGCACTAGCAGGTGATGTTACATAGCGGCAGATGGAAGACAGTTCTGTGTGCAGCGTGGAAGCTGCGGCACTAGCAGGTGATGTTACATAGCGGCAGATGGAAGACAGTTCTGTGTGCAGCGTGGAAGCTGCGGCACTAGCAGGTGATGTTACCTAGCGGCAGATGGAAGACAGTTCTGTGTGCAGCGCGGAAGCTGCGGCACTAGCAGGTGATGTTACCTAGCGGCAGATGGAAGACAGGTCTGTGTGCAGCGTGGAAGCTGCGGCACTAGCAGGTGATGTTACATAGCGGCAGATGGAGGACAGTTCTCTGTGCAGCGTGGAAGCTGCGGCACTAGCAGGTGATGTTACATAGCGGCAGATGGAAGACAGTTCTGTGTGCAGCATGGAAGCTGCGGCACTAGCAGGTGATGTTACATAGCGGCAGATGGAAGACAGTTCTGTGTGCAGCGTGGAAGCTGCGGCACTAGCAGGTGATGTTATATAGCGGCAGATGGAAGACAGATCTGTGTGCAGCGTGGAAGCTGCGGCACTAACTGGTGATGTTACCTAGCGGCAGATGGAAGACAGTTCTGTGTGCAGCGTGGAAGCTGCGGCACTAGCAGGTGATGTTACATAGCGGCAGATGGAAGACAGTTCTGTGTGCAGCGTGGAAGCTGCGGCACTAGCAGGTGATGTTACCTAGCGGCAGATGGAAGACAGTTCTGTGTGCAGCGTGGAAGCTGCGGCACTAGCAGGTGATGTTACATAGCGGCAGATGGAAGACAGTTCTGTGTGCAGCGCGGAAGCTGCGGCACTAGCAGGAGATGTTACCTAGCGGCAGATGGAAGACAGTTCTGTGTGCAGTGTGGTAGCTGCGGCACTAGCAGGTGATGTTACATAGCGGCAGATGGAAGACAGGTCTGTGTGCAGCGTGGAAGCTGCGGCACTAGCAGGTGATGTTACCTAGCGGCAGATGGAAGACAGTTCTGTGTGCAGCGTGGAAGCTGCAGCACTAGCAGGTGATGTTACATAGCGGCAGATGGAAGACAGGTCTGTGTGCAGCATGGAAGCTGCGGCACTAGCAGGTGATGTTACCTAGCGGCAGATGAAGAGATGATGGTAGTAGCTCACTAGCTGACTGCAGTGGAAATAGCAAGTCAGTAATCAGCATGGAAGCTGCGATCCCGGCAGGTGACGATACTCAGCACAGATGGTAAATAGTGTAATAGAGGGGTCTATTTACTAAGCCTTGGCGAGAGATAAAGTATCAACCAATCAGCTCCTGTCACTGTACAGGCTGTGTTTGAAAAATGACAGTTGGGAGCTGATTTGTTGGTACTTTATCTCCGTAAACTTTATCTCTCTCCAAGGCTTAGTAAATATAGCCCAGTCTGAGAAGACACGATCACAGGATACGGAGTAAAAGTCCTCCCACAGACACGGTACGATTTTTTATCGATTTGGCCAATTTTGATTGATTGGAACGACAAATCGTTTAAAAAGTGCCGTGTGTGGGGATGATAATGATGCCATGTGCGCTCCCGCTGTCGTTGATCGTGCTCGCTGATCTCTTGAACATGCAGAAAGATCTTGACCTATCTTTCAAGATTTGGCACACATCGTTCCGTGTGTACGTACGATGAATGATGTGATGGACGATGAACGATTTGTCGTCACTTTTCCTGGCCACTCCCCTCCACTATTTTGTGCCAGCCGACGGGGAGACAGAAGATGCATCGTGAGGTTGTTTGCCGCCAAATGATATATCGTTAACGATTTACAGTCGTTAATGACTCATCTATATCGTTTGTACAATCGTTCCACGTGTAGGCACAATATAGTTTGTCCGGGAGTGTTCAGGAGTGCAAGAAAAATCGTGAACAAGATTGGATCATTACCCAAATCGTACCATGTGTACCCCTGGAGCCTAGCCCTATCCTGGGAAGGAAACACGTTGTTCAAGCAATGGGTTGATCACAGCAACTGCTTTAAATAGCATGTGATCAGCGGCCATTGGTCCAGCTGACCAGGTGAGCACACAGGTGCAGTCAGCTAATCACAGGGAGGTGTTCCTGGGAGGTCTTGGAGACAGAAATGGATGAATAGTTTATAAGGTATCTAAGACCCTTATTCCTGACAAAGAGCATCTGAGCATAAACGTCACATTCAAATGTTCAAACACAATGTGAGTTTAATAAATATGATTTTTTTTGTAGCCAAACACCGTACTGATGCTCATCGTACCGTGTCTCACTAATGCTGGTCAGTGTTAGAATCAGTAATAACACAACCTAGACATAGGTTACCTGCTGCTGCTTCCCTAGGCACAGAGCAATATTCACAGACATTGTTGTGCTAGTGATTGCCGCCAAGGAGGCAACTGAGATCACCAAAGTCGAAATTGAACTGGCAACAGCAATGACGGCTACATGGCCGATGCTGAGACACAAACACAGGGGCTGTAGCTGCCGGCAGTCGTGGCAACCTGATCTATTACTTTAGGCTAATGGGAGAATCTGTTCAACCAAGTGGGTGTTGATTCATGTGCAACGGTGCAAGTAGAAACCAGTGTCGGCCATTGTATTTATGTCAACGCTGCAACCATCATAATTAGTATCGGCACATTCACCAGCCCAATGCAAGGTGCAAGAAAACCGTCTGATACAGGCTTCCCTACCGCACACGCATGACTCCTAATCACTCTGAGCATTCCCACGTGTCAGGGTGGATCTGTGCTATTCTCCGACAGTTTCCATCTGATGGAGAATATGCAAAGATGCCTAAAATCGCTTCTGCACGTGCGCTGTATGCAAAACTCGCCATTTGCATCTTTGGAATGAGATCCGAGGAACTTAGAGTCAGCCCCAAGAACCCCAAGCAGCTGATGGTATTCCTCTAGCTCAGACACATAACCATTGTCATGGGGATCTTTTCCTTGGAATATAATAGAGAGTTTGCTAAATATAATATCACTGCTGCATGTCTGTGTTTAGTGTGATAAGTCTCATTGTTTTTCCTTTTTTACCATCGTAAAAATATTCTGAAGTATAAACCGGCACAAAATTAAAAAATAAAATTATAAAGGTTTAGTAGAACAATCCTTTGGAATATGGACCTTTTGCAATGCAAAACTTTAGCATGGAGCCACACAGCTGGTAACACTATTAAGTGTGCTCTGTCACCCTAGAACATTTTATATCTCTATTAAAGTTTAGTTTTAGCAATTGCAGTATATAAATGCAAGCATCCGATCTCACTGTTCATACTGCACAGTCTATTCCAACCAGATCCTCTCTCATGTGCTAACAGTACAATACCACAATATTATAGCAGTTACTGCATCAGGGACAAGTGAGGGATTCCTCCAGGGGGGGTCACTAATGCTTGACCCTAGGAACTACTTATTATGTACTGATTATGTGATTAGTAATATTGCAGGCTGTACTAAGGTACACTATTAGTTACTTTTAAAGGCATAGCTCCCAATATTCAGAGTTTTCCAAAGCAGAACGAGAGAAGGCATAGCTCCCAATATTCAGAGTTTTCCAAAGCAGAACGAGAGAAGGCATAGCTCCCAATATTCAGAGTCTTCCAAAGCAGAACGAGAGAAGGCATAGCTCCCAATATTCAGTCTTCCAAAGCAGAACGAGAGAAGGCATAGCTCCCAATATTCAGAGTCTTCCAAAGCAGAACGAGAGAAGGCATAGCTCCCAATATTCAGTCTTCCAAAGCAGAACAAGAGAAGGCATAGTTCCCAATATTCAGTCTTCCAAAGCAGAATGAGAGAAGGCATAGCTCCCAATATCCAGAGTCTTCCAAAGCAGAACGAGAGAAGGCATAGCTCCCAATATCCAGAGTCTTCCAAAGCAGAACGAGAGAAGGCATCGCTCCCAATATTCAGAGTCTTCCAAAGCAGAACGAGAGAAGGCATAGCTCCCAATATCCAGAGTCTTCCAAAGCAGAACGAGAGAAGGCATAGCTCCCAATATTCAGAGTCTTCCAAAGCAGAACAAGGGATTTTATAAGAATAACACACCAAGTTTCACACCATGTAGGTATTATGGAAAAAGTAAAATGGAGTTGTATCATACAAAATGAAGTCTTTGATACAATGTATTTTATGTTTAGTTTCTGGACTAGAGTATAATTTCTCCAGAAATAGAACTTGTCCTTCCTAATTAAGTTCAAATTTATACTTTTGCCATCCTGATAGTAATTGGTACAGTCTCACTGATTGCTGAGCTGCCTTCCACTACCCCTGACTCACCTACACTGGCCATCAAGGCACATAGAGTGATGGAAAATTATGACAATATCCTCAGCCAGAATGATAATGGGGCTAAAACAAAGATTTATAACCTTAGTAATTATACTCTGAATGAATTTGAGTAAAGGGTATTAGAAGAGGGCTTAAAATTTGCCCAAGTAATAGGATGGATTCTTTCAAGGTGTTTATTGACCTTCAAAAGTTTATTAAAAAGTTAGCCCTTAACATATTTTTTGAGGAAAAAGAAATGGAGGGAAATACAATCCCTGGGACTAATAAGGACTTTTCTATGTTTAAATGCAAATCCTGTGAGGTTTTTTTCCCCAAATCAAAAAAAGGGGGTGCTTTGTTGACATTTTTGAGAGGATAGTTAGAGAGGATTTTGATAGACTGACTATTAGTAAAGACAAATGTATGAACCTGTCGAAAAAGGAAAGACAGGTGATCCAGAAATAAGAAATAACAAGGAAATTGTATTGAAACTGGCTGACAAGGTTGGAGGTGTGATGGATGGTTTTGAACCTTTCTGACTATTACAACGAGATTTTAAGACAGTTGACGGATGAGACTACATATAAAAAATAACGTAACAATTCCACGAAGAGGATAAGTAAAGAACTGCATGTCTTACTAAGCATTATACACTGGAAAAAAGGTTTTTATCAGAAAAATAGAGTTTGCATATCAAAATAGAAAAACCATATGTCCCAGTGTTATATACTGTATATCTTGCCAAAGGCACATAAAGACAAAGATAGACCACCAAGACACCCTATTTTTGCAGGTACTAACTCTATAACTTCCAATTTGTCCCAATACATTGACCACCTACTTCAGCCTTTGGTGATCAAAACCCCTGCATATTTGAAGGGCACTACGTACTTCATTAATAAATTAGCAGTGATAGAGTAGAAAGAGGCTGGTTTGTGGTTACTGCAGATGTCACATCGCTGTATACCAACATACAGCATAAATTAGGGTTAGATGCTGTGAAATACTTCTTACAGTTAAAAGATTTTGGTGATGATCTGAGTTTATGCTGGATGAGATCTCATTAATCCTTAACAATAATTTTTTTTAGTTCTTAGATTCTATAACAAACAGGCACAGCAATGGGGACCAGACTCACCCCGAGCTATACTAATCTATTTATAGCCCATTTGGAGTTGACATGAATGTGGGGCGAGTCTGGTTTTGTATACTTGCTATATAGGTGACATCTTTTTATTTGGAGTGGGGAGAGACTATTTTTAGAGAAATTTTGCTCACATTTCAGTTCTAAAGGCAGGAAAAGTATGTTGTCTTTTATGCTCAGCATGGCAGAGGTTACTTTTCTAAATATTAATGTTTAAATTGAGAATGGTAATATTATGACCAAAATTTACACCAGACTGCAACTCCTTTAAACATTATAACAGCAACCATTATACCAATTGGTTGTGTAGTGTTCCTGCTGGGCAGCTTCAAAGAATAAAGAGGAATTGCACACAATTAAAAACACTAATTTATCAAAGGAACAATTTTTGTTAAAAGGTTATCCCTGACAGATGGTTGAGAGGGCTTAAAAGAAAGCATGCAATTTGAAAAGAGTAGAAGCCCACAACATGCCCACAGCTAGGAAAGACAGTCATCCCTCTGGACATGGGGAAGATCTGTTTATTACTAGATTCTGTGGGCAACATAAACAGATTGAGGGGATTGTTAAGAAGCATTGGGGCATCTTGACAGGTAACCCCTTGTTAGAAAAACACATTACAAAAAATCCTCTCTTTATATATAGGAAGGCAAAAAAATCTAAAAGATCAACTTGTTAAATGTGCTTTATCCACCCCAGCTCCTCCAAAAAATATTAAATCCAGAGGCTATTATCGCTGTATATCCTGTGTGATGTGTAGACATTGTAAGAGTAAACAAAGCTAAATTACAGAATATCAATCCATTCAAACAAGTATATATATTTATTACCTGCCACAGTAAGAGATGCATTTATCTATTGGAATGCGTATGTGATAACCAATATGTCAGAAAAACAACTAGATTGCTATAAGAGTTTTAAGATGATTCTTGACCTAACCCTAATTCTACCCTAAACCTAACTGCAGCATAACCATAAACACAGTATAACCTAACCATAGTCTAATCCTAACCACAGCATAACCCTAACCGCAACCTAACCCTAACCACAGTCTAACCCTAACCGCAGCCTAACCATAACTACAGTTTAACTCTGACCGCGACCTAACCCTAACCACAGCCTAACCATAACCACAGCCTAACCCTAACTGCAGCCTAACCATAACCACAGCCTAACCCTAACTGCAGCCTAACCATAAACACAGTATAACCCTAACCACAGCATAACCCACCCCACAGCATAACCCACCCCACAGTCTAACCCTAACCGCAGCCTAACCATAACCACAGTGTAACTCTAACCCCGACCTAACCCTAATTACAGCCTAACCATAACCACAGCATACTCTAAAATGTACCCATGACATTAAGAATGTCAACATTATATTTAAGTCGATATAATGACTGCATACCTAGAAATACTGGTAGAACTGCAATAAATGTAATTAATCATAAAACACCTTTGTAACAATTTGAAACTATACGATAACTTGATCAGCGTAGGAACATGGGTAGGATAACAAATTAGCCATCCCTTGTGGTGTACACCTGGGACAGGTGCCCATTGCGTCTGTGTAGCATAATGAAGACATTAATACAAACATCGGTTAGGTCCAGAGAAACAGGTGAAGAGTGCATTCTACGCATCCATTTACAGTACAATGCAGGAAACATTCTAATTATAACTATACACTAAAGAGAGCATATAGTATGACCTCTATCAAATATTGAGAACATTCTAGTGACCATTAGATGGTATATAGCATAAATCTCTGGTGGCTTAGCAAAACAGACCTCTACATCTCCTGTGGCTATCGAGACCACCAAATATATGATTCCTTTTCAGACCTATAAATCTCTCTAGGCTATATAGAACCTCCAATGCTCTTGTGGGCAACTTGATGCACTTTTCTCATAACCACAAAATTATCCTAATATTGTATTTATATCAAACTCAATAAAAACTCAATAAAAATGTAAATATAAAAAAGCAGCAGAATTATTAAACAACTGTGTAACAAAGAAGAGAAAAAGTGCAAAACTTCTAGAAGCGCTCTCCATTTAACATGTTTGTAACATAATGTATATAGCACCAAAGTGTAGAACTCACAAAAATATCAACAATAATCACCATAAATACGGTAGTTCTTAATCTAGAATAAAAAGGTCCAACTTCTATAATGAATTTTCCACCTGGATGAATCTGCGGAAAAATGTGCCCACCCTCCCTTATGCTCTAGCCAGCAATATGAGCATAGGGGGACACAGAAGAAGAATAGGATAATAGTGCAGATAGCCTTTTAAAACAGTAATTTTAATCACAAAAATGCACTTACAATAGATCAGTAAAAAAAGCAAGTAACATATCCCAGTGGCAATTACAGCAACAGCAGCAGCAGGCATCAGTCAGGATGTAAGTTTCTGTCCCAGATGTTTTCAGGGATAGTAGGACCGTAACTCTGGATGTTCAGGTCCAAATTGGAGAACACACACCGCGTTAATGCATAAGCTATCAGAAGTCCACCAGATGAGCCCCGCTTTACACGTTTTGGACACTTGGTCCATCGTCAGATGCGTCATAGGCTCAAATGAATCCTGCTTAATATACCCTAACCAAATAGTCACACCTGATTACACTTGCCACTAACCGGCGAATATCAGGAGCCGTGCCGACGTACTGGACCCCGGAAACCAGAAGTCGCTATCCTAGATGTGTTCCATGGTACCTGGAAGTCATGCATTCCAGCAACCGGAAGTCTTATATTCCATTGACGCTGTATTAAAGTTCTCCACAGTAAAATCTTCAAATTGAAGGAAACTTTATTGTTCCATAGGAACGCATACAAATAGACATGTCCTCATTAGTCAATCCATTCCAGGTAAAATCCATCGAAACCCACAAAAATAACAAATAAATAAAGTTAAAAATGCATAAATAACTCATATACACAAAAAATCTTTTGATAATAAATATGTGCAAATATGCTAAAAATGTTCAATGAAGATGTAAATATACATAACAATCAATCTTAAAAGAATATATGTGCAAATAGGCATAGAGAATGTGCAAATAGTTACAAAGCAGCAAATATGTTTAAAGGAAACCTCTATAATTAGAGGAGGGCTTTTAAGTTAAAAAACATTTAAGTTTGAATTGCCCGTTTAGCCCTTGGGTACAAGGGTCCCTAATTGGAAAATCCACATAATTTCGGCTTGTGAAAGTCTTTTTTCTATGTCTCTAGTTCTACATTTTGGGAGAATCTGTTGAATCCCCAAAAACTTTTTAAGATAACACTCTTTACGATCATGATGTTTTTTAAAATGTGCGGAGACTGTATGCATAGATAATTCCCTTACGGATATTGTAAATATGCTCCGCTAACCTGGCTTTAAGGTTATGGCTTGTTTTCCCTATATAAAGGAGGCCACATGCACACTCCAGGAGATATACCACATTCCTGGAGTTGCATGCGATAAACCTTTCGATCTCACAATTTGCCTAGTCTCATCATCCAAAATGCTCTGCACTAATTGATCTTTTAAGACTGGTGCCCATCTATAAATAAATACTGGGTTCTCAGGCAATGCAGTACCTATTACTAGGTCTTGTCGTAATAGCTTACAGTTTTTCTTAAAAACATTTTCTATCTCTCTAAAAGATGTATTAAATTGCGTAACAAAAGCCCATTGAAACTTATCATCAATTAGCTCTTTACTAACTCTAGCTTTCAGAAGATCAGCACGATCCATCCTAGTAGCTTTTTCTTTTGCTTTTATTAACACATCATTTGGATATTCCTTAATTATGAGGCGTTCTGCAGTCTCATTAACTTGTTGTTCACAGACATCTGCCTCTGTACAATTTCTTTTGATTCTTAAAAATTGACTATAAGGGATTCCATCCAGCCAGTTTGAATGATGCTGACTCGGTCTGTCTATAAAGCTATTGGAATCAGTAGATTTTCTAAAAGTTTTAGTGTTCACTAAGCCATTTTTAACATATATGCTCAGATCCAAAAATGATACCTCTTCAATGCTACAGTTAAAACTCAGATGAATATTAAAATAATTTAGATTAAGATTATTATAAAATTCTAAAAGAGACCCTTCACTACCTCGCCTGATAAACAGGTCATCTATAAAGCGCTGCCAGGACACTAGGCCCACCACTAGATTACCACCTTGCCAAATGTGGTGATCCTCCCAGTATACCATAAATAAATTGGTGTAACTAGTGCCCATGGCAGTGCCAACCTGTTGTAACTAAAATGACCCATCAAAGTAAAAATAAATTTAATGCTTTCAAGAATAAAAGACTTTGACGAGTCCCCAAGATCACTTAAAGTTAGGAAATAAGAAACTGCAGTTATACCCTTATCTAGTTCTATAATTGTATACAAAGTGCTGACATGAGCTGAACAAATAAAGTCACCCTCCTGCCAGGTATAATCTGAAATTTTTCTAAGCACATTACCTGTATCCTTTAAATATGTTTTTGTGGTCTGTACAATCGGCTGTAGGTAAAAATCAACCATAGCTGAGAGATTACTGGTTAAACTATTACATACAGCAATAATTGGATGACCAGGAGGGTGAAGGGGGTCCTTGTGAATTTTAAGGAGCATGTGTAATAATGGCCAAGTATCAAAAAGGTTATATGATAATATGATGCATGTAGAAATCACAATGGCTTTGTCATTTCATACTGATCATTTATCAACAAATACAGAAAGACTGCTACTATGTGCGGCTATTGTAGACGTTTGGAAGACTGCTGCACACTAAAGTTATTATACATCTACATATCAAACTAATTTATTGCCTCTACTTTTGAAAAATTGCAACATATCAGCTGCTGAATATTGATATACTGTTTTGTAAACATGTTGAATTAACATTATTTTACTTATACTATGTGGGGCATCTAAAGGATAGAGAATTTTTATGCTATTATTGCATGCACTATACATTTATTATACAGGCATTTTATATGTATATTTGTTTTTTATTTTAATTTCCCATTCATTTTTTTGTAGTGTATTTTATATTTGTGTACCATACATTAAATAATTATTTTCCTAGATTCAGTATTTATTTTCCAATTTTCAATATACACATTACATTCAAATATTATTATTTTTTTTATTTATCCAAATTTATTACATATAAGTGCTATATGTATAATCTTTATAAATCACAAATTAATGAATCATGACCATGATGATGAAAACAGAATAGAAAATATGAATGAAATTAGAAAGATTTGCTTTCCTCCTATGGAGGGGTATATAGGAGAGGCCAACATACACCCCAACAATCCAACAGTGTCCTGACAACAACAATTTTATAAAGTCAAAAGGGGTGTTGGATTCTCAGTTAGGGACAGTTGATTTTGTACAGTATTGCCACTTTTAACTATTTTTTTAGGGAACATATATAGATATACAAGTGTTACATATCAAATTAATTAGAACAGACTGCTAGTGTGTCCTAGTCTTATTGCATTTCAACTTAGATGCATTTTCGATAATACTCTGAATGTATAGTTGCCAGGAATCTCTCTTCTCTTCAGATGCTGCTATTGATATAATATTGTTGAGTGTTCCAGAATTACTTTCTGCCCCTCAAGAGGTGATTAATATCCAGTTGTGAATACACAATCGCATCCTAAAAAAATAACATGAAAAAAAAAAAATTCAATAAAGGCATTATAAAATAATGTGTGAGTTCTATATCTCCAATACTGTTATTCCCATTTATGTATATTTTAATGTATATTTGCCAATTAGCAACAATATAGAGGAGTATCCCTGGTTTTTAAAAATTTCAAAACAACCTTTTAATACTGTCAAAATGCACAGTACAATTCCTCCTTCCTGTATATTGATTGCAATTCCCTTAGCCGCTTTGCCTTCTAAAAGTTGAACAAGCAAAAAACACGCATTGGCGTTTTCACTGCACAAGAATGTTATCAGCAAGATCAAAATATGAATTAATTGTTATCAACATGGGTAATGATACCAATGTAATACAGGACCAGATTAATAATGGGGCAGATGGGGCTACAAGGTCCAGGCTTCCACATAGAAATAGACCTATCATCTTGACAGTATGATGAGAAAAACTGCCTAGCTGCTAAGTATTACACTTGTATGTCTATTTATCTCACAAAATGATGCAATTCTCCTACTTTTATGTGTTTAAGGAGACAGTGTGGCTGATAGTGTGGGGTGTGTACAGGCCCACATGGCACAGACCACACCCACACAGCACTGTTCACGCCCACACAACACTGGCCACACCTCCTCTGCTACTCACTATACGTCTGAGCAAGACCGTCAGGCACAGATCTTATCGTGAATCACTGAATCGGACGGCTAGCACAGAGAGCAATAGACAGCTTAGAGAGGTAATAAACAGGTGGTGATCGTTACAAGTATATAATTCATTATCCTCCCCTGTGATGCTCTCCTAATTGGCAGCTAATAGGTAAAGGACCTCACGCAGCACTAACAGAAGTCTTACACAACATTTTCCAAGTGGGAGACAGCATCTCTTGCCCAGGATTGTGAAGACACCATGGGACCCCCATATAACTGGAGCATTGCGGAGCACAGGTGAGAGATTATTTCTTATTTTAATTACCTCACCTGATTCCATCTGGATATACATTTTTGATTTTGGTATAATATATGATGTAACTCTTAGCAAGACAGCCGATTGCTGTGTTTGAGAATCACAGGTAGTGGACTACAAAAATGGAAACCAATATAAAATAACTTAATGTGTTGGGCCGCTGCTTGCCACTAGTATGGTCTGAATGCACCGGGACATATGAATGGATTACCAGTGTCTGGAATAGTGCAGAAAGGATGCACTACTGTTCTTCCACAAGCAAGTCTCTCAAAGGAGATTTGACTTATGGCGGTGAAAAAACACAGGCTCAGGTGTTTTCCATAATGTCCCAAGTGTGTTCAGATCTGGAAAAAGAGGAGGCCACGTCGTGTAACATCTGTGTCATGCTTATCAATCAACGGAGCGTATACATCCCCTCTACAACATTACAGAACCACCATACGCTTCACTGCTATAACAAGGGCTAAATTCTGAAGTTCTTCTTTCATTGGTGCCACACTTTAACTTTTTCAAGAATATATTTAAGAATAATTAATCTATCCAAGCACCTTCCTCCAATGCTTGGTGGTACATTGTCCATGCTCAGTGAACCACTGAGCTTGCAATATACATTTCCAGGTGTGATGTGGGGTTTATGTACTATAATTGGTCAGCAGTTGCTTGCCTTTCTGTCATTGCACTTTGAATAATTGCGTGGATATCATGATCTGGGAGTATGCCTACCTCCCACTGTTTTTGTTGATAATGTCTTTCTCCTGCAGAGTGAACTGACATGTCTTGGTCACTGAAGCCCTTGCCAAATGCAGGCTAACACTCAGCCCTCTTTCAAAGATGCTGTGGTCTGATCTTTCAGCCAAACAAAGCCATTATTACAGGCAACCAGGGAAATCCAGTATAAACCTTATTCATGACCCTGAACATACTAGATGTCATTTACTTAATGAATGCATGAGCTGCGTGTAAGCCCTTACTTTAAATATGCTGGTTGATGCTAATTTACTTATTTTTTTGTCCACATCTCTATTTGAAAGTGAATGGGGGTGTTCTGGCCACAGAGGGATGGACATGATTAGAAGAGGAGTCAGAGGTGGTGGGAAATGATTGGTTAGCTCACATCAAATCCTACGCTACTCTCATCAGTGTTCCGTCCACAGAGGGATGGACATGATTGGAAGAGGGGTTAGAGGTGGAGGGAAATGGTTGGTTAGCTCACAACAAATCCTATGCTGCTCTCATCAGTGTTCCGTCCACAGAGGGATGGACATGATTGGAAGAGGAGTCAGAGGTGGTGGGAAATGATTGGTTAGAGCACATGAAATCCTAAGCTGCCCTTATCAGTAGAGATGTGCGCAGACCCCCCACGTTTTGGTTTTGCTTCTAATTCATCATCAAGTTTTGGTTTCAAGTGTTTTGGTTCGAAGTCGGTTTTCGTTTTGGATTTCTTTAAAAAATTTATAAAAACAGCTATAATAATTTAATTTGGACCTGTTTTTATTCCTTTAGTATTATTAACATTAATAACATTAATTTATGCTCATTTCCAGTCAATTTTGACCTTAAATGCAATGCAAAGCTGGGACTTGATTCGTCTCTGTACCCCTTATTTGGGGTGTGTTCAGTTTTCAGGAAAACCAAACCCCACATCTCTACTACTCACCCCAAAATACCTTGTTCTTCTCAAATTTCACCAAGGCTGATTAATATCATTATTACTATTAGCATTAGTAGTAGAATTATTATTATTATTATTGACCATATTTAATGGTGTAAGGTGGCCAAACCTCTTTAAGCAACAAGTCCTTAATATTTGTATTAGTATTTGTTTTTTGTTTGCTTTAACATTACCTATTGTATCTTACTATGTTTCTGCATGGAGATTGGCCCCCAAAATACGGCTATTTTACATTTTAAGTTTCTTCAAAACTAAGTGAAGGCATTAAGCAGAGAACTGTGAAGGAAACGCGCACGCATTGTATCAGAATGTAAATAGCTATAGATGTTTCTAGGACAATTGTTCCAAATTCAAAAACATTCTCCCAAAATATTTTCGCGTAAAGTCATTTTAGTCTGTTCAAAGTATGTGTGCGCAATTATATTTACCTCAGCAACGGAATCCTGGGGCTTGGAGCTGCAAGTTTTACTATCTGGAATATAGAAACATACATAACTAATATATAATATAGGGGTTTTTGCCCACAAATATTCTTTAATAAATATGCTCCAAGATGTCAAATAGTCATATCCTACAACTGGAAATGTTACCTACTGTAAGTTTTAGTGCTAAAGTGCCAAAGGTTGTTTGCCTACAGTTTTTATATAGGTAAATCTGTCTGTACATGTGTGTGATGGTGATGGAGGTGTCTGGTTCTCTGGGTTTTGTGTTTCAAAAATGTGTTTATTACCTGTTTGCTTGTAGGTCCAGATGAGATGAGCAGACAGAGTTAGCAGCAGTACAAAAATCACAACAAGTATCAGGTATGTTTGACAATCACGGAAGGGATCACCTATGGAATGAAAGTTAACATTACATTATGGTACAGAACACATTCCAATGGTCATGGTCAAATATGAGGCTTATTCTGAGGTGGGACCAAGGCAAAAAAAAAGACTGAGCACTTGGATAAACTATGTTGCAATACAAGGGGAGCAAATATATTTATTTTTTTAAGCATGCAGGGTAAATACTGGCTGCTTTTGCATGTAGCCCGCAAATGCTAAACATCTTTATTATTACACTGCAATTTAGATCTGAGCTAGGACACACATAAATATAGTAAAATAGTAAATATCTTTTTGCGCAATGACAAGAGTAAATCCATGTTCATTTCGCCAGTTTGCAGTTTAATTTTACACAAACATTTTGAAAATACTTCCCCTCCCATGATGCATTGTTACCTCTCTCTGGTATTTCCCAGTGGATGCTGACAGGGGAGGAAGGAAACCAGACGTCACAGGTCACAGGCACCCCATGGCCCCAGGTGCCTCTGGGAAGTGAGATGAGGCTCAGGAAAGTCCAGGTCCCACCTGGCTCCTCCATAGAGATCATCCTGCCCCTGTGATGTGTGCCAGAGATGTTCCAGGTTACATGGACTGTGCGACGAGCCCCACGTACCACACAGGCCAGCTGTACAGTGGTGTTAGGGAGAGGAGGCCGGGCAGGAGCCAGGAGATGGACTGAGCTGCTGGGTGTGGAGCTGTCTGGGAAGTAGATGGTGGCAGTGTTACATAAACTATATAGTGCTAATTACATTTATACTGACTTAACAACATATGTTAATAAATATGGTCTTTCATTTCACATTTGCTGTATATCACCAATAGTCATCTAGCAGCATTGGCTTATGTGGAACTGACCCACACAACCACAATGTCACCTTTTTAGCATTTTCCATACATCCAAATTGGAGGGGAATCAATAATACCGATTCCGTAAGTTATTCCTTGTGTCATGTGTTAGGGATGGTCACAGGGCTTGATTCATTACAGATCACTATTGCGATCGCAGGTGCGATTACACACGCAGATCTGCTGCGAAGATATGCTAATGAATGCTATCGCAATGCCATTGCACAGCCAGCACAGAGACGCCCACTACCTCCCACTTCTCGTAATACCTTGCAGTCCTGCATATACATCGGGAACATGGAGTAACATCGGCCCCTCACGCACAATTAAAACAGGTCAGATCTTACTCAGAAATTGCTAACCTCGTCGCATGGAGTAAGAACTCAAGCTGCGTATGCCGTCGCAGTGGTTAATTTATGCACGCCCAAGTGATGGCGTCCAAACGGACCTGTGTTTCTCCGACCACTCCCCTTTCATCACCACCCAAACGCTGACCTGACATCACTCACTCTGCAATGGTTTTGTATCTCCGTGAGTGATCGCAGAGCAATAGCAATGCTAACTCATACACATGCACATTACGCAACAATCGGCCGCCTCCGTACGTTATCGCAATAATGATCCATGCTGAATGAGGCCCAGAGTACACACCCATCCCATCCTCAAACATGAAAACCCTCTACATGTGTCTGCTCTGTCTATCTACAGTGGGGGCAGAGAGCGTGATCCCATGGCCACGAATTTCAAGAGGGCACACCAAGTATTCTCTTTGTCAATCTGTTATGTAATTACAGTCATTGACAATAATATATGGGGGACTGGCGCTGAAACTATAACAATGTTGGCACCATCTTTATTTGATTTCTAAGTACAATACTGTCACCCAGGTGAAGCAGAAGCTATTGAAGATTTTGTAGTTACCCCATTATTTCCCTACAACTGATTGTCTACCCACTGGTGTCTGTGGGTCTAATATTCCCAGAATTCCTAAAAGTAGAGACCTAAGCCGGGTCCTCTTGGTTACGACCTATGGCAGTCATCACATTTCTTATTTCACTGATCATTTCATCTGTTCTGGTTTTGATACAACTATGCTGGGAGCAGTGATTTGGGCTGTAATTCGCCACTCCATAGAAGTCACTGCAGAGTTGAACAAAAATCAGACATAACAAGATTCACGTTGCACACATGGAACTAGATTAATCCACCCATCAGAAGACTGAGCTGTATACATCTCTGTGACCTCACAGCCCCCATCCATACACTTGGTTTCTTCCTGAAAAACTAACACACCCGAACTTTGGGGTTCCAAGCTGAATCGAGTACCAGTTCAGATCACTTTGGGGTTCCAAGTAGATCAGAGTCCCACCTCAGGCCTGCTGTAAGTTCAGAACTTGGATTTAAAACAGAATCTCGGTTCTGGGTTGCATGTAAACAGGTCCAAATTACATGATTTTAGCGTTTTATTAGCAATTTTTAGGCAATCCAAAACTGAATCCGAAATACAAAACACAGGGGCCCGCGCACATCTCTACTGTAAGATGGGAAACTCAGAAACAGGGTCTCTGTACAAGATCTTTGGGAAATTTGCTGTTTGTTGTACAAGGGTGGTCCCTATGCAACGGGGATCACTCGGGGTTCAGAGTTTCCATTATTGCACAGTAGATTATAGCTCTGCCACTGAAGGGCTCCCTACTCACAACACCTCTTGTGGAATATTTAGTGCATGATCATGAACATGTTATTCAATATCTTACCTGCCACAATCAGAGTTGTCCCATTGCTAAATTTTCCTAAGATATACATTGAAGTACAGTAATAAACTCCGGAATCAGTAGCCTGTATATTGTGTATCTCCAGCTTAGCTGTGTATTTATCATTTTTACAGGCATATTTGGGTGTATTATGATCATGTGCACAAGATTTAACAAGCACAGGAGCTTCTCCTGATCTCCAGCTCTTTCTGTACCAGGAGATATGAGTTCCAGCTTCTAGACTTTTATTAGAAAAACAGCTGATAACTGCAGCAGCATTAACATCCGCAAACACCGTGTCCTGCAGCTGGTACAGAACCATCCGAGCGACAGTCACTGCAAAATAAAAGATCAATGTTACATATAAAATATTTAAATTACTTGTCTAATGGTAGATAGCACTAATGCATTATGGACCTCATTCAGGGGTTCATTCATCATATTAATTATCAGAGGCTGGGCGCCCCCCAATTATTACATATCTTCAAGTAGCAGCAGTGGCTACATATACATCGGAGCAAATCAACATTGCTCCGGTACAGAGGCAGCTGATCTCCGAAAGGAGCAGTGAAACTTAGCAGTGCCGAGTGTAACTCATCAGTGCTAGTGCGCCTGTGTGACCTGGGTGTGATGCAGGCACACAAAGCCCCGGTGTTTGGCAGAAGGAGCCTGGACAGGGGCAGATTCCTTCCCATATGGAAGGAGCAGGGGTGCGGGAGCAAATGGCATCTGAAAATGGCGAATGCTCCCGCAGTCAAGCTCCGAAAATTTTATATTTTCTGAGCTTGATGAATTTAGGTCCCCATACTAGTGGGGGACAGCGGCAGATGTACCAATTTATCTGTGGTTGGGATGCCGACACTCAAATTACTGTCCCTGGAATCCTGACGCAAATTAGGATGCCGACGGTAAGCAGCGGGGTTGGGGGGGAAGGTTAGGTTTAGGGGTTAGGCACTAGGGGGAGGGTAATGGCTAGGGGTTAGGCACTGGGGGGGAGGGTTAGGGTACGGAGAGGGGGAGGGTAGGTACAGGCACTGGGGGGGTGGGTTAGGGTACGGAGAGGGGGTGGTTAGATACAGGCACTAGGGGGGGAGGTTAGGGTTAGGCACAAAAGAGGGAGGGTGAAGGTAGGGAGAGGGTTAGCATACCGACCAACGGTAACGATTCTGACCGGCGGTATCCAGACTGCCGGCATCCCATACCCAACCCATCTGCAAGATATATATGGTATCAGCTCTGCAGCACAGCCAACCAGATATGTCTGTGAACTATGTAAATCACAGACGTATCTTCTGTACACACCTGCTGTCACACTTGCTATATGTTGTTAGTAAAATTGCTACGGCTGCGATCTAATAGTAGGATTATAGAGTACTGAACACTCATTTTAAAATATAAAGTGTGTGTGGTTCCTCCTCTGTTTGGGAAGGGGACGGATGCTGATATGTTTATTAGGGTGGACTCTAAAAAAAATAAAATGTTATACTTGTGTATTGTTCAATTAGCATTTAACGTGCTCCAAGTGACTGGGGAACTTCTTACCGACATTACGGCCACTTACTGTAATGTGCGCGAGTTGTACACTGTGTTTTGCGCATCTTTTGTGCTCGCAGTGAAGCCACGCCCTCTGCTGTATACCTGGTGTATCTGCCCCTGTTACTTATACAGGGAGGCTGGTGCATGCAGGCCCGACGGACGATGTCCCTGATGACGCGCAGGAGCGAGCATCATCAGCGACATAGCCGGTACACACTGGCCAATGTGGACGCTATGTGACATATCGTCTAGTGTGTACCCGGCTTACCTGCTGTATTTATATTGTGTCTGGGGTCAGGTTACCGTCACCTCTCTGCCATAGAAGAAAGAGAAGGCACACATGTTGCAGTGTACATGATTATCTGGACTTACCCAATCCTCTTTACACAGCTGGTGAGTGTTACACTATAGTGGGGAAGTGTTACAATGGCATTTACATAGCATTTCTATTGTTCTCACAAAATGATGCAATGTATATTTACCTTTACATATTTAGGGAGACATTGGGGCTGATATTATAGGGATGTACACGCCTACATGACACTGGCCACACCCACACAGCACTGGCCACACCCACACAGCACTGGCCACACCCACACAGCACTGGCCACACCTTCGCTTCTCAAAATAGGCCCTTTGACATTTTCAGTCCTAGGCCCATGAGACCCTTAATCCGGCCCTGCTTGTGATGAGAGAGGGGTATCAGATAGAAGCAGTAAACCAGCCTGGGACCTTCTCTTAATGGGGAGAATGACAGTGACAATTCCCTATTGCTTTTAATTATTGCCATGTGGTTGGGGTCCGACAGTTATTATGTAGACACCATAATGTTGACATGTTCAACATGTAGACAACCAAAATGTCAATTGGTACATAATTGTTGATGCCCAATTTTAAGCCTAACACTAACCCCAGTGCTACCACCAATCCCAACTCTAACCCAAACCTTAGCCCTAACTCTATCCCCAACCTCAAAAGTTCTATTGTTGAGATTTTGACTGTATGTATATTTCATTTGTCAACATTTGCACTGTCTTGAAATTTTGCAGGTTTTGATCTGTATGATTGAGAGACATTGTTGGGAACCTTTTCTCTAAACTTCATAGAGCAAACACGGCTGACCCCAAGAGATCAAGAGGCTGGAGATTATCATTTAGATGTAGAGGAAGGGCATGGAGATGCCACCACACGTCATAAGGTAGTGGGCAAATTGCTGCCAGATGGACTGATAGTTTGGCAGACATCAACTAATTATTGAGTAGAGCAGTAATATCACCATTGCCCTCACCATGGTAACCCCTAGGTTCAGTGTTTCCACTTTAGGATTTTTTTCCTGGCTTTTGGCAAAGTTATGGTATACTGTTTCCCCCTTTGGATATTTTTTTTCCTAGTAGGATAGAATTATCTTTACTGTTTTGAATTTTTTTTTTTACTGTAGTTAGTTTTCTCAGATCTCCTGTTATGTAATTACCACATCATCTTAAGAAAAAAAAAAAGTGTCAGGGAATTTTTCCTGGAAAACAAAGACAAAAAAAAACAGGTAGAGACCAGGCAATCTGAATTTTTGAAAGTGGAAACACTGCTTACGGTAGGTCTCCCCAGAGCAAGAGAAAGCAAACACAGCTGCTGTAAATAAAAACTGCCTTATACATTTTATCACTAGTGTCATATAGAGCCACGATCTGCATAGCATATTTATGTACGTCTTTGTTAATCTACAGTGCAAGACATATATTAACTTCAGGATGCTGGGAATTTATTAAAATGAGAATATTAGGATTTCCTGTATTTACTAATAGCACTCCTGTAGCAAGAGATTAACCTAAATGAGCACGAATTTAACCGATTTTCTGCCGCAATCACATATTGCCTATCGGCATCTATGATCTTGCATCAAAAAAAATTATTTTATTTTTTATTTTTCAATTTTGCATTGTGGAAAAATGGATAAAAATAACCCTCTGCTATCCTGCCTTCCTGGACCTTCCTAAAAACTTGAAATTGAGATAAGCTCATTATTGATCCTTTATTGTTTACATTAACTTGGTCTTTGCATTATGTTTTCTATGCATTTTACCATATTCATTGTATTATTTATGTGTTTTTAATTGTGCAAACCTTTATTGCACAGTTACCCTCTTTTGAAAATAAATAGCATTTTTATACTTAATTCAGTGAACACTTGTGGGTTTTTATATATATTCATATATTTATTTTGTTGCACTATCAACACCTTATATGGTTTTATATATATTTATATATTTAGATTCAAAAAATGGCTGGCACTGAATACTTTACATGTCCATCTCACCTGGGTGCCTCCCAAACTTGCATAATATAATAATATATTTATATACTTATTTATGTTTCAATTAAATATCAATTGCACTGAAATACTTTACATGATTGTTGTTAAATTGATTGTAACAATCCAATAAAACACTTTACATGGTTGCTGAACACGAACTAATTATTTTATAGTTTGCACACAGGCACTTTATATTCACTTAAGTGAGAATTTATTATTTCTTTATGACACACGGCATCAAGCACTTTCAGGCCCTACACATATCAACTTTATTTTATACATATATATATATATATATATATATATATATATAAATAAATATATTTATATATTTATTTTTTTTATTTTTTTGGGGGGGGGAATACACTTTGCATATATTATTGTTGCAGGACCTCTCAGGGTTTATACGCCAGTGATTTCAGTATTCCTAAACTTACATATGATTTTACGTTATGTCCAAAGGATCAATTTTTTCCACCATGTTTGAAACATTTGGACATTTTAAATATGATCAGAAACCAGAAAACATGTACAGTGCTTGGTGGCACTCAAAAATACAATATAAACAGACTTCAAATATTTATTAGATATAGGATTTAAATTAGGATTAAATTAAATCCACAAGTAGATAACTCCCGGGAGTGTTAAAGTAAATAACAATAGAAACATATCAATAAGAAAAAATGATTAAATAAAAATAATAATAAAAGCAGTCAATTCTATAAATATACAAAGGTAGCACTGTTAGGATGAAATGTATTCATAAGTAACGAAACTCAAATCAGACACCGTAACAACAAGTCTCTAGCATCAATCTGGGAACATGTTACTAAAAAGTCTAATTATCTTATTAATACAAGTTTGTGTCCAGATCATCCAGATGGAGACTTTTGACCTATTTACACAAATGCTGTAGGTGTTTCCTCATGGTACGGCATCCAGTAACCTGGGGCAGATAGTTCTCATTGCCCATTCCTGATTTAAGTTTGAAAAAAATGCTCATAGTTGTTCATTGTTCAATAAGCCATTGTACAAATATGCTATTTACTAACAAGTATATTCTGTATAAATCTTTTTTTAATGGTTATACATGTGGATCCGCCCTGGTAAATTTGGCAATGTGACAATAGACATGTGACTTTCCTGCACCTGTACTTTTGCCACAGCAGATGTAATGAGTTTATTTGCTCTCAATTCATGGCTAGAAGGGTTGTAAGGGGGAGATGTACTAAGCCTTGGAGAGAGGTAAAGTGGAGAGAGATAAAGTACCAACCAATCAGCTCCTAACTGTCATTTTTCAAGCACAGCCTGTAAAGTGACAGGAGATGATTGGTTTGTACTGTATCTCCCTCCCAGGCTTAGTACATTGACCCCTAAATCTCCCATACACCGGTGCTTCAATGTGCAGAATGCTTAAAGTTATACGTTATTGTGCTATATGCTCTGCTTGTGTGTAACATATATGTACATTAAATACAACAGAGAAGGCAAGATGATCTCTACAGTATAGAACATTTCATAGTATTGACTGTACTGTACTGTACATCATACAGAAATGTACCACACTTAGGGGGCAATTCAGTGACAATAAAACTAATCAGACTCAGCACCTGCTCCCCCCACACACAGATAGTATCAAGTGCAAACTTCCTAATCACACCGGCAGCAGATAAACGAAGAATCGTCAACTTCATACAAAGATGGATATACTAAAATATAGAAATATGAAATATAGAAATCTGCGCTGATGTAATAAAACTTACACTTATACACCAATAAATGATATTAGTATGTAAACATATCACACAAATGGCAATAATCACTACAGTACCATATACCAATATTCACTTCAGATATTCACATGTAGCAATCAGCACAGTGCTTGAAGCAAAGCAATCCGACCGGTTTGTGGGTAACTCACGGCCACAACATCACTATGTTATCAGATCTGAGTGATGCGCCCAGCTGCACCCTGTGGACGCACATCGCTAGGAATTGAATTGCCCCTTAGATATTTTCCATTTACCAAAAAGAAATATAGTTGTAACAAGGTAAGGGCAGGGTATTATTGTAAGGGAAGGGATATTTCATGTGGAAATCCCATGTAATTATCAAACTTTACTATTAATGTGCTCTTAGCCATTTGTGTAAGCCGGTGATGTCTGGGTGAATGAAGATGTGTAATAACCAGATTTACAGTAACTGTGAGTGTTTATATACATTATACTGCACTGTCCATTATTACAATGAAACAAATTCTATATGTATATATCTTACAGTAACTGTGAGTGTTTATATACATTATACTGCACTGTCCAATATTACAATGAAACAAATTCTATATGTATATACCTTACAGTTGAAGTAATGATGTATATTTGTATGAGTCAACATTTATTGCAAAACTAATATAAAGCATTTTAAAACAGTAGTGAATAATGACAAAAATGTCCTATATAACATGACATATATAGCTAGTGTAATCACGGAGAGAAGACAGGTGTAACACTAATAGGATAATATAAAGGTTTCTTACTGTCAGAAAGCAGGAGTAAGAGGAGAGGATTCATGTCTGTCCCCCAGTGATATACTGTTCGTATAATACATTACACTGTGTCTTAATACAGTACGTCTTTCCCAGGCACAGCTAAATCTACAGGGGTGAATCCCCGCCCTTTTTAGCACATTGATGCCACCAATACTGTACATTGTTCTTTATAGAGACTCAGTAAAGTGATTTTAACGCAAGTTTGTTGTGAATTTAGCTACAAGTTTTGACTTGTTAGGAATAACTAAAATTCTAAGTTTTACCATTATATAATATGTTTAATATTGTGATTTTAACATCTTCCTCTCTCCATGTTCTGAATATGTTTTGTCAGTTTAAAAACAACTGGGATTTAAAAAACAAACAAACCATACTCTTAAGGCGCACATCCACATGCCGACTAGGGAAACACAGTACGATTGCGACATCGCAATTGTACTGTCGTTCCCCATCCCCTGCAGTGCCTACACTGGACGATCTGTCATTCAGTGTAGGCACCCTCCCTCATCCCCGAACATGGCCAATCTGTCGTTATTGGCAGATTGACCGGCATGTTCGGGCGATGATTGATGTCAGAAACGACCGGCGGGAACGTGCATCGCTGGTCGTTTACGAAACGTGCATGCCCGATTTGTGCTCGATTTATCGCTCAATCGCTCTGTTTAATCGGGTAGTGGATGTGCGCCGTTACAGATGTTTTACCATTTTAAAATACAGTAAATGAATGTAAGTGTGCGCATTCTCCAATCACACAGTTGATGTAAAAACAAGGTAAGACGGCAATTTCAAGTTGAGCAGATTCCTCTGTTACAGTTAGTTGTGTATCAGTTATGAATTCCTATTAAAGGCGCACTTTATATATTCATTTTAGAAAATCCTGAAGATTTCCGGTAATAATACAGCTTAAACATATAATACAAACCTAATGACCAGAAATGTTTTCCCAGTTGGGCCACGTTCTGGCTGAGTAGTTGGATCACGTGGGACCTGTCAGTGAGACTGGTAGATGACCTCACACATGCGCTAATAACATTCACCGTGTTTGCTACTTTCTTTGGGGTTGATCTGATTGGTTATTCTCAGACAAAAAAGAAATATTTATTTTTATTATTACCAGTTATTTATATTGTGCACACATATTCTACAACACTAGAGAATATTTGGCCATTCACATCAGTTCCTGCCCCAGTGCAGCTTGCAATCTATATTCTCTATTAAATGTACAAACACACATATACACTAGATGTGCGCTGACCCCCGTGTTTTGGTTTTGGAACTGGATTCATCTTCATATTTTGATTTTGGTTTTGCAAAACCACCCTCAAGTGTTATTTTTTAATGATAAAAAGTTTTTAAAAACAGCAAAAATTATGTAATTTTTTGCAATCCAAAACCCCAAATTTTGATTTAAAATCTGTATTTCGAACCACTGGAAGATTAGAACCACAACTCGGATTTATCCGGATCTCCTCAGGAGATCAGAACCGCCACTCAGATCTATGCAGATTCACGAAATTCGGGTGGGTTCGGATTTCTGGAGAGCTGAACCGCACATATCTAAAATACAGTAGGTTTAATTTTGTCATGAACCAATTAACCTATCAGTATGCTTTTGGACCATGGGAGGAAACTGGGGCACCTGGAGGAAATCCATGCAAACACGAGTAGAACATACAAACTCCACACAGTTTGGTGGGAAACGAACCAACTGAAAGGGAAGCCATTGTTGTTTTCCAGCAGAAAGGCATTATGGTGAAGAAATGGCATCACTGTGAGGTTGAATTTTGGTGCTAAGTTTTTCTAGCAATGTAAGGCGTAGAACTGTCAGTCACCACGCAGATAGGCAATTGGTGTGAAGGAAGTCACATTCCTTTGGTGACTGCTGTGAGGTTAATTTACTGTTGGTTTGAGGAACTGATGTTGAATTAAGTGGTGTCAACTACAACACAATTTAGTTGACTAGACGGCCATTGACTGGAACAGTTACCTCAGGATAGTCTGCACCATAGTTAGGGAGAACCTGCTGCAACAGAAAATCACCAGAATTGATGACGTTTACAAAGCACTAAAACAACGCTAGGAGGATTCTTCTACAGCGATGGGTGTTTGGCTGTATATGTCCAGAAACTGGTGACATATTGGTAGCGGAAATACCAGATAGAAGTGCCAGAACTCTAGTGAGTGTTATAAAGTAAAACATTGCTGAAGGAGCTAACATAGAGTCTGATTCCTGGTGCGCCTACATGGCAGATGGATGGATGGAATGAAGCAGGCTTTCATCATCTGACAGTGAATCATGAGTACACACAAACAATGAGGAAAGTATCGTAATACAAAACATGGTGGATAGGATGACACCAGCTGAAGCCATACTTCACCGAGAGCCTATGGGACAAGAAAACGTACGACTGTGATCTGTTTGTGGTTCTATCTCCAATGCATCAATTGTGAGAAGTGGATATAGAATATTAATGCTGGGGTGAACTAACCGCCCATACATTAACCAGGAAACAGTCATAACTTTACACATGACCGTAGTGTACTTTTTCCAGGAGTAATTGAACATTGTATCTTCTTGTGATGCTGGCATCCCTGAGGGTGTGTACAGCCGGCTCTGGTTCGGTCTGCACTTTGCCAGCAGGATGTCCGCACACCAGTCTCTCTAAGGTCCAGAAACATATAGTATGTACCAGTGTCTTTCTCTAACTTATCTAACAAATGACAGAAGCTATGGATGACGATGGTGGTCGAAGCAGACGGGCAACAATTCTCTATTTAGAACACAACACTGTGCACCCTTGAGGCGTATAATATTGGGCAAAAATGCTGGGTTCTGGCCCGAGCTCAGAACCAGGAATACTGGTTAGAAGAGTAATGGCAGCAGGCGCACCTCACCACCTATCATCTCGGCTCAGAGGAGTCTGTCAGTGTCCGGTGAGCGTGCCCATCGGGACCTGCCGCGGTGCCCTCTTCAGTCTGGTGCTCTACGCGACCTGGCCCTGGATACAGATTCTCCCCTTTGATGTCTGTAGCCTGGGCGGACACATCAGTCTTTGTTCTATCTGCACAAAGTAAACAGCTGCGGAGAAGGTAACACAGAATGCAGTGTGACTAGAAGGGTGTAAGACAGACAATCCTAAGGCTGGTGTCACACACTACGATTTTGTCCGGATGGCAGAAAAGCATTACTTTTTTTGTCCTATGGATCAGTCCCTTTCACCTGCAATGGTTTTGTGCCATGTGTAATGCTTTAGCTGTGTGTTTGATCTCTTCTCAATCTGTAAAACTGAAAAACGTGGATGGCAGCCGTCCTAGTCAGTGGATATCACGGCTGTAACACGGTGACCATGCCATGTTCGTGCCGTGTGGAAGCCCTAATGTATTTGTGACTTCCAATGAAATTAAACAACGGAAAAAAAAATATGTCCGTTTTTTTGCCGGATGGACAAATCCGTTGTATATGAAATAACCCTAAGCCATTAGGTCATTTATCCTCAGCAACTAAACTACACAGGATTAGAGTTAGTTACATTATTATTAGGGGTGTGCACCGGCCACTTTTCGTGTTTTGTGTTTTGGTTTTGGATCTGGATCTTTCTTCGTGTTTTGGATCTGGATTGGTTTTGCCAAAACCACCCTTCCGTGTTTTGGGTTCTGGGTTTTGTGTTTTGGATCTGTATTTTTTTTTAAAAAAGCATAAAAACAGCTAAAATCACAGAATTTGTAGGTTTTTCTGCTCCTATGCTATTATTAACCTCAATAACCTTAATTTCCACTCATTTCCAGTCTATTCTGAATACCTCACACCTCACAATAGTGTTTTTATGTCCAAAAGGTTGCACCGAGGTAGCTGGATGACTATGCTAAGCGACACGAGTGGGCGGCACAAACACGTGACCCATCTAGGCGTGAAACTGCAGTGGCAGACAGGATGGCATTTAAAAACTAGGCCCCAAACTGTACATAATGCAAAGAAAAAAAAGAGGTGCAAGATGGAATTGTCCTTGGGCCCTCCCACCCACCCTTATGTTGTATAAACAGGACATGCACACTTTAACAAACCAATCATTTCAGCGCCAGGGTCTGCCACACAACTGTGGCTGAAATGATTGGTTCGTTTGGGCCCCCACAAAACAAGCTGGCAATTAATCTGTCCCTGCACAAACTGGCTCTACGGAGGCAAGATGTCATCCTCATCCTCCTCATCCACCGATTCCTCACCCTCTTCAGTGTGTACATCCTCATCCTCACAGAGTATTAATTCGTCCCTGCTGGAACCACAGGTCCCTCTGTACGTTCTGGAGGCTGGTCTCCCTGGAAGAGTTGATAATTCATTTTATGAACATCATCTTCTCCACATTTTGTGGAAGCAACCTCCTACGCCTTTCGCTGACAAGGTTCCCGGCTGCACTAAACACTCTTTCGGAGTACACACTGGAGGGGGGGCAACTCAGGTAAAATAGAGCCAGTTTGTACAGGGACCTCCAAATTGCTTCTTTTTCCTGCCAGTACAGGTACGGACTGTCTGACATGCCTACTTGGATGCTGTCACCGATGTAATCCTTTAACAGACAGACGCACGCTTGTCGCTGCTGCTTTGAGGATTCAAGTGCGGCTACAGCCAACACAATTCACAAAGACAGAAAAAAAAAAAGAATATTTTTATTGTTTGTGGAGCACACTTTGAGGGTTACACCACCCTTTAACAGACAGACGCATGCTTGTCGCTGCTGCTTTGAGGATGCAAGTGCGGCTACAGCCCACACAATTCACAAAGACAGAAAAAAGAAGAAGAATATTTTTATTGTTTGTGTAGCACACTTTGAGGGTGTCACCACCCTTTAACAGACAGACGCACGCTTGTCGCTGCTGCTTTAAGGATGCAGGTGCGGCTACAGCCCACACAATTCACAAAGACAGAAAAAAGAAGAATATTTTTATTGTTTGTGTAGCACACTTTGAGGGTGTCACCACCCTTTAACAGACAGACGCACGCTTGTCGCTGCTGCTTTGAGGATGCAAGTGCGGCTACATTGCACACAAGTCACAAACACATTAAAAAAATAGTTTTTTATTTTTTGGAGCACTTTGAGAGTTACACCACCCTTTAACAGACAGACGCACGCTTGTCGCTGCTGCTTTAAGGATGCAGGTGCGGCTACAGCCCACACATTTCACAAAGACCGAAAAAAAAAGAACAATATTTTAATTGTTTGTGTAGCACACTTTGAGGGTGTCACCACCCTTTAACAGACAGACGCACGCTTGTCGCTGCTGCTTTAAGGATGCAGGTGCGGCTACAGCCCACACAATTCGCAAAGACAGAAAAAAGAAGAATATTTTTATTGTTTGTGTAGCACACTTTGAGGGTGTCACCACCCTTTAACAGACAGATGCACGCTTGTCGCTGCTGCTTTGAGGATGCAAGTGCGGCTACATCGCACACAAGTCACAAACACATTAAAAAAATAGTTTTTTATTTTTTGGAGCACTTTGAGAGTTACACCACCCTTTAACAGACAGACGCACGCTTGTCGCTGCTGCTTTAAGGATGCAGGTGCGGCTACAGCCCACACATTTCACAAAGACCGAAAAAAAAAGAACAATATTTTAATTGTTTGTGTAGCACACTTTGAGGGTGTCACCACCCTTTAACAGACAGACGCACGCTTGTCGCTGCTGCTTTAAGGATGCAGGTGCGGCTACAGCCCACACAATTCGCAAAGACAGAAAAAAGAAGAATATTTTTATTGTTTGTGTAGCACACTTTGAGGGTGTCACCACCCTTTAACAGACAGACGCACGCTTGTCGCTGCTGCTTTGAGGATGCAAGTGCGGCTACATCGCACACAAGTCACAAACACATTAAAAAAATAGTTTTTTATTTTTTGGAGCACTTTGAGAGTTACACCACCCTTTAACAGACAGACGCACGCTTGTCGCTGCTGCTTTAAGGATGCAGGTGCGGCTACAGCCCACACATTTCACAAAGACCGAAAAAAAAAAGAACAATATTTTAATTGTTTGTGTAGAACACTTTGAGGGTGTCACCACCCTTTAACAGACAGACGCACGCTTGTCGCTGCTGCTTTAAGGATGCAGGTGCGGCTACAGCCCACACAATTCACAAAGACAGAAAAAAGAAGAATATTTTTATTGTTTGTGTAGCACACTTTGAGGGTGTCACCACCCTTTAACAGACAGACGCACGCTTGTCGCTGCTGCTTTGAGGATGCAAGTGCGGCTACATCGCAAACAAGTCACAAACACATTAAAAAAATAGTTTTTTATTTTTTGGAGCACTTTGAGAGTTACACCACCCTTTAACAGACAGACGCACGCTTGTCGCTGCTGCTTTAAGGATGCAGGTGCGGCTACAGCCCACACATTTCACAAAGACCGAAAAAAAAAGAACAATATTTTAATTGTTTGTGTAGAACACTTTGAGGGTGTCACCACCCTTTAACAGACAGATGCACGCTTGTCGCTGCTGCTTTAAGGATGCAGGTGCGGCTACAGCCCACACAATTCACAAAGACAGAAAAAAGAAGAAGAATATTTTTATTGTTTGTGTAGCACACTTTGAGGGTGTCACCACCCTTTAACAGACAGACGCACGCTTGTCGCTGCTGCTTTGAGGATGCAAGTGTGGCTACATCGCACACAATTCGCAAAGACAGAAAAAAGAAGAATATTTTTATTGTTTGTGTAGCACACTTTGAGGGTGTCACCACCCTTTAACAGACAGATGCACGCTTGTCGCTGCTGCTTTGAGGATGCAAGTGCGGCTACATCGCACACAAGTCACAAACACATTAAAAAAATAGTTTTTTATTTTTTGGAGCACTTTGAGAGTTACACCACCCTTTAACAGACAGACGCACGCTTGTCGCTGCTGCTTTAAGGATGCAGGTGCGGCTACAGCCCACACATTTCACAAAGACCGAAAAAAAAGAACAATATTTTAATTGTTTGTGTAGCACACTTTGAGGGTGTCACCACCCTTTAACAGACAGACGCACGCTTGTCGCTGCTGCTTTAAGGATGCAGGTGCGGCTACAGCCCACACAATTCGCAAAGACAGAAAAAAGAAGAATATTTTTATTGTTTGTGTAGCACACTTTGAGGGTGTCACCACCCTTTAACAGACAGACGCACGCTTGTCGCTGCTGCTTTGAGGATGCAAGTGCGGCTACATCGCACACAAGTCACAAACACATTAAAAAAATAGTTTTTTATTTTTTGGAGCACTTTGAGAGTTACACCACCCTTTAACAGACAGACGCACGCTTGTCGCTGCTGCTTTAAGGATGCAGGTGCGGCTACAGCCCACACATTTCACAAAGACCGGAAAAAAAAAGAACAATATTTTAATTGTTTGTGTAGAACACTTTGAGGGTGTCACCACCCTTTAACAGACAGACGCACGCTTGTCGCTGCTGCTTTAAGGATGCAGGTGCGGCTACAGCCCACACAATTCACAAAGACAGAAAAAAGAAGAATATTTTTATTGTTTGTGTAGCACACTTTGAGGGTGTCACCACCCTTTAACAGACAGACGCACGCTTGTCGCTGCTGCTTTGAGGATGCAAGTGCGGCTACATCGCACACAAGTCACAAACACATTAAAAAAATAGTTTTTTATTTATTGGAGCACTTTGAGAGTTACACCACCCTTTAACAGACAGACGCACGCTTGTCGCTGCTGCTTTAAGGATGCAGGTGCGGCTACAGCCCACACATTTCACAAAGACCGGAAAAAAAAGAACAATATTTTAATTGTTTGTGTAGAACACTTTGAGGGTGTCACCACCCATTAACAGACAGACGCACGCTTGTCGCTGCTGCTTTAAGGATGCAGGTGCGGCTACAGCCCACACAATTCACAAAGACAGAAAAAAGAAGAAGAATATTTTTATTGTTTGTGTAGCACACTTTGAGGGTGTCACCACCCTTTAACAGACAGACGCACGCTTGTCGCTGCTGCTTTGAGGATGCAAGTGTGGCTACATCGCACACAAGTCACAAACACATTTAAAAAATTTTTTTGATTTTTTGGAGCACTTTGAGAGTTACAACACCCTTTAACAGACAGACGCACGCTTGTCGCTGCTGCTTTGAGGATGCAAGTGCGGCTACAGCCCACACAATTCACAAAGACAGAAAAAAAAAGAACAATATTTTAATTGTTTGTGTAGCACACTTTGAGGGTGTCACCACCCTTTAACAGACAGACGCACGCTTGTCGCTGCTGCTTTGAGGATGCAAGTGCGGCTACATCGCACACAAGTCACAAACACATTAAAAAAATAGTTTTTTATTTTTTGGAGCACTTTGAGAGTTACACCACCCTTTAACAGACAGACGCACGCTTGTCGCTGCTGCTTTAAGGATGCAGGTGCGGCTACAGCCCACACATTTCACAAAGACCGAAAAAAAAAGAACAATATTTTAATTGTTTGTGTAGAACACTTTGAGGGTGTCACCACCCTTTAACAGACAGACGCACGCTTGTCGCTGCTGCTTTAAGGATGCAGGTGCGGCTACAGCCCACACAATTCACAAAGACAGAAAAAAGAAGAAGAATATTTTTATTGTTTGTGTAGCACACTTTGAGGGTGTCACCACCCTTTAACAGACAGACGCACGCTTGTCGCTGCTGCTTTGAGGATGCAAGTGTGGCTACATCGCACACAAGTCACAAACACATTTAAAAAATTTTTTTGATTTTTTGGAGCACTTTGAGAGTTACAACACCCTTTAACAGACAGACGCACGCTTGTCGCTGCTGCTTTGAGGATGCAAGTGCGGCTACAGCCCACACAATTCACAAAGACAGAAAAAAAAAGAACAATATTTTAATTGTTTGTGTAGCACACTTTGAGGGTGTCACCACCCTTTAACAGACAGACGCACGCTTGTCGCTGCTGCTTTGAGGATGCAAGTGTGGCTACATCGCACACAAGTCACAAATACATTAAAAAAAAAAATTTGATTTTTTTTGGAGCACTTTGAGAGTTACAACACCCTTTAACAGACAGACGCATGCTTGTCGCTGCTGCTTTGAGGATGCAGGTGGAATCTAGACGGGATTTGGAACCGAGGACACACTACCTCCATCAATTGTCTAAATCCCACTGCACTAATGTCAGATACCGGACGCACGTCTAACACCAACATAGCAGTCAAGGCCTCAGTTATACGTTTTGCTTCAGGATGACTGCTGTCGTACTTCATCCTCATCGCTAGGGACTGTTGGAGGGTCAATTGTTTAGTAAAAGTAGTGATGTTCCTACTTCCTCTCTGGGATGATGAACAACTCCCAGCAGCAGCAACAGCACTAGGAGGAAGTGGTTCTTGATCTTTCCCTATTTTATTTTTATCGGAGAAAGTTTGGTCCTCCAATTATGTTATATTGATATATAATATATGTGCGGCTAAAGCGCACACAAACACAGAAAATATTTTTTTATTTTTGCTGGAGAGTAGTGCACTTTGTGGGTTACACCACCCTTTAAGAAATGAGCCAGCCGGCTCTTTACTTATGGGACACAGGCGCACGCTTGGCGCTGCTCCTTTGTTGATGCACGTGCAGCCACAGTGCACACAAGTCACAAACACAGAAAATATATATTTTTTTGGTTTGGAGTGTACTTTGGGGGTTACACCACCCTTTAACAGACAGACGCACGCTTGTCGCTGCTGCTTTGAGGATGCAAGTGCGGCTACATCGCACACAAGTCACAAACACATTAAAAAAATAGTTTTTTATTTTTTGGAGCACTTTGAGAGTTACACCACCCTTTAACAGACAGACGCACGCTTGTCGCTGCTGCTTTAAGGATGCAGGTGCGGCTACAGCCCACACATTTCACAAAGACCGAAAAAAAAAAGAACAATATTTTAATTGTTTGTGTAGAACACTTTGAGGGTGTCACCACCCTTTAACAGACAGACGCACGCTTGTCGCTGCTGCTTTAAGGATGCAGGTGCGGCTACAGCCCACACAATTCACAAAGACAGAAAAAAGAAGAATATTTTTATTGTTTGTGTAGCACACTTTGAGGGTGTCACCACCCTTTAACAGACAGACGCACGCTTGTCGCTGCTGCTTTGAGGATGCAAGTGCGGCTACATCGCACACAAGTCACAAACACATTAAAAAAATAGTTTTTTATTTTTTGGAGCACTTTGAGAGTTACACCACCCTTTAACAGACAGACGCACGCTTGTCGCTGCTGGTTTAAGGATGCAGGTGCGGCTACAGCCCACACATTTCACAAAGACCGAAAAAAAAAGAACAATATTTTAATTGTTTGTGTAGAACACTTTGAGGGTGTCACCACCCTTTAACAGACAGATGCACGCTTGTCGCTGCTGCTTTAAGGATGCAGGTGCGGCTACAGCCCACACAATTCACAAAGACAGAAAAAAGAAGAAGAATATTTTTATTGTTTGTGTAGCACACTTTGAGGGTGTCACCACCCTTTAACAGACAGACGCACGCTTGTCGCTGCTGCTTTGAGGATGCAAGTGTGGCTACATCGCACACAATTCGCAAAGACAGAAAAAAGAAGAATATTTTTATTGTTTGTGTAGCACACTTTGAGGGTGTCACCACCCTTTAACAGACAGATGCACGCTTGTCGCTGCTGCTTTGAGGATGCAAGTGCGGCTACATCGCACACAAGTCACAAACACATTAAAAAAATAGTTTTTTATTTTTTGGAGCACTTTGAGAGTTACACCACCCTTTAACAGACAGACGCACGCTTGTCGCTGCTGCTTTAAGGATGCAGGTGCGGCTACAGCCCACACATTTCACAAAGACCGAAAAAAAAGAACAATATTTTAATTGTTTGTGTAGCACACTTTGAGGGTGTCACCACCCTTTAACAGACAGACGCACGCTTGTCGCTGCTGCTTTAAGGATGCAGGTGCGGCTACAGCCCACACAATTCGCAAAGACAGAAAAAAGAAGAATATTTTTATTGTTTGTGTAGCACACTTTGAGGGTGTCACCACCCTTTAACAGACAGACGCACGCTTGTCGCTGCTGCTTTGAGGATGCAAGTGCGGCTACATCGCACACAAGTCACAAACACATTAAAAAAATAGTTTTTTATTTTTTGGAGCACTTTGAGAGTTACACCACCCTTTAACAGACAGACGCACGCTTGTCGCTGCTGCTTTAAGGATGCAGGTGCGGCTACAGCCCACACATTTCACAAAGACCGGAAAAAAAAAGAACAATATTTTAATTGTTTGTGTAGAACACTTTGAGGGTGTCACCACCCTTTAACAGACAGACGCACGCTTGTCGCTGCTGCTTTAAGGATGCAGGTGCGGCTACAGCCCACACAATTCACAAAGACAGAAAAAAGAAGAATATTTTTATTGTTTGTGTAGCACACTTTGAGGGTGTCACCACCCTTTAACAGACAGACGCACGCTTGTCGCTGCTGCTTTGAGGATGCAAGTGCAGCTACATCGCACACAAGTCACAAACACATTAAAAAAATTTTTTTTATTTTTTGGAGCACTTTGAGAGTTACACCACCCTTTAACAGACAGACGCACGCTTGTCGCTGCTGCTTTAAGGATGCAGGTGCGGCTACAGCCCACACATTTCACAAAGACCGAAAAAAAAAGAACAATATTTTAATTGTTTGTGTAGAACACTTTGAGGGTGTCACCACCCTTTAACAGACAGACGCACGCTTGTCGCTGCTGCTTTAAGGATGCAGGTGCGGCTACAGCCCACACAATTCACAAAGACAGAAAAAAGAAGAAGAATATTTTTATTGTTTGTGTAGCACACTTTGAGGGTGTCACCACCCTTTAACAGACAGACGCACGCTTGTCGCTGCTGCTTTGAGGATGCAAGTGTGGCTACATCGCACACAAGTCACAAACACATTTAAAAATTTTTTTTGATTTTTTGGAGCACTTTGAGAGTTACAACACCCTTTAACAGACAGACGCACGCTTGTCGCTGCTGCTTTGAGGATGCAAGTGCGGCTACAGCCCACACAATTCACAAAGACAGAAAAAAAAAGAACAATATTTTAATTGTTTGTGTAGCACACTTTGAGGGTGTCACCACCCTTTAACAGACAGACGCACGCTTGTCGCTGCTGCTTTGAGGATGCAAGTGTGGCTACATCGCACACAAGTCACAAACACATTAAAAAAAAAATTTTGATTTTTTTTGGAGCACTTTGAGAGTTACAACACCCTTTAACAGACAGACGCACGCTTGTCGCTGCTGCTTTGAGGATGCAGGTGGAATCTAGATGGGATTTGGAACCGAGGACACACTACCTCCATCAATTGTCTAAATCCCACTGCACTAATGTCAGATACCGGACGCACGTCTAACACCAACATAGCAGTCAAGGCCTCAGTTATACGTTTTGCTTCAGGATGACTGCTGTCGTACTTCATCCTCATCGCTAGGGACTGTTGGAGGGTCAATTGTTTAGTAAAAGTAGTGATGTTCCTACTTCCTCTCTGGGATGATGAACAACTCCCAGCAGCAGCAACAGCACTAGGAGGAAGTGGTTCTTGATCTTTCCCTATTTTATTTTTATCGGAGAAAGTTTGGTCCTCCATTTATGTTATATTGATATATAATATATGTGCGGCTAAAGCGCACACAAACACAGAAAATATTTTTTTATTTTTGCTGGAGAGTAGTGCACTTTGTGGGTTACACCACCCTTTAAGAAATGAGCCAGCCGGCTCTTTACTTATGGGACACAGGCGCACGCTTGGCGCTGCTCCTTTGTTGATGCACGTGCAGCCACAGTGCACACAAGTCACAAACACAGAAAATATATATTTTTTTGGTTTGGAGTGTACTTTGGGGGTTACACCACCCTTTAACAGACAGACGCACGCTTGTCGCTGCTGCTTTAAGGATGCAGGTGCGGCTACAGCCCACACATTTCACAAAGACCGAAAAAAAAAAGAACAATATTTTAATTGTTTGTGTAGCACACTTTGAGGGTGTCACCACCCTTTAACAGACAGACGCACGCTTGTCGCTGCTGCTTTAAGGATGCAGGTGCGGCTACAGCCCACACAATTCGCAAAGACAGAAAAAAGAAGAATATTTTTATTGTTTGTGTAGCACACTTTGAGGGTGTCACCACCCTTTAACAGACAGACGCACGCTTGTCGCTGCTGCTTTGAGGATGCAAGTGCGGCTACATCGCACACAAGTCACAAACACATTAAAAAAATAGTTTTTTATTTTTTGGAGCACTTTGAGAGTTACACCACCCTTTAACAGACAGACGCACGCTTGTCGCTGCTGCTTTAAGGATGCAGGTGCTGCTACAGCCCACACATTTCACAAAGACCGAAAAAAAAAAGAACAATATTTTAATTGTTTGTGTAGAACACTTTGAGGGTGTCACCACCCTTTAACAGACAGACGCACGCTTGTCGCTGCTGCTTTAAGGATGCAGGTGCGGCTACAGCCCACACAATTCACAAAGACAGAAAAAAGAAGAATATTTTTATTGTTTGTGTAGCACACTTTGAGGGTGTCACCACCCTTTAACAGACAGACGCACGCTTGTCGCTGCTGCTTTGAGGATGCAAGTGCGGCTACATCACACACAAGTCACAAACACATTAAAAAAATAGTTTTTTATTTTTTGGAGCACTTTGAGAGTTACACCACCCTTTAACAGACAGACGCACGCTTGTCGCTGCTGCTTTAAGGATGCAGGTGCGGCTACAGCCCACACATTTCACAAAGACCGAAAAAAAAAGAACAATATTTTAATTGTTTGTGTAGAACACTTTGAGGGTGTCACCACCCTTTAACAGACAGACGCACGCTTGTCGCTGCTGCTTTAAGGATGCAGGTGCGGCTACAGCCCACACAATTCACAAAGACAGAAAAAAGAAGAAGAATATTTTTATTGTTTGTGTAGCACACTTTGAGGGTGTCACCACCCTTTAACAGACAGACGCACGCTTGTCGCTGCTGCTTTGAGGATGCAAGTGTGGCTACATCGCACACAAGTCACAAACACATTTAAATTTTTTTTTTGATTTTTTGGAGCACTTTGAGAGTTACAACACCCTTTAACAGACAGACGCATGCTTGTCGCTGCTGCTTTGAGGATGCAAGTGCGGCTACAGCCCACACAATTCACAAAGACAGAAAAAAAGAACAATATTTTAATTGTTTGTGTAGCACACTTTGAGGGTGTCACCACCCTTTAACAGACAGACGCACGCTTGTCGCTGCTGCTTTGAGGATGCAAGTGTGGCTACATCGCACACAAGTCACAAACACATTAAAAAAAAAAATTTGATTTTTTTGGAGCACTTTGAGAGTTACAACACCCTTTAACAGACAGACGCACGCTTGTCGCTGCTGCTTTGAGGATGCAGGTGGAATCTAGATGGGATTTGGAACCGAGGACACACTACCTCCATCAATTGTCTAAATCCCACTGCACTAATGTCGGATACCGGACGCACGTCTAACACCAACATAGCAGTCAAGGCCTCAGTTATATGTTTTGCTTCAGGATGACTGCTGTCGTACTTCATCCTCATCGCTAGGGACTGTTGGAGGGTCAATTGTTTAGTAAAAGTAGTGATGTTCCTACTTCCTCTCTGGGATGATGAACAACTCCCAGCAGCAGCAACAGCACTAGGAGGAAGTGGTTCTTGATCTTTCCCTATTTTATTTTTATCGGAGAAAGTTTGGTCCTCCATTTATGTTATATTGATATATAATATACGTGCGGCTAAAGCGCACACAAACACAGAAAATATTTTTTTATTTTTGCTGGAGAGTAGTGCACTTTGTGGGTTACACCACCCTTTAAGAAATGGTTTGGACTGGAGTGTACTTTCGGGGGTTACAGCACCCTTTAACGGTCAAGCCAGCTGGCCCTTTACTTATGACACAGGCGCACGCTTGGCACTACTTTGTTGATGCACGTGCGGCTACTGCGCACACAATTCACAAACACAGAAAATAATTTTTCTTTCGGTTTGGACTGGAGTGTACTTTCGGGGGTTACAGCACCCTTTAACGGTCAAGCCAGCCGGCCCTTTACTTATGACACAGGCGCACGCTTGGCACTACTTTGTTGATGCACGTGCGGCTACTGCGCACACAATTCACAAACACAGAAAATAATTTTTTTTTTGGTTTGGACTGGACTGTACTTTCGGGGGTTACAGCACCCTTTAACGGTCAAGCCAGCCGGCCCTTTACTTATGACACAGGCGCACGCTTGGCACTACTTTGTTGATGCACGTGCAGCTACTGCGCACACAATTCACAAACACAGAAAATAATTTTTTTTTTGGTTTGGACTGGAGTGTACTTTCGGGGGTTACAGCACCCTTTAACGGTCAAGCCAGCCGGCCCTTTACTTATGACACAGGCGCACGCTTGGCACTACTTTGTTGATGCACGTGCGGCTACTGCGCACACAATTCACAAACACAGAAAATAATTTTTTTTTTGGTTTGGACTGGAGTGTACTTTGGGGGTTACAGCACCCTTTAACGGTCAAGCCAGCCGGCCCTTTACTTATGACACAGGCGCACGCTTGGCACTACTTTGTTGATGCATGTGCGGCTACTGCGCACACAATTCACAAACACAGAAAATAATTTTTTTTTTGGTTTGGACTGGACTGTACTTTCGGGGGTTACAGCACCCTTTAACGGTCAAGCCAGCCGGCCCTTTACTTATGACACAGGCGCATGCTTGGCAGTACTTTGTTGATGCACGTGCGGCTACTGCGCACACAATTCACAAACACAGAAAATAATTTTTTTTTTGGTTTGGACTGGAGTGTACTTTCGGGGGTTACAGCACCCTTTAACGGTCAAGCCAGCCGGCCCTTTACTTATGATGACACAGGCGCACGCTTGGCACTACTTTGTTGATGCACGTGCGGCTACTGCGCACACAATTCACAAACACAGAAAATAATTTTTTTTTTGGTTTGGACTGGAGTGTACTTTGGGGGTTACAGCACCCTTTAACGGTCAAGCCAGCCGGCCCTTTACTTATGACACAGGCGCACGCTTGGCACTACTTTGTTGATGCACGTGCGGCTACTGCGCACACAATTCACAAACACAGAAAATAATTTTTTTTTTGGTTTGGACTGGAGTGTACTTTCGGGGGTTACAGCACCCTTAACGGTCAAGCCAGCCGGCCCTTTACTTATGACACAGGCGCACGCTTGGCAATACTTTGTTGATGCACGTGCGGCTACTGCGCACACAATTCACAAACACAGAAAATAATTTTTTTTTTGGTTTGGACTGGAGTGCACTTTCGGGGGTTACAGCACCCTTAACGGTCAAGCCAGCCGGCCCTTTACTTATGACACAGGCGCACGCTTGGCACTACTTTGTTGATGCACGTGCGGCTACTGCGCACACAATTCACAAACACAGAAAATATTTTTTTTTTTGGTTTGGACTGGAGTGTACTTTCGGGGGTTACAGCACCCTTAACGGTCAAGCCAGCCGGCCCTTTACTTATGACACAGGCGCACGCTTGGCACTACTTTGTTGATGCACGTGCGGCTACTGCGCACACAATTCACAAACACAGAAAATAATATTTTTTTTTTTTTTGGACTGGAGTGTACTTTCGGGGGTTACAGCACCCTTTAACGGTCAAGCCAGCCGGCCCTTTACTTATGACACAGGCGCACGCTTGGCAGTACTTTGTTGATGCACGTGCGGCTACTGCGCACACAATTCACAAACACAGAAAATATATTATTTTTTTAGCACTTGGGGGGAGCACCCCTGATGGACAGAGCACCCCCTGGACAACACTACAGCACCCCTTTAGGACTGGGACACTGCACAGGACTTTGGAGTGGACACAGCCCCTATGGAGAACTGACTGCACAACACAGTCCAGCCAGCCCCTATGGACTTTGAAGTAGTGGACACAGCCCCTATTAACAACAGCAGCACAGCACAACACAGCCAGCCCCTATGGACTTTGAAGTAGTGGACAACAGCAGCACTACACTACACTACACTACACTACACAGCCCAGCCAGCCCTAACTCCCACCCTCCCTCTTCACTGTCCACAGCCGAGTGAGAAAATGGCGCCGACGCGGGTACCTTATATAGGATCCAAAACCCGCGAGACTCGGAAGGCGGGATGATGACGTTTTGCCTCGATTTCAGATCCGAGTCAGGCGGGAAAAGTCGAGCCTGATTCGGATCGGACTCGGATCGGGGGGGCTCGGGGGGGTTCGGATTTCAGAAATCCGAACCCGCTCACCCCTAATTATTATTATTATTACAATACAGGAAATACATTAAGAAAGAGTCATACGCATACATTAAGGACACCAGATTCTGATCTATGCCTTGCACCTAGGATGGGGCTGGTGTAAGTTCATGATGACGGGGGCTCTCGCATACGGGGCGGTACAATCACATAGATGCCTGCGCATTAGAACATGCCTATGGTAGCATTAGAACTCCATTTGCATCTGATGCGTAGTTTGCATCCAGCAATACATTCCCATTACGTTCGAAACAGACCCACGGTACACACTGAAATTAAACGTGCCCCCACTTGTAACGGAACGCAATGGGAATTATTCATTTCCAAGAAGAATTTAATGTATCAATTATTGGGGAGAGATAAGATCTGTTTTATTTAAATCGCTTATTTTAACTTTGGGACCAGTCTAATCAGGGAATTTAAACTAATGGTGTTTTATGTTTTGTTTGTTTTTAAAGTAGGACGTCTCTAATACTAAAATGACTGCAGCGGGTTACAAGGGACAGAAACATAATTAGCCTCAGTGCACAAAGACAAATACTCTCTATAAGCCGTATGTCATAACTACAGTATATTAAGTGATCGTTAGGAAATTGTTGGTGGAAAGTGTAAAGTAAAAATTCTATTTTAAGACCATGGGTGCTGTGTTTACGGGTAACACCTCTGTTAGTACAGCTATCTAAGAATAAAAAACAGGAAGCCGAGACACTGTCCAGAGTTTCCATGGTCCAACCACAAGCAGGTCAGCTCGTCTGAGAATGTGATGTCTCTCAGGGCAGAGGTTCCTTAGTAGCTAAATATGAATCCCCAGGGTTCCTGCTGAAAATCTGAATGCTCAGATAAACTTATATCATCCAACATAGCTCTGTGACATGTATTTAATAGGCTGTGATAGGACGCCATCTTTTTCTACCTTGCTAGATACTTGTGGCAGATACAGTACTTATGGATTATGTGAAGCTTCTGAATATTTCTCAATAATAATTTGTCAGGGTCAGCTGACTCCACCTTGTGTTTGAGGGTCCAGTAATGAACATGAAAGCAGTACATGTGCATTCTTAGTGATCATTTGTACCTACATTAAATGGAGAAGACAATTGGGGGCCTATTCATCATCTCTAATGGTTACACATCCAGGAAAAGCTAGTTTCTGCATGTTTTAGTAACGGGCCCCATTCATTAGTAGAGGCCCGATGGGGCTGCCTAGTATTCAGCAAACACATAGTCGTAGCAAGTTGGATACTTAATCATCGGGGGACATCTGACGATAATGAATAGGCCCCTCGATGAGGACACCGGCATCTTGAGGGCTGACTAGTTCACCTACAGTAAAGGAATACACTAGTTTTATAGAAATCAGTGCTAGCTACAAGAGTGTGCATCAGTATATACTGCAAATATTAGTCTAAAAAATAACTTATTCCCCTGATCAATTAGAGGACCATGGTTCCAGCTGCACTGTCCTATCAAGCCAGATGCCACTGACACACTATTATACCTGCATTAGAATAACAGGACAGGGATGGCCGCTAGAAGAACAGTTTAAAAAATGTAATTGATTAATTACATTGGTGTGTGAGGCAACCGAGCATTACACTATCTGGCTACAGTCATTACACTATGTGGCTACAGTCATTACACTATCTGGCTACAGTCACTACACTATCTGGCTACAGTCATTACACTATCTGGCTACAGTCATTACACTATCTGGCTACAGTCATTACTCTATCTGGCTACAAACATTACACTATCTGGCTACAGACATTACTCTATCTGGCTACAGTCATTACACTATCTGGCTACAGTCATTACTCTATCTGGCTACAGACATTACACTATCTGGCTACAGTCATTACACTATCTGGCTACAGTCACTACACTATCTGGCTACAGTCATTACACTATGTGGCTACAGTCACTACACTATCTGGCTACAGTCATTACTCTATCTGGCTACAGTCATTACACTATCTGGCTACAGTCATTACACTATGTGGCTACAGTCACTACACTATCTGGCTACAGTCATTACACTATGTGGCTACAGTCATTACACTATTTGGCTACAGTCATTACTCTATCTGGCTACAGTCATTACACTATCTGGCTACAGTCATTACACTACCTGGCTACAGTCATTACTCTAACTGGCTATAGTCATTACACTATTTGGCTACAGTCACTACACTATCTGGCTACAGTCATTACACTATCTGGCTACAGTCATTACACTATCTGGCTACAGTCACTACACTATCTGGCTACAGTCATTACACTATCTGGCTACAGTCACTACACTATCTGGCTACAGTCATTACACTATATAGCTACAGTCACTGCACTATATGGCTATAGTCATTACACTATCTGGCTACAGCCATTACACTATGTGGCTATAGTCATTACACTATCTGGCTACAGCCATTACACTATCTGGTTACAGTCACTACACTATATGGCTACAGTCATTACACTACCTGGCTACAGTCACTACACTATCTGGCTACAGTCATTACACTATCTGGTTACAGCATACTTACCTACTTTATGGGCATCCTTTCCGTGAGCAGCCTTAAGAGCTGAAGCTTGGGGGGGGGGCGGACTGATGATGCAATTAGGCCCCGGCCCTTTCACGAAAAAGTCAGCAATTCGTGGACCCGCTAAGAGGGGTGGGCTAAATTACGCAAATTGCTCCATTTAGCCCTGCCCTTCTATGCGGACCCTTGAAATCCCCATTAAATCTCCCCATCCTGCCCACTACACTAGGAAGTGGGCAAGATGCGGGAGATCTGCCTACACTTCCAGGGGGTGTAGGCAAATACAGGATGGGCTACAGTCATTACACTATCTGGCTAAGGGTCTTCATTTAATCCCTGGCCGGACACAGATTGAAGGGGAGAAAACTCCACTCTGCTAACTGGCTCTGTGTTAGACATGTGTCACTTTGATGCTGCAATCACTGTTCTCCATTGTGCTTAGTGTACACATGCAGATGATGTTCAGCTGCTGATAAAGTTAGGTAAAAGAAGGTAGATAGGGGGTGTGGTCACCCAGGCTGTGTGATAGCAGTGGGTGTGTGTGTCTCTCCTCTCCTCCATGTTAGGTTGCAGCTGCAGCATGTGCCTGATCCTGTGTGTACAGAGCTTCCTGTGTGATTACACTTCCTGCTGCCCCTGTACAGCATCTGCTCACAGGGAGGCACTGAGGCACCCTGGGATCTGCCACCTGCTCCAAGAGCTCATTCTGGAAGCTTATTCTAATTCTGTCTGTGTGTTTCCTATTCCATGTGTTATAGAGATCTCTGTCCCCCAGGCTGAAGCCTTTGGCTACTTTAGATGCTGCTTTGGGCATATACAGGGCTGTCTGTCTCCATTCCCAGGCCAATGGCACATTATCCCCTGTGCTGTCTAACTCCTAATAAATGCAAAAATCTCCAACCAACTCTGGAAATCATTCTGCTCCCATCACCCCATGTGTGGTACCCCGGAGCCTGGGTATAGCACCTGTGTAAGAGAGCCCTAAGAAACATATAAATATAGGTGTAAAAAGGAAACATAAGCAAATTCCAATGTATGGAAACATTGCCTGTCTGTTGTATTTGTCCTAATTACAGTATTTCTCCTGTATGACATGTAACACCCTGCGGGGAGAGCCTGTGTGTGAGCATTTGTATATACTTTAACCCAATATTGTGAACAAAAATGTGTTTATTCTCTGCACCAAGAGCGTCAGGGGATAGGAAGAGGGTTATAGATACAAAAAAAAGGAAAGGTGTGGCGCTTACCAACAAAGCAGCTGTAAGGAGAGTGTGAGTCTCCTCAATATGGAATCAAAATAGAAAAATAGAAAAAACAGCGCAAGTGTGGAGCATTTAGGTCTATTGGGTGGGGTTTAAGAAATCAACCCTATGTGGTACTAAATGTTATTAAACATAATGGCATCTGGCTCAGATAAAAAAAACATTTAATCAGACATATAAAACACAATTTAACAATGAATCACTTCCTAAATAGGAACAGTGGTATAAATACACACTTATATATAATCGCATGTGAGAGTATAGGTGTGCACCAATTGACTGAGTATATCTCTTAACTGTATGTTGGATCCTATTGTGGAGGAAAAGTTATTAGTGGTTAAGTCCCGGAATACTGTCCAGCAATGTAAAGAGACATTACCAATCCTATAGTGGTTAGCAAGGTGTCCTCGCAAGAGTGTCCACATATGCAGGGATGTCCAGTGGTGTCTCTGTGGGAATAGATAAGTCGGTCCGGAACTGATGACAAATGACCAAAAAGTTTATAGAATCCTCCTCAGGTCAATTCAGCATACAAATGAATGAAGTCAAATTCTCATACAGGTAAATGGTACCAGATCCAAGTGAATGGTACCAGGCTCAACGCGTTTCCGTGTGGAAGTACCCACACCTTGATCAGGAGCAAGTGGGCTGTATGGAGGGGCCCCCCTTACTTATCAGCAGCAGCCTGTGTCTCCCCAGCCTAGCACACGCAACAGTCTCCTCTGCCTGTGTATGGGAGGGGGTCACACTGATCGTCTCACATCTGGACTTTTTTTTATATAATTTTTTGTAAGGATGTGTGGCTAAGCCTCCTTACATTAGGCCACACACCACAAGCCCCCCCCATACGACAATGATGACCCTATGAAAAATCAAAAATAATTAAAAAGTAAAACAATATACAAAACAAAGAATTGTTGTTGGGTTTTACAATTTTAAAGAAGAGCAGCAAAAAAGTAAATATGTTTTTATCAGTATATTAGTAAGAACACAACAGAGAGCTTGGAACTATACAATGCACAATATCAGGTGGAGGAGAACTAGAAGTCCCAGGGAAACAAGGTGCCCAGAGGTAAATATAAAATTGGTGGAATGCCAACTGGTCCATAAATGGCTGCACTAAGTTGTAGCAACATAGAATACAAGTCCAAAAGCTACAGTATGGAGATGGGGAGGGCAGGCAAAGCTTCCTCAGGCTGGCAGGTAGCAGCAGAGTACGACACAGACCCTGTAACAAGAATGATTTATTATATTAATGGGTATAATGCAAGAATATGAGAAATTATTGTCTACTATGACCACGGACATCCAGGTGGACTCTGCTATTTTACAGAACTGAGAGTAGTTTCCATGTTGAAGACCGGACAGGGTGGGTAACTTAAAAATAAAAAATCAATCTGCTAAATATATTAGGAAAATTAATGTGTCACCAGGTGAGATATCGCTATGACCCCTTGTATCGTCACCTTTTTTAGCATTGTACATTTTACATTCTCTCTATTTACTGTCTGAGTGCTATTCGATTTGAAGATATAATGCATGGAATTATAGTAGTCTAATTATATATTATGAGACTATTTTGAGCTTACTTTATATATTTTTATTTCACCTTGATTTTGTCACACTGTATCTAGATAGTATTGGCAACATTTTGTAGTTTACTCATTTTGATCCAGCTATCATGTTGCATTGATGTATTATATATTGTTTTTTACATATATTTTAGCCCTACTTGATTGACATATAGTGGTATAACTTTATTTTAAAAAGAGAATCGGCAACTTTGTATTTCTCTATTATATAATGTGTTTAAACCCTATTAGAAGCTTAAGGTATATATATCAGGAATCTGCATTGGTTAATAGTGCAGGTATATATAGATCATGTGACCACCCCAGATTATGCCTTGATAAAGACCTGACCTCAAGTGGAAACGCGTTGGGTGCATATCTGGAGGTGATCCAACCATTTGGGATTGACATGTTCCTAAATCCCATCCGTTTCTGCTAGCATGATATATTCATAGTGAATCAGTGGGTTTTCGGAGATCCCAAGAGAATTACATCTTGCCGGTTGTCCCGCTGTATGACTTACATGATCAGAAGCCGGTGAGCCGTTTCTATCTTGCACACCGAGGGGCGTACGGAGGTAGCTATATAGTACTGTATCTTATATGAAGTCCTCTCTAGAGCAAAATCAGTACACCACAGCACATATATTAGCCTCACTTCATTAGGCTTGTTTAAAGTGTGGTAAGATATAAGAGAAACACTGGTTTAAGAAGTTTAAACACACTATGGCATTTTAATTATTGTTATTAATAAAAAAGTTTTCTGTGGTCTTTGAAAGTGCTGATTGAATATTTTTTTTTTAGTGGAAGAAGATTAATGTTTTTTCTATATAGGAAAGGATTGGGACGCTGTTGCAGTATACACCACCGGAAGCAATTTTTATTTTTTTAATTTGACTATATTGAAACTAAATAAGTTTATGGAATACTATTTAAAACCTCTATGCAATCCTGCCTATAACCTCTATGGAATCCTGCCTATAACCTCTATGGAATCCTGCCTATAACCTCTATGGAATCCTGCCTATAACCTCTATGGAATCCTGCCTATAACCTCTATGGAATCCTGCCTATAACCTCTAAATCTTATATGACGCTAATTAGCGCTATGAATAGTCGCACACAGCAATAAACACTTTCAGGCTTTGGTTGTGGTTCCGAAGCACAAAAAGTTATTATTCAGCATAAAAGAAAAAGGTACTTAAACGGACATGATCTAGACAATATGTACAAAGGTTACATTCAATATAGGTACAGTCGATATACATACGCCAGTGCACCGGTCCCAGTTACAGTCATCAATCCAGAAGCCTGCGGTCATCCAAGAAGAAGAATGGCTCCTAACTGGGACCAGTACACAGGCTATATACCCGAACTGATCATGATAACAGCAATGTAGACAGACAAACATAATTCCATTGGTTCTTGCTCTCGGTCTTTGTAGTACACTGTAGTTCATAGGGCAGTTCACTAGGGGTATGTCCCATTTCTTCAGATTGTATTGTCTTTCTTTAATTGATGTAAATGAACCACAGGCTCAGCATACAGAGTTTTATATTTCAACCAATAATTCACTATGGTCCATAACTCCCGAACGCATGATCCGATTCCCTTGCCGATATAACCGGGTATCTGGAAATAGACAGGGTATCAGTACAGTACCAAACATGAAATGTCTACGATGTTCTATACCATTAATATCAAATACATACATTTCACAATATTGCTGATATAAATAAAACCCTGAATATTAACCTAAAATACTGCGGAACCTTTTAATGTAATTGTGTGTATATTTGCACGCATTGTGAATACACATGCGATTGTCTATGTGCATGCATGTATTTATCCTGAATTAATATATATATATATATATATATATATATATATATATATATATTTCTCTATGCTTTACTTGGTTTTGATATTACTTGTCTGGACTACAAAAATGACAGGCAATGGGGGTTTACACAGGAGATCAAAAGATGCCTGATGAGATCAGAAAGGCAAGGCTAATCTGTTTAAGCACCAGACTCAAAGACAATGGCTTACCCAGAATAAAATTCATTTCTCCTTAACCACATAACATTAGATACAAGGCCTACAATGGCTAACGATAGCTTAGATGTCTAACAATTGTTTCCCAATCCATTCTTTCTGAGTATATTAATGTCTGTATTATACTTAAATTTTCATAGGCATACTGTTCTGTATGCAGAGCAAACGCTCCAAATATCTTTGTGTATTCTTTAATTATTCGTCACAGACAAATCAACAAAAGCTGTCTTGTCATCACTGAATATTTAATGCAAGGCTTTTTTTAGTTGTAGCTAAAATGGCGTTTTGTGACCAGTCGCAAAATGGCGTCTTGCAGATCTTGGTTTTAAACAGATTCTGTCTCAGCCAATCATCCGGCTTCGACATAACAAATAAGAAGTTTGTTTTCACTTAGCACTTTACTTAATCCCCAACCTTCCAAACAGTAGATACTTTGATGACCTAACATTTACAAATAGCCAGGACCTCTGCTGTCTACAGATCCGGCGGATTGGCTCTTAAACCCATATGTAATAGCCTCCGATTTGCTGATCCCGGTGCAATGAGAGCGATATAGCTGCTAGATTTAAAGCTAAATACAACACAGGGTGGGCATTACAGAGCAGGGACACTCTCCAAAGTGCTATTACTTGTGCTATTACAGGGAACAAATTTAGTAAAATTAATATTAAATTGGAAATTACCTGTGAAACATGACGTTTTGGTGGTATTTTGATTATTTTTATAAAATGCTGCCCCTAGCTGGGTATATTTAGTGTTTTATACATTAATTTGTTATCTTGATACATTAATAAAATGCCAATGTTTTCTGAATATTACTAAAATGTAGATTTTACTGTTAAAATAATAATTTGTTATATAGAGTAGCTCTCAATACTGGCATAATAATCTGCCGTGATATCAGTCATAATTCTTATCGTAACTGATACAAAAACATTTTTAAACATTAATAAATATATTGTAGTTACATATATTCAGTTTAAGCCTAATTTATTTAGTGGATAAAGTCAATGTTTTTCTCCTTTGTAGTTTGCTGTTATTACTTAGTCTAATCGCTGTAAGGAAACATGTAACACTGAGTAAAAAAAAAATGTTCTTACCTTCAGAAAACAGGAGTAAGGTAAGGAGAGTCATGTCTGGTCTCCAGTACAGGTGTCCAGTATACTAATATACAGTAGATTCTATTGTACACTGTAGGTTTAGTACGTCTTCCCCAGAAAGTGCCAAATCTACAGGGGCTGGAACTCCGCCCCCCTGGTATAATGTTATCATCCAAAAGTGCATAGTGACCTTTTTAGAGACTCTCTACAGTGTTTTTATTACACGTTTGTTGAGATTTCTAGAATTTATCTGGAAATTTAGATTAAAGCTAAATAATAGAGACACTTATTCTCTCTGCAGCATTAAACATTGGTCTACTTTACACTAATATATATATATATATATATATATATATATATAAATCACTGTCAGTGACACTGCCCTGCTCTCGTTTACAAATTCTAAAGCATCTTTTATTGAAAACAAAACTGACCAGGTTTTCTAATTTGCTTGAAAACTGGAAAATGTTTTGCTTGATCCTTCTCAAGCATCTTGAAACGTGAATATTGGACTAATTTGCTAATAACATGTGTGGCCAGCATTATAAAGGCCCACTTAGCCTAATCTAGTTTTTTTTTATTTTACTTTATATATTTTCTTGATGGACCTTATAACTGTACTTTTTACTATATAGTTAAAAAGGGGGGAGAGGAGACCAACTGCAATCTCACATAGAAAATGTTATATGTGCACTTCTCTATTCTAATACCTTATATGGAGATCAAATTTGACAGAAATCAGTGCCGACATTCAGCTCCCTCCTTCCGTGGGGCGTGGCCGGGCAATGACTCCGTATGGGGAGCGGGGTCAGGGATGTGACCGCACGATTGCATCATTGTGGCCCCGCCCCCTCTTCACAATGCAGAGGGCGGAGCTACAATGACATGATTGAGCACGTATCAAGCCACCCCCCGCCCCGCCTACAAAAAGGTGCGAGCTGTCAATCACCATCAACAGCCGCCCCTTTTGTAGTAAGCCCTGAAGCGAGAGATTTTCTCTCTCGCTTCGGGGCTTGCACACGTGCAGTGCTGCCACTGCGCGTGTGTAGGGCCTCTACATCGACCCGCTTGTAAGCGGGTCTCTGAATGTGAGCCATAGCTCTATGTGTAAAGTGTCTGACAGCCAAGTGAGAGGTGAAAGGTTTGAGTCCCGGGTATGACAGTATTTTGAAATGTGTGTGTTAAATGAAAAAAAGATGTGACTGAAGGTCTTTGGGAAGGTGGCCAGATGGAGGGGGAGTCGGCCAGGGAGGAGATAGGGGCGGCCAGGAGATGTCGGGGATAAAAGAAGAATAAGCTACAAGTGAGAATGATTATAAACAGAATTGACAGGCCAGAGCAGCGTCCCCCTGTTCTGCAGTGCCCTGTGCTGTGGCACATGCTACACCACTCAAACACTGCAGGCAAGCCCAGTCTGTCAACCACTGCACCAGAACCCCATAACTCAGGGCTCAGGCTCACCCTCGTCATTCTCCTCTTGGCACGTTCCTGGACGGCTCCTCTCACTGTGCGTGTGATGTCATACGCGCGTGCATCATGACTGGTCACACGTCGGAAATTAGAAATGCCCTCCGTGATTCGCCACTGTCAGTAGGCCCCCTGGCCTAAACAGCCATCTGGGTTGCCGAACGGTAAATTTGCTACTGGCACTATACAATATGTGTGTATTTTCTTCTCTTCAAGTTCTCCCTTAGCTTTATAATAACTTCCTCAAGCAGTAAAAGGGTGAATTGAGGAAGCGGCCAAGAGCCATGAAACGCATCTAGTTTTTGTTATCAGAGCAATATTTTATCTTATTCTTATGTTCTATTTTTATATTACTTTACTGTTTGGTTTATATGATTTTTGCCTATACTGTTACTTTTTGATGCTGTATTTTTTTAAAAATAAATTTTATACTTAGCTGCATACTGTCTGTTATATTGAAAACTGTTTTTATGCTATTAGTATAGTTGTCCAGTATAGAACAGTAAAGTACTATAAAAATTAGTGATGAGCGGGTTTGGTTCCTTGAGGACCGAACCCACCCAAACTTAGGGGATCCGAGTTCAGATCTGAGTTGACTCGAGTCCATGGGGCTGCTCTGTCCATAAGGGGTGCTCTTCACCCCCATTGTGAAAAAAAAACAATAAAAACAAATTTTTCTGTGTGTGTTAGCCACACTTGTCAGCAATGTAGGTGCGCAGGGGTGCTGTACTGCTGTCTGTCAAGGGGCTGCTGCCTCTTTCAGGGGTACTCTTCACCCCCAGTGTGAAAAAATACAACAACAATTTTTTCTGTGTGTGGTTGAGTGCGTTAGCCCCAACTTAGCTGCGCTATAATTGCTTGGTGACACTGCTGTAAGACCGCAGTGAGAATGGAGGCCAGTCACATGACCAGAGAGCAGGATCCACATACCACTCTTGTACCTGTCGGCTGCAGTCATGAAGACGATGCAAGGCCGTCAACGTCATCTATGAAGGCCAATGTACCAGGGCTTAAGTCAGGCCAAAAAGTCAGGCTTAAAAAAAATCAACTTTTACCCTGGTAAAGCAAAAAAACCTAGAGCTAAGTCAGCTTTAGAGAAACAAAAAATTGGCAATATGCCATTCACTACACGGAGTGGCAAGGAAACGATAAGGCCTTGGCCTTTATTTATGACTGGTGGTTCTAGTTGTGATGATTTAAGCCCTTCTGCTTGTAGAAGAGGTACAAAAAAAATTAAAATTGTCTCCGAATTTGTAAAGCCAAAGTTAGCAGAGGAAGGGACGTTAACCATCTAGGCACCTCCTCCCTGTTACGTCATTTGCAGCGAGTTCATGCAATTTGTTTAACCAAATTATAATAATTAGTAAATTAATAACAAGCAGTCCAGTATCAGCTACCAGCAGTTTGGACCAGCACATGCAATCTCCACCACCAACAACCTCATCATCAACCTCCTCCTTAATAATTGAAGGTAGTCCTTCCAAAAAATGTTTTGTGGGGGCACAAATAAACCAAGGAGTTCAGCCACGAAAGTGTCAGTCCTAGGGCTCTATTTATTAACATTATTTTTACTAACATAAAGTGAAAAAGGGTGTTTTCACACCCTTTTCACATTATTTTAGTTTCACCTGTAGTTATTACAGGGCAATTGGAGTAGAATTAGTAAAATTCTACTCCAACCCCCAGTATCACTTATTTTTAGTAAAGCAGATCGCATTTCCCATAATTGTAATGGGAAATGTGATCCGACCACAGTTACTAAAAATAAATTGTAAAAAAATACCGGGGGAAGCCATGTGATAATAACGCCACCTGGAGGTGGCGTTATCCAGGGTCTCCCCCAGTTACTGGGCTCCCACTCTGCTCTAACGGGGAGAGCAGAGCTCGGAGCTGGTACCAGTAACCAGCTATGTGGTCTAAGCAGACCGCAAGCTGATTGCTGTACAAAAAAGAAAAAAAAAATTAAACATTTTTTTTTTACTTACCTGAATCCAGGGACCGGTGATCGGGCCTCCGGTGATGGCTCCTCTCCGGTCAGCTGGTCTCCCATAGTACACTGGGGCCCGGTCATCAGGTGATCGGGCCCCAGTGCAGTATGGGAGATCACCTGATCGGGAAGCCCGGAGAAGATCACCGGAGGCCAGGAGGATGCAGGTAAGTGTAATGAAGGGAGGGTCGCGGGGGGGGTCCGTGATCGCGGGGGGTGGGGCTTAGTGCCGGGTGCAGGGCTTAGCGTCGGTGGGGGGGTAGTAGCGGTGGGTGGACGGTGCATGCGCGGGCTCTTAGTCACGGTATTTTTTCCGAAAATACAGCGACTAGAGTGCGGATAGTATCCGCAGGGACAGAGCTTTTTCGCAAGCTCTGTCCCTGCAAGGGATTTATAGTAAATCCCTGTGATATTGCCTGAATTCGCAATGCGAATTCACTTGGTAATATCACACTACAATCCGCATTCAATATGCGGATTGTAGTAAATATAGCCCCTAGTCTCTAAAGTGCTTGGTTTGTTAAACTGTGAATGTCCTATATCCCACATAAGAGTGGGTGGGAGGGACAATTCCATCCTGCACCTCTTTCCTTTATATTTGGCACAATTTGGGGCATTGCCGACTGACATTATTATAGTTTATTAAACTGCCATCCTGTCTGCCACTGCTGTGTGGCAATGTTTCATAGATGTCCTATATTTTTTTAACCTGCCGTGCGTTTGTGCCGCTGCTCTGTTGCTTACTTTAGCCAGCCAGCTCGCTGCAGCCTTTGGCCTATATTGGTGAAAAATAGTGAAATCAATATTGTGAGCTGTGAGGTGGTTAAAAGTGCCTAGAAATGCCTGAAAATAATTGTTATTAAGGTTTATAATACTGTAGGAACAAAAACAGGCCCAAATTATGTGCTATTAGCTGTTTATATAATTTTTTTTAGAAAAAATACAGATCCAAAACCAAAAAACAAAACACCAAGGTAAAAAATCCAAAACCAGATCCAGATCCAAAACCAAAACACTGGGTTAGGCGCACATCTCTAATAAAAATGCCATTTATAAATATATAAATAAATAAATAAATAATTTTTAAACCTATTTGGGCAATTCTTATGTTATTAAGATCTGGTTATTTATTCTGAGATTTCCAGTTGCACTTTATTAATCTGTGACATCTTGGTGGCTCCTCCCAGATACATCCCTATGTGCCCTCACTAGATGGGTGACAGCTCTGTGTCATAGAAACATGGTTTATATTTGTACCATCCCAGCGCTGGAGAGTCCTCTTGTATTTCAGTTTGTACCCTAAGGGTTGGGGAAGCCCTAATATCTCATTAGGGTTGCAGGTACATACTGTAGTCCCCTTTGGTGCCTCCCATGCCCCCTGGACAACATTCAGTATTAGTACTAATATGACATATATGTGTATTTATCGAACATGCAATAAAATCTGCTCCAACTGTATAGAACAGCAATGCAACAAGAATGATATATTATCAGTAACGTAATGTACGAGTTGTTCCATAGAGAAATTAATATATATTTTGTTTCATTCATTTCTTTTTAGCAACATTGGGAAGAACTAGAGAGAATATATGGAGCATATTGAACCCATATTTTAAGTGCAGAAACACAACTAGCATAGACCCACATAGGCAAATATTGTAAGTAAACCTGTATATAAAAAGTATATCAGTAAGGTGGTCACAAAGAAGGGACTTGGCTGTAATAGCTGATGGAAACTGTAATTCAGGTAATAATGAGTCTATTTTAGGACCATATTTACTGCTTTCAGTTAAACACTCACATGTATCTTAAATAACAGGAAGCTGTGTTTACGTCCAGGGTCTCCATGGATACAACCACAGGCGGGTACCTATTTTCTATATGACCATGGAAAGTAGTGGTGAGACACAAGTTGGTCACCCAGTTAGTTATATGTATTAAGTTTTAATACATCATGAGATTTATGTATTGTTTTCTTAATAGTACATTTTAATAAATAATTAGTGCTGACTGGTTCTATTGTCTCCCTTTTTCTTTTTTTCTTTTTGGGGTTCCAGTTATCCCCTGTTTGTATTAGAAGCAGCAGCCAGCTCTGTGGGTCTTAGTTATTATAGTGTTATGTAATATATTGGGTTACATTGATGGGTAGCGCCTGACATTTTACTATATTTTTTAACATCAATCCTCTTTTATGTAATCTCACTCTAAGAGCCGGTACACATGAAACGATGTCTATTGTGTACCGACCTTGTTAGCGTCGGGGTGCCGGCATCGGCAAGTGCATACACAATTGCCGATGCCAGCAGTGACGGAATGACAGTGGCGGTGGCATGGCCTCGCTGACGATATCGCTCATCAGACCTGCATGCGGGAACGAGCATCGTCAGTGACATAGTGCATACACACTGGGTGATACGAACGATTTGGTGTTCCGATGCGTCGGAATCGGCCAAATCATTCATAATATCATCTAGTATGTACCCAGCATTAGTAACAGAATATCAATTGGGTCTGCAACTATGCTCCTTACACACTTACCAAGGTAGATCCCAGCTCCAATCAGCTCCTTCCATTAGTCTGTGTAAACGCCACCAACGGACCCTGCAAACCATAGCACTGTGGTGGGAAACCAGTATCACCCGGGGAGCGTGTCCTCACTGAATAGGTGTTTGCACTGCGCCCTGATAAATGACCCAGGTGTTCAGGTCACTAGAGGTCACTTAGGTTGTTCTTATGGAATCTACTTTCTACTTGTGGAATATTTCTTATGTGAAAATCATTATATAGTTATATCATGGTACAGTACATATCTGCCCGTCTTGTTCTGTGAGCCTTGTGTGAGAGGGGAACATTTCTATAAGTTACAAACAACACAGTAAGGAATTGAAGCTATCAAATAATACTTAACATTTAGCTAGTGCATTAATACTGGTAACATTACTGCATAATACTTATTGAGAATATAATATATGTAACATAAAAGGCCTGATTTAGCGTTGGCCACAAAAAACGGCGGCCAAACATACGCAGAACAACGCGGCCACATACTGTAATTGCACATGCGTACTTTGAATTGTATAGATGTGGACAACTTATAATTTAGGGTATAGATCAGTGATTTTTAACCGGTGGTCCACCCCCCCCTCCCATCACCTCCCACAAATGCTCACTTCCTGCCAATCACAGTTTGATCGCAGTGGAGACTTCGCACGCTGCGATGCATACAAATGCGCGTGCAACAATCGCCCAATTGCGTGTGGAAACGCAGCTGCAATCGGTAATGAATTAGGCCTTGTGTATGTATATCAGAGATATCGGCTGCGGTCCTGTTGAATTGCGCAAGCTCCGAATGCTAAACATGTTGACATGCTGTGTGTCGACCATGTTGACATGCTGTGTGCCGACCAATCATACCACACCCATCCTCATTATATAACTGTATCAAACACTCTCAGGGAGCACCAGGCTTCAAATATTTTATAAATAAAAATAGGGTAATTTAGAACACTTTGAAGTCAGTTAGTTTAGAAAATATTGATTTGATCCTTGACCATAACTTTATCATTTTATGAAAGATATTATTTACAGACACTAAGATCAGCCATGTGGACCAGAGTTACTCCAAGCTTCATTAATCTAAGTGGTTTTGGGAGAGAAACTTTATTTGGAACAACAACAAGGAGCAGTGAAGCCGCTCGCGGGGTCAGCGGATATCGCATCAGCTGTCACCTGGCCGGAGCAATGATGAATTGCTCCGGTAGCCGCGGCGAGTCAGAATGTTAATTATCGGGGTCCAGATAATTAACATCATGAATAGGCCCCATAATATTAATCTATAACATCAATAAAACTATAAATAGCTATAGTGCAATCACAAGTTTTGGGTTAAGAGTTTATTTCCTTTATTAATGCTAGTTAACATAAATGTTATATATATATATATATATATATATATATATATATACTGTATATATATATATATATATATATTTTTTTTTAGAATATCTCCATGGCCACTGTAAATTCCCAATCTGCCCCTGTGTGTTACTGTACATAATGCTGTATAATGTCTCTTACAGTATGTAATCCATCAATAGAGCCTTGTGACATCACAGCATGTTCTGCAGTATTGTGATGTCACAGGGGCAGCTGATCAGAGTTGTCCAAAGCACCTGACCATACAAAGCACCATTGAGTGTGAGTCTAGTAGTGGAGGAGGAAGGACACAACACTTTGATTGAGGGATGTTTCCTCAATTCAGGCCGAATGGCCACAGAACGATGTCCGCTGCGAAAGCGATTGATAAGTTCTCTTCGGAACGACGAGACCCAGGATTCCTGCGCTCGTTTCTAGGAGCTCAGACTTCCAGTCTGGTAAGTTGTGCTGATTAATGTTATTTCCCTGTTGTTTTTATATATTCATCACAAATTCTGCATCTGTAAACTGTGCAGGATCTCATGCCATAGACCTACTGATAAATGACAGTGAGCACAACTATATACTACATTATGTATAATTATGTATAGCATACGCTCAGGTCTGGCATCAATAACTGGCAGATACCTGGTCTCATAGCTGCTGTGGCCCTAACTGGTGGCACCATACAGCTTGTGCAGCCAGAGTGTTACTAGGGCAGATAAAAAGCCTGATGAGAGGTAGCAAGTTACATTGTCATGGTGACACCGTGCTGGTCACCTACCTGTGTTCTGCTGTACAGTGTATTTATTATTATGGTAACTGTGTCCCTGTGTTACAGGTTTCTCAGTTACATCGGAGAACCACAGGATGTCCACCACACCTGGAGGTCATTGTTCACCCTGTGAGACTAAACCCGAGGACACAGGGTATAAAACCAAATAGCCTGAAGGTACCTCATCCCGCAGCAGGCGAGGCACTGAGGTTACCTAGGATACAGGTAATTATCTCACATTCTGGCTTTGTACACTATTATAATTGCCAACTATCCCGAATTTCAGGTCCCGAGTCCCAGCTTTCAATGATTTGTCCCTGAAATGTCGCTGTTATTAGTTAGAATTGAGCTAATGAGGGCAGACAACAGTACCATCAGCAGCTGTAATCAGGGGCATTTCTATAATGGGTGCAAGGTGTGTGGGGGGCACACGGGACACGGGGGGCCCATACCGCACACCCTGCACCCAAACTTTGTAATACTTACTTCTCCGAGGTCCCACATTGGCTGGAGAGGCGCTACACAGGATGCCTGGAAAATGGCCACCATGGCCATTTTCCCAGCATTCTGCGCATGCACAGTAGGGCAATCGCCAGGAAAATGGCTTCCGCGCCATTTTTCCAGTGTCCTGCACATGCGCAGTAGACTCCGGGCACAGACTAGTGCTCAGAGTCTACTGAACCTGTCAGTGCACCGTGGCCACCGGTGAGAGAGGAGGGGACCCCGGACGGTGAGTGAACACGGGCCCCATCCTCTGTAAATATGCCCCTGGCTGTAATGTATTAATTAGCAGTATAGAGGGAAGAAGGAACTTATCCCAGGCAGCCAGGACACCAGACGACATAGAGAGGACAGTATGTGATCATGGTCACTCAGTGCAGGTCATACACCGCTCTCATATGGAGACAGTTATTACTGAGGCAGTAACCATGTGCTTGTGTTACAGGCTAATAACCCAGGCATGTCACAGCCCAGGAATCAGCCAGGCGTGGCAGGAACTGGTCCCAAGAACATCAAACATCCCGGAACCCAAACCTGCAACACTGGCCCGAAGTATCCTCTCCCGGCACTCAGAGGATTACTGCCTGTTCCTGTGAAAGAGGTCATTATTTTACATTATAATTTTGTGACGTATTATAATTGCCATCTATCCCTAATTTCAGGGATAATCCCAGATTTCAATGATTTGTCCCTGAAAATGTCCCTGTTTTTATGCACTGACCAAATGATTAGTATTTAATAAATGACAAAAAAATGACATTATAGCTGAGATGAGACGTCACATTGTCAGGGTCACTCAGTGCAGGACATAACCCATTATCATATGGAGAGTATATTAGTAAGGCAGTAACTATGTGCTTACATTGCAGCTGTCTAATGCAGGATTCCCCACAACCAGACCCCGGCATGACCTGATGGTAACTGGGCATTCTATACAGCTGGGAGAGAAACACCAGCACCCAGTTACTACTACCGCCGCCAGCTCCAGGATTCTTCAGCCCCCTGGGCACGAGACGAGGAGCTTCCCTGTCACTCAGGTAATTCTTTTACATTCCTACTAATTGTGCCCCATTATTATTATTGCCAACTCTCTCTAATTTCAGGGATAATCCCAGATTTCAATGATTTCTCCCTAAAAATGTCCCTGTTTTTATGTACTGACCAAATGATTAGTATTCAGTAAATGCCACAAAATGACATTATGGGGTCTAGTTACTAAGCAGTGTTAGGAGACAGAGTGAAAAGTGATAAGTCTGTGATAAGGTGCCAGCCAATCAGCTCCCAACTGTCATTTTTCAAACACAGCCTGTGAGATGACAGTTGAGAGCTGATTGGCTGGCACCTTATCACAGACATCACTTTTCACTCTGCCTCCTAACACTGCTTAGTAACTAGACCCCTATAGCTGTTACCAGTGGTGGCTGCAGAGGTGGGGCTGCAGCGCAGTCCAAATTTAAATAGAGGAGCCACACCAACTGCCACCCCAACGCTGCCAAACATTGCCAACTGGGACTCACTGGCAGTTGGTGTGGCTCCAATATTTGAATATTGGACTGTGCTGCAGCCTCACCTCTGGAGCCACCGCTGGCTGTAACCAATACAAAGGTCAGGCTTTTAAACGACTGCCCCGGCCTAACCGTTGTGACACACAGCCAGAAAGCTGGATGGCAGAGATGAGACGTCACATTGTCAGGGTCACTCAGTGCAGGACATAACCCATTATCATATGGAGAGTATATTAGTAAGGCAGTAACTATGTGCTTACATTGCAGCTGTCTAATGCAGGATTCCCCACAACCAGACCCCGGCATGACCTGATGGTAACTGGGCATTCTATACAGCTGGGAGAGAAACACCAGCACCCAGTTACTACTACCGCCGCCAGCTCCAGGATTCTTCAGCCCCCTGGGCACGAGACGAGGAGCTTCCCTGTCACTCAGGTAATTATTTTACATTCCTACTAATTGTGCCCCATTATTATTATTGCCAACTCTCTCTAATTTCAGAGACATCCCAGGTATCAGAGGTTTGTCCCTGTTTCATAGTTGTAATTGGCCGAGTGGTCACTACGGTGCTGATTCCTACATCTGGAATAGAAGTTACAAGTGTACAAGGACTTTCCCATATAAGGGATGATTCTGAGATGCACGTAGTTGCCAGCGGCCACGGAAGCCATATTTATTGCCCTATACTAATGCGAGAGTCGGTAGGACTAACGCGGGGGTTCCTGCATAAAGCCGTGCTGCCTATTGGTGTTACACCCTCTATGTGAGAGCCCGTCTTTCCCCTACACTGTGATAACCTGAGCAGGAAGTTATTGTCACCAGGGAAACTGTGCTAATATAATAATACTGTGTCTTACACTGCGCTGTTTTCATTGTACAGGACAGACGCGCTGCAACATCAGCCTGCACTCAGCGCTCCGGGAGCAGATTCCCACCCATCACATCTAGTGGAAGACGCTGAGGTTGCAAGAATTCCAATAACATCTGGAAAACATCTTTATTTCATATATATTTAAAAAAAAAACATCTTGAAGACATCTTTATATTATATATATTCCAAAAAATCTAATTAAAAAAAATTAACATCAAGTCTGGGTGTTATACGGTGTCCATTATATGATACATACAACCAAAAAGGCATGTGAGCTCAGGCCTAGAAATATTACACGGCTGCAACCCATTGAAGAAGTTTCAGTGATGAAGAAGCCTTATGTCATGTACTAGACATTTAGGGCTACATAGTGTGGTTATAGCAGGCCATATAATATATTGGTATGATAGTGCACTGGATGTGATCACAGGTAGGGCCAGCTGTTATGTTGAAGCCTTATATCATGTACTAGACATTTAGGGCTACATAGTGTGGTTATAGCAGGCCATATAATATATTGGTATGATAGTACACTGGGTGTGGTTACAGGTAGGCTCGGCTGTTATGTTGAAGCCTTATATCATATATTAGACATTTAGGGCTACATAGTGTGGTTATAGCAGGCCATATAATATATTGGTATGATAGTATACCGGATGTGATCACAGGTAGGGTCGGCTGTTATGTTGAAGCCTTATATCATGTACTAGACATTTAGGGCTACATAGTGTGGGTATAGCAGGCCATATAATATATTGGTATGATAGTGCACTGGGTGTGGTTACAGGTAGGGCCGGCTGTTATGTTGAAGCCTTATATCATGTACTAGACATTTAGGGTTGCATAGTGTGGTTACAGCAGGGCTGGCTGAGTATCCCCAAATTGTTTCTGTATTGAAGAGGCGTGGGTTAAATTCTCTTTCCCCCCTTCCAGAAACTGGTGTCTGGTACTATAGAAGACCGATGAAATTGAAGATGATTTAGGATATTTACAGCTTAAAATATTTCAAAAGTCTCATATAGGTAAAGTTACATTATTATTTTGTGAGATCTGTGCCCATGCTGTATTTTCCCAGTCAGAGTGATGATAAGATATGTAATAATTGACATGAATTACAAGGATTAATAAATCCTCTCAGACCGGCCATTGCTTCCAGTATGGTAAGTAGTTACAGACATCTCACTTGCCAATATTTGCAGAATGGACTCAAAAATGTTACAATAAATTGGACACTATGGGGCTGCTGTTGTGCAAGATGAGAACGGGTGCAAGTTACGACCAAAACAATGCAGCAAAGTCAACGTATATCTGCCCATATGCCGAGATCCAGCGGTGTTTGTATTGTGGTCCTGCAAGTATCAGTAGCAAATGCTTCCACAGTGCCCACATTGCACACGGCTTCCCCGACATGCCACACAGGCATTTCATTTTTAGCATCATTTGCTAGATCCTCTTTCATACAACAGAACAAGCACCTAGTGTATCTGGTGTATGCACTATGCATGGAAAAAAAGCTGAGAAGCCTGTACTGACAGGGGAGGGCCCCACAAACAGAGCCATAAATAGACTTTTTGGTGCCCTGGGCCAGAAAGAGCATTGGCGCCCCCCACCCACCTAGTTTCAAATAGGGACATAAGATGAGCCCCCAAAATAGGGGTGTTGCCACATGGGCTGCCATCAGAAATTGTGGGGCAGATAACTCCATGTGATAATTGTCTGACTGCCATGTTGGAGGTGATGGGTTTGAGTCCCGGGTATGACAGTATTTTGAAATGTGTGTGTTAAATAAAGGTGGCCAGATGGAGGGGGAACGGATCAGGGAGGAGATAAGGAGGCCCAGGAGATGCAGGGGGTAAAAAAAAAAGGAAAGTGAGAATGATTATTAACAGAAAATTTACAGGCCCGAGCAGCGACCCCTGCATTGCGGTGCCCTGTGCCATGCACATGTCGCACCACCCTAGTTACGGCCCTGCCCAAAAACATGAATCTGCTGGGGCCTGAAAGATTTCTGGTTGCATGAAGTCACAGAAGGGCGACTGGCAATAGATGCTGCTGCTTGTGCTCCTGTGTACACAATGAGACACGTGTCTGATCCCACTGTGCAGTGACTGAGGCTCTGCAGCATGCCGGCATCTCCCGGTACAGCCCTGGCTAAGATCTATGCTGTACACAATGAGACACATGTCTGATCCCACTGTGCAGTGACAGAGGCTCTGAAGCATGCCGGCATCTCCCGGTACAGTCCTGGCTCTGATCTATGCTGTACACAATGAGACACGTATCTGATCCCACTGTGCAGTGACTGAGGCTCTGCAGCATGCCGGCGTCTCCCGGTACAGCCCTGGCTAAGATCTATGCTGTACACAATGAGACACGTATCTGATCCCACTGTGCAGTGACAAGGCTCTGCAGCATGCCGGCATCTCCCGGTACAGCCCTGGCTAAGATCTATGCTGTACACAATGAGACATGTGTCTGATCCCACTGTGCAGTGACTGAGGCTCTGTAGCATGCCGGCATCTCCCGGTATAGCCCTGACTAAGATCTATGCTGTACACAATGAGACACGTATCTGATCCCACTGTGCAGTGACTGAGGCTCTGTAGCATGTTGGCATCTCCTGGTACAGCCCTGGCTAAGATCTATGCTGTACACAATAAGACACGTGTCTGATCCCACTGTGCAGTGACAAGGCTCTGCAGCATGCTGGCATCTCCTGGTACAGCCCTGGCTAAGATCTATGCTGTACACAATGAGACATGTGTCTGATCCCACTGTGCAGTGACAGAGGCTCTGCAGCATGCCGGCATCTCCCAGTACAGCCCTGGCTAAGATCTATGCTGTACACAATGAGACACGTATCTGATCCCACTGGGCAGTGAATGTTGCTCTGCAGCATGCTGGCATCTCCCGGTACAGCCCTGGCTAAGATCTATGCTGTACACAATGAGACACATATCTGATCCCAGTGTGCAGTGACTGAGGCTCTGCAGCAAGCCGGCATCTCCCGGTACAGCCCTGGTTAAGATCTATGCTGTACACAATGAGACACATATCTGATCACACTGTGCAGTGACAGAGGCTCTGCAGCATGTCGGTATCTCCCGGTACAGCCCTGGCTAAGATCTATGCTGTACACAATGAGACACGTATCTGATCCCACTGTGCAGTGACTGAGGCTCTGTAGCATGCCAGCATCTCCCGGTACAGCCCTGGCTAAGATCTATGCTGTACACAATGAGACATGTATCTGATCCCACTGTGCAGTGACTGAGGCTCTGTAGCATGCCAGCATCTCCCGGTACAGCCCTGGCTAAGATCTATGCTGTACACAATGAGACATGTATCTGATCCCACTGTGCAGTGACAGAGGCTCTGTAGCATGCCGGCATCTCCCAGTACAGCCCTGGCTAAGATCTATGCTGTACATAATGAGACATGTATCTGATCCCACTGTGCAGTGACAGAGGCTCTGTAGCATGCCGGCATCTCCCAGTACAGCCCTGGCTAAGATCTATGCTGTACACAATGAGACACGTATCTGATCCCACTGTGCAGTGACTGAGGCTCTGCAGCATGCCGTCATCTCCCGGGACAGCCCTGGCTAAGATCTATGCTGTACACAATGAGACACGTGTCTGATCCCACTGTACAGTGACTGAGGCTCTGCAGCATGCCGTCATCTCCCGGTACATCCCTGGCTAAGATCTATGCTGTACATAATGAGACATGTATCTGATCCCACTGTGCAGTGACTGAGGCTCTGCAGCATGCCGTCATCTCCCGGTACAGCCCTGGCTAAGATCTATGCTGTACACAATGAGACACGTGTCTGATTTCACTGTGCAGTGACTGAGGCTCTGCAGCATGCCGTCATCTCCCGGGACAGCCCTGGCTAAGATCTATGCTGTACACAATGAGACACGTGTCTGATCCCACTGTGCAGTGACAGAGGCTCTGCAGCATTCCGGCATCTCCCGGTACAGCCCTGGCTAAGATCTATGCTGTACATAATGAGACACGTATCTGATCCCACTGTGCAGTGACTGAGGCTCTGCAGCATGCCGTCATCTCCTGGTACAGCCCTGGCTAAGATCTATGCTGTACACAATGAGACACGTGTCTGATCCCACTGTGCAGTGACAGAGGCTCTGCAGCATGCCGGCATCTCCTGGTACAGCCGTGGCTAAGATCTATGCAGTACACAATGAGACATGTATCTGATCCCACTGTGCAGTGACAGAGGCTCTGCAGCATGCCGGCATCTCCTGGTACTGCCGTGGCTAAGATCTATGCTGTACACAATGAGACACGTGTCTGATCCCACTGTGCAGTGACTGAGGATCTGTAGCATGCCGGCATCTCCCGGTACATCCCTGGCTAAGATCTATGCTGTACACAATGAGACACATATCTGATCCCACTGTGCAGTGACTGAGGCTCTGCAGCATGCCGGCATCTCCCGGTACAGCCCTGGCTAAGATCTATGCTGTACACAATGAGACACATATCTGATCCCACTGTGCAGTGACTGAGGCTCTGTAGCATGCCGGCATCTCCCGGTACAGCCGTGGCTAAGATCTATGCTGTACACAATGAGACACGTATCTGATCCCACTGTGCAGTGACTGAGGCTCTGCAGCATGCCGGCATCTCCCGGTACAGCCCTGGCTAAGATCTATGCTGTACACAATGAGACACATATCTGATCCCACTGTGCAGTGACTGAGGCTCTGTAGCATACCGGCATCTCCCGGTACAGCCGTGGCTAAGATCTATGCTGTACACAATGAGACACGTATCTGATCCCACTGTGCAGTGACTGAGGCTCTGTAGCATGCCGGCATCTCCCGGTACAGCCCTGGCTAAGATCTATACTGTACACAATGAGACACATATCTGATCCCACTGTGCAGTGACTGAGGCTCTGTAGCATGCCGGCATCTCCCGGTACAGCCCTGGCTAAGATTTGTGCTGTACACAATGAGACACGTATCTGATCCCACTGTGCAGTGACTGAGGCTCTGTAGCATGCCGGCATCTCCCGGTACAGCCCTGGCTAAGATCTATGCTGTACACAGGGGATAGTGACATGGCTGCAGCTCTTCCTGTCTGTCATAGAATAGGCCTATAGGGAAAGAAGGTCTCCCCTGTACTCCATTCTCACACTGTGGCATCTAATAACCATATAACAACACTGTAATTGTGGGAAATATGTTACTGAGCTCTATGTATTTATATACTGAGCATAGGAAGAGAGAAGATGTGGTATGACATTGACACACCGCGGCTAGTACACAGGGGATGGTCACATGCGGTCACCACACTTTTCCATCTAACAATCAGGCTCGTTATGTCCACAGGATGGATGAACAGTTACATAACTTTACTGACAGGAACTCACCTCAGTAACAGATATATAAGCTTGTAATACCACAGACATATAAATATCTGTCACATACTTTAGAGAAATATTTCTTTATTTTACATGGTATATACCAAGTCTTACATAATGGATGGAGTCATGTGACTGGGATACTACTAACACCTACACACTACAGGCATACTTGCCCGGGTAAGAGAAGCAGGAGGAGGTGACGGGCGGCGGGGCATGGTTATTTGCATCATTAAGCCCCGCTCCCTCAAGGTAAATTGCCATTATTGCCTTAAATTTAAGCCCCACCCCCTACACGGAGACCTGCGATTGCCGTGGAAATGCTCCCCATTCTGCCCACTTTACTAGGAAGTGGGCAGAAATTCAGGAGAAATGCCTAGCCTTCCGGGGGTGCGGGGGGCTACCCGAAAAATCGGGAGCCTCCCGTGAATTCCGAGAGGGTAGGCATGTATGACTACAGGGCTGATACAGAAGTGGGAGTACAGCACTAGAGAGCAGTAACTGTGCACCTGGGTAACACTAGCAGAGGGGCAGATGTAACATGTGCAGATAGATGTAGATCTGGGAGGGCCGTGTCCTAACTCAAATCTGTAATAATAAAGCTGTTCAACATGTGAGGGCTACATGCAAATGCAGCCAGTATTTACCCTGCATGCACACATAATAAATGTATTTGCTTCCCTTGCATTGCGGCATGGTTTGTCCATGTGCACAATCTTTTCTCCCAGCTCAGAATCAGGCCATATGTGTGTTTATACTGACATCTTTTATGTATGACTGATATACGAGTAGTAAGTCTGGTAATTTTGTAGATCTGGCTCAAGACCCTTGGATATGACTGACATGTGTAGGAAATGCTTGATAATACTTTGGCTCATGGCTATGAACAGGAGCTTAGGTACACTTGGGACAGTGTAGGAACCACAGACTTGGGATATGCAAGGATTCTGGGCTGGAAACCGGAGTGAACAGAACAGGTCCACTGGGTGACCCCACGCCTCGTGACCTGTGAGGGCCAGTATGACCAGGAATATACTCCCGGAACAAGGGTGACCCCTGGAATTCAGAACAGTAAAGTACTGGTATATAGGAACTCAGAACATAGGCCAGGAACCAGTCTTATGTACTCAGGGTACAACTTGCGGAAGCTGTAACTCTTGAACTGGAATCAGTGAGGAACTCAGAAACTGAGGCCCGTATTCAATTAGAAGCGAAAAGTCAGAGGCCGGACTTTTCACCATCATCGGAGGTATTGCCGGCGAAAACTTATCGCGCGTCCCCGCGTATTCAATTCCAAATCGGCAAACACAGGACCCGGCAAAACGCAAACAGGCGAAAAGTCGCGTCATTTTTGGGGAAATCAGCCTGACACCCCCCAAAAGATGCACTAACATGGGGGTTCACTATGGGTACCCCCAATTAGCCCCACTGAAGGTATTTGGGGTCTTTCAATGGTCTCAATAGGCGCTATTTAGCATCTTTGGTGACACTGGTGAAGAATAGCATTTATTCATTTTTTGGGGGGGAAAATAAGAAGTCCCATCAAATTTGGGGTACAAGAAAATGGGTGCAAGCATATTTTAAAGTTGCTAAAGTAAAGCATTAAAAAGCACCAAAAAACGCACCTTCAGCAAACACCTGCAATCCAAAAAACACCTCCCCCATTCTTACAGACCCCCCCAAAGACTATTTCGCTAGCTTTTGATTTTGTACCCCCACTTTGATTTTTTTTTAACCCATTTTTTAAAACTGCTTTTTTGGGGGTTTTTTTGTGGCTTTTTAGTGTTTATTGATGCAACTAGCGTCAAGGGGGTGTAAAAAGGGTTTAGGGGGTTGCCACAATTTTGCACCCCAAAACCCAGATTCTGCACTTTTTTCCGCCGGGTATTCATAGGCAAAACTTTTCCGCTGGTTACAAGGCGCAAACTTTTTGCACCAGCGAAGAGTCGGACAAATTGAATACGAGAGTCGGGATTAGTAATACAGCTTACTGGACACCTCAGTGCACAGACTGTATACCTCACACTGTACCTTAACCCTGGAACCAGCACCCCTCTCTGTACCAGCCCAAGACAATAGCACATAGTGCAGGGAAACCAGTACAAGTCAGCACAATAATATAAGCTGATAACCTGTACAACCACTAAGCATAAAGCATAAGCAACTTGCATGCAGATAGGTAATAGTACACAGCTCCAGATGGAAGACAGTACACAGTACTTGCTGACTGAAGTCGAGTGGTTGGAGCAGGTCTGTGTGCAGCGCGTGTGCTGCGACGCTGACCGGTAACGGAGCACAGCGGCAGATGGAAGACAGGTCTGTGTGCAGCGTGGAAGCTGCAGCACTAGCAGGTGATGTTACATAGCGGCAGATGGAAGACAGGTCTGTGTGCAGCGTGGAAGCTGCGGCACTAGCAGGTGATGTTACATAGCGGCAGAAGGAAGACAGGTCTGTGTGCAGCGTGGAAGCTGCGGCACTAGCAGGTGATGTTACATAGCGGCAGATGGAAGACAGTTCTGTGTGCAGCGTGGAAGCTGCGGCTCTAGCAGGTGATGTTACATAGCGGCAGATGGAAGACAGGTCTGTGTGCAGCGAGGAAGCTGCGGCACTAGCAGGTGATGTTACATAGCCGCAGATGGAAGACAGTTCTGTGTGCAGCGCGGAAGCTGCGGCACTAGCAGGTGATGTTACATAGCGGCAGATGGAAGACAGGTCTGTGTGCAGCGTGGAAGCTGCGGCACTAGCAGGTGATGTTACATAGCCGCAGATGGAAGACAGGTCTGTGTGCAGCGTGGAAGCTGCGGCACTAGCAGGTGATGTTACATAGCGGCAGATGGAAGACAGTTCTGAGTGCAGCGTGGAAGCTGCGGCACTAGCAGGTGATGTTACATAGCGGCAGATGGAAGACAGTACTGTGTGCAGCGTGGAAGCTGCGGCACTAGCAGGTGATGTTACATAGCGGCAGATGGAAGACAGTTCTGTGTGCAGCGTGGAAGCTGCGGCACTAGCAGGTGATGTTACATAGCGGCAGATGGAAGACAGGTCTGTGTGCAGCGTGGAAGCTGCGGCACTAGCAGGTGATGTTACATAGCGGCAGATGGAAGACAGTTCTGTGTGCAGCGTGGAAGCTGCGGTACTAGCTGGTGATGTTACCTAGCGGCAGATGGAAGACAGGTCTGTGTGCAGCGTGGAATCTGCGGCACTAGCAGGTGATGTTACATAGCGGCAGATGAAAGACAGGTCTGTGTGCAGCGTGGAAGCTGCGGCACTAGCAGGTGATGTTACATAGCGGCAGATGGAAGACAGTTCTGTGTGCAGCGTGGAAGCTGCGGCACTAGCAGGTGATGTTACATAGCGGCAGATGGAAGACAGGTCTGTGTGCAGCGTGGAAGCTGCGGCACAAGCAGGTGATGTTACATAGTGGCAGATGGAAGACAGGTCTGTGTGCAGAGTGGAATCTGCGGCACTAGCAGGTGACGTTACATAGCGGCAGATGGAAGACAGGTCTGTGTGCAGCGTGGAAGCTGCGGCACTAGCAGGTGATGTTACATAGCGGCAGATGGAAGACAGTTCTGTGTGCAGCGTGGAAGCTGCGGCACTAGCAGGTGATGTTACATAGCGGCAGATGGAAGACAGGTCTGTGTGCAGCGCGAGAAGCTGCGGCACTAGCAGGTGATGTTACATAGCGGCAGATGGAAGACAGGTCTGTGTGCAGCGTGGAAGCTGCGGCACTAGCAGGTGATGTTACATAGCGGCAGATGGAAGACAGGTCTGTGTGCAGCGTGGAAGCTGCGGTAATAGCTGGTGATGTTACCTAGCGGCAGATGGAAGATAGGTCTGTGTGCAGCGTGGAATCTGCGGCACTAGCAGGTGATGTTACATAGCGGCAGATGGAAGACAGGTCTGTGTGCAGCGTGGAAGCTGCGGCACTAGCAGGTGATGTTACATAGCGGCAGATGGAAGACAGTTCTGTGTGCAGCGTGGAAGCTGCGGCACTAGCAGGTGATGTTACATAGCGGCAGATGGAAGACAGTTCTGAGTGCAGCGTGGAAGCTGCGGCACTAGCAGGTGATGTTACATAGCGGCAGATGGAAGACAGTTCTGTGTGCAGCGTGGAAGCTGCGGCACTAGCAGGTGATGTTACATAGCGGCAGATGGAAGACAGGTCTGTGTGCAGCGTGGAAGCTGCGGCACTAGCAGGTGATGTTACCTAGCGGCAGATGGAAGACAGTTCTGAGTGCAGCGTGGAAGCTGCGGCACTAGTAGGTCATGTTATCTAGCGGCAGATGGAAGACAGTTCTGTGTGCAGCGTGGAAGCTGCGGCACTAGCAGGTGATGTTACCTAGCGGCAGATGGAAGACAGTTCTGTGTGCAGCGTGGAAGCTGCGGCACTAGCAGGTGATGTTACATAGCGGCAGATGGAAGACAGTTCTGTGTGCAGAGTGGAAGCTGCGGCACTAGCAGGTGATGTTACATAGCGGCAGATGGAATACAGTTCTGTGTGCAGCGTGGAAGCTGCGGCACTAGCAGGTGATGTTACATAGCGGCAGATAGAAGACAGTTCTGTGTGCAGCGTGGAAGCTGCGGCACTAGCAGGTGATGTTACATAGGGGCAGATGGAAGACAGGTCTGTGTGCAGCGTGGAAGCTGCGGCACTAGCAGGTGATGTTACATAGGGGCAGATGGAAGACAGGTCTGTGTGCTGCGTAGAATCTGCGGCACTAGCAGGTGATGTTACATAGCGGCAGATGGAAGACAGGTCTGTGTGCAGCGTAGAAGCTGCGGCACTAGCAGGTGATGTTACATAGCGGCAGATGGAAGACAGGTCTGTGTGCAGCGTGGAAGCTGCGGCACTAGCAGGTGATGTTACCTAGCGGCAGATGGAAGACAGTTCTGTGTGCAGCGTGGAAGCTGCGGCACTAGCAGGTGATGTTACCTAGCGGCAGATGGAAGACAGTTCTGTGTGCAGCGTGGAAGCTGCGGCACTAGCAGGTGATGTTACCTAGCGGCAGATGGAAGACAGGTCTGTGTGCAGCGTGGAAGCTGCGGCACTAGCAGGTGATGTTACATAGCGGCAGATGGAAGACAGTACTGTGTGCAGCGTGGAAGCTGCGGCACTAGCAGGTGATGTTACATAGCGGCAGATGGAAGACAGTTCTGTGTGCAGCGTGGAAGCTGCGGCACTAGCAGGTGATGTTACATAGCGGCAGATGGAAGACAGGTCTGTGTGCAGCGTGGAAGCTGCGGCACTAGCAGGTGATGTTACATAGCGGCAGATGGAAGACAGTTCTGTGTGCAGCGTGGAAGCTGCGGTACTAGCTGGTGATGTTACCTAGCGGCAGATGGAAGACAGGTCTGTGTGCAGCGTGGAATCTGCGGCACTAGCAGGTGATGTTACATAGCGGCAGATGAAAGACAGGTCTGTGTGCAGCGTGGAAGCTGCGGCACTAGCAGGTGATGTTACATAGCGGCAGATGGAAGACAGTTCTGTGTGCAGCGTGGAAGCTGCGGCACTAGCAGGTGATGTTACATAGCGGCAGATGGAAGACAGTTCTGTGTGCAGCGTGGAAGCTGCGGCTCTAGCAGGTGATGTTACATAGCGGCAGATGAAAGACAGGTCTGTGTGCAGCGTGGAAGCTGCGGCACTAGCAGGTGATGTTACATAGCGGCAGATGGAAGACAGGTCTGTGTGCAGCGTGGAAGCTGCGGCACTAGCAGGTGATGTTACATAGCGGCAGATGGAAGACAGTTCTGTGTGCAGCGTGGAAGCTGCGGCTCTAGCAGGTGATGTTACATAGCGGCAGATGGAAGACAGGTCTGTGTGCAGCGTGGAAGCTGCGGCACTAGCAGGTGATGTTACATAGCCGCAGATGGAAGACAGTTCTGTGTGCAGCGCGGAAGCTGCGGCACTAGCAGGTGATGTTACATAGCGGCAGATGGAAGACAGGTCTGTGTGCAGCGTGGAAGCTGCGGCACTAGCAGGTGATGTTACATAGCCGCAGATGGAAGACAGGTCTGTGTGCAGCGTGGAAGCTGCGGCACTAGCAGGTGATGTTACATAGCGGCAGATGGAAGACAGTTCTGAGTGCAGCGTGGAAGCTGCGGCACTAGCAGGTGATGTTACCTAGCGGCAGATGGAAGACAGTTCGGAGTGCAGCGTGGAAGCTGCGGCACTAGCAGGTGATGTTACATAGCGGCAGATGGAAGACAGTTCTGTGTGCAGCGTGGAAGCTGCTGCACTAGCAGGTGATGTTACATAGCGGCAGATGGAAGACAGTACTGTGTGCAGCTTGGAAGCTGCGGCACTAGCAGGTGATGTTACATAGCGGCAGATGGAAGACAGTTCTGTGTGCAGCGTGGAAGCTGCGGCACTAGCAGGTGATGTTACATAGCGGCAGATGGAAGACAGGTCTGTGTGCAGCGTGGAAGCTGCGGCACTAGCAGGTGATGTTACATAGCGGCAGATGGAAGACAGTTCTGTGTGCAGCGTGGAAGCTGCGGTACTAGCTGGTGATGTTACCTAGCGGCAGATGGAAGACAGGTCTGTGTGCAGCGTGGAATCTGCGGCACTAGCAGGTGATGTTACATAGCGGCATATGAAAGACAGGTCTGTGTGCAGCGTGGAAGCTGCGGCACTAGCAGGTGATGTTACATAGCGGCAGATGGAAGATAGTTCTGTGTGCAGCGTGGAAGCTGCGGCACTAGCAGGTGATGTTACATAGCGGCAGATGGAAGACAGGTCTGTGTGCAGCGTGGAAGCTGCGGCACAAGCAGGTGATGTTACATAGTGGCAGATGGAAGACAGGTCTGTGTGCAGAGTGGAATCTGCGGCACTAGCAGGTGATGTTACATAGCGGCAGATGGAAGACAGGTCTGTGTGCAGCGTGGAAGCTGCGGCACTAGCAGGTGATGTTACATAGCGGCAGATGGAAGACAGTTCTGTGTGCAGCGTGGAAGCTGCGGCACTAGCAGGTGATGTTACATAGCGGCAGATGGAAGACAGGTCTGTGTGCAGCGCGAGAAGCTGCGGCACTAGCAGGTGATGTTACATAGCGGCAGATGGAAGACAGGTCTGTGTGCAGCGTGGAAGCTGCGGCACTAGCAGGTGATGTTACATAGCGGCAGATGGAAGACAGGTCTGTGTGCAGCGTGGAAGCTGCGGTACTAGCTGGTGATGTTACCTAGCGGCAGATGGAAGATAGGTCTGTGTGCAGCGTGGAATCTGCGGCACTAGCAGGTGATGTTACATAGCGGCAGATGGAAGACAGGTCTGTGTGCAGCGTGGAAGCTGCGGCACTAGCAGGTGATATTACATAGCGGCAGATGGAAGACAGTTCTGTGTGCAGCGTGGAAGCTGCGGCACTAGCAGGTGATGTTACATAGCGGCAGATGGAAGACAGTTCTGAGTGCAGCGTGGAAGCTGCGGCTCTAGCAGGTGATGTTACATAGCGGCAGATGGAAGACAGTTCTGTGTGCAGCGTGGAAGCTGCGGCACTAGCAGGTGATGTTACATAGCGGCAGATGGAAGACAGGTCTGTGTGCAGCGTGGAAGCTGCGGCACTAGCAGGTGATGTTACCTAGCGGCAGATGGAAGACAGTTCTGAGTGCAGCGTGGAAGCTGCGGCACTAGTAGGTCATGTTATCTAGCGGCAGATGGAAGACAGTTCTGTGTGCAGCGTGGAAGCTGCGGCACTAGCAGGTGATGTTACCTAGCGGCAGATGGAAGACAGTTCTGTGTGCAGCGTGGAAGCTGCGGCACTAGCAGGTGATGTTACATAGCGGCAGATGGAAGACAGTTCTGTGTGCAGCGTGGAAGCTGCGGCACTAGCAGGTGATGTTACATAGCGGCAGATGGAATACAGTTCTGTGTGCAGCGTGGAAGCTGCGGCACTAGCAGGTGATGTTACATAGCGGCAGATAGAAGACAGTTCTGTGTGCAGCGTGGAAGCTGCGGCACTAGCAGGTGATGTTACATAGGGGCAGATGGAAGACAGGTCTGTGTGCAGCGTGGAAGCTGCGGCACTAGCAGGTGATGTTACATAGGGGCAGATGGAAGACAGGTCTGTGTGCTGCGTAGAATCTGCGGCACTAGCAGGTGATGTTACATAGCGGCAGATGGAAGACAGGTCTGTGTGCAGCGTAGAAGCTGCGGCACTAGCAGGTGATGTTACATAGCGGCAGATGGAAGACAGGTCTGTGTGCAGCGTGGAAGCTGCGGCACTAGCAGGTGATGTTACCTAGCGGCAGATGGAAGACAGTTCTGTGTGCAGCGTGGAAGCTGCGGCACTAGCAGGTGATGTTACCTAGCGGCAGATGGAAGACAGTTCTGTGTGCAGCGTGGAAGCTGCGGCACTAGCAGGTGATGTTACCTAGCGGCAGATGGAAGACAGGTCTGTGTGCAGCGTGGAAGCTGCGGCACTAGCAGGTGATGTTACATAGCGGCAGATGGAAGACAGTACTGTGTGCAGCGTGGAAGCTGCGGCACTAGCAGGTGATGTTACATAGCGGCAGATGGAAGACAGTTCTGTGTGCAGCGTGGAAGCTGCGGCACTAGCAGGTGATGTTACATAGCGGCAGATGGAAGACAGGTCTGTGTGCAGCGTGGAAGCTGCGGCACTAGCAGGTGATGTTACATAGCGGCAGATGGAAGACAGTTCTGTGTGCAGCGTGGAAGCTGCGGTACTAGCTGGTGATGTTACCTAGCGGCAGATGGAAGACAGGTCTGTGTGCAGCGTGGAATCTGCGGCACTAGCAGGTGATGTTACATAGCGGCAGATGAAAGACAGGTCTGTGTGCAGCGTGGAAGCTGCGGCACTAGCAGGTGATGTTACATAGCGGCAGATGGAAGACAGTTCTGTGTGCAGCGTGGAAGCTGCGGCACAAGCAGGTGATGTTACATAGTGGCAGATGGAAGACAGGTCTGTGTGCAGAGTGGAATCTGCGGCACTAGCAGGTGATGTTACATAGCGGCAGATGGAAGACAGGTCTGTGTGCAGCGTGGAAGCTGCGGCACTAGCAGGTGATGTTACATAGCGGCAGATGGAAGACAGTTCTGTGTGCAGCGTGGAAGCTGCGGCACTAGCAGGTGATGTTACATAGCGGCAGATGGAAGACAGGTCTGTGTGCAGCGCGAGAAGCTGCGGCACTAGCAGGTGATGTTACATAGCGGCAGATGGAAGACAGGTCTGTGTGCAGCGTGGAAGCTGCGGCACGAGCAGGTGATGTTACATAGCGGCAGATGGAAGACAGGTCTGTGTGCAGCGTGGAAGCTGCGGTACTAGCTGGTGATGTTACCTAGCGGCAGATGGAAGATAGGTCTGTGTGCAGCGTGGAATCTGCGGCACTAGCAGGTGATGTTACATAGCGGCAGATGGAAGACAGGTCTGTGTGCAGCGTGGAAGCTGCGGCACTAGCAGGTGATGTTACATAGCGGCAGATGGAAGACAGTTCTGTGTGCAGCGTGGAAGCTGCGGCACTAGCAGGTGATGTTACATAGCGGCAGATGGAAGACAGTTCTGAGTGCAGCGTGGAAGCTGCGGCACTAGCAGGTGATATTACATAGCGGCAGATGGAAGACAGTTCTGTGTGCAGCGTGGAAGCTGCGGCACTAGCAGGTGATGTTACATAGCGGCAGATGGAAGACAGGTCTGTGTGCAGCGTGGAAGCTGCGGCACTAGCAGGTGATGTTACCTAGCGGCAGATGGAAGACAGTTCTGAGTGCAGCGTGGAAGCTGCGGCACTAGTAGGTCATGTTATCTAGCGGCAGATGGAAGACAGTTCTGTGTGCAGCGTGGAAGCTGCGGCACTAGCAGGTGATGTTACCTAGCGGCAGATGGAAGACAGTTCTGTGTGCAGCGTGGAAGCTGCGGCACTAGCAGGTGATGTTACATAGCGGCAGATGGAAGACAGTTCTGTGTGCAGCGTGGAAGCTGCGGCACTAGCAGGTGATGTTACATAGCGGCAGATGGAATACAGTTCTGTGTGCAGCGTGGAAGCTGCGGCACTAGCAGGTGATGTTACATAGCGGCAGATAGAAGACAGTTCTGTGTGCAGCGTGGAAGCTGCGGCACTAGCAGGTGATGTTACATAGGGGCAGACGGAAGACAGGTCTGTGTGCAGCGTGGAAGCTGCGGCACTAGCAGGTGATGTTACATAGCGGCAGATAGAAGACAGTTCTGTGTGCAGCGTGGAAGCTGCGGCACTAGCAGGTGATGTTACATAGGGGCAGATGGAAGACAGGTCTGTGTGCAGCGTGGAAGCTGCGGCACTAGCAGGTGATGTTACCTAGCGGCAGATGGAAGACAGTTCTGAGTGCAGCGTGGAAGCTGCGGCACTAGTAGGTCATGTTATCTAGCGGCAGATGGAAGACAGTTCTGTGTGCAGCGTGGAAGCTGCGGCAGTAGCAGGTGATGTTACCTAGCGGCAGATGGAAGACAGTTCTGTGTGCAGCGTGGAAGCTGCGGCACTAGCAGGTGATGTTACATAGCGGCAGATGGAAGACAGTTCTGTGTGCAGCGTGGAAGCTGCGGCACTAGCAGGTGATGTTACATAGCGGCAGATGGAATACAGTTCTGTGTGCAGCGTGGAAGCTGCGGCACTAGCAGGTGATGTTACATAGCGGCAGATAGAAGACAGTTCTGTGTGCAGCGTGGAAGCTGCGGCACTAGCAGGTGATGTTACATAGGGGCATATGGAAGACAGGTCTGTGTGCAGCGTGGAAGCTGCGGCACTAGCAGGTGATGTTACATAGGGGCAGATGGAAGACAGGTCTGTGTGCTGCATAGAATCTGCGGCACTAGCAGGTGATGTTACATAGCGGCAGATGGAAGACAGGTCTGTGTGCAGCGTAGAAGCTGCGGCACTAGCAGGTGATGTTACATAGCGGCAGATGGAAGACAGGTCTGTGTGCAGCGTGGAAGCTGCGGCACTAGCAGGTGATGTTACCTAGCGGCAGATGGAAGACAGTTCTGTGTGCAGCGTGGAAGCTGCGGCACTAGCAGGTGATGTTACCTAGCGGCAGATGGAAGACAGTTCTGTGTGCAGCGTGGAAGCTGCGGCACTAGCAGGTGATGTTACCTAGCGGCAGATGGAAGACAGGTCTGTGTGCAGCGTGGAAGCTGCGGCACTAGCAGGTGATGTTACATAGCGGCAGATGGAAGACAGTACTGTGTGCAGCGTGGAAGCTGCGGCACTAGCAGGTGATGTTACATAGCGGCAGATGGAAGACAGTTCTGTGTGCAGCGTGGAAGCTGCGGCACTAGCAGGTGATGTTACATAGCGGCAGATGGAAGACAGGTCTGTGTGCAGCGTGGAAGCTGCGGCACTAGCAGGTGATGTTACATAGCGGCAGATGGAAGACAGTTCTGTGTGCAGCGTGGAAGCTGCGGTACTAGCTGGTGATGTTACCTAGCGGCAGATGGAAGACAGGTCTGTGTGCAGCGTGGAATCTGCGGCACTAGCAGGTGATGTTACATAGCGGCAGATGAAAGACAGGTCTGTGTGCAGCGTGGAAGCTGCGGCACTAGCAGGTGATGTTACATAGCGGCAGATGGAAGACAGTTCTGTGTGCAGCGTGGAAGCTGCGGCACTAGCAGGTGATGTTACATAGGGGCAGATGGAAGACAGGTCTGTGTGCTGCGTAGAATCTGCGGCACTAGCAGGTGATGTTACATAGCGGCAGATGGAAGACAGGTCTGTGTGCTGCGTAGAAGCTGCGGCACTAGCAGGTGATGTTACATAGCGGCAGATGGAAGACAGGTCTGTGTGCAGCGTAGAAGCTGCGGCACTAGCAGGTGATGTTACATAGCGGCAGATGGAAGACAGGTCTGTGTGCAGCGTGGAAGCTGCGGCACTAGCAGGTGATGTTACCTAGCGGCAGATGGAAGACAGTTCTGTGTGCAGCGTGGAAGCTGCGGCACTAGCAGGTGATGTTACCTAGCGGCAGATGGAAGACAGTTCTGTGTGCAGCGTGGAAGCTGCGGCACTAGCAGGTGATGTTACCTAGCGGCAGATGGAAGACAGTTCTGTGTGCAGCATGGAAGCTGCGGCACTAGCAGGTGATGTTACATAGCGGCAGATGGAAGACAGTTCTGTGTGCAGCGTGGAAGCTGCGGCACTAGCAGGTGATGTTACATAGCGGCAGATGGAAGACAGTTCTGTGTGCAGCGTGGAAGCTGCGGCACTAGCAGGTGATGTTACATAGCGGCAGATGGAAGACAGTTCTGAGTGCAGCGTGGAAGCTGCGGCACTAGCAGGTGATGTTACCTAGCGGCAGATGGAAGACAGTTCTGAGTGCAGCGCGGAAGCTGCGGCACTAGCAGGTGATGTTACCTAGCGGCAGATGGAAGACAGTTCTGAGTGCAGCGCGGAAGCTGCGGCACTAGCAGGTGATGTTACATAGCGGCAGATGGAAGACAGTTCTGTGTGCAGCGCGGAAGCTGCGGCACTAGCAGGTGATGTTACATAGCGGCAGATGGAAGACAGTTCTGTGTGCAGCGTGGAAGCTGCGGCACTAGCAGGTGATGTTACATAGCGGCAGATGGAAGACAGTTCTGTGTGCAGCGTGGAAGCTGCGGCACAAGCAGGTGATGTTACATAGTGGCAGATGGAAGACAGGTCTGTGTGCAGCGTGTAAGCTGCGGCACTAGCAGGTGATGTTACATAGCGGCAGATGGAAGACAGTTCTGTGTGCAGCGTGGAAGCTGCGGCACTAGCAGGTGATGTTACATAGCGGCAGATGGAAGACAGTTCTGTGTGCAGCGTGGAAGCTGCGGCACTAGCAGGTGATGTTACATAGCGGCAGATGGAAGACAGGTCTGTGTGCAGCGTGGAAGCTGCGGCACTAGCAGGTGATGTTACATAGCGGCAGATGGAAGACAGTTCTGTGTGCAGCGTGGAAGCTGCGGCACTAGCAGGTGATGTTACACAGCGGCAGATGGAAGACAGTTTTGTGTGCACCGCGGAAGCTGCGGCACTAGCAGGTGATGTTACACAGCGGCAGATGGAAGACAGTTCTGTGTGCAGCGTGGAAGCTGCGGCACTAGCAGGAGATGTTACATAGCGGCAGATGGAAGACAGTTCTGTGTGCAGCGTGGAAGCTGCGGCACTAGCAGGAGATGTTACATAGCGGCAGATGGAAGACAGTTCTGTGTGCAGTGTGGAAGCTGCGGCACTAGCAGGTGATGTTACATAGCGGCAGATGGAAGACAGGTCTGTGTGCAGCGTGGAAGCTGCGGCACTAGCAGGTGATGTTACATAGTGGCAGATGGAAGACAGTTCTGTGTGTAGCGTGGAAGCTGCGGCACTAGCAGGTGATGTTACATAGGGGCAGATGGATGACAGGTCTGTGTGCAGCGTGGAAGCTGCGGCACTAGCAGGTGATGTTACATAGCGGCAGATGGAAGACAGGTCTGTGTGCAGCGCGGAAGCTGCGGCGCTAGCAGGTGATGTTACATAGCGGCAGATGGAAGACAGGTCTGTGTGCAGCGTGGAAGCTGCGGCGCTAGCAGGTGATGTTACATAGCGGCAGATGGAAGACAGTTCTGAGTGCAGCGTGGAAGCTGCGGCGCTAGCAGGTGATGTTACATAGCGGCAGATGGAAGACAGTTCTGTGTGCAGCGCGGAAGCTGCGGCACTAGCAGGTGATGTTACATAGCGGCAGATGGAAGACAGTTCTGTGTGCAGCGTGGAAGCTGCGGCGCTAGCAGGTGATGTTACACAGCGGCAGATGGAAGACAGGTCTGTGTGCAGCGCGGAAGCTGCAGCGCTAGCAGGTGATGCTACATAGCGGCAGATGGAAGACAGGTCTGTGTGCAGCGTGGAAGCTGCGGCGCTAGCAGGTGATGTTACATAGCAGCAGATGGAAGACAGTTCTGAGTGCAGCGTGGAAGCTGCGGCGCTAGCAGGTGATGTTACATAGCGGCAGATGGAAGACAGTTCTGTGTGCAGCGCGGAAGCTGCGGCACTAGCAGGTGATGTTACATAGCGGCAGATGGAAGACAGTTCTGTGTGCAGCGTGGAAGCTGCGGCACTAGCAGGTGATGTTACATAGCGGCAGATGGAAGACAGTTCTGTGTGCAGCGTGGAAGCTGCGGAACTAGCAGGTGATGTTACATAGCGGCAGATGGAAGACAGTTCTGTGTGCAGCGTGGAAGCTGCGGCACTAGCAGGTGATGTTACATAGCGGCAGATGGAAGACAGGTCTGTGTGCAGCGTGGAAGCTGCGGCACTAGCAGGTGATGTTACACAGCGGCAGATGGAAGACAGTTTTGTGTGCACCGCGGAAGCTGCGGCACTAGCAGGTGATGTTACATAGCGGCAGATGAAGAGCTGATGGTAGTAGCTCACTAGCTGACTGCAGTGGAAGCAGCAATTCAGTAATCAGCATAGAAGCTGCGATCCCGGCAGGTGACGATACTCAGCACAGATGGTAAATAGTGTAATAGAGGGGTCTTTTTACTAAGCCTTGGCGAGAGTTAAAGTATCAACCAATCAGCTCCTGTCACTGTACAGGCTGTGTTTGAAAAATGACAGTTGGGAGCTGATTGGTTGGTACTTTATCTCCGTAAACTTTATCTCTCTCCAAGGCTTAGTAAATACAGCCCAGTCTCAGAAGACACGATCACAGGATACAGGAGTAAAAGCCCCCCCACACACACAGAATTGTTTTTTAATCGATTTGCCCATTTTTGATGGATTGGAACAACAAATCGTTTAAAAAGTGCCGTGTGTGGGGATGATAGCGTTGCCATGCGCGCTCCCGCTGTCAATGATTGTACTCGCTGATCTCTTGAACATGCAGAAAGATCTTTTCCTGTCTTTCAAGATTTGGCACACATCGTTCCGTGTGTACGCATGATGAATGATGTAATGGACGATGAACAATTTGCCGTCACTTTTCCTGGCCACTCCCCTCCACTATTTTGTGCCAGCTGACGGGGAGACAGAAGATGCATCGTGAAGTTGTTTGCCACCAAATGATATATCGTTAACGATTTACAGTCGTTAATGACCCATCTATAACGTTTGTACAATCGTTCCACGTGTAGGCACAAGATCGTTTATCCGGGAGTGTTCAGAAGTTCAAGAAAAATCGTGAACAAGATTGGATCATTACCCAAATCGTACCATGTGTACCCCTGGAGCGAAACACGTTGTTCAAGCAATGGGTTGCTCACAGGAACTGCTTTAAATAGCATGTGATCAGCGGCCATTGGTCCAGCTGACCAGGTGAGCACACAGGTGCATTCAGTTAATCACAGGGAGGCGTTCCTGGGAGGTCTTGGAGACAAAAATGGATGAATAGTTTATAAGGTATCTAAGACCCTTATTCCTGACAAAGAGCGTCTGAGCATAAACGTCACATTCAAATGTTCAAACACAAAATGAATTTAATAAATATGATTTGTTTTTTAGCCAAACACCTCACTGATGCTCATCGTAACGTGTCTCACTAATGCTGGTGAGTGTTAGAATCAGTAATACATAACCTAGACATAGGCAGGGGCGGATTGGGAAATGAAAGTGGCCCTGGAAAATTTTCAGAAAGTGGCCCACGTCAGCAAATGGAAAGAGAAATGTACTCATTCCTGCGCGCGCCGTAGGCGTGCGCCCGGAAAAAGGGGCATGTCCATATTATAAGGGGCGTGTCACATGAAATATCATGGCCATGAGCCACTCCCGTCACACTTGGGGCATGCCCAGTGCTCCAGGAGCTGCTGGGCATGTCCCCATTCTCTTTCTCTCCAGTGAATAGACACCCTGCACATGTGCACAGTATCTATTCAGTGGGTGAGAGGGGGCTTCCCAACCTCCCCCCCACCGCAAGGGGAGCTCTGTCTCACAAGACAAGGATGGTCTCATCTTGCAATGTGAAGAGATCCTCCGCGGGCCACTCTGCATGCTATGACAGACGTCAGTACACTGCCTGTTATGCAAGTATGTCACTACTTGCAGGGTCAGGCCTAGACCAAGTAGAGTCGGGGGGTGAAATGTCTAAAAGAAAAAAAAAAAATCTTTACTATTTTTTGTGTGTACTAAATAAAAATACACCTTACCTATAGTGTGGTTTCTCTGCAATGGGGGAACCTCTGAAGAAATTGATCCTTCCTGGAAAGGCAGTGTCGGTATTCACTGTTCATGCAGGAGATCACATGGTCCGGAAGCCGCCTGATTGCCTAGGAATAAAGCCAATGTCATCATCATGCAATAGAGGTTCAACCAGATAATACAGAAGTTTTGGAGCAGGGCAAAATGTGAGTTTCTCTGATCTAAAAATGTAATTTGCTACTTGGGTACCATATGTATATATGATTTCTAGAATTGGTGCTTTACTGAAAGTTATTGTCCCCCAGCCTTTTTTTTGCTATTCCTACCAGAGGTCCGGGATGCGGTCATAATACAGACCGTGGGGATTCCGATGGGCAGAATGCCGGCACTGGAATCCTGACACCTGTCACAATCTAGCTGCCAGCACTCCGAAGGTAAGCAGTGGGGTTAGGGGGAGGGTTAGGAGCTGGTTTAGGCACTATGGGGAGGGTTAGGCACTAAGGGGGGAGGGTTAGGGTGTGGGGAGGGTAGGGTAGGTGTAGGCGCTAGGGGTGGGAGGTAAGGTTTAGGCACCAGGAATGGAGGGTTAGCGGTAGGGGTTAGGATACCAACCGACAGGTGTTGGTATCCTAACCCTACTGGCATTGGGATTTTGACTGCCAGGATCAAGAGCAATGGCATCCTGTACCCAACCCAGTAGTCCAAATGATAAGGGGGGGGTGATAAAGTGGTGGCTGCATTGTTCACAGGGAGAAAGGACACTGGGCTGGTTGGGGCGGGGGAACTGGGGGGAGGGAGACAGTGATATATGAGAGGGACACTGCTGAGCTAGATGAAGGGCCAGTAAGATTGGGGTGCACTGGGCCGGACGGTAAGGGAGGGCAATCAGATTGGGGGTTTGAAGGGGGAACACTGGGCTCAATGGGGTTGACATTGTTACTGGGCTGGCTGTGGGTTTTTAAGAGGTGGGGCAGTGAGAAGGGGGCTGGGTGGGGGAGACACTGGGATGGGGAGGGGGTCAGTGAGATGGTGGGGGTTTGAGGAACACTGGGCTGAAGAAGGGTCGAGACACAGGGATGGGAGTACTTACCTGGGGTTGTTGATGTTTTTTATCCAGCATGCCTGGCCCCCGCACACTGGAACAGCGTCCATAGCCACCCGCAGCAGCCTCCAGAGCAGCAGCACGGCAGCTCCGGCTGGGATCTGGGAAGCTGGAGTTGAGGTACAGGAGCCGGGTCGACAGTGGAGTGGCGGTGCAGCGGGGCACGGCACGATGCGGTGCGGTGCGATGCGGCGTGGCCTGGTGGGGTGGGACTGCCGGGCTGTCAGTCTCAGGCAGCCGTCTGAACAGAGGCTGCTGAACTGATTGGAGGCGGGGCCTCTCTCCAGCTCAGTGAACATGAGCTGAGGCCGGCCCGCCTCCCGATCAGCGCTGGCCGGGACCGAGTCTTAAAAAAATACACAGGAAAATATTGATTTTAGTGGCCCCAACATGGTCCGGCCCACCGGGGAAAGTCCCGGTGAGGTCTACGGCCAATCCGCCCCTGGACATAGGTTACCTGCTGCTGCTTCGCTGGGCACAGAGCAATATTCACAACATTGTTGTGCTAGTGATTGACCCCATGGAGGCAACTGAGATCACCAAAGCCGAAATTGAACTGGCAACAGCAATGACGGCTACATGGCTGATGCTGAGACACAAACACAGTGACTGTAGCTGCCAGCAGTCGTGGAAACCTGATCTATTACTTTAGGCTAATGGGAAAATCTGTTCAACCAAGTGGTTGTTGATGCGTATGCAACTGTGCAAGTAGAAACGAGTGTCGGCCATTGTATTTATGTCGACACTACAACCATCATAATTAGTATCGGCACATTCACCAGCCCAATGCAAGGTGCATGAAAACTGTCTCATACAGGCTCCCCTACCGCATACGTATAACCATTGTCATGGGGATCTTTTCCTTGGAACATAATAGAGAGTTTGCTAAATATAATATCACTGCTGCATGTCTGTGTTTAGTGTGATAAGTCTCATTGTTTTTCCTTTTTTAGCATCATAAAAATATGCTGAAGTATAAACCGACAAAAAATTCAAAAATAAAATTATAAAGGTTTAGTAGAACAATCCTTTGGAATGTGGACCTTTTGCAATGCAAAACTTTAGCCTGGACCCACACAGCTGGTAACACTATTAAGTGTGCTCTGTCACCCTAGAACATTTTATATCTCTATTAAAGTTTAGTTTTATCAATTATATAAATGCAAGCATCCGATCTCACTGTTCATACTGCACAGTCTATTCCACCCCGATCCTCTCTCATGTGCTAACAGTACAATACCACAATATTATAGCAACTACTGCATCATGCACAAGTGTGGGATTCCTACAAGGGGGGATCACTAATGCTTGACTGATTATGTGATTAGTAATACTGCAGGCTGTACTAAGGTACACTATTAGTTACTTTTAAAGGCATAGCTCCCAAAATTCAGAGTCTTCCAAAGCAGAACTAGTGAAGGCATAGCTCCCAATATTCAGTCTTCCAAAGCAGAACGAGAGAAGGCATAGCTCCCAATATTCAGAGTTTTCCAAAGCAGAATGAGAGAAAGCATAGCTCCCAATATTCAGAGTTTTCCAAAGCAGAACAAGAGAAGGCATAGCTCCCAATATTCAGAGTCTTCCAAAGCAGAACGAGAGAAGGCATAGCTCCCAATATTCAGAGTCTTCCAAAGCAGAACGAGAGAAGGCATAGCTCCCAATATTCAGAGTTTTCCAAAGCAGAACGAGAGAAGGCATAGCTCCCAATATTCAGAGTCTTCCAAAGCAGAACGAGAGAAGGCATAGCTCCCAATATTCAGAGTCCTCCAAAGCAGAATGTGAGAAGGCATAGCTCCCAATATTCAGAGTCTTCCAAAGCAGAACGAGAGAAGGCATAGCTCCCAATATTCAGAGTCTTCCAAAGCAGAACGAGAGAAGGCATAGCTCCCAATATTCAGAGTCTTCCAAAGCAGAACGAGAGAAGGCATAGCTCCCAATATTCAGAGTCTTCCAAAGCAGAATGAGAGAAGGCATAGCTCCCAATATTCAGAGTCTTCCAAAGCAGAACGAGAGAAGGCATAGCTCCCAATATTCAGAGTCTTCCAAAGCAGGATGTGAGAAGGCATAGCTCCCAATATTCAGAGTTTTCCAAAGCAGAATGAGAAAAGGCAGAGCTCCCAATATTCAGAGTTTTCCAAAGCAGAACGAGAGAAGGCATAGCTCCCAATATTCAGAGTTTTCCAAAGCAGAATGTGAGAAGGCATAGCTCCCAATATTCAGAGTCTTCCAAAGCAGAACGAGAGAAGGCATAGCTCCCAATATTCAGAGTCTTCCAAAGCAGAACGAGAGAAGGCATAGCTCCCAATATTCAGTTTTCCAAAGCAGAACGAGAGAAGGCATAGCTCCCAATATTCAGAGTCTTCCAAAGCAGAACGAGAGAAGGCATAGCTCCCAATATTCAGAGTCTTCCAAAGCAGAATGTGAGAAGGCATAGCTCCCAATATTCAGAGTCCTCCAAAGCAGAATGTGAGAAGGCATAGCTCCCAATATTCAGAGTCTTCCAAAGCAGAACGAGAGAAGGCATAGCTTCCAATATTCAGAGTCTTCCAAAGCAGGATGTGAGAAGGCATAGCTCCCAATATTCAGAGTTTTCCAAAGCAGAATGAGAAAAGGCAGAGCTCCCAATATTCAGAGTTTTCCAAAGCAGAACGAGAGAAGGCATAGCTCCCAATATTCAGAGTTTTCCAAAACAGAATGTGAGAAGGCATAGCTCCCAATATTCAGAGTTTTCCAAAGCAGAACGAGAGAAGGCATAGCTCCCAATATTCAGAGTTTTCCAAAGCAGAACGAGAGAAGGCATAGCTCCTAATATTCAGAGTTTTCCAAAGCAGAACGAGAGAAGGCAGAGCTCCCAATATTCCGAGTTTTCCAAAGCAGAACAAAGGATTTTATAAGAATAACACATTTCTATGTTTCACACCATGTAGGTATTATGGAATAAGTAAAATGGAGTTGTATCATACAAAATGAAGTCTTTGATACAATGTATTTTATGTTTTGTTTCTGGACTAGAGTATCATTTCTCCAGAAATAGAACTTGTCCTTCCTAATTAGGTTCAAATTTATACTTTTGCCATTCTGATAGTAATGGGTACAGTCTCACTGATTGCTGAGCTGCCTTCCGCTACCCCTGACTCACCTACACTGGCCATCAAGGCGCATAGAGTGATGGGAAATTATGACAATATCCTCAGCCAGAATGATAATGGGGCTAAAACAAAGATTTATAACCTTAGTAATTATACTCTGAATGAATTTGAGCAAAGGGTATTAGAAGAGGGCTTAAAATTTGCCCCAAGTAATAGGATGGATTCTTTCAAGGTGTTTATTGACCTTCAAAAGTTTATTCGAAAGTTAGCCCTTAACATATTTTTTGAGGAAAAAGAAATGGAGGGAAATACAATCCCTGGGACTAATAAGGACTTTTCTATGTTTAATGCAAATCCTGTGAGTTTTTTTCCCCAACTCAAAAAAAGGGGGTGCTCTGTTGACATTTTTGAGAGGATAGTTAGAGAGGATTTTGATAGACTGACTATTAGTAAAGACAAATGTATGAACCTTTCGAAAAAGGAAAGATAGGTGATCCATTCCATAAGAAATAACAAGGAAATTGTATTGAAACCGGCTGACAAGGGTGATGGTTTTGAACCTTTTCTATTATTACAACAAGATTTTAAGACAGTTGACAGATGAGACTACATATAAAAAATAACGTAACAATTCCACAAAGAGGATAAGTAAAGAACTGCATGTCTTACTAAGCATTACACACTGGAAAAAAAGTTTTTATGAGAAAAATAGAGTTTGTATATCAAAATAGAAAAACCATATGTCCCAGTGTTATATACTGTATATATTGCCGAAGGCACATAAAGACAAAGATAGACCACCAAGACACCCTATTTTTGCAGGTACTAACTCTATAACTTCCAATTTGTCCCACTACATTGACCACCTACTTCAGCCTTTGGTGATCAAAACCCCTGCATATTTGAAGGGCATTATATCCGTCATTAATAAATTAGCAGTGATAGAGTAGAAAGAGGCTGGTTTGTGGTTACTGCAGATGTCACATCGCTGTATACCAACATACAGAATAAATTAGGGTTAGATGCTGTGAAATACTTCTTACAGTTAGAAGATTTTGGTGATGATCTGAGTTTATGCTGGATTAGATCTCATTAATCCTTAACAATATTTTTTTTTTAGTTCTTGGATTCTATAACAAATAGGCACAGCAATGGGGACCAGACTCACCCCGAGCTATACTAATCTATTTATAGCCCATTTGGAGTGGACATGAATGTGGGGCAAATCTGGTTCTGTATACTTGCTATATAGGTGACATCTCTTTATTTAGAGTGGGGAGAGACCATTTTTAGAGAAATTTTGCTCACATTTCAGTTCTAAAGGCAGGAAAAGTATGTTGTCTTTTATGCTCAGCATGGCAGAGGTTACTTTTCTAAATATTAATGTTTAAATTGAGAATGGTAATATTATGACCAAAATTTACACCAGACTGCAACTCCTTTAAACATTATAACAGCAACCATTATACCAATTGGTTGTGTAGTGTTCCTGCTGGGCAGCTTCAAAGAATAAAGAGGAATTGCACACAATTAAAAACACTAATTTATCAAAGGAACAATTTTTGTTAAAAGGTTATCCCTGACAGATGGTTTAGAGGGCTTAAAAGAAAGCATGCAATTTGAAAAGAGTAGAAGCCCACAACATGCCCACAGCTAGGAAAGACAGTCATCCCTCTGGACATGGGGAAGATCTGTTTATTACTAGATTCTGTGGGCAACATAAACAGATTGAGGGGATTGTTAAGAAGCATTGGGGCACCTTGACAGGTATCCCCTTGTTAGAAAAACACATTACAAAAACAACCTCTCTTTATATATAGGAAGGCAAAAAAATCTAAAATATCAACTTGTTAAATGTGCTTTATCCACCCCAGCTCCTCCAAAAAATATTAAATCCAGAGGCTATTATCCCTGTAGATCCTGTGTGATGTGTAGACATTGTAAGAGTAAACAAAGTAAAATTACAGAATATCAATCCATTCAAACAAGTAAATATATATACCAATAATGGATTTATTACCTGCCACAGTAAGAGATGCATTTATCTATTGGAATGCGTATGTGATAACCAATATGTCAGAAAAACAACTAGATTGCTATAAGAGTTTTAAGATGATTCTTGACCTAACCCTAATTCTACCCTAAACCTAACTGCAACCTAACCCTAACTGCAGTCCAATCCTAACCACAGCATAACGCTAACCGCAGCCTAACCATAAACACAGAATAACCCTAACCACAGCATAACCCTAACTGCAATCTAACCCACCTCAGTCTAACCCTAACCGCAGCCTAACAATAACCACAGTATAACTCTGACCGCAACCTAACCCTAACCACAGCCTAACCCTAACAGCAGCCTAACCATAACCACAGTCTAACCCTAACCACAGTCTAACCCTAACTGCAGCCTAACCATAAACACAGTATAACCCTAACCATAGTCTAACCCTAACCACAGCATAACCCACCCCACAGCATAACCCACCCCACAGTCTAACCCTAACCGCAGCCTAACCCTAACCACAGTGTAACTCTAACCACGACCTAACCCTAATCATAGCCTAACCATAACCACAGCATACTCTAAAATGTACCCATGACATTATATTTAAGTCGATATAATGACTGCATACCTAGAAATATAAATGCAATAAATGTAATTAATCGTAAAACACCTTTGTAACAGTTTGAAATTATACGATAACTTGATCAGCATAGGAACATGAGTAGGATAACAAATTAGCCATCTCTTGTGGTGTACACCTGGGACAGGTGCCCATTGAGTCTGTGTAGCATAATGAAGACATTAATACAAACATCGGTTAGGTCCAGTGAAAAAGGTGCAGAGTGCATTCTACGCATCCATATACAGTACAATGCAGGAAACATTCTAATTATAAGTATACACTAAAGAGAGCATATAGTATGACCTCTATCAAATATTGAGAACATTCTAGTGACCACTAGATGGTATATAGCATAAATCTCTGGTGGCTTAGCAATACAGACCTCTACATCTCCTGTGGCTGTCGAGACCACCAAATATATGATTCCTTTTCAGACCTATAAATCTCTCTAGGCTATATAAAACCTCCAATGCTCTTGTGGGCAACTTGATGCACTTTTCTCATAACCACAAAATTATCCTAATATTGTATTTATATCAAACTCAATAAAAACTCAATAAAAATGTAAATATAAAAAAGCAGCAGAATTATTAAACAACTGTGTAACAATGAAGAGAAAATGTGCAAAACTTCTAGAAGCGCTCTCCATTTAACATGTTTGTAACATAATGTATATAGCACCAAAGTGTAGAACTCACAAAAATATCAACAATAATCACCATAAATACGGTAGTTCTTAATCTAGAATAAAAAGGTCCAACTTCTATAATGAATTTTCCACCTGGATGAATCTGTGGAAAAATGTGCCCACCCTCCCTTATGCTCTAGCCAGCAATATGAGCATAGGGGGACACAGAAGAAGAATATGATAATAGTGCAGATAGCCTTTTAAAACAGTAATTTTAATCACAAAAATGCACTTACAATAGATCAGTAAAAAAGCATGTAACATATCCCAGTGGCAATTACAGCAGCAGGCATCAGTCAGGATGTAAGTCTCTGTCCCAGATGTTTGCAGGGATAATAGGACCGTAACTCTGGATGTTCAGGTCCACTTTGGAGAATACACACCGCGTTACTGCATAAGCTATCAGAAGTCCACCAGATGAGCCCCGCTTAACACATTTCGGACACTTGGTCTGTCGCCAGACGCGTCATAGGCTCAAATGAATCCCGCTTAATATACCCTAACCAAATACTCACACCTGATTACACTTGCCGCTAACCGGTGAATATCAGGAGCCGCGCCGACGTGCTGGAACACGGAAACAGGAAGTCGCTATCCTAGATGCATTCCACGGTGCCCGGAAGTCATGCGTTCCAGCACCCGGAAGTCTTATATTCCATTGACGCTGTATTAAAGTTCTCCACAGTAAAATGTTCAAATTGAAGGAAACTTTATTGTTCCATAGGAACGCATACAAATAGACATGTCCTCATTAGTCAATCCATTCCAGGTAAAATCCATCGAAACCCACAAAAATAATAAATAAATAAAGTTAAAAATGCATAAATAACTCATATACACAAAAAAAAAATGATAATAAATTTGTGCAAATATGCTAAAAATGTTCAATGAAGATGTAAATATACATAACAATCAATCTTAAAAGAATATATGTGCAAATAGGCATAGAGAATGTGCAAATAGTTACAAAGCAGCAAATATGTTTAAAGGAAACCTCTATAATTAGAGGAGGGCTTTTAAGTTAAAAAACATTTAAGTTTGAATTGCCCGTTTAGCCCTTGGGTACAAGGGTCCCTAATTGGAAAATCCACCTCATTTCGGCTTGTGAAAGTCTTTTTCCTATGTCTCTAGTTCTACATTTTGGGAGAATCTGTTGAATCCCCAAAAACTTTTTAAGATAACACTCTTTACGATCATGATGTTTTTTAAAATGTGCGGAGACTGTATTCATAGATAATTCCCTTACGGATATTGTAAATGTGCTCCGCTAACCTGGTTTTAAGGTTATGGCTTGTTTTCCCTATATAAAGGAGGCCACATGCACACTCCAGGAGATATACCACATTCCTGGAGTTGCATGCGATAAAACCTTTCGATCTCACAATTTGCCTAGTCTCATCATCCAAAATGCTCTGCACTAATTGATCTTTTAAGACTGGTGCCCGTCTATAAATAAATACTGGGTTCTCAGGCAATGCAGTACCTATTACTAGGTCTTGTCGTAATAGCTTCCAGTTTTTCTTAAAAACATTTTCTATTTCTCTAAAAGATGTATTAAATTGCGTAACAAAAGCCCATTGAAACTTATCATCAATTAGCTCTTTACTAACTCTAGCTTTCAGAAGATCAGCATGATCCATCCGAGTAGCTTTTTCTTTTGCTTTTATTAACACGTCATTTGGATATTCCTTAATTCTGAGGCATTCTGCAGTCTCATTAACTTGTTGTTCACAGACATCTGCTTCTGTACAATTTCTTTTGATTCTTAAAAATTGACTATAAGGGATTCCATGCAGCCAGTTTGAATGATGTTGACTCGGTCTGACTATAAAGCTATTGGAATCAGTAGATTTTCTAAAAGTTTTAGTGTTCACTAAGCCATTTTTAACATATATGCTCAGATCCAAAAATGATACCTCTTCAATGCTACAGTTAAAACTCAGATGAATATTAAAATAATTTATATTAAGATTATTATAAAATTCTAAAAGAGACCCTTCACTACCTCGCCTGATAAATAGGTCATCTATAAAGTGCTGCCAGGACACTAGGCCCACCACTAGATTACCACCTTGCCAAATGTGGTGATCCTCCCAGTACACCATAAATAAATTGGTGTGGTGATCCTCCCAGTACACCATAAATAAATTGGTGTAACTGGGGGCGAACCCAGTGGCCATGGCAGTGCCAACCTGTTGTAAATAAAATGACCCATCAAAGTAAAATTAATTGTTTACTAAAATAAATGTGATGCTTTCAAGAATAAAAGACTTTGACGAGTCCCCAAGATCACTTAAAGTTAGGAAATAAGAAACTGCAGTTATACCCTTATCTAGATCGATAATTGTATAAAAAGTGCTGACATGAGCTGTACAAATAAAGTCACCCTCCTGCCAGGTATAATCTGAAATTTTTCTAAGCACATTACCTGTATCCTTTAAATATGTTTTTGTGGTCTGTACAATCAGCTGTAGGTAAAAATCAACCATAGCTGAGAGATTACTGGTTAAACTATTACATACAGCAATAATTGGATGACCAGGAGGGTGGAGGGGGTCCATGTGAATTTTTGGGAGCATGTGTAATAATGACCAAGTATCAAAAAGATTATATGATAATATGATGCATGTAGAAATCGCAATGGCTTTAACAACTCATTGATTATTTATCAACAAATACAGAAAGACAGCTACTATGTGTGGCTATTGTAGATGTTTGGAAGACTGCTACACAATAAAGTTATTACACATCTAAATATCAAACTAATTTATTGCCTCTACTTTTGAAAAATTGCACATATCAGCTGCTGAATATTGATACTGTTTTGTAAACATGTTGAATTAACATTATTTTACTTATACTATGTGGGGCATCTAAAGGATAGAGAATTTTTATGCTATTATTGCATGCACTGTACATTTATTATACAGGCATTTTATATGCATATTTGTTTTTTATTTTAATTTCCCATTCATTTTTTTGTAGTGTATTTTATATTTGTGTACCATACATTAAAGAATTATTTTCCTAGATTCAGTATTTATTTTCCAATTTTCAATATACACATTACATTCAAATATTATTTTTTTTTATTTATCCAAATTTATTACATATAAGTGCTATATGTATAATCTTTATAAATCACAAATTAATGAATCACGACCATGATGATGAAAACAGAATAGAAAATATGAATGAAATTAGAAAGATTTGCTTTCCTCCTATGGAGGGGTATATAGGAGAGGCCAACATACACCCCAATAATCCAACAGTGTCCTGACAACAGCAATTTTATAAAGTCAAAAGGGGTGTGGCTTCTCAGTTAGGGACAGTTCATTTTGTACAGTATAGCAACTATTAACTATTTTTTTAGGGAACATATATAGATATACAAGTGTTACATATCAAATTAATTAGAACAGACTGCTAGTGTGTCCTAGTCTTATTGCATTTCAACTTAGACACATTTTCGATAATAATCTGAATGTATAGTTGCCAGGAATCTCTCTTCTCTTCAGATGGCTGCTATTGATATAATATTGTTGAGTGTCCCAGAATTACTTTCTGCCCCTCAAGAGGTGATTAATATCCAGTTGTGAATACACAATCGCATCCTAAAAAAAAACATAAAAAAAAATATTCAATAAAGGCTTTATAAAATAATGTGTGAGTTCTATATCTCCACTACTGTTATTCCCATTTATGTATATTTTAATGTATATTTGCCAATTAGCAACAATATAGAGGAGTATCCCTGGTTTTTAAAAATTTCCAACAACCTTTTAATGCTGTCAAAATGCAGATTACAATTCCTCCTTCCTGTATATTGAATGCAATTCCCTTAGCCTCTTCGCCTTCTAAAAGTTGAACAAGCAAACCACACATTGGCGTTTTCGCTGCACAAGAATGTTATCAGCAAAATCAAAATATTAATTAATTGTTATCAACATGGGTAATGATACCAATGTAATACAGGACCAGATTAACAATGGGGCGGATGGGACTACAAGGTCCAGGCCTCCACATAGAAATAGACCCATCATCTTGACAGTATGATGATAAAAAGCTGCCTAGCTGCTAAGTATTACACTTGTATTTCTATTTATCTCACAAAATGATGCAATTCTCCTACTTTTATGTATTTAAGGAGACAGTGTGGCTGATAGCATAGGGTGTGTACACGCCCACATGGCACAGACCACACCCACACAGCACTGGTCATGCCCACACAGCACTGGCCACACCTCCTCTGCTACTCACTATACGTCTGAGCGAGGCTATCAGGCACAGATCTTATCGTGAATCACTGAATCGGACGGCTAGCACAGCGAGCAATAGACACAGCTTAGAGAGATAATAAACAGGTGGTGATCGTTACAAGTATATAATTCATTCTCCTCCCCTGTGATGCTCTCCTAATCGGCAGCTAATAGGTAAAGGACCTCACGTAGCACCAATAGAAGTCTTACACAACTTTTTCCAAGTGAGAGACAGCATCTCCTGCCCAGGATTGTGAAGACATCATGGGACCCCCATAATTGGAGCATTGCGGAGCACAGGTGAGAGATTATTTCTTATTTTAATTACCTCACCTGATTCCATCTGGATATACATTTTTAGTTTTGGTATAATATATGACGTAACTCTTAGCGAGACAGTCAAATGCTGTGTTTGAAAAACACAGATAGTGGACAACATTTTTGCGAAACCATTATAAAATAACTTAATGTGTTGGGCCGCCGCTTGCCACTAGTATGGTCTGAATGCACCGGGACATATGGATGGATTACCAGTGTCTGGAATAGTGCAGCAAGGGTGCACTACTGTTCTTCCACAAGCAAGTCTCTCAGAGGATATCTGACTTATGGAGGTGAAAAAACACAGGCTCAGGGGTTTTCCATAATATCCCTAATGTGTTCAGATCTGGAAAAGAGGAGGCCACGTCCTGTAGCATCTGTGTCATGCTCATCAAACCACGGAGCGTATACATCCCCTCTACAACATTACAGAACCACCATACGCTTCACTGCTATAACAAGGGCTAAATTCTGAAGTTCTTCTTTCATTGGTGCCACACTAACTTTTTCAAGAATATATTTAAGAATAATTTGTCTATCCAAGCACCTTCCTCCAATACTTGGTGGTACATTGTCCATGCTCAGTGAACCACTGATAACCACTGAGCTTGCAAATATAAATTTTCAGGTGTGATGCAGGCTCTATGCACTACAATTCCACTGCAATTGGTCAGCAGTTGCTTGCCTTTCTGTCATTGCACTTTGAATAATTGCTCCCACTGTTTTTGTTGATAATGTCTTTCTCCTTCAGAGTGAACTGACATGTCTTGGTCACTGAAGCCCTTGTCAAATGCAGGCTAACACTCAGCCCTCTTTCAAAGATGCTTACAAAGCCATTATTACAGGCAAGCAGGTAAATATGGTTTAAAACTCATACATGACGCTGAACATACTAGATGTCTTTTACTTAATAAATGCATGAGCTGCATGTAAGCCCTTACTTTAAATATGCTGGGTGACCCTAATTTACTTATTTTTTTGTGCACATCTCTATTTGAAAGTGAGAGGGTGTTCTGGCCACAGAGGGATGGATATGATTGGAAGAGGGGTCAGAGGTGGAGGGAAATGATTGGTTAGCTCACAACAAATCCTACGCTGCTCTCATCAGTGTTCCATCCACAGAGGGATGGATATGATTGGAAGAGGAGTCAGAGGTGGTGGGAAATGATTGATTAGAGCACATCAAATCCTATGCTGCTCTTATCAGTAGAGATGTACATAGACCCCCGCACAGGGGCGTAACTAGAACTTTGTGGGCCCCATAGCAAAATTTTTAACAGGGCCCCCCAACTCGGGCTCTCAGCTTACTCTGCCTAAACCGTTAAAGATATATCACAAAGATGGACTTTATTATACTCCATGTATAGAATTATACGTACATGTAATATTCTGTCAGTTTGACATAGGAAGCTACACACGTAACATTCAAAATATTACATATGCGTCAAGGGTCTAAATCCCCCTCAAAAACGTTTGTTACTATTTCGCACCAATCGAGGCCTGAAAGCCGGCATAGTACTACTACAAGAAACGCATTTTCGTGCTTCCTCCCATCCGTCTGTTCAATCTAAGAAGTTTTCCACTGTGTTATATTCCTCAAGTCCAAGCAAACATAATAGTGTAGCAATTCTGGTTAATAATAACTTCCCTTCGATCAACATTCTGTTTTTACAGACTCAGATGGTAGATTCGTTATTTTGACTGGAAAATTGGGGCACTTAGATGTGACAATAGCCAGGGGCGGATTGGGATGGAAAACCAGCCTGGGAAATTTCTGAAGCAGCCCTAAATGGGGGGTGGAGTCTGTGGAGGAGGCGAGGTCCATCATCCTCCTTCCTTCATACCCCAGTCACATCCTCTTCTCTATCATCCACATTCACACATACTCCAGCCACAACTCTCCTCCATCATCCTCCTTCCTTCACACCCCAGCCACATTCTCTCCATCATCATCCTCCTTCCCTCACAGTGGTGGCTTAGTCAGTGTCCGAGAGCGGTTCTGCAGTCACACTACTCAGTCAGTATATGTATGTTGATGTGGCTGATTGTTTGGTAGCTTGCCAGTTAAATGCATGAACAGCCTCTCTTATAGTGTTTACTTTACTGTGTATAACATGGACACAGTGCCAAATTCAGCACAAATGCCATTTTTATTACCTTGCAAAGTAACACATGTATTTCAACTATATGAGTGTGAAACAATGGCTGGGTAGCCTCACAGTCACCTTCAACATGTTAATCATATGCACATTTTATTGCTGAATATTAACATGTTGCAACACCAAAAGGACAGTGTAACATGCAATATATTTGTGATTGTCACAGAGTATAAATAGGGCCTGTACTTACATAGTAATCTATAGGTCAGTTGCAACAGAGCACAGTTGTCAGAGAAGAGAGGCAATGAATGCACTGGCTTGAGGTGACATTCTGTTCCTGATTGAATAAGAGATGACTAGTGACAGAGGCGTAAGTTTGTAAGAGGCTCATGGAGGCGAAATAGTGTCTGGTGTCCCCAAACCAGCGTGCACATTCATTTATTACCAACACCCCAGCAGCACCCAGACACTCCCGTCATTCACCAATGACTCCCCTTCTCCCTCATTCACCAACGACACCCCAACGGCACCCAATTACCCTCCCACATTCACCACCAACGCACAAACCAGACACCCCTCTCCTCATTCGCTACCAACACTCCTGCAGCACCCACCATCTTACACTATTAATAGCTATGCTGCACCCAGACAACCCCCTTTATTCACTATCAACACCCCAGCAGCACCCAGACAACCCCTTCCTACACTACAAACACCCAGACACCCCCTACTACACTACCAATATCCAGACATGCCCTTCTACATTATCAATACTCAGACACCCCCCCTTCCTGCACTACCAACACTTTGACACCTCCCACCTACACTACCAGGACCCAGACACACCCTCCTACATTACCAACATGCCCTCCTACAATACCAGCACCCCGACTTCCTCCTCCTAATCTACTAACACCCAGACTCCCCCCTCCTACACTACGAGCACCCATACACCCTCTCCTACACTGCCAACACCCAGACACCTCTCTCCTACACTAACAACATCCAGACACCCCCCTCCTACACTACCAGCACCAGACAACCCCCCCTACACTATCAACACCCAGACACTCCCTCCCACACTACCAACACACAGGTACCCCCCTCCTACACTATCAACACCGACACCCCCTCCTAGACTACCAGCACCCAGACACCACCCCTCCTACAATACCAGCACCCAGGCAACCCGCTCCTACACTTCCAGCACCCAGACACCCCCTCCTACACTACCAGCACCCAGACACCCCCTCCTACACTACCAGCACCCAGACACCCCCTCCTACACTACCAGCACCCAGACACCCCCTCCTACACTACCAGCACCCAGACACCCCCTCCTACACTACCAGCACCCAGACACCCCCCTCCATCACTACCAGCACCCAGACACCCCCTCCTACACTACCAGCACCCAGACATCCCCCTCCTACAATACCAGCACCCAGGCACCCCCCTCCTACACTACCAGCACCCAGACACCCCCCTCCTACACTACCAGCACCCAGACACCCCCTCCTACACTACCAGCACCCAGACACCCCCCTCCATCACTACCAGCACCCAGACACCCCCTCCTACACTACCAGCACCCAGACATCCCCCTCCTACAATACCAGCACCCAGGCACCCCCCTCCTACACTACCAGCACCCAGACACCCCCTCCTACACTACCAGCACCCAGACACCCCCCTCCTACACTACCAGCACCAGACAACCCCCCCAACACTATCAACACCCAGACACTCCCTCCCACACTACCAACACACAGGTACCCCCCTCCTACACTATCAACACCGACACCCCCTCCTAGACTACCAGCACCCAGACACCACCCCTCCTACAATACCAGCACCCAGGCAACCCGCTCCTACACTTCCAGCACCCAGACACCCCCTCCTACACTACCAGCACCCAGACACCCCCTCCTACACTACCAGCACCCAGACACCCCCTCCTACACTACCAGCACCCAGACACCCCCTCCTACACTACCAGCACCCAGACACCCCCTCCTACACTACCAGCACCCAGACACCCCCCTCCATCACTACCAGCACCCAGACACCCCCTCCTACACTACCAGCACCCAGACATCCCCTTCCTACAATACCAGCACCCAGGCACCCCCCTCCTACACTACCAGCACCCAGACACCCCCTCCTACACTACCAGCACCCAGGCACCCCCCTCCTACAATACCAGCACCCAGGCACCCCCCTCCTACAATACCAGCACCCAGGCATCCCCCTCCTACAATACCAGCACCCAGGCACCCCCCTCCATCACTACCAGCACCCAGACACCCCCTCCTACACTACCAGCACCCAGACACCCCCTCCTACACTACCAGCACCCAGACACCCCCCTCCATCACTACCAGCACCCAGACACCCCCTCCTACACTACCAGCACCCAGACATCCCCTTCCTACAATACCAGCACCCAGGCACCCCCCTCCTACACTACCAGCACCCAGACACCCCCTCCTACACTACCAGCACCCAGGCACCCCCCTCCTACAATACCAGCACCCAGGCACCCCCCTCCTACAATACCAGCACCCAGGCATCCCCCTCCTACAATACCAGCACCCAGGCACCCCCCTCCATCACTACCAGCACCCAGACACCCCCTCCTACACTACCAGCACCCAGGCACCCCCCTCCTACAATACCAGCACCCAGGCATCCCCCTCCTACAATACCAGCACCCAGGCACTCCCCACCCACACTACCAACACCCAGACACCCCCTCCTACACTACCAGCACCCAGGCACCCCCCTCCTACACTACCAGCACCCAGGCACCCCCCTCCTACAATACCAGCACCCAGGCATCCCCCTCCTACAATACCAGCACCCAGGCACCCTCCTCCCACACTAGCAGCACTCAAACACCCTACCCCATACAATACCAGCACCCAGACACCCCCAGGCAACCCCCTACTACACTATTAACACCCTGACACCCCAACATCCTGGCACCCACCTCATATAACAACATCCAGACATCCAGACCCTTGAACTCCCACTAACCGCCTGTTGCTGAATTGTGGTCTTCTGACTACAGTGCACTGCTAGCCTGCTTCAAGGTGCTCACTGGTCACAGCTCCCAGCCTCCAACCTCTCCGTCCAGGGCAGAGGAAGTAGGTTCTGACACCTGCTTTGTGTGTGTAAGAGGCGGGTGGAGGAGGACCCGATACTGTAGGCAGGGCCGGTGCAAGATTTCTCAGTACCCTAAGCAATCCTTTAGCCTACTGCCCCCCCTCCATATGCACACACACACACACACACACACACACACACACACACACACACACACACACACACCCTGTAAATCTGCCAGTACCAGCTAACATTTTTTTTGAAGTTACATAGATCATTATTATTTTTTATGTTCTGCCCTGCAGCATATCCCTCTGCTACTGATATGTATTTAACCAGTGTCACACACAAGTTGACACAACAGACATTGTTAATATATATTCTACAGCAACAGCACAGCAGTACACTTATTGGGGTAGATGTATGAAGCCCAGAAGCGGTATCAGCGCACGTTATGTGCGCTGATACCGCTTCTCCCCGATGTATGATCGGGGGTCTGGGCGGTAAATGACAGGGGCGCTATGCACCCCTGTCATTATCGGCGCTGCTATCTACAAGATAGCAGCGCCGAGCGGCAGGGCCATGTACGAACGGTCATAACGCATGACCATTTGGCCGGCTGTAGCTGTCGTTATCGACAGCTACAGCCTGGCGCTAGCCTATCCCCATAGCAGGGACAGCGCTGTCCCTGCTGCTGTGGCTGCCGGCTCCAGGGCTCCACGCGGGGATCTCGCGATACTTGCGAGATCCCGCGCATGCTCAGTGGAGCCGGCCGGGACAGAGACACAGTGCATCAGCACTAGGCTGATACGCTGCTGTCTCTAACGGGTAGCGCCGGAGGGGGGAGTTAACGCTCCCCCTCTTCGGCCGATGAGATGTTTATACATCTCATCGGTAGTGCTTCCTGCTTCGCCTCGGTAAAGAGGCGAAGTGGGAAGCGTTATAGCGGCACGGTAAGTGCCGCTATAATACATCTACCCCATTATTTGCTATCTACCGTATGAAGGCTCAGACTAACAGGGAGATTTAATAAGGCTTGGAGAGAGATAAAATTGGAGATAAATAGCACCAACCAATCAGCTCCTAACTGTCACTTTACAGGCTGTGTTTGAAAAATGACAGTTGGAAGCTACTTGGTTGGTGCTATTTATCTCCAATTTTATCTCTCTCCGAGTAGCGCTGGCCCTGAATGTAGGGCAGTAGTTTTCAGCTCTAGTTCACAAGTAACACCAATGTGCCATGTTTTGAGGAAATCTAATCACAATTATCCTACCTGCTTCCATGGACAGAAATCCTCAAACCATGACCTGTTGGGGGCACTTGAATGTTAGTTCAGAACCTCTGATGTAGAGTACAGTATGAATGGGGCAGGGAGCGCTGTTTGCTAGGCAGGGTGAGATAATGTAGGTTATGAATAGGGCAGGGATAGATATGTGCCAGGCAGGGTGAGATAATATAGGGTAGGCATGGGGCAGGGATATATGTGTACCAGACAGGGTGAGATAATATAGGGTAGGCATGGGGCAGGGATAGACGTGTGCCAGACAGGGTGAGATAATATAGGTTATGTATAGGACAGAGATAGATATGTGCCAGGCAGGGTGAGATAATATAGGGTAGGCATGGGGCAGGGATATATGTGTACCAGACAGGGTGAGATAATATAGGGTAGGCATGGGGCAGGGATAGACGTGTGCCAGACAGGGTGAGATAATATAGGTTATGTATAGGACAGAGATAGATGTGTGCCAGGCAGGGTGAGATAATATAGGGCATGAGTATGTCAGGGATAGATGTGTGCCAGGCAGGGTGAGATAATGTAGGGTACGAATAGGGCAGGGATAGATGTGTGCCAGGCAGGGTGAGATAATATAGGTTATGAATAGGGCAGGGATAGATGTGTGCCAGGCAGGGTGAGATAATATAGGTTATGAATAGGGCAGGGGTAGATGTGTGCCAGGCAGGGTGAGATAATATAGGTTACGAATAGGGCAGGGATAGATGTGTGCCAGGCAGGGTGAGATAATATAGGGTAGACATGGGGCAGGGATAGACGCATGCCAGGCAGGGTGAAATAATATAGGGCATGAATGGGGCAGTGATAGATGTGTGCCAGGCTGGGTGCTGGAGAGTCAGGCACTCATTGCAGCAAATACTAGAGCTGAATGAGAGTGTGTGTTTGTGTGTGTGTCATTAAGTTTAATGGTGCTAATCGCATACTTACTACTACTAATATAGTGATGTCTGAGTCTTGTTCATCTTTCCCTTCCCACTCGCAGGCTGTCAGCCCGGGCGGCATCTACATCTATCCCCTGCTCTTCTTCTCTGAGAGGAAGAGGAGGAGCAAAGGGGAAGTATAGATCTAGGAGGCGGGCGTCGGCGATTGATTCACTGGCTATGGCTGGCTTGCTTTCACAAACAGTAAGTGAAAGTAAACGCTGCGGGCGGCAAGTCAGCGGCAGCGCTGACAGACACTGAGGCAACCTGAGCCCGGCCACATCGGACGGACACTGCAGGGGCATGGAATGAGAAGACAGTGTGCAGCAGTGCCGGTGCACACTGTCTCAAGTGAGCGGTGGCTACGGCTGGCTGAGGATGATGCTTTGTGTTGTGTATACAACACAAGCTAATTTATGAGCACCGAGCGGCACCCACCAGTAGCCTGCGCCCCTAGGCAGCTGCCGAAAGCTGCCTAGTGGTAGCGCCGGCCCTGAATGTAGGGACTTCCACTTCAACTTGTGTTCCAGCTGCTGCTCTTCATAAACTCTTGGCCCGTGGCCCCGCCCCATCTTCCCCTGCAGCCTGCGCGGCCGGTCAGTGTGTGTGGGGTAGTAACACTGGTGCACCAAGTGCATGGTGTCACTGACCGCGGCGCAGGCATGCACAGCTAGTCTCACGCTGCAGTCAGCGCGGCCGTGGCTCTGACAGAGGGCCGCCGCTGATCGGATCTCTGCAGTTACTGACAGTCCAATCGGCAGCGGGCGGCCCCGTCAGAGGTTTCTCCTCTTTAACCCAGTAAGAGAGGGGTCCGGCCCAGCGGGAAAGCTCCCGATGTCCCGGTGGCCCAATCCGCCCCTGACAATAGCTAATGTTTATGCTCCCAACACAGGTCAGATCTCGTTCTTTAACTCATTTTTCTCGGTTTTAAATAAATGGACAGTGGGTGGGGATTTCAATGCTGTTCTTAATCCAGACCTAGATAAATCACATTCTCCAAATTGCACCCAGACAAATCAGCTTACTAAATCTTTTAATAGGCATATTCGAGACTTGGGACTCTTTGACGCCTGGCGGGCACTTAATCCATCCTCTTGTGACTATACTTTCTTTTCCTCCCACCATCAAACATATTCTAGAATTGATTTGTTTCTTTGTTGTACTCAAGCTTCCAAACACCTTCTATACTCACATTATACCTAATTCATGGTCAGACCACATCCACTTGCGATCTTCTCGATACACCTGCATCTAGACCCTCTTGGCGATTAAATGAAGCCATTTTGAAGATCCCACAATATCAGGCTAAAATAAGATCTGCAGTGCTTGACTATTTTTCTATTAATTCAGCGAATTCCCCGTATTCACCTTTAGTCTGAGAGGTCCACAAATCCGTTATCCGCAAACACATTATTAGTTACGCTTCTTATAGGATTAAGGAGCATAAACTTAAACTGCCTATTTTACCTGATGAAGTAAAAAGTTTAGAAACTTCCCATAAGCATAATCCATCACCTTCTCTTTATAAAACACTCACATCAGCTAGAAATTACCTTAATGCCCTTCTATCTGAAAAAACTGAGAAATCCCTCCGCTGGCTTAATCAACGATTTTACGAAAAAAGTTATAAAGCGGAAACATTATTGGCCAACAGATTAAAATCCCGGAAAGCTAAAACCACCATTCAGGCCCTACGAGATAGAAATGGTGATCCTCAATATAACCCAGTTATCATAAATTATATATTTCGGACTTATTATAATCAATTGTGTAACCTCACAGATTCAACCAATGCGGATCCTAATATTAATTCACAAACCATTGACTACCTTTCCTCTTGTGGTCTTCCTTGTATTGAATCGCAGTTGGCGGAAATGCTTGGACATCCTCTTACTGAGGAGGAAACACGCCTTGCCCTTAAAACCCAAAAACCCTCCAAGGCACCTTGCCCTGATAGATTCCCTATATCCTACTATAAAATATTCCAAGACCCTTTAATCCCACACCTAAGTAAGATGTTTAATCAAATTTTAGATGGCGAAACCTTTCACCCATCTACTACTAAAGCTACCATCACAGTCATTCCCAAACCAAATAAGGATCCTCTCATCGCTTCGAATTATTGACCTATTTCACTCCTTAATGCCGATTTGAAAATTTTTGCTAAGATTCTTGCAACTAGGCTAAATTAAATGTGATTTACTACAATGGAAGGCACATTTTATATATAGTGGGTTGGACGTATACATATGCTATATAGATGAACGCTTTACCTAAATTGTTGTATCTGTTTCAGATGCTCCCGGTTGCGGTATCCACCTTTGTACTGTAAATTTATTTGGAATTATAAAAAATCCCGTATACAGAGGGGTGTCTTGGCTAAACGATCATCTGATGGGGGATTGGGGTTGCCAATACTCCTATGGTACTATAATGCCTCATGTTTGATTCAAAGGGTTGCTTGGCATGTCCCTACTTTGACTAAACGTTGGGTTGACCGAGAGAGTGCTCTAGTGGGTGTGGACTCAATTTCTTACATACCTTGGCTACCACGCAAAGACCAACCTAGGACTGTCCTCTTGACTCCAGCAATAGCTTTGACACTCTCTGTATGGGACACTCTCAACAAAAAAATTGTTCTTTCCACATACCCCTCACCTCAAACCCCTTTATGTTGCAATGCCTCCTTTCCATCGGGTCTCTCATATGCCATGGCATTTATCTGGTCGGCGGCTGGTATCACATGCTTTCATCACATTGTGGGACAATTTGCAAACTTTTGGTGATTTCCAGGAGAAACATGGCATCCCCGACTCCTCTCACTACCAATATTTACAAATTCACCATTTTGTTACCTCAACGTTTTCGACTCTCCCGCCTCGTACTCCTTCTCCCATAGAAAGACTTTGCATTTACCGACCTGCTGATAGGGGTACTATATCCTTTCTTTACCACTCTGTTTTGACATTGGAGTCCCCCTCACTATCTGTACATGAACTAGCATGGGAAGCAGATTTGGAACAACCATTGGGCGAAGATACTTGGGGAATAATATGTCTATTTCCAAATGCTCTCTTAGTGTAGCTATCCAAGAAAATTCATATAAAGTTTTTGCTAGATGGTAACTTGTCTCAGAACGTCTTCATCAAATGTTTTCTAATACTTCTGACCTGTGTTGGAGACAATGCGGTTAAACTGGCACATTTTTTCATACTTGGTGGACCTGCCCATTGGTGGACCTTCCCAAAAATTATCCCATTCTGGAATATGATCTGCTCCCTTATATCATCAGTTGTAACCCTACCTTTCTCTCTCTCCCCTGTCAACTTGTTACTCTGTGCCCCGGTTGACCAGACTTCTAAAAATACTAACAAATTGATCCTTCACATCTCCTGTGCAGCCAAATATAAATCAACACGTAATTGGAAAAAACCTGATACTCCAACTTGTCAAGAACTTTTGAATAGAATCTGGTTTATATCTAAGATGGAGTACAATAGTCTTTTGAATAATACAGTGGAGAGGTTTCACTCAATTTGGTCCCCCTGGTACTCCTCCCAAGCGGTTACCCTTCCTGACCTCACCTGAACTGTGATACATAATTTCACTCCTTTTTGTTTTGTTTTTTATTTCTGTCCACCCGGCTCGCTTATGCTCCTTCCTTCCCTCCCACATCTTTTCCCTTTTCCCAATTGCCCTACTTTTTTTACAAAATTATTTTCAGTATTGTTATTGAATTCAAGATGTTGTTCCTTTCAATTTCTATACTGGTAAGGAACCCTTATTATGTTGTTTATTGTGCTTATTTTCTACTTACATGTGATTGTTTTTATTATTATTGATTCTGTGACTGTATGGTCTCTCTAAATATGTGTTATTATTTTTTTTATATATGGCTTACTGTTTTTCTCTAGATTTTACATCTGTTGAGATGCCATACTGTTTTTGCTGTTTATTTCTCGAAATCTAATAAACGATTAAAAAAAAAAAAAAAAAGAATATATATATATTACATATGCAGCTTCCTATGTTGTTACATGTATATAACTTCCCATGTTACACTGACAGAATATTACTTTTGTGTAGTTTTATGTTAAACACTGACAGGGATGTGACACCTGTGGGATTAGGGAAGTGTGGGGGGGGCAGCATGATACGATGTCATGTAATGTAACATGTAATAGATCTGTCTCTCTATGACATATGATATAACCCAGCACATACGTGACATCAGGAACTAGCATGCTGAGAGTAATTAGCACGTGTGACACACAATCTTTATAGAAGCAGCCTGTGTCTCTGCCGACTAACTGAGGAACTACAAATGCCAGCATGATCTGTCAGAGCATGCTGATTTTTGTAGTTCTGCAGCAACTGGGTGAGACATAGGCAGCCCAGTGAAACATTACAACCCGGAGATCATTACCCAGTGTGGGGCTGCAGGGCACGATCAGGCTGAGCACCTCAAATTTCCCTCTCCCACTCATGGTCGTGTTCCACTGGGCACTGCAGGGCAGCTACAAAGCTCCCGACTAAGGCAGAAAACAGGCTCTTCCAGCCTACGCGGGTACTGCCGGGCAGCCACGAAGCTCCCGACTGAAACAGAGAGCAGACGCTTCCAGCGCTCATGGAGTCAGGACATCCCCCAGCACCACACTTCCGGCACAGCGTTACCATGTTAAATTGCATTGGCTGCTATGCTGCACACAAGTCCACACAGGCGGCCCAGTCTGCCCACCCGCTCACCGAAGAGTACACCTAGCGCAGTAACTATGAAGGGTGCAGTGGGCTGCTTGCCGGGCCCCCTATGCCGCCGGGCCCCATAGCAAGCGCATCCCTTGCACCCTCCATAGTTACGCCACTGCCCCCGCATTTTGGTTTGGCTTCTAATTCATCATCATGTTTTGTTTTTGGCAAAAGCACCTTCAAGAATTTTGGTTTGGAGTCCATTTTTTTTCGTTTTGGATTTCTTTAAAAAATGTATAAAAAAAGCTAAAATCATTTAATTTAGACCAGTTTTTGTTCCTTTAGTATTATTAACATCAATAACAATCATTTGTGCTCATTTCCAGCCACTTTTAATCTTAAATGCAATGCAAAACACGCGAGATCCGGTTTTTAAGTTCTGAATGGTGAGAATTCCTCGTTCTTTTCAAGTTTCACCCAGGCTGATCATTATTACTATTAGTATTATTAGTAGCATTATTATTATTGCCCATATATAATGCTCTAAGCTGGCCAAACCTCTTTAAGCAACAAGTCATTAATATTTGTATTAGTATTATTTTTTGTTTGCTTTAACATTACCTATTGTATCTTATTATGTTTCCGAAAGTAGTTTGGCCCCAAAAGTACGGCTATTTTACATTTTTTCTTCAAAACTAAAATGATGGCCTTTAGCAGAGAACTGTGATGGAAATGCGCACACATTATATCAGAATGGCTATAGATGTATCTAGGAAACTCGTTCCAAATGAAAAAACATTTTCCCCAAATATTTTTGCGTAAAGTCATCTCAGTCTGTTCAAATTCTTTATGCGCAATTATATTTACCTCAGCAACGGAATCCTGGTGCTTGGAGCTTCGAGTTTTACTATCTGGAAAATAGAAACATACATAACTATACACATAGATGATATGGGGGTTTCAAATATCCTTCCAAGTTTTCTTGCAGTTTTTATTTTATTTTAGTTTTACGCAATATCATTATTAACTGGGTCTATAGATAAATGTGCTATTTGATCCTAACATGGACATTATTCCGGCAACAGATACTGTACAATTGTGCACGGTTTAAGAAAAAAAAAGTAGTGGGTTAAAGTGTCTACAAACTGTCATGGCGTATACCAAATTTTCCTTCTTTCATGGAATGTCTCGGAAACTCTTGAATTTTGGGGATGGTTCCGTGACTACCGGGAGAGTAGCTCACCCCAGTGGAATTGAAAACGGAGGCCCCCCCCCCAACACTCCATTTTTATCTGCGTGCGGAAAAAAATGGGCGTGGTCACTTAAAAATGGGGCGTGTCAACATGACACACCCCTTTATTTTCACGCTGAACATTCCTATCCATACGCACCTTAACCCCAGTAGTACCCTTTATACAGTACCCCCAGTATGCAGTTGTGGTCCCTCTTATGCAGGCCCATAGTAGTGCCCCTTATACAGTATCCCCAGTAGTGGTCCCCCTTATACAGCCCCCAATTAATTCCCCTTACTCAGTGCCCCCAGTAGTGGTCCCCCAAATGCAGTGCCCTATGTAGTGTTCCCCCTTATGCAGTGCCCCCAGTAGCAGTCCCCACAATGCAGTGCACCCAGTAGTGGTATCCCCTTATGCAGTGCCCTTTATATAGTGCCCCCAGTAGTAGTCCCCCCCTTATGCAGTGCCCTTTATATAGTGCCCCCAGCAGTAGTCCCCCCCATGCAGGTTTCCCAGTAGTGGTCCCCCTTATGCAGGCACCCAGTAGTGATCCCCCCCTATCTAGTGCCCTCTTAGTGGTCCCCGCAGTGCCCCTAGCAGTAAGCCCCTTATATAGTGCCCCCAGCAGTAGTCCCCCCCCTCCCATGCAGTGCCCCCAGTAGTGGTCCCCCTGATGCAGGCTCCCAGTAGTGACCCCCCCTATCCAGTGGTCCCTGTAGTGGTCCTTCCTGTTATTGCCCCCAGTTGTGGTCCCCCAAGTGCAGTGCCCCTATCAGTAGGCCCCTTTTATAATGCTCCCAGTAGTAGTTCCCCCCCCAAGTAGTGGTCCCCAGCAGAGGTTCCCCCTCCCGATTAAGTGCCCCCTGTAATAGCCCCCCCAGTAGAGGTCCTCCTAATAATGGTGCCCCCAGTAATAGCCCCCCCCAGTAGAGGTCCTCCTAATAATGGTGCCCCCAGTAATAGCCACCCCCCCGCTGTGCCCCCACTCCAGTAGAGGTCCCCCCAGTGGTAGCCACCCCCGTTGTGCCCCCAGGTTTTTAAAAATACATATATAAAAACTTACTTACCTGAATCCACGCTGCTGCTGCTGCTCCTCCACTCTGCGACGCCGCTCCCGCCACTGCCGCCGCCGCCCGCCAGTCCTCCCGGGCTGGCGCGCTCAGCATAATGGGACAGACGTCATGACGTCTGTCCCATTACCCACTGCAGGAGCCGGACGGAAGTCCGGCTCTTGCAGTGGGTGCTGCAGCAGTCAATGAGAGTCTATCTGACTCTCATTGGCTGCTGTTTGACACACGCATCGCCGCCAGTGCTGGCGACGATGCGTGTGTTATGCACAGCCTGAGCCCGCCTCCTGGTGCTATTGGGCAAGTGCTCAGGGGGAGGGAACGGGCTCAGGTGTGCAGCACAGGACCGGCGCTGGAAGCCTAGCGCCGGTCCTGTGTACATGTGTAGCGCTGACCGCATTCATTGCGATCAGCGCTACACTGGCTAATTAGGGTGGGTTGGCCAGTACCGTGGCCAGTGGCGCCCCCCCCACGCCGCCGGTCCCCCCGGCGCCCAGGGCAAGCACCCCGCTCACCCTGCCCTAGTTACGCCACTGGCTCACCCTTCCAGTTTTCGCCCAATTCGCCAGCGGCATTGTACAGCTGGGGGTGATGAGGAAACAATGATGAGACTCAAGGAGCTACAGTACACCCCCCACGCCTCCTACATAAAGTGGCTAGTGAAAAGTCAGCAAGAATGACATAAGCTCACCATACTGCTCATGACGCTTTCCCTACTTCCAGGGCTCCAATCTGCACCCAGTCCTTTCAGTCCTATGGATCCCCCTCCTAGTAAATGTTGGGATCTGTAGCCATAGGCTACAACGGCTATCAGAGCCAATATCCAGGAAATTCTGCAAGTACTAAAATGGGGGATGGCAGCAGATATCTACGCCATCTGCTCCGGTGTCCCGTACATACATACGAGTGGTATTGCGGGTATCCCTCAAATATTCTATAATAAATATGCTCCAAGATGTGAAAAAAAATCATATCTAACAACTGGAAATGTTACCTACTGTAAGTTTCAGTGATAAAGTGCCAAAGGTTGTTTGCCTACAGTTTTTTATATAGGTAAATCTGTCTGTACATGTGTGTGGTGGCGGTGTCTGGTTCTCTGGGTTTTGTGTTTCAAAAATGTGTTTGTTACCTGTTTGCTTGTAGGTCCAGATGAGATGAGCAGACAGAGTTAGCAGCAGTACAAAAGTCACAGGCACAACAAGTATCAGGTATGTTTTACAATCACGGAAGGGATCACCTATGGAATGAAAGTTAACATTACATTATGGTACAGAACACATTCCAATGGTCATGGTCAAATATGAGGCTTATTCTGATGTGGGACCGAGGCAAAAAAAAAAACTGAGCACTTGGATAAACCATGGGGAGCAAATATATTTATTTTTTTCTACATGCAGGTTAAATACTGGCGGCTTTTGCATGTAGCCCACAAATGCTAAACAGCTTTATTATTACACTGCAATTTTAGATCTGAGCTAGGACACACAAAAATATAGTAAAATAGTAAATATCTTTTTGCACAATGACAAGAGGAAATCCATGTTCCTATCTCCAGCTTGCAGTTTAATTTTACATAAACATTTTGAAAATACTTCCCCTCCCATGATGCATTGTTACCTCTCTCTGGTGTTTTCCAGTGAACGCTGACAGGAGAGGATGAAAGCCAGACGTCACAGGTCACAGGCTCTCCATGGCCCCAGGTGCCTCTGGGAAGTGAGATGAGGCTCAGGAAAGTCCAGGTCCCACCTGGCTCCTCCATAGAGATCATCCTGCCCCTGTGATGTGCCCCAGAGATGTTCCAGGTTACATGGACTGTGTGACGAGCCCCACGTACCACACAGGCCAGCTGTACAGTGGTGTTAGGGAGAGGAGGCCGGGCAGGAGCCAGGAGATGGACTGAGCTGCTGGGTGTGGAGCTGTCTGGGAACATCAGATGGTGGCAGTGTTACATAAACTATATTAACATATGTTAATAAATATGGTCTTCATTTCACATTTTGCTGTATATCACCAGTAGTCATCTAGCAGCATTGGCTTATGTGGAACTGACCCACACAACAACAAAGTCACCTTTTTAGTATGTGGTAGTTTCCCGTATATCCAAGTTGGAGGGGAATCAATCATACAGATTCTGTAAGTTATTACTTGTGTCATGTGTTAGGGATGGTCACAGGGCCTGATTCATTACAGATCACTATTGCGATCGCTGCTGCGATCACACATGCAGATCTGCTGCGAAGATATGCTAATGAATGCCATTGCACAGCCAGCACAGAGACGCCCACTACATCCGTAATACCTTGCAGTTCTGCGTACACATGGGGAACATCGAGTAACATCGGCCCCTCATGCACAATTACAACAGATCAGACCTTACTCAGAAATTGTTAACCTCATCGCACGCCGTAAGTACTCAAGCTGCGTATGTCGTCGCTGTGGCTAATTTATGCACGCCCAAGTAACGGCGTCCAAACGGACCTTCGTTTCCCCGACCACTCCCCTGTTATCACCCCCAAACGCTGACATCACTCACTCTGCAATGGTTTTGTATCTCCGTGAGTGATCGCAGAGCAATCGCAATACTAACTCATACGCATGCACAGTACGCAACAATCGGCCGCCTGCGTACGTTATCGCAATAGCGATCCATGCTGAATCAGGCCCAGAGTACACACCGATCCCATCCTCAAACATGAAAACCCTCTACATGTGTCTGCTCTGTCTATCTACAGTGGGGGCAGAGAGCGTGATCCCATGGCCACGAATTTCAAGAAGGAACACCAAGTATTCTCTTTGTCAATCATTGACCCTAATAAATGGGGGACTGGCGCTGAACTATACCAATGTTGGCACCATCTTTATTTGATTTCTAAGTACAATACTGTCACCCAGGTGAAGCAGAAGCTGTTGTAGATATTTGTAGTTACCCCATTATTTCCCTACAACTGACTGTCTACCCTCTGGTGACTGATATTCCCAAAATTCCTAAAAGTAGAGACCTAAGCCAGGTCCTCTTGGTTACGACCTATGGCAGTCATCACATTTCTTATTTCATTGATCATTTCAGCTGTTCTGGTTTTGATACAACTATGCTGGGAGCAGTGATTTGGGCTGTAATTCACCACCCCATAGAAGTCACTGCAGAGTTGCACAAAAATCAGACATAACAAGATTCACGTTGCACACATGGAGCTCGATTAATCCACCCATCAGAAGGCTGAGCTGTATACATCTCTGTGACCTCACAGACGCCATCCATATGCTTGGTTTCTTAGCCATCGTCAGTTAAGAGATGTGTGGTTCGGTTTTCCTGAAAAACTAACACACCCGAACTTTGGGGTTCCAAGCCGAGTCGAGTACCAGTTCAGATCACTTTGGGGTTCCAAGTAGATCAGAGTCCCAGCTGTAAGTTCGAAACTTGGATTTAAAAACAGAATCTTGGTTCTGGATTGCATGTAAACAGGTCCAAATTACAGGATTTTAGCGGTGTTTAGCAATTTTTAGGCAATCCAAAACCGAATCCGAACCGAAAACCAAACACAGGGTCCGCGCACATCTCTACTGTAAGATGGAAAACTCAGAAATAGGGTCTCTGTGCAAGATCTTTGGGAAAGCTGCTGTTTGTTGTACAAGGGTGGTCCCTATGCAACGGGGATCACTCGGGGTTCAGAGTTTCCATTATTGCACAGTAGCTTATAGCTCTGCCACTGAAGGCTCCCTACTCACAACACCTCTTGTGGAATATTTAGTGCATGATTATGAATACGTTATTCAATATCTTACCTGCCACAATCAGAGTTGTCCCATTGCTAAATATACCTAAGATATACCTGTATCTTGAAGTACAGTAATAAACTCCGGAATCATTAGACTGTATATTGTGTATCTCCAGCTTAGCCGTGTATTTATCAATTTTACAGGCATATTTGTGTGTATTATTATCATGTAAACAAGATTTAACAAGCAGAGGAGCTTCTCCTGATCTCGAGCTCTTTCTGTACCAGTAGATTTGAGTTCCAGCTTCTAGACTTTCATTAGACGCACAGCTGATAACTGCAGTGACATTAACACCTGCAAACACCGTGTCCTGCTGCTGGTACAGAACCGTCCGAGCGACAGTCACTGCAAAATAAAAGATCAATGTTACATATAAAATATTTCAATTACTTGTCTAATGATATATAGCACTAATGCATTATGAACCTCATTCAGAGGTCCATTCATCATGTTAATTATCGGAGGCCAGACCCCCCCAATTAATAAGTATCCACCTCGCTGCAAGTAGCAGCAGTGGCTACATATTCACCGGAGCAAATCAACATTGCTCCGATGCAGAGGCAGCTGATCTGAAAATCATCTGTCTCCACTATCCCCTTCACTGCTCCTTTCGGAGCAGTGTAGGGGATAATGGTGCGCGTCGGTCAGGTACTGCACCAGCATGTCCTGCTTGCTTAACTCAGACTTCTGTTCCTCTGGAAGCTGCACAGGGGCTGTCTCATTTCCCACAGGGGGCAACACTTCTCTGATACTAGTGTATGGGGACAGCGGGTTACATAGGGAGTCAAAGGTAAGCAGGCAATATCTGTGATACTAGTGTATGGGGACAGCGGGCCATTCCGGGAGAAAAAGGTAAGCAGGAGATATCTGTGATACTAGTGTATGGGGACAGCGGGCCATTCCGGGAGTAAAAGGTAAGCAGGAGATATCTGTGATACTAGTGTATGGGGACAGCGGGCCATTCCGGGAGAGGAAGGTAAGCAGGAGATATCTGTGATACTAGTGTAGGGGGACAGTGGGCCATTCCGTCAGAGAAAGGTAAGCAGGAGATATCTGTGATACTAGTGTATGGGGACAGCGGGCCATTCCGGGAGAGGAAGGTAAGCAGGAGATATCTGTGATACTAGTGTATGGGGACAGCAGGCCATTCCGGGAGAGGAAGGTAAGTAGGAGAAATCTGTGATACTAGTGTATGGGGACAGCAGGCCATTCTGGGAGAGGAAGGTAAGTAGGAGATATCTGTGATACTAGTGTATGGGGACAGCAGGCCATTCCGGGAGAGAAAGGTAAGTAGGAGATATCTGTGATACTAGTGTATAGGGACAGCGGGCCATTCCGGGAGAGAAAGGTAAGTAGGAGATATCTGTGATACTAGTGTATGGGAACAGCGGCCATTCCGGGAGAGAAAGGTAAGTGGAGATATCTGTGATACTAGTGTATAGGGACAGCGGGCCTTTCCGGGAGAGGAAGGTAAGTAGGAGATATCTGTGATACTAGTGTATGGGGACAGCGGGCCATTCCAGGAGAGGAAGGTTAGTAGGAGATATCTGTGATGCTAATGTATGGGGACAGAGGGCCATCCCGGGAGAGAAAGGTAAGCAGGAGATATCTGTGATACTTGTGTATGGGGACAGCGGCCATTCTGGGAGAGGAAGGTAAGCAGGAGATATCTGTGATACTAGTGTATAGGGACAGCGAGCCATTCCGGGAGAGGAAGGTAAGCAGGAGATATCTGTGATACTAGTGAATGGGGACAGCGGGCCATTCCGGGAGAGGAAGGTAAGCAGGAGATATCTGTGATACTAGTGTATGGGGACAGCAGGCCATTGCGGGAGAGGAAGATAAGTAGGAGATATCTGTGATACTAGTGTATGGGGACAGCAGGCCATTCTGGGAGAGTAAGGTAAGTAGGAGATATCTGTGATACTAGTGTATGGGGACAGCGGGCCATATCGGGAGAGAAAGGTAAGTAGGAGATATCTGTGATACTAGTGTATAGGGACAGCGGGCCATTCCGGGAGAGGAAGTTAAGTAGGAGATATCTGTGATACTAGTGTATGGGGACAGCGGGCCATTCCGGGAGAGGAAGGTAAGTAGGATATATCTGTGATACTAGTGTATGGGGACAGCGGGGCATTCCGGGAGAGGAAGGTTAGTAGGAGATATCTGTGATGCTAATGTATGGGGACAGAAGGCCATTCCGGGAGAGAAAGGTAAGCAGGAGATATCTGTGATACTAGTGTATGGGGACAGGGGGCCATTCCAGGAGAGAAAGGTAAGCAGGAGATATCTGTGATACTAGTGTATGGGGACAGCGGGACATTCCGGGAGAGGAAGGTAAGCAGGATATATCTGTGATACTAGTGTTTTGGGACAGCGGGCCATTCTGGGAGAGGAAGGTAATCAGGAGATATCTGTGATACTAGTGTATGGGGACGGCGGGCCACATCGGGAGTCAAAGGTAAGCAGGAGATATCAGTGTTTTCTCTTGCGTAACCTTTATAATGAATGGCTCGACCCTTAATTTCTACAAAATTAAGTGAAAATTTACATTTTCACCTGCTTTTGTAGAAATGAAGTGATGATGAATGTACCCCTTTAGTTTTGTTTGTTCTTGACACAACTTGCTCTTTTTCTTAGTTTGAATATGAATCCCTGCAGCCAGGGCCTTGGTACGAGAGGCTGGAGGGGCCAATGGACGCCGCTGACATAAAATAAGGGGGTATTAAGGATGTATTGACATGAAACACACCAAAAATGGCCACTTAAAGACACATATGCTCCTGTTTAGAGGGACAGGAAATGTGAGTACTGATACTCTAGTGCAAGTTGCAATATGCTGTTTATGACAGCCGTGACTTGCGTCTGATTTGCTGAATGCTCCTAGTGCTGGGTACGTACCTGAGTGGTGGTTCATCTGCCCATCTGATGGGCCAACAGATACATAAATTTTGTAAGTTGTGTGCACAAACGCCGCCTGACATGTCTGACCACAGGAACCGGTAGTGATGTCAGTGTCAGCGGTTTCTGGTCCAGCATATGGGTTGGTCGGCGGGTCGGCGGGTCGGCCGTACACACAGGCATATGTACCAATATATCTGCAAGTTATATATAGGTATCAGCTCTGCAGCACAGCCAACCAGATATGTCTGTGAACAACGTAATTCACAGACTTATCTTCTGTACACACCTACTGTCACACTTGCTATATGTTGTTGGTAAAATTTCTGCAGCTGTGATCTAATAGCAGGATTATAGAGTACTGAACACTAATTCTTAAAATATAAAGTCTGAGTGGTTCCTCCTCTATTTGGGAAGGGGACGGCTGCTGTTATGATTATTAGGGTGGACTCTAAAGAAAATTACATTTTATACTTGTGTATTGTTCAATTAGCATTTAACGTGCTCCAAGTGACTGGGGTACTTCTTACCGACATTGCGGCCACTTACTGTAATGTGTATGAGTTGTGCACTGTGTTTTGCCCATCTTTTGTGCTCGCAGTGAAGCCACGCCCTCTGCTGTATACCTGGCGCATCTGCCCCTGTTACTTATAAAGGGAGGCTGGTGCATGCAGATCCAACTGATGATGTTCCTGACAATGTGCGGGAGCTAGCATCGTCTGCAACATAGACGGTACACACTGGCCAATGTGGACACTATGTGACATATCGTCTAGTGTGTTATATTGTGTCTGGGGTCAGGTTACCTTCACCCCTCTGCCAAAGAAGAAAGAGAAGGCACACATGTTGCAGTGTACACAATTATCTGGACTTACCCAATCCTCTTTACACAGTTGGTGAGTGTTACACTATAGTGGGGAAATGTTACAATGGAATTAAAATTGCATTTCTATTGTTCTCACAAAATGAGGCAATGTATCTACCTTTACATATTTAGGGAGACATTGGGGCTGATATTGTAGAGATGTACACGCCTACATGGCACTGGCCACGCCCACACAGCACTGGCCACACCTTTGCTTCTCAAAATAGGCCCTTTGACATTTTCAGTCCTAGGCCCATGAGACCGTTAATCCGGCCCTGCTTGTGATGAGAGAGGGGTCAAACACAACAAAAGAAATATCCACACAGGAGCTCCTATCTCTCAAAATCCATTCCCCTAGTCAATGTCTAATCTTAAATTTGATATCTTATTGGGGAGGTGCTATTTGTAGACCTATTTGTAAAAATAAATCCAAGTTTTTCCCTCAACCCAACATATGCCCTGAGGTCACTATTTATATGGACCTTGTTTCTAGGGATTTGGATTCTCTTTATGAAAAAAGCCACATGAGATTTGGAATTGACAATATATCAAATGAAGAAAGGAAAATCCTTAAAGATATGGAAAAATGGGAGGATGTGGAGATTAAGCCCTCCGATAAGGGGGGCAATATTGTTATCTGGGATAAAACCAAATACATACAGGAAGCCATGAAACAACTTTTGGATCCATTATGCTACAAAACACTTTTAACCCTATGGAAAATTTTCAACGTCAATATAATCACATCATCTATAATGCTTTTGATGAAGGAATCATTTCCAAAACAGAATATGAATTCCTCAAAACAGAAAATCTAGTCATACCAACATATTACTTGTTACCGAAAATTCATAAGAACGAGACCATGCCTTCGGGACGTCCAATTGTCTCGGGCATTAAGGGTTTGACTGAAAAAGCAAGCATATTTTTAAATACCCATTTGAGAAAATTTGTGACTGGATTACCGTCCTATACGAAAGACACTATGGACGTTTTACAAAAAATAGATGATGTGCATATTGGAGCAAACACCTGGTTAGTAACCTGTGACGTGGAGTCACTATACACAAGTATACAACATGAAATAGGGATACAATCAGTCAGGTATTTTTTAGAAATGGAAGGGATGACAGAATTTGGAGAATTTTTACTGCAACTTCTAACTTTTGTACTTACAAAAAACTTTTTTGTCTTCAATGATCAAATCTTCCTCCAGCTGAGGGGCACAGCAATGGGGGCGGTGTGTGCCCCCACGTATGCCAACATCTACCTCGGCTGGTGGGAGAAGCATGTGGTATTCAATGAAGAAAATGAGAAATATACCAAAAAACTTTTGTTGTGGATGCGATATATAGACGACATTTTGTTACTATGGGAAGGTCCAAAAGAAGAGTTGGAGGAATTTATCAATATCCTAAACAGGAACCAACTTAATCTCAAACTTACCCTAGATATCAGTCGTCAAGAAATAAGTTTTTTGGACTTGAAGATACAAGTAGCAGAAGATGGCCAATTGGTCACGGATTTGTTCAGAAAACATACTGCAACAAACAGTGTTCTCCATCACAGTAGTTCTCATTTCCCACCCATTCTTAGAGGTATACCAAAGGGTGAATTTATGCGTGTTAAACGCAATTGTTCTAATCCTGAACAATATCAAATGAGATGCCAAGAACTCAGTCAGAGACTGATAGATAGAGGACATAGCAGAAGAGCTATTAAGAAAGCTAAATATGAAGCAGACCAAAGAAACAGACAACAACTAATATATCCAAAGAATAGGAAGAGAGAAGAATCCACAGAAGTGAGATTTATAGGTGATTTTTGTAAAGAGTGGAAGGAGATCCAATCAATATTGCAGAAACATTGGCATATATTGATGCTGGATCCTGATTTAGCGATGAATTTGAAACCCAGAGTACAAATGTCTTGGAGAAGAACGAGGAATCTGAAAGATCATTTAGTCCATAGTCACTTTACCAAGAAAAATAAAAAACAGCCGACAATTATGGGCTCATATAAGTGTGGGGGATGCAAAGCATGCCAATATATGGTAAAAACTCTGGAAGTTAAGGAAAAATTCCAAAAAACACACAACATCCATGATTACATCAATTGCAATACCTCAGGAATTGTTTATTGCATCAAATGTCCTTGTGAGAAGAACTACATTGGCATGACAACTAGACCCCTCAAGCAAAGAACATTAGAACATGTGGGTAACATTAGAAATTCCATTTCTGACTTAATGAAAAAGAAAAAACTGACATCCATTGCACGACACTTTTAAGACTTTCATCAGAATGATTTCAAGTGTTTGAGAATTTTTGGCATTGAAAAAGTTCACCTTGGTGTTAGGGGTGGAGATTTAACACAGGAACTGCTACATAGAGAAAGCAAGTGGACCTATAAAATGGGGGGCCTTAACCCTGAAGGGCTTAATGAATTTATCAATTTCGGAGCATTTTTGTGACATATTTTGATATCAGTTATAGTATTTATAGATTATTATGGGAATTTGTGGTTTATATATAATGTATACATAATTTTTTATACTGACTTTTATATGAATTTATGTCAATTATATTTATTTAGATGGGTTCTTATTTCACTACACATTTATAATATGAGATGATGGCCCTCATTCAGAGCCGTACGCTCTGAGCAGAGCGCACGCTCTGAATGAGGGCCGGGCTCCATTTTCATGGAGCGTCCTCCTGGACGCTCGTATAGCTGTGGGTCACCACCCACAGGCTATACGAGCGTGCTTTTTGATGGCCGCGATGGTCGAGACCATCGCGACCATCGAAATTGCGAGCCGGAGCCTGCGGTTGAAGTTTTCAACCGTAAGCTCCGGAGTGATTTTGGCTCTATCAGAGCCAAAATCACTCCCACTGACATCACTAGTGATGTCAGTGGGCCGGCTTCTGACGGGAGGCGTTCCCGTGGGAACGCCCCCATCAGGGAGGCACGCCCCCGGCACGCCCACCAAAGGGGGCATGCTGTCAATCAACATTGACAGCACGCCCCCTTTGATCGGACACAACGAGCGAAGGACTTTCCTTCGCTCATCGCGTCTGGCGCATGCGCACGACGGAGCTCCCTCCATCGTGCGCATGCTCAGTGCATAACATCGACCCACTTGCGAGCGGACAGCCGCTCGCGAGTGGGTCTGAATCAGGCCCGATGTCTCAAGATTATTTTCTTCTTTTTCACTTTATTTATGAGTTTAAGACTCATTAATATTTCTTTTAACTTTATTAATAAATTATTTTATTATCACTCTACGATACTATTTATGGGTGATAATAATTGTAATCATGAATTCACCGTGATTACACTGATATTTTGGTCTTAAAATAGTTATAGTTAGCACATTCACTTATATTATAAATCCCACACATTAATTACTGTAATTTCACTTTTGAGTATATTGTATATCAACTAAGATAGATTATATATGATAGTTTAATATTTAATAAGGGGTTTATTTATAAACTGTAATTTGATGTCTCCTAATATGAATATGGAGATCACTAGTTAATCACTTTATTTTATTTGTTACTATATGAATATTAGTATTTATCTATTTTTGTCACGATTGATTCACTTTATAATATTAATTCTATAGTTATCATATACATATATATATAATTCTAAATATGAATTTAATATACATTATTTATTTATTTATTACACATGTCACAAATCATTTGGTAATATTGATATTTTATTAATAATTCTATTTTATTTACATCTATTTATATTTTGATAATATATATGATTGTTTCTTGCATTATAATGGTTAAATCTATGAACTGAATATTGAGTAAATTTTGGATATTGTTAGGGTTTAATAGGATAGGATATCATTATGCGCTTTTTCTAAGAGGAGGTTGGAGCCGCTATTCAGCTATCTAAGTAAATGTGATTGAAGGAAACAGCCATCAATCATTTAGGATTGAGATGATTGGTTAGTACTCGCTATAAGAAGATAGGCAGCCCATAGCACGGGTTGGCCCCTACGACTAAGCCACTGGCGAAACGCGTCAGGTAGGGAGGACACGCTGCTTGGCGTCTCCTCCGTTTTAAATGACTATACCTATGTCTGTTCAAAATTACAATGTATGAAATCACCAACTATTAATTTGTTATAATTGTAATCCGCTAGATACCAGGGACTCCTCAACATAAGAGTGTCTAATATATATCAAACTCATTATCAGCTAATAGGATCTGAGAAATCCACTCATACTGTGCTGTAAATTGAATCGGAGCGCTGTTGGATGTACATAAATAATATATATCAAACTTATTATCAGCTAATAGGATCTGAGAAATCCATTCATACTGTGCTGCAAATTGATTCGGAGCACTGTTGGATGAACACAATTAATATATGGAATGAATGCAGCCATATAACTAAAGTTTCAAATTAATATATGGGATGCTGTGACCAGCGCTGCTGGAAAATTACATTATCATTGTGGAAAGGAAGCTATATGATGCTGTTTACCATATATGTGTAAATTAATTTGGAATATTGCTGGGTGTACAAAAATATATAAGGAATGGATGTAATCATATAGTTATAGCTCAATTTCCTATATATGAGACGCTGTGATCAGCACTGCTGGAATATTATATTCTTATTGTGGAAAGAAAGCTATATGACACTATTGACTACATGTGTGAAATTGTCTACTACTAGGAGGTCATAACTGTGAACACCTGCAATACCACTGACTCCTTGAGATTAATAAAGAATTAATCGCTTTACACACATTAAACTTGTCAATAGTATACAAGATTTTGGAACTCAATTTTATATTGTGTGGGAAATGTAATCGTCAAACACATATATATTGGATTCTATTATATAAAACAGCACTGAGGAATGAACATTACACGATGCTAATGACGACATATGTGAAATTACTCACTGCTAAGAAATCATAATTGTCTACACGTGTAAAATCTTGTTATAGGCAGAAAGACTCCAGAATTCCATTCAAATAAAACGCTACCATCTATATATATTGGATCCTATTGTATAGCGCTGCTGATATTCATACCACAATCAATGTGGGATGTAAGATAGGAATGATTATTATATAGCAGTGATTCATTACATCTAACAACTGTGATTTCATAGCTTATAGGTTATACTATTTAATTATTTAATTATTGGATTCTATTGTACAGAACAGCACTGACGAATGAATGCTATATGATGCTAATGACTACATATGTGAAATTACTCACCGCTAAGAAATTATAATTGTTTGCACGTATAAAATCTTGTTACACATAGAGAGACTCCAGAATTCCACTTAAATTAAAAGCTACTATCTGTATATATTGGATCTTATTATATAGCGCTGCTGACATTCATACCACAATTAATGTGGGATATAAGATACTGACTATATATGTCAATATTTAGAAGATAAGATTAGGGCTTTTTATACCACAATGATAGAGGAATGACTATTATACAGCAGTGATCCACTACATCAGGTAACATTACTGCTGTTACAATCAGTTGTGGAATTAGACACTCTTGTTATTGATACTTATCGTATATAAGTGGATATCAAGATAATTTTCCTTTTTTTCCCTTGGAGATTTTGCGTACAATAATAGATCAAAGACACACATAACATAGGTTTATCAAATATTTTAATCACTTATTTCATGTACACTATTATTTTATATTTCGCCTTAATAAAAGTTATATTTTAATTCTATGAACCAGACTCTTTTTCTGTACTTTATTTATATAGTTGCATAATCTGTGTGTGCCCATGATGAGAGAGGGGTATCAGATAGAAGCAGTAAACCAGCCTGGGACCTTCTCTTAATGGGGAGAATGACAGTGACAATTCCCTATTGCTTTTAATTATTGCTATGTGGTTGGGGTCTGGCAGTTATTATGTAGACACCATAATGTTGACATTTTCAACATGTAGACAACCAAAATGTCAATTGGTAAATAATTGTTGATGCCCAATTTTAAGCCTAACACTAACCCCAGCGCTACCACCAATCCCAACTCTAACCCAAACCTTAGCCCAAACTCTATCCCCAACCTCAAAAGTTCTATTGTTGAGATTTTGACTGTATGTATATTTCATTTGCAAACATTTTTATTGGGTAGCCATTTCATTTGTCAACATTTGCACTGTTTTGAAATTTTGCAGGTTTCGATCTGACGGGTGTCAACATTTTTGTCATGTATACATTATGATATCGACCTTTTGACCGCTGACATTGTAACTGTTGACAAAGTGACTGCAAGTGATACATGTTGCATACATATACTGCATTATTCCCTAAAAGTGCCTAAGGATCTCTGGGATGGCCTTTCTAACCAAGAATGTTTGGAGGGCACGCAGTTTTCACAGTACACTAATTCCTGGGACTTTGAGCTAAGATGGCTGGTGTAGGTTTGCAGGACGTACCGATTTGTTGGAGTACAGCACATGGGGAAAAATAGAACAGTGGGGTGGATGGTAATTAGGCCTCTAATATTCTGATGATTGATAGACATTGTTGGGAACCCTTTTCTCTAAACTTCATAGAGCAAACACGGCTGACCCCAAGAGATCAAGAGGCTGGAGATTATCGTTTAGATGTAGAGAAAGGGCTTGGAGATGCCACCACACCTCATAAAGTAGTGGGCAAATTGCTGCCAGGTGGACTGATAGTTTGGCAGACATCAACTAATTATTGAGTAGAGCAGTAATATTACCATTACCCTCACCATGGTATCCCTTAGGTTTAGTGTTTCGACTTTTGGATTTTTTTCTGTTTTTGGCAATGTTATGGTATACTGTATCTACCTTTGCATATTTTTTTTCCTAGTCGGATAAAATTATCTTTACTGTTTTGATTTTTTTTTTTTTACTACAGTTAGTTTTCTCAGGTCTCATGTAATTACCGCATCATCTTAAGAAAAAAAAAAGTGTCAGGGAATTTTTCCTGGAAATCCGAGACAAAAAAAACAGGTAGAGACCAGGAAATTTTTGAAAGTGGAAACACCGCTTACAGTAGGTCTCCCCAGAGCAGGAGAAAGGCGACACAGCTGCTGTAAATAAAAGCTGCCTTATACATTGTCTCACTAGTGTCACATAGAGCCACGATCTGCATAGCATATTAATGTACATCTTTGTTAATCTACAGTGCAAGACATATATAAACTTCAGGATGCTGGGAATTTATTAAAATGGGAATATTAGGACTTTCTGTATTTACTGATAACACTCCTGTAGCAAGAGATTAATCTAAATGAGCAGGAATGTTACCGGTTTTCTGCCGCACTCACATTATTATCTACATATCGGCATCTACAATCTTGCAACAACAAAAAAATCTTTTATTTTTTATTTTTCAATTTTGCATTGTGGAAAAATGGATATAAAACTTATAAAAACTTGAAATTGAGATAATCTCATTATTGATCTTTTATGGTTTACATTAACTTGGTCTCTTTATTGTTTTCTATGCATTTTACCTCATTCACTGGATTATTTATGTTTTTAATTGTGCAAACCTTTATTGCACAGTTACCCTCTTTTGAAAATAAATAGCATTTTTATACTTAATTCAGTGAACTCTTGTGGTTTTTTTTTAATATATATTCATATATTTATTTTCTTGCACTATCAACACCTTATATGGTTTTATATATATTTATTTATGTTTCAATTAAATATCAATTGCACTGAAACACTTTAAATGGTTGTTATTAAATTGATTCTAACAATCCAATAAAACACTTTACATGGTTGCTGAAAACGAACTAATTATTTTATAGTTTGTACACATGCACTTTATATTCACTTAAGTGAGAATTTATTATTTCTTTATGATACACGGCATCAAGCACTTTCAGGCCCTACACATATCAACTTTATATATATATATATATATATATATATATATATAGTTTTTTTTGGGGGGGGATACACTTTGCATATATTATTGTTGCAGGACTTCTCAGGGTTTATATGCCAGTGATATCAGTGTTCCTAAGCTTACAAATGATTTGACGTTTTGTCCAGAGGATAATTTTTTTCCTCCATGTTTGAAACATTTGGGCATTTTAAATATGATCACTGTGATGCTGCTAAACTTCCTCTCTGATCACTTCAATGGAATGAACATAAAAACATATGAATATTGTAATTTGTTTAGAAAACACCTGGTACCAGTGCGGTAAAAGTCTAATTATCTTATTAATACAAGTTTGTGTGCAGATCATTCAGATGGAGACTTTTGACCTATTTAGACAAATACTGTAGGTACTGTAGGTGTTTCCTCATGGTACGGCATTCAGTAACCTGGGGCAGATAGTTCTTATTACCCATTCCTGATTTAAGTGTGAATAAAATGCTCATTGTTCAATATGCTAATGTACAAATATGCTATTTACTAACAAGTATATTCTGTATAATTTTTTTTTTTTTTTGTTAATGGTTATACATGTGGATCCGCCCTGGTAAATTTGGCAATGTGACAATAGACATGTGACTTTCCTGCACCTGTACCTTTGTCAAAGCAGATGTAATGAGTTAATTTGCTCTCAATTCATGGCTAGAAGGGTTGTAAGGGGGAGATGTACTAAGCCTTGGAGAGAGGTAAAGTGGAGAGAGACAAAGTACCAACCAATCAGCTCCTGCCATGTTTCAAACACAGCCTGTAAAGTGACAGTTAGGAGCTGATTGGTTTGTAATTTATCTCCCTCCCAGGCTTAGTACATAGACCCCTAAATCTACCATACACCGGTGCTTCGATGTACAGAATGCTGAAAGTTATACGATACTGCGCTATATGCTCTGCTTGTGTGTAACACATATGTACATTAAATACAACAGAGAAGGCAAGATGATCTCTACAGTATGGAACATTTCATAGTATTGACTGTACTGTACTGTACATCATACAGAAACGTACCACCCTCAGGGGGCAATTCAGTGTCAATAAAACTAATCAGACTCAGCACCTGCTCCCCCCACACACAGATAGTATCAAGTGCAAACTTCCTAATCACACCGGCAGCAGATAAACGAGGAATTGTCAACTTCATACAAAAATGGAAATACTAAAATATAGAAATATGAAATATAGAAATCTGAGCTGATGTAATAAAACTTACACTTATACACCAATAAATGATATTAGTATGTAAACATATCACACAAATGGCAATAATCACTACAGTACCATATACCAATATTCACTTCAGATATTCACATGTAACAATCAGCACAGTGTTTGAAGCAAAGCAATCCGACCGGTTTGCGGGTAACTCACGGCCACATCATCACTGTGTTATCAGATCTGAGTGATGCGCACAGATGCACCCTGTGGACGCACATCGCTAGGAATTGAATTGCCGCTTAGATATTTTCCATTTACCCAAAAGAAATATAGTGGTAACAAGGTAAGGGCAGGGTATTATTGTAAGGGAAGGGATATTTCAAGTGGAAATCCCATTTGATTATCAAACTTTACTATTAATGTGCTCTTAGCCATTTGTGTAAGCCGGTGATACATAGGTGAATCTGAAGATGCAGAATAACCAGATTTACAGTAACTGTGAGTGTTTATATACATTATACTGCACTGCCCAATATTACAATGAAACAAATTCTATATGTATATACCTTACAGTTGAGGTAATGATGTATATTTGTATGAGTCAACATTTATTGCAAAACTAATTTAAAGCATTTTAAAACAGTAGTGAATAATTACAAATGTCCTATATAACATGACATATATAGCTAGTGTAATCACGGTGAGAAGACAGGTGTAGCACTAATAGGATAATATAAAGGTTTCTTACTGTCAGAAAGCAGGAGTAAGAGGAGAGGATTCATGTCTGTCCCCCAGTGATATACTGTACGTATAATACATTACACTGTGTCTTTAGTACAGTACCTCTTTCCCAGGCACAGCCAAATCTACAGGGGTGAATCCCCGCCCTTTTTAGCACATTGATACCACCAATACTGTACATTGTTCTTTATAGAGACTCAGTAAAGTGATTTTAACGCAAGTTTGTTGTGAATTTAGCTACAAGTTTTGATTTGTTAGGAATAACTAATATTAAAATTTTTACCATTATATAATATATTTAATATTGTGATTTTAACATCGTCCTCTCTCCTTGTACTAAATATGTTTTGTCAGTTTAAAAACAACTGGGATTTAAAAAACAAAAACAAAACATACTCTTAAGGCGCACATCCACATGCCGACTAGGGAAACACAGTACGATTGCGACATCGCAATTGTACCGTCGTTCCCCATCCCCTGCAGTGCCTACACTGGACGATCTGTCATTCAGTGCAGGCACCCTCCCTCATCCCCGAACATGGCCAATCTGTCGTTATTGGCAGATTGACCGGCATGTTCGGGCGATGATTGATGTCAGAAACGACCAGCGGGAGCGTGCATCTCCTGCTGGTCGTTTCTGACATCAATCATCGCCCGATTTGTGCCCGTTTCCGAAACGTGCATGCCCGATTTGTGCCCAATTTATCGTTCAATCACTCTGTTTAATCGGGTAGTGGATGTGCGCCGTTACAGATGTTTTACCTTTTAAAAATACAGTAAATGAATGTAAGTGTGCGCATTCTCCAATCACACAGTTGATGTAAAAACAAGGTGAGACGGAAATTTCAAGTTGAGCAGTTTCCTCTCTGTTACAGTTAGTTGTGTATCAGTTATGAATTCCTATTAAAAGCGCACTTTATATATTCATTTTAGATCATCCTGAAGATTTCCGGTAATAATACAGCTTAAATATATAATACAAACCTAATGACCAGAAATGTTTTCCCAGTGGACCACGTTCTGGCTGAGTAGTTGGATCACGCGGGACCTGTCAGGTGACCTCACACATGCGCTAACAGTCACCATGTTTGCTACTTTCTTTGGGAATGATCTGATTGGTTATTCTCAGACATCACATTTGTTTTGCTGTTTACTGATGTCAGCCACAATATCTTAGTATGTAATGGTGCCACTAGGCTCCCTAGTCTTTATTTTTAATTATGTGACCCCCTAAAGTAAGCTGCCATAACCTGTCTGGAAATTATGCATACGACTGTTAAGTAAGTTACCTTAAAAAAATAAATATTTATTTTTATTATTACAAGTCATTTATGTAGCGCACACAGTACTAGAGAATATTTGGCCATTCGCATCAGTCCCTGCCCCAGTGCATCTTACAATCTATATTCTCTACTAAATGTACAACAAACACACTAGAGATGTGCGCTGAACCTGGTGTTTTAGTTTTGGAACTGGATTTATCTTCGTATTTTGGTTTTGCAAAACCATCCTCAATTGTTTATTTTTTTTTTAATGATAAAAAGTTTTTTAAAACAGCAAAAATTATGTAATTTTTTGCAATCCAAAACCCAAAATTTAGATTTAAAATACAAATTTAGAACCACTGGAAGATCAGAACCGCAACTCGGATCTAACCGGATCTCCTCAGGAGATCAGAACCACCACTCAGATCTATGCAGATTCACAAAATTCGGGTGGGTTTGGATTTCTGGAGAACTGAACCGCACATCTCTAAAGTACAGTAGTTTTAATTTTGTCATGAACCAATTAACCTATCAGTATGCTTCTGTACAGTGGGAGCAAACTGGGGCACCTGGAGGAAATCCACGCAAACAAAGTAGAATATACAAACTCCACACAGGGTGGGAGTCAAAGCCACTGAAATGTAAGCCATTGTTGTTTTGCAGTAGAAAGGCATTATGGTGACTGATGGTGTACAAATGGCCACACCGTGAGGTTGCATTTTAGCTTTTCTAGAAATGTAAGGCGTAGAACTGTATGTCACCTTGCAGATAGGCAATTGTTTGAAGGAAGTCACATTCCTTTGGTGACTGCTGTGAGGTTCATTTACCGTTGGTTTGAGGAACTGATGTCGAATTAAGTGGTGTCAACGGCAACTCAATTTAGCCGACTAGACGGTCATTGACTGGAACAGTTACCTCAGGATAGTCTGCGCCATAGTTAGGGAGGACCTGCTGCAACAGAAAATCACCAAAATTGATGACGTTTACAAAGCACTAAAACAACGCTAGGAGGATTCTTCTACAACGATGGGTGTTTGGCTGTATATGTCCAGAAACTGATGACATATTGTTAGCGGAAATACCAGATAGAAGTGCCAGAACTATGGTGACTGTTATAAAGCAAAACATTGCTGAAGGAGCTAACATAGAGTCTGATTCCTGGCGCGCCTACATGGCAGATGGATGGAATGAAACAGGCTTTCATCATCTGACAGTGAATCATGAACAATGTGGAATGTATCGTAATATAACACACGGTGGATAGGATGACAACAGCTGAAGCCATACTTCACCGAGAGCCTATGGGACAAGAAAACGTACGACTGTGATCTGTTTGTGGTTCTATCTCCAATACATCAATTGTGAGAAGTGGATATAGAATATTAATGCTGGGGTGAACTAACCGCCCATACATTAACCAGGAAACAGTCACAAATTTGCATATGGCCGTAGTGTACTTTTTCCAGGAGTAATTGAGCATTTTATTTTGTTGTGATGCTGGCATCCCTGAGGGCGTGTACAGCTGGCTCTGGTTCTGTCTGCTCTTTGCCAGCAGGATGTCCGCACACCGGTCTCTCTAAGGTTCTGAAACATATAGTATGTACCAGTGTCTTTCTCTAACTTATCTAACAAATGACAGAAGCTATGGATGACAATGGTGGTAGAAGCAGACAGGCAACAATTCTCTATTTAGAACACAACACTGTGCACCCTTGAGGCATATAATATTGGGCATAAATGCTGGGTTCTGGCCCGAGCTCAGAACCAGGAATACTGGTTAGAAGAGTAATGGCAGCAGGCGCACCTCACCACCTATCATCTCGGCTCAGAGGAGTCTGTCAGTGTCCGGTGATCGTGCCCATCGGGACCTGCCAAGGCGCCCTCTTCAGTCTGGCGCTCTACGTGACTGTGTATCCAGCCCTGGATACAGATTCTCCCCTTTGATGTTTGTAGCCTGGCCGGACACGTCAGTCTTTGTTCTATCTGCACCAAGTAAACAGCTGCGGAGAAGGAAACACAGAATGCAGTGTGACTGGAAGGGTATAAGACAGACAATCCTAAGGCTGGTGTCACACACTACGGTTTTGTCCGGATGGCAGAATAGCGTTAGTTTATTTGTCCTGTGGATCAGTCCCTTTCACTTGCAACAGTTTTGTGCCATGTGTAATGCTTTAGCTGTGTGTTTGATCTCTTTTCAATCTGTAAAACTGAAAAACGTGGATGGCAGCCGTCCTAGTCAGTGGTTATCACGGCTGTAACACGGCGACCATTTTGTGTTCGTGCCGTGTGGAAGCCCTAATGTATTTGTGACTTCCAATGAAATTAAACAACGGGAAAAAAAAATATGTCCGTTTTTTTTGCCGGATGGACAAATCCGTTGTATATGAAATAGCCCTAAGCCATTAGGTCATTTATCCTCAGCAACTAAACTACACAGGATTAGAGTCAGTTACATTATTATTATTATTATTACAATACAGGAAATACATTAAGAAAGAGTCATACGCATACATTAAGGACACCAAATTCTGACCGACGTCTTGCACCTAGGATGGGGCTGGTGTAAGTTCTGATGCTCATGATGACGGGGGCTGTCGCATATGGAAAAGTGGGGTGGGCGCAATCACATAGATGCCTGCGCATTAGAACATGCCTATGGTAGCATTAGAACTCCATTTGCATCTGATACGTAGCGTGCATCCAGCAATGCGTTCCCATTATGTCCGACACAGACCCACGGTACACACTGAAATAAAATGTGCCCCCACCTGTAACGCAAAGCAACGGGAATGATTCATTTCCAAAAATAATTTAATGTATCAATTATTGGGGAGAGATAAGATCTGTTTTATTTAATCAATTATTTTAACAACTTTGGGACCAGTCTAACCAGGGAATTTAAACTAATGGTGTTTTGTGTTTTGTTTTGTTTTTAAAGTAGAACGTGTCTAAAACTAAAATGACTGCAGCGGGTTACAAGGCACAGAAACATAATTAGCCTCAGTGCACAAAGACAAATACTCTCTATAAGCCGTATGTCATAACTACAGTATATTAAGTGATCGTTAGGAAATTGTTGGTGGAAAGTGTAAAGTAAAAATTTCTATTATAAGACCATGGGTGCTGTGTGTACGGGTAACACCTCTGTTAGTACAGCTATCTAAAGATAAAATACAGGAAGCTGAGACACTGTCCAGAGTTTCCATGGTCCAACCACAAGCAGGTCAGCTCGTCTGAGAATGTGATGTCTCTCAGGGCAGAGGCTCCTTAGTAGCTAAATATGAATCCCCAGGGTCTCTGTTTCTGCTGAAAATCTGAATGCTCAGATAAACTTATATCATCCAACATAGCTCTGTGACGTGTATCTAATAGGCTGTGATAGGTCGCCATCTTTTTCTACCTTGCTAGATACTTGTGGCAGATACAGTACTTATGGATTATGAGAAGCGTCTGAATATTTAGGGTCAGCTGACTCTACCTTGTGTCTGAGGGCCCAGTAATTAACATGAAAGCAGTACGTGTGCATTCTTAGTGACCTTTTGTGCACACATTAAATTTAGAAGCCAACTGGGGACCTATTCATCATCATTAATGGTTACACATCCAGGAAAAGCTAGTTTCTGCATGTTTTTAGTAACGGGCCCCATTCATTGATAGGGGCCCAATGGGGCTGCTTAGTATTCAGCAAACAAGTGTTCGTAGCAAGTTGGATACTTAATTATCAGGGGACATCTGGCTAACGATAATGAATAGGCCCATCGATGAGGACACCGGCATCTTGAGGGCTGACTGGTTTTACATATAGTGAAGTAATACACTAGATAGTGTTATAAAAATCAGTGCTAGCCACAACAGCAAGAGTATGCATCAGTATATACTGCAAATATTAGTCTAAAATAACAACTGATTCCCCTGATCAATTAGAGGACCATGGTTCCAGCTGCACTGTCCTATCAAGCCAGATACCAATGACACTCTATTATACCTGCATCAGAATAACAGGACAGGGATGGCTGCTAGGAGAACAGTTTAAAAAAATGTAATTGACTAATTACATTGTGTGTGAGGCAACCAAGCATTACACTATCTGGCTACCGTCATTACACTAAATGGCTACAGTCATTACACTCTCTGGCTACAGTCATTATACTCTATGGCTACAGTCATTACACTATCTGGCTACAGTCATTACACTATCTGGCTACAGTCATTACTCTATCTGGCTACAGTCATTACACTATCTGGCTACAGTCACTACACTATTTGGCTACAGTCACTACACTATATGGCTACAGTCATTACACTATCTGGCTACAGTCACTACACTATCTGGTTACAGTCATTACACTATCTGTCATTACACTATTTGGCTACAGTCACTACACTATTTGGCTAGTCACTACACGATATGGCTACAGTCACTACACTATGTGGCTACAGTCACTACACTATCTGGCTACAGTCACTACACTATCTGGCTATAGTCATGACACTATCTGTCATTACACTATTTGGCTTCAGTCACTACACTATATGGCTACAGTCTTTACACTATATGGCTACAGTCACTACACTATCTGGCTACAGTCATTACACTATATGGCTAAAGCATACTTACCTACTTTATGGGCATCCTTTACAGGAGCAACCTCAAGAGCTGATGCTCGGGGGGCGGGGGCGGACTGATGATGCAATGAGGCCCTGGCCCTTTCCAGGAAAAGTCTGCAATATGTGGACCTGCTAAGAGGGGGCGGGCTAAATGATGTAAATTGCTCCATTTAGTCCCGCCCCCTCCATGTGGCCCTCAAATTCCCCATTAAATCCCCCCATCCTGCCTACTACACTAGGAAATGGGCAAGATGCGGGAGATCTGCCTAGACTTCCAGGGGGTGCGGGGGGCTACCCAAAAAATCGTGAGCCTCTCACGACTTCCGGGCAGGGGCTGGCTGGCAACTTTTAGCCTGGGGGGCAAATGCATGCAGGCAGCCCTGGCAGAGGAGTAGCGTGTAGCCAGAGTGCCCGAAAGAATGTGCGTGCTACGGCGCCCCCCCTCTCAAGTGTTCTAGGGAGGAGGTGGTCCATATGGGATTAATGTAAGGTAAAAATAAAGATTAGGGGCAGCCCCCTGTCGTAGTGCCCATATGCAGTGCCACCCTGTGCCATAGGAGAGGACACCCTTATGCAGGCCTTGACTAGTGGCCCCAGTAGTGATCCCCCCTATGCAGTGCCCCTTGTGCCCCCTGTAGTTTGCCCCTTATATAGTGCCCCCAGTAGTGGTAACCCTTATGCAGTGCCCCTAAAATAGTGGCCCCAGTTGTAGTCTTCCCCCTATGCAGTACCCCCAGTATTGCCCATTATATAGAGCCCCCAGCAGTGGTCCCTTGATGCAGTGCCCCCAGTGGTAGTCCCCTCCCCCCTATGTAGTGCCCCTAGTAGTAGTCCCCTCCCCCCTATGCAATGCCCCTAGTAGTAGTCCCCTCCCCTAGTAGTGCCCCTAGTAGTCCCCCCCAGTAGTAGTCCCCCCTTGTAGTGCCCTCAGTAGTAGTCTCGCCCATTTAGTGCCCCTAGTAGTAGTAGTCCCCCCCTTGTAGTGCCCCCAGTAGTAGTAGTCCCCCCCTTGTAGTGCCCCCAGTAGTAGTAGTCCCCCGCCCTTGTAGTGCCCCCAGTAGTAGTAGTCCCCCCCTTGTAGTGCCCCCAGTAGTAGTAGTCCCCCCCTTGTAGTGCCCCCAGTAGTAGTAGTCCCCCCCTTGTAGCGCTCCCAGTAGTAGTAGTCCCCCCCTTTGTAGTGCCCCCAGTAGTGGTCTCCTCCTTATAGTGCCAGACCCCCCGCGGTAGACACACATAATATAAAAAAAACATTTACACTTACCTGACACCCGCTCCTGCTCCTGGTCCCGCCGCCGAGATCAGCTCCTCCGTCCACCGCTTTGCATTATGGGAGTGACGCGTCATGGGAGAGACGCGTCACTCCCATTACCCACTGCGGGAGCCGGAAGATGTCCGGCTCTGGCAGTGGGAGCAGCAGCCGATGAGAGTCTGTCTGACTCTCATCAGCTGCTAAAGCAAACACACAGCTGCCGGCTCTGGCGGCTGTGTGTTTGTGCTGTGTAGCGCTGACCGAACTCCGTCCAGTCAGCGCTAAACATGCAGTGCAGTCTGTGTCACAGTGACACAGACTGCCTGTGGCCCGCATGACGCTGTGGCCCAGGGGGCACATGGCACCCTGCCTCCCGGCCCAGCCCGCCACTGCTTCCGGGAGTGTAGGCAAGTACAGGATGGGCTACAGTCATTACATTATCTGGCTAAGGGTCTTCATTCAATCCCTGGCCAGACACAGATTGAAGGGGAGAAAACTCCACTCTGCTAACTGGCTCTGTGTTAGACATGTGTCACTTTGATGCTGCAATCACTGTTCTCCATTGTGCTTAGTGTACACATGCAGATGATGTTCAGCTGCTGATAAAGTTAGGTAAAAGAAGGTAGATAGGGGGTGTGGTCACCCAGGCTGTGTGATAGCAGTGGGTGTGTGTGTCTCTCCTCTCCTCCATGTTAGGTTGCAGCTGCAGCATGTGCCTGATCCTGTGTGTACAGAGCTTCCTGTGTGATTACACTTCCTGCTGCCCCTGTACAGCATCTGCTCACAGGGAGGCACTGAGGCACCCTGGGATCTGCCACCTGCTCCAATAGCTCATTCTGGAAGCTTATTCTAATTCTGTCTGTGTGTTTCCTATTCCATGTGTTATAGAGATCTCTGTCCCCCAGACTGAAGCCTTTGGCTGCTTTAAATACTGCTTTGGGCATATACAGGGCCATCAGTCTCCATTCCCAGGCCAATGGCACATTATTCCCTGTGCTGTCTAACTCCTAATAAATGCAAAAATCTCCAACCAACTCTGGAAATCATTCTGCTCCCATCACCCCATGTGTGGTACCCCAGAGCCTGGGTATAACACCTGTGTAAGAGTGCCCTAAGAAATATATATATGTAGGTGTAAAAAGGAAACATAAGCAAATTCCAATGTATGGAAACATTGCCTGTCTGTTGTATTTGTCCTAATTACAGTATTTCTCCTGTATGACATGTAACACCCTGTGGGGAGAGCCCGTGTGTGAGCATTTGTATATACTTTGACCCAATATTGTGAACAAAAATGTGTCTATTCTCTGCACCAAGAAAGAGCATCAGGGGACAGGAGGGGGGTTATAGAGAGCCCAGCTGCCGGACCAATGGTCACATGACTGAGAACTTAAGGTGGCTGAGGTCAGTGGGTCCTGAGGTAATGGTGAGGAAGGAGCCATCTGTGAGAGCTGACCAATAGAACCTGAGCACCAGGGGGAGGAGCCAGGTCAGAAGTAGGTGATAGGCTGTCACCTGAGGAGAGCCTCAAGCATCTAGAGAGGTCTGTAACTGCACAACCTCAGAGCTGTACCCCTTTGCTCTACACCCCAGCTGTACCCCTGTGAACTATACTCCAGCTGTACCCCTGTGCTCTACACCCCAGCTGTACCCCTGTGCTCTACACCCCAGCTGTACCCCTGTGCACTGCACCCCAGTTGTACCCCTGTGCACCGCACCCCAGCTGTACCCCTGTTCTCTACAGCCCAGCTGTACCCCTGTGGGGGGGTGTCACACTGATCATGTCCCAATTGGACTTTATTTAATATTTTTTGTAAGGATGTGTGGCTAAGCCTCCTTACATTAGGCCACGAACCATAAGCCCCCCCCATATGATAATGATGGCCATATGAAAAAAAATCAAAAATAATTAAAATGTAAAACAATATACAAAACAAAGAATTGTTGTTGGGTTTTACAATTTTAAAGGAGAGCAGTAAAAAAGTAAATATATGTTTTTATCAGCATAGTAGTAAGAACACAACAGAAAGCTTAGAACTATACAATGCACAATATCAGGTTGAGGAGAACTAGAAGTCCCAGGGAAACGAGCTGCCCAGAGGTAACTATAAAATTGGTGGAATGCCAACTGGTCCATAAATGGCTGCACTAAGTTGTAGCAACGTAGAATACAAGTCCAAAAGCTGCAGTATGGCGATGGGGAGGGCAGGCAAAGCTTCCTCAGGTTGGCAGGTAGCAGCAAAGTACAGCATCAACCCTGTAACAAGAATGATTTATTATATTAATGGGTATAATGCAAGAAAATGCAAAATCATTGTCTACTATTACCTGGGACATCCAGGTGGACTCTGCTATTTTACAGAACTGAGAGCTGACCAGTTTTTCATGTAGAAGACCGGACAGGGTGGGTAACTTAATAATAAAAATCAATCTAAATATATTAGGAAAATGAATGTGTCACCAGGTGAGATCTCGCTATGACCCCTTGTATCGTCACCTTTTTTAGCATTGTACATTTTACATTCTCTCTATTTACTGTCTGAGTGCTATTCGATTTGAAGATATAATCAGATAGAACAGATTTTTTTGTGCATGGAATTATAGTAGTCTAATTATATATTATGAGACTATTTTGAGCCTACTTTATATAATTTTATTTGACCTTGTTTTCGAAGTCACGCTGTATCTAGATAGTATTGGCAACATTTTGTAGTTTACTCATTTTGATCCAGCTATCATGTTGCATTGATGTATTATATATTGTTTTTTACATATATTTTAGCCCTATTTGATTGACATATAGTGGTATAACTTTATTTTAAAAAGAGAATCGGCAACTTTGTATTTCTCTATTATATAATGTGTTTAAACCTTGTTAGACGCTTAAGGTATATATATCAGGAATCTGCATTGGTTAATAGTGCAGGTATATATAGATCATGTGACCACCCCAGATTGTGCCTTCATAAAGACCTGACCTCAAGTGGAAACGCGTTGGGTGCATATCTGGAGGTGATCCAACCATTTGGGATTGACATGTTCCTAAAACCCATCCATTTCTGCTAGCATGATATATTCATAGTGAATCAGTGGGTTTTCGGAGATCCCAAGAGAATTACATCTTGCCGGTTGTCTCGCTGTACGACTGACATGATCAGAAGCCGGTGAGCCGTTTCTATCTTGCACACCGAAGGGCATACGGAGGTAGCTATATAGTACTGTATCTTATATGAAGTTCTCTCTGAAGCCATATCAGTACACCACAGCACATATATTAGCCTCACTTCATTAGGCTTGTTTAAAGTGTGGTACGATATATGAGAAACACTGGTTTAAGAAGTTTAAACACACTATGGCATTTTAATTATTGTTATTAATAAAAAAGTTTTCTGTGGTCTTTGAAAGTGCTGATTGAATATTTTTTTTAGTGGAAGAAGATTATTGTTTTTTCTATATAGGAAAGGATTGGGACGCTGTTGCAGTATACACCACCGGAAGCAATTTTTATTTTTTAATTTGACTATATTGAAACTAAGGCCCTCATTCAGAGCCACTCGCAAACAGCAGTACGCTCGTTGCGTTCCGATGTTGACTAACCACGCATGCGTCGGTGTTACACTGCGCATGTGCGTACGGCAGATTGCGAGCTTTTTTTCTCTCGTTCCTAAAATAGCGTACAGGAAGTGACATGTCAAATGTGATTGACAGAACAGGGCGTTTTTGGGTGTTGACGGGGGTGGAGATGGAAAAACGCAGGCGTGGCGAGGCGTTTTTGGGGCGTACATACATTAGCAGATGCGAACGTCAAATGTGTTCGGACCGTCACATACGTCACTGGAACATCCTCTTTCCCTTCAAAATGCTCGCACAGTTTAGGGTCTGGATTACTCGACCACATTGGCGATGGCCTTCTCCTCCGTCCCGGGACTCCATGATGTTGCAGCGATTAATCGCGGGTGGTCACAAAAGCAATTAGTGTTGTATTGAAAACCGGCTTGGTATGTGTTTGGAAAGCAGTTTATTGGGATAGCACAAAACCGTACGCAGGTGGAAATCATACCTGCTAATGTCAGGATTACACAATCACTTGGCGTACATTTTTTGGGGGGTTTTTTGGCCTCAATTTGTTGTTTATGGCCTATTGTGACAATAATGTCATCATGTTTTAATTAGCTCCCCTTTTTTTTTTTAATGTGCAATTTGCATCGTTATGTGATTTTTTAAACGTTCCTTCAAGAGGCCTTTTTTTTATACAAATGAAATGGTTTTTTGTGTCCTTTTTTGCCTTTAGGGCCAGGATTAAATGTAACCCATTTGTACAATAATGTCACAATACAATGTCAGATTTTTTTCATAAATTTATTGTTTAAACACAAACCAATTGGCATAATATATATATTTTTTTTTTTCTGCCAAAGATACTTTTTATCAAAAATAAATAATCAATAACTGATAACATAAACGTACAAAAATAACTTAAAAACATTTCACAAGAAAGGAGAGGGAAGTTTTGACCAGAAAGGAATATGAGCCAAGCACAGAAGGAGTGTGGGAAAAGTCGCCATTGCTGTCACCGTTTTTTCGCCCGTTTGGATGGGGGAGGGTGGGCGCCAGACCGGGTCCGGGATGCCATCGGGCTGGCCTGTCCAGAGGCAGATGTTGTGGCCTCTGGACTAGGCACAGGGCTAGGCACATTTGGAGGATTGGCTGATGTTGTGCCAGAGGTGGAGGATCCTGATGTTCCGGCAGGAAGGGAGGTCGGCTCCACCATGTGCTGGCGAACGAGCTGCTCCAGGGCATCGGCGATGCGGATGTTGGCCCTGGTATTTTCCGCCAGGGCCTGACCAATGGTCACGTTGGCCGCAGCATTTTGCTCCAGGGCCTCTGCCACCCGTATCAGACTGGCGTCCATCCTCTGCAGAATCTCCGTATGGAAATCCGATTTGAAATTGAGTTCTGTGAGGAGGCCCACTGCCTGCGAGGGGGCACGCCCTGGACTGGCTTCTGCAGGGTCCTCAGCCGGATGTACTGGTTCCTCCCCTGCAGAGCCAGCAGAAATTCTGCGGCCAAGGCTTCCCTCTGGAGCAGACTCATCCGCCTGTGTCTCTGTTGGAAAAATGAGAAAAGAGTCACATTAGAATCTACATATTGGCACAATAGCATTTCAGAGTTGGTGACATCACAATACTTACCTGGGCCAACATGAGGAGCCGCAAAGTCTGGCATGTCCGTATCCATGTTGGACACGCCAAACACCTCCACAGGCTGCACACACCCCTGTGCCAGCTCTTCTAAATCCGTCAACTCCAATGACATAGGGGTGGGACCCCCACCTGTCCCCCTTGCATGCCTAGCCCTGTCCGCGAGTTTTTGCTTTAGGCGATATTTGAAGTCGCCCCATCTGTGGGGAAAAATGGAAGCCATTATCCTTTGGTTTAAAATGGGGTTTGTTTTTAGGGGGGGCAAGGGTTTACTTACCGCCGTTTGACATCCCGGGCTAGACGGACATAATCACCCACTCTATTGACAGCAACGGCTACCTCTTCCCACATTCTCCACTTCTGGCTTAGACTCATATTCCTGTCTGCCTGTGGCAGGATGTCCACACACTTCTGGATCAAAACCTCCATCTCCTTTCTTGTGAAATGTGGCTGCCTTTTTTTTTTGCCCGCTTTGGCCGGAATACTGGGCCCAGCAGCCTCTTCCATGTCATCCTCCTCACCTATTTGTGTAAATTTACAGAATTCACAAAATCACAACTTGCCTAATCTTATGTTTCAAATTAATCGTTGATAGAAAATGCATGAAAGGCTTACCGCCTGACTCTTGGGCATTTTTTCCCTGGTCTGTCGCCATGTCTGAGGTCCAAACAAGAAATACACCAGAATTTGAATGTGTTTTCGTGACGTATTTATACATGCGTCCTTATTTTGCGGCCGCATCATTGATTGTGCGGCCCTATGATCCCTCCTTAATTTGTGCGGGAAACGAAACACTATTTATGGCTTGGTGTGTCTCAAGTCGAGGTGGCGTTTTTGGATTGTTGGAGGTTATCTTGGCTGGAGTTTATTGATTGCGTAGAAAGGAGTTGAAGGTTGGAGATTCGTTTGTTGGTTAGATTTGCGTTTTTTTTTCCGTTATCTTTGTTGGTTTATATTTTTGGGACCTCGTTTGTTGATTTGGTAAGTTTTGTGAAGTCTAACTTTTGTTCAATTGTTTCATTGTGTTTCGTATATTTTGTAATTTTTGGATACCTAATTTATTCTATTTTAGATTTTGTTTATTTTCGACCCCAAAGACCTTTTGATTTTGCATCTTAGATATTTGCTCTTGGTAAGTCCATTTTTTATCTTGTATTAGCGAACTAATTAGCGCATTTTTAGTAGTTACTCTTGTGACTTGTATTAGCGAACTAATTAGCACATTTTTAGTAGTTACTCTTGTGACTTGTATTAGCGAACTAATTAGCACATTTTTAGTAGTTACTCTTGTGACTTGTATTAGCGAACTAATTAGCGCATTTTTAGTAGTTACTCTTGTGACTTGTATTAGCGAACTAATTAGCACATTTTTAGTAGTTACTCTTGTGACTTGTATTAGCGAACTAATTAGCACATTTTTAGTAGTTACTCTTGTGACTTGTATTAGCGAACTAATTAGCACATTTTTAGTAGTTACTCTTGTGACTTGTATTAGCGAACTAATTAGCGCATTTTAAACAGCTTAATAATCATTCTAACTTTTTGATGGTTTAGCTTTCGCTTTTTGAGCCAACATTTCGACCCGTTTTGCTGTACTGTGTTAAATGTCGCTTTGCGGTTTTGCTAAATGGGTGTTTAGCATATTTGAACTTTGGTCTAGCACAAAATGTATCAACAAAAATGCACAGAGTGAAATGTGTCAAGTAATTTTGTTGTTTATTTTCAGTTTTGACGTATCATGACAATACCCCGGCATGTAAGCAGCAATGGATGGTATCATCAAGCTAAGTTGTTTTAATATAGTTTTGGGGTGGGTCAAAAGCCTTACTTTGAAATTTTTGAATTTCAGGTTGATCTGGGGCGGATTGTTCTGGCCATGCTCCCGGAAGCCGACCAACCTCAATCTCATCCCAGGCGTAGGCATCGTAGGCATGCAAGGCCCCAGATATTTCGAACACGTGTCACCCTTTTTGGAATGCCCGATGATGAGGTTTTAAGACGCTACCGTCTACCTCCCAAAATCATCATAGACACTCTCTCATTAATAGAAAGTGATCTTGAGCGGCAAATTGACAGTCCAACAGCAATACCACCACTGACGCAATTTATGGCGGTGTTACATTTCTGTGCCTCAGGATCGTTTCAAACAACGGTGGGAATAGTGGCGGGCATCTCCCAATCCTCCATTTCCCGGATCCTGAGGGCAGTGTTGGAGGCACTTTTCAAGCACCTCCATCATTTTATTCAAATGCCTTTGGATATGGGTGCCCTTAGTGTGGCCAAGGCCATTTTTTACCAAATAGCTGGCTTCCCACACATCATAGGGGTTGTGGATGGTACTCACATACCACTTCAGCCTCCAGCACGGCTGGAGGCAATATTTAGAAACAGGAAACACTATCACTCCCTGAATATAATGGTGGTATGTGATGCCTCCCTCCAGATCCAGTCCCTGAATGCTAAGTTACCAGGAAGTGCACATGACTCCTTCGTCATCCGGCAATCAGGGATATGGCAGAAATTAACCAACCTACAAGCTGGTGATGCGTGGCTTCTGGGTAAGTGGAGACCTTTAGTACATAACAATGTTAAGCTTGATACACAGTGTTCCTGATGTTGTCTCTTATTTTTCACAGGAGACAGTGGATACCCTTGCATGTCCTGGCTGGTCACTCCTTATTTGGCTCCCACACCAGGCCCACAAAGTGAGTATAATTCCGCACTTACAGCCACCAGGCAAGTGGTGGAGCGCTGTATCGGCCTTTTAAAAGGCCGATTCAGATGCCTCCACCGCTCTGGTGGCGAGCTCATGTATTTGCCGGATATGGTGTCGAAAATTGTGGTCCTGTGTGGGATATTTCACAACATCGCCATAAGGAGTGGTGTCCCAATGCAGCCAGAGGATGCCTTACCTGAGGATGGCCCCCCCGAGGTTGGTCGGAGGTCAGTATGTGGGGGGGCCATACGCGATGATGTGGTGGCCAGATTTTTTAGGTAAGTTTGACCCAAACTACAGTGTTTATACCTAATGTGTTTGTGTTTGTTTGCGAACATCTAATTTATTTATTTTTTTTCACCATCTTCTGTTTGTTCACATAATCTTTGCCACTCCAACGCTCACTACTTCCTGCTACCCTTACCAAACCTGGATCTGGTGATTTTGTCCATATATTCTGGAACCCATATCGCAACGCCATGTTTGTGGAATCATGTTGGCATGGTCCTTCGTCAACCAGTTCTTGATTGTTTTTTTTAATTAAATATTTTATTTGTATGTGTTGTATTTGAGATTATCACTGTTTTTTTTTTTTGGGACTGACCACTTTGATTTCTCATTTATGTTGTGAATAAATGTTTGGAGAGTGAAATGGTCTTCCTTTTTTTGGACGTTAACAGCAAGTGTAACCAGGTTAACACACCTTACATTTGACTAAGGGGTAATCCAGTACTGACACCAGTTGATGTAAACTGAAATATGTTTGCAGGTTCCCAACCCACACCAAAAGGAAGCCTGTCCAAACCTTTGGATTTTGAAGATTGGCCTAAGCAGCTTGCACACCAACTAGGAACCTGTAAAATGGCGAAATATCTAATTGACACTACACCCAAAAAGGGAAATGACATTGTTACTGTTATGTGTTTCTTGTGGCTGTTTAACATACAAATACAAAATACAATCTAACTTTTAAAAAAGGGAAATCCTTGCAGGAACAGTCTACTTATGTCAGGGAAAACTATTTTTGTTTTTGAAAAAAAGAATGAGCCAGAACGTATATTAGAACTACAAAATTTATTTACAAAACGAAAATAAACAAAAAAAACTACTGGCGAAGGATGCCAGACAGCCGGTCAAGGGCCACAAGAAGGCCAATGACATGTTGGCGCATCTGGCCAACACAATCGTCCACCTCTTGTCGACGCCTCTGTTCCTCTGTGGGTGAGAAAAGTGTGTGGATTAATAAAACAATAGGGAATCCACATTAAAAAAACAAAAACACAACGAAATCACTCCTAAACCGAAAAAAGAAAAACCAAAACAAAAAGGGGGTGCTGCCAAAAATACAAGGCCTATGTACAAATTCACACAGGTGTGATATGTGTATGTTGAAATCAGCAGGAAGAGGTAAAGGCAAACTGCTAAATCACCAAAAGTAAACCAAACAAGCACAAATAAAGGCACGACACATGATTACATACAAACAGTTTGTGGTTAAAAAAAATGAGAAAGAAAAACATACCGGGAGCCAGAACGGGAGCTCCGGAAGTCCCTCCATGTTCCTCCTCGGAGGAGCCTTCATTCCCCAAAGAACGGGGAGGGGTAATGATGGACTCCGGGGAGGGGGTAATTGGAAGAGGGGTGGGTGGAGGAGAGGGGGAAGTGGGACGGAGGGGAAGGAGGCCCGACAGTTCCGGGAGAGGGTCTGGGAAGGCTGGGGAGGAGTGGGGTATAGGGGAAATATTTGGGGTGGAGTGTTGGCTGGGGGTTGGGGATAGTGGCCGGGAACGCCGTCTGGCCGGACGGTGACGGCGTAGTCTTGGCTGTCCTCCTAAAATATGTCAAACAAATTGAGGTTAGTTTCTGGGCAAATCCGGGGCCCAAATAAAAAAAAAAAAAACAGCAACAAAAAACATGCAAAAAGGAGTAGAATGAAAAAAACAGAAATAGAGGGAAAACAAGCACACGCTGATATGAGGACAAATAATTAATAGGACAGACAGGAAAACATGCACACGCAGATATGAGGACAAATAATTAATAGGACAGACAGGAAAACATGCACACGCAGATATGAGGACAAATAATTAATAGGACAGACAGGAAAACATGCACACGCAGATATGAGGACAAATAATTAATAGGACAGACAGGAAAACATGCACACGCAGATATGAGGACAAATAATTAATAGGACAGACAGGAAAACATGCACACGCAGATAGGAGGACAAATAATTAATAGGACAGACAGGAAAACATGCACACGCAGATATGAGGACAAATAATTAATAGGACAGACAGGAAAACATGCACACGCAGTTTGCCCCACAAACACAAACATGAAAACCACAATACATAACACTTACTTTCAAGGATCTGCATGCGAAAGCATGCCAGCAAGCGGGCGTTCGCCGTTGCAGGTCTGACCACCTGCGCTCCAGCTGCCCGATGTTGCGGCGTGAACCCAACGACCGCAGGCGGGACCGTGCCTCCGCATACGCGGAGCGCTTCTGCCGGTTGGTGATGGGTGGAGGCTGGCTGGTGATCCGCCTATCCATCACCTCCGTAAGCACCAGCAGCTCGCGCCTGGTGAATGCGGAGGCTCTCATGATGGCAATGGAGTTTTTCATACAAAACATTTTTGATAAAGTGTGGCAAAAATTTCTGATTGGCTAATGTATTTTGGAAATTAACAGGAGCAATTTTATTGGTTAGTGTATGAGTCATGTGTTCAACAGGGCCAGAAATCTCTGGAGAGTTATGATAGGCTTGATGCAGTGACATGCATTTGCAAATTTAAATAAAGAAATGAACCCCGGAAAATATGCGGGGATCCACAGCAATAGAACAATTGTTTAATTGTGGTTCACATGTTTTTTGAACAATAAAAGCGAATGTTCCATCCGTACGTATTCTGCGGGTAAACACAAACACGGACAAGAGTAAAGTTTCTTGCATTGTGTTGAAAAAAAACAAACAATTAAGCTAATTGATACATTGATTGGCATGATACGATTGATGGAGGTAGGCAGAATAAAGGAGCAGGTAATCGACATCTGACAAGGCCACTTCCGGTTTCACTTGTGCGTGCGTTCCTTTCAAGCCATTTCGGGGATGTACGCTCGCTATTTCGTACGCTCTTTAGTTAGAGGAGGGGTCGCCTGAGTTTAGGGAGGAATTTTAGATGCGAACGAAAATACGAGCGAGCCATTGAATTTAAATAATTTTGTACGTACGCCTAACGTACGTGCGCCCGCTTGCGAGTGGGTCTGAATGAGGGCCTAAATAAGTTTATGGAATCCTATTAAAAACCTCTATGGAATCCTGCCTATAACCTCTATGCAATCCTGCCTATAACCTCTAAACCTTATATGATGCTAATTAGCGTTATGAATAGTCGCACACAGCAATAAACACTTTCAGACTTTGGTTGTGGTTCCGAAGCACAAAAAGTTATTATTCAGTATAAAAGAAAAAGGTACTTAAACGGACATGATCTAGACAATATGTACAAAGGTTACATTCAATATAGGTACAGTCGATATACATACGCAAGCGCACCGGTCCCAGTTACAGTCATCAATCCAGAAGCCTGCGGTCATCCAAGATGAAGAATGGCTCCTAACTGGGACCAGTACACAGGCTATATACCCGAACTGATCATTATAACAGTAATGTAGACAGACAAACATAATTCCATTGGTTCTTGCTCTTGGTCTTTGTAGTACACTGTAGTTCATAGGGCAGTTCACTAGGGGTATGTCCCACTTCTTCAGATTGTATTGTCTTTCTTTAATTTATTTAAATTAACCACAGGCTCAGCATACAGAGTTTTATATTTCAACCAATAATTCACTATGGTCCATAACTCCCGAACGCATGATCCGATTCCCTTGCCGATATAACCGGGTATCTGGAAATAGACAGGGTATCAGTACAGTACCAAACATGAAATGTCTACGATGTTCTATACCATTAATATCAAATACATACATTTCACAATATTGCTGATATAAATTAAACCCTGAATATTAACCTAAAATACTGCAGAACCTTTTAATGTAATTGTGTGTATATTTGCACGCATTGTGAATACACATGTGATTGTCTATGTGCATGCATGTATTTATCATGAATTAATATATATATATTTCTCTATGCTTTACTTGGTTTTGATATTACTTGTCTGGACTACAAAAATGACAGGCAATGGGGGTTTACAAAGGTGATCAAAAGATGCCTGATGAGATCAGAAAGGCAAGGCTAATCTGTTTAAGCATCAGACTCAAAGACAATGGCTTACCCAGAATACAATTAATTTCTCCTTAACCACATCACATTAGATACAAGGCCTACAATGGCTAACGATAGCTTAGATGTCTAACAATTGTTTCCCAATCCATTCTTTCTGAGTATATTAGTGTCTGTATTATACTTCAATTTTCATAGGCATACTGTTCTGTATGCAGAGCAAACGCTCCCCATATCTTTGTGTATTCTTTAATTATTTGTCACAGACAAATCAACAAAATCTGTCTTGTCATCACTGAATATTTAATGTAAGGCTTTTATTAGTTGTAGCTAAAATGGCGTTTTGCAACCAGTCGCATAATGGTGTCTTGCAGATCTTGGTTTTAAACAGATTCTGTCTCAGCCAATCATCCGGCTTCGACATAACAAATAAGAAGTTTGTTTTCACTTAGCATTTTACTTAATCCCCAACCTTCCAAACAGTAGATACTTTGATGACCTAACATTTACAAATAGCCAGGACCTCTGCTGTCTACAGATCCGGCGGATTGGCTCTTACACCCATATGTAATAGCCTCCGATTTGCTGATCCCGGTGCAATGCCAGCGATATAGCTGCTAGATTTAAAGCTAAATACAACACAGGGTGGGCATTACAGAGCAGGGACCCTCTCCAAAGTGCTATTACTTGTGCTATTAATGGAAACAAATTTAGTAAAATTAATATTAAATTGGAAATTACCTGTGAAACATGACGTTTTGGTGGTATTTTGATTATTTTTATAAAATGCTGCTTTCTTGTAAAACATGAATAACTGCCCCTAGCTGGGTATATTTAGTGTTTTATACATTAATTTGTTATCTTGATACATTAATAAAATGCCAATGTTTTCTGAATATTACTAAAATGTAGATTTTACCTTTAAAATAATAATTTGTTATATAGAGTAGCTCTCAATACTGGCATAATAATCTGCCGTGATATCAGTCATAATTCTTATCATAACTGATACAAAAACATTTTTAAACATTAATAAATATATTGTAGTTACATATATTCAGTTTAAGCCTCATTTATTTGGTGGATATAGTTACTGTTTTGCTCCTTTGTAGTTTGCTGTTATTACTTAGTCTAATCGCTGTAATGAAACATGTAACAAACATTAAAAAAAAAATGTTTCTTACCTTCAAAAAACAGGAGTAAGGTAAGGAGATTCATGTCTGGTCTCCAGTACAGGTGTCCAGTATACTAATATACAGTAGATTCTATTGTACACTGTAGTTTTAGTACGTCTTCCCCAGAAAGTGCCAAATCTACAGGGGCTGGAACTCCGCCCCCCTGGTATAGTATACAAAGGCGGGATAAGCGTGAGTATAACTAAGAATACTAGGTTTTTTGCTGTATTGATGTTGATGTCAGTCTTGTTGCTGGGCAGATTATAAGGCTGTCTGGTCTGCTGGTTGGGAGCCAATGATATTGTTTGAAGGAGTGGTCAGAGGATCAGTATATCTTGGCTTGTGTGAGCATGGACAGCCTCTTGGTTCCTGGAGTTTTGAAACAAGATCAGGCTGAGTAGCTTTGCCCTTTTTCTGTATAATCCTACTACCTTTTCATTCCCAGTTTATTACCTTGCATTCCCCCCCTTTTTCATATCTTCCCACTGGTTCATCCTTTAACTTACATACCCTATATATGCTGGCCTGCATCCCCCCCCCTTTGTTTCCTGTCCATATATAGCCCGGCCATGCCATCCTGCCCCCCCCTCCAACCGTGCTAATTAAGCACACAAGCACCGCTCACCTGCACTAGGCATCCCCCTTTCCACCTCCACTGGTTTTGTCTCCCTTATGGCTGCAGGTCCCCTTCTCATCCCGGGTCAGCATGTATCATTCTGCGCCAGTGGGAGCTCCCGCTTCCGCGCCTCCTGCTGGTGCACTGTTGTCTGCCCTCTAGCCCCCCCCCTCCTTCTCCGGAAGGGATGTGCGCTCCCGTGACTCCGGCCGGTTCTCAGTCCCCGATGGCGCGAGCGCCTCTCTGCGCCACCGGGAGCTCCAGCTCCATCCACTGGCGCTCCTGCGTCTGCCCTACAGCCCGCTTCACCTTACCACCGGCGGGGGTGAACGCTCCCGCGCCGCCCACCGGTGCCCAGTCTCGGCACCACAGGTGCCTCCCTGCACCAGCTCCTGGTTACCCCCTTCAGCTCCCCCTTTCATCCCCCCGACAGGGTCCACCTCTCCCGCACCTGCTGCTGGTTAACGGCCACCCCGCCGCGAGAGCGGCACCATCCAACCCGCCCCCCCCTGCGCAACAGATCCCCCGCGACCTGGGGGGGCCCCCCCTTTAATTTTCCTTCCAGCGCCGGCCATCTTCTTTGCCCATGTGGAAGTCCCAATATTCAGCCTTCAGCCTCTCCTGAGCTGCGCTTGCAGCTTTAGTTGCACCCCTTTTTATTAACCCCTGCTACCTCAACTAGCCCTCTGCCCTCTCTCCCCCACCCCCCTTTCAATTTTTATATATATATATTTTTTTTTAAGCTCCCTCACCCCCCCTCCCCTGGCCTCATATTCATTGTTTCCCTTTCTGTACCCCCCTCATGTGTTATTATTATCTGCTGCCCCTCCTTCCCTGGCTATCCTTCTGTACACCTTCATCCATGCCTCCTTATAATTTGTTTCTCTTATGGCTCCTTCATCTTTTCTTTGGCTCTGCTTCCTGTATCCCATCTTCCCCTTTATCCACCATCCTCACCACTGTTGGTCACATGTACCCTCCCTGCATACACCCCTGTCCTCCCCCCCCCCCTCGTGCCTGCACCCTCTTCTCCTGCTCACCTTTCTCCTTTAGTTACAGGTCGGCCTGGCTCTGTGGGTACCTCAAGATGATGCAGTAGTTTGTGCGGCTAATGTTCCAGTGCGGTGGCTAGTGATCCTGTGCGTGTTGAGACGGTCATGGCGGTCGAGCTGGTTATGGCGGTCGAGCTGGCGGCTCCGCCGCATTAAAACATCAAAGATGGCGCCTCGCAGAAGCATTGTAGAGGAGGTTCTGGGTCCACCTGGTGATGGCGAGTATGATTGTGTCACAAATTTTGTTATGACTCCAGTTTTTGTTTTTCATCTAACGTTTGCCTGGCGCGCTCGCGTTAGATTGACAGGAGGGTTGCGCAGAGGTTAGACAGGGGGTTTAGGTGGTAATTACAGGGAGGCTTATGACGCAGTACTGGGGGTTAGGAAACAAGGGTGCTCCTCTGTGCCATGGGCTAGTTGGCGAACAGAGGGTGAAACACGGGTGGATTCATTATACATCTTTGTGGTGGTAACATGTTTGTCTAGTTTAGAAATTTGGCATGGGGGGATTTTATACCCAATGTGGGCGGAACCATGATGATAGGGTGGTTATGCCTTTTGGGTACAAAGGGTGGTTCAATTTGTTTATAGGCACGCAGCAACGTCGACCCTCCTTGGTCACGGGGCTGCCTCCGCATTACCTCTTCGAAACGGGGTAATCCTGGTTTATTAAGGCATATGTTTCGCCAGTTATGATCCCTGATGTGTTGTAGGTTGGGCTCTCGTTTGCCCTCATGCTGCACTTGCGGAGGTGGCTCCTGTCCAAGGATAGCCTACGTGTATAGGTGGGTTTACCTCCCGACTCAGGGGTTAGCTACAAGGGAGCTAGTTGGACTCAGTCGCCATTTTGTTTGGCTGTCTTTCGCTGTGCAGCACAGGTGGTGCAGTGGTTAGCGTTCCTCCCTCCCAGCGAAGAGATTGTGGGTTCGGTTTCCACCTTGGTATGATATCTTCCTGTGTTTGTGCTTCCTCCATGTATTCTGTTTCAATGCATGGGGTTTAAGTGGTATTCAGGTGAATTTGTAAATAATGTTTGCCTTCGGGTGGTGCGGTTTCCGGCACCTATTTCGGGAAATCCATTTTTCTTACTTTTGCATGTTCAGGACGGCACTAACCAGGTCGGTGTAGCACATCGGCCGTATTGATTTCTCTTCATGGGTGCAGGAAGGAGTGACGTCTGTTTGGACCTCCTCTTGGGGCGCAGTCACCTTTTTTCCGTGTTTTGGGTGTTCCAGTTGCGCGTGATATGATTGTAGGTTTTGTGTCCTGTTGGTAGGTTGGAGAAGGAGATAGTCACGATAGCAGGTTATGGTTGTTTGGTAGGTTTTTGTAGCGTAGTGGGAAATGGATCACATATCACACTAGACATTTAAGGTTTTGAGCCTCAGTGGAAACATTTTAAAAATAAATGAATAAATAAATAAAATAAATAAATAATAATTATGTACGGGGTTTGTAAGTTGTTTGCTTAAAGGTGGCGGATTTATAGGTTTACACAGTTTGAACAAGCATTTCGTTGTTGGGCAAGTTTTCTTGTTCAATTTGACGGTGAACTAATTTGTACTTCAGCGGCAATTTTTGCTGCAGTTTGTTTACTAATGAGGCTGGCTGGTCAGGTTTTTTGGGTTTTCAGTTGTAGGGAAATTTTTCAGCATGGTGTTTTACGATGCAGGTTTTTCGAGTAATTGTTGCTGTTGGAGCCGTTCCCAATTTTCATGGCCAAATTTGCTGGTTAATGCGACTGAGGCTTAATTATTTTCTAATCTACTCAATTGGCTGCAGTTCATGCCATCTACAACCGAAACTCGTTCCTTTTGCGTTTGCGTTGTCATTTAGTTTTGTACGTTTAGTTTCAGAATATTATATTACTGATGTGAATTTCCAGATCTTCTCTGTAAAGCGCTGCGGAATATGTGTGCGCTATATAAATAACTGGTAATAATAATAATAATAATAATTTCTACACACAAGTTGCGCTTCGGTTTCTTGTCCCAATGATACCAAGGAGGTAATCGTCTGCCTGGCAATTTTGGCGAGCTTATGGGCTCAGCCATCTACGGAGGGTAAGTTTTTCAATATTGCCTTTACTTCTTTGTTTGGAGCCATTCATAGCGGAGTGGCTCCAAAGCCTCTGCGGTGGCGGCGCCAGCGGGGAGCTCATCTATTGTTAGCTTGAAGGTATTCATGTACATACCCAGTCAGTTATTACATGTTGGGTGAATGGTTTCCCCGTTCGCGTCGTCTCCCGGCGTTTTTTTGATGTACAGTTTTTTATGCGTTGTTTGTGGTTACGGGCAGGTGGCTTTCTGATGGGTGTGAGGCTTCGCTTTTGCATTGGAACTTTCCAGCTGCTATTTTGGAGTGTTTCATTTCATCTGGGTTTTTGTTTAAAGATATTGGCCCTGATTCAGACCCACTCGCGAGCGGCTGTCCGCTCGCAAGTGGGTCGATGTTCTGCACTGAGCATGCGCACGACGGAGGGAGCTCCGTCGTGCGCATGCGCCAGACGCGACGAGCGAAGGAAAGTCCTTCGCTCGTTGTGTCTGATCAAAGGGGGCGTGCTGTCGATGTTGATTGACAGCACGCCCCCTTTGGTGGGCGTGCTGGGGGCGTGCCTCCCTGATGGGGGCGTTCCCACGGGAACGCCTCCCGTCAGAAGCCGGCCCACTGACATCACTAGTGATGTCAGTGGGAGTGATTTTGGCTCTGATAGAGCCAAAATCACTCCGGAGCTTGCAGTTGAAAACCTCAACCGCAGGCTCCGGCTCGCAGTCTCGATGGTCGCGATGGTCAAGACCATCGCGGCCATCAAACTGCACGCTCGTATAGGCTGTGGGTGGTGACCCACAGCTATACGAGCGTCCAGGAGGACGCTCCATTTTTATGGAGGGCGGCCCTCATTCAGAGCGTGCGCTCTGCTCAGAGCGTACGGCTCTGAATGAGGGCCATTGTTTTTCAGGGATTAGTGGTGCTTTGCAAGTTTTCATTGGGCAGTTCAGACCATAAAGGTGGGGGTGGATAGTTTCCTTTTCTTAATATCCATTGGTTCATTTGCCCGGTACGCCTTGTGGTGCATTACAGATGTGGCGCCCTGCTAGTGAACACAAGGAGAGTTTACAAGGAGGGTATTAGGCCTCGCTTTTACATTTGAACTTTCCAGTGGCAATTTTGGAGTGTTTAGTTTCGTTAGGGATTTGGTTTAAGATATTGTTTTTCAGGAGATTAGTGGTGCTTTGCAAGTTCATTGGGCAGTTCAGACCATAAAGGGGGGGGGTGGATAGTGTTCTCTTTCTCAACATCCAGAGGTTCATTTGCCCGGTACGCCTCACGGTGCATTACAGATGTGGCGTCCTGCTAGTGAATACAAGGAGAGCTTACATGCCAATCTTACCCTGCATTTCTTCAGTTCCCTTAGAGCACGAGGGTGGTGTACAGGCCAATCTTATCATACGCACTACATTTTAGTTTTCTGCAGTTTTTGGTCTAAGTTTTGATTGGGGCAGTTTCTATGCTTCAGTTTCTAGTACTTAATTTCTTCAAATTGGCGCAGCGATTGCGGTGGCATTTCCTGCAGAGTTTAGGGCATGCAAATGGCTGCCTATGAGACATGTTCAGTTGCGACTAGAACGAGTTGCGCACCTGGCGACAACCTGAAACGTTGTTTACCAACCAATCGTTGAACGACTAGCATTCAACAATTGGGGGGTGGTGAAGGGATTTTTTTAATTTTTCCTCCTGGGAGCCTTGATCCGGCCCAATTTGGTTCACGGGTAGGTTTTTTAGTTTTTTCCCCTTCACTCGGGTTATTTGTTTCCCCTCTTATGCATCCCTGCTATTTAGTTGCTACGTGTTTTCTTAAAGTTGTGTTGGGATGGTGCGGATTTGGTGCGATACTCATGGTACGGAACTTTGTTGCTCACTGGGATTGCAGCATTGACAATTTGGGTTGTGAATGATGTGCGCGGTTTGATGTAGATTTTCGTGCTTGGGTTTCTTGTGTCCTCGGTGACTAAATAGGATGTGCCTGACTAGGAGGGTTGCCCGTCAGGGCAACGATGTGCGACAGCAGAAAGGTGCGGGATGATCGTTCGTGGTGAGAGGTTTTGTTGGGCTTATGGACAAATGGGAGGATGTATGATCTGGCTGGTGCATAAGTTTGACTTGGAGAGTGGTGTATAAGCATGGTGCATTAGACAGGACGAAGAAGAAGGTGAATGTGTCAGAAGACTGTCATGCGGAGTCACTGGGTGGCTTGGTTGTGAGTCATAGCTTTTAGTTGGAGATTTAACTCGGTATTTTTCAATCCTGATTGAGGGCATCTTGATGACTTGGATTCAGTTTCCTTATTTAGGAATTCTTGTTCTGGGCTAGGTCATGTTGGGTGGCGGGCCAGTTTCCTTTGGAGTCTGGCTTTGGCGGGAGTACGCTGCAGCTCAGTGGCTTTATGTGGCGTAAGATACGTTGTGGGGGCACTTGCCCTCGATGAACCTGGCGAATTTGTCCTGCTCCGCACGGGGGGACCCGGGCGCTTTTTGGTACGGAAGCGCCTCGGATTGGCCCAGGAGGGAAGTGGGACCCTCGCAGCGTTAGTGCGTCTAGAGGGGGGACGTGTCAGTCGTTCCCCGAGTATTTCAGCAAAGTAAAAGCTAGAACTGAGTCTGCAGCGTCTCTTTGCCACCCTGGTTAGGTTAATTCATTATAAATAAAAGCTGTGACCTTTTTAGCCAAGCTCTTGTTGTCTGTGTCGTTATTTATTAGTTTAAGTTAAGTAAGCTATACAAGGTTGTTAAGGGTTAGAAGCAATAAATCAATGTATTTCTTATAATGTTATCATCCAAAAGTGCACAGTGACCTTTTTAGAGACTCTCTACAGTGTTTTTATTACACGTTTGTTGAGATTTCTAGAATTTATCTGGAAATTTTGATTAAAGCTAAATAATAGAGACACTTATTCTTTCTGCAGCATTAAACATTGGTCTACTTTACACTAATATATATATATATATATATATATATATATAAATCACTGTCAGTGACACTGCCCTGCTCTCGTTTACAAATTCTAAAGCATCTTTTATTGAAAACAAAACTGACCAGGTTTTCTAATTTGCTTGAAAACTGGAAAATGTTTTGCTTGATCCTTCTCAAGCATCTTGAAACGTGAATATTGGACTAATTTGCTAATAACATGTGTGGCCAGCATTATAAAGGCCCACTTAGCCTAATCTAGTTTTTATTATTTTACTTTATATATTTTCTTGATGGACCTTATAACTGTACTTTTTACTATATAGTTAAAAAGGGGGAGAGGAGACCAACTGCAATCTCACATAGAAAATGTTATGTCTGCACTTCTCTATTCTAATACCTTATAATGGAGATCAAATTTGACAGAAATCAGTGCCGACATTCAGCTCCCTCCTTCCGGGAGGGAGCTGAATGCCTGCATATAGCGGGGGGCGTGGCCGGGCTATGACTCCATATGGGGGACGGGGTCAGGGATGTCACAGCAAACTACAAAGGGCCAAAACATTAACTATATCCACCAAATAAATGAGGCTTAAACTGAATATATCTAACTACAATATATTTATTTATTTTGAAAAATGTTTTTGTATCAGTTATGATAAGAATTTTGACTGATATCACGGCAGATTATTATGCCAGTATTGAGAGCTACTCTATATAACAAATTATTATTTTAACAGTAAAATCTACATTTTAGTAATATTCAGAAAACATTGGCATTTTATTAATGTATCAAGATAACAAATTAATGTATAAAACACTAAATATACCCAGCTAGGGGCAGTTATTCATGTTTTACAAGAAAGCAGCATTTTATCAAAATAATCAAAATACCACCAAAACGTCATGTTTCACAGGTAATTTCCAATTTAATATTAATTTTACTAAATTTGTTCCCATTAATAGCACAAGTAATAGCGCGTTGCAGAGGGTCCCTGCTCTGTAATGCCCACCCTGTGTTGTATTTAGCTTTAAATCTAGCAGCTATATCGCTGGCATTGCACCGGGATCAGCAAATCGGAGGCTATTACATATGGGTTTAAGAGCCAATCCGCCGGATCTGGAGAAAGCAGAGGTCCTGGCTATTTGTAAATGTTAAGTCATCAAAGTATCTACTGTTTGGAAGGTTGGGGATTAAGTAAAATGCTAAGTGAAAACAAACTTCTTATTTGTTATGTCGAAGCCGGATGATTGGCTGAGACAGAATCTGTTTAAAACCAAGATCTGCAAGACGCCATTATGCGACTGGTTGCAAAACGCCATTTTAGCTACAACTAATAAAAGCCTTACATTAAATATTCAGTGATGACAAGACAGGTTTTGTTGATTTGTCTGTGACAAATAATTAAAGAATACACAAAGATATGGGGAGCGTTTGCTCTGCATACAGAACAGTATGCCTATGAAAATTGAAGTATAATACAGACACTAATATACTCAGAAAGAATGGATTGGGACACAATTGTTAGACATCTAAGCTATCGTTAGCCATTGTAGGCCTTGTATCTAATGTGATGTGGTTAAGGAGAAATGAATTGTATTCTGGGTAAGCCATTGTCTTTGAGTCTGATGCTTAAACAGATTAGCCTTGCCTTTCTGATCTCATCAGGCATCTTTTGATCACCTTTGTAAACCCCCATTGCCTGTCATTTTTGTAGTCCAGACAAGTAATATCAAAACCAAGTAAAGCATAGAGAAATATATATATATTAATTCATGATAAATACATGCATGCACATAGACAATCGCATGTGTATTCACAATGCGTGCAAATATACACACAATTACATTAAAAGGTTCTGCAGTATTTTAGGTTAATATTCAGGGTTTTATTTATATCAGCAATGTTGTGAAATGTATGTATTTGATATTAATGTTATAGAACATCGTAGACATTTCATGTTTGGTACTGTACTGATACCCTGTCTATTTCCAGATACCCGGTTATATCGGCAAGGGAATCGGATCATGCGTTCGGGAGTTATGGACCATAGTGAATTATTGGTTGAAATATAAAACTCTGTATGCTGAGCCTGTGGTTCATTTAAATCAATTAAAGAAAGACAATACAATCTGAAGAAGTGGGACATACCCCTAGTGAACTGCCCTATGAACTACAGTGTACTACAAAGACCAAGAGCAAGAACCAATGGAATTATGTTTGTCTGTCTACATTACTGTTATAATGATCAGTTCGGGTATATAGCCTGTGTACTGGTCCCAGTTAGGAGCCATTCTTCATCTTGGATGACCGCAGGCTTCTGGATTGATGACTGTAACTGGGACCGGTGCGCTGGCGTATGTATATCGACTGTACCTATATTGAATGTAACCTTTGTACATATTGTCTAGATCATGTCCGTTTAAGTACCTTTTTCTTTTATGCTGAATAATAACTTTTTGTGCTTCGGAACCACAACTAAAGCCTGAAAGTGTTTATTGCTGTGTGCGACTATTCATAGCGCTAATTAGCGTCATATAAGGTTTAGAGGTTATAGGCAGGATTCCATAGAGGTTATAGGCAGGATTCCATAGAGGTTATAGGCAGGATTCCATAGAGGTTATAGGCAGGATTCCATAGAGGTTATAGGCAGGATTCCATAGAGGTTATAGGCAGGATTGCATAGAGGTTATAGGCAGGATTCCATAGAGGTTATAGGCAGGATTCCATAGAGGTTATAGGCAGGATTCCATAGAGGTTATAGGCAGGATTCCATAGAGGTTATAGGCAGGATTCCATAGAGGTTATAGGCAGGATTGCATAGAGGTTTTTAATAGGATTCCATAAACTTATTTAGGCCCTCATTCAGACCCACTCGCAAGCGGGCGCACGTACGTTAGGCGTACGTACAAAATTATTTAAATTCAATGGCTCGCTCGTATTTTCGTTCGCATCTAAAATTCCTCCCTAAACTCAGGCGACCCCTCCTTTTGGCTAAGATCAAGTGTAGTATCTGTTCTTATCAGTTTCGACTGACTGGACTGTGACTGCACTCGGGCTCCAGAGGACCTGCTGCCGCATTTTTTCTGGACCTACACCGGCCGAGGAAGCTGAAAGAGGACTGCTGAGAGGAAGAAGGATTCGACTTGCCGAGGGTTAGACTTGCTGCTCTGCCCTCTGAAGAAGCGACTGCCAAGCTCCGACCAGCGTCCCCCAGACTGCCGACTGCGACGAGGAAGGACTACAAGTAGCAGAGGGTCAGACTTGTTTGCTCTGCCCTCTGTGAAACCGACCTCCGACCAGCGCCGACCAGACCCTGCGACGAGGAAGGACTTCGACCAGCATTGGGCTAGACTTGTTTGCTCTGCCCTCTGCGAAGCCGTCTCCCGACCTCCGACCAGCGGCGACCAGACCCTGCGACCGCGACAAGGAAGGACTTCGACTGGCATTGGGTTAGACTTGTTTGCTCTGCCCTCTGCGAAAGCGACTTCCGACCTCCGACCGCCGCAGACACTTCTCCAGCCCAACTTCGACCCCGGGCAAGAAGCAGGAGAGATGGCCTCAGCTGCTCCAACCCCGGTGCCAGCCCCAGCCTCCGCTCCAGCCACCTCTGCCAGGAAGAAGGCGGCAAAGAAGGGACCGAAGCCGGCCGAAGCTCTGCCCGACCAGGTCCCATCCACCTCCACCGCCCCTCCAGCAACAGCCCCCGAGAAGCCCAGCCAGACCCAGCCCAAGGGTACCCCAGCCTTGGAGCCCTGGATGAGGCAGACCATCGTGATGAAGCTGAAGGAGGTGGAAGGAAAGATGCCGGACATGACGACGGAGACCTTCGGCAAGAAGATGGTCCTTGAGCAGGGGTTCTCGACTGCTGAAACCCTCAGCATACAGAACTATCTCAAGGGGATCTTTTATGTGACCTTTGCCTCCATTGCAATCTGCAAGAGGTACTGGGAAGCGGTGAAAGCGGCAAGGCCTGAATCCCCTTTCTCTCGCTTTGTGGGCAATTGCCCTATCCAAAGAGAGGAGAGGCGGGTGACGGTTTCAATGCGGAACCCACACACGCCTGGCAAGGACATCGCCACCTTCCTGGGCCGTTTCTGCACGGTGATCAAGGAGCCCTCCAAGATCCTGGACAGGAATGGCTTCTGGACAGGCAAGTGGGCTGTCATCATCAAGCTCCTAAAAGACAACTGGAGCCCCGATGGAGTTGTGCACCTGCCACAGTTCTTCTCCCTGGGCGCATCTGCCGGATTTCTCAGTTATCCGGACCAGCCGCGGATCTGCAAGACCTGCGGTGGGAAGGATCACATTGGGAGAGACTGCAAGGTGGCAGCCTGCAAGAAGTGCAAGGTGGCGGGACACAACACCAAGGATTGCCCCACCCAGAAGACATGCAACCTCTGTGGGGAGGTGAACCATGTCTACAGAGACTGCCCCAATAGGGCAAAATCCTACGTGGCAGCAGTGACTGGACAAGGCCAGCAGAGGCGCCAGGAGGGTAAGAAACCTTCCACCCCAATCCCTCGCACCCATCCTACCCTTCCTACCCCACCCCTTCCCACCCATCCTACCCCATGCCCTCCTCCCACTGTGACAGCAACTCCCACCCCCACTGCTGGCACAACCCCTCCCCCCTCTCCCTCCCGCTCCCTTCTCCATCCCACTGTCTCTTCCACCCCCCCTGTCTCTCTCCTCTCCGAGGAAGAGTTTCCCCCTCTTGTATCCTCTGCAGGCACTCAACAGTCGAGCAGGAAGCGAAAGGAGTTTGACAGCCCAGCTGCTGACCCCGACCCTTCCAAGAAGTTGGCGGTAGAACAGGTCGAGAACCCTCTTCCACTAGAGGACGAGATGGAGGCGATGGTGGAAAACCTCGTGGAGGAGGTAGTACCTGACCTGAATGCTGACAACTTAATCGAACAGCTGATCCAGAGCTGTATGCAGCCGCCCCAACAGGGCGACCCAGCAACCGTTCAAGAGGAAGCACCGCCCGACAAGAGTGGTAGCTAAATGTATTTTCCGTGTTCTAACCTTTTTTCTCCCAACTAATGGTGTCTTTTTCCCTTTTTACCATTAATGTGAGGAGTATTAAGGATAAGTTTAGAAGACAGTCTGTGTTTGCATTTTTAGATACTCAGAAATGTGATGTTTACATGTTGCAGGAATGCTCTATTCCTTTTTCCAGGTCTTATAGACATCTGGGCCGGCAGTGGTCTCACGGTCCGTCCTATTGGTCTGGTGGGGGTGAGTGTAAGTCTGCAGGGGTCGCCATTCTTATTAGGGGGAGCCTCTTCACACTAGATTCTGTTCAGAAGCTCGTCTGCGGCAGATTGCTTATCGTAGACGGCTCCTGGGCAGGTGAGCCTATTAGGCTAATCTGTGTGTATGCACCCCCTGGTAAGAATGAGCGTTTGGAGCTTTTCCAGACCCTGCGGCTGCAGCTCGCAACCACTAGGGCAGTAGTGATGGCCGGAGATTTCAACTGCCCCATGGAGGAGGATGGACGCAGCACCTGCAACACTGCTAAGCTTGATTTGACATCTAAACTGCTCATAGAAATGGTAACCGAAGCTTCTCTGCGGGATGCTGTGGGCTCCATGGGGGCTGGCTCCGTGAATTACACGTGGAGCCGCCCCGATGGCTCGGTGCATTCCCGCATTGACTTTGTGTTTACCTCTAGAGCAGTGAAGCAGAATAGGCATGCTATGGTTCCCTGCTTCTTCTCTGACCACAGAGCCATTCTCTTCCAAGGAGACCTGGGCAATGGTTTTCCTCCTGGCCCAGGCTCCTGGAAGTTGAACTGTGCTCTGCTGGAAAGGGAGGAGGTGCTGGCCGAGCTGAAGGATGCCTACATCACATGGAAGAATGATAAATGTTATTTTGAATGCATGAGTGATTGGTGGGAATATGTTAAGGCTAACATTCGCAGTTTCTTTCAGGTCAAAGGAAGACAACAGGCGTGCGACCGAAAGAGGAACTTCAAGGGACTGCAGAGACAACTGCAGTCCCTGCAGGACCTCCAACGGTGCGGCTGGGACGTGAGAGATGATCTGGAGGAGACCAAAAAGAGCCTGAAAGGGCACTTCGAGGAGGAATCCAGACGCATCGTCTTCCGTTCCAAGGTGGAGAACCTGGAGAAGGGTGAGAAATGTAACTCTTTCTTTTTCAGGAAACTCCACTCTGGCCACACGCCCCTGACTGAGCTGCGAGATGAGACCGGTATTCCCAGGCAGGGGAAGGAGGGCGTCATGAAGGTCATCACGGACTACTATGGCGACCTCTACTCCCCAAAGACGACGGACAGTGCTGTGGCTGATGAGTTCCTGTCAGGTATCACTAACGCTATTGATCCTGCAGGTAAAGCAGCCATGGATGCTCCCTTGGTGTTGGAGGAGTTGCACTCTGCCGCTAAATCCTTTAGGCAGGGCAGGACCCCGGGCAGTGATGGTCTCCCAGCAGAGCTCTATGTAGCGCTGTGGGACCTCATTGGCCCGGACCTGCTCGAGCTGTACAAGGAGATGGTGGTGGAGGGCAAAATGCCTCCTTCACTGAGGGAGGGACTGATCACGATCTTGTATAAGCGTAAGGGGGAGAGATGTGAGCTGAAAAATTGGAGGCCCATCTCTCTCCTGAACGTGGACTACAAGATCCTGGCCAAGGTACTTGCCAACAGGCTGAAGGCTGTCATCAAGACAGATCATTCACCCGGACCAGACCTGCGGCATTCCTGGCCGCAGGATTGCAGATAGCCTTGCCCTCCTCAGAGACACGGTCCATTACATCAAGGACCGGAACGTGCATGCGGCTCTGGTCAGCCTTGACCAGGAGAAGGCCTTTGACCGTGTCTCACATGAGTTGATGGGTAGGGTCCTGCAGAGGTTTGGGCTTGGTGAAATGTTTTGCACGTATGTTAACCTGATGTACCTTGATATTCACAGCTCGGTGTTGGTGAACGGCTGGAAGACTGACCCCTTTCCTATTCTATCTGGGGTCAGACAAGGCTGCCCTCTTTCACCTCTTCTTTTTGTTTGTGTTATAGAGCTCCTGGCTGTATGCATCAGACGGAAACCAGAGATCAGAGGGGTCATCGCACCGGGTCCAGACCGTAGAGAGGCCAAGTGTTCGCTGTACATGGACGACGTCACTGTCTTCTGCGCTGACCAGAGTTCGGTGACAGCACTCGTCCAGACCTGCGAGAGCTTCGGCCGAGCTTCAGGGGCAAAAGTCAACTGCGGGAAGTCAGAGGCTATGCTGTTCGGGCAGTGGCACCTGTCATCCTCCGCTCCATTCCCCTTTGCTGTCAAGCCGGACTTCATCAAAATTCTGGGAGTCTGGCTTGGTGGTGAAGGTGCGGCCCTGAAGTGCTGGGACGAAAGACTTGCCACTGTAAGGCAAAAAATTGGACTGTGGAGCCTCAGAGACCTTACCATCGAAGGAAAAGCACTTGTACTGCGCAACGAGATCCTTCCCGTTCTGCAGTACACAGCGCAGGCCTGGCCACCTCTGGTCACGGTCTGCAGGGCCATCACAAGGGCAGTGTTTCACTTCATCTGGGGCTCCAAGATGGACAGAGTAAAGCGGACAGTTATGTACAAGGAGCCCCTCAAAGGTGGAAAGGGAATACCAGATATCCCCACCATGCTGCGAGCCTTCTTTGTGTGCAACTGCATCCGCAGGACTTTGTGTGAGACTGATAATGACTCTGCAGGAAACTCCATGTCTCGCTTTTTCCTCCTACCCCTTTGGAGGGCCCTAGGCTGGGCTAAGTGGGACAGCTCCATCCCTTACAACTGGAACACTCCCTGGTTCTACCTGGATGTGTCCAAGTTTGTGAGGGAGCACCAACTGGAGGGAGTTAAACCTGACTTGTGGAAACCAAAGACTATCCACAAGCTCATCAGAGCAAAAGACGTTATGGAGCCTATTCCAGGGCTCCCTTCAGCAACTGCCAAGCAGGTATGGGACAATGTGGCCTCCAAAAGGCTCACAAATAGACACAAGGACATGTCATGGATGGCAATCCAAGGGGGTCTGCCCCTAAGGACATTCATGCACTCCCGTAACCTGTGCAGGTACAGACATTGCCCCTGGTGCATCTCTCACGAGGAAACATCTATGCACTTGTTTTGGGACTGTACTTATGCACAGTTGTTGTTAGATGCCCTGGAAAATGAACTCAAAGACTGTGTGCCAAGGAGCAACCTTTCGTACCACTCGGTACTTTACGGACTGTTTCCTGGCACCCACACCTATGGGGCAATCCAGGAGGCCTGGCGCCTTATGAACTGTGTTAAGGACGCTTTGTGGCTTGCCAGGAATCGCCTCATTCTGCGGAGGGAGAGGATGTCTACCCAGGACTGTCGCAGGCTGATTCACAGCCTGCTAAGAGACTATTCCATCATGGACAGCCCTGAGGAAGAAGAGGACTAAACCCCCCTTCTTCTGCCCCCTCCCCCCATGCTTGATTGTCCAACAAGGACTGGGACAGTGGCCCCTTCCCCCATTTTTCACAGAGACTGATGTTTTGTTGATATGTCCTTCTATTTATTCACCCTTCCCATATATGTGTCTGTCTTTCAATAAAAACTTCAGTTCTGTGATTCCCCCCTCCCTTCCCCTCTACCCTCCACACCCATAGACCTTGTTGATTGTTGTTTTTGTTTAAGTAGTGAATGAATAATGCAAAGTATTATGTATAGTATAGGATGCCTTGTGCTATATGTTTTGCAATGCATTATATTGTATGTTTGATTATGTTTGATAGTGTATTGGGTTTAGGCTGTGCTGCGACACAGTACACTTGTATGTGTGATTTATGTATGTTTTTTGCCATCTTTATGTTAATAAAGAATGCTTTTTTCAATCAAAAAAAAAAATCTGTTCTTATCAGTTTAATATCTGATACGCCCCCTATCTGGGGGCCATATATTAAATGGATTTTTAGAACAGGGAGATGGAAGAAGAGCTTGCTCTGTCCACTCCACGCATTGACCTGGTATTGCATTACTTCCAGGACCGGTGCACCTTTCCTAAACTGTTATCCAAAAATAGAAAAGAACTATTTAACTCTTTCGTTTCACTTTGTTTCATTCTTACAGATTCAACAAACTAGTCTTTTGCCTGTGTCTGCACGTCATGCAATCAAATGACAATACCACCACCTGCTGCGCCTCCTGCACTCACCTGCTTGCACTTTGGCACTTCTTAACACTTCATTTGGTTTATGTACGTAACTACTGAAAATAAACAAGATCTGTTTATTTGAAAAAAAAAAAAAAAAAAGACTGTAACTGGGACCGGTGCGCTGGCGTATGTATATCGACTGTACCTATATTGAATGTAACCTTTGTACATATTGTCTAGATCATGTCCGTTTAAGTACCTTTTTCTTTTATGCTGAATAATAACTTTTTGTGCTTCGGAACCACAACCAAAGCCTGAAAGTGTTTATTGCTGTGTGCGACTATTCATAACGCTAATTAGCGTCATATAAGGTTTAGAGGTTATAGGCAGGATTCCATAGAGGTTATAGGCAGGATTCCATAGAGGTTATAGGCAGGATTCCATAGAGGTTATAGGCAGGATTCCATAGAGGTTATAGGCAGGATTGCATAGAGGTTATAGGCAGGATTCCATAGAGGTTATAGGCAAGATTCCATAGAGGTTATAGGCAGGATTGCATAGAGGTTATAGGCAGGATTCCATAGAGGTTATAGGCAGGATTCCATAGAGGTTATAGGCAGGATTCCATAGAGGTTATAGGCAGGATTCCATAGAGGTTATAGGCAGGATTGCATAGAGGTTATAGGCAGGATTCCATAGAGGTTATAGGCAGGATTCCATAGAGGTTATAGGCAGGATTCCATAGAGGTTATAGGCAGGATTCCATAGAGGTTATAGGCAAGATTCCATAGAGGTTATAGGCAGGATTCCATAGAGGTTATAGGCAGGATTCCATAGAGGTTATAGGCAGGATTCCATAGAGGTTATAGGCAGGATTCCATAGAGGTTATAGGCAGGATTGCATAGAGGTTATAGGCAGGATTCCATAGAGGTTATAGGCAGGATTCCATAGAGGTTATAGGCAGGATTCCATAGAGGTTATAGGCAGGATTCCATAGAGGTTATAGGCAGGATTCCATAGAGGTTATAGGCAGGATTCCATAGAGGTTATAGGCAGGATTCCATAGAGGTTATAGGCAGGATTGCATAGAGGTTATAGGCAGGATTGCATAGAGGTTATAGGCAGGATTGCATAGAGGTTATAGGCAGGATTCCATAGAGGTTATAGGCAGGATTCCATAGAGGTTATAGGCAGGATTGCATAGAGGTTATAGGCAGGATTGCATAGAGGTTATAGGCAGGATTGCATAGAGGTTATAGGCAGGATTGCATAGAGGTTATAGGCAGGATTCCATAGAGGTTATAGGCAGGATTGCATAGAGGTTATAGGCAGGATTGCATAGAGGTTTTAAATAGGATTCCATAGAGGTTATAGGCAGGATTCCATAGAGGTTATAGGCAGGATTGCATAGAGGTTATAGGCAGGATTGCATAGAGGTTATAGGCAGGATTGCATAGAGGTTATAGGCAGGATTGCATAGAGGTTATAGGCAGGATTCCATAGAGGTTATAGGCAGGATTCCATAGAGGTTATAGGCAGGATTCCATAGAGGTTATAGGCAGGATTGCATAGAGGTTATAGGCAGGATTGCATAGAGGTTATAGGCAGGATTGCATAGAGGTTATAGGCAGGATTGCATAGAGGTTATAGGCAGGATTCCATAGAGGTTATAGGCAGGATTGCATAGAGGTTATAGGCAGGATTGCATAGAGGTTTTAAATAGGATTCCATAAACTTATTTTGTTTCAATATAGTCAAATAAAAAAAAAAAATCTCTTCCGGTGGTGTATACTGCAACAGCGTCCCAATCCTTTTCTATATAGTAAAAACAATAATCTTCTTCCACTAAAAAAAATATTCAATCAGCCCTTTCAAAGACCTCAGAAAACTTTTTTATTAATAACAATAATTAAAATGCCATACTGTGTTTATACTTCTTAAACCAGTGTTTCTCTTATATCGTACCACACTTTAAACAAGCCTAATGAAGTGAGGCTAATATATGTGCTGTTGTGTACTGATATTGCTCTAGAGAGGACTTCATATAAGATACAGTACTATATAGCTACCTCTGTACGACTCTCGGTGTGCAAGATGGAAATGGCTCACCGGCTTCTGATCATGTCAGTCATACAGCGAGAAAACCGGCAAGATGTAATTCTCCTGGGATCTCCAAAAACCACTATGAATATATCATGCTAGCAGAAATGGATGGGTTTTAGGAACATGTCAATCCCAAATGGTTGGATCACCTCCAGATATGCACCCAACGCGTTTCCACTTGAGGTCAGGTCTTTATGAAGGATAATCTGGGGTGGTCACATGATCTATATATACCTGCACTATTAACCAATGCAGATTCCTGATATATATATATATACCTGAAGCATCTAACAAGGTTTAAACACATTATATAATAGAGAAATACAAAGTTGCCGATTCTCTTTTTAAAATAAAGTTATACAGGTTGAGTCTCCCATATCCAAAATGCTTGGGACCAGGGGTATTTTTCTATATCGGAATATTCCGTATTTTGGAATAATTGCATATTATAATGAAATGTCTTGGAAATGGGACCCAAATATACACACAGAATGCATTTATGTGTTATATACACCTTATACACACAGCCTGCAGGTCATTTTAGACAATATTTTTTATAATTTTGTCCATCAAAAAAAGTTTGTGTACATACATGAAATTCATTTATTTTTCATATACACCTTATACACACAGCCTGAAGGTTATTTTATACAATCTTTTTAATAATTTGTGCCTTAGACAAAGTTTATGTACATTAAACCATCAAAAATCAAAGGTTTCATTATATCAGTCATGCTGAAAATATTCCGTATTTCGGAATATTTGGACATGGGAGACTCAACCTGTACCACTATATGTCAATCAAATAGGGCTAAAATATATGTAAAAAACAATATATAATACATCAATGCAACATGATAGCTGGATCAAAATGAGTAAACTACAAAATGTTGCCAATACTATCTAGATACAGCATGACTTCGAAAACAAGGTCAAATAAAAATATATAAAGTAGGCTCAAAATAGTCTCATAATATATAATTAGACTACTATAATTCCATGCACAAAAAATCTGTTCTATCTGATTATATCTTCAAATCGAACAGCACTCAGACAGTAAATAGAGAAAATGTAAAATGTACAGTGCTAAAAAAGGTGACGATACAAGGGGTCATAGCGAGATCTCACCTGGTGACACATTAATGTTCCTAATATATTTAGCAGATTGATATTTTATTATTAAGTTACCCTCCCTGTCCAGTCTTCAACATGGAAACTGGTCAGCTGTCAGTTCTGTATAATAGCAGAGTCCACCTGGATGTCCGAGGTCATAGCAGACAATAATTTCTCATATTCTTGCATTATACCCATTAATATAATAAATCATTCTTGTTACAGTGTCAATGCTGCTACCTGCCAACCTGAGGAAGCTTTGCCTGCACTCCCAATCTCCATACTGTAGCTTTTGGACTTGTATTCTACGTTGCTACAACTTAGTGCAGCCATTTATGGACCAGTTGGCATTCTACCATTTTTATATTTACCTCTGGACACCTTGTTTTCCTGGGACTACTAGTACTCCTCCACCTGATATTGTGCATTGTATAGTTCCAAGCTCTCTGTAGTGTTCTTACTGCTATGCTGATAAAAACATATTTACTTTTTTGCTGCTCTCCTTTAAAATTGTAAAACCCAACAACAATTCTTTGTTTTGTATATTGTTTTACTTTTTAATTATTTTTGATTTTTTTTCATAGGGTCATCATTGTCGTATGGGGGGGGCTTGTGGTGTGTGGCCTAATGTAAGGAGACTTACCCACGCCCCCCCAATCCCCTCCCCCCCTGCACAGGCAGAGGAGACTGTTGCTGATCAGTGGCAGTAGCCTCCCCGGATCCACCACAGCCCAGCACACAGCAGCATATGCTAGGCTGGGGAGACACAGGCTGCTGCTGATAGGTAAGGGGGGCCCCTCCATCCAGCCCAGGTAATTATTATCTGTTCCCCATCGGTGGGAAGAGGGCCCTGCTCATGAGAGCTTACAGTCTTAAGTCACCCATTTGTTTTATTATTCCCTTTTGTTAACTTAACTTAATCCTAAACCTAGAAATAAACACACTGACACATGTATATGGAATTCAAAGAGGTCACAGCCAGAATTTATTGATCAAATTGAAATTCTAGAATAGGTGGCAAGAAGAAAGCAGTGCTCCAAGGCCACAGCCCAGTGGATATCAATACAAATAAAAAGGGGCGGATCCCCGCCCTGCACAGACTGACCTGGGGCAGTACCATCCTTCCCTAATTGGCACAGCATTGGTCCCTCCCTTGGAACAATGACCATGTCCCCCCTTTTAGGCGGTGACAAACTGGCCGCTCTCAAAGGAAGAATGCTACCACAGGCACTCCTGCGCTAATAATAGGCCGCCCATGAGCACTGCTTCCCGCCAGGCTGCACCTCTACCTGTTGGAAGCAAACACAGACAAAAGCACAAACCAACAACAGAAAAATTTACACAAAAAATCTTACACGGGTGGGTGGGTGGGGTTGAAATAAACTGGAAAGAGGAAGATGGCTCCCCTCACCAAGGCTATTTATATGGAACCTCTAAGCCCTCCCTTAAATCCTACCATAGGCTTATACTCCTCAAGTGACGAATACTAACCACATCCCCCTCCAGCTTTTAACCCTTAACTTACCTAACAAAATTACATATCAAACAGGGTGCTTATCTATCCTCAAACTTATTCAAGTATTCGGATGCATTAAGTCACCCATTTGTTTTATTATTCCCTTTTGTTAACTTAATCCTAAACCTAGAAATAAACACACTGACACATGTATATGGAATTCAAAGAGGTCACAGCCAGAATTTATTGATCAAATTGAAATTCTAGAATAGGTGGCAAGAAGAAAGCAGTGCTCCAAGGCCACAGCCCAGTGGATATCAATACAAATAAAAAGGGGCGGATCCCCGCCCTGCACAGACTGACCTGGGGCAGTACCATCCTTCCCTAATTGGCACAGCATTGGTCCCTCCCTTGGAACAATGACCATGTCCCCCCTTTTAGGCGGTGACAAACTGGCCGCTCTCAAAGGAAGAATGCTACCACAGGCACTCCTGCGCTAATAATAGGCCGCCCATGAGCACTGCTTCCCGCCAAAGCCCGGTTCGCAGAACCAGGCCCGCCACCAAAACTGTGACCTTCTTAATGAAATTGAAAACTGCAGAGGTCATCGGTCAACGCTCTAGCCGCGCGCTCGTGAGATGTACCCCGTCGGGCCTATGCAAGCTCTCTGCCCCGTGACATAAACTTGGGTATTGTATGACGCGTCCACCAAACGCTAAATGACAAGCGTGCAATGGCCATATCCGTTCAATACCCACGAGCGCGACCAAATCATTGCCTCCCAAGTCTGGCCCCAAACTTCTCCTCTGCTGCCCATGGGGCATCTAGCAGGCACTTACAGTGCATTTCTCGTAATCCTAAGCAATGCCACTTACGCACTCACAACCAAAATTGGGCATGTAACTCCAAAGGGTGCTGGCTAGCCCAGTAAATATAGGAATTTTCCCACACCCGACAGTTAGCACTCACGGACAACCCTGTCCGAAAGTTCACCTAGACAGAATTGGCATTTATACAGACAGATATTGGTATTTAATACAAACAGAAATTGCTATGTATAATAACAATAATAATCTAACCACAAGGAAAGGGAAACAAATAGTTGGGTGACCCATCTGAAGATGAAAAACAGCAAAACCTCCTTGAGGGCAAAAGCTGAAAATCCTTTCAGAATCCCTAGTGGCAGTAGGCATAAGGCCCCTAGGTTTCCCAACAAACTCGCAAGGAGCGCAACTACTTAATGCTACTTGTTTCAACTACGACTTCCCTTGCCCTAGCTATAATATAATTCTGAAACACCCTCGTAAAGTACGACCTGGACAAAAGGGAGTTAGATTAACATGGATAACCACTGCCCGCCACCTGGAGGGCAAACCCTATTAAAGTACCCCAAAGAGCAACTGGCCAAATCACTGGATCTGCATGCATCTGAATAGAAATCCTTCGCTCCCTGCCAGTTAATCTGTCTTAGACCCATCTATTCAGCACAAGCTCAATACCGGTTGGATAACCACCTTATTTTAACATTAAACCTGATAGCGCAGAAATCTTAGTAGCAGCAACTAGCTCGCCCATTCTAAAAGCCCTAAAGTAAGCTAATGAAAATGCTAATCAAAAAGGGGGGGGGGGGAAGGCCCTTAGCACTTGACCGAAGCCACTCCTTTACTGGCCCAATCAAATCCTGTAATAGGGCTGCGTTGATGGGGCTCCGCGCAACGCCTTTGTTAGGACACTCCCTTGCCCACCCTATTAAATACCTTTGTTAATACTCTCTTGCCCACCCTATTAAATGCCTTGTTTAATACAAATAATTTGTCAGGATCCGCCAAACGTGCAACTTGGAAAATTATACTGGGTAACACTGGAGACAAGCCGCCTTGGAACGACCCCTGTCATAGCAGCTACAGACAAACTCTGCCATACAATCATTAACCACCTGAAACCGCCCGCTCTTGAAAGCTAAACACCTTGCCAATCGCACAAAACTAGCGTGTAGGTCTTAATGTACTTGGTGCCCATGACTTCCGTGCTAGCCCCTGGATGCCGGCGTGACGATCCGCCAGGCATGGAAGGGGAAGGAGGAACCATGTAAATTAGCAGGAGGCGCGAGCGAATGAAACATGTCCTACTGAACGATATAAGATGTCCACTATCTTGGTAGCAACGCCCGAAACATGCCGTGCCCTAAACTCAATATTCCTTAAACACATAGATGCCTAACCACTGCGAGGCCGGATCCAAGTCCGTCCTAGATTAGAGCCTTCTTATACCACACCTAAGTTATCACCAAACAGGATTTGCCTAATGCAAGGCTTGCTGGACCGCAGTTCGACCGCCACTACAATTGAAAAATTCTCAAGAATAAGGATGTTCCTGTCTAGGCCCTGAACCCCACTGGAAACCGGCCAAGGCTCCCTGCCACACTCCCCTTCAAATGCACCACTTAACAGGATGCATACGTAACGGTCTAAGTTCGGACTTGGCTATGGGTGACGTGTGCAGAACTGTACTCCGTTGAATTTGCGCATAAAAAAAAAAAAACAAACAAATGCGCAGCATGTCCACTCCGCTCCAGAGGGACACATATGAGGTGACGAGGCTTCCTAACCCCTGCTGTGGCTCCTTCTAGCCGTCTACTGAAAAACCGACCCCTATGTATGACTCTAAATGCCAAACTGAGGGGGCCCGATAGCGACTGCAACTGTACTAGCAAAACTTTTTTTTTTTTTTTTTTTCCAAAAATGAAATGCTACTAGCAACTCCCCAAAACGCCACGCCTTCGCCCTAGGCAAGCGGCATAATCCTATCAAGGTATTGATTTCTATCCGCAAATAAGATAATGCGCATAACTGAACCTTCTTACCTGTCACGAGCCATCGGGGCTCCCATAACGACTAAACTAAGGAAATTAATTGAATACCGGCAAACTCTGGTATCTACTAGTCCCATAACATGAAAACATCCAGGTAGCGGGACACAACAGTATGTCCCAATACCCGCGTGGACAACTACTGCAAAAAGTAACTAAAACCTTCAACTAAAGTACACGAAATGAAAAAGCCAATCGGCCGGCATGTAAAAACAGTCATCTTAACCACAAGGCCATAAGGGCTTTCCCTCTGTGTAACGTAATTGAGCCCTGCCACTCCAAACCCCAAATATTTAAAGGACTCGGGGTGAAATGGGCAGCAGTCAAAAAGCAGATGCGATATCTGCCTTAGCTAGTAGAGCCCTACCCCCGTTTGTTAAACGGCGCAGTGATCTGACAGATATTTTGTGTGATTGCCGAACCCTTCCATTTATGTAAGAGACTCTGTAACAACCCCGATTTACCCAATTCCTTCTACGACACCCCCTTGAAGGCGGTGCACCTAAACCCTACCAAAAGTGGGTGGAGCAAAAGGGGCCACGCATGGGCCCCCACCCGACTTCCGCTTTCAGATTCCTCTCAGAAACCAAGGATATTCCTGTGTCAAAGATAAATGCAAACCCACGCCAAAACCCCCCAAATTAATCAATGACGGTGCTTTTCTGAACACCTCTGCGCTGCTGCTGCAATATTCTCCTTGACCCTGTGCGGCAGACCAACGCGCACACCTTGGCTGGATGAATGCTCCCACAGAGCATGCAGATATGACTGTATCCACAGCCTGCCCCATATGACCCTGCGTGTTATTACACGCATAGCACTACCAGCGGCTGATGCCCACAGATCTGGGCAGGCCAGAAAGGGCTGCTTCCGACCAACCGAGGATTCCGCAGACAAGCTAGGCAGTTGGTCGAGCAAGCCAAACCTCAACATCCTTGAAACCTAATTGAAAACACTGCCTGTCCCTCCTGTTGTGTCTGGACTCAAGGTAGCACGCCGCAAAAAACATAACATACCCGAAGGCCCCCGCCATTACTCCTGCTGACTTAGCCTGAACTAAACCTACGTGCGTCAGCCGTAATCACAAACATATCCACAAATTTACTCTTCACTAACCGCTCCCTACTTTAAAACTTCAAATCTTTAAGGATAGCCGTATTCGCTCAGTGAACCATAACCCGCACTTCATCCGGTACCTCAATTGCTGACACTGTGTTAAATCTCTAAGGGCACCCTTGCTACCCATTAAATTTGCACTAAGTAATGCCTAAGCTTGCGCGGATTTACAAATGAACTGGAAGAATCGCTAGAATCATCAGTGGAAGGGGAATGTGTGCTGCGCAAATGGGTTAACACCATGCTCACCTGATCCTGACGTGGAAGGCCCAGCCACTGGCTCCTTTGTGTTCGCCAACAGTCCCTCGCTGCGCGGTGCGCCCACCACGACTTGATTCGACATCAGCACCATCTGTCCGCTGGACTTCGACAATGGTCCTAGACGCTCAAAAAACTGTGACCTGGGGGCTCGAAAAAATATCCGGTGAAACCCACGCAACAAAGTCCCTCCGCAGAAGAAAGAGCAGGAGATGCTGTAGCCAGCAGGGGTACGGGATCAGGTTTTGGGGGGAGGGGTGTGAGGAGGGGGTGGAAACATGTATGGGTTCAGGAAAACAGCTATAGTGGCATGCGGCTGGATGGGCATAGCTATTGCGCCTTGTAGTGAGGCACCAATCCCTGGGAAAAAAGGGGGGGGCCGCGTTAGCAGTGGAGGGGGCGAACTGGAGGAGAGTGGGGGGCAGAGGCTGGCAGTGCATAAGCGGGGCGGATGATAAGGGGCTGAAAAATGCATTGGGCTTATGTGCAGCATCCCGGTGGCAGGGAAATAAGGGGGGGGGCAGCCCGGCGGCGCGTCATTGTAGGCTTGAATGGGGCAGGATTATTGTGCTGTGCACCAGCCGCCCCTAAATGCAAGGGGGGTGTAACCCCCACCCCAGGGTGCGGGGGGGGGGAAAGGGGACAAGTTGGTGGGTGGCGCGCTAGGGGACACCGCACCAGGGGGGTCTCTGGTGCTGGCAGAGCAGGGGGGGGCTGTGCAGGGAGGTGTCCCCCTGTTCTTAAGTAGTGGGGGCATGGGGGGGTCGGAGGGGTGCAGCAGAGCACCATGCGGCGCCTGGCTGCACAAGATGGCCACCGCAACCCTGTGGGTGGAGCTAGCCACCGGTGCAGGGAGTGGCCGCGCTTAGCGTGAGGGGAGACGGGGAGTGGGGGCCGTCTAGCTAATATTGCTGCCGCTTGGGAGCAGGCGGCCGCGGGGGAGGGGTGGTCGATGTGGGGGGGCGGCAATCGAGAGCCAGCAGCGGGTGTGCAGGCAGGTGGAGCCTTGTGCCTGAGCGGACCATGGCCCTCGCCTGGCTGGGGAAGCAGCCACGGAGGTGAGAGGCCTGGCAGCCGGGGGCGGGGGGGACGCGGGGCCTGTGTATCTGGAAATGACAGGGAGGGAGGGCACTGGCAGGTAACAGGGACTATATGGAAACACAAGCGGGGGAAGGGGGAGGAAAAGTGTGGAACATGTGCAGAAAGGAAAGGAAGGGGGGAAATTAGAAAAAGGAAAGTAGTAAAAGATAAAATTAACAGGAGACAGAGAGGGTGATAGACCAGGGGAAATAAATGGGGTGTGAAATGTGAAAGAAGAAGAGAAAGACAGACATATAAATTACAATACATATGTCACTTAGCCAGCCTGGTTGAAATAAACTGGAAAGAGGAAGATGGCTCCCCTCACCAAGGCTATTTATATGGAACCTCTAAGCCCTCCCTTAAATCCTACCATAGGCTTATACTCCTCAAGTGACGAATACTAACCACATCCCCCTCCAGCTTTTAACCCTTAACTTACCTAACAAAATTACATATCAAACAGGGTGCTTATCTATCCTCAAACTTATTCAAGTATTCGGATGCATAAAGGGAGGGGCAGTAGTGAACATTGACTTTACTCTTGTTTTAGCTCATGGTATTGTGACACCCCGCTATGTGGTCTAAAGGGTGAGATGAGATGTTACTATACCTTACTGGGTAGGGATGTATCGATGCACCCTGTGTTGGTTCCCTCAGCTGGAGTGCGGTGCACAGGGGTACAGCTGGGGTGCGGTGCACAGGGGTACAGTTGGGGTGCGGTGCACAGGGGTACAGCTGGAGTATAGTTCACAGGGGTACAGCTGGGGTGTAGAGCACAGGGGTACAGCTGGGGTGCGGTGCACAGGGGTACAGCTGGGGTGTGGTGCACAGGGGTACAGCTGGAGTATAGTTCATAGGGGTACAGCTGGGGTGTAGAGCACAGGGGTACAGCTGGGGTGTAGAGCACAGGGGTACAGCTGGGGTGTAGAGCACGGGTACAGCTGGGGTGTAGAGCACAGGGGTACAGCTGGGGTGTAGAGCACGGGTACAGCTGGGGTGCGGTGCACAGGGGTACAGCTGGGGTGCAGTGCACAGGGGTACAGCTGGGGTGCGGTGCACAGGGGTACAGCTGGAGTATAGTTCATAGGGGTACAGCTGGGGTGTAGAGCACAGGGGTACAGCTGGGGTGTAGAGCACAGGGGTACAGCTGGGGTGTAGAGCACGGGTACAGCTGGGGTGCAGTGCACAGGGGTACAGCTGGGGTGTGGTGCACAGGGGTACAGCTGGAGTATAGTTCATAGGGGTACAGCTGGGGTGTAGAGCACAGGGGTACAGCTGGGGTGTAGAGCACAGGGGTACAGCTGGGGTGTAGAGCACGGGTACAGCTGGGGTGTAGAGCACAGGGGTACAGCTGGGGTGTAGAGCACGGGTACAGCTGGGGTGCGGTGCACAGGGGTACAGCTGGGGTGCAGTGCACAGGGGTACAGCTGGGGTGCAGTGCACAGGGGTACAGCTGGGGTGCGGTGCACAGGGGTACAGCTGGGGTGTAGAGCAAAGGGGTACAGCTCTGAGGTTGTGCAGTTACAGACCTCTCTAGATGCTTGTGGCTCTCCTGAGGTGACAGCCTTTCACCTACTTCTGACCTGGCTCCTCCCCCTGGTGCTCGGTTCCTATTGGTCAGCTCTCAAAGATGGCTCCTTCCTCACCATTACCTCAGGACCCCCTGACCTCAGCCACCTTAAGTTCTCAGTCATGTGACCATTGGTCCAGCATAGGGATGGACATCGGAAGCCCACCATCACCATCAGTTCTTCCACCATTGAATCTTTCGATGCGATGGTAACTAACCATCGCATCAAAAGCATTTAATGGTGAAACCTATTCATATGAGTAGTAAAGGGGCAAGGTTAGGGGAGGGGCTCAGACACAAAGTAAAAAAGAAACCCAGGCAGGCACAGACAGGCAGAGCTGATATAGGATGAGGAGGAGAATGGGAAACACTGCCATGCTGCTGCTACTGCTGCTGTGGGCACTTAAAGCAACATAAAGTGAAGTGTAAAAACATTAATAAATATACTTATAACACAGAAAAGGAACCTCTTATATCACCAGCAGAGATATCTCTCCCCATCTCTGCTGTGAAAACGTTGTTAGCTGTCCCTCTGTGTGTGTCTGTGAGTGACAGCTGCTGCAGGGCCAGGTCTGCACACTGATTGGCTCTCACTGTCTCAGAGAGCCAATCAGAGCTAGCAGAGAGGGGTGGGAGGGCCAGGTCTGAGACAGTGAGAGACAGCCTCCAACGATCCCAGCAGCATGAGCCAGAAAGGTTATCAGAGGCAGAGACCCAGCCCACAGCAGTCAAGGGAGGCAGAGCTTTTAGTTTTTAAAGAAAAGAAGCTACCATCGAAACACCATTGAATGATTACCATTCGATGGCAGTAAACATCGGAATGCTGCCATTGAATGGTAAAAACACTAACATCGGAAGAAAAGCATCGATAGTCGGCAAACATCAACCATCGATGTCCATCCCTAGTCCGGCAGCTGGGCTCTCTATAACCCCCCTTCTGTCCCCTGATGCTCTTTCTTGGTGCAGAGAATAAACACATTTTTGTTCACAATATTGGGTTAAAGTATATACAAATGCTCACACACGGGCTCTCCCCACAGGGTGCTACATATCATACAGGAGAAATACTGTAAGTAGGACAAATACAACAGACAGGCAATGTTTCCATACATTGGAATTTGCTTATGTTTCCTTTTTACACCTACATGTATATGTTTCTTAGGGCACTCTTACACAGGTGCTATACCCAGGCTCTGGGGTACCACACATGGGGTGATGGGAGCAGAATGATTTCCAGAGTTGGTTGGAGATTTTTGCATTTTAATAGGAGTTAGACAGCACAGGGGATAATGTGCCATTGGCCTGGGAATGGAGACAGACAGCCCTGTATATGCCCAAAGCAGCATTTTTAGCACCCAAAGGCTTCAGAGATCTCTATAGCACATGGAATAGGAAACACACAGACAGAATTAGAATAAGCTTCCAGAATGAGCTATTGGAGCAGGTGGCAGATCCCAGGGTGCCTCAGTGCCTCCCTGTGAGCAGATGCTGTACAGGGGCAGCAGGAAGTGTAATCACACAGGAAGCTCTGTACACACAGGATCAGGCACATGCTGCAGCTGCAACCTAACATGGAGGAGAGGAAAGACACACACACACATTGCTATAACGCAGCCTGGGTGACCACACCCCCTATCTACCTTCTTTTACCTAACTTTGGGCCTGATTCAGAGCCGCTCGCTATTTGCGGTCGTTCGTTCCAAAACAAGGGGTGGCTATTCAAATGAACTGTTCGCTCATTGCGGTCTGTTCACGCCTCTAAGTCTGAACGAGCGAGCAAAACTTGCGGTTGTAATTATGAAAAATACGCCCCCTGGCCGCTCACACCATACGTCATGTCCGCTATTTATTAGATTAATCGAGTACATCGAACAGCGTATGAATTGCTCGCTATTCTTGTGGCTGGTTTTTCCTACCACTATATTGCGAGCAGTTCTGACTATAAAACAACCAGGTGACGTGGTCAATGACGCTACTGTTTTAATTATGCACACCCATAAAACGCCCGTTTTAAGGGAGCGGCTCTGAATCAGGCCCTTTATCAGCAGCTGAACATCATCTGCCTGTGTACACTAAGCACAATGGAGAACAGTGATTGCAGCATCAAAGTGACACATGTCTAACACAGAGCCAGTTAGCAGAGTGGCATTTTCTCCCCTACAATCTGTATCTGGCCAGGGATTAAATGAAGACCCTTAGCCAGATAATGTCTGTAGTCCATACTTGCCTACACTCCCGGGAAGTCGCGAGAGGCTCACGATTTTTTGGGTAGCCCCCCTCACGCCCGGAACTGTAGGCAGATCTCCCGCATCCTGCCAAAATTCCTAGTGTAGTGGGCAGGATAGGGAGATTTAATTGGGAATTTGAGGGTCCGCGTGGAGGGGGCGGGGCTAAACTGAGCAATTTGCATTATTTAGCCCGCCCCCTCCTAGCGGGTCCACGAATTGCAGACTTTTCAGGGAAAGGGCCGAGGCCTAATTGCATCATCAGTCCGCCCCCACTCCCCGAGCATCGGCTCTTGAGGTTGCTCACGGAAAGGATGCCCATAAAGTAGGTAAGTATGCTGTAACCAGATAGTGTAATGACTGTAACCAGATAGTGTAATGACTGTAGCCAGATAGTGTAGTGACTGTAGCCAGATAGTGTAATGACTGTAGCCAGATAGTATAATGACTGTAACCATATAGTGTAATGTCTGTAGCCAGATAGTGTAATGACTGTAGCCAGATAGTGTAGTGACTCTAGCCAGATTGTGACTGTAGCCAGATAGCGTAATGACTGTAGCCAGATAGTGTAGTGACTGTAGCCAGATAGTGACTGTAGCCAGATAGTGTAGTTACTTAACCATATAGTGTAATGTCTGTAGCCAGATAGTGTAATGACTGTAGCCAGATAGTGTAGTGACTGTAGCCAGATAGTGTAATGACTGTAGCCAGATAGTGTAATGACTGTAGCCAGATTGTGACTGTAGCCAGATAGTATAGTGACTGTAGCCAGATAGTATAGTGACTGTAGCTCCATAGTGTAATGACTGTAGCCAGATAGTGTAATGAATGTAGCCAGATAGTGTAGTGACTGTAGCCAGATAGTGTAATGACTGTAGCCAGATAGTGTAGTGACTGTAGCCAGATAGTGTAATGACTGTAGCCAGATAGTGTAATGCTCGGTTGCCTCACACACAATGTAATTAATCAATTACATTATTTTAAACTGTTCTTCTAGCGGCCATCCCTGTCCTGTTATTCTGATGCAGGTATAATAGTGTGTCAGTGGCATCTGACTTGATAGGACAGTGCAGCTGGAACTATGGTCCTCTAATTGATCAGGGGAATAAGTTATTTTTTAGACTAATATTTGCAGTATATACTGATGCACACTCTTGTGGCTAGCACTGATATTTAGAACACTAGTGTATTACTTTACTGTAGGTGAACTAGTCAGCCCTCAAGATGCCGGTGTCCTCATCGAGGGGCCTATTCATTATCGTCAGATGTCCCCCAATGATTAAGTATCCAACTTGCTACGAATATGTTTGCTGAATACTAGGCAGCCCCATTGGGCCCCTATTAATGAATGGGACCCGTTACTAATAACATGCAGAAACTAGCTTTTCCTGGATGTGTAACCATTAGTGATGGTGAATAGGCCCCCAATTGTCTTCTCCATTTAATTTGGGCACAAAAGATCACTAAGAATGCACACGTACTGCTTTCATGTTCATTACTGGGCCCTCAGACACAAGGTGGAGTCAGCTGACCCTGACAAATTATTATTGATAAATATTCAGAAGCTTCTCATAATCCATAAGTACTGTATCTGCCACAAGTGTCTAGCAAGGTAGCACAGCCTATTAGATACACGTCACAGAGCTATGTTGGATGATATAAGTTTATCTGAGCATTGAGATTTTCAGCAGAAACAGAGACCCTGGGGTTTCATATTTAGCTACTAAGGAACCTCTGCCCTGAGAGACATCACATTCTCAGACGAGCTGACCTGCTTGTGGTTGGACCATGGAAACTCTGGACAGTGTCTCGGCTTCCTGTTTTTATTTTTAGATAGCTGTACTAACAGAGGTGTTACCCATAAACACAGCACCCATGGTCTTAAAATAGAAATTTTTACTTTACACTTTCCACCAACAATTTCCTAACGATCACTTAATAAACTATAGTTATGACATACAGCTTATATAAAGTATTTGTCTTTGTACACTGAGGCTAATTATGTTTCTGTGCCTTTGTAACCCGCTGCAGTGATTTTAGTATTAGACACGTCCTACTTTAAAAAAAAAACGAAAAAAACCCCCATAAAACACCATTAATTTAAATTCCCTGGTTAGACTGGTCCCAAAGTTGTTAAACTAATCGATTAAATTAAACAGATCTTATCTCTCCCCAATAATTGATACATTAAATTAGAGCCATAACTAGACTTTTTGGTGCCCTGTGCCAGAAAGAGCATTGGCGCCCCCCCTATTTTTTAAATTGGGAGATAACACACCGAAAAAGGGCCATGGCCTCATGGGGAAGGGTCAGGGAAGAGATAGGGGAGGCCAGGAGATGCTGGGGATTAAATAAGAGGAATCTACAAGTGAGAATGATAATAAACAGAAATGTGACAGGCCCAAACAGCGCCCCCTGCGGCGCCCTGTGCCATGGCACCGGCCGCACTACCCTAGTAGCCCTGCATTAAATGCTTCTCGTAAATGAATAATTCCCGTTGTGTTGCGTCACAGGTGGGGGCACGTTTTATTTCAGTGTGTACCGTGGGTCTGTTTCAGACGTAATGGGAACGTATCGCTGGATGCCTGCTACGTATCAGATGCAAATGGAGTTCTAATGCTACCATAGGCATGTTCTAATGCGCAGGCATCTATGTGATTGTGCCGCCCCCACTTTTCCGTATGCTAGAGCCCCCATCATCATGAGCATCAGAACTTACACCAGCCCCATCCTAGGTGCAAGGCATCAATCAGAATCTGGTGTCCTTAATGTATGCGTATGACTCAGACTAGCAAGCGAGTGTGGCTACACGCCCATGACGCACCAACAAAACGGTTCTCTTGAGTGCGTTTGCATTGTTGCAGTTTACACCTAGTAGCACCCACTTAGTGCACGCAAAGAAACGGATGAGATGCGTATGACTCTCAATCATGCGTACACTCACAAAGATACATAGGCAGCTGAAAAAAGTAATAATCTTATTATATTGTATTAGTTGTTTTTGAAGTAATTGCACGCAGGGTCTTCAGTCCAGTTGTCTTAATGTATTTCCTGTATCATAATAATAATAATTATAATAATAATAATAATAATAATGCCACTACCTCTAATCCTGTGTAGTTTAGCCATATAAAGGGACATAAGGGGGCTCGTTATTAGAGTGATTGGATAATTGGCTGAAATCTGATGGTTTGGGTCACTCCCTGGCCACTCCCACTGGTTACTCCCTGACCACTCCCACTGGTCACTCCCACTGGTCATTCCCAGGCCACTCCCACTGGTCACTCCCTGACCACTCCCACTGGTCACTCCCTGACCACTCCCACTGGTTACTCCCTGGCCACTCCCACTGGTCACTCCCTGGCCACTCCCACTGGTCACTCCCACTGGTCACTCCCTGGCCACTCCCAGTGGTTACTCCCTGGCCACTGCCACTGGTCACTCCCTGACCACTCCCACTGGTCACTCCCTAGCCACTCCCACTGGTTACTCCCTGACCACTCCCACTGGTCACTCTCACTGGTCACTCCCTGGCCACTCCCACTGGTCACTCCCTGACCACTCCCACTGGTCACTCCCTGGCCACTCCCACTGGTTACTCCCTGGTCACTCCCACTGGTCACTCCCTGGCCACTCCCACTGGTTACTCCCCCTGTCCTGGAATCCGGAAATGAAAAGGAGATAATTCTAAGGGGCGGTCACAACTAAATGTGAGCAATTTCTTTAGTGACTAAATTATAGAAGCATTTGATATTTGGGCTCACATTCATTGCTGTCCTGTGGCAGGTCGCATAGCAATGTAAATGGTTTCTACCGAGTGGTAAAAGGTGAAATTTCCTGGTACGGATGTACCCACATTCACCTATCCTCAAATGGTGCCAAACAGCCCCATTAGGAGCTCTACCGATTTTGCCACTAAGCAGCAGCAAGTGTACCGAATGTGCACCTTATTCGTATCACTAATGCATAGCGCCAGGCAAGTCATGCTTAATATGCCACTTCATACCACCTGTATTGTTACACAAATACTTGTCCTAAGCCCAGGTAACTATAAGCGACTTTGGATGCAGCTGTTGGATGAGGCTACACAGATACTAAATGAAAAAAATTCATATGAAAGTCTGGGAATCGCTACCTGCGGCAGAGCTCTAAGTCGCCTCCCGTGCTATACGGTGCAAAAGGGATGGGTACATAACTGGTTCCTGTATGGTAGCTCTATCTTACCCTTCAAACCAGTATTCCTGGTTCTGAGCTCGGGCCAGAACCCACTATTTATGCCCAATATTATATGCCTCAAGGGTGTACATTGCCCGTCTTCTTCTACCAACACTGTCCTCCGTAGCTTCTGCCATTTGTTAGATATGTTAGAGAAAGACACTGGTACATACTATATGTTTATGTTCCTTAGAGAGACTGGTGTGCAGACATCCTACTGGCAAAGGGCAGACAGAACCAGAGCCGGCATTATATGCCCTTAGGGATGCCAGCCTCACAAGAAGATAATATGTTCAATACAATAACATGACTCCTGGAAAAAGTACAGTCCCGCCATGTGTAAAGTTATGACGGGTTCCTGGCTAATGTAAGGGATGGGTTAGCTGACCCCAACATTAATATTATCCAGATCCCAGAATTTATGTATTAGAGACAGAAGAACCACAAACAGATCACAGTCATAAGTATTCTTGTCCCATAGGCTCTCAGTGAAGTATGGCTTCGGCTGGTGTCATCCTTTCCACCATGTTTTATATTACGATACTTTCCACATTGTTTGTGTGTACTCATGATTCACTGTCAGATGATGAAAGTCTGCTTCATTCCATCCATCTGCCATGTAGGCGCACCAGGAATCAGACTCTATGTTAGCTCCTTCAGCAGTCACTAGAGTTCTGGCACTTCTATCTGGTATTTCCGCTAACAATATGTCACCAGTTTCTGGACATATACAGCCAAACACCCAACGTTGTAGAAGAATCCTCCTTGCGTTATTTTCAACTCTGGTGATTTTCTGTTGCGGCAGGTTCTCCCTAACTATGGCGCAGACTATCCTGAGGTAACTGTTCCAGTCAATGACCATCTAGTCGGCTAAATTGAGTTGTCGTTGACACCACTTAATTCAACATCAGTTCCTCAAACCAACAGTAAATGAACCTCACAGCACTCACCAAAGGAATGTGACTTCCTTCACACCAATTGCCTATCTGCAAGGTGACTGACAGTTCTATGCCTTACATTGCTAGACAAACTAAAATGCAACCTCACAGTGAGGCCATTTGTACACCATCAGTCACCATAATGCCTTTCTACTGCAAAACAACAATGACCTCCATTTCAGTGGGTTCGACTCCCACCAAGGCCCTCCCTGTGTGGAATTTGTATGTTCTACTTTGTTTGCATGGATTTCCTACAGGTGCCCCAGTTTCCTCCCACGGTCCAAAATCATACTGATAGGTTAATTGGTTTGTGACAAAATGAAACCTACTGTATATTAGAGATGTGCGATTCGGTTCTCCAGAAATCCAAATCCACCCGAATTTCATGAACTGGATAGATCTAAGTGGCGGTTCTGATCTCCTGAGGAGATCCGGGGAAATCCGAGTTGCGGTTATGATCTTCCGGCATTTCAGAATTCTAATTTTCAATCCAATATCGGGTTTTGAATTGCAAAAAAATTACATAATTTTTGCTGTTTTTAAAAACTTTTTATCATTAAAAAAAGCAAAAATAAAACACTTGAGGGTGGTTTTGCCAAACCAAAATACAAAGATGAATCCAGATCCAAAACCAAAACATGGTAGCCAGCGGCTCAGCGCACATCTCTAGTGTATATGTGTGTTTGTACATTTATTAGAGAATACAGATTGTAAGCTGCACTGCATATTTTTTTTAATTAACTTAATTAACAGATTAATGCATCATTTCAAGACAGTCTATGGCAGCTTACTTTAGGGGGTCACATAATTTAAAATAAAGACTTGTAAGCCTAGTGGCACCTTTACATACAAAGATATTGTGGCTGACATCAGTAAACAGCAAATCAACTGTGATGTCTGCGAATAACCAATCAGATCATCCCCAAGGAAAGGAGTAAATACGATGACTGTTATTAGCGCATGTGTGAGGTCACCTACCAGTCTCACTGACAGGTCCCACGTGATCCAACTACTCAGCCAGAACGTGGCCCAACTGGGAAAACATTTCTGGTCATTAGGTTTGTATTATATGTTTAAGCTGTATTATTACTGGAAATCTTCAGGATGATCTAAAATGAATATATAAAGTGCGTCTTTAATAGAAATTCATAACTGATACACAACTAACTGTAACAGAGGAATCTGCTCAACTTGAAATTTCCATCTTACCTTGTTTTCACAACAACTGTGTGATTGGAGAATGCGCACACTTACATTCATTTACTGTATTTTAAAAAGGTAAAACATCTGTAATGGCGCACATCCACTACCCGATTAACCAGAGTGATTGAGCGATAAATCGGGTACAAATCAGGCATGCACGTTTCGGAAATGACCAACGATGCACGCTCCCGCTGGTCGTTTCTGACATCAATCATCGCCCGAACATGCTGGTCAATCTGCCGATAACGACAGATTGGCCATGTTCGGGGATGAGGGAGGGTGCCTCCACTGAATGACAGATCGTCCAGTGTAGGCACTGCAGGGGATGGGGAACGACAGTACAATTGCGATGTCGCAATCGTACTGTGTTTCCCTAGTCGGCATGTGGATGTGCGCCTTAAGAGTATGTTTTTTTTTTTTTTAAATCCCAGTTGTTTTTAAACTGACAAAACATATTTAGCACACGGAGAGAGGAAGATGTTAAAATCACAATATTAAACATATTATATAATGGTAAAAATTAGAATTTTAGTTATTCCTAACAAGTCAAAACTTGTAGCTAAATTCACAACAAACTTGCGTTAAAATCACTTTACTGAGTCTCTATAAAGAACAATGTACAGTATTGGTGGTATCAATGTGGTAAAAAGGGCGGGGATTCACCCCTGTAGATTTGGCTGTGCCTGGGAAAGAGGTACTGTACTAAAGACACAGTGTAATGTATTATACGTACAGTATATCACTGGGGGACAGACATGAATCCTCTCCTCTTACTCCTGCTTTCTGACAGTAAGAAACCTTTTATATTTTTCTATTAGTGTTACACCTGTCTTCTCACATTGATACACTAGCTATATATGTAATGTTATATAGGAAATTTGTAACTATTCGCTACTGTTTTAAAATGCTTGAAATTAGTTTTGCAATAAATGTTGACTCCTACAAATATACATCATTGCTTCAACTGTAAGGTATATACATATAGAATTTGTTTCATTGTAATATTGGACAGTGCAGTATAATGTATATAAACACTCACACAGTTTTTGTAAATCTGGTTATTCCACATCTTCAGATACACCTATGTATCACCGGCTTACACAAATGGCTAAGAGCACATTAATAGTAAAGTTTGATAATTAAATGGAATTTCCACTTGAAATTTCCCTTCCCTTACAATAATACCCTGCCCTTACCTTGTTACCACTATATTTCTTTTGGGTAAATGGAAAATATCTAAGCGGCAATTCAATTCCTAGCGATGTGCGTCCACAGGGCACATCACTCAAATCTGAAAACACAGTGATTAGTGGCCATGAATTACCCACAAACCAGTTGGAATGCTTTGCTTCAAACACTGTGCTGATTGCTACATGTGAATATCTCAAGTGAATATAGGTATATGGTAGTGTAGTGATTATTGCCATTTGTGTGATATGTTTAAATACTAATATTATTTTAATATAATTTATTGGTGTATAAGTGTAATTTTTATTACATCAGCGCAGATTTCTATATTTCATATTTCTATATTTTTTATTACATCAGTGCAGATTTCTATATTTTATATTTCTATATTTTTTATTACATCAGCGCAGATTTCTATATTTTTTTATTACATCAGTGCAGATTTCTATATTTTATATTTCTATATTTTTTATTACATCAGCGCAGATTTCTATATTTTATATTTCTATATTTTTTATTACATCAGCGCAGATTTATATATTTTTTATTACATCAGCACAGATTTCTGTATTTCAGATTTCCATATTTTTTATTACATCAGCGCAGATTTATATATTTCAGATTTCTATATTTTAGTATTTCCATTATTGTACGATGTTGACAATTCCTCATTTATCTGCTGCCGGTGGGATTAGGAAGTTTGCACTTGATACTATCTGTGTGGGTGAGCAGGTGCTGAGTCTGATTAGTTTTATTGTAACTGAATTGCCCCCTAATTTCTGTATGATGTAGAGTCAATACTATGAAATGTTCCATACCGTAGAGATCATCTTGCCTTCTCTGTTGTATTTAATGTATACATATTTTACACACAAGCAGAGCATATAGCGCAATAATGTATAACTTTCAGCATTCTGCACATCGAAGCACTGGTGTATGGGAGATTTAGGGGTCTATGTACTAAGCCTGGGAGGGAGATACAGTATAAACCAATCAGCTCCTGTCACTTTATAGGTTGTGTTTCAAAAATGTCAGTTAGGTGCTGATTGGTTGGAACTTAATCTCTCTCCAAGTCTTAGTACATCTACCCCTTCAACCCTCCTAGCCATGAATTGAGAGCAAATTAACTAATTTGTCTGCTTAGACGAAGGTACGGTACATGCTTTAAAAGTGCAGGAAAGTCACATGTCTGTTGTCACATTGCCAATTGTCCATGGGCGTATCCACGTGTCTAACCGTTAAAAAAAGAATTATACAGAATATACTTGTTAGTAAATAGCATATTTGTACAATAACATATTGAACAATGAACAACTATGAGCATTTTTTTAACACTTAAATCGGGAATGGGCAATGAGAACTATCTGCCCCAGGTTACTGAATGCCGCACCATGAGGACCTACAGCATTTGTCTAAATAGGTCAAAAGTCTCCATCTGGATGATTTCGATACAAACTTGTATTAATAAGATAATTAGACTTTTACCGCACTGGTACCAGGTGTTTTCTAAACAAATTACAATATTCATGTTTTTATGGTAATTCCATTGAAGTGATCAGAGAGGAAGTTTAGCAGCATCACAGGGATCATAGTTAAAATGCCCAAATGTCTCAAACATGGTGGAAAAAAATTATCCTAAGGACATAACGTGAAATCATATGTAAGCTTAGGAATACTGAAATCACTGGCGTATAAACCATGAGAGGTCCTGCAACAATAATATATGCAAAGTGTATTCCCCCCTCCCCACAAAAAAAAAAAGTTAAAAAAAAAAAATATATATATATATATATATATATATATATATATATAAAATAAAGTTGATATGTGTAGGGCCTGAAAGTTCTTGATGCCGTGTATCATAAGGAAATAATACGTTCTCACTTAAGTGAATATAAAGTGAATGTGTACAAACTATAAAATAATTAGTTCGTATTTAGCAACCATGTAAAGTGTTTTATTGGATTGTTAGACTCAATTTAACCACAACCATGTAAAGTGTTTCAGTGCAATTGATATTTCATTGAAACATTTAAAGTGTCAATAGTGCAAAAAAATAAATATATATAAAAATATATAAGATGCTGATAGTGCAAGAAAATAAATATATGAATATATATAAAAACCCACAAGTGTTCACTGAATTAAGTATAACAATGCTATTTATTTTCAAAAGAGGGTAACTGTGCAATAAAGGTTTTCACAATTAAAAACATATAAATAATACAATGAATGAGGTAAAATGCATAGAAAACATAATAAAAAGACCACGTTAATGTAAACAATAAAAGATCAATAATGAGCTTATCTCAATTTCAAGTTTTTAGGAAGGTCCAGGAAGGCAGGATAGCAGAGGGGTATTTATATCCATTTTTCCATAATGCAAAATTGAAAAATAAAAAATAAAAGATTTTTTTTTGTTGCAAGATTATAGATGCCGATAGGCAATAATGTGAGTGCGGCAGAAAAGCGGTAACATTCGTGCTCATTTAGGTTAATCTCTTGCTACAAGAGTGTTATTAGTAAATACAGGAAATCCTAATATTCCCATTTTAATAAAGTCAGAGCATCCTGAAGTTTATATATGTCTTGCACTGTAGATGAACAAAGATGTACATTAATATGCTATGCAGATCGTGGCTCTATATGACAAGAGAAAATGTATAAGGCAGCTTTTATTTACAGCAGCTGTGTCGGCTTTCTCCTGCTCTGGGGAGACCTACTGTAAGCAGTTTCCACTTTCAAAAATTCAGATTTCCTGGTCTCTACCTGTTGTTTTTGTCTTGGTTTTCCAGGAAAAATTCTAACACTTGTTTTTTCTTAAGATGATGTGGTAATTACATAACAGGAGACCTGAGAAAACTAACTACAGTAAAAAAAAAAATTCAAAACAGTAAAGATAATTCTATCCAACTAGGAAAAAAAATATCCAAAAGGTGGAAACAGTATACCATAACTTTGCCAAAAGCAAGGAAAAAAATCCTAAAGTGGAAACACTGAACCTAAGGGTTACCATGATGAGGGCAATGGTGATATTACTGCACTACTCAGTAATTAGTTGATGTCTGCCAAACTATCAGTCCACCTGGCAGGAATTTGCAAACTACATTATGACGTGTGGTGGCATCTCCATGTCCTTCCTCTACATCTAAATGATAATCTCCAACCTCTTGATCTCTTGGGGTCAGCCGTGTTTACTCTATGAAGTTTAGAGCAAAGGGTTCCCAACAATGTCTCTCAATCATACAGATCAAAATCTGCAAAATTTCAAGACAGCGCAAATGTTGACAAATGAAATGACTATCCAAAAAAAATGCTTTACAAATGAAATATACATACAGTCAAAATCTCAACAATAGAACTTTTGAGGTTGTGGATAGAGTTAGGGCTAAGGTTTGGGTTAGAGTTGGGATTGGTGGTAGCGCTGGGGTTAGTGTTAGGCTTACAATTGGAAATCAACAATTATACCAGTTGACATTTTGGTTGTCTACATGTTGAACATGTCAACATTATGGTGTCTACATAATAACTGTCGGACCCGAACCACATGGCAATAATTAAAAGCAATAGGGAATTGTCACTGTCATTCTCTCCATTAAGAGAAGGTCCCAGGCTGTTTTATTGCTTCTATCTGATACCCCTCTCTCATCACAAGCAGGACCAGATTAAGGGTCCCATGGGCCTAGGACTGAAAATGTGAAAGGGTCTATTTTGAGAAGTGGAGGAGTTGTGGCCAGTGCTGTATGGGAATGTAGTCCGGAAGCCGATGGTCTAAATGCCGACCACCAGCTTCCAGACACTGTAATCCTGACTAGGGATAAATGACAGGTGTCTAAATCTAGGCTAGGGGGAGGGAGGGTTAGGGTTAGGCACCCCTCCCCCCAGGGGCCTTAGGTTTAGGCAGCTGGGAAGGGGGGTTAGGTTTAGGCACAGGGGGGAGGTTAGGGTTAGGCACCCTACAGGAGGGTTAGGGTTAGGGGGTAGAATTAGATTAGTTTATACTTACCTTTAGGACGATCTGGATTTCCTCCTTTGTCGGGCAGCCGCTGTCGGGATTTGAACTGGCCGGCGGTAATACATATCACACCCGCTGTGTGGGTGTGGCCAGTGCTATGTAGGCGTGTACATCCTTACAATATTAGCCCTAATGTCTCCCTAAATATGTAAAGGTAGATACATTGCATCATTTTGTGAGAACAATAGAAATGCAATTTTAATTCTATTATAACACTTCCCCACTATAGTGTAACACTCACCAGCTGTGTAAAGAGGATTGGGTAAGTCCAGATAATCATGTACACTGCAACATGTGTGCCTTCTCTTTCTTCTTTGACAAAGAGGTGAAGGTAACCTGACCCCAGACACAATATAAATACAACAGGTAAGCCGGGTACACACTAGACGATATTTCACATATCGTCCACATTGGCCAGTGTGTAACGGCAATGTCACTGATGATGTGCGCTCCCGCGCGCCATCAGGGACACTGTCCATCGGACCTGCATGCGCCAGCCTCCCTGTATAAATAAAAGGGGCGGATACACCAGACATACAGCAGAGGGCGTGGCTTCACTGCGAGCACAAAAGATGCGCAAAACACAGTGCACAACTCACGCACATTACAGTAAGTGGCCGCAATGTCGGTAAGAAGTACCCCAGTCACTTGGAGTATGTTGACTGGAAAAGGGTGGGTCGCGCTCCCAATTGGGGTAGTGGGGTAGGATTAGTAATTGAGGGATATAGGAAGGGTTAGGTAGGTGCTGCAACATATGCAAGAGTACCAAGTCTTGCTAGGCATATACACTGGAGAAGGATAGGTATACGTGTGCTCCTGTGTAGTATATAGGAATGTGGTGGGGGGTGTGGGGTGTGTAGTGTGGGGGTCTGGGGGTGGTAGGGGAATGGGAGGGATGTGTGGGTGGATGGACAGAATGAAGACTGACAAATGTATGTGGATCCAAACCTATTTTATTGGGTAGACACAGTGCTCCCAAAGGTGGTTCCATGGGTGGGTGCCCAGTACAGGGTATTGTAAAGTCCTGGTGGTCCCATGGTTGGGGGGGTGGGTTGACCCTTTTAGGGGGCTCCTTTTGCATGTGGTCCTCACTTCTGCACGTCCCCCTGCTGGACCTTTGGTCAACAGACTTGTGGCAACCGGGGTGTGGGGAAGTGAGTGGCCTGGATGTACAGTGAAATGGCGGCGTCCCGCCCTTCTGCAAGATGATAAAACCTACCGGTAGGTGGGGAGGGGTCCACGGTGGGTAGCAGTGGTGGTTATAGTCCTGAAGCCGAGCTCGGTGGTGTTCCTGGCCTCCTCGATCTTGCGGGATGTTCAGGTGAGCGGGCAGCCACGAGAGATGGTAGGTGATGGTCACAGTATGGTGATAGAGTGATGCGGAGGTCCACGTGTTGCAGATGATCCCACGGTCCCGTGGGATCGGTGTTGTGTCCCTGGAGGGGACAGGTGCGGTGTGGCAGCCTGATGGCAGTATCTAGTAACCTTGTGGTAGGGTCTCCAACGCGTTTTGGCTTGTAGCCTTTCTCAAGGAGTTACTGAGTGTAGGAAGTGTCTTGATATAAATAGGTGACTTCCGGGTATGGGTCTGGTCACGTGGGGCTGATGGACCAATGACGTGTCGTGATGGGCATGGCACATCATTGGCTGTGGATCTGATCTATTGTTGGTGCGGGCCAATCGGATGTCGCAGTGGGCGTGACGGTGATGTGTTGGTGATGACGCTGCTTGTCACTGCGGACACGTGGGGTCAGGATTGTATTGACTGTGGGGGGTGTGTGTGCGGCAGGGGCTTTGCATGTCATCAATGAAGCTGCGTGGTTGGGGATGTGTGGAACTGGGGGCGTGGTGCATAGCGGCGCGTCCGTTGCTATCGTGAGCGTTGACTCGCGTGACTCTTGGTTTACGCGTAGCCATGGTAACGGGGTCAGTAAGCACAGCCGATCACGTGATGGTGAACCTGGAGGCTAATGTTGTATGTACACTGTTCCGTGCAAGCGGAAACGGTAGGGTGTAACATACTGGTGGTGTTTGATATAGTGACTGTGAAGGGCAGGGGGTGGGTGTCATATCAGACATATCTGGCGAAAGGCATGGGGTAGTTGAAGTGGTAGAATGCTGATTTGTTGCCATGGTGACATCTGTAATGAGACAAATCGAGTGAATTAACTGCTAATCCGAGTCCTGCATGTATGTGGGTCCATACGTGTGTGAAATGGGTGTTCCTGCAGTGTCTGACTAGCTGTTGGATGCTAGTATTAACTAATTTGGTTGCGCAGCTGTTAATAACGTTGGAATGTGTTGGACATAGATGACAGAGGCTGTGTACGTAAACGACCTGGATGGTATGGTAATACGTGAGAGGGAGTGAGACTGGGTGTGGGTTCTTGATGTAAAGGAGGAATTATTACATACTGGGACAGTGATGGATAGGTTAAGTGCAGTGGGCTAAATCCTGTGCAAGGTACTGTATACATAGGGTACAACATTAATGTCTGGGTATATTGTGTAAGGAGTGTGTAGATAATAGCTACCTGGCTGGTGTCTGGTTTTGGTATATGGGGTGTCATAAAATGTGCTGAACTGTACCAAGTATCCTTAGGTCCAGGAGTGCCGATGGTGTGGTCAGTTAAAAAATGAAACGGTCATGTGCGTGATAAGTGTGCCTTAAAGAACTGGTGTTGTGTTTTTGTGATGATGATATGTCATGTTACTTGGAAATAACTGATCTGATTTCATTATCGATATTGAGCCCGTGTGGTGTGGATGTTTGCAGGGTAAAGATCCATTTAAGTTCCTCTTTGTTGAGTCTCTTGGTGATGTCTCCTCCTCTCCAATTTTTGCTCATTGTTTTTATGCCTGTGAATGTCATACCTGAGGTGCAGCTGTCGTGTTTGTCCCGGAAATGTATGGGAACGTTATGTGTGTCAGTCCGATTGATGATCCCTCTCATATGTTCCGCTATCCTGATTTTTAATGGTCTGATCGTGCGCCCGATGTATTGCATTTTACACGGGCATTCCAGCATGTAGATGACGTGGCTGGTGTTACAGGAAATGTGTTCTTGGATCTTATAGGAAATACCTGTGTGTGTAGAGGAGAAGGACGTGGTGGGTCTGGTGCTCCTCATCCCTAGGTTGCGGCAATTGCTGCACGTGCCACAGTAGTAGAAGCCTTTACTAAGGGGTTGGTTATCTAGGATCTTTTGTCTGGCTGTGTTTGGGGGTATGTGGTTGCTGACTAATTTGGTTTTAATATTGGGTGCCTTTCTGTAAATCACTTTAAGTTGCAGTGTTAATATAGGGGCTAATGTTTCTTCCTTTAAGAGTAAATTCCAGTGTTTCTTCAGTATTTGTTTGATCTTGATGGCACTAGTGTTGAATTGTGTTATGAATGGGACATTCTCTGTATGGGTTTCTAGAACCCTCTTATTGTATTGGAGTAGTGGCGCTCGGTCTTCAATACCTATCCGTTCAAATGTGTTTTGGAGTGTTGTGCTGTCATAGTTCTTATCAATAAATTGCTGTTTCATAGTGTTGCCCTGTTCATAATAGTCGCTGGTTTGGGTGCAGTTTCTCCGTATCCATTTGAATTGTCCTGTTGTTATATTTTGTAGCCAAATGGGATGATGACCGCTGCTGGAAAGTATGAAACTGTTTACGTCTACTGGTTTATGGTATGTCTTGGTGTGGATTTGTCGTTGGTCGATGAAGATCTGCAGGTCAAGAAAATGAACGTCCGTCCTGCTGTAGTTGCTAGTGAATTGGAGATGTCTGTCATTATTGTTAATGTAGTTTAAGAAATCCATGAGGGTGTGTTGTGGTCCTTGCCAGATACAAATGACATCATCGATGTACCTAGCCCATAGCACCAGATTTTCCCCCCAGTCATGCCCTGACCAGATCTGCTCGTCCTCCCACCTGCTCATGAAAAGGTTGGCATAACTGGGGGCAAATCTGGTGCCCATGGCAGTGCCTGTCCTCTCTGTAGAAGTCGTTATCAAACCAGAAGTAATTGTGAGTTAAAATGAAGTCTATACCGTCTAGGATGAATTGGATCTGTTGGGGGTCCAGTGTCGAGTCTTTGTCTAAGTAATGTTTGATACTGTCTAATCCTTGTTGGTGGTCAATGATTGTGTATAATGATGTCACGTCGCTAGTGAGTAGCCAGTGGTCGTCACTCCACCCGATCCCCTCGAGAATGTTTAATATGTGTGTGGTGTCTTGTATGTAGGATTGCTGTTGTTTTACGTAGGGTTGTAGGAAGTGGTCTATGTACTGCGAGAGGTTTGCTGTTAAGGAATTAATGCCGGATATTATTGGTCTTCCTGGGGGGTGGTCAGTGTTCTTGTGTATTTTGGGGAGGTAATAAAAGACCGGGATCACTGGGTGTGGGTTGTGTATGAATTCGAATTCCTTTTTGGTTAGGATGCCGGTGCTAAATCCTGTTTGGAGAATGTTGTGTAGTTCATGGTTGAAATTGTATGTGGGGTCATGTTTGAGTGTTTCGTACATCTGTGTATCCGAGTGTATATGTTTAGCTTCAATGACGTAGTCTGTTTTGTTCAGAATGACAACTCCTCCACCTTTATCGGCCGGTTTTATAATAATGTTGTCGTTATTCCGCAATTGGTGCAGGGCTGTCAGTTCTTTTTTGTTCAAGTTATGTGTTGTGCTTTTGCTTTGGGTTGGTATTTGGTTGATATCGTCCATTACTAATCTCTCAAAGGTATGGACTAAGTGACCTTTGAGGTGGCTCGGGTAGAATGCTGAGGGGGGTTTGAGTGTGGAGTGTTTGTATCTGCCTAAATTGTCTATATTTGGTTGTTGTGTTTTTGGGTGTGACAAAAAATATTTCTTGAGTGTGAGTCGTCTGATGAATCTGTGTAGATCTAGATATACCTCAAACTTGTTCAAACTCGTGTGTGGTGCAAATATCAGTCCCTTCTTTAGGACCGAAATGTCGTCGTTAGATAGAGTATGGTTGCTGAGATTGAAGATGCCTGTAGAAGTGGCCGTAACTTGCGGTGTGGTGGTTTTTTGTTGTTTCAGTTTGTCCCCCCCTCTGCATCCTCGTCTCTTTGGTTTAGTTTCCTTTTTTGTCTTAGTGGCGTATGCTCGTGGTGTCTGGATGGAGTTTGGCAGGTCCTGTTGCCTGCCTCCAAGTCTAAAAAATGGGCCGCCCATTGTTCAGGATTGTTGTCAGGGTGTGTACTATGGTTAACCGTGGTGGCTGTCAAGGGGGTGCGGTCAATGTTATTATTTGTGGATGTGGTGCCGGTCAAACGTTCCCCTCTGGTGGTGTTTATCCAACCTTGCTCTAGTGAGAGTCTGGCTAGGTTGGCATAATGTGATTCATTTGGGTCTTCATCAATCTCATGTATACTGAAAGATCTGTTAATATCGGAATCTGTACTGCAAGGGGAACCTGAGTCTATTGGGGGTATTAATGGGTGGGCAATGTGCGTTTGTGGTTTGTGTATTTTAGTCATGTATTGCTGGTAAGTCAGTTGCAATCTCTTTTATATTGGTGTCTCATCAAGGGTGTTAATCTGTCTGTGTCTGGGATTGGGCTCTATTGTGCTTCCCTTGTTTGTGATCTTTTTGTGGTCGTTGGTAGGCTTATTGGTATGACCCGTTGTGGTTTTGTTAGCTCTGTCTTTGTCACGTAGGATTTTTGACTTTTTTCGTTCTATAATGATTGCCTCTGCCTTGTGCATCTTGCTCCTAGTGATGGTGATGAGGTTTTTAAACTCAATTTCCTCTTTGTATGGTGTTAGTGCCTTGTCTAGTTCGTTAATGTCTTGTTCGAGGGTTGATAATTCTGTTTTGTGTGTGTCAATGATGAGTTTAATGAATTGTTTAGAGCAATCATGTAGAATATTATTGCATTTGCTCATGAAGACCGTGTTCTCATTACTGTGTGATGGTGTCTTGTGTATTAGTAGACCTTTAGGGATAATATTATTGTCGTAATACCATTCTAGTATATGTGTGTCCCACCAAATCTTGGATTCTCTGGTGATGAGTTTTTCTAGGTTGAGGTATGTGTGGCAAAATGTGTCGCTGTTGTGTTGTAAGGACACTCTTTGCTCAAGTTCTGAAATTAGGTTGTGTGCCCTATCTAATCTGGTGTCCCTAAAGTCGAAGAGGCTCATAAGTTAGATGTGAGGTGTGTCTTTCTGGGAGAAGTGTGTATCTGGATAGTGAAAGGAGGTGGTGCTGTGTTTCCACTTACAATGGGTGCTGCGAACCAAGGTACTGGAGTAGTAGTAGACTGGAAAAGGGTGGGTGGGGTAGTATTAGTAATTGAGGGATATAGGAAGATATAGGAAGATAGGGATATAGGAAGGGTTAGGTAGGGGCTGCAACGTATGCAAGAGTACCAAGTCTTGCTAGGCATTTACACTGGAGAAGGATAGGTATACATGTGCTCCTGTGTAGTATATAGGAATGTGGTGGGGGGTGTGGGGTGTGTAGTGTGGGGGTCTGGGGGTGGTAGGGGAATGGGAGGGATGTGTGGGTGGATGGACAGAATGAAGACTGACAAATGTATGCGGATCCAAACCTATTTTATTGGGTAGACACAGTGCTCGCAAAGGTGGTTCCGTGGGTGGGTGCCCAGTACAGGGTATTGTAAAGTCCTGGTGGTCCCGCGGTTGGGGGGTGGGTTGACCCTTTTAGGGGGCTCCTTTTCCATGCGGTCCTCACTTCTGCACATCCCCCTGCTGGACCTTTGGTCAACAGACTTGTGGCAACCGGGGTGTGGGGAAGTGAGTGGCCTGGATGTACAGTGAAATGGTGGCGTCCTGCTCTTCTGCAAGATGATAAAACATACTGGTAGGTGGGGAGGGGTCCACGGTGGGTAGCAGTGGTGGTTATAGTCCTGAAGCCGAGCTCGGTGGTGTTCCTGGCCTCCTCGAGATTGCAACTGACTTACCAGCAATACATGACTAAAATACACAAACCACAAACGCACATTGCCCACCCATTAATACCCCCAATAGACTCAGGTTCCCCTTGCAGTACAGATTCCGATATTAACAGATCTTTCAGTATACATGAGATTGTCGGTGGTGTTCCTGGCCTCCTCGAGATTGCAACTGACTTACCAGCAATACATGACTAAAATACACAAACCACAAACGCACATTGCCCACCCATTAATACCCCCAATAGACTCAGGTTCCCCTTGCAGTACAGATTCCGATATTAACAGATCTTTCAGTATACATGAGATTGATGAAGACCCAAATGAATCACATTATGCCAACCTAGCCAGACTCTCACTAGAGCAAGGTTGGATAAACACCACCAGAGGGGAATGTTTGACCGGCAACACATCCACAAATAATAACATTGACCGCACCCCCTTGACAGCCACCACGGTTAACCATAGTACACACCCTGACAACAATCCTGAACAATGGGCGGCCCATTTTTTAGACGTGGAGGCAGGCAACTGGACCTGCCAAACTCCATCTAGACACCACGAGCATACGCCACTAAGACAAAAAAGGAAACTAAACCAAAGAGACGAGGATGCAGAGGGGGGGACAAACTGAAACAACAAAAAACCACCACACCGCAAGTTATGGCCACTTCTACAGGCATCTTCAATCTCAGCAACCATACTCTATCTAACGACGACATTTCGGTCCTAAAGAAGGGACTGAAATTTGCACCACACACGAGTTTGAACAAGTTTGAGGTATATCTAGATCTACACAGATTCATCAGACGACTCACACTTAAGAAATATTTTTTGTCACACCCAAAAACACAACAACCAAATATAGACAATTTAGACAGATACAAACACTCCACACTCAAACCCCCCTCAGCATTCTACCTGAGCCACCTCAAAGGTCACTTAGTCCATACCTTTGAGAGATTAGTAATGGACGATATCAACTAAATACCAACCCAGAGCAAAAGCACAACACATAACTTGAACAAAAAAAAAACTGACAGCCCTGCACCAATTGCGGAATAACGACAACATTATTATAAAACCGGCCGATAAAGGTGGAGGAGTTGTCATTCTGAACAAAACAGACTACGTCATTGAAGCTAAACGCATACTCTCGGATACACAGATGTACGAAACACTCAGACATGACCTCACATACAATTTCAACCATGAACTACACAACATTCTCCAAACAGGATTTAGCACCGGCATCCTAACCAAAAAGGAATTCGAATTCATACACAACCCACACCCAGTGATCCCGGTCTTTTATTACCTCCCCAAAATACACAAGAACACTGACCACCCCCCAGGAAGACCAATAATATCCGGCATTAATTCCATAACAGCAAACCTCTCGCAGTACATAGACCACTTCCTACAACCCTACGTAAAATAACAGCAATCCTACATACAAGACACCACACACATATTAAACATTCTCGAGGGGATCGGGTGGAGTGACGACCACTGGCTACTCACTAGCGACGTGACATCATTATACACAATCATTGACCAACAACAAGGATTAGACAGTATCAAACATTACTTAGACAAAGACTCGACACTGGACCCCCAACAGACCCAATTCATCCTAGACGGTATAGACTTCATTTTAACTCACAATTACTTCTGGTTTGATAGCAACTTCTACAGACAGAGGACAGGCACTGCCATGGGCACCAGATTTGCCCCCAGTTATGCCAACCTTTTCATGAGCAGGTGGGAGGATGAGCAGATCTGGTCAGGGCATGACTGGGGGGAAAATCTGGTGCTATGGGCTAGGTACATCGATGATGTCATTTGTATCTGGCAAGGACCACAACACACCCTCATGGATTTCTTAAACTACATTAACAATAATGACAGACATCTCCAATTCACTAGCAACTACAGCAGGACGGACGTTAATTTTCATGACCTGCAGATCTTCATCGACCAACGACAAATCCACACCAAGACATACCATAAACCAGTAGACGTAAACAGTTTCATACTTTTCAGCAGCGGTCATCATCCCATTTGGCTACAAAATATACCAACAGGACAATTCAAACGGATACGGAGAAACTGCACCCAAACCAGTGACTATTATGAACAGGGCAACACTATGAAACAGCAATTTATTGATAAGAACTACAACAGCACAGCACTCCAAAACACATTTGAATGGATAGGTATGGAAGACCGAGCACCACTACTCCAATACAAGAAGAGAAGTCTAGAAACCCATACAGAGAATGTCCCATTCATAACACAATTCAACACTAGTGCCATCAAGATCAAACAAATACTGAAGAAACACTGGAATTTACTCTTAAAGGACGAAACATTAGCCCCTATATTAACACTGCAACCCAAAGTGATTTACAGAAAGGCACCCAATATTAAAACCAAATTAGTCAGCAACCACATACCCCCAAACACAGCCAGACAAAAGACCCTAGATAACCAATCCCTTAGTAAAGGCTTCTACTACTGTGGCACGTGCAGCAATTGCCGCAACCTAGGGATGAGGAGCACCAGACCCACCACGTCCTTCTCCTCTACACACACAGGTATTTCCTATAAGATCCAAGAACACATATCCTGTAACACCAGCCACGTCATCTACTTGCTGGAATGCCCGTGTAAAATGCAATACATCGGGCGCATGATCAGACCATTAAAAATCAGGATAGCGGAACATATGAGAGGGATCATCAATCGGACTGACACACATAACGTTCCCATACATTTCCAGGACAAACACGACAGCTGCACCTCGGGTATGACATTCACGAGCATAAAAACAATGAGCAAAAATTGGAGAGGAGGAGACATCACCAAGAGACTCAACAAAGAGGAACTTAAATGGATCTTTACCCTGCAAACATCCACACCACACGGGCTCAATATCGATAATGAAATCAGATCAATTATTTCCAAGTAACATGACATATCATCATCACAACAACACAACACCAGTTCTTTAAGGCACACTTATCACGCACATGACCGTTTCATTTTTTAACTGACCACACCATCGGCACTCCTGGACCTAAGGATACTTGGTACAGTCCAGCACATTTTATGACACCCCATATACCAAAACCAGACACCTGCCAGGTAGCTATTATCTACACACTCCTTACACAATATACCCAGGCTAATACACACCCTATGTATACAGTACCTTGCACAGGATTTAGCCCACTGAACTTAACCTATCCATCACTGTCCCAGTATGTAATAATTCCTCCTTTACATCAAGAACCCACACCCAGTCTCACTCCCTCTCACGTATTACCATACCATCCAGGTCGTTTACGTACACAGCCTCTGTCATCTATGTCCAACACATTCCAACGCTATTAACAGCTGCGCGACCAAATTAGTTAATTCTAGCATCCAACAGCTAGTCAGACACTGCAGGAACACCCATTTCACGCACCTATGGACACACATACATACAGGACTCGGATTAGCAGTTAATTCACTCGATTTGTCTCATTACAGATGTCACCATGGCAACAAATCAGTATTCTACCACTTCAACTACCCCATGCCTTTCGCCAGATATGTCTGATATGACACCCACCCCCTGCCCTTCGCAGTCACTATATCAAACACCACCAGTATGTTACACCCTACCGTTTCCGCTTGCACGGAACAGTGTACATACAACATTAGCCTCCAGGTTCACCATCACGTGATCGGCTGTGCTTACTGACCCCGTTACCATGGCTACGCGTAAACCAAGAGTCACGCGAGTCAACGCTCATGATAGCAACGGACGTGCCGCTATGCGCCACGCCCCCAGTTCCACACATCCCCAACCACGCAGCTTCATTGATGACACGCAAAGCCCCTGCCGCACACACACCCCCCACAGTCAATACAATCCTGACCCCACGTGACCGCAGTGACAAGCAGCGTCATCACCAACACATCACCGTCACGCCCTCTGTGACATCCAATTGGCCCACACCAACAATAGATCAGATCCACAGCCAATGACGTGCCATGCCCATCGCGACACGTCATTGGTCCATCAGCCCCACGTGACCAGACCCATACCCGGAAGTCACCTATTTTTATCAAGGCACTTCCTACACTCAGTAACTCCTTGAGAAAGGCTACAAGCCAAAATGTGTTGGAGACCCTACCACAAGGTTACTAGATACTGCCATCAGGCTGCCACACCGCACCTGTCCCCTCCAGGGACACAATGCCGATCCCACGGGACCGTGGGATCATCTGCAACACGCAGACCTCCGCATCACTCTATCACCATACTGTGACCATCACCTACCATCTCTCGTGGCTGCCCGCTCACCTGAACATCCCGCGAGATCGAGGAGGCCAGGAACACCACCGAGCTCGGCTTCAGGACTATAACCACCACTGCTACCCACCGTGGACCCCTCCCCAACTACCAGTAGGTTTTATCATCTTGCAGAAGAGCGGGACGCCGCCATTTCACTGTACATCCAGGCCACTCACTTCCCCACACCCCGGTTGCCACAAGTCTGTTGACCAAAGGTCCAGCAGGGGGACGTGCAGAAGTGAGGATCGCACGCAAAAGGAGCCCCCTAAAAGGGTCAACCCAACCCCCAACCACGGGACCACCAGGACTTTACAATACCCTGTACTGGGCACCCACCCATGGAACCACCTTTGGGAGCACTGTGTCTACCCAATAAAATAGGTTTGGATCCGCATACATTTGTCAGTCTTCATTCTGTCCATCCACCCACACATCCACACATCCCTCCCATTCCCCTACCACCCCCAGACCCCCACACTACACACCCCACACCCCCCACCACATTCCTATATACTACACAGGAGCGCACGTATACTCTCCACTTGGAGTACGTTAAATGCTAATTGAACAATACACAAGTATACATTTTTTTTTTTTTTTAGAGTCCACCCTAATAAACATAACAGCAGCCGTCCCCTTCCCAAACAGAGGAGGAACCACACACAGTTTATATTTTAAAAATGAGTGTTCAGTACTCTATAATCCTGCTATTAGATCGCAGCCGCAGCAATTTTACCAACAACATATAGCAAGTGTGACAGCAGGTGTGTACAGAAGATACGTCTGTGAATTACGTTGTTCACAGACATATCTGAATGTGCAGCAAAGCCGATGTCAATATATATCCTGCAGATGGATTGGGTATGGGATGCCGGCAGTCGGGATACCGGCGGTCAGAATCCCAACAGGGTTAGCATACTGACACTTGTTGGTCGGTATGCTAACCCTCTCCCTATAACAATGGGGGGGATGTCCGCGCTATTATGACAGGGAGAGATTAAATGTCTATAAGGTAAAACACTAGGGCTGCCACAGATCAATGTGATCCCTTCCAAGATCACAGGAATAGCAAATTACCCATGTGGATATGATATTATAGGGCGCAGCTGGTGATCTATAAAAAGGATGCCAAGCAGTAGAAGAAATCTTAAAATTGAATGATAAGCTGCCAGCAAAACAAATACAATTTATCAAAGGAATTTACTTCATCTTACAACACAATTATTTCTGGTATTGGGGGCTCCCACCATAGACAGGTTGGCGGGACAGCAATGAGGACTAAATTTGCCCCCAGTTACGTGAACCTGTTTATGGGCCATTGGGAGTCCGAGACCATCTGGAACAGTAACCCCTACAGAGAGAAAATTGCCTTATGGAAAAGTTATATAGATGATGTCATCCTAATTTGGAAAGGCACACAGGAAGAACTGGAGAATTTTTCACTTTTCATCAACAAAAATGACAGAAACCTTGAATTCACATCTACATTCAGCAAGAAAACAATAGACTTTTGGATCTGACCATAACAATAGTAAAGGGGGATCCGGACCTGCCGCTCACTTAAAGTTTACAGTTTTCGACATCTAATAATAACTACATCACCACTGTGAATTCATATAAGCAATCGAGCTTTGCCATTGACCACCTGGCAACATAGTTTCACTTCCAAACCGAAATTACTCGAAGTATTTTTTTACCATTGCAAACTGCATCATGGAGCTCTGACATTGACAAAGGGAGATACAGGAGCGGACCTACTCCCCCCATACCGGTGCAAAATCATCTATCAGAATTTCCTATAGAGACATTGTATTTACAGAACTCTGCGCACATCTAAAAAGTTTTGTAGTAAGAAAAACAGTAATTGCTGTCATACGCTGTTTAGGAGTTCTACACATCGTGACTTAATGAACCTTATATACTAATGCTTGCAAATATTCTTATCTTTTTATATTGTTACATGTTGTCCATACCTGTCATATTTTGTGCTGTCGATATTAAATATTTTGCCTTTTATACTTATTTACATGGTATACACATCTATCCATTCTACACCTGTATCCTTTACAGCGCACATATCAAATCTCTCTAACAAACAGATTCAACGTTATAGTATTTATAGATCACCAGGTGCGCCCTATAAGATCATATCCACATACATAACCCTATCCCTACCCTAACCCTCCCTCTTTGGTGCCTAACCCTAACCTCACCCCCTAGTGCCTGAGCCTAACATCCCCCTCTCCCTACCCTAACCCTCCACCCCAGTGCCTAACCCATAACCCTCCCCCTACTGCCTAACCCCTAAACCTAACCTACCCCCCAACCCCGCTGCTTACCTTCGGCATCCTGATCTGCGTTGGGATTCCGGCACCAGTAATTTAAGTGTCGGCATCACGACCGCAGATAAATTAGTACATCTGCCGCTGTCCCACAATAGTATGGGGACCTAAATTCATCAAGCTCAGAAAATATAAAATTTTCGGAGCTTGACTGTGGGAGCATTCGCCATTTTCACATTCCATTTGCTCCCGCACCCCTGCTCCTTCCATATGGGAAGGAATCTGCCCCTGTCCAGGCTCCATCTGCCAAACACCAGGGCTTTGTGTGCTTGCATCAAACCCAGTTCACGCAGGCGTACTAGCATTGCCGAGATAGACTGGCTGGCACCTTATCACTTTTCACTCTGGGCCTGATTCAGACCCGCTCGCGAGCACTATGTGCTCGCAAGCGGGTCGATGGTGGCCCAGTGCGCATGCGCATGACAGATACGGCTCCGTCGTGCGCATGCGCGAGACCCGGATAGCGAAGGGCAAACCGTTGCTCCGGGTCTCGTACCAAAGGGGGCGTGCTGTCGATGTTGAGTGACAGCACGCCCCCTTTGGTGGGCGGGCTGGGGGAGTGGCTGCCCAAACGGAGGCATTCCCATGTGAACGCCTCCGTTTGGGGGCGGCCCCACTGGCATCACGATGTTAGAGCAGAAATCTCTCTGGGGCTTGCGGCAATGAGACCCTACCACAAGGGTCTCATCGCAAGCCCGATGGTCACGATGGTCTTGACCATCGCGACCATCTTCCTGGCCGCTCGCTATAGCTGTGGGTAGTCACCCACAGCTATGCCAGCGGCCAGGAGGCCGTTCTAAAAAACAAGAAGGTCGGCCCTGATTCAGAGCGAGCGCTCTGTCAGAGCGTCTGGCTCTGAATCAGGGCCTCTGTCTCCTAACACTGCTTAGTAAATAGACCCCTAAGTTTCACTTCTCCGAAAGGAGCAGTGAAGGGGATCATGGAGACAGATGATTTTCAGATCAGCTGCCTCTGCACCGGAGCAATGTTGATTTGCTCCGGTGAATATGTAGCCACTGCTGCTACTTGCAGCGAGTTGGATATGTAATAATCGGGGGGCGCCCAGCCTCTGATAATTAATATGATGAATGAACCCCTGAATGAGGTCCATAATACATTAGTGCTATCTACCATTAGACAAGTAATTGAAATATTTTATATGTAACATTGATCTTTTATTTTGCAGTGACTGTCGCTCGGATGGTTCTGTACCAGCTGCAGGACACGGTGTTTGCGGATGTTAATGCTGCTGCAGTTATCAGCTGTGCGTCTGATGAAAGTCTAGAATCTGAAACTCATATCTCCTGGTACAGAAAGAGCTGGAGATCAGGAGAAGCTCCTCTGCTTGTTAAATCTTGTGTACATTATAATAATACACCCAAATATGCCTGTAAAAATGATAAATACACAGCTAAGCTGGAGATACACAATATACAGGCTACTGATTCCGGAGTTTATTACTGTACTTCAATATATAATTTATGTATATTTAGCAATGGGACAACTCTGATTGTGGCAGGTAAGTTATTGAATAACATGTTCATGATCATGCATTAAATATTCCACAAGAGGTGTTGTGAGTAGGGAGCCTTCAGTGGTAGAGCTATAATCTACTGTGCAATAATGGAAACTGTGAACCCTGAGTGATCCCCGTTGCATAGGGACCACCCTAGTACAACAAACAGCAGCTTTCCCAAAGATCTTGCACAGAGACCCTATTGCTGAGTTTTCCATCTTACAGTAGAGATGTGCGCGGACCCTGTGTTTTGTTTTTCGGTTCGGATTCAGTTTTGGATTGCCTAAAAATTGCTAATAAAACGCTAAAATCCTGTAATTTGGACCTGTTTACATGCAATCCAGAACCGAGATTCTGTTTTTAAATCCAAGTTCTGAACTTACAGCAGTCCTGATCTGGGACTCTGATCTACTTGGAACCCCAAAGTGATCTGAACTGGTACTCGATTCAGCTTGGAACCCCAAAGTTCGGGTGTGTTAGTTTTTTAGGAAAACCAAACCGCACATCTCTTAACTGACGATGGCTAAGAAACCAAGCGTATGGATGGGGGCTGTGAGGTCACAGAGATGTATACAGCTCAGCCTTCTGATGGGTGGATTAATAAAGTTCCATGTGTGCAACGTGAATCTTGTTATGTCTGATTTTTGTTCAACTCTGCAGTGACTTCTATGGGGTGGTGAATTACAGCCCAAATCACTGCTCCCAGCATAGTTGTATCAAAACCAGAACAGATGAAATTATCAGTGAAATAAAAAATGTGATGACTGCCATAGGTCGTAACCAAGAGGACCCGGCTTAGGTCTCTATGTTTAGGAATTCTGGGAATATTAGACCCACAGACACCAGGGGGTAGACAGTCAGTTGTAGGGAATTAATGGGGTAACTATAAATATTTACAACAGCTTCTGCTTCACCTGGGTGACAGTATTGTACTTAGAAATCAAATAAAGATGGTGCCAACATTGGTATAGATTCAGCGCCAGTCCCCCATATATTAGAGTCAATGACTGACAAAGAGAATACTTGGTGTTCCCTCTTGAAATTCGTGGCCATGGGATCACGCTCTCTGCCCTCACTGTAGATAGACAGAGCAGACACATGTGGATGGTTTTCATGTTTGAGGATGGGATGGGTGTGTACTCTGGGCCTCATTCAGCATGGATCGCTATTGCGATAACGTACGCAGGCGGCCGATTGTTGCGTACTGTGCATGCGTATGAGTTAGTATTGCTATTGCTCTGCGATCACTCACGGAGATACAAAACCATTGCAGAGTGAGTGATGTCAGGTCAGCATTTGGGTGTGATGACGGGGGAGTGGTCGGAGAAATGCAGGTCCGTTTGGACGCCGTTACTTGGACGTGCATAAATTAACCACTGCGATGGCATATACGCAGCTTGAGTTCTTACTACGTGCGATGGGATTAGCAATTTCTGAGTAAGGTCTGATCTGTTGTAATTGTGCGTGAGGGTCCGATGTTACTCCATGTTCCCCATGTATATACAGGACTGCAAGGTATTACGGGAAGTGGGAGGTAGTGGGCGGCTATATGCTGGCTGTGCGATTGCATTCATTAGCCTATCTTCGCAGCAGATCTGCGTGTGTAATCTCAGCAGCGAGCGCAATAGTGATCTGTAATGAATCAGGCCCTGTGACCATCCCTAACACATGACACAAGTAATAACTTACAGAATCAGTATTATTTATTCCCCTCCAATTAAGATGTATGGAAAATGACCTCATACTAAAAAGGTGACATTGTGGTTGTGGGGGTCAGTTCCTCAGATGCTGCTAGATGACTACTAATCATGTGTGTAATCAATTCAGCTTTCACTGGTGATATACAGCAAAATGTGAAATGAAAGACCATATTTATTAACATATGTTGTTAAGTCAGTATAAACGTAATTAGCACTATATAGTTTATGTAACACTGCCACCATCTACTTCCCAGACAGCTCCACACCCAGCAGCTCAGTCCATCTCCTGGCTCCTGCCCGGCCTCCTCTCCCTAACACCACTGTACAGCTGGCCTGTGTGATACGTGGGGCTCGTCACACAGTCCATGTAACCTGGAACATCTCTGGGGCACATCACAGGGGCAGGATGATCTCTATGGAGGAGCCAGGTGGGACCTGGACTTTCCTGAGCCTCCTCTCACTTCCCAGAGGCACCTGGGGCCATGGGGAGCCTGTGACCTGTGATGTCTGGTTTCCTTCCTCTCCTGTCAGCGTCCTCTGGGAAATACCAGAGAGAGGTAACAATGCATCATGGGAGGGGAAGTATTTTTAATATTTTAGGTTCAAAACCTGGAAAATATAGCATTTAAAGGTGTTTATGTATCAAGCTCTGGAGAGAGATAAAGTACCAACCAATCAGCTCCTAACTGTCATTTTTCAAAACACCGCAGGTATGTCCATTGATGAGTGCAAACCGCTTATGGTCATCGATTGCCATCCCTAGGATACAGGCGGAAGTACTGTAACAGCCAAACTCTTCATACATAACCTCTGCTATCCTCTAGGCATCCTAGTGACTAACACCCTGCCATGCTAAAAATAATTCTATATACTAAACCCACTCCTTCCCATTCTAAACAACCATGTTATAATCACCCAAACAGTAATACAATGTTACTCATACTGCAACTAATAGCAATCCCAAACTGTGTCATATATTATCCTCAGCTCTTATAGTTTTTGTAGTAGTACTCGGGGACGGACTGGGGCTGTAATTCGGCCCCGGTGTCCCTCTGTGCATGAAAAAGAGACATGAACACTTGTCATGTGGTGTGGGCACGCAATACGGTAGCGTGTCGCCAGTCACGGGGGCGTGGCATGCCTCTGTTTATCTACATGCTGCCTGAGCAGAGCATCGGGAGGCGGAGCAGCTTGGCCAGGCTTTTGGTCCAGACCGGCCCATCAGGCCGCCAGCCCTAGTAGTTGTCTATTTTGACAAAACATTTCCCCAGGACTGAGATACAAACGAGTCAAATATTTAAAACAATAAGTAAAATAAAATAAATGCAGGAGCTGAGTGGACACATATAGTCACTATTTTTAGACCATTGAACTGTCCTGAGAAATTGGGGACAGTAGCAGCTATATATAATTGGGATATCTCTAGTAAAGATACAGAAACCCACATTAATGTAACCTCACACACAGGACGTCACCCATGAATATCCTATTTGTTTTTAGGGTGGGATTGTGTGCTCACAGCTGGATATGTATTATCTCACCAGGAGCAGAAAGCACCTGGGACACCCAACAATGCTATATGACTAGGGGAGATCCGATCGGGGAAGAGATATTCCAGAGAAATAATATTATATAAAGACAGCAACAGTTTACAGTATTTTTTGTCAATATGTTGTTTATAATCACATTTATATTGGTCCCTTGTCTTTATTAGTAATAATATTAGCCTGCAAAACCTGTTACTGCTTTTAATAAGCGCTATACTGTATATTACCCCTGATGGACAACTGTCCTAACTTCCGGTGTAATACTGACCCACACAGGGACATAGCCAGAACTTTGTGGGCCCCATAGCAACATTTTAAAAGTGCCCCTTCCCCTTCTATAGAGACACCTCTCTTCACAGCAGTTGCTCATTTTATGAGCTATAGTAATGCCCTAGTACATTTTATGCCTCATAGTAGTGCCCTACTTCACATTATACCACACAGTGCCCCCAGTTCATATTATACCACACAGTGCTCCAGTTCATATTATACCACACAGTGCCCCAGTTCATATTATACCACACAGTGCCCCCAGTTCATATTATACCACGCAGTGCCCCCAGTTCATATTATACCACGCAGTGCCCCCAGTTCATATTATACCACACAGTGCCCCCAGTTCATATTATACCACACAGTGCCCCCAGTTCATATTATGTCAAATTGTAGTGCCCAAATTAACAATACACCACAATTTACTGTTGCCAGTACACATGCCACACAGTGGGTCTGATTCAGAGCCAGACGCTATTTGCACTCGCTCGTTCTGAAAAAGGGGTTGGCTATTTATTTGAACCGTTTGCTCTTTGCGGTCTGTTCACGCCTCTATGTCTGAACGAGCGAACAAAACATGCGGTCGTATTTTGGAAAAAGATGCCCCCTGGCCGCTCGCATCATACGTCATGTCCGCTATTTAATAGATTAATCGAGTACATCGAAAGGCGAATGAACTGCTCGCAGTGCTTGTGGTTGTTTCTTCCTACCGCAATCATGCGAGCAGTTCTGACTATAAAACAGCCAAGTGACGTCGTCGCTGACGCTGCTTTATTAATTATGCACACCCATAAAACGCCCGTTTTGACCTTTAAGCACGCCTGCGATCTGATCTCCACTCCCCGTTTTCAAGCACCTTCCCCTGTTACCACCCACATACGCCTCACTCTGTCACTCAAAATAGCAGGCATTCGCTATTTAGCGAGCACACGATTTTCGGCCGCACTGACTGGTTCGCGCATGCGTATTACAATCCCTACGCATGCGCAGATGTGCGAACATCGCTCGGAACGAACGAGCGGCCGCTTACGAGCGGCTCTGAATGAAGCCCAGTGCCCTCAGTTCACATTATGCCACACAGTGCTCAGCGGGCAATTCCGGGAATCTGGTAAAGAACTTTATGACCTGGGTGTGGTTGAGTCAGTCCCATAGCAATGGCACCCCCTGCACCCACTATAGCAGCATCTGTGGACACGCACCACACAGCGTTCTTGAGAGAAAAGAGATCGGGGAAAATTAGGCCACACACACACACCAATCTGTTAATGCCACTCAATGACATATGTCCCTGGAGGCCGTGCAGTTCTAGGACCCACAGTGGAGGAAAAAGTAAGGTCTAACAAGAGACCTGTGCAAATGGTTAACTGTTCATATACTGCTGACTAGTGCAGGATAATCGGGACAATTTTACATGATTATTACAGAGAATCGCATTATTCAAATCCACATACTGTACGTACCTGGAGAAGGGAGAGACACATGTTTATCTAATCTACAAATAGACTCTGATATAGGTATACACAGTGGTATATAAATGCTTTTACCCTAATTCCTTTGGACATATGAAGCCTCCATTGGGACACTATTGCGTTGAGTATCAATTTAGATACAATTTCTCATAGGATGTACTGTAGATTGTATCTACTGAATTATCATTCTTTATATATTTGTGTATTTTACTTTATTGCATAGAGCCTCTGATGAGAATATATTTAAATATTGTTAGCTTGTCTGAAATTGAGCAACCAGTTGCTATTACTATTATTATGACGTCTCTCCAATCACCCGCTGTGGGGGGGAGCCAGAAGGAAGAGCTCATTAGTGAGCTCCACCTGGCTCCCTCTGTGGACGCAGCAGCCAATGAGAGTCTCTCTGACTCTCATTGGCTGCTAAAATAAACACACTGCTGCTGGGTAGTACGAGCGTACTACCCAGTGCCGGCAGCGGTGTTTATGTTAGTGTGTAGTGCGGTCCACATTACACTTAGTGATTGGCGGGCAGGGGGGGTTTCTAGGTACTCAGAAACCCCCCCTCCGTGCGCACCTGAAATTAACTTGTATATATAAATGGAATTTGAAACAAATACAATGCTGCCACCTAGTGGCAACATCCTTATAAACATGCACGTTTATTTTTTCATCAGCCCCATCACCAGTGGAGCTTACAATCTATATTACCTTCCACATGGTCAAACACCACAGTTTATTTAATCAGAGGCCTATTAACCTACTAGCTCAGAGGTTCCCAAACAAGGTCCTCAAGGATCCCCAACAGTTCAGGTTTTAGAGAGATCCATGGTAGAGCACAGGTAACTTATACCTCTTTTACACCAAGCTAAATATCCCAGGTTGATGCGCTTCAACCCAGGATTTTTGACAGTGTAAATAGACCCACCCGGGGCAGGGACCCGGGGATCCAACTCAGGCATTTTGCAGGGTTCCCGTGCCACCCTGCAGTGTAAAATGGCCGGCTTCAGTGGTGTTTGGAGATGATGTGCAGACCCGACTCCGGTGTGAACGCCGCCGACTCGGGAATATCCTGGGTCAGCACCGTGGAAGTTCCGGGTCTGATCCGGATTGGAACCCTGTTTCAACCTCCATGTTAAACCCGGAACTTTGGTATAAAAGCAATTTTAATTAGCACCTCAGTCAATTTGATTTAATCACCTGTGCTCAACCATGAATATCTCTAAAACCTGAACTGTTGGGGAGCTTTGAGAACCGTGTTTGGGAACCTCTGTACTAATGTGTTTTAGGATTATGGAGGGGGGTTGGGTGACTCACATAAACAGGAAACAGAATTCAAACTTGCAGAGGGCAGAATTCCTGGTCTGAAGTAATCCCATGGTCTGTACACCGAGAAGCAGGAATGCTAACCACTGTGCTACCGTGCAGCCTATCATAGAGATGTGACAACTCTTAAAGTATTAAGACAAAACAAGTAACGTAAACTAAAATGCAACAACATTATCTCTCTAAATGCTTAATAATAATAACAATATGGCATTTTGGGTTCTGGACTCACATTGGGTGGAGCACTGAGACAATAGGATGATTGTACAATATGTTCATGGTCTGCATAGTAATATACTGTAGTTGATCTTTTCATAGAACCGTCCCACCATGAATTTACCTCCAACTGCCGAAGCTACCTGAGACTTGCTGTGGGCGGGGTCTTCCTGTTGCTCCTGACTCTGTCTGTGCATCTTACCTGGGCTTACCTGCCAATAGGTAAATATATCATAAGGAATTTTTAACAGCAAAACTGGATGTCCAGTCTTCAGCGCACATCTGCAGAGCTGGAGTTACATATATGACACTTGTAGACACACAAGCTTTGGTGCTCTAAGCTGCAGTCCATTAGCCCCTTCTACACTGGACTTTATGTAACTTATGTAACTTCTTTTCCAGCTGTATCACAGAGCAGAATGTAAATATACCATATCTTATGTATAACAGGTTATGCACCAGGCCTGGCTTCATGATAAGGCCACACAGGTGTAGACCAAGAGAATGCAGCGCAGCGCCCTCTGGTGGTTTGATAGAATATACACTATTTATAACTTTCTATTTTTGATACCACCAGACTTATGTGACTGTAAGGAGTGTGGGGTACTGGGGCGCCATAGAATCTGATGGTAACTGCAATGTTTTCAAAATGCATCAAGTTCCAAAAGGCCAACTCTAGTCTCTCTTTCCTAGATGGTATTTGCTTCTCATTAGTAGTGTAAAAGCAAATCTGGCAGAAAACTTAGAAGAGTAAGTTATATACCTGTATTATGTGATTTTAGAGTCCAGGCCGCAAAACTGATGGCTCCAAGTATGAGGATTCTGCCACTAAGGTAAATATATTTATAAGTATCAGGTCTGGATGTGCTGGATGATCGATATCCCACCAACGACGGCCACAGACCCGAAATCAACGATCGCGGGTCCCTATAGTAACCTGGTTGATATTGACCAGGTCGTTCATATGTGCCCGCGCATCGCAGGTCGTTGGTGGGTTGGAAGGGACCAAAAAATACATGATATGAACGATAACAATATGATCGATATCGTTATCGTTCATATTGTGCATTTTTATCGTACCGTGTGTACGCGCCATAAGTGTTGATGTCCTGAAAACATCTATTATTATTATTATTTACTTTCTAGTCCAATGTGCATTTCTGCAGCAAGTTTCTGATTTAATCACGGCCGCGCCTTGGTGTGATGTAAAAGAAAGAGAGAATAGCGCTATTTTTGTGGCCACTAACACTCACATAAAGATCATGGGTTAACTAAAAATGAAATAAGTTAGAATTGTTTTATCATTAGTACCTGCAATTCAAAGCGCTCAGTGTCTCACTTGTCACTTCAGAACAGAGGCGAAAGTAACTGTTTTGTTCAGGGGCGTAACTTGGTATTTGAAGGTCCCATAGCAAAAGTTTGTAAGGGCCCCTATGTACAACCCAATGGTGAAAAATATAACATGTAACTTATTTTGTTTCAATATAGTCAAATAAAAAAAAAATTGCTTCCGGTGGTATATACTGCAACAGCGTCCCAATCCTTTCATGTATAGAAATAACATTAATCTTCTTCCACTATAAAAAATATTCAATCAGCACTTTCAAAGACCACAGAAAACTTTTTTATTAATAACAATAATTAAAATGCCATAGTGTGTTTATACTTCTTAAACCTTAAACCAGTGTTTCTCTTATATCGTACCACACTTTAAACAAGCGTAATGATGTGAGGCTAATATACTGTATGTGCTATGGTGTACTGATATGGCTCCAGAGAGGACTTCATATAAGATACAGTACTATATAGCTACCTCTGTACGCCCCTCGGTATGCAAGATAGAAACGGCTCACCGGCTTGTGATCATGTCATTCATACAGCGAAACAACCGGCAAGATGTAATTCTCCTGGGATCTCCGGAAACCCACTGATTCACTATGAATATATCATGCTAGCAGAAATGGATGGTATTTAGGAACATGTCAATCCCAAATGGTTGGATCACCTCCAGAGATGCACCCAACGCGTTTCCACTTGAGGTCAGGTCTTTATCAAGGCATAATCTGGGGTGGTCACATAATCTATATATACCTGCACTATTAACCAATGCAGGTTTCTGATATATATACCTTAAGCTTCTAACAGGGTTTAAACACATTATATAATAGAGAAATACAAAGTTGCCGATTCTCTTTTTAAAATAAAGTTATACTGCTATATGTCAATCAAATAGGGCTAAAATATATGTAAAAAACAATATATAATACATCAATGCAACATGATAGCTGGATCAAACTGAGTAAACTACAAAATGTTGCCAATACTATCTAGATACAGCGTGACGAAAACAAGGTCAAATAAAAATATATAAAGTAGGCTCAAAATAGTCTCATAATATATAATTAGACTACTATAATTCCATGCATTATATCTTCAAATCGAATAGCACTCAGACAGTAAATAGAGAGAATGTAAAATGTACAATGCTAAAAAAGGTGACGGTACAAGGGGTCATAGCGAGATCTCACCTGGTGCCACATTCATTTTCCTAATATATTTAGCAGATTGATTTTTTATTATTAAGTTACCCTCCCTGTCCGGTCTTCAACATGGAAACTACTCTCAGTTCTGTATAATAGCAGAGTCCACCTGGATGTCCCAGGTAATAGTAGACAATAATTTCTCATATTCTTGCATTTTACCCATTAATATAATAAATCATTCTTGTTACAGGGTCTGTGTCGTACTCTGCTGCTACCTGCCAACCTGAGGAAGCTTTGCCTGCCCTCCCCATCTCCATACTGTAGCTTTTGGACTTGTATTCTACGTTGCTACAACTTAGTGCAGCCATTTATGGACCAGTTGGCATTCCACCATTTTTATTTTGAATCTCTGGGCACCTTGTTTTCCTGGGACTTCTAGTTCTCCTCCACCTGATATTGTGCATTGTATAGTTCCAAGCTCTCTATAGTGTTCTTACTACTAAGCTGATAAAAACATATTTACTTTTTTGCTGCTTTCCTTTAAAATGTAAAACCAACAACAACTCTTTGTTTTCTATATTGTTTTACATTTTAATTATTTTTGATGCGTTTTATTTTTTTCATATGGTCATCATTGTCATATAGGGGGGCTTGTGGTGCGTGGCCCAATGTAAGGAGGCTTAGTCATGCATCCTTACAAAAAATTATATAAAAAAAAGTCCATATGTGAGACGATCAGTGTGACCCCCTCCCATACACAGGCAGAGGAGACTGTTGCGTGTGCTAGGCTGGGGAGACACAGGCTGCTGCTGATAGGTAAGGGGGGCCCCTCCATACAGCCCACTTGCTCCTGATGAAGGTGTGGGTACTTCCACACGGAAACGCGTTGAGCCTGGTACCATTCACTTGGATCTGGTACCATTTACCTGTATGAGAATTTGACTTCATTCATTTGTATGCTGAATTGACCTGAGGAGGATTCTATAAACTTTTTGGTCATTTGCCATCAGTTCCGGACCGACTTATCTATTCCCACAGAGACACCACTGGACATCCCTGCATATGTGGACACTCTTGCGAGGACACCTTGCTAACCACTATAGGATTGGTAATGTCTCTTTACATTGCTGGACAGTATTCTGGGACTTAACCACTAATAACTTTTCCTCCACAATAGGATCCAACATACAGTTAAGAGATATACTCAGTCAATTGGTGCACACCTATACTCTCACATGCGATTATATATAAGTGTGTATTTATACCACTGTTCCTATTTAGGAAGTGATTCATTGTTAAATTGTGTTTTATATGTCTGATTAAATGTTTTTTTTATCTGAGCCAGATGCCATTATGTTTAATAACATTTAGTACCACATAGGGTTGATTTCTGAAACCCCACCCAATAGACCTAAATGCTCCACACTTGCGCTGTTTTTTCTATTTTGATTCCATATTGAGGAGACTCACACTCTCCTTACAGCTGCTTTGTTGATAAGCGCCACACCTTTCCTTTTTTTTGTATCTATAACCCCCCTCCTGTCCCCTGATGCTCTTTCTTGGTGCAGAGAATAAACACATTTTTGTTCACAATATTGGGTTAAAGTATATACAAATGCTCACACACAGGCTCTCCCCGCAGGGTGCTACATATCATACAGGAGAAATACTGTAAGTAGGACAAATACAACAGACAGGCAATGTTTCCATACATTGGAATGTGCATATGTTTCCTTTATACACCTACATTTATATGTTTCTTAGGGCTCTCTTACACAGGTGCTATACCCAGGCTCCGGGGTACCACACATGGGGTGATGGGAGCAGAATGATTTCCAGAGTTGGTTGGAGATTTCTGCATTTATTAGGAGTTAGACAGCACAGGGAATAATGTGCCATTGGCCTGGGAATGGAGACTGATGGCCCTGTATATGCCCAAAGCAGTATTTAAAGCAGCCAAAGGCTTCAGTCTGGGGGACAGAGATCTCTATAACACATGGAATAGGAAACACACAGACAGAATTAGAATAAGCTTCCAGAATGAGCTATTGGAGCAGGTGGCAGATCCCAGGGTGCCTCAGTGCCTCCCTGTGAGCAGATGCTGTACAGGGGCAGCAGGAAGTGTAATCACACAGGAAGCTCTGTACACACAGGATCAGGCACATGCTGCAGCTGCAACCTAACATGGAGGAGAGGAGAGACACACACACCCACTGCTATCACACAGCCTGGGTGACCACACCCCCTATCTACCTTCTTTTACCTAACTTTATCAGCAGCTGAACATCATCTGCCTGTGTACACTAAGCACAATGGAGAACAGTGATTGCAGCATCAAAGTGACACATGTCTAACACAGAGCCAGTTAGCAGAGTGGAGTTTTCTCCCCTTCAATCTGTGTCCGGCCAGGGATTAAATGAAGACCTTTAGCCAGATAGTGTAATGACTTTAGCCCATACTGTACTTGCCTACACCCCCTGGAAGTGTAGGCAGATCTCCCGCATCTTGCCCACTTCCTAGTGTAGTGGGCAGGATGGGGAGATTTAATGGGGATTTCAAGGGTCCGCATAGAGGGGCAGGGCTAAATGGAGCAATTTGCATCATTTAGCCGGCCCTCTTAGCGGGTCCACGAATTGCTGACTTTTTCGTGAAAGGGCCGGGGCCTAATTGCATCATCAGGCCGCCCCCACCCCCCAAGCATCAGCTCTTAAGGCTGCTCACGGAAAGGATGCCCATAAAGTAGGTAAGTATGCTGTAACCAGATAGTGTAATGACTGTAACCAGATAGTGTAATGACTGTAGCTATATAGTGTAAGGACTGTAGCCAGATAGTGTAATGACTGTAGCCATATAGTGTAATGACTGTAGCCAGATAGTGTAATGACTGTAGCCATATAGTGCAGTGACTGTAGCGATATAGTGTAGTGACTGTAGCCAGATAGTGTAGTGACTGTAGCCACATAGTGTAATGACTGTAACCAGATAGTGTAATGACTATAGCCATATAGTGTAATGACTGTAGCCACATAGTGTAATGACTGTAGCCAGATAGTGTAATGACTGTAGCCATATAGTGTAGTGACTGTAGCCAGATAGTGTAATGACTGTAGCCATATAGTGTAGTGACTGTAGCCAGATAGTGTAGTGACTGTAGCTACATAGTGTAATGACTGTAGCTACATAGTGTAATGACTAGCCAGGTAGTGTAATGACTGTAGCCAGACAGTGTAGTGACTGTAGCCAGATAGTGTAATGACTGTAGCCATATAGTGTAGTGACTGTAGCCAGATAGTGTAATGACTGTAGCCATATAGTGTAGTGACTGTAGCCAGATAATGTAATGACTGTAGCCACATAGTGTAACGACTCTAGCCAGATAGTGTAATGACTGTAGCCATATAGTATAGTGACTGTAGCTACATAGTGTAATGACTGTAGCCATATAGTGTAGTGACTGTAGTCAGATAGTGTAATGACTGTAGACAGATAGTGTAATGACTGTAGCCATATAGTGCAGTGACTGTAGCTACATAGTGTAATGACTGTAGCCAGGTAGTGTAATGACTATAGCCAGGTAGTGTAATGACTGTAGCCATGTAGTGTAGTGACTGTAGCCAGATAGTGTAATGACTGTAGCCAGATAGAGTAATGACTGTAGCCACATAGTGTAATGACTGTAGCCAGATAGAGTAATGACTGTAGCCAGATAGTGTAGTGACTGTAGCCACATAGTGTAGTGACTGTAGCCAGATAGTGTAGTGACTGTAGCCAGATAGTGTAATGACTGTAGCCATATAGTGTAATGACTGTAGCCAGATAGTGTAATGACTGTAGCCAGATAGTGTAATGACTATAGCCATATAGTGCAGTGACTGTAGCTACATAGTGTAATGACTGTAGCTACATTGTGTAATGACTAGCCAGGTAGTGTAATGACTATAGCCATATAGTGCAGTGACTGTAGCTACATAGTGTAATGACTGCAGCTACATAGTGTAATGACTAGCCAGGTAGTGTAATGACTGTAGCCAGATAGTGTAGTGACTGTAGCCATATAGTGTAATGACTGTAGCCAGATAGTGTAATGACTGTAGCCACATAGTGTAATGACTGTAGCCAGATAGTGTAATGACTATAGCCATATAGTGTAATGACTGTAGCTACATAGTGTAATGACTGTAGCTACATAGTGTAATGACTAGCCAGGCAGTGTAATGACTGTAGCCAGATAGTGTAGTGACTGTAGCCAGATAGTGTAATGACTGTAGCCATATAGTGTAGTGACTGTAGCCAGATAGTGTAATGACTGTAGCCATATAGTGTAGTGACTGTAGCCAGATAATGTAATGACTGTAGCCACATAGTGTAACGACTCTGGCCAGATAGTGTAATGACTGTAGCCATATAGTGTAGTGACTGTAGCTACATAGTGTAATGACTGTAGCCATATAGTGTAGTGACTGTAGTCAGATAGTGTAATGACTGTAGCCAGATAGTTTAATGACTGTAGCCATATAGTGCAGTGACTGTAGCTACATAGTGTAATGACTGTAGCCAGGTAGTGTAATGATTTTAGCCAGATAGTGTAATGACTGTAGCCATATAGTGTAGTGACTGTAGCCAGATAGTGTAATGACTGTAGCCATATAGTGTAGTGACTGTAGCCAGATAGTGTAGTGACTGTAGCCATATAGTGTAGTGACTGTAGCCAGATAATGTAATGACTATAGCCACATAGTGTAATGACTCTAGCCAGATAGTGTAATGACTGTAACCATACAGTGTAGTGACTGTAGCCAGATAATGTAATGACTGTAGCCACATAGTGTAATGACTCTAGCCAGATAGTGTAATGACTGTAACCATATAGTGTAGTGACTGTAGCCAGATAGTGTAATGACTGTAGCCAGATAGTGTAATGACTGTAGCCATATAGTGTAGTGACTGTAGCCAGATAATGTAATGACTGTAGCCACATAGTGTAACGACTCTGGCCAGATAGTGTAATGACTGTAGCCATATAGTGTAGTGACTGTAGCTACATAGTGTAATGACTGTAGCCATATAGTGTAGTGACTGTAGTCAGATAGTGTAATGACTGTAGCCAGATAGTGTAATGACTGTAGCCATATAGTGCAGTGACTGTAGCTACATAGTGTAATGACTGTAGCCAGGTAGTGTAATGACTTTAGCCAGATAGTGTAATGACTGTAGCCATATAGTGTAGTGACTGTAGCCAGATAGTGTAATGACTGTAGCCATATAGTGTAGTGACTGTAGCCAGATAGTGTAATGACTGTAGCCATATAGTGTAGTGACTAGCCAGATAATGTAATGACTATAGCCACATAGTGTAATGACTCTAGCCAGATAGTGTAATGACTGTAACCATACAGTGTAGTGACTGTAGCCAGATAATGTAATGACTGTAGCCACATAGTGTAATGACTCTAGCCAGATAGTGTAATGACTGTAACCATATAGTGTAGTGACTGTAGCCAGATAGTGTAATGACTGTAGCCAGATAGTGTAGTGACTGTAGCCAAATAGTGACTGTAACCATATAGTGTAATGTCTGTAGCCAGATAGTGTAATGACTATAGCCAGATAGAGTAATGACTGTAGCCAGATAGTGTAATGACTGTAGCCAGATAGAGTAATCACTGTAGCCAGATAGAGTAATGACTGTAGCCACATAGTGTAATGACTGTAGCCAGATAGAGTAATGACTGTAGCCAGATAGTGTAGTGACTGTAGCCACATAGTGTAATGACTGTAGCCAGATAGTGTAGTGACTGTAGCCAGATAGTGTAATGACTGTAGCCAGATAGTGTAATGCTCGGTTGCCTCACACACAATGTAATTAATCAATTAAATTTTTTAAACTGTTCTTCTAGCGGCCATCCCTGTCCTGTTATTCTGATGCAGGTATAATAGTGTGTCAGTGGCATCTGGCTTGATAGGACAGTGCACCTGGAACCATGGTCCTCTAATTGATCAGGGAAATAAGTTATTTTTTAGACTAATATTTTCAGTATATACTGATGCACACTCTTGTGCCTAGCACTGATTTCTATAACACTAGTGTATTCCTTTACTGTAGGTGAACTAGTCAGCCCGCAAGATGCCGGTGTCCTCATCGAGGGGCCTATTCATTATCGTCAGATGTCCCCCGATGATTAAGTATCCAACTTGCTACGAATGTGTGTTTGCTGAATACTAGGCAGCCCCCTCGGGCCCCTATTAATGAATGGGGCCCGTTACTAAAACATGCAGAAACTAGCTTTTCCTTGATGTGTAACCATTAGAGATGATGAATAGGCCCCCAATTGTCTTCTCCATTTAATGTGGGTACAAATGATCACTAAGAATGCACACGTACTGCTTTCATGTTCATTACTGGGCCCTCAGACACAAGGTGGAGTCAGCTGACCCTGACAAATTATTATTGAGAAATATTCAGAAGCTTCTCATAATTTATTAGTACTGTATCTGCCACAAGTGTCTAGCAAGGTAGAAAAAGATGGCGACCTATCACAGCCTATTAGATACACGTCACAGAGCTATGTTGGATGATAGAAGTTTATCTGAGCATTCAGATTTTCAGCAGAAACAGAGACCCTGGGGTTTCATATTTAGCTACTAAGGAACCTCTGCCCTGAGAGACATCACATTCTCAGACGAGCTGACCTGCTTGTGGTTGGACCATGGAAACTCTGGACGGTGTCTCGGCTTCCTGTTTTTTATATTTAGATAGCTGTACTAACAGAGGTGTTACCCATAAACACAGCACCCATGGTCTTATAATAGAAATTTTTACTTTACACTTTCCACCAACAATTTCCTAACGATCACTTAATATACTGTAGTTATGACATACGGCTTATAGAAAGTATTTGTCTTTGTGCACTGTGGCTAATTATGTTTCTGTCCCTTGTAACCCGCTGCAGTCATTTTAGTATTAGAGACGTCCTACTTTAAAAACAAACAAAACATAAAACACCATTAGTTTAAATTCCCTGGTTAGACTGGTCCCAAAGTTAAAATAAGCGATTTAAATAAAACAGATCTTATCTCTCCCCAATAATTGATACATTAAATTCTTCTTGGAAATGAATCATTCCCATTGCGTTGCGTTACAAGTGGGGGCACGTTTAATTTCAGTGTGTACCGTGGGTCTGTTTCGGACGTAATGGGAACGTATTGCTGGATGCAAACTACGCATCAGATGCAAATGGAGTTCTAATGCTACCATAGGCATGTTCTAGTGCGCAGGCATCTATGTGATTGTACCGCCCCACTTTTCCGTATGCGAGAGCCCCCGTCATCATGAGCATCAGAACTTACACCAGCCCCATCCTAGGTGCAAGGCATAGATCAGAATCTGGTGTCCTTAATGTATGCGTATGACTCTTTCTTAATGTATTTCCTGTATTGTAATAATAATAATAATGTAACTAACTCTAATCCTGTGTAGTTTAGTTGCTGAGGATAAATGACCTAATGGCTTAGGGTTATTTCATATACAACGGATTTGTCCATCCGGCAAAAAAACGGACATATTTTTTTTTCCGTTGTTTAATTTAATTGGAAGTCACAAATACATTAGGGCTTCCACACGGCACGAACACGGCATGGTCACCGTGTTACAGCCGTGATATCCACTGACTAGGACGGCTGCCATCCACATTTTTCAGTTTTACAGATTGAGAAGAGATCAAACACACAGCTAAAGCATTACACACTGCACAAAACCATTGCAGGTGATAGGGACTGATCCATAGGACAAAAAAACTAATGCTTTTCTGCCATCCGGACAAAACCGTAGTGTGTGACACCAGCCTTAGGATTGTCTGTCTTACACCATTCCAGTCACACTGCATTCTGTGTTTCCTTCTCCGCAGCTGTTTACTTTGTGCAGATAGATCAAAGTCTGACGTGTCCGCCCAGGCTACAAACATCAAAGGGGAGAATCTGTATCCAGGGCCAGGTACACAGTCACGTAGAGCACCAGACTGAAGAGGGCACCGCGGCAGGTCCCGATGGGCACGCTCACCGGACACTGACAGACTCCTCTGAGCCAAGATGATAGGAGGTGAGGTGCGCCTGCTGCCATAACTCTTCTCACCAGTATTCCTGGTTCTGAGCTCGGGCCAGAACCCAGCATTTATGCCCAATATTATACGCCTCAAGGGTGCACAGTGTTGTGTTCTAAATAGAGAGTTGCCCGTCTGCTTCGACCACCATCGTCATCCATAGCTTCTGTCATTTGTTAGATAAGTTAGAGAAAGACACTGGTACACACTATATGTTTCTGGACCTTAGAGAGACTGGTGTGCGGACATCCTGCTGGCAAAGAGCAGACAGAACCAGAGCCGGCTGTACACGCCCTCAGGGATGCCAGTATCACAAGAAGATACAATGTTCAATTACTCCTGGAAAAAGTACAGTACCGCCATGTGTAAAGTTATGACTGTTTCCTGGTTAATGTATGGGCGGTTAGTTCACCCCAGCATTAATATTCTATATCCACTTCTCACAATTGATGCATTGGAGATAGATCCACAAACAGATCACAGTCGTACATTTTCTTGTCCCATAGGCTCTCAGTGAAGTATGGCTTCAGCTGCTGTCATCATATCCACCATGTTTTATATTATGATACTTTCCACATTGTTTGTGTGTACTCATGATTCACTGTCAGATGATGAAAGCCTGCTTCATTCCATCCATCTGCCATGTAGGCGCGCCAGGAATCAGACTCTATGTTAGCTCCTTCAGCAATGTTTTACTTTATAACACTCACTAGAGTTCTGGTAGAGATCATCTTGCCTTCTCTGTTGTATTTCATGTACACATATGTTACACACAAGCAGAGCATATAGCACAGTATCGTATAACTTTCAGCATTCTGCACATCGAAGCACCGGTGTATGGGAGATTTAGGGGTCTATGTACTAAGCCTGGGAGGGAGATAAAGTACAAACCAATCAGCTCCTAACTCACTTTACAGGCTGTGTTTGAAAAATGTCAGGAGCTGATTGGTTGGTACTATATCTCTATCCACTTTACCTCTCTCCAAGACTTAGTACATCTCCCCCTTACAACCCTTCTAGCCATGAATTGTGAGCAAATTAACTCATTACATCTGCTTTGACAAAGGTACGGTGCAGGAAAGTCACATGTCTATTGTCACATTGCCAAATTTACCAGGGCGGATCCACATGTATAACCATTAACAAAAAAAAAAAAAAATATACAGAATATACTTGTTAGTAAATAGCATATTTGTACATTTGTACATTAGCATATTTGTACATTAGCATATTGAACAATGAGCATTTTTTTCACACTTAAATCAGGAATGGGCAATGAGAACTATCTGCCGCCGGTTACTGAATGCCGTACCATAAGGAAACACCTACAGTACCTACAGTATTTGTCTAAATAGGTCAAATGTCTACATCTGAATGATCTGCACACAAACTTGTATAAATAAGATAATTAGACTTTTACCGCACCGGTACAAGGTATTTTCTAAACAAATGACAATATTCATATGTTTTTATGTTCATTCTATTGAAGTGATCAGAGAGGAAGTCTCAAACATGGTGGAAAAAAATTATCCTCTAGACATAACGTGAAATCATATGTAAGCTTAGGAACACTGAAATCACTGGCATATAAACCCTGAGAGGTCCTGCAACAATGACATGCGCAAAGTGTATTCCCTCCCACCCCCCAAAAAAAATAATAACTAAAAAAAATATAATAATATATATATATATATTATAAATAAAGTTGATATGTATAGGGCCTGAAAGTACTTGATACCGTGTATCATAAAGAAATAATAAATTCTCACTTAAGTGAATATAAAGTGCTTGTGAGCAAACTAAAATAATTAGTTCGTTTTCAGCAACCATGTAAAGTGTTTTATTGGATTGTTAGAATCAATTTAACAACAACCATGTAAAGTATTTCAGTGCAATTGATATTTCATTGAAACATATAAAGTGTCAATAGTGGAAGAAAATAAATATATAAATATATATAAAAACATAAAGTGTCAATAGTGCAAGAAAATAAATATATAAATATATATAAAAACATATAAGGTGTTGATAGTGCAAGAAAATAAATATATGAATATATATAAAAACCCACAAGTGTTCACTGAATTAAGTATAAAAATGCTATTTATTTTCAAAAGAGGGTAACTGTGCAATAAAAGTTTACACAATTAAAAACACATAAATAATACTTTGAATGAGGTAAAATGCATAGAAAACAATAAAAAAAAACAAGTTAATGTAAACAATAAAAGATCAATAATGAGCTTATCTCAATTTTAAGTTTTTAGGAAGGTCCAGGAAGGCAGGATAGCAGAAGGTGTTTTATATTCATTTTTTCATTATGCAAAATTGGAAAAAAAATATATAGATATTTTTTTGCAAGATTATAGATGCCGATAGGCAATAATGTGAGTGCGGCAGAAAACCGGTAACATTCGTGCTCATTTAGATTAATCTCTTGCTACAGGAGTGTTATTAGTAAATCCTAATATTCCCATTTTATTAAATTCCCAGCATCCTGAAGTTTATATATATCTATATATATATATATATATATATATATATATATATATATATATATATATATATATATATATATACATATATATATATATATGTTTTGAACTGTAGATTAACAAAGATGTACATACAGTGCCTTGCAAAAGTATTCACGCCCTTTGCATTTTTCATGTTTTGTTGCCTCACAACCTGGAATTAAAATGGATTGTGTGAAGGTGTGCATCATTTCATTCACAGAATATGCCTACAATTGTGAAGTTGTGTGTTTTTTTATATTGTGAATCAAACAACATTTAGGACAACATAACAGAACTTCAGCGTGCATATCTATTCACCCCCTCAAGTCAGTACTTTGTCGAGCCACCTTTTGCGGCGATTACAGCTGCAAGTCGCTTTGGATAAGTCTCTATGAGCTTGCAACATCTTGCCCCTGGGATTTTTGCCCATTCCTCAAGGCAAAACTGCTCCAGCTCCTTTATGTTGGGTGGTTTCCGCTTGTGAACAGCAATCTTCAAGTCTGACCACAGATTCTCAATTGGATTGAGATCTGGGCTTTGACTAGACCATTCCAACACATTTAAATGTTTCCCTTTAAACCACTCGAGTGCTGCTTTAGCAGTATGCTTCGGGTCATTATCCTGCTGGAAGGTGAACCTCCGTCCCAGTCTCAAATCACAGGCAGACTGAACCAGGTTTTGCTCAAGAATATCCCTGTATTTAGCACCATCCATCTTTCCCTTGACTCAAATCAGTTTCCCAGTCCCTGTTGCTGAAAATTCTGCCACCACCATGTTTCACTGTGGGGATGGTGTTCTTGGGGTGATGGGATGTGTTGGGTTTGCACCAGACATAGCGTTTTCCTTGGTGGCAGAAATGTTAAATTTTAGTCTCACCTGACCAGAGCACCTTCCTCCATACATTTGAGGAGTCGCCCACATGCCTTTTAGCAAACTCAAATCGTGTCTTCTTATTTTTATCACTAAGTAATGGCTTTTTTTCTGGCCAGTCTTCCATAAAGCCCAGCTCTATGGAGTGTACGGCTTATTGTGGTCACATGCACAGATACACCAGTCTCTGCTGTGGAACTCTGCAGCTCCTTCAGGGTTACCTTTGGTCTCTGTGCTGCCTCTCTGATTAATGCCCTCCTTGTCCGGTCTGTGAGTTTTGGTGGGTGGCCCTCTCTTGGCAGGTTTGTTGTGGTACCATGTTCTTTCCATTTGATGATGATGGATTTGCTGGTGCTCCGGGGGATCATCAAAGATTTGGATTTTTCTTTATAACCCAACCCAGAATTGTACTTCTTAGCAACTTTGTCACTGACTTGTTTGGAGAGCTCCTTGGTCTTCTTGCTTTGTGGTGTTGCAGCCTCTGGGGCCTTTCAGAAAAGCTGTGTTTATACTGACAGATCATGTGACACTTAGATTTCACACAGGTGGACTTTATTTCACTAATTATGTGACTTCTGAAGGTAACTGGTTGCACCAGAACTTTTGAGGGGCTTCATAGCTATGGGGGTGATTACATATGCACATGCCATTTTTCAGAATTTTATTCATAAATATTATTTTTTATATATACTTTTCTCATTGCACTTCACCAAAATAGACTATTTTGTGCAGATCCATCACATAAAATTCAGATTAAAAAATAAATTACAGGTTGTAATGTAATAAAAAAGGTAAAAAGCCAAGGGGGTGAATACTTTTGAAAGGCACTGTAAATATGCTATGCAGATAGTGGCTCTATGTGACACCCTTCAACTGGATTTGGAACTGGCCGGCCAGGGACAGTCTTTGTTCCCAGCAGCACTGTGCAGGAAATATCTGATGCAATTCTCAAGTCCTTAAATCTTAAATCTTAGCTTTCATTATTCTTTAGAAAGCCGGTAATATGTCAAAAGGGTAACACTAGTGAGAAAATGTATAAGGCAGTTTTTATTTTTTATTTACTGCAGCTGTGTTGGCTTTCTCCTGCTCTGGGAAGACCTACTGTAAGCGGTGTTTCCACTTTCAAAAATTCAGATTTCCTGGTCTCTACCAGTTTTTTTTTCTTCATTTTCCAGGAAAAATTCTCTGACACTTTTATTTTTTCTTAAGATGCTGTGGTAATTACATAACAGGAGATCTGACACAACTAATTGCAGTAAAAAAAAAAATCCAAAGGTGGAAACAGTATACCATAACTTTGCAAAAAGACAGGAAAACTCCAAAAGTGGAAACACTGAGCCTAAGGTTTACCATGGTGAGGGCAATGGTGATATTACTGCTCTACTCAATAATTAGTTGATGTCTACCAAACTATCAGTCCACCTGGCAGCAATTTGCTCACTACATTATGACATGTGGTGGCATCTCCAAGCCCTTCCTCTACATCTAATGTAATCTAAGTAATCCTCAGCCTCTTGATCTCTTGGGGTCAGCCGTGTTTGCTCTATGAAGTTTAGAGAAAATGGTTCCAAACAATGTCTCTCAATCATCAGAATATAAGAGGCCTAATTACCATCCACCCATTGTTCTATTTTCCCCATGTGCTGTACTCCAACAAATCAGTACATCCTGCAAAACTACACCAGCCATCTTAGCTCAAAGTCCCAGGAATTAGTGTACGGTGAAACTTGCATGCCCTCTAAACATTCTTGGTTCATTGGGATTAGCGCCTTTAATTTATGACATCATTCTTTGCATATCTATTAATCCTTGGGTGAGTACAAACTAAGGGACTCACAGTCATTCTTTTAGGCCTGCTTTGATCCCAGAAGCACCCACACCAGCCCACTCCATTCCATTATCTAAACTTTTTATTCCTTAGTTAGAGCTGGTAGGGCAGCATCATGTTGAACCACTTTAGCAAAAGAAGCAAAATAATGAAAGATGCATTTTCCATCAACTTTAACTCAGAAGAATTTCTGATGAATGACAATAATTTGGAGACCGCGATGCACCAATGTATGTATGGGCGAGTGGCTCATTAAGGAGAACAAATTATGGTGGGAAATAGCCACCTTGGAAAAATACCAGGCCGAGAAAGTTATACCCAAAGGCCTTAGGATTGAAAAACATCCCTCTTTCACTGATGCCACAGAGGAATTTTCCCTGAACTGGTCCAAAATTTTGGATTCATGTTCCTTTGTCCTAATTGACCTCATAATAGAGGAGAGGACAAAAAAAACTCACTGATATTAAAGACCATATCAGTACCTTAGAAATCCTAATTCAACCCTTCAAAGTATTACCTCTTTATGAAACCCTGGAAAAAGAACTCTCCTTAAAAATGGAACAAAGCACCAAAGAACTCGTGAAGAAAAAACAAAAAAAGTTGCCGAGGGATTTTGACTATTATAATTTTGGAAATGTTAGACCCCAAAAGAACAGGAATCCATCTTCCAACCAAGATCGACATCTGTCCACCCCAAGCACTCCAAAGGAAGACGTTTTGGACAGAAGAAATAAATCATACCACCATCAATTCCAACAAGGACCCCACAAACAATTATTGTTTCAGAATACTAGGTATACATCATATCATCAGTCAAACAAATTACAGTCTTTTCACCCCACTAATGATCACTTCAGTCAGCACACACCAAGAAGAAATATTGGCTTCAACATGAAATATCGTAATGGTGGACCATTCAGGAATCAAAGTGTCATACATCAACCCTATACATCAAGGAACAGGTTTTCTGAATATTATAAATCACGAAGAAACACCCAGTCTCCATCTAAGCTTAAAAGGAGAGAACACCTATTCGAAGATCACATACAACAGAAGAAAATCGCCAAGCACCACCCGGATAATAGACAGATGGCCTCCTGCAAAAATTTCACCTGAAGATGACAGAAACACTGGAGCAACAGCAGCCTCTATTCATGAAGAAATGGATTTATTTCTAACACCACTGAGAATTAGGTCTCCTTTTCAGGAAGAAAGGTCGGACCAAAGAAGACGACGTTAAAAAGAACCAATATAAAGATGATCACCCAAAAGAAAATATATACAACTTCCTTTGCTTCAAATACTTATAACAATAAAAAAAGAAATAGAGGAAAAAGCCGGAAAAAAGGAAAAATCCCAAAATATTAAGAAACAGACTTCAAAGAATATCAATTTGGAACAGAGACAAGACGGTGATCTTCAACCTAAGCTCAAGACCCCTCACAGAATTTGAGGAAAGAGTCCTTAAAAAAGGTCTCAAATTTACTCCCACATCCCTTCCGGATGCTTTTGAAAATTCATAGACCTTCAAAAATTTATCAGGAAGATCTCTCTAATAAAATTCTTCGAGATGAAGAAATTGGAAAATCAGGATAAGGAAACCATACACCATACCCCTTCTCAAGGTCTGATGGAAACAACAAACACTAAATTTAAGAAAAAGTCCAGTTTCAACCCTACACACATCAAGGGGAATTTCATAGAGACCTTTCAAAAACTAGTCACAGATGACTTCAAACAAATAAAGAAAAAGATCAACTGGAACCTCACCAAAAAGGAACAGGAAGCAATCGTCAACCTCAGAGAAGACGAGAACTTTATCATCAAGCCCTGCGACAAAGGGGGTGGCATTGCCATACTCAACACAGAAGACTACAAAAAATAAATCCTCAGGTAACTGGCAGATGACACCACCTATCAGAAATTAAAAAATTACCCCTCCTTGAGGATCAAAAATAATTTCCAAAAATTGATCAACAAACACCTAAAACTAGGAGATATCGCTAAAGATGAACATGGCTTTATTAATTTAGAGAACCCAATCACCCCCACTATCTACGTTTTACCCAAAGTTCACAAGAGCACCACAGCACCCCCGGGAAGACCCATAATTGCGGGCACTGGAAAGTCTGAAGTCCAACCTGTCAGCATTTATTGACCACTTACTGCAACCACTGGTCATTAAAAATCCATCATATCTCAAAGACACAGGAGAAATGATAAGAAAATTCCAGAACATCATTTGGCCACCAGATATGTGGATGGTAACAGCAGACGTTACGTCTTTGTATACAATCATAGAACACCAACAAGGTGAAGAAGCCATATCCTGGTTCCTGGAAGAAAGCAGTTATACTCCTGCAGAAAAAACTTTCATCAAAGAATCCATAAAGTTCATCTTGGAAAACATTTTTTTCTTCTTTGATGGAGACTATTATTTACAGAAGAGGGGCACCGCCATGGGGACACGTTTTGCGCTCAGCTATGCAAATTTGTTCTTAGTGTACTGGGAATTGAAGGAAATCTATCCTAGAGAAACATATCAGACAAATCTATTCTACTGGAGCTGTTATATAGACGATATTGTCTTCATCTGGAAAGGTATGGAAACCAACTTGGATAAATGGGGGAAGAGAAAAAAAAACTCTCATATTAGGGGCACTCTAGTATAAATTATGTATATAAAAAATTAATAATATTAATAATTAACTTTTATTAAGTATACATTAAAATACATTAGTAGGTCCAAACCTGCTAATGTGTACCCCTGTTAAAATAGCAGTGGAGGGGTATGAACAAGAAAAAAGAGAACAAAGAGAACACAAGTATATAAACATATAATAAAAAGTAATATCTCAAATCTTACGAAGCTAAGTGAAATATTACTAAGTGATATTACAAAAGCAATAAGATGTGGTGGTGTATATATCCACCTTGATATCGGATTATCTTATTCAAATGGTATATATTGTAACAGCACAATGGCTAATCAGAATGCAGCAAGCACAAAAACATTAATCAGCTCTATTGTTTTATATGTTGATTTATAAAGGGGTATGGAGTTCCAATAGAAAATAATTGTAGTATTCACACAAACAGAGATTGCACATAGCATAAAGAAGATGTGCAAAAAATGAATAATAGCATCCTTAAATATTATTGCCGTGTGGCACAATGGTTGATCAAAAATGCAGCAGAAACAAATTTGGGTCAGCTATGTTTGCTGTATGATAATTATAGATGTAAATATAAAGAGTATGAGGTACCACTAGAATGTTATCTCAGTATTCACACAAGCAAAGATTATGCATAACATAAAGGAAATATGCACCAATCAATTTAAACATCCCTTAAATATATTTGTGTGTGTAAATACCCAAGGGCATTTGCCCCAATACATATGTCCATTATTGTTTGGCAACTTTTACTTCATTGGACATCTTTATGTTTTTGATGTATCTTCCTCGGTATTGGATCCGATTGATTGTTTGAATCCTGTTTTACGTTGTATTATCTTTGTATCTTTATATGACATCCACGTATAAAACCTAGCTATTTTACTATACACCTGTTTCCAGTTCATTGGGTTTAGCGTCTTTAATTTATGACATCATTCTTTGCATATCTATTAATCCTTGGGTGAGTACAAACTAAGGGACTCACGGTCATTCTGTTAGGCCAGCTTTGATCCCAGAAGCGCCCACACCAGCCCACTCCATTCCATTATCTATTCTTGGTTAGAAAGGCCGTCCCAGAGATTCTTAGGCACTTTTAGGGAATAATGCAACCTATATGTATGCAACATATATCAACTGGGATGCAGTCACTTTGTCAACAATTACAATGTCAAAAGGTCGACATCATAATGTATACATGATGAAAATGTTGACACCCGACAGATTGAAACCTGCAAAATTTCAACACAGTGAAAAAATGTTGACAAATTAAATGGCTACCCAATAAATATGTTTACAATTGAAATATACTTACAGTCAAAATGTCAACAATAGAATTTTTGAGGTTGGAGCTCAGGTTGGGGATAGAGTTAGGGCTAAGGTTTGGGTTAGAGTTGGGATTGGTGCTAGCGCTGGGGTTAGTGTTAGGCTTAAAATTGGGCATCAACAATTATGTACCAGTTGACATTTTGGTTGTCTACACGTTGAACATGTCAACATTATGGTGTCTACATAATAACTGTTGGACCCCAACCACATGGCAATAATTAAAAGCAATAGGGAATTGTCACTGTCATTCTCCCCAATAATAGAAGGTCCCAGGTTGGTTTAACCTTTTTTGCTACTGTCTGATACCCCTCTCTCATCACAAGCAGAGCCAGATTAAGGGTCTCAAGGGCCTAGGACTGAAAATGTCAAAGGGCCTATTTTGAGTCACGGAGGTGTGGCCAGTGCTGTGTGGGTGTGGCCAGTGCTGTGTGGGTGTGGCTATTGTCATGTAGGCGTGTGCATTCCTGGAATATCAGCCCCAATGTCTCCCTAAATATGTAAAGGTAAATATACATTGCCTCATTTTGTGAGAACAATAGAAATGCTATGTAAATGCCATTGTAACACTTCCCCACTATAGTGTAACACTCACCAGCTGTGTAAAGAGGATTGGGTAAGTCCAGATAATCATGTACAATGCAACATGTGTTCCTTCTCTTTCTTCTATGGCAGAGAGGTGACGGTAACCTGACCCCAGACACAATATAAATACAGCAGGTAAGTCGTGTACACACTAGACGATATGTCACATAGCGTCCACATTGGCCAGTGTGTACCGGCTATGTCGCTGATGATGCTCGCTCCTGCGCGTCATCAGGGACATCGTCCGTTGGATCTGCATGCACCAGCCTCCCTGTATAAGTAACAGGGGCGGATACATCAGGTATACAGCAGAGGGCGTGGCTTCACTGCGAGCGCAAAAGATGCGCAAAACACAGTGCACAACTCGCGCACATTACAGTAAGTGGCCGTAATGTCGGTAAGAAGTTCCCCAGTCACTTGGAGCACGTTGAATGCTAATTGAACATTACACAAGTATAAAATTTTATTTTCTTTAGAGTCCACCCTAATAAACATATCAGCAGCCGTCCCCTTACCAAACAGAGGAGGAACCACACACACTTTGGGGTATATTTACTAAGGTGCGGGTTTTTAGAAGTGGTTTTGTTGCCCACAGCAACCAATCAGATTCTAGCTATTACCTTCTAGAAGGTGCTAGATAAATGTTAAGTAGAATCTGATTGGTTGCTATGGGCAACAAAACCAATTCTAAAAACCTGCACCTTAGTAATTATACCCCTTTATATTTTAAAAATGAGTGTTCAGTACTCTATAATCCTGCTATTAGATCACAGCCGCAGCAATATTACCATCAACATATAGCAAGTGTGACAGCAGGTGTGTACAGAAGATACGTCTGTGAATTACATAGTTCACAGACATCTGGTTGGCTGTGCTGCAGAGCCGATGCCAATATATATCTTGCAGATGGGTTGGGGATGGTATGCCGGCAGTCTGGATACCGGCGGTCAGAATTCCGAGAGGGTTCGCATACTGACACTTGTTGGTCGGTATGCTAACCCTCTCCCTACCTTCACCCTCCCTCTTTGGTACCTAACCCTAACCTCCCCCCCTAGTGCCTGTACCTAACCTCCCCCTCTCCCTACCCTAACCCTCCCCCCCAGTGCCTAACGCCTAGCCATGACCCTCCCCCTAGTGCCTAACCCCTAAACCTAACCTTCCCCCCAACCCCGCTGCTTACCTTTGGCATCCTGAACTGCGTTGGGATTCTGGTGCCGGTAATTTGAGTGTCGGCATCCCAACCACAGATAAATTGGTACATCTGCCGCTGTCCCACAATAGTATGGGGACCTAAATTCATCAAGCTCTGAAAATATACAATTTTTGGAGCTTGACTGCGGGAACATTCGCCATTTTCAGATGCCGTTTGCTGCCGCACCCCCGCTAATTCCATATGGGAAGGACTCCGCCTCTGTCCAGGCTCCTTCTGCCAAACACCGGGGCTTTGTGTGCCTGCATCAAACCCAGGTCACACAGGTGTACAAGCACTGCTGAGTTAGACTCAGCACTGCTAAGTTTCACTGCTCCTTTCGGAGATCAGCTGCCTCTGCACCGGAGCAATGTTGATTTGCTCCGATGAATATGTAGCCACTGCTGCTACTTTCAGCGAGTTGGATATGTAATAATCGGGGGGCGCCCATCCTCTGATAATTAATATGATGAATGAACCCCTGAATGAGGTCCATAATGCATTAGTGCTATCTACCATTAGACAAGTAATTGAAATATTTTATATGTAACATTGATCTTTTATTTTGCAGTGACTGTCGCTCAGACGGTTCTGTACCAGCTGCAGGACACGGTGTTTGCGGGTGTTAATGCTGCTGCAGTTATCAGCTGTTTGTCTGATGAAAGTCTAGATGCTGGAACTCAAATCTCATGGTACAGAAAGAGCTGGAGATCAGGAGAAGCTCCTCTGCTTGTTAAATCTTGTGTAAATGATAATAATACACCCAAATATGCCTGTAAAAATGATAAATACACGGCTAAGCTGGAGATACACAATATACAGGCTAATGATTCCTGAGTTTATTACTGTACTTCAATGTATATCTTAGAAAAATTTAGCAATGGGACAACTCTGATTGTGGCAGGTAAGATATTGAATAACATGTTCATAATCATGCACTAAATATTCCACAAGAGGAGTTGTGAGTAGGGAGCCCTTCAGTGGCAGAGCTATAATCTACTGTGCAATAATGGAACCTCTGGACCCCAAGTGATCCCCGTTGCATAGGGACCAACCTTGTACAACAAACAGCAGATTTCCCAAAGATCTTGCACAGAGACCCTGTTTCTGAGTTTCCTATCTTACAGTAGAGATGTGCGCGGACCCCTGTGTTTTGTTTTTCGGTGCGGATTCAGTTTTGGATTGCCTAAAAATTGCTAATAAAACGCTAAAATCATGTAATTTGGACCTGTTTACATGCAATCCAGAACCGAGATTCTGTTTTTAAATCCAAGTTCTGAACTTACAGCAGTCCTGATCTGGGACTCTGATCTACTTGGAACCCCAAAGTGACCTGAACTGGTACTCGATTCAGCTTGGAACCCCAAAGTTCGGGTGTGTTAGTTTTTCAGGAAAAACCAAACCGCACATCTCTTAACTGACGATGCCTAAGAAACCAAGCGTATGGATAGGGACTGTGAGGTCACAGAGATGTATACAGCTCAGCCTTCTGATGGGTGGATTAATCTAGTTCCATGTGTGCAACGCGAATCTTGTTATGTCTGATTTTTGTTCAACTCTGCAGTGACTTCTATGGGATGGCGAATTACAGCCCAAATCACTGCTCCCAGCATAGTTGTATCAAAACAGGCGGCCGATTGTTGCGTACTGTGCATGCGTATATATCGCAGTGCGCGTGCGTGAGTTAGCATTGCGATTGCTCTGCGATCACTCACGGAGATACAAAACCATTGCAGAGTGAGTGATGTCAGGTCAGTGTTTGGGTGTGATAACAGGGGAGTGGTCGGAGAAACGAAGGTCCATTTGGACGCCATTACTTGGGCGTGCATAAATTAGCCACAGAGACGGCATACGCAGCTTTAGTACTTACTGCGTGCGACGATGTTAGCAATTTCTAAGTAAGGTCTGATAACGCGCTAATAGTTCTGGATTACTTACAAACCTTACTTGTAACAAAGAGCACTGAAATAATTCCACACAAACACAGATTCTAAAATAAATGACAATGCTTTTACTTAAAGACAGCTTAATCATACATACATTAGGCCAGTGCAGAGTTACAACAAAAAAACATAGGTTATACCAACAGCAGCAGGGAATACTTCTAAAATAAATTTGTGACATCCACTACAGAATAGCAGTCAGTCAATACTACATACATACATAATGGTAACTGCACCCCCAACCCTCATTCTGTGCTCTCTCTCCTCTGTTCTCTGACTGCTCCCCTCCTCCCTCTTTCTCTGCTGCCATTTATACCCTAATTTTGTTTACACCTCCAATTAATCTAATTAATATTTCTACGTACTAGGCCCTCATTGGTCATCTGTGCTTTAGCCATAATATTGACATAATTCCATGTTATCTTATTGTTCCCATGTAGAAATCTGACATGATCGCCCATTTAGCCTTCATTTCTGCTTATTGCAGACAAATGCTATCTCAGTTACCTCCTTTGTTTATATACTTACTGAGACTTGCTGTCAGCTGTTCTGGACATGTTAAAACTTATACATTTGAAACTTATAATTCTTATTGCTAAAACAACGTATATAGCACTTTAACTGGGGAGATATGTATAGGTTAATCACACCTGCAGAGAAATAAAACACTAATCTCTACATACTTTTTAATACATTATTTAACATGCTTTTAGCTAAAATATAAAACAAAATGGCTGCTGCATCAGACACACACTTGCTTACTTTAGAGAGGAAAGGGAAGGCCTTATCCTCTCTAGGCCTAGGGACATTCGACTAGTGCAGCCTTCCTCAACTCGCACAACAAATATATATATTCTCAATCATTTCTATATGCTCTAAATTGCATTGCAGGAAAATAAAGTAACATAAGCATTCTTATATTTGTGAGCTGCTGAATGAATATGTACGTCCACATATTCCTGTTTTATCAGTTCTGACCTGTTGTGATTGTGTGTGAGTGTCCGATGTTACTCAATGTTCCCCTTGTATATACAGGGCTGCAAGGTATTACGGGAAGTGGGAGGTAGTGGGCGGCTATATGCTGGCTGTGCGATGGCATTGTGATTGCATTCATTAGCATATCTTCACAGCAGATATGCGTGTGTAATTGCAGCAGCGATCGCAATAGCAATCTGTAATGAATCAGGCCCTGTGATCATCCCTAACACAAGGAATAACTTATAGAATCAGTATTATTGATTCCCCTCCAATTAGGATGTATGGAAAATGACCACATACTAAAAAGGTGACATTGTGGTTGCGGGGGTCAGTTCCTCAGAAGCCAATGCTGCTGGATGACTACTAATCATGTGTGTAATCAATTCAGCTTTCACTGGTGATATACAGCAAAATGTGAAATGAAAGACCATATTTATTAACATATGTTGTTAAGTCAGTATAAACGTAATTAGCACTATATAGTTTATGTAACACTGCCACCATCTACTTCCCAGACAGCTCCACACCCAGCAGCTCAGTCCATCTCCTGGCTCCTGCCCGGCCTCCTCTCCCTAACACCACTGTACAGCTGGCCTGTGTGATACGTGGGGCTCGTCACACAGTCCATGTAACCTGGAACATCTCTGGGGCACATCACAGGGGCAGGATGATCTCTATGGAGGAGCCAGGTGGGACCTGGACTTTCCTGAGCCTCCTCTCACTTCCCAGAGGCACCTGGGGCCATGGGGAGCCTGTGACCTGTGATGTCTGGTTTCCTTCCTCTCCTGTCAGTGTCCTCTGGGAAATACCAGAGAGAGGTAACAATGCATCATGGGAGGGGAAGTATTTTCAAAATGTTTGTGTAAAATTCAACTGCAAACTGGGGAAAGGAACATGGATTTCCTCTTGTCATTGTGCAAAAAGATATTTACTATTTTATTATATTTATGCGTGTCCTAGCTCAGATCTAAATTGCAGTGTAATAATAAAGCTGTTTAGCATTTGCGGGCTACATGCAAAAGCCGCCAGTATTTACCCTGCATGCAGAAAAAAATAAATATATTTGTTCCCCTTATACTGCAACAAGGTTTATCCAGGTGCTCAGTTACTATATCTTTTTTTTTGCCTTGGTCCCACCTTAGAATAAGCCCCATATCTGACCATGGCCATTGGAATGTGTTCTGCACCATAATGTAATGTTTCATTCCATAGGTGATCCCTTCCGTGATTTTACTTCTGATTGTCAAAGATACTTGATGCCTGTTGTGCCTGTGACTTTTATACTGCTGCTAACTCTGTCTGCTCATCTCATCTGGACCTACAAGCAAACAGGTAACAAACACATTTTTGAAACACAAAACCAGAGAACCAGACACCTCCATCACCATCACACACATGTACAGACAGATTTACCTATATAAAAACTGTAGGCAAACAACCTTTGGCACTTTATCACTGAAACTTACAGTAGGTAACATTTCCAGTTGTAAGATATGACTAGTTCACATCTTGGAGCATATTTATTAAAGAATATTTGTGGGCGAAAACCCCTATATTTTATATTAGTTATGTATGTTTCTATATTCCAGATAGTCAAACTCGCAGCTCCAAGTCACAGGATACCGTTACTGAGGTAAATATAATTGCGCACAGATACTTTGTTTGAACAGACTAAAATGACTTTATGCGAAAATATTTTTGGGAAAATGTTTTTGAATTTGGAACAATTGTCCTAGAAACATCTATAGCTATTTACATTCTGATACATTCGGATACATTCTGATACATTCGGATTTAATGTACGTGACTGTCCCATCCTGCTTATTGCACCTATATTCTGCATAGAACTTCATGCTTGCAATTGTGTGTGGATTTAATGTACGTGACTGTCCCATCCTGCTTATTGCACCTATATTCTGCATACAACTTCATGCTTGCAATTGTGTGTGGATTTAATGTACTTGACTGTCTCTTGCATAGATTTTTTTTTTTTTTTTCCTGTATAGTCTGTATTGGTCAGTGAAGCATAGTTTATGGTATATAACTGGCTTGGTTTATGCTCCAACTCAGAGCAAGTTATCTCCTTTGATCAGCAAAAATTGAGTCAGCTGTAGCCTGTCCTAATCAAGGGATACCACTCCTTATATTCAGTCTAGGGGCAGCTGGGGTTAAATGCACAAAGTGTACTAACATAACAGTTAATCAAACAGTTGAACAAACATTGACCAACATCTAAGGTAATTTCAGATTAAGAAACTGATTGCTTTAAAATTTGTCTAAAAATAACAAACCTAAAACTCACCATGTACTACACATTTCTTTTTTGCAACTCCCTCCTTTGTATTTTCTCTAAGGATATAACATCCCTAACTCTCCCTGCATCTCCCCTCTCTGGGTACACTGCCGCCACTGCCGCCCTATTGAGTCACTCACCTCCTCTAAAAACTAATGAGCTTTCTTTTCATCATAAATTGACAATTACAGCCTCATTGTGTCACTATGAAAAACTTTTACACACCTACAACTATATCTACTTCTCCATCCTTCTGCTTTTATTATCTGGTGACATATCACCAAATCCAGGCCCCACACACGGACAGCGGATTTACTATGGAATAAATATCCTGCAGACCTCACATGTCTCCCATCACCCTCCAAATCAATAAATGTGCCTTATAGAATTCACAGTTGATCACAACTTATTATTTTACATCTGAACATCTCTTTACAGTAACTACTTTCACCAATTTCTACATTTACCTGAGACTGCTGGTTCACACGTTAACCAAACTCTCTAAATAGCCCCACATGAAGTGGCTTCAGCCACCCGTCAGACTTCACGTAAACTGATATAACAGCCATGGCTTTCCACAGACACCTACAAATACTGCCTCTTAAAGTAGAATGTCAGTGGCATATATCTTAATTCAAATGACTTCCACACATACTGTAAAATAGGAATCCAGCCATCTGTCATCCTAACCCTCTGTCCCATGCTCACTGTCTACCCCATCCGTGTCACCCCTGTCTGTTTGCCCATCCCCTCTAGAATGTAAGCTCTCATGAGCAGGGCCCTCTTTTCTCTTGTGCTTCTCCTTTCTTTTCTTATATTATCTGCTCTATACTCAAAAGCACCTAACCCGTGACTTTTGCCATCCTGCTTCTTTTGCAGCAGTGTTTATATACCATGTACTTGTCTTGTAGTGTCTTAAACTGTATGACACTGTTTTCTTGTTCTGCTCAACTGTTTATGTACTGTGTTTGTGCACTATGTAAGGCGCTGCGGAACCCTTGTGGCGCCATATAAATAAGGATAATAATAATAATAATAATGATACAATGCGTGCGCGTTTCCATCACAGTTCTCAGCTTATGGCCTTCATTTTAGTTTTGAAGAAACTTAAAATGTAAAATAGCCGTATTTTGGGGGCCATTCTCCATACAGAACATAAGATACAATAGGTAATGTTAAAGCAAACAAAAAACAAATACTAACACAAATATTAATGACTTGTTGCTTAAAGAGGTTTGGCCACCTTACAGCATTAAATATGGTCAATAATAATAATGCTACTACTAATACTAATAGTAATAATGATATTAATCAGCCTCTGTGAAACTCGAAAAGAGCAAGGTATTTTAGACTGATGAGTAGAGATGTGGGGTTCGGTTTTCCTGAAAACTGAACACACCCCAAATAAGGGGTACAGAGACGAATCAAGTCCCAGTTTTGCATTGCATTTAAGGTCAAAATTTACTGTAAATGAGCGTAAATTAATGTTATTGATGTTAATAATACTAAAGGAACAAAAACAGGTCCAAATTAAATGATTATAGCTGTTTTTATAACATTTTTAAAGAAATCCAAAACGAAAACCGACTCTGAACCAAAACATTTGAAACCAAAACTTGATGATGAATTAGAAGTAAAACCAAAATGTGGGGGGTCTGCGCACATCTCTACTAATAAGGGGAGCATAGGATTTCATGTGCTCTAACCAACCCTTTCCGACCACCTCTGACTCCTCTTCCAATCATGTCCATCCCTCTGTGGACGGAACTCTGATGAGAGCAGCATAGGATTTGTTGTGCTCTAACCAATCATTTCCCTCCACCTCTGACCCCTCTTCCAATCATATCCATCCCTCTGTGGACAGAACACTGATGAGAGCAGCATAGGATTTGTTGTGAGCTAACCAATCATTTCCCACCACCTCTGACTCCTCTTCCAATCATGTCCATACCTCTGTGGACGGAACACTGATGAGAGCAGCGTAGGATTTGATGTGAGCTAACCAATCATTTCCCTACACCTCTGACCCCTCTTCCAATCACATTCATCCCTCCGTGGCCGGTACAGTGATAGGAGCAGCGTAAGATTTGATATGCTCTAACCAATCATTTCCCACCACCTCTGACCCCTCTTCCAATCATGTCCATCCCTCTGTGGCCAGAACACCCTCTCACTTTCAAATAGAGATGTGGACAAAAAAATAAGTACATTAGGGTTACCCAGCATATTTAAAGTAAGGGCTTACACGCAGCTCATGCATTTATTAAGTAAATGACATCTAGTATGTTCAGAGTCATGTATGAGTTTTATACTGGGTTTCCCTGGTTGACTGTAATAATGGCTTTGTTGGGCTGACTGTTAGCCTGCATTTGGCAAGGGCTTCCATGACCAAGACATTCTCCCAGATCATGATATCCACGCAATTATTCAAAGTGCAATGACAGAAAGGCAAGCAACTGCTGACCAATTGTAGTACATAAACCCTGCAACACACCTGGAAATGTATATTTGGAAGCTCAGTGAGCATGGACAATGTACCACCGAGCATTGGAGGAAGGTGCTTGGATAGATTAATTATTCTTAAATATATTCTTGAAAACGTTAAAGTGTGGCATCAATGAAAGAAGAACTTCAGAATTTAGCCCTTGTTATACCAGTGAAGCGTATGGTGGTTCTGTAATGTTGTAGAGGGGATGTATTTGCTCCCAGTGGTTTGATGAGCATGACACAGATGCTACAGGACGTGGCCTCCTCTTTTTCCAGATCTGAACACATTAGGGATATTATGGAAAACACCTGAGCCTGTGTTTTTTCACCGCCATAAGTCAAATCTCCTTTGAGATATTTGCTTATGGAAGAATGGTGGTGCATCCCTGCTGCACTATTCAGACACTGGTAATCTATCCATATGTCCCGATGCATTCAGACCATACTAGTGGCAAGTGGCGGAACAACACATTAAGTTATTTTATAATGGTTTCCATTTTTTTTGTCCACTACCTGTGTTTCTCAAACACAGCAATGTATTTCCAGGTGGAATCAGGTGAGGTAATTAAAATAAGAAATAATCTCTCACCTGTGCTCCACAATGCTCCAATTATGGGGGTCACATGGTGTCTTCACAATCCTGGGCAGGAGATGCTGCCTCCCACACTTGGAAAATGTTGTGTAAGACTTCTGTTGGTGCTGCTTGAGGTCCTATACCTATTAGCTGCCAATTAGGAGAGCATCGCAGGGGAGGAGAAAGGAATTATATACTTGTAACGATCACCACCTGTTTATTATCTCTCTAAGCTGTGTCTATTGCTCGCTGTGCTAGCCGTCCGATTCAGTGATTCACGATAAGATCTGTGCCTGACGGTCTCGCTCAGACGTATAGTGAGTAGCAGAGGAGGTGGGGCCAGTGCTGTGTGGGCGTGATCAGTGCTGTGTGGGTGTGGTCTGTGCCACGTGGGCCTGTACACACCCCACACTATCAGCCACACTGTCTCATTAAACACATAAAAGTAGGAGAATTGCATCATTTTGTGAGATAAATAGAAATACAAGTGTAATACTTAGCAGCTAGGCAACTTTTATCATGATACTGTCAAGATGATGGGTCTATTTCTATGTGGAGGCCTGGACCTTGTAGCCCCATCTGCCCCATTGTTAATCTGGTCCTGTATTACATTGGTATCATTACCCATGTTGATAACAATTAATTAATATTTAGATTTTGCTGATAACATTCTTGTGCAGCGAAAACGCCAATGCGTGTTTTGCTTGTTCAACCTTTAGAAGGCGAAGAGGCTAAGGGAATTGCATTCAATATACAGGAAGGAGGAATTGTACTCTGCATTTTGACAGCATTAAAAGGTTGTTGGAAATTTTTAAAAACCAGGGATACTACTCTATATTGTTGCTAATTGGCAAATATACATAAATGGGAATAACAGTAGTGGAGATATAGAACTCACACATTATTTTATAAAGCCTTTATTGAATATTTTTTTTATGTTATTTTTTAGGATGCAATTGTGTATTCACAACTGGATATTAATCACCACTTGAGGGGCAGAAAGTAATTCCAGGACACTCAACAATGTTATATCAATAGCAGCCATCTGAAGAGAAGAGAGATTCCTGGCAACTATACATTCAGATTATTATCGAATATGCATCTAAGTTGCAATGCAATAAGACTAGGACACACTAGCAGTCTGTTCTGATTAATTTGATATGTAAAATATATATATATGTTCCCTAAAAAAAATAGTTAACAGTTGCTATACTGTACAAAATTCCTGCCTGACAACTGTCCCTAACTGAGAAGCCACACCCCTTTTGACTTTATAAAATTGTTGTTGTCAGGACACTGTTGGATTGTTGGGGTGTATGTTGGCCTCTCCTAAATACCCCTCCATAGGAGGAAAGCAAATCTTTCTAATTTCATTCATATTTTCTATTCTGTTTTCATCATCATGGTCGTGAGTCATTAATTTGTGATTTATAAAGATTATACATATAGCACTTATATGTAATAAATTTGGATTAATAAAAAAAAATCATATTTGAATGCAGTGTGTATATTGAAAATTGGAAAATAAATACTGAATATAGGAAAATAATTCTTTAATGTACGGTACACAAATATAAAATACACTACAAAAAAATGAATGGGAAATTAAAATAAAAAACAAATATACATATAAAATGCCTGTATAATAAATGTACAGTGCATGCAATAATAGCATAAAAAATCTCTATCCTTAAGATGCCCCACATAGGATAAGTAAAATAATGTTAATTCAACATGTTTACAAAACAGTATCAATATTCAGCAGCTGATATGTTGCAATTTTTCAAAAGTAGAGACAATAAATTAGTTTGATATTTAGATGTATAATAACTTTAGTGTGCAGCAGTCTTCCAAACGTCTACAATAGCCACACATAGTAGCTGTCTTTCTGTATTTGTTGATAAATGATCAATATGAGTTGACAAAACCATTGTCCATTATTACACATGCTCCCGAAAATTCACAAGGACCCCCTTCACCCTCCTGGTCATCCAATTATTGCTGTATGTAATAGTTTAACCAGTAATCTCTCGACTATGGTTGATTTTTACCTACAGCCGATTGTACAGACCACAAACACATATTTAAAGGATACAGGTAATGTGCTTAGAAAAATTTCAGATTATACCTGGCAGGAGGGTGACTTTATTTGTACAGCTCATGTCAGCACTTTGTATACAATTTTCAAATTAGATAAGGGTATAACTGCAGTTTCTTATTTCCTAAATTTAAGTGATCTTGGGACTCATCAAAGTCTTTTATTCTTGAAAGCATCACATTTATTTTAGTAAATACCTATTTTTACTTTGACGGTTCATTTTATTTACAACAGGTTGGCACTGCCATGGGCACTAGGTTCGCCCACAGTTATGCCAATTTATTTATGGTGTACTGGGAGGATCACCACATTTGGCAAGGTGGTGATCTAGTGGTGGGCCTAGTGTCCTGGCAGCGCTTTATAGATGACCTGTTTATCTGGCGAGGTAGTGAAGGGTCTCTTTTAGAATTTTATAATAATCTTAATATAAATTATTTTAATATTCATTTGAGTTTTAACTGTAGCATTGTAGAGGTATCATTTTTGGATCTGAGCATATATGTTAAAAATGGCTCAGTGAACACTAAAACTTTTAGAAAATCTACTGATTCCAGTAGCTTTATAGACAGACCGAGTCAGCATCATTCCAACTGGCTGGATGGAATCCCTTATAGTCAATTTTTAAGAATCAATAGAAATTGTACAGAGGCAGATGTCTGTGAACAACAAGTTAATGAGACTGCAGAACGCCTCAGAATTAAGGAATATCCAAATGACATGCTAATAAAAGCAAAAGAAAAAGCTACTTGGATGGATCGTGCTGATCTTCTGAAAGCTAGAGTTAGTAAAGAGGTAATTGATGATAAGTTTCAATGGGCTTTTGTTATGCAATTTAATACATCTTTTAGAGAAATAGAAAATGTTTTTAAGAAAAACTGTAAGCTATTACGACAAGACCTAGTAATAGGTACTGCGTTACCTGAGAACCCAGTATTTATTTATAGATGGGCACCAGTCTTAAAAGATCAATTAGTGCAGAGCATTTTGGATGATGAGACTAGGCAAAGTGTGAGATTGAAAGGTTTTATCGCATGCAACTCCAGGAATGTGGTATATCTCCTGGAGTGTGCATGTGGCCTCCTTTATATAGGGAAAACAAGCCATAACCTTAAAACCAGGTTAGCGGAGCACATTTACAATATCTGTAAGGGAATTATCTATGCATACAGTCTCCGCACATTTTAAAAAACATCATGATCGTAAAGAGTGTTATCTTAAAAAGTTTTTGGGGATTCAACAGATTCTCCCAAAATGTAGAACTAGAGACATAGAAAAAAGACTTTCACAAGCCAAAATGAGGTGGATTTTCCAATTAGGGACCCTTGTACCCAAGGGCTAAAAGGGCAATTCGAACTTAAATGTTTCTTAACTTAAAAGCCCTCCTCTAATTATAGAGGTTTCCTTTAAACATATTTGCTGCTTTGTAACTATTTGCACGTTCTCTATGCCTATTTGCACATATATTCTTTTAAGATTGATTGTTATGTATATTTACATCTTCATTGAACATTTTTAGCATATTTGCACATATTTATTATCAAAAGATTTTTTGTGTATATGAGTTATTTATGCATATTTAACTTTTTTTATTTATTATTTTTGTGGGTTTCGATGGATTTTATCTGGAATGGATTGACTAATGAGGACATGTCTATTTGTATGGGTTCCTATGGAACACTAAAGTTTCCTTCAATTTGAACATTTTACTGTGGAGAACTTTAATACAGCGTCAATGGAATATAAGACTTCCGGGTGCTGGAACGCATGACTTCCGGGCACCGTGGAATGCATCTAGAATAGCGACTTCCTGTTTCCGTGTTCCAGCACGTCGGCGCGGCTCCTGATATTCACCGGTTAGCGGCAAGTGTAATCAGGTGTGAGTATTTGGTTAGGGTATATTAAGCGGGATTCATTTGAGCCTATGACGCGTCTGGCGACAGACCAAGTGTCCGAAATGTGTTAAGCGGGGCTCATCTGGTGGACTTCTGATAGCTTATGCAGTAACGCGGTGTGTATTCTCCAAAGTGGACCTGAACATCCAGAGTTACGGTCCTATTATCCCTGCAAACATCTGGGACAGAGACTTACATCCTGACTGATGCCTGCTGCTGCTGTTGCTGTAATTGCTAGTGGGATATGTTACATGCTTTTTTTACTGATCTATTGTAAGTGCATTTTTGTGATTAAAATTACTGTTTTAAAAGGCTATCTGCACTATTATCCTATTCTTCTTCTGTGTCCCCCTATGCTCATATTGCTGGCTAGAGCATAAGGGAGGGTGGGCACATTTTTCCACAGATTCATCCAGGTGGAAAATTCATTATAGAAGTTGGACCTTTTTATTCTAGATTAAGAACTACCGTATTTATGGTGATTATTGTTGATATTTTTGTGAGTTCTACACTTTGGTGCTATATACATTATGTTACAAACATGTGAAATGGAGAGCGCTTCTAGAAGTTTTGCACATTTTCTCTTCATTGTTACACAGTTGTTTAATAATTCTGCTGCTTTTTTATATTTACATTTTTATTGAGTTTTTATTGAGTTTGATATAAATACAATATTAGGATAATTTTGTGGTTATGAGAAAAGTGCATCAAGTTGCCCACAAGAGCATTGGAGGTTTTATATAGCCTAGAGAGATTTATAGGTCTGAAAAGGAATCATATATTTGGTGGTCTCGATAGCCACAGGAGATGTTGAGGTCTGTATTGCTAAGCCACCAGAGATTTATGCTATATACCATCTAGTGGTCACTAGAATGTTCTCAATATTTGATAGAGGTCATACTATATGCTCTGTTTAGTGTATACTTATAATTAGAATGTTTCCTGCATTGTACTGTATATGGATGTGTAGAATGCACTCTGCACCTTTTTCACTGGACCTAACCGATGTTTGTATTAATGTCTTCATTATGCTACACAGACTCAATGGGCACCTGTCCCAGGTGTACACCACAAGGGATGGCAAATTTGTTATCCTACCCATGTTCCTACGCTGATCAAGTTATCGTATAGTTTCAAACTGTTACAAAGGTGTTTTATGATTAATTAAATTTATTGCATTTATATTTCTAGGTATGCAGTCATTATATCGACTTAAATATAATGTCATGGGTATATTTTAGAGTATGCTGTGGTTATGGTTAGGCTATGATTAAGGTTAGGTCACGGTTAGAGTTACACTGTGGTTAGGGTTAGGCTGCGGTTAGGGTTAGACTGTGGGGTGGGTTATGCTGTGGGGTGGGTTATGCTGTGGTTAGGGTTAGACTATGGTTAGGGTTATACTGTGTTTATGGTTAGGCTGCAGTTAGGGTTAAGACTGTGGTTAGAGTTAGACTGTGGTTATGGTTAGGCTGCGGTTAGGGTTAGGCTGTGGTTAGGGTTAGGTCGCGGTCAGAATTATACTGTGGTTATGGTTAGGCTGCGGGTAGGGTTAGACTGAGGTGGGTTAGGCTGTGGTTAGGGTTAGGTTGCAGTTAGGGTTATGCTGTGGTTAGGATTGGACTGCGGTTAGGGTTAGGTTGCAGTTAGGTTTAGGGTAGAATTAGGGTTAGAAAAGGACTCTTTTTGGGGGCACACGATAGGTGATGAGATAAGGCTAATATAGCCAGAATAAAAATTAACTTTTAATGAGAATATATTAACTCCACCCTACTCTCTCAGTCCTGACGCCGGCTTCTTCCCCAGGCACAGCGGCATGCACTTCGTGCAACTGACTTCAACACGGACTGTATTTTGGACTGCCGGCTGATCAGGTAAGTGGCGTACACCCCCTGCACTGCCAGGCGCATCAGGGCAGACGGCCACGAACCCTGTCAGCTTACTCCTTTTGACATTTTTGACTGCAGCAGCATGTATATGTTTAAGTATATTTCAAAATATGATGCTAACGACATGTCAAATAGCCAATGTGTTATCAGATGGTATTGAATTACAATTCTTATAAATGTCACATCAGTTATCTTCCTGATTTCCTGGCCATTTATATTATTTTATTGGCGACCTTAACATATTATCAGTGAGTTGTCCTTAGCATACAGTCCTGTTGCCGATTGATAAGATGCATGCAGGCATTTGTATTTAATAAACATACATGATACAGATATGCCATATCTGTTATTTCTATATGCCTAGTCTGTACTTTTCTGGTGTTACATTAGAGTGCTGAATCAGCAATATATATACTTTATTGGTTTTCAATTATCTCGCCTGGCTTTTTGTCAACTCCAGGAGGAATACACCTCCATATATCTTTACCTTTAAAGACTAATAGTGTCTAAATTATATGTTTGTATTGTGCATTTGTTTGTCTAAACTGAGAGATTACAGTCTCCAGTTAAAACTACATATTTTTTGTTGTATGTTATATTTATGATAATTGCTCCTTTTAATATATTCTCATTAAAAGTTAATTTTTATTCTGGCTATATTAGCCTTATCTCATCACCTATCGTGTGCCCCCAAAAAGAGTCCTTTTCTTCTCTTTTTCTTTAAATGCCATTAATTGACTCTGGGGAGCACCAGGAACTTACCCATATATTGATTTTTTTAGACTAAGGTCTTATTATCACTCGTATGGGAATATGCATATTGGAAGAATATGCAATATATATTTGTTTCTTGAATAGGTCAGTTTAAGAGATATATATCATACATTAAGATCAACAGTCACTCTTTCCTGTGCGGTTTTCCGTTCCCTGTTTCTATAGAATTAGGGTTAGGTCAAGAATCATCTTAAAACTCTTAAGGCAATCTAGTTGTTTTTCTGACATATTGGTTATCACATACGCATTCCAATAGATAAATGCATCTCTTACTGTGGCAGGTAATAAATATATTTACTTGTTTGAATGGATTGATATTCTGTAATTTAGCTTTGTTTACTCTTACAATGTCTACACATCACACAGGATATACAGCGATAATAGCCTCTGGATGTAATGTTTTTTGGAGGAGCTGGGGTGGATAAAGCACATTTAACAAATTGATCTTTTAGATTTTTTTGCCTTCCTATATATAAAGAGAGGATTTTTTGTAATGTGTTTTTCTAACAAGGGGATACCTGTCAAGATGCCCCAATGCTTCTTAACAATCCCCTCAATCTGTTTATGTTGCCCACAGAATCTAGTAATAAACAGATCTTCCCCATGTCCAGAGGGATGACTGTCTTTCCTAGCTGTGGGCATGTTGTGGGCTTCCACTCTTTTCAAATTGCATGCTTTCTTTTAAGCCCTCTCAACCATCTGTCAGGGATAACCTTTTAACAAAAATTGTTCCTTTGATAAATTAGTGTTTTTAATTGTGTGCAATTCCTCTTTATTCTTTGAAGCTGCCCAGCAGGAACACTACACAACCAATTGGTATAATGGTTGCTGTTATAATGTTTAAAGGAGTTGCAGTCTGGTGTAAATTTTGGTCATGATATTACCATTCTCAATTTAAACATTTATATTTAGAAAAGTAACCTCTGCAAAGCTGAGCATAAAAGACAACATACTTTTCCTGCCTTTAGAACTGAAATGTGAGCAAAATTTCTCTAAAAATGGTCTCTCCCCAATCCAAATAAAAAGATGTCACCTATATAGCAAGTATACAGAACCAGACTTGCCCCACATTCATGTCAACTCCAAATGGGCTATAAATAGATTAGTATAGCTTGGGGTGAGTCTGGTCCCCATTGCTGTGCCTGTTTATTATAGAATCCAAGAACTAAAAAAAATTATTGTTAAGGATTAATGAGATCTCATCCAGCATAAACTCAGATCATCACCAAAATCTTCTAACTGTAAGAAGTATTTCACAGCTAGTAACCCTAATTTATTCTGTATGTTGGTATACAGCGATGTGACATCTGCAGTAACCACAAACCAGCCTCTTTCTACTCTATCACTGCTAATTTATTAATGAAGGATATAGTGCCCTTCAAATATGCAGGGGTTTTGATCACCAAAGGCTGAAGTAGGTGGTCAATGTAGTGGGACAAATTGGAAGTTATAGAGTTAGTACCTGCAAAAATAGGGTGTCTTGGTGGTCTATCTTTGTCTTTATGCGCCTTCGGCAATATATACAGTATATAACACTGGGACATATGGTTTTTCTATTTTGATATACAAACTCTATTTTTCTCATAAAAACTTTTTTTCCAGTGTATAATGCTTAGTAAGACATGCAGTTCTTTACTTATCCTCTTTGTGGAATTGTTACGTTATTTTTTATATGTAGTCTCATCTGTCAACTGTCTTAAAATCTTGTTGTAATAATAGAAAAGGTTCAAAACCATCACCCTTGTCAGCCGGTTTCAATACAATTTCCTTGTTATTTCTTATGGAATGGATCACCTGTCTTTCCTTTTTCGAAAGGTTCATACATTTGTCTTTACTAATAGTCAGTCTATCAAAATCCTATCTAACCATCCTCTCAAAAATGTCAACAAAGCACCCCCTTTTTTGAGTTGGGAAAAGAAACTTACAGGATTTGCATTTAAACATAGAAAAGTCCTTATTAGTCCCAGGGATTGTATTTCCCTCCATTTCTTTTTCCTCAACAAATATGTTAAGGGCTAACTTTCGAATAAACTTTTGAAGGTCAATAAACACCTTGAAAGAATCCATCCTATTACTTGGGGCAAATTTTAAGCCCTCTTCTAATACCCTTTGTTCAAATTCATTCAGAGTATAATTACTAAGGTTATAAATCTTTGTTTTAGCCCCATTATCATTCTGGGTGAGGATATTGTCATAATTTTCCATCACTCTATGTGCCTTGATGGCCAGTGTAGGTGAGTCAGGGGTAGCGGAAGGCAGCTCAGCAATCAGTGAGACTGTACCCATTACTATCAGAATGGCAAAAGTATAAATTTGAACTTAATTAGGAAGGACAAGTTCTATTTCTGGAGAAATGATACTCTAGTCCAGAAACTAAACATAAAATACATTATATCAAATACTTCATTTTGTATGATACAACTCCATTTTACTTATTCCACAATACCTACATGGTGTGAAACATAGAAATGTGTTATTCTTATAAAATCCTTTGTTCTGCTTTGGAAGACTCTGAATATTGGGAGCTATGCCTTCTCTTGTTCTGCTTTGGAAGACTCTGAATATTGGGAGCTATGCCTTCTCTCGTTCTGCTTTGGAAGACTCTGAATATTGGGAGCTATGCCTTCTCCTGTTCTGCTTTGGAAGACTCTGAATATTGTGAGCTATGCCTTCTCACATTCTGCTTTGGAAGACTCTGAATATTGGGAGCTATGCCTTCTCTTGTTCTGCTTTGGAAGACTCTGAATATTGGGAGCTATGCCTTCTCTCATTCTGCTTTGGAAAACTGGATATTGGGAGCTATGCCTTCTCTCGTTCTGCTTTGGAAAACTGAATATTGGGAGCTATGCCTTCTCTCGCTCTGCTTTGGAAAACTCTGAATATTGGGAGCTATGCCTTCTCTCATTCTGCTTTGGAAAACTGAATATTGGGAGCTATGCCTTCTCTCATTCTGCTTTGGAAGACTCTGAATATTGGGAGCTATGCCTTCTCTCGTTCTGCTTTGGAAGACTCTGAATATTTGGAGCTATGCCTTCTCTCATTTTGCTTTGGAAGACTCTGAATATTGGGAGCTATGCCTTCTCTCGTTCTGCTTTGGAAAACTCTGAATATTGGGAGCTATGCCTTCTCTCATTCTGCTTTGGAAAACTGAATATTGGGAGCTATGCCCTCTCTCGTTCTGCTTTGGAAGACTCTGAATATTGGGAGCTATGCCTTCTCTCGTTCTGCTTTGGAAGACTCTGAAAATTGGGAACTATGCCTTCTCTCGTTCTGCTTTGGAAGACTCTGAATATTGGGAGCTATGCCTTCTCTCGTTCTGCTTTGGAAAACTCTGAATATTGGGAGCTATGCCTTCTCTCGTCCTGCTTTGGAAAACTCTGAATATTGGGAGCTATGCCTTCTCTCGTCCTGCTTTGGAAAACTCTGAATATTGGGAGCTATACCTTCTCTCGTTCTGCTTTGGAAAACTCTGAATATTGGGAGCTATGCCTTCTCTCATTCTGCTTTGGAAAACTGAATATTGGGAGCTATGCCCTCTCTCGTTCTGCTTTGGAAGACTCTGAATATTGGGAGCTATGCCTTCTCTCGTTCTGCTTTGGAAGACTCTGAAAATTGGGAACTATGCCTTCTCTCGTTCTGCTTTGGAAGACTCTGAATATTGGGAGCTATGCCTTCTCTCGTTCTGCTTTGGAAAACTCTGAATATTGGGAGCTATGCCTTCTCTCGTCCTGCTTTGGAAAACTCTGAATATTGGGAGCTATGCCTTCTCTCGTCCTGCTTTGGAAAACTCTGAATATTGGGAGCTATACCTTCTCTCGTTCTGCTTTGGAAAACTCTGAATATTGGGAGCTATGCCTTCTCTCGTTCTGCTTTGGAAGACTCTGAATATTGGGAGCTATGCCTTTAAAAGTAACTAATAGTGTACCTTAGTACAGCCTGCAATATTACTAATCACATAATCAGTACAGAATAAGTAGTTCCTAGGGTCAAGCATTAGTGACCCCCCCTTATAGGAATCCCACACTTGCAGTAGTTGCTATAATATTGTGGTATTGTACTGTTAGCACATGAGAGAGGATCGGGGTGGAATAGACTGTGCAGTATGAACAGTGAGATCGGATGCTTGCATTTATATAATTGCTAAAACTAAACTTTAATAGAGATATAAAATGTTCTAGGGTGACAGAGCACACTTAATAGTGTTCCCTGCTGTGTGGCTCCATGCTAAAGTTTTGCATTGCAAAAGGTCCATATTCCAAAGGATTGTTCTACTAAACCTTTATAATTTTATTTTTCAGTTTTGTGTCGGTTTATACTTGAGCATATTTTTACGATGCTAAAAAAGGAAAAACAATGAAACTTATCACACTAAACACAGACATGCAGCAGTGATATTATATTTTGCAAACTCTCTATTATGTTCCAAGGAAAAGATCCCCATGACAATGGTTATGTGTCTGGGCTAGAGGAATACCATCAGCTGCTTGGGGGTCTTGGGGCTGACTCTAAGTTCCTCGGATCTCCTTCTAAAGACGCAAGTGGCGAGTTTTGCATACAGCGCACGTGCAGAACCTATTTTAGGCATCTTTGCATATTCTCCATCAGATGGAAACTGTCTGTCCGAGAACAATGCAATCGCACAGATCCGCCCTAACAAATGGGATTGCTCAGTGTGATTAGGAGTCATGCGTATGCGGTAGGGAAGCCTGTATCAGCTGTTTTTCTTGTACCTTGCATTGGGCTGATGCATGTGCCGATACTAATTATGATGGTTGCAGCGTTTCTACTTGCACAGTTGCACATGCATCAACACCCACTTGGTTGAACAGATTCTCCCATTAGCCTAAAGTAATAGATCAGGTTGCCACGACTGCCGGCAGCTACAGCCCCTGTGTTTGTGTCTCAGCATCGGCCATGTAGCCGTCATTGCTGTTGCCAGTTCAATTTCGACTTTGGTGATCTCAGTTGCCTCTATGGGGGCAATCACACAACAATGTCTGTGAATATTGCTCTGTGCCTAGGGAAGCAGCAGCAGGTAACCTATGTCTAGGTTATATTATTACTGATTCTAACACTCACCAGCATTATATACCCCTTTTCCACCAAAATTCCGGGTCTGACCCGGAGTTGGAACAGGGTTCCTCTCCGGATCAGACCCGGAATTTAGCCGGCGCCGACTCGGGATATTCCCGAGTCGGCGCCACTCACACCGCAGTCGGGTCTGCATAGACCCGGCTTTTCCGGCGTGAAAGTGGACGCTTGGAGATGACGTCATCTCCAAGCGCCACTGAAGCCAGACCAATCGCCCGGCTTGCGGCACACTGCAGGTCATCAAGACCCGGAGTGCACCGTACACACAGCAGGGTTTCACGGGTTACTCCCGTGTTAAACCCTGCTATTTACCTGGGTTGGATTGCCGGGTCACTCGACCCGGCGATCCAACCCTCACCTCTTTTACACCAGGGAGTTGCCCGGGTTAACCCTGCAATAACCCGGGTTTTAGCTCTGGTGTAAAAGGGGTATTAGTGAGACACGTTACGATGAGCATCAGTGAGGTGTTTGGCTAAAAAACAATAATCATATTTTTTAAATTCATTTTGTGTTTGAACATTTGAATGTGACTTTTATGCTCAGATGCTCTTTGTCAGGAATAAGGGTCTTAGATACCTTATAAACTATTCATCCATTTCTGTCTCCAAGACCTCCCAGGAACACCTCCCTGTGATTAACTGACTGCACCTGTGTGCTCACCTGGTCAGCTGGACCAATGGCCGCTGATCACATGCTATTTAAAGCAGTTCCTGTGAGCAACCCATTGCTTGAACAACGTGTTTCCTTCCCAGGATAGGACTAGGCTCCAGGGGTACAAATGCTACAATTTCTGTAGTGATCCAATCTTGTTCACGATTTTTCTTGCACTCCTGAACACTCCCGGACAAACTATATTGTGCCTACACGTGGAACGATTGTACAAACGATATAGATGGGTCATTAACGACTGTAAATCGTTAACGATATATCGTTTGGCGGCAAACAACCTCACGATACATCTTCTGTCTCCCCATTGGCTGGCACAAAATAGTGGAGAGGAGTAGCCAGGAAAAGTGACGACAAATCGTTCATCGTCCATCACATCATTCATCGGAACGCTGTGTGCCAAATCTTGAAAGACAGGACAAGATCTTTCTGCATGTTCAAGAGATCAGCGAGCACGATCAACGACAGCGGGAGCGCGCATCACATCGTTATCATCCCCACACACGGCACTTTTTAAACGATTTGTTGTTCCAATTGATCAAAAATGGGCAAATCGATTAAAAAATCGTACCGTGTGTGGGGGGCTTTTACTCCTGTATCCTGTGATCGTGTCTTCTGAGACTGGGCTATATTTACTAAGCCTTGGAGAGAGAGAAAGTTTACGGAGATAAAGTACCAACCAATCAGCTCCTAACTGTCATTTTTCAAACACAGCCTGTACAGTGACAGGAGCTGATTGGTTGATACTTTATCTCCATCAACTTTATCTCTCGCCAAGGCTTAGTAAATAGACCCCTCTATTACACTATTTACCATCTGTGCTGAGTATCGTCACCTGCCGGGATCGCAGCTTCCATGCTGATTACTGACTTGCTACTTCCACTGCAGTCAGCTAGTGAGCTACTACCATCAGCTCTTCATCTGCCGCTATGTAACATCACCTGCTAGTGCCCCAGCTTCCACGCTGCACACAGAACTGTCTTCCATCTGCCGCTGTGCTCTGTTACCTGTCAGCGTCGCAGCACACGCGCTGCACACAGACCTGCTCCAACCACTCGACTTCAGTCAGCAAGTACTGTATACTGTCTGCCATCTGGAGCTGTGTACTATTACCTATCTGCATGCAAGTTGCTTATGCTTTATGCTTAGTGGTTGTACAGGTTATCAGCTTATATTATTGTGCTGACTTGTACTGGTTTCCCTGCACTATGGGCCTGATTCAGAGCCGCTCAGAAGCGGCCGCTCGTTCGCTCCGAGCGATGTTCTGCGCATGCGTATGGGTTGTAATGCGCATGCGCGAACCAGTCAGTGCGGTCGGAAATCGTGTGCTCGCAAAATAGCGAATGCCTGGTAATTTGAGTGACAGGATGAGGCGTTTGTGGGTGGTAACAGGGGAAGGTGCTTGAAAACGGGGAGTGGAGATCCGAACGCAGGCGTGCCAAACGGTCAAAACAGGCGTTTTAAGGGTGTGCATAATTAACAAAGCAGCGTCATCGACCACGTCACTTGGTTATCTTTTAGCCTGAACTGCTCGCATGATTGCGGTAGGAAAATGCTACCACAAGAATAGTGAGCAGTTCATACGCCTTTCGATGTACTCGATTAATCAAATAAATAGCAGAGATGACATATGATGCGAGCGGCCAGGGGGCGTCTTTACAAAATAGCGAGCGCATGTTTCGTTCGCTCGTTCAGACATAGAGGCGTCAACAGACCGCAAAGAGCGAGCGCTCAATTTAAATATCCGGACCCTTTTTCAGAACGCCCGTCCGCAAATAGCGTCTGGCTCTGAATCAGGCCCTATATGCTATTGTCTTGGGCTGGTACAGAGAGGGGTGCTGGTTCCAGGGCTTAGGGAACAGTGTGAGGTATACAGTCTGTGCACTGAGGTGTCCAGTAAGCTGTATTACTAATCCCGACTCTCAGAGCCGAATTCAATTAGAAGCAAAAAGTCAGTTTCAGCGATACTTTGTCGCTGATGATGTCATTTTCTCCGATTCCATTTATCCCCGTATTCAATTTGTCCGACTCTTCGCTGGTGCAAAAAGTTTGCGCCTTGTAACCAGCGGAAAAGTTTTGCCTATGAATACCCGACGGAAAAAAGTGCAGAATCTGGGTTTTGGGGTGCAAAATTGCGGCAACCCCCCTAAACCCTTTTTACACCCCTTTGACGCATGTTGCGTCAAAAAAACGTGAAAAAAGCCCCAAAAGAAACCCCAAAAAAGCACTTTTTGGGTTAAAAAAAATCAAAGTGGGGGTACAAAATCAAAAACTAGTGAAATAGCCTTTGGGGGGTCTGGAAGAATGGGGGAGGTGTTTTTTGGATTGCAGGTGTTTGCTGAAGGTGCGTTTTTTGGCGCTTTTTAATTCTTTACTTTAGCAACTTTAAAATATCCTTGCACCCATTTTCATGTACCCCAAATTTGATGGGACTACTTATTTTCCACCCAGAAAATGAATAAATGGTATTCTTCACCACTGTCACCAAAGACGCTAAATAGCGCCTATTGAGACCATTCAAAGGCCCCAAATACCTTCAGCAGGGCTAATTGGGGGTACCCATAGTGAACCCCCATGTCAGTGCATCTTTTGGGGGGTGTCAGGCTGATTTCCCCAAAAAACGACATGACTTTTCGCCTGTTTGCGTTTTGCCTGGTCAAGTTTTTGCCGATTTGGAATTGAATATGGGGATACTTGTTCCTGGAGTATATTCCTGGTCTTACTGGCCCTCACAGGTCACGCGGCGTGGGGTCGCCCAGTGGACCTCTTCTGTTCACTCCGGTTTCCAGCCCAGAATCCTTGCATATCCCAACTCTGTGGTTCCTACACTGTCACTAGTGTACCTAAGCTCCAGTTCATAGCCATGAGCCAAAGTATTATCAAGTACCTCGTTTCCTACACATGTCAGTCATATCCAAGGGTTTCGAGCCAGATCTACAAAATAACCAGACTTACTACTCATATATCAGTCATACATAAAAGATGTCAGTATAAACACACATATGGCCTGATTCTGAGCTGGGAGTAAAGAAAGAAACTGTGCACGTGGACAAACTATGCCGCAATGCAAGGGGAGCAAATACATTTATTATGTGTGCATGCAGGGTAAATACTGGCTGCATTTGCATGTAGCCCAAACATGCTGAACAGCTTTATTATTACAGATTTGAGTTAGGACACGTCTCTCCCAGATCTACATCTCTCTGCACATGTTACATCTGCCCCTCTGCTGGTGTTACCCAGGTGCACAGTTACTGCTCTCTAGTGCTGTACTCCCACTTCAGTATCAGCTCTGTAGTCATACATGCCTACCCTCTCGGAATTCGCGGGAGGCTCCTGATTTTTCGGGTAACCCCCCGCATCCCCAGAAGGCTAGGCATTTCTCTTGACTTTCTGCCCACTTCATAGTGAAGTGAGCAGAATGGGGAGCATTTCCACGGCGATCGCGGGTCTCCGTGTAGAGTGCGGGGCTTAATTTGGCCCCGCCCCCTATTTAAATTTGATGCAATCCTGGCAATTTACCGTGAGGGGGCGGGGCTTAACGATGCATATAACCAAGCCCCGCCGCCCATCACCACCCTCCTGCTTTTCTTACCCGGGCAAGTATGCCTGTAGTGTGTAGGTGTTAGTAGTATCCCAGTCACATGACTCCATCCATTGTGTAAGACTTGGCATATACCATGTAAAATAAAAGGTAAAAAAATATATATCTCTAAAGTATGTGACAGATATTTATATGTCTGTGGTATTACAAGCTTATATATCTGTTACTGAGGTGAGTTCCTGTCAGTAAAGTTATGTAACTGTTCATCCATCCTGTGGACATAACGAGCCTGATTGTTAGATGGAAAAGTGTGATGACCGCATGTGACCATCCCCTGTGTACTAGCCGCGGTGTGTAAATGTCATACCACATCTTCTCTCTTCCTATGCTCAGTATATAAATACATAGAGCTCAGTAACATATTTCCCACAATTACAGTGTTGTTAAATGGTTATTAGATGCCATAGTGTGAGATTGGACTACAGGGGCGACCTTCTTTACCTATAGGCCTATTCTACAGGAAGACAAGAAGAGCTGCAGCCATGTCTCTGTCCCCTGTGCACAGCATAGATCTTAGCCAGAGCTGTACCGGGAGATGCCGGCATGCTGCAGAGCCTAAGGCCCTGATTCAGAGCCGGACGCTCTGACAGAGCGCTCGCTCTGAATCAGGGCCATCCCTCCTACTTTTTGGAGCGGCCTCCTGGCCGCTCGCATAGCTGTGGGTGACCACCCACAGCTATAGCGAGCGGCCAAAATGATGGTCGCGATGGTCAAGACCATCGCGACCATCGGGTTTGCGACGAGACCCTTGCGGTAGGGTCTCGCTGCCGCAAGCCTTGGAGTGCTTTTGGCTCTATCACTAGTGATGTCAGTGGGGCCGGCCCCAGACGGTAGGCGTTCCCATGGGAACGCCTCCGTCTGGGCAGCCACGCCCCCGGTATGCCCACCAAAGGGGGCGTGCTGTCAATCACCATCGACAGCACGCCCCCTTTGGTGCGAGACCCTTAACGACGGCTTGGCCGTCGTTATTCAGGTCTCGTGCATGCACACGACGGAGTTGGGCAACATCAACCCGCTTGCGAGCGCTCAACTGAATCAGGCCCTCAGTCACTGCACAGTGGGATCAGATATGTGTCTCACTGTGTACAGCATAGATGTTAGCCAGGGCTGTACTGGGAGATGCCGGCATACTACAGAGCCTCAGTCACTGCTCAGTGGGATCAGATATGTGTCTCATTGTGTACAGCATAGATCTTAGCCAGGGCTGTACCGGGAGATGCAGGCATGCTACAGAGCCTCAGTCACTGCACAGTGGGATCAGATACGTGTCTCATTGTGGCAAAGGTTGTGAGCCTGAACCAGAGGTGTACACAGGAACGCAAGCAGCAGCATCTATTGCCAGTCTCACTTGTAGTTTCCTTTTTTTTACCCCCTGCATCTCCTGGGCTTCCTTATCTCCTCCCTGATCCATTCCCCCTTCCATCTGGCCACCTTTATTTAACATTCACATTTCAAAATACTGTCATACCCGGGACTCAAACCCATCATCTCTTACTTGGCAGTCAGACACCTTTCACATGGAGCTTTCTGCCCCACAATTTCTGATGGCAGCCCATGAGGCCACACCCCTATTTTTGAGGCTCATCTTATGTCCCTATTTGAAAATGGGGGGGTGGGAGATGCCAATGCTCTTTCTGGCCCAGGCCACCAAAAAGTTTATTTATGGCTGTCTGTGGGGCCCCCTCAGCCCTCCCCTATCAGTACAGGCCGCTCAGCTTGAATTTTTTTTTCCATGCATCGTGCATACACCAGATACACTAGGTGCTTGTTCTGTTGTATGAAGGAGGATCTATCAAATGATGCTGAACATGAAATGCCTGTGTGGCATGTCGGGGAAGCCGTGTGCAATGTGGGCACTGTGGAAGCATTTGCTACTGATACTTGCAGGACCACTATGCAAACACCGCTGGATCTCAGCATATGAGCAAATATATTCGTTGACTTTGCCGCATTGTTTTGGTCGTAACTTGCACCTGTTCTCATCTTGCACAGCAGCAGCCCCATAGTGTCCAATTTATTGTAACATTTTTGAGTCCATTCGGCAAATATTGGCAAGTGAGATGTCTGTAACTACTCACAATACTGGAAGCAATGGCCGGTCTGAGAGGATTTATTAATCCTTGTAATTCATGTCAATTATTACATATCTTATCATCACTCTGACTGGGAAAATACAGCATGGGCACAGATCTCACATAGGGCTGTATTTATTAACATTATTTTTACTAAAATAATGTGAAAAGGGGTGTTTTGTGTTTTCACACCATTTTCACATTATTTTAGTATCACCTAAAGTTACTAAAGGGCAATTGGAGTAGAATTCGTAAAATTCTACTCCAACCCCTAATTTTCACTTATTTTTAGTAAGCAGATCGCATTTCCCATAATTGTAATGGGAAATGTGATCTGGCCAAAGTTACTAAAAATAAATTGTTAAAAAATACCGGGGAAAGCCCTGTGATAATAACCTGCAGGTGGCGTTATCCAGAGTCTTCCCCGGTTACCAGACTCCTGCTCCACTCTAATGGGCAGAGCAGAGCCTGGAGCCGGCCCCAGTGATCAGCTGTGTGGTCTAAACAGACCACACGCTGATACAATATAAAAAAGAAAAAAAAAAAGTAAAAAAAAACTTACCTGAGTTCAGGGACCGGTGATCGGGGCTCCAGGTGATGTCCTCCCTCTAGTCAGCTGGTCTCCCATGCTGCACTGGCGCTCGGTCGTCACCTGACCGAGTCCCAGTGCAGCATGGGATGTCAGCTGACCGGAGCCACGGAGGACATCACCGGAGCCCCATCACTGCAGGTAATTGTAATTAAAGGAGGGGGGGTGTCACAATCACAGGGGGTGTGGCTTACCGATGGGGGGAGGGGCTTAACAATGCAGGCGTGCCGAACGCAGGCGTGCCAAACGGTCAAAACGGGCATTTTAAGGGTGTGCATAATTAACAAAGCAGCGTCATTGACCACGTCACTTGGTTGTCTTTTAGCCTGAACTGCTCGTATGATTGCGGTAGGAAAATCCAACCACAAGCACTGCGAGCAGTTCATACGCCTTACGATGTACTCGATTAATCAAATAAATAGCGGAGATGACGTATGATGCGAGTGGCCAGGGGGCGTTTTTTCCAAAATAGTGAGCGCATGTTTTGTTCGCTCGTTCAGACATAGAGGCGTCAACAGACCGCAAAGAGCGAACGGTCAATTTAAATAGCCACCCCCTTTTACTGAACGAGCGTCCGCAAATAGCGTCCGGCTCTGAATCAGGTCCTCTGTCTCTGCAAGGGATTTGTAGTAAATCCCTGTGATATTGCCTGAATTCGCAATGCGAATTCAGTCGGTAATATCACACTATAATCTGCATTCAAAATGCAGATTGTAGTAAATAGAGCCCATAATAATAATGTAACTTTACTTATATAAGACTTTTGTAATATTTTAAGCTGTAAATATCCTAAATCTTCTTCAATTTCCTCGGTCTTCTATAGTACCAGACACCAGTTTCTAGAAGGGAGAAAGGGAATTTAACCCACGCCTCTTCAATACAGAAACAATTTGGGGATACTCAGCCAGCCCTGCCTGTGACCACATGCAGTATATTATATAGCCTGCTGTAACCATGATATGCAGCCCTAAATGTCTAGTACATGATATAAGGCTTCAACATAACAGCCGGCTCTACCTGTAACCACACCCAGTGCACTATCATACCAATATATTATATGGCCTGCTATAACCACGCTATGCAGCCCTAAATGTCTAATATATGATATAAGGCTTCAACATACGGTAACAGCTGATCCTACCTGTGATCACACCCAGTGCACTATCATACCAATATATTATATAGCCTGCTGTAACCATGCTATGCAGCCCTAAATGTCTTGTACATGATATAAGGCTTCAACATAACAGCCGGCCCTACCTGTAACCACACCCAGTGCACTATAATACCAATATATTATATGGCCTGCTATACCCACACTATGTAGCCCTAAATGTCTAATACATGATATAAGGCTTCAACATAACAGCCGGCCCTGCCTGTAACCACACCCAGTGCACTATCATACCAATATATTATATGGCCTGCTATACCCACACTATGTAGCCCTAAATGTCTAGTACATGATATAAGGCTTCAACATAACAGCTGACCCCACCCAGTGCACTATCATACCAATATATTAAATAGACTGCTGTAACCATGCTATGCAGCCCTAAATATCTAGTACATGATATAAGGCTTCAACATAACAGCCGGCCCTACCTGTAAACACACCCAGTGCACTATCATACCAATATATTATATGGCCTGCTATACCCACACTATGTAGCCCTAAATGTCTAGTACATGATATAAGGCTTCAACATAACAGCCGACCCGACCCAGTGCACTATCATACCAATTAGGGGTGTGCACCGGCCACTTTTCGTGTTTTGTGTTTTGGTTTTGGATCTGGATCTTTCTTCGGGTTTTGGATCTGGATTGGTTTTGCCAAAACCACCCTTCCGTGTTTTGGGTTCTGGGTTTTGTGTTTTGGATCTGTATTTTTTTGAAAAAAAGCATAAAAACAGCTAAAATCACAGAATTTGTAGGTTTTTCTGCTCCTATGCTATTATTAACCTCAATAACCTTAATTTCCACTAATTTCCAGTCTATTCTGAACACCTCACACCTCACAATAGTGTTTTTATGTCCAAAAGGTTGCACCAAGGTAGCTGGATGACTATGCTAAGCGACACGAGTGGGCGGCACAAACACGTGACCCATCTAGGCGTGATACTGCAGTGGCAGACAGGATGGCAGTTTGAAAAACTAGGCCCCAAACTGTACATAATGCAAAGAAAAAAAAGAGGTGCAAGATGGAATTGTCCTTGGGCCCTCCCACCCACCCTTATGTTGTATAAACAGGACATGCACACTTTAACAAACCAATCATTTCAGCGCCAGGGTCTGCCACACAACTGTGGCTGAAATGATTGGTTCGTTTGGGCCCACACAAAACAAGCTGGCAATTAATCTGTCCCTGCACAAACTGGCTCTACGGAGGCAAGATGTCATCCTCATCCTCCTCGTCCACCGATTCCTCACCCTCTTCAGTGTGTACATCCTCATCCTCACAAAGTATTAACTCGTCCCCACTTGAATCCACCACCACAGGTCCCTCTGTATGTTCTGGAGGCTGGTCTCCCTGGAAGAGCCGATAATTCATTTTGATGAACATCATCTTCTCCACATTCTGTGAAAGCAACCTCCTACGCCTTTCGCTGACAAGGTTCCCGGCTGCACTAAACACTCTTTCGGAGTACACACTGGAGGGGGGGCAACTCAGGTAAAATAGAGCAAGTTTGTACAGGGGCCTCCAAATTGCCTCTTTTTCCTGCCAGTACAGGTATGGACTGTCTGACATGCCTACTTGGATGCTGTCACCGATGTAATCCTCCACCATTCTGTCAATGGTGACAGTATCATATGCAGTGACAGTAGACATGTCAGAAATTGTTGCCAGGTCCTTCAGTCCGGACCAGATGTCCAAACTTGGTCCTGCCTGCCCTGCATCACCGCCAGCGGGTTGCTTAGGATACCTAAGTTTTTTCCTGGCAGCCCCAGTTGCGGGAGAAAATGAAGAAGGAGCTGTTGACGTGTCACGTTCCGCTTCAGCTGACAGTGTGTTCACCAGCAGGTCTTTGCACCTCTGCAGGCTTGTGTCGGCCGGAAAGAGAGACACCACATAGGCTTTAAACCTAGGATCGAGCACGGTGGCCAAAATGTAGTGGTCTGATTTCAACAGATTGACCACCCTGGAATCCTGGCAAAGCGAATGAAGGGCTTCATCCACAAGTCCCACATGCCGAGCGGAATCGCTCCGTCTTAGCTCCTCCTTCACTTTCTCCAGCTGCTTCTGCAAAAGCCTGATGAGGGGAATGACCTGACTCAAGCTGGCAGTGTCTGAACTGACTTCACGTGTGGCAAGTTCGAAGGGCTGGAGAACCTTGCACAACACGGAAATCATTCTCCACTGCGCTTGAGTCAGGTGCATACCCCCTCCTTTGCCTATGTCATAGGTGGATGTATAGGCTTGAATGGCCTTTTGCTGCTCCTCCATCCTCTGAAGCATATAGAGGGTTGAGTTCCACCGCGTCACAACCTCTTGCTTCAGGTGATGGCGGGGCAGGTTCAAGAGTGTTTGCTGGCGCTCCAGTCTTTGGCACGCAGTCGCTGAATGGCAAAAGTGGCCAGAAATTTTTCGGGCCACCCAAAGCGTCTCCTGCATGCCCCTGTCGCTTTTCAGAAAATTCTGCACCACCAAGTTTATTGTGTGAGCAAAACATGGGACGTACTGGAATTTGCCCAGATGTAATGCCCGCACAATATTGGTGGCGTTGTCAGATATCACAAATCCCCAGGAGAGTCTAAGTGGGGTAAGCCACTGGGCGATGATTTCCCTCAGTTTCTCTAAGAGGATGTCAGCGGTGTGCCTCTTACTGAAACCGGTGATACACAGCGTAGCCTGCCTTGGAACGAGCTGGCGTTTCTGAGATGCTGCGACTGGTGACGCTGCTGCTGTTGCTGCGTAAGGTGATACATCTACCCAGTGGGCTGTCACAGTCATATAGTCCTTAGTCTGCCCTGTTCCACTTGTCCACATGTCCGTGGTTAAGTGGACATTGGGTACAACGGCATTTTTCAGGACACTGAGGACACTTTTTCTAACGTTTCTGTACAGTCTCGGTATCGCCTGCCTAGTGAAGTGGAATCTAGACGGGATTTGGAACCGGGGACACACTACCTCCATCAATTGTCTAAATCCCACTGCACTAATGGCGGATACCGGATGCACGTCTAACACCAACATAGCAGTCAAGGCCTCAGTTATACGTTTTGCTTCAGGATGACTGCTGTCGTACTTCATCCTCCTCGCTAAGGACTGTTGGAGGGTCAGTTGTTTAGTAAAAGTAGTGGTGTTCCTACTTCCTCTCTGGGATGATGAATGACTCCCAGCAGCAGCAACAGCAGCAGCGGCAGCAGGAGGCGTAGCAATGCAGGATCCTCCGGAGGAATCCGGGATAGGAGAGTCAGTCATGCCAGTGACATGGCCTGCAGGACTACTTCCGATCCTGACTAAGGAGGAAATTGACGAGGAGGGAGTTGACGGTGTGGTTTGCAGGCGCTTGGATACAACAGGACAACGGGATTTAGGTGTCCCTGGACTGCTTACGGTCTTAGCCAAAGTTTCTGAACTTGACAGTAACTTATTATGAACGCGCTGCAGGTGCCGTATAAGGGAGGATGTTCCTAGGTGGTTAACGTCCCTACCCCTACTTATTCCACCATTACATAAGGTACATATGGCAAGACAGTTGTTGTCCGGATTTGGATAGAAATATTGCCAGACCAAAGAGGTGGAATGTTTGGTCTTCTGCCCAGGCATGACCGTGATGGGCTTTTTCATCCCACGGACAACAACTGTCTCCCCCGGAGCCTGATTTAAACAAACCACATCACCATCAGAATCCTCCTCGCCAACTTCCTCCTCAGCGCCAGCTACACCAGTATCCTCATCCTGTTGTACTTCAACAGTGACATCTTCAATTTGCATATCAGCAAGTGGACTGTGGGTGCTCCTTTCAGCACTTGCAGGGGGCGTGCAAATGGTGGAAAGAGCCACCTCTTCCCGTCCAGTGCTGGGAAGGTCAGGCATCGCAACCACCACCACACTTGGACTCTCCTTGGGGATTTGTGATATCTTCTTAGAAAGCACAGTTCTTCGCTGTGCTTTTGCCAGCTTAACTCTTTTGATTTTTTTAGTGGGAGGAGGGCTTCCATCGTCATGTGAAGCTGAACCACTAGTCATGAACATACTAGGGATCGACCTTAGCCGTTCCTTGCCACTCCGTGTCGTAAATGGCATATTGGCAAGTTTACGTTTCTCTTCAGCTGATTTAAATGTTTTTTTCAAGGTCATTTTCCTGAACTTTGTCATTTGGGATTGTATGTGCCCTCTACTATGACATTGGGCATCGGCCTTGGCAGACGACGTTGATGGCATGTTATCGTCTATGTCATGACTAGTGGCAGCAGCTTCAGCACTAGGAGGAAGTGGTTCTTGATCTTTCTCTATTTTATTTTTATCGGAGAAAGTTTGGTCCTCCATTTATGTTATATCGATTTGAGATATACTTGCGGCTAAACACAGAAAATATTTTGTTTTTGGTTTGAACTGGAGTGTACTTTGGGGGTTACAGCACCCTTTAACGGTCAAGCCAGCCGGCCCTTTACTTATGACACAGGCGCACGCTTGGCACTACTTTGTTGATGCACATGCGGCTACTGCGCACACAATTCACAAACACACAAAAAATATTATTTTTTTGGTTTGAACTGGAGTGTACTTTGGGGGTTACAGCACCCTTTAACGGTCAAGCCAGCCGCCCCTTTACTTATGACACAGGCGCACGCTTGGCACTACTTTGTTGATGCACGTGCGGCTACTGCGCACACAATTCACAAACACAGAAAATATATATTTTTTTGGTTTGGACTGGAGTGTACTTTGGGGGTTACAGCACCCTTTAACGGTCAAGCCAGCCGGCCCTTTATTTATGACACAGGCGCACGCTTGGCACTACTTTGTTGATGCACGTGCGGCTACTGCGCACACAATTCACAAACACAGAAAATTATTTTTTTTTTGGTTTGGACTGGAGTGTACTTTGGGGGTTACAGCACCCTTTAACGGTCAAGCCAGCTGGCCCTTTACTTATGACACAGGCGCACGCTTGGCACTACTTTGTTGATGCACGTGCGGCTACTGCGCACACAATTCACAAACACAGAAAATATATATTTTTTTGGTTTGGACTGGAGTGTACTTTGGGGGTTACAGCACCCTTTAACGGTCAAGCCAGCCGGCCCTTTACTTATGACACAGGCGCACGCTTGGCACTACTTTGTTGATGCACGTGCGGGTACTGCGCACACAATTCACAAACACAGAAAATATTTTTTTTTTTGGTTTGGACTGGAGTGTACTTTGGGGGTTACAGCACCCTTTAACGGTCAAGCCAGCCGGCCCTTTACTTATGACACAGGCGCACGCTTGGCACTACTTTGTTGATGCACGTGCGGCTACTGCGCACACAATTCACAAACACACAAAAAATATTATTTTTTTAGCACTTGGGGGGAGCACCCCTGATGGACAGAGCAGCCCCTGGACAACACTACAGCACCCCTTTAGGACTGGGACACTGCACAGGACTTTGGAGTGGACACAGCCCCTATGGAGAACTGACTGCACAACACAGTCCAGCCAGCCCCTATGGACTTTGAAGTAGTGGACACAGCCCCTATTAACAACAGCAGCACAGCACAACACAGCCAGCCCCTATGGACTTTGAAGTAGTGGACAACAGCAGCACAGCACAGCACAACACTACTCTGCACTACACTACACTACACTACACAGCCCAGCCAGCCCTAACTCCCACCCTCCCTCTTCACTGTCCACAGCCGAGTGAGAAAATGGCGCCGACGCGGGTACCTTATATAGGTTCCAAAACCCGCGAGACTCGGAAGGTGGGATGATGACGTTTTGCCTCGATTTCAGATCCGAGTCAGGCGGGAAAAGTCGAGCCTGACTCGGATCAGCCTCGGATCGGGGGGGCTCGGGGGGGCTTGGGGGGGTTCGGATTTCAGAAATCCGAACCCGCTCACCCCTAATACCACTATATTAAATAGACTCCTGTAACCAAGTTATGCAGCCCTAAATGTCTAGTACATGATATAAGGCTTCAACATAACAGCCGGCCCTACCTGTAACCACACCCAGTGCAGTATCATACCAATATATTATATGGCCTGCTATACCCACACTATGTAGACCTAAATGTCTAGTACATGATATAAGGCTTCAACATAACAGCTGACCCCACCCAGTGCACTATCATACCAATATATTAAATAGACTGCTGTAACCACGCTATGCAGCCCTAAATGTCTAGTACATGATATAAGGCTTCAACATAACAGCCGGCCCTACCTGTAACCACACCCAGTGCACTATCATACCAATATATTATATGGCCTGCTATAACCACACTATGTAGCCCTAAATGTCTAGTACATGATATAAGGCTTCAACATAACAGCCGGCCCTACCTGTAAACACACCCAGTGCACTATCATACCAATATATTATATGGCCTGCTATAACCACACTATGTAGCCATAAATGTCTAGTACATGACATAAGGCTTCAACATAACAGCCGGCCCTACCTGTGATCACATCCAGTGCACTATCATACCAATATATTATATGGCCTGCTATAACCACACTATGTAGCCATAAATGTCTAGTACATGACATAAGGCTTCTTCAATCACTGAAACTTCTTCAATGGGTTGCAGCCATGTAATATTTCTAGGCCTGAGCTCACATGCCTTTTGGTTGTATGTATCATATAATGGACACAGTATAACACCCAGACTTGATGTTAATTTTTTTTAATTAGATTTTTTTTAAATATATATATAAAATAAAGATGTCTTCAAGATGTTTTTTTTTTTTTAAATATATATATATATAATAAAGATGTTTCCAGATGTTATTGGAATTCTTGCGTCCTCAGCGTCTTCCATTATATGTGATGGGTGGGAATCTGCTCCCGGAGCGCTGAGTGCAGGCTGATGTTGCAGCGCGTCTGTCCTGTACAATGAAAACAGCGCAGTGTAAGACACAGTATTATTATATTAGCACAGTTTCCCTGGTGACAATACCTTCCTGCTCAGGTTATCACAGTGTAGGGGAAAGACGGACTCTCACATAGAGGGTGTAACACAAATAGGCAGCACGGCTTTATGGAGGATCCCCCGGGTTAGGCCTACCGACTCTCGCATTAGCATAGGGTAATAAATATGGCTGCCAGCAACTACAGTACATGCATCTCAGAATCATCCCTTATATGAGAAAACCCTTCTACATATGTAACTTCTATTCCAGATGTAGGAATCAGCATCGTAGTGACCACTCGGCCAATTACAACTATGAAACAGGGACAAACCTCTGATACCTGGGACTGTCCCTGAAATTAGAGATAGTTGGCAATAATAATAATGGGGCACAATTAGTAGGAATGTAAAAGAATTACCTGAGTGACAGGGAAGCTCCTCATCTCGCGCCCAGGGGGCTGAGGAATCCTGGAGCTGGCGACGGTAGTAACTGGGCGCTGGTGTTTCTCTCCCAGCTGTATAGAATGCCCAGTTACCATCAGGTCATGCCGGCTTTTGGTGGTGCAGAATCCTGCATTAGACAGCTGCAATGTAAGCACATAGGCCCTCATTCAGAGCCGTACGCTCTGAGCAGAGCGCACGCTCTGCATGAGGGCCGGGCTCCATTTTCATGGAGCGTCCTCCTGGACGCTCGTATAGCTGTGGGTCACCACCCACAGGCTATACGAGCGTGCATTTTGATGGCCGCGATGGTCGTGACCATCGCGACCATCGAAATTGCGAGCCGGAGCCTGCGGTTGAGGTTTTCAACCGCAAGCTCCGGAGTGATTTTGGCTCTATCAGAGCCAAAATCACTCCCACTGACATCACTAGTGATGTCAGTGGGCCGGCTTCTGACGGGAGGCGTTCCCGTGGGAACGCCCCCGTCAGGGAGGCACGCCCCCGGCACGCCCACCAAAGGGGGCGTGCTGTCAATCAACATTGACAGCACGCCCCCTTTGATCGGACACAACGAGCGAAGGAAAGTCCTTCGCTCGTCGTGTCTGGCGCATGCGCACGACGGAGCTCCCTCCGTCGTGCGCATGCTCAGTGCAGACCATCGACCCACTTGCGAGTGGACAGCCGCTCGCGAGTGGGTCTGAATCAGGCCCATAGTTCCTGTCTTACTAATATACTCTCCATATGATAATGGGTTATGTCCTGCACTGAGTGACCCTGACAATGTGACGTCTCATCTCTGCCATCCGGCTTTCTGGCTGTGTGTCACAACGGTTAGGCCGGGGGAGTCGTTCAAAAGCCTGACCTTTGTATTGGTTACAGCCAGTGGTGGCTCCAGAGGTGAGGCTGTAGCACAGTCCAATATTCAAATAGGGGAGCCACACCAACTGCCAGTGAGTCCCAGTTGGCAATGTTTGGCAGCATTTGGGGTGGCAGTTGGTGTGGCTCCTCTATTTGAATTTGGACTGCGCTGCAGCCCCACCTCTAGAGCCTCCACTGGTACCAGCTATAGGGGTCTAGTTACTAAGCAGTGTTAGGAGACAGAGTGAAAAGTGATAAGTCTGTGATAAGGTGCCAGCCAATCAGCTCCCAACTGTCATCTCACAGGCTGTGTTTGAAAAATGACAGTTGGGAGCTGATTGGCTGGCACCTTATCACAGACTTATAAATTTTCACTCTGTCTCCCAACACTGCTTAGTAACTAGACCCCATAATGTAATTTTGTGGTATTTACTGAATACTAATCATTTGGTTAGTACATAAAAACAGGGACATTTTCAGGGACAAATCATTGAAATCTGGGATTATCCCTGAAATTAGAGATAATTGGCAATAATAATAATGGGGCACAATTAGTAGGAATGTAAAATAATTACCTGAGTGACAGGGAAGCCCCTCATCTCATGCCCAGGGGGCTGAGGAATCCTGGAGCTGGCGGCGGTAGTAACTGGGCACTGGTGTTTCTCTCCCAGCTGTATAGAATGCCCAGTTACCATCAGGTCATGCCGGCTTTTGGTGGTGCGGAATCCTGCGTCCGACAGCTGCAATGTAAGCACATAGTTACTGCCTTACTAATATACTCTCCATATGGGTTATGTCCTGCACTGAGTGACCCTGACAATGTGACGTCTCATTTCAGTTTTAATGTAATTTTTTTTGTCATTTACTGAATACTAATCAATTGGTCAGTGCATAAAAACAGGGACATTTTCAGGGAAAAATCATTGAAATCTGGGATTATCCCTGAAATTAGGGATAGATGGCAATTATAATGCGACACAATTAGTAGGAATGTAAAATAATGACCTCTATCACAGGAACAGGCAGTAATCCTCTGAGTGCCGGGCGAGGATACTTCGGGCCAGTGTTGCAGGTTTGGGTTCCGGGATGTTTGATGTTCTTGGGACCAGTTCCTGCCACGCCTGGCTGATTCCTGGGCTGTGACATGCCTGAGTTATTAGCCTGTAACACAAGCACATGGTTACTGCCTCAGTAATAACTGTCTCCATATGAGAGCGGTGTATGACCTGCACTGAGTGACCATGACCACATAATGTCCTCTCTATGTCGTCTGGTGTCCTGGCTGCCTGGGATGAGTTCCTTCTTCCCTCCACGCTGCTATATAATACATTACAGCCAGGGGCGTATATAGAGAGGAGGAGGCCCATGTTCACTCACCGTCTGGTGTCCCCTTCTCTCTCACCGGTGGCCGCGGTGCACTGACAGGTTCAGTAGACTCCGAGCACTAGTCTGTGCCCGGAGTCTACTGCACATGCACAGGACACTGGAAAAATGTCGCGGCAGCCATTTTCCTGGTGATTTCCCTACTGCGTATGCGCAAAATGTTGGGAAAATGGCCACGGCGGCCATTTTCCAGGCATCCTGTGTAGCGCCTCTCCCGCCAATGTGGGACCTCGGAGAAGTAAGTATTACAAAGTTTGGGTGCAGGGTGTGCGGTGTAGGCCCCCCGGGTCCCAGGGGCCCGTGTGCCCCCCACACACCTTGCACCCACTATAGAAATGCCCCTGATTACAGCTGCTGATGGTACTGTTGTCTGCCCTCACTTGCTCAATTCTAACTAGTAACAGCGACATATCAGGGACAAATCATTGAAAGCTGGGACTCGGGACCTGAAATTCGGGATAGTTGGCAATTATAATAGTGTACAAAGCCAGAATGTGAGATAATTACCTGTATCCTAGGTAACCTCAGTGCCTCGCCTGCTGCGGGATGAGGTACCTTCAGGCTATTTGGTTTTATACCCTGTGTCCTCGGGTTTAGCCTCACAGGGTGACCAATGACCTCCAGGTGTGATGGACATCCTGTGGTTCTCCGATGTAACTGAGAAACCTGTAACACAAGGACACAGTTACCATAATAATAAATACACTGTACAGCAGAACACAGGTAGGTGACCAGCACGGTGTCACCATGACAATGTAACTTGCTACAACTCATCAGGATTTTTATCTGCCCTAGTGACAGTCTAGCTGCACAAGCTGTATGATGCCACCAGTTAGGACCATGGTAGCTATGAGACCAGGTATCTGCCAGTTATTGATGCCAGACCTGAGCGTATGCTATACATAATTATACATAGTGTACTATATAGTTGTGCTCACTGCTAACTAAAGGTTGTAGTGGCTTTCTGGCTTGCCATTGTTACTGTATGACCTTTTCCCGAATCCCTTCTCTTGGTAAGGACTGAGGACTTTATTCAGAGTCGGTCGAAGCGGCCACACGGTTGTATAGAAAAAGGGGCCGGATATGCTAATGATGCACACGCATGTTGCGTCCCTAAGGTCGGATCGTTAGCTGGCCGACCAAGGGGAGGATGCGGTCGGATCGCTAAAAGTACATCTCGTACGCATAGCACGTCATCTCCGGCTATATAAGGATTAATCGCGAGCATCGTATACCATCGGAACTGGTCGTAGAGCTAAAGGTTGACCTTACCTTCTCTTAAGCTCTACGATCATGTCAGTGTAAAAACCTCCCATGTCACGTGTGCCATGACACTACTTTGTTAATTATGCACTCCCATAAAACGCCGTTCGCATAATGAGGCACGCCTGCGTTCGGATCTCCACACCCCCGTTTTCAAGCACCTTCCCATGTTACCACCAACTAACGCCGCAATCTGTCACTCAAACTACCGACCTGGCGGTGTTCAAGGAGAGAGAAATTTTTTATTGTAGCCGCTAATTTGCGCACGCGCACTGCGAACTGTACGCATGCGCAGTTTAGCGAACATCGGCTGCGTACGACCGTGCGGCCGCTTCGACCGACTCTGAATGAAGTCCTGAATATCTATCAGTAGGTCTATGGCGTGAGATCCTGCCCAGGTTACAGATGCAGAAATTTTTTTTTTGTGATGAATAAATAAGAAAGAACAGGAAAATAATATTAATGAGCACAACTTACCGGACCGGAGGTCTGAACTCTTGGAAACGAGCGCAGGAATCCTGGGTCTCGTCGTTCCGAAGAGAACTTATCAATTGCTTTCGCAGCGGACATCGTTCTGTGGCCATTCGGCCTGAATTGAGGAAACATCCCTCAATCAAAGTGTTGTGTCCTTCCTCCTCCACTACTAGACTCAATCAAAGTGTTGTGTCCTTCCTCCTCCACTACTAGACTCACACTCAATGGTGCTTTGTATGGTCAGGTGCTTTGGACAACTCTGATCAGCTGCCCCTGTGACATCACAATGCTGCAGAACATGCTGTGATGTCACAAGGCTCTATTGATGGACTACATACTGTAAGAGACATTATACAGCATTATGTACAGTAACACACAGGGGCAGATTGGGAATTTACAGTGGCCATGGAGATATTCTAAATACATATATATAACATTTATGTTAACTAGCATTAATAAAGGAAATCAACTCTTATCCCAAAAGATTGCACTATAGCTATTTATAGTTTTATTGATGTTATAGATTAATATTATGGGGCCTATTCATGATGTTAATTATCGGGACCCCGATAATTAACATTCTGACTTGCCGCGGCTACCAAAGCAATTCATCATTGCTCCGGCGCGGTGACAGCGAGCGGCTTCACTGCTCCTTGTTGTTGTTCCAAATAAAGTTTTTCTCCCAAAACCAGATTAGTGAAGCTTGGAGTAACTCTGGTCCACATGGCTGATCTTAGTGTCTGTAAATAATCTCTTTCATAAAATGATAAAGTTATGGTCAAGGATCAAACCAATATTTTCTAAACTAACTGACTTCAAAGTGTTCTAAATTACCCTATTTTTATTTATACAATATTTGAAGCCTGGTGTTCTCTGAGAGTGTTTGATACAGTTATATAATGAGGATGGGTGTGGTATGATTGGTCGGCAGCTACCATGTCAACATGGTCGACACACAGCATGTCAACATGTTTAGCATTCGGAGCTTGTGCAAATCAACAATTCAACAGGACCGTAGCCGATATCTCTGATATACATACACAGGGCCTCATCCATTACCGATTGCAGCTGCGTTTCCGTACGCAATTGGGCGATTGTTGCATGCACATTTGTATGCATCGCAGCGTGCGAAGTCTCCACTGCGATCAAACTGTGATTGGCAGGAAGTGAGCATTTGTGGGAGGTGATGGGAGGGGGGGTGGACCACCGGTTAAAAATCACTGATCTATACACTAGATAATGAGTTGTCCGCATCTATACAATTCAAAGTACGCATGTGCAATTACAGTATGTAGCCACGTTGTTCTACGTATGTTTAGCCGCTGTTTTTGTGGCCAACGCTAAATCAGGCCTTTCATGTTACATATATTTTATTCTCATTAAATATTAAGCAGTAATGTTACCAATATTAATGCACTAGATAAATGTTAAGTATTATTTGATGGCTTCAATTCCTTATTGTGTTGTTTGTAACTTATAGAAATGTTCCCCTCTCACACAAGGATCACAGAACAAGACGGGCAGATATGTACTGTTCCATGATATAACTGTGCATTGATCTTCACATAAGAAATATTCCACAAGTAGAAAGTAGATTCCATAAGAACAACCTAAGTGACCTCTAGTGACCTGAACACCTGGGTCGTTTATCAGGGCGCAGTGCAAACACCTATTCGGTGAGGAAACGCTCCCCGGGTGATACTGGTTTCCCACCACAGTGCTATGATTTGCAGGGTCCGTTGGTGGCGTTTGCACAGACTAATGGAAGGAGCTGATTGGAGCTGGGGCCTACCTTGGTAAGTGTGTAAGGAGCATAGTTGCAGACACAATTGATATTCTGTTACTAATGCTGGGTACATACTAGACGATATTATGAATGATTTGGCCAATATCGTCCGCAAGGGCCATTCCACCGCCACTGTCATTCCGTCACTGCTGGCATCGGCAATTGTGTATGCACTTGCCGATGTCGGCCTAATGAGGTCAGTACACGCTAGACATCGTTTAGTGTGTACCGGCTCTTAGAGTGAGATTACATAAAAGAGGATTGATGTTAAAAAATATAGGAAAATATCAGGCGCTACCCATCAATGTAAGCCAATATATTACATAACACTATAATAACTAAGACCCACAGAGCTGGCTGCTGCTTCTAATACAAACAGGGGATAACTGGAACCCCAAAAAGAAAAGAATTAAAAAGGGAGACAATAGAACCAGTCAGCACTAATTATTTATTAAGATGTACTATTAAGAAAACAATACATAAATCTCATGGTGTGTTAAAACTTAATACATATAACTAACTGGGTGACCAACTTGTGACTCACCGCTACTTTCCATGGTCATATAGAAAATAGGTACCCGCCTGTGGTTGTATCCATGGCGACCCTGGACGTGAACACAGCTTCCTGTTATTTAAGATACATGTGAGTGTTAACCTAAAAGCAGTAAATATGGTCCTAAAATAGACTCATTATTACCTGAATTACAGTTTCCATCAGCTATTACAGCCAAGCCTCTTCCTCGTGACCACCTTACTGATACACTTTTTATATACAGGTTTATTTACAATATTTGGGGGGGGGCAATCACACTTATCACTCCCCCTTCTTTGGATTAGAGCCCTTCCCTGCAAGCACTGCAATTTTTAAATTAAAATTTTGGGAGGGTGAAGTCCAGATTTCCTTGAATTGGCCATCCCCCCTCCCAGTATCGGTCCCATCACTGATCTTGATGGCCCTGGCCATATGTAGGACACACACTGCAGACTGATCTTTTGGTCTAATGTAATAACTGATGCTGGTAATAAACACAGCTTTCAAGACTGACGCGTTTCTTTGAAAACATGAGCAATTTCATCATCTGGGCACCCAGTCAGAGAACGGGAAAGTTGTAATTCCAGTGTCCTCAGGTAATATGAGTAATACTGAAGCTTAGTGTTTCTGTGACGCACATTAATGACTTTCCTGTGACATGTCTCACACCGATGCTTCTTGTGATACAAAGTGAAAAGTGCCAGAAAGTTGTTTTGTGTGTTCTCCCAGAACCTATCATTGGCCTACCAGTTCATGCCAGTATTCTGCTCCACAAGGGTGCACATTGGGGTAGTACAATGGGGGTATAGATGTCCTCTGCTACTAGTAGATTACATGAGGTAGATAAATGCAGTTATGTAATTTGGGGATCATTCTGAGTCATACACAAAGTGGCTGTAATGCGAGTTTCCATAGGACTAATATTAGGATCCATGCAGCTTTACTGTATGTGAGAAGCAGCTCCGCCTACTGTTTTTGCATCCACAGCTGCAACCATCATCATTAGCATCGGCACGTGCACCAGCCCCATGCTAGGTGCACGAGATCCATCAGTAACAGGCTTCCCTTCCCCATACACATGACTGAGAATCACACGGAACACTGGCTAGATGCCCACAGCACTCCCACAGGGCAGAACAGTTCCACGCAATTGCATTGTTACCACCCAGTTCCCTCCCCAAACCACCCATTTCATGGAAAGGAAGATGCTACAAAGATCCATCCGACCAGAATAGGATGGAGAGATAGAAAAATTCTTAAATTCACATCTGCGCATACGCTTTATATGCTAATGCTCGGTATTTTCCTCCGTGCAACAAGATCCGTCTGACTCAGAATGAGCCCGTGTGTACAAAATATCCGCTTCGTCTGACTCAGAATGAGCCCCTGTGTGTACAAAATATCCGCTACGTCTGACTGAGAATGAGCCCCTGTGTGTACAAAATATCTGCTTCATCTGACTCAGAATGAGCCCCTGTGTGTACAAAATATCCGCTACGTCTGACTCAGAATGAGCCCCTGTGTGTACAAAATATCTGTTCAGACAGAGGAGGACTGATGGGGACATTACATTCTTCATCCTATTTGGAAAGAGTTGGGTGACAGAACATCCACTAGTACAGTAGCTTGGTGGGTGCCTATGAACCTGCATAGACCCAGCTAACATTAGCTGGTGACGTGATCCTGGGCCCAAGAGCATCGGTTTCTCACTTACTCAGTGGTACAAATTAGGGGTGTGCACCAGCCACTTTTCGTGTTTTGTGTTTTGGTTTTGGATCTGGATCTTTCTTCGTGTTTTGGATCTGGATTGGTTTTGCCAAAACCATCCTTCCGTGTTTTGGGTTCTGGGTTTTGTGTTTTGGATCTGTATTTTTTTGAAAAAAAGCATAAAAACAGCTAAAAATCACAGAATTTGTGGGTTTTTATGCTCCTATGCAATTATTAACCTCAATAACCTTAATTTCCACTAATTTCCAGTCTATTCTGAACACCTCACACCTCACAGAGGTGCAAGATGGAATTGTCCTTGGGCCCTCCCACCCACCCTTATGTTGTATAAACAGGACATGCACACTTTAACAAACCAATCATTTCAGCGCCAGGGTCTGCCACACGACTGTGGCTGAAATGATTGGTTCGTTTGGGCCCCCACAAAACAAGCTGGCAATTAATCTGGCCCTGCACAAACTGGCTCTACGGAGGCAAGATGTCATCCTCATCCTCCTCATTCACCGATTCCTCACCCTCTTCAGTGTTGTGTACATCCTCATCCTCACAGAGTATTAATTCGTCCCAGCTGGAATCCACCACCACAGGTCCCTCTGTACGTTCTGGAGGCTGGTCTCCCTGGAAAAGTTGATAATTCATTTTTATGAACATCATCTTCTCCACATTTGTGGAAGCAACCTCCTACGCCTTTTGCTGACAAGGTTCCCGGCTGCACTAAACACTCTTTCGGAGTGCACACTGGAGGGGGGGCAACTCAGGTAAAATAGAGCCAGTTTGTACAGGGGCCTCCAAATTGCCTCTTTTTCCTGCCAGTACATGTACGGACTGTCTGACATGCCTACTTGGATGTTGTCACCGATGTAAACAGACAGACGCACGCTTGTCGCTGCTGCTTTGAGGATGCAGGTGCGGCTACAGCCCACACAATTCACAAAGACAGGAAAAAAAAGAAGAATTTTTTTATTGTTTGTGGAGCGCACTTTGAGGGCTACACCACCCTTTAACAGACAGACGCACGCTTGTCGCTGCTGGTTTGAGGATGCAGGTGCGGCTACAGCCCACACAATTCACAAAGACAGGAAAAAGAAGAATTTTTTTATTGTTTGTGGAGCGCACTTTGAGGGTTACACCACCCTTTAACAGACAGACGCACGCTTGTCACTGCTGCTTTGAGGACAGTATCATATGCAGTGACAGTAGACTTGTCAGAAATTGTTGGCACGTCCTTCAGTCCGGACCAGATGTCCAAACCGGCCCTTGGCTTATGACACAGGCGCACGCTTGGCGCTGCTGCTTTGAGGATGCAAGTGCGGCTACAGCCCACACAATTCACAAAGACAGAAAAAAAAAGAAATTTTTTTTTATTGTTTGTGGAGCGCACTTTGAGGGTTACACCACCCTTTAACAGACAGACGCACGCTTGTCGCTGCTGCTTTAAGGATGCAGGTGCGGCTACAGCCCACACATTTCACAAAGAGAAAAAAAAAGAAGAATTTTTTTATTGTTTGTGGAGCGCACTTTGAGGGTTACACCACCCTTTAACAGACAGACACACGCTTGTCACTGCTGCTTTGAGGATGCAGGTGGAATCTAGACGGGATTTGGAACCGGGGACACACTACCTCCATCAATTGTCTAAATCCCACTGCACTAATGGCGGATACCGGACGCACGTCTAACACCAACATAGCAGTCAAGGCCTCAGTTATACGTTTTGCTTCAGGATGACTGCTGTCGTACTTCATCCTCATCGCTAGGGACTGTTGGAGGGTCAATTGTTTAGTAAAAGTAGTGGTGTTCCTACTTCCTCTCTGGGATGATGAACAACTCCCAGCAGCAGCAACAGCACTAGGAAAAGTGGTTCTTGATCTTTCCCTATTTTATTTTTATCAGAGAAAGTTTGGTCCTCCATTTATGTTATATTGATATATATGTGCGGCTAAGGCGCACACAAACACAGAAAATATTTTTTTATTTTTGCTGGAGAGTAGTGCACTTTGTGGGTTACACCACCCTTTAAGAAATGAGCCAGCCAGCTCTTTACTTATGGGACACAGGCGCACGCTTGGCGCTGCTCCTTTGTTGATGCACGTGCAGCCACAGTGCACACAATTCACAAACACAGAAAATATTTTTTTATTTTGTTTGGAGTGTACTTTGGGGGTTACAGCACCCTTTAACGGTCAAGCCAGCCGGCCCTTTCCTTATGACACAGGCGCACACTTGGCACTACTTTGTTGATGCACGTGTGGCTACTGCGCACACATGTCACAAACACAGAAAATATTTTTTTATTTTGTTTGGAGTGTACTTTGGGGGTTACAGCTCCCTTTAATTCAATGGCCGCCGGCCCTTTACTTATGACACAGGCGCACGCTTGGCGCTGCTCCTTTGTTGATGCACGTGCGGCTACTGCGCACACAATTCACAAACACAGAAAATATTTTTTTATTTGGTTTGGAGTGTACTTTGGGGGTTACAGCACCCTTTAACGGTCAAGCCAGCCGGCCCTTTACTTATGACACAGGCGCACGTTTGGCACTACTTTGTTGATGCACGTGTGGCTACTGCGCACACAATTCACAAACACAGAAAATATTTTTTTATTTGGTTTGGAGTGTACTTTGGGGGTTACAGCACCCTTTAATGGTCAAGCCAGCCGGCCTTTACTTATGACACAGGCGCACGCTTGGCTCTACTTTGTTGATGCACGTGCGGCTACTGCGCACACATGTCACAAACACAGAAAATATTTTTTTATTTGGTTTGGAGTGTACTTTGGGGGTTACAGCACCCTTTAACGGTCAAGCCAGCCGGCCCTTTACTTATGACACAGGCGCATGCTTGGCACTACTTTGTTGATGCACGTGCGGCTACTGCGCACACAATTCACAAACACAGAAAATATTTTTTTATTTGGTTTGGAGTGTACTTTGGGGGTTACAGCACCCTTTAACGGTCAAGCCAGCCGGCCCTTTACTTATGACACAGGCGCACGCTTGGCACTACTTTGTTGATGCACGTGTGGCTACTGCGCACACAATTCACAAACACAGAAAATATTTTTTTATTTGGTTTGGAGTGTACTTTGGGGGTTACAGCACCCTTTAACGGTCAAGCCAGCCGGCCCTTTACTTATGACACAGGCGCACGCTTGGCACTACTTTGTTGATGCACGTGTGGCTACTGCGCACACAATTCACAAACACAGAAAATATTTTTTTATTTGGTTTGGAGTGTACTTTGGGGGTTACAGCACCCTTTAACGGTCAAGCCAGCCGGCCCTTTACTTATGACACAGGCGCACGTTTGGCACTACTTTGTTGATGCACGTGCGGCTACTGCGCACACAATTCACAAACACAGAAAATATATATTTTTTTGTTTGGAGTATACTTTGGGGGTTACAGCACCCTTTAACGGACAAGCCAGCCGGCCCTTTACTTATGACACAGGCGCACGCTTGGCGCTACTTTGTTGATGCACGTGCGGCTACTGCGCACACATTTCACAAACACAGAAAATATTTTTTTATTTGGTTTGGAGTGTACTTTGGGGGTTACAGCACCCTTTAACGGTCAAGCCAGCCGGCCCTTTACTTATGACACAGGCGCACGTTTGGCACTACTTTGTTGATGCACGTCCGGCTACTGCGCACACAATTCACAAACACAGAAAATATATATTTTTTTTGTTTGGAGTGTACTTTGGGGGTTACAGCGCCCTTTAACGGACAAGCCAGCCGGCCCTTTACTAATGGGACACAGGCGCACGCTTGGCGCTGCTCCTTTGTTGATGCACGTGCAGCCACAGAGCACACAATTCACAAACACAGAAAAAAAATATTTTTTTTTACCACTTGGGGGAGCACCCCTGACGGACAGTGCACCCCCTGGACAACACTACAGCACCCCTTTAGGACTGGGACACTGCACAGGACTTTGGAGTGGACACAGCCCCTATGGACAACTGACTGCACAACACAGTCCAGCCAGCCCCTATGGACAACAGCAGCACAGCACAACACAGCCAGCCCCTATGGACTTTGAAGTAGTGGACACAGCCCCTATGGACAACAGCAGCACAGCGCAGCACAGCACAGCACAACACTACTCTGCACTACACTACACTACACAGCCCAACCAGCCCTAACTCCCACCTTCCCTCTTCACTGTCCACAGCCGAGTGAGAAAATGGCGCCGACGCGGGTACCTTATATAGGATCCAAAACCAGCGAGACCCGGAAGGCGGGATGATGACGTTTTGCCTCGATTTCAGATCCGAGTCAGGCGGGTAAAGTCGAGCCTGACTCGGATCGGCCTCGGATCGGGGGGCTCGGGGGGGTTCGGATTTCAGAAATCCGAACCCGCTCACCCCTAGTGTGTGTGTGTATATATATATATATATATATATATACAGGTTGAGTCTCCCATATCCAAATATTCCGAAATACGGAATATTTTTAGCATGACTGAGATAGTGAAACTTTTGATTTTTGATGGATCAATGTACACAAACTTTATTAAGGCACACAATTATTAAATATAAAGTATAAAATTACTTATAGGCTGTGTGTATAAGGTGTATATGAAACATAAATTAATTTCATGTATGTACACAAACTTTGTTTGAGCCACAAAATTATTAAAAATATTGTATAAAATTACCTTCAGGCTGTGTGTATAAGGTGTATATGATTCATAAATGCATTCTGTGTTTAGATTTGGGCCCTATTCCTAAGACATTTCAATATGGTATGCAATTATTCCAAAATACGGAATATTCCGATATCCAAACTATCCTTGGTCCCAAGCATTTTGGATATGGGAGACTCAACCTGTATATATATACACACACAGTATATATATATATATATATATATATATATATACATATATACACACACAGACACAGTATCAGGGGTGTAACTAGAACTTTTTGGGGCCCATAGCAACATTTTAAGGCCCCCTCCTAACTTAGATCTTACACAATGCCCACAGTAGTAGTTCCCCTAAAACACTAAATGCCCACTTGTAATGGTGCCCCTTATGCAATGCCCACTGTAATGGTGCCCCTTACGCAGTGCTCCCAGCAGTAATAATTCCCCTAAAAGCAATGACCCCTGTAGTAGTGCCCCCTGCAGTGCCCCCAGTAGTAAAGGCCCCTGTAATGCACCCAATAGTAAGGCCCCTGTAGTACCCCATATGATGCTCCCAGTAGTGCTGCCCCTGTAGTGTCCCCAATAGTAAGGCCCTGTAGTGCGGCCCATGTAGTGCCCCAGTAGTGCGCCCCCTGTAGTGCCCCCAGTAATATGGCCCCTGCAATGACCCCTGTAGTGCCCCCAGTAATGCAGCCCCTGTAACGCCCCCTATAGTGTGGCCCCTGTAATGCCCCCTGTAGTGACCCAGTAGTTCGGCTCCTGTAGTGCCCCCAATAGTGCGGCCCCTGTAGTGCCCCCAGTAGTGCCCCCAATAGTGTGGCCCCTGTAATGCCCCCTGTAGTGCTCCCAGTAGTGTGGCCCCTGTATTGCCCCCAATAGTGCGGCCCCTGTAGTGCATCCAGTAGTGCAGCCCCTGTAATGTTCCCTGTAGTGCGGCCCCTGTAGTGCCCCCAGTAATGCGCCCCCTGTAATGCCCACAGTAGTGTAGCCCCTGTAATGCCCCTGTAGTGCCGCCCCTGTAGTGCCGCCCCTGTAGTGCCCCCAGTAATGCAGCCCCTGTAGTGCCCCCAGTTGTGCAGCCCCTGTAATACCCCCTGTAGTGCCGCCCCTGTAATGCCCCCTGTAGTGCAGCCCCTGTAGTGCCCCCAATAGTGCGGCACCTGTAGTGCCCCCAGTAATGCGCCCCCTGTAGTACGGCCCCTGTAGTGCCCCCAGTAGTGCAGCCCCTGTAATGCCCCCTGTAGTGCCGCCCAGGTAGTGCCCCCAATAGTGCGGCCCCTGTAGTGCCCCCAGTAGTGCAGCCCATGTAGTGCCCCCAATAGTGCGCCCCCCGCACTATTGGGGGCACTACATGGGCTGCACTACTGGGGATACTCCCTGTATCTCATTTATCAATCCCGCTCTTTATTGCACAGTAAATGTGTGACACTGAGCACTTACTGTTCTTGTGAATCTTGCATGTGTGGAGTAAATTTGTATTAATAATATCATTATCGTTTATTTATATAACGCCACCAATTACACAGCGTCACACAGAGAATATGTGTCATTCACATCAGTCCCCGCCTGATAGGAGACTTCAGTTACACCCACAGCCGAAAGTTGAGATGCTCCTGAGACGCATATCAGGGTACACAGACGTCCGGCTGATTTCAGACCAAGGACAAGGCTGCCGCAAGCGTGCATTGGTAGTGGTGACAGCTAGGGCAGCCAACTCTGAACACAGAATGAGACCTGCATTGTTTAATGAGCACGCAATGATGGTTCTCCTCAGAAAATGGGTGTGGTATCCTGACCGACAGACATGCCATTGGTGGATTTGGTTGCGGTGTGGGCGGGGCAGTGTTATGATTTTTACAATCAGATGTCATGTAAAAGTTAGGGCTAGGTGACAAGCAGGGGTGTTTATATAGTACAGTGCCAATTAAAAGAAACATACTGTACCATCAACCAACTCTTTATTATAAAAAAAAAAGCCAATATAACGTCACAAGATCTAAACCAATTGTATTTAACGTAAGATTAGTTGTTTGGGATATCCTGATTAGGTGGCCACTTTTTTGGCTCCGGTGAGATGATGATTATCCAGCTGCGCATACACAATCCCCTCCTGAAATATAAATCAAAACCACTTATTTATCACTAGAATTTTATTTATTAACAGTTTCTTATAGAGAGTATTACAAAAGGGAGAGAGAGAGCTGTATATGGCGCACATGAAAGGTAATAAAATATAACTTTTATTTCGTATAATTAAATTACAATCAGGAGTGTAGAAATAGCGAAATATAAATATACCGTCATATTATAGAAGGTGCAATAAAGATTTGAAATGTTGAAATAAAAAACACTATCTGGACATATTCCGTTGCGCTTCACAATTGGAAACATTAATAGAATAAAACTGGGTAATAACAGACATACAGTAGAGGTAGGAAGGCCCTGCTCACAAAATATTGTTTCTGAGTTTGAAACGGGGCGTGGCCACGCATATAGGGGTCCTGCCACGAGTCATAGGGGCTTGGCCTCGTGCCACAGATAACAATTCCACAGGATTCTGGACCTCATTAAGAGTCGGTCAAAGTGGCCGCACGGTCGTACAGAAAAAGGGGCCGGATATGCTAATGATGCACACGCATGTTGCGTCCCTAAGGTCGGATCGTTAGCTGGCCGACCAAGGGGTGAATGCGGTCGGACCGCTAAAAATACGCCCACATGTCGTACGCATAGCACGTCATCTCCGGCTACATAAGGATTAATCGCGAGTATCGAAAGCCATCGGAACTGGTCGTAGAGCTAAAGGTTGACCTTACCTTCTCTTAAGCTCTACGATCATGTCAGTGTAAAAACCTCCCCTGTCACATGGGCCATGACACTACTTTGTTAATTATGCACTCCCATAAAACGCCGTTCGCAAAATGAGGGCACGCCTGCGTTCGGATCTCCACTCCCCCGTTTTCAAGCACCTTCCCCTGTTACCACCCACAAACGCCTCATTCTGTCACTCAAACTACCGACCTGGCTGTGTTCAAGGAGAGAGAAATTTCTGATCGTAGCCGCTAGTTTGCGCACACGCATTGCGAACTGTACGCATGCGCAGTTTAGCGAACATCGGCTGCGTACGACCGTGCGGCCGCTTCGACCGACTCTGAATGAAGTCCTCTGTGTTTGTTGTCCACCATATTGCTATCCTCAATTAGGTAATACTGTGAACTGTCAAGACCAGGGATTTTCGGCACGCCGGCTGGCAGGTATTACCTGTGAGGACGCTATGGTGAGGGGCGTCTGGCGGGGTGCATTGGCTACGCGTAGTCCTGTGCGGGCATACTGTCACTCTGGTCTGGTTAGGCCTGATGGTGCTTCCGTTCCGCTCTGGCATGGGCACCGCCATCTTGCCTCCGGTCATGTGACCTAGTCGCCCTATCCTGGTGTGTCACATGCTCTCTCTGGCCAGTCACAGTCCGGCACTGGGGATTTAAGGGAGTGCAGAGCTTCCTTTCAGTGCAACGTGTTTCTCAGCGAGAGCTGAGAGAGAGCGTTCCTGTGCTCATTCACCTGTCTGTTGGGATCATCGCCTAGCCTGCTTCACCCTGCCTGTTCCAGCCCCGCTGGATTCTCCTGCCTCCTCCATTACCTCTCCCTTGCCTGAGTACCTGTGTCAGCTGTTACCCTGCACCCTGCCTCCACTTGGTTTTTCCCTGCAAATTCACTTCAGCCTGCAAATCATTTCTGCCTCACAAAACCTGGATTACTGGACTACTTTCTGTTATCACTACCTGGACTTTTTCCCATTGTCTCAATACAGTTCACCAAGTGCACTTTAGTGCTATACCCGGACTTTTTGTTTTGCCACATTCATGTCTGTTAAGCCACTCATTAAAAACTCCACGTTTATTTTTAAATCAGCTTCAGCATCTGCTCCTTTTACCACCCCGGGCCCACAACAAAACCAGAACCTCACATGAACCATCTGAAGCCACTGCACCTCTGCTTTAGTACCTTCCTGTTACTGGGAAAGTCAGGCAGGAGATTTCTGTAGTCAGATCCCTGCTGGGAATAACTGATACCGAGTACTTGCAGAGATACAGGGTGAAGACTTAAGCTGGGTACACACTACACGATATACTGGCCAGTCTTGTGACCTGTGACCAGTCTGCAAGACCATTGTATAGTGTGTACACTCAATCTATCATTTACACACACCATACAATGCTTCGTCCCATCCGATGTGCCGCGTGTCAGATGGGATGATGGGATGTACGATGTGGTGCGGTATCATTAATTCTGCAATGATATTTTGTGTCATCGTACAGTGGATCCTGCGGTGTGTACGCAGGCACGATATATCGTTACATCGTATTGGACCACTGCAAGATCGTGGGGCATTCCAGTGAGTACCCAGTTTTTACTGGTGACCAAATATCCAACTATATCTTACACCCTCTGGATGTAGAAGCGGTGACAGCAGGTATGCAGTGGATATGTTGTAGGGTCCCAGTGGAGCTAAGTGGAACATGTCCGTATTGTGGAACTCTAACACAGTTACAAGATGGCGCTGTGTATGCACAGAAGACCAAATGGTGGCCATCTTGCTTAGGTACTGATGCCTCCCTAAAGGAACATCATGGAGACTGCGCAGTAGTACACTCCATACTTCAACAGGAGCAGGAATGTTCAAGGGTTAATCCGGCAAACTCTTGGCCGGTGCCTGAAGGATGATAACTGAAAGAAGTACTGTAATTTACATTACCGCATTGCAATTATAGGCAATATTCTCAACGGCATTAAAAATGCAGGGTGTGATACATATGCCCCTAAGAGGCCTCACCTGTATGCAGCCGTAAGGCCCCCACACCTAATGAGCCTTGCACGAGCAAAGTCTCTATGTCGATGCATCATATAGTTGTTATTGTTTGAACATTCATCAATTTCAACCCTTTATGTATGTTCTTTTCCAACCCATGGATTTATGCTTAATCCCTCATGGTTCTGCATTTTCCAACCATTTCCACCTTAATCTCAGGACTAAACAGCCTGGTGGGACACACAGTGTGGACTTCATTCAGAGTCGGTCGAAGCGGCCGCACGGTCGTATAGAAAAAGGGGCCGGATATGCAAATGATGCACACGCATGTTGCGTCCCTAAGGTCGGATCGTTAGCTGGCCGACCAAGGGGTGGATGCGGTCGGATCGCTAAAAATACGCCCACATCTCGTACGCATAACACGTCATCTCCGGCTACATAAGGATTAATCGCGAGCATCGTATGCCATTGGAACTGGTCGTAGAGCTAAAGGTTGACCTTACCCTCTCTTAAGCTCTACGATCATGTCAGTGTAAAACCTCCCCTGTCACGTGTGCCATGACACTACTTTGTTAATTATGCACTCCCATAAAACGCCGTTCGCATAATGAGGCACACCTGCGTTCGGATCTCCACACCCCCGTTTTCAAGCACCTTCCCCTGTTACCACCCACTAACGCCGCAATCTGTCACTCAAACTACCAACCTGGCGGTGTTCAAGGAGAGAGAAATCTCTGGTCGTAGCCGCTAGTTTGCGCACGCGCATTGCGAACTGTACGCATGCGCAGATCAGCGAACATCGGCTGCGTATGACCGTGCAGCCGCTTCGACCGACTCTGAATGAAGTCCAGTGTCCCCAGCCAAGTCGTTCCCTCCAGGGAGCAATCAGCACCAATGCCCCGACCAACAGCCTTACTGAACCACCAGAAAACTCACTGCTAGAAACAATCACTCAGGACCTGTCAGTTCTTTACATTGGTGCCACGTGTGCAAGAACATGGTGGTTGCTAAGGAAAACTGACTTTGTCAGCTCCTAGTACATTGCCCGTGCCCATTGAACCACTGACCTCGCCAATGTGCATTACCTGTTGTGATGAGTGGTTTATGTACAGCAACCTGACTGTGATGTCCTGCTATGTGCAGCTCTCATTGGACCATTGGTTATGATACAGAGCACACTGTAGGTTGCAATATATAGTCACTGATCTTCAATTGCTCAACTACCGCTGCACTTTGGCGATTATTTATTTTTTCCTTCACAGTTCTATCCTGACTTCACCTTAGACCATTAAGCAGGTTGTAGACCATTAAGCAGGTTGATCTGTATTGGCCTCCTAAGCTCCTGACACATACAGGTACACCCTCACAATCACCCTGCTTTCAATGTCCCAGAGATCTCCTCTTGTAGCAGTAGTGGGGCCTATTTACTAAGCCTTGGATGGAGATAAAATTAATGGAGACAAAGTCCCAACCAATCAACTCCTATCTGCCATGTCACAGGCTGTGTTTGAAAAATGACTGTTAGGAGCTGATTGATTGGGCCTTTATCTCTGTTTACTTTATCTCCATCCAAGGCTTAGTAAATAGACCCCCATAATTATACTGTAGGCCACCAGGGAAGTAACTTGCTTAGTTAATGCATGAGACAACACATGTTTGTGGCGCTCCTGCTCTCATTGTGCGTGGGGTCACTAACTTACACAGATGTCTCCATTTGTTTGCCCTCTACCTGTATTAGACAGTAACAGTGTTTTATAGCCACAGAGACTGCATATGATTTACAGTGTGTCTGAGGCGGCTGCGGGTGATTGGTCAGCTCCAGCTCATATGTAATCATGGGCCGCCCTCATCAGCACACAATGCATTGTGCTTCTGTATTTCCACCCAGGCTAACTGCTACAAAGAGCTGGAATCATCCTCTATGCTGGGAGGTGGATGGGATGTGGCCCACTCCCTTTATGATATATATTTGTAGTTTAACTAATGATACTTATGCAAGGGGGATAGTCACAAAATGTAGGGGTCTATGTACTAAGCCTTGGAGAGAGATAAAGTGGATGGAGATAACGTAACAACCAATCAGCCCCTAACTCATTTTTCAAACACAGCCTGTAACATGACAGTTAGGAGCTGATTGGTTGGTACTTTATCTCCGTCCACTTTATCTCTCTCCAAGGCTTAGTACATAGACCCCTTAATTTTACAGCATATGCAGTATGTGTAATCAGGAAACTGAAACCATATACATACATATTGTATCATCGTGTAAATTAGAAAAGAATGTCTTGAGCTGGGTACACCCCAATACAATCGTTGGGCAGTTCTTTCGATTTCGACCCATTCATACGATATCGCAAGGGTGTATTTTGTCGGAAGAAAACTTGTCGGATCGAAGGAGCGCATCTTATGTGTAGTTTATTATATATCCCAATTGACTGGGCCAGATCAGACCAAAAGTGCAGCTTGTACGCACCTTTGTCCGTTCCTGCAATGCCACACAAGCAGCAGTACCATCTCTGTGGGTGGTACAGTAATTTTCTTACGATGTTTTGGCAGTCGGGGATTGAAGGCCGGCAGTATTATTGTATAGGTGTGTATGTGCTTATCGGCACTGTGGTCGGCCTTCCGATTGGGAGTGAAGTCGATTGAACCATCGCATCGAAAGAGTAATCGCAAAGGTGTGTACCCAGCTTCAGAGTTTAAAGTTTAAAGTTTAGTCTGCTCTTTACTGTCATATGTGCCATGTCTGAAAGCACAGATAAATATATTTACCTCAGTCATAGAGTCCTTGTATTTGGAGGCTTGAGTTTTGTTATCTGAAATATAAAACCATATACTGAATATATACATGTATTGCATTATCCTCCTAGGTTTTTTTATTAGGTTTTTGACCCTCTAATTATATTTTTTATCCCCGCTATTTGCAGCAATTACAAACTGAGGGCCTAATTCAGACCCGCTCGTGAGTGCTGAGCGCTCGCAAGCGGGTCAATGTTAGCCCAGTGCGCATGCGCACGACGGAGGCGGCTCCGTCGTGCGCATGCGGGAGACCCAGATAGCAACGGCAAAGCCGTCGCTATGGGTCTCGCTACAAAGGGGGCGTGCTGTCAATGGTGAGTGACAGCACGCCCCCTTTGGTGGGCGTGCCAAGGGCGTTGCTGCCCAGACGGAGGCGTTCCCATGGGAACGCCTACCGTCTGGGGCCGGCCCCACTGACATCACAAGTGATGTCAGTGGGAGTGCTCTCGGCTCTGATAGAGCCGAAAGCACTCAGGGCTTGCGGCAATGAGACCCTACCACAAGGGTCTCATCGCAAGCCTGATGGTCGCGATGGTCTTGACCATCACGACCATCTTTTTGGCCGCTAGCTATAGCTGTGGGTGGTCACCCACAACTATGCGAGCGGCCAGAAGGCCGCTCTAAAATTAGGAAGGACGGCCCTGATTCAGAGCGTGCGCTCTGTCAGAGCGTCCGGCTCTGAATCAGGGCCTGAGTACCACCTGGATATATCACTGATCACATCCAGGATTAGGCGGCCTGTCCCTGTGATGTATAAAAGTAAAGTCCAGTTACGTCCAGTTTCCGGGGGACGTCACGCTGCTGCACATGTGTAGTCTGCTGACCGCGCATGCGTAGGTAGTGGTGCGCACCAGAGCTTGGGGAATTCAGCAAGAAAGCAGCCCCATAGTTCCTATTGGGGCTACTTTAACACTCGAAGACGGGGGTACACATACATTTGGGGAACCCGCCCCAAAAACTAGTGTTTCCGGGGGATATCTCACAAATATTAATTGCTAAATAGGCCCCTATATATGTTGTGATGTAAGAGGGGGCGGAAAGCAGTGCCGGACCCGGGCCCCCGCCGGGCCCTTCCAGCAAGCCCAGGCCCGTGTGATTAGTACCCCTCCCCCTCTCGGCACCCCTGGGTGTTTCACCCAGCCCCCAACCCTCAGCAGACATACAGATATGTGTAAAATGAAAGCTGTATTAAATAATGGGCCACCAGTGGGCGCTATTACCACATGTGACCTTTCCATAATTACAGGCCTGGTGACTATATGGCTGCACATAGCATAGGGGCCATTTACAGAATATACTGTAGAACAACTGCTGGGAAAGTCACATAACAACTGTTTCCAGATGTCACATATGTACCTAGGTCCTGCATACATGTGGTGATGGCTGTACAGGTGTGCTCTAATCATGTTTACCTGGTCGCTGGAAAGTCCAGACAAGGTGACCAGACAGAGTCAACAGCAGGAGAGAAATCACAGTCAGGGCAAATATCTCGTAGCTGCCACAGGTCGGGGTAACTTCAGGGCGCGGCTCACCTAGGAAATGATCACATTACATCACTGTGCGCACCAAACGCCGATTGTCATGAACATAGTGCGCCTGATTCTGACTCGGACCACATCGGAAACACGGACGGATCTCACGGACGTCTATACCCTGCGCACGCGCTGGAAAAAATTAATTGGTTAACGAGCCTGCGCCGCAGCAGGCATGTGCAAACCGATGGTGTTTGGAGCGCTCTTTCAGCGAAATGGGTGTTCCTGGGCAGCGTCCATGCGCACAAATGGAACCAGCAGCGGCTTCTGACCTCTTAATTGAGGGGGACTGCCGCTGCTGCTGGCTGGTCTGGCCAGGCGCTTGCGCAATAGATCTGGCAGGCGCCGGGACCGGAGCATGAGCAGCGGTGGCGCAGCGCATGCGCATAACACTGGCATCTAGGGGCTACATTAACTGCAGCCCCGAGAAACCGTGTAGGGCTACCCAAAAGGCAGAGCAGTGGCTTCCACTGGAAGCTGCTCTCTGCTAATCACAGCCCAGACTGGCAGTCCCAGGGGGAGGAGACACCTCCCCGTGGGGCTGCCTGTCCTGTGTGTGACTGGCAGGTGGCGCTTCCAATGGGAAGCCCCCTCCAGTCACAGTGTAGCCAGTGCAGTCACGGACTTCAACTGGCTCACTGAGGTGGTGGATTTTATTGGGTGGGGTAAAATCCACCTAGGTAAAATCCGTCACTGAATGGAACAGATCCTTTCTGTGGGAATGCCATGGGCACACAAGCCAGCTTCAAGTGATCACGGAGGTAATAATTAGAAATGCCTTGTCAGTAGTTTGCCATTCTTCATGATAATCCCACCACTGGATGGCAGCGTTGTGTTCTGCAATGCGTGCACAGACATTATGGCGGTTCTGTCACTAGCATTGCTTCAGGGACTTGGAAAGTGGACAGAGTAATTGGCTATTGTGAGGGACTTTCCGCCATATCTTTATGTGTGGTGTAGTCTCATTGCGCCACCAGTGTATGTGTACCAGTGTATGGGGCCTTATACCGTAAGATTACAAGTTACACACAAGGGAAATGAATATATTCCATAGCTTGTCCTACAAGAGTAATCTGAGCTTCCTTGCCCCAAGAATAAAAGGTGTATACAGCATTCCAGGTTTTTGCGCCCAAAATTTTGTAAATATGTCCACGTGCAGGAGTGTTACCTCTCTCTGGTATTTCCCAGTGGACGCTGACAGGAGAGGAAGAAAACCAGACGTCACAGGTTACGGGCTCCCCATGGCCCCAGGTGTCTCTGGGAAGTGAGATGAGGCTCAGGAAAGTCCAGGTCCCACCTGGCTCCTCCATAGAGATGATCCTGCCCCTGTGATGTGTCCCAGAGATGTTCCAGGTTACATGGACTGTCTGACGAGCCCCACGTACCACACAGGCCAGTTGTACAGTGGTGTTAGGAAGAGGAGGCTGGGCAGGAGCCAGGAGATGGACTGAGCTGCTGGGTGTGGAGCTGTCTGGGAACAACAGATGGTGGAACTGTTAAATATACTACGCTGTGCTAATGAGGTTTATAAAGGCCTAATACCCATATGCTTTATGGTGAGGGCATTTTGCTGATATCAGCCTGTTTGGTAGCAGTGACTTCTGATCGGATTGCACACATGATTATGGGGAGATGTACCAAGCCATGGAGAGGGATACCGTTCAGAAGTTGTGCAAAGAAACCAATCAGCTTCTAACTTTCATTTATCTAACACAGTCTTCAAAAAGGCAGAAGCTGATTGGTTGTTTTGGGCCACTTTATCTCTCCCAGAGGTTTGATACATCTCCCTCCAAATGTGATAGAACCACATGGATAACAGTGAAAATGGACTATGCACCCACAACACCATAACACCTCCCTGGGCAATACATCCTTACAGGGCCTGATTAAGGGCCAAATTAGCCTGGGGCTAAAAATGACCAATGGCCTATTGTGAGATGAGCAGGAAATGTACATAGTGCTGTGCGGGTGTGGCCAGTGACTGGTATAACGGTGCGCACGGGCGCTAAAAGTGGGCGTCTCAGTCTCTGCACATTGGGCTGACCGGAGATACACTAGGGAATTATTTTGAAGCAGCATTTTCAATAACCCGCAGATGGGCGGCCGCCATGTGATGCTGCTGCTGCGTGCACTTTGCGTCTGACACAGAACCAGGCGTTTGGTGTATAACAGGATTCCCTGCAGAGGGGTTCCCTAGCCAGGTGCATGCACCTCTTGTGGAGTGTTTAGCTCATGGTCATGAATATACTGTACAATATCTCACAGTACCTCCGGCAAGTAGAGTGATGCCATTGCCGATTCGTTGTGATCTATCTCTCCAGCGTAATATACAGAAATAAATGCGGGAATCATCAGGCTTTATGTTGTATATCTCCAGTTTAGCCATGGAATGGGAATTGTCACAGGTGTATTTGTGTATATTATTATCCTTCGCACAAGACGTTACACGTAGAGGAGCTTCCCCTGTTCTCCAGCTCTTTCGGTACCAGGAGATGTCCGTCCCATCTCCGAGCACTGTATTAGACACACAGATGATCCCGGTGGTGACGTTAGAGTCCTGAGGCTGGTAAATGACCTTCTGAGCAGCAATCGCTGCAAAATAAAAGTCCAGCGTTACGTTTTAAATAGTTGGGGGGTTTTTATTGGTCACTTGTGTATAGCACTAATACATGTTATTCCTATTTGTCTATAAAGGCAATCTGAATGCAGTGATATAAAATACTATCACATAGGGCCTGCTACAGAGGTGGGCGTAACGCAGTACAAAGACATGACACAGAATAACAGTGATCTGTGGGCCTGATTCAGAGCCGGACGCTCTGAACGAGCGCCTGCTCTGAATCAGGGTGTGTTTTTTTTAATTGCGAAACGGCCTTTTGGACGCTCGCATAGCTGTGGGTTACCACCCACAGCTTATGCAAGCGTCCATGATGATGGTCGCGATAACCTTCGGCCTTGCGACGAGACCCTTGCGGTAGGGTTCGTCTGCCGCAAGCCCTGGAGTAATTTTGGCTCTATCAGAGCCAAAATCACTCCCACTGACATCACTAGTGATGTCAGTGGGGCCGGACCTAGACGATAGGCGTTCCCATGGGAATGCCTCCGTCTGGGCAGCCACGGCCCCGGCACGCCCATCAAAGGGGGCGTGCTGTCACTCACCATCGACAGCACGCCCCCTTTGGTGCGAGACCTGGAGCGACGGTTTCCCCGTCGCTCGCCGGGTCTCGCGCATGCGCACGACGGAGCTCCCTCCGTCGTGCGCATGCGCACTTGGGCACCATCGACCTGCTTGCAAGCGTACAGCGCTCGCGAACGGGTCTGAATGAGACCCTGTATTCTGCAGCTTGTGAGTTTACTGTCATCCGAATGGATAAAAAAAACCCAAACATTATCTAATTGAAGGAAAGGGAAAACGAGCGCTTGTTAAAACTAGATCAGGGAAAACAAAAAAAATGAAACAATAAAAAAAAAAAAAAAAAATTATATGGACAAGCAAACAAACAAATGAACAAACATAAAACACTGAAACCATATGTTTAAGCTCTTTTAGGAAAAATTGATGGCAGGTCCAAGCAAGCGTGCAGTGGTATGTTAAATCCAATGCGACCTAGCTGTCCCTACCTTAATCTGTGGCTTCTAGTGCTGGCAGCGTGTTGAATTGCCTGCACTGCACAGGAAGCTGCACAAAGTGTAAGTGGGGTAGCGGTGGTTGTGAGCAGCGGCACAGGATGACGTCAACAAGTCAGGAAGATCGTCAAGTTGTAGTCCAGTAATGCTCCACTGTTCTTCCTCCACACTATCTCAGGGGTCCAACGCGTTTCGTACCTGCCTAGGTACTTTTTCAAGGATCCATCGCGACCATCATCATGGACGCTCACAACCACTGCTACCCCACTTACAGTTTGTGCAGCTTCCTGTGCAGTGCAGGCAATTCAACACGCTGCCAGCACTAGAAGCCACAGATTAAGGTAGGGACAGCTAGGTCGCATTGGATTTAACATACCACTGCACGCTTGCTTGGACCTGCCATCAATTTTTCCTAAAAGAGCTTAAACATATGGTTTCAGTGTTTTATGTTTGTTCATTTGTTTGTTTGTTTGTCCATATAATTTTTTTTTTTTTATTGTTTCATTTTTTTTGTTTTCCCTGATCTAGTTTTAACAAGCGCTCGTTTTCCCTTTCCATACTTGATGTTTTTTAATTGAGCAGCTGTATAGGCATACCTAGCGCAGTTCATTCATTTTTATTCTTGACTAATTATCTAATTGAAGTACAATATGAAATACGAAAATTTGCTTAGTTATATTTTAGAGATGTGCAGGTCTGGCTTTCTGAAATCTGAACATACCTGAATTTAAGGATTCCGAGTAGAAATGGGTCAAAGTTCGGATTTACGTTTGTGACACGGTTCGAACCGACTCCCTGGTCAGATCTGTTGCTGGTTCAGAACTCGGATTTAAAAACAGAACTCAGATTTTGGATTCGGATATTTTAGCTGTTTTTATCGATTTTTTAATTAATTTTTATTGATTTTTATCCGAATCCATAACCAAATCATTTGAGGGTGGTTTTGCAAAACCAAATCACAAAGATTAATCCAGATGCAAAAACAAAACACAGGGGTCCGCGCACATCTCTATTATATTTATAACTAGCTGGAGTACCCGGCATTGGCCGGGATTTTAAGAATGTTTGTTTACACATCATCCTCCTACAAACCTGTCCTTAGGCAGGCCTCATGAAAAGTGTGACAAACTTACCCATCAACAGTCCAAAGATCTACGAAGGAAGTAGGACCTGTAATGGTGTAAAGCAAACTTCGGAGATAGAAGCATTCAAAATGTGTCGGATGTACAGTGTAAACACGGCCAAGAGCTTCTGTTGCTCTGATACCAGGATGACCATCTACAGTGACTCTCTGTTTTCTGTGCATAAAAACTTTTTGAGAAGCATTCCATGTGTAATATTATGGCAGCTCACAGTATAGCAGGGTCCTTGCAAAGTCATAATTTTGACACAGTTCGAAGAAAGAAGTCAATGTTGTTGCGTAATTTGGTATAGTCAGACAGCTGAGAATGCTGGGAAAGCCTGCTAAAGCTCTCTTCGATAATAAACATTAAGATCATGACAAAACATGACAACACAAAATGCTCGCTCCGAGGCCCCACATATGGGTAATATGCCATGAGGTCCCACAATGAGCGTACAGCAAAAATTGTGTTTTTTCATTAATTAAAAATTAACAGTAATTAATTTCGATTTCAAATTTTTTAGTTGCCTCGGCCATGTTTTAATACACTCGTATGTAAAATTTCACGATCTTGGCTTGTAAACTGTGGATTTGTATAGAAGGACAGAAGGACAAATTTTCGCTTTTATATAGTAGATAGATATATACATATATAACACAATGGGGAATGAGGGTGTTTTCCGGGAGTGTTTTATTTCAATAAATTTATTATTTATTTATTAGTATTTTAAGAGCTGTATCTTAGGTATCTGTGTCCATAATACTGGGACCACTATGGGAGCAAATTTTCCACCCCATGAGTCCCAGTTTTTTCATTACCCCGGGACCTACAACATAGTGCTTGTGATGGTTTGGTATTATGAGGCAGTTCTGATTTATAATGCAGATTTTCCATTCATTTAAATGCTAACTACAGTGCACGCACACATTGATTGCTAGAATATGACATCTGGTGGTAGAAAAAGGTACTGCATGCAAGCAAAACACGTTGTGGGTTACACTGTGTACCACTAGACCACTAATAACATTATTATTTATTTAGAAGGATATCATGTTGTTATATTCTGGAACATTTTCGCCACAGTTGTATGATTCATGTATAAATGTATATTTGTATTGAGTTTAGAAACAAAAGACAGACTTGCTTGATTATATTTAAATATATTTGTAACACACGAACAGTTAATATAGCAGCCATGATATTGTATGCGCTACAGCACCAGGTCTTCTATGTGCACTTATTTGTTTTTTATACCAAATGGAAGATTATCAAATATCTTTCTGGAGATAATATGATAATTTGGAATCCATACACTGCCACAGTGATTGCTACATACAGCATCCCGCAGTCCAAATAACATTAGGGTATAACGATCATAATTGTAAATGTGCTTGTTAACATATGGGTCATCTACATGCTAATATATAACTACAGAACAATGAATATTGGAACATTAATTACAAAACTTAGTATACACTAAGCAAAGTTGAACTGAGTTGGAAATGATCTATTAAAACTTGAATAAAGAATCTTGCTAACTGCAAATATTCCATAAATAAATATATTACACTGTACTGCATTACATTTTCTGTTATATATGTGCGTGTATGTGTGTGTATGTATATATATATATATATATATATATATATATACAGTGTGTGTGTATATATATGTTTATATATATATAAATTAATATCTGCTAAAAATACTCTCTATAATGATCTATGATACCATTAAAGAGCGTATGTATATATATATTTGATACCTTATTAGTAAATTCTGACTGTAAAAAAAAAATAATTCATCTATACATAGTATATAATAAAGTCCCTGATAGGCGTCTGTCTGTGTGTTCGGGCTAATCTCGGGAACCACTGGACGGATTTTGATGCGGTTGTCACTATTCTATAGAGCATGTGTGGAGGAAGATTTAGGTGTATGTAACATTAATGTATGATAAAAGGCGGCCGGGCAGCAGGGCCGTAGCTAGGGTAGAGCGGCCGGTGCCATCGCACAGGGCACCACAGGTCAGGGGGCGCTGTTTGGACCTGTCACATTTCTGTTTATTATCATTCTTGCTTGTAGCTTCCTCTTATTTCATCCCCAGCATCTCCTGGCCTCTCCTATCTCTTCCCTGGCCCTTCCCCATCAGGTGCACTATATTATGTCCCTATTTATCCACAGCATCTCCTGGCCTCCCCTATCTCTTCCCTGGCCCTTCCCCATGAAGCCATGGCCCTTTTTTGGGTGCATTATGTCCCTTTGAAAAATGAGGGGGGTGCCTATGCTCTTTCTGGCACAGGGCACCAAAAAGTCTAGTTACGGCTCTGTCAGGCAGTTATGATTTTAGTAAAACAAGTCAATGGAAAAACGGACGTCCGAGCGCTTTCTTGGCTGACGCTGCCTAAACCGTTACAGATATATCACAACGATGGACTTTATATTATACCATGTAGAGATTGATACGTATTATCTGGTTTCTCCATTTATATTGATGGAAGCCCTGATTAAAAAATTCAGTTTTTCCCTTTTTTTTACCGTTCCTATTATGTTTTTCTCATGGCCGACGTTACGTGGCCCTTTTGCGTGTCACATCAAAGCTAAATCTTTTCGTGTTGACGTCAGGAGGGAAATGACTAATATCATCTACAAGGAAATCTTAAGAGCTTGGTTATAAAACACTATTGATGTCCATTCAAAATTGCTTTTGCGCGAAGACGGGGCAGGTCGGTAGTTACTATATATTTAGTAGGTACGTACACAGTGGTATTTTAAACACTTCATTTATTTTATTTTTGACACTCTACTATTTGTATTTAAATATCTCACTGAATAACTGATTTTAATGGATTAATAAAAGTGATGTGTTTATATAGAATTACCATTACAAGAGAAAATGTGCGTTCCACTATAAACCTTCTTTTTTCCTTTAAAAATTGGTTGGATTTCGGGGTTGGTGCAGCACCCCCATTAATGTATACTGTACATAGTATAGTAATATATCAAATATTTATGTTATTGTGTTTTTTTCTCTATTATAGTTATAATGATTAAATTGAAATTGAATTTTCTGGTGCGACTTTACATCTCTTTTCTCTGCAGAACAAGTTACCCATTAGAGTTACTCACAGTGCTGTGTGCGGCCAATGGGAGCAACTATGGGTGAGTATTGTCAGAATTTTATAGATGATATCACTGTACTAGATACACAACTACAGTACATAGCTATCGACACATAATAGTGATACAGCATGCAAGAAACGTGTAGAGACATGCAATAAATTCCAGCAATGTAATTAACAGTATTGGTGCAATCGTGCAATCGCTGTATACAACTGTAATGAGGAGTGTTTATTGTGATTAATGTGTGTATAAATAAAATAATTTTTTAAATTTATGATATGTTATATATGCATATAAAACATATACGACTGAAGCATTCACATAATATACCTTTTGTCATACCATTTAAACATCACATATAAGGAGATATTACAACAGAACACGCACTTATAATATTGTGCATTTAAAGGAAACAAACAAACAAATAAATTAATGTTTTGTGTGTGTCCACCTTATACGGCCCTGACGTCGGAAACAATATGATTTATGATGCGGCCGGCGGTTCAAATCCCGACAGAGGAAGCTAGGCAGGGGTGAAGATCCCGAACGTCCAAAGGTAAGTATAAACTAGGGGTGAGCGGGTTCGGATTTCTGAAATCCGAACCCCCCCGAGCCACCCCGATCTGAGTCCGATCCGAGTCATGCTCGACTTTTCCCGCCTGACTCGGATCTGAAATCGAGGCAAAACGTCATCATCCCGCCTTCCGAGTCTCGCGGGTTTTGGATCCTATATAAGGTACCCGCGTCGGCGCCATTTTCTCACTCGGCTGTGGACAGTGAAGAGGGAGGGTGGGAGTTAGGGCTGGCTGGGCTGTGTAGTGTAGTGTAGTGTAGTGCTGCTGTTGTCCACTACTTCAAAGTCCATAGGGGCTGGCAGTGTTGTGCTGTGCTGCTGTTGTTAATAGGGGCTGTGTCCACTACTTCAAAGTCCATAGGGGCTGGCTGGACTGTGTTGTGCAGTCAGTTCTCCATAGGGGCTGTGTCCACTCCAAAGTCCTGTGCAGTGTCCCAGTCCTAAAGGGGTGCTGTAGTGTTGTCCAGGGGGTGCTCTGTCCATCAGGGGTGCTCCCCCCAAGTGCTAAAAAATAATATATTTTCTGTGTTTGTGAATTGTGTGCGCAGTAGCCGCACGTGCATCAACAAAGTAGTGCCAAGCGTGCGCCTGTTTCATAAGTAAAGAGCCGGCTGGCTTGACTGTTAAAAGGTGCTGTAACCCCCAAAGTAAACTCCAGTCCAAACCAAAAAAAAAATTATTTTCTGTGTTTGTGAATTGTGTGCGCAGTAGCCGCACGTGCATCAACAAAGTAGTGCCAAGCGTGCGCCTGTGTCATAAGTAAAGGGCCAGCTGGCTTGACCGTTAAAGGGTGCTGTAACCCCCAAAGTACACTCCAGTCCAAACCAAAAAAAATATTATTTTCTGTGTTTGTGAATTGTGTGCGCAGTAGCCGCACGTGCATCAACAAAGTAGTGCCAAGCGTGCGCCTGTGTCATAAGTAAAGGGCCGGCTGGCTTGACCATTAAAGGGTGCTGTAACCCCCAAAGTACACTCCAGTCCAAACCAAAAAAAAAAATATTTTCTGTGTTTGTGAATTGTGTGCACAGTAGCCGCACGTGCATCAACAAAGTAGTGCCAAGCGTGCGCCTGTGTCATAAGTAAAGGGCCGGCTGGCTTGACCGTTAAAGAGTGCTGTAACCCCCAAAGTACACTCCAGTCCAAACCAAAAAAAAAATTATTTTCTGTGTTTGTGAATTGTGTGCGCAGTAGCCGCACGTGCATCAACAAAGTAGTGCCAAGCGTGCGCCTGTGTCATAAGTAAAGGGCCAGCTGGCTTGACCATTAAAGGGTACTGTAACCCCCAAAGTACACTCCAGTCCAAACCAAAAAAATATATATTTTCTGTGTTTGTGAATTGTGTGTGCAGTAGCCGCACGTGCATCAGCAAAGGAGCAGCGCCAAGCGTGCGCCTGTGTCCCATAAGTAAAGAGCCGGCTGGCTCATTTCTTAAATGCTGGTGTAACCCACAAAGTGCACTACTCTCCAGCAAAAATAAAAAAATATTTTCTGTGTTTAGCCGCACGTATATATCAAATCGATATAACATAAATGGAGGACCAAACTTTCTCCGATAAAAATAAAATAGAGAAAGATCAAGAACCACTTCCTCCTAGTGCTGAAGCTGCTGCCACTAGTCATGACATAGACGATAACATGCCATCAACGTCATCTGCCAAGGCCGATGCCCAATATCATAGTAGAGGGCACATACAATCCCAAATGACAAAGTTCAGGAAAATGACCTTGAAAAAAACATTTAAATCAGCTGAAGAGAAACGTAAACTTGCCAATATGCCATTTACGACACGGAGTGGCAAGGAACGGCTAAGGTCGATCCCTAGTATGTTCATGACTAGTGGTTCAGCTTTACATGACGATGGAAGCCCTCCTCCCACTAAAAAAATCAAAAGAGTTAAGCTGGCAAAAACACAGCGAAGAACTGTGCTTTCTAAGAAGATATCACAAATCCCCAAGGAGAGTCCAAGTGTGGTGGTGGTTGCGATGCCTGACCTTCCCAGCACTGGACGGGAACAGGTGACTCTTTCCACCATTTGCACGCCCCCTGCAAGTGCTGAAAGGAGCACCCACAGTCCACTTGCTGATATGCAAATTGAAGATGTCACTGTTGAAGTACAACAGGATGAGGATACTGGTGTAGCTGGCGCTGAGGAGGAAGTTGGCGAGGAGGATTCTGATGGTGATGTGGTTTGTTTAAAATAGGCTCCGGGGGAGACTGTTGTTGTCCGTGGGATGAAAAAGCCCATCACGGTCATGCCTGGGCAGAAGACCAAACATTCCACCTCTTTGGTCTGGCAATATTTCTATCCAAATCCGGACAACAACTGTCTTGCCATATGTACCATATGTAAAGGTGAAATAAGTAGGGGTAGGGACGTCAACCACCTAGGAACATCCTCCCTTATACGGCACCTGCAGCGCGTTCATAAAAAGTTACTGTCAAGTTCAGAAACTTTGGCTAAGACCGTAAGCAGTCCAGGGACACCTAAATCCCGTTGTCCTGTTGTATCCAAGCGCCTGCAAACCACACCGTCAACTCCCTCCTCGTCATGACTGACTCTCCTATCCGGGATTCCTCCGGAGGATCCTGCATTGCTACGCCTACTCCTGCCGCTGCTGCTGTTGCTGCTGCTGGGAGTCGTTCATCATCCCAGAGAGGAAGTAGGAACACCACTACTTTTACTAAACAATTGACCCTCCAACAGTCCTTAGCGAGGAGGATGAAGTACGACAGCAGTCATCCTGAAGCAAAACCTATAACTGAGGCCTTGACTGCTATGTTGGTGTTAGACGTGCGTCCGGTATCCGCCATTAGTGCAGTGGGATTTAGACAATTGATGGAGGTAGTGTGTCCCCGGTTCCAAATCCCGTCTAGATTCCACTTCACTAGGCAGGCGATACCGAGACTGTACAGAAACGTCAGAAAAAGTGTCCTCAGTGTCCTGAAAAATGCCGTTGTACACAATGTCCACTTAACCACGGACATGTGGACAAGTGGAACAGGGCAGACTAAGGACTATATGACTGTGACAGCCCACTGGGTAGATGTATCACCTTACGCAGCAACAGCAGCAGCGTCACCAGTAGCAGCATCTCAGAAACGCCAGCTCGTTACAAGGCAGGCTACGCTGTGTATCATCGGTTTCAGTAAGAGGCACACCGCCGACAACCTCTTAGAGAAACTGAGGGAAATCATCGCCCAGTGGCTTACCCCACTTAGACTCTCCTGGGGATTTGTGATATCTGACAACGCCACCAATATTGTGCGGGCATTACATCTGGGCAAATTCCAGCACGTCCCATGTTTTGCTCACACAATAAACTTGGTGGTGCAGAATTTTCTGAAAAGCGACAGGGGTGTGCAGGAGATGCTTTGGAAGGCCCGAAAAATTTCTGGCCACTTTTGCCATTCAGCGACTGCGTGCCGAAGACTGGAGCGCCAGCAAACACTCTTGAACCTGCCCCGCCATCACCTGAAGCAAGAGGTTGTGACGCGGTGGAACTCAACCCTCTATATGCTTCAGAGGATGGAGGAGCAGCAAAAGGCCATACAAGCCTATACATCCACCTATGACATAGGCAAAGGAGGGGGTATGCACCTGACTCAAGCGCAGTGGAGAATGATTTCCGTGTTGTGCAAGGTTCTCCAGCCCTTCGAACTTGCCACACGTGAAGTCAGTTCAGACACTGCCAGCTTGAGTCAGGTCATTCCCCTCATCAGGCTTTTGCAGAAGCAGCTGGAGAAAGTGAAGGAGGAGCTAATACGGAGCGATTCCGCTCGGCATGTGGGACTTGTGGATGAAGCCCTTCATTCGCTTTGCCAGGATTCCAGGGTGGTCAATCTGTTGAAATCAGACCACTACATTTTGGCCACCGTGCTCGATCCTAGGTTTAAAGCCTATGTGGTGTCTCTCTTTCCGGCCGACACAAGCCTGCAGAGGTGCAAAGACCTGCTGGTGAACACACTGTCAGCTGAAGTGGAACGTGACACGTCAACAGCTCCTTCTTCATTTTCTCCCGCAACTGGGGCTGCCAGGAAAAAACTTAGGTGTCCTAAGCAACCCGCTGGCGGTGATGCAGGGCAGGCAGGACCAAGTTTGGACATCTGGTCTGGACTGAAGGACCTGGCAACAATTTCTGACATGTCTACTGTCACTGCATATGATACTGTCACCATTGACAGAATGGTGGAGGATTACATCGGTGACAGCATCCAAGTAGGCATGTCAGACAGTCCATACCTGTACTGGCAGGAAAAAGAGGCAATTTGGAGGCTCCTGTACAAACTGGCTCTATTTTACCTGAGTTGCCCCCCCTCCAGTGTGTACTCCGAAAGAGTGTTTAGTGCAGCCGGGAACCTTGTCAGCGAAAGGCGTAGGAGGTTGCTTCCACAGAATGTGGAGAAGATGATGTTCATCAAAATGAATTATCAGCTCTTCCAGGGAGACCAGCCTCCAGAAGGTACAGAGGGACCTGTGGTGGTGGATTCAAGTGGGGACGAGTTAATACTTTGTGAGGATGAGGATGTACACACTGAAGAGGGTGAGGAATCGGTGGATGAGGATGACATCTTGCCTCCGTAGAGCCAGTTTGTGCAGGGACACATTAATTGCCAGCTTGTTTTGTGGGGGTCCAAACGAACCAATCATTTCAGCCACAGTTGTGTGGCAGACCCTGGCGCTGAAATGATTGGTTTGTTAAAGTGTGCATGTCCTGTTTATACAACATAAGGGTGGGTGGGAGGGCCCAAGGACAATTCCATCTTGCACCTCTTTTTTTTCTTTGCATTATGTACAGTTTGGGGCCTAGTTTTTCAAACTGCCATCCTGTCTGCCACTGCAGTATCACGCCTAGATGGGTCACGTGTTTGTGCCGCCCACTCGTGTCGCTTAGCATAGTCATCCAGCTACCTCGGTGCAACCTTTTGGACATAAAAACACTATTGTGAGGTGTGAGGTGTTCAGAATAGACTGGAAATGAGTGGAAATTAAGGTTATTGAGGTTAATAATAGCATAGGAGCAAAAAAACCTACAAATTCTGTGATTTTAGCTGTTTTTATGCTTTTTTTCAAAAAAATACAGATCCAAAACACAAAACCCAGAACCCAAAACACGGAAGGGTGGTTTTGGCAAAACCAATCCAGATCCAAAACACGAAGAAAGATCCAGATCCAAAACCAAAACACGAAAAGTGGCCGGTGTACACCCCTAGTATAAACTAACCTAATTGTACCCCCTAACCCTCCCTTAGGGGTGCCTAACCCTAACCTTCCCCCCAAGTGCCTAAACCTAACCCCCCCTTCCCCGCAGCCTGACCCTAAGTGTCCCACGGGGGTGCCTGACCCTAACCCCTCTTCCCCTAGCCTAACCCTAACCTCCCTGGGGGGTGCCTGACCCTAAGCCCCCCCCCGGGAACCCCTAACCTAACCCCTCCCCCCAGTAGCTGTCCGCGCCCGGCGCGCCTTCGATCGGTAAGCCGGGTGTCGGGCTCCCAGCGTTGATCTAATGACAGGCGTCGGGATTTCAACGCCTGTCATTAGACACTTGCTGGGATTAGACAGCCGGGAAGCCAGCGGTCGGGATTATGTCCGTCGGCTTCCCCTGACATCATGTACCTGATGCTGAATCTTCTGCTGTATGTTCCTGACACACACGGCACTCATACATGTGTCATTTCTATTCATGACTATCCATGTATGTGTTGTTATATTTATACTATACCATGGTATTCATGTCTATTGTAAGCATGTCTTTAGGTTCATCCCTTTGATGTACAGTATATCTGTAAGATCGTCCTGTGCTACGTAATCTCTAGTGCCCAATATATAATGGTGATGAGTCTGCTCTGGTGAGATCCAAACAGCACAGAAGGTAGGTGAGCATCAGGATCCCAGCTACATGTAAGTATCGGGACCCCAACAAAGTTAATTATTCATATTGTAATATGAGGAGATTTAGAAAAGTTATATAGTTAAAAACACCATTGCCTATGAAACCTGACTTTATGGGGATTTTCATCATTTTTGTAAACTGGTGCCACAATCTACAACCTGAATTTGTTGGTATTAATCACATTACAATACATGAATAACATGTCATAGACCTCTGACATGTCTTCGAGTATATATTTTACTAGTACAGGTTGAGTCTCCCATATCCAAATATTCCGAAATATGGAATATTCCGAAATACGGAATATTTTCAGCATGACTGAGATAATGAAACCATTGATTTTTGATGGATCAATGTACACAAACTTTGTCTAAGGCACAAATTATTACAAATATAGTATAAAATTACCTGCAGGCTGTGTGTATAAGGTGTATATGAAACATAAATGAATTTCATGTATGTACACAAACTTTGCTTGAGCCACAAAATTATTGAAAATATAGTATACAATTACCTGCAGGCTGTGTATATAAGGTGTATATAACACATAAATACATTCTGTGTGTATATTGGGGTCCCATTCCCAAGATATTTCATTATGGTATGCAATTATTCCAAAATACGGAATATTCCGTTATCCAAAATACCCCTGGTCCCAAATATTTTGGATATGGGAGACTCAACCTGTACTATTTATTTATACTGTACTGAATAACACGTAGTGACATGTATTCAGTTTGAGCCTTTATTTGGTCTATGTAGTAATGATTTGCTGTTTTGTAGTCTGTAGCTGCTGTAATCACTGTGAGAATACAGATATAACATTGATTAAGGGAAAAAAATCGGTTTCTTACCTTCAGAAAGCAGGAGTAAGATAAGTGGATTCATGCCTATCCACAGTACAGGTGTCCTTATTTCACTGTATAACACATTACACTGGTCGTTTAGTACATCTGTCTTAGAAACAGGGGCTGGTACCCCGCCTCCTGTGATACTACCAATAACATACTCTGTTCTTTTTATAGAGTCACTGACATGTTTGTAAAATGTAAATTTAAGTCTTTATTTTTACTAAATGATAAAAATGCTCATCCTCATTTGTATCATTATATACAGTAATGTTAAAGTTAGGATTTTTTTTTTACTGCAATGGTAAGCTTAGAAATAAAAGTTTAGCAGTTTCTGCTCTATGTTTTTAAAAATACATTTTTGCTGCATACAATATTAAGTTTCCTTAGTCAGTGACAATAGATAATAAAATAACACGTTATTTACTTTTCCAGAGCACAGCGTAACAGTGGGACAGAATTTTCAGTGTATGTTTCTGTAGGTATACATTCTTGAAACTGCAATAATTTAGTACATGCAGTCTCTGTGGTTAGCTTCATAGTACATATCTCTAATGCTACTACCAGCAAGTCATACTTGCATAATATTTTGCAGCATTGCCATTGTAACCTCCTCATCATCTATTATGATGCCCACTGAAGTCACTTGCTGAGAGATGGGTTATATTCTGTCTATATACTCGTGCATGCTCTTACATGCACTTAGTTTAGTTGCATACAATGTGATCCTCAAGTTAATTCTTCTAATTAATCTTTTATCTTCAAATGCCATTTGCAGAGTTACCCACATACCATTTGAACATTGGATTGGTCCATTTTAACTTAGTATTCTGAACTGTTATCATCTGATACTTCACTTGTATTTGTACAGTTAGTCCCTAATAAAATATTCAAAATTGTCATGCTGTATGCTGTCTAAGCTTAGCTTAGCACCCACCAGCCTCCGGACTACAAAGCTAAAAGGGACAAGGGGACCAGCAGAATTTCAATCTATCTTACCTATTATCTGCACTATTGTGTCCGCATTACACCACCCTGGACCTCCAGCCGACCTCTCCAGATACGCCAATCTGAGAATCGCCGCCCGTGGCTTTTACAAGTTAACTCAGCACACGTGGTTAAATTAACCTTAAAGCTGCCACCAGCAAAAGTAATTTTAATACTTCAGCATAAGGTGAGCTTTTGCTCTCACCTGCATACAAACTTAGAGAAATAGGTAACATGGGCCAAGTTAGGCCTTGGGTCATAAAAACACAGTTCCAGAACTAGAATTAATGTTTTAATTCAAGAATACTTTCAAAGCTTAGTTACAAAAAGTTACAAGATTATAATAATATTAAATAAAAGGTTGCACACAAGTTACTTACAATTTCAGAAATAAAATAAAAGGGAAGAAACAAACCACACTTTTTGTCTTAAGTGATTTGGGGACAGGGGCAGTCCCTAGTGACGAACTCTGAATCAATCTGTACCACACGATAGCCCCTGAGAAATGAACGCTGACCCAGAAGTCGGTTACAGTTTTATGCCTGTTTCTCCAGGCAGCTCTGGGTCACTTCTCTCCCTTGGGGTAGTTTAACCCTTCCATTGCTTAGGTGACTGAAACACAGGGTTTCTTGGTCACTTGAGTAGGGGTTAGATCATTTAATTAATCATTGCTCACTCCATCCTGTTTGAGCTCAGAGATTAGGCCTGTGTCCACAGAACTGGACACTTTTTAAAGATGGCTAGGGGAAAGATTTGATACCTGGCTGGTCGGTCTGTCTCTCCTTGGGCTGTAAGCCTTATAACCAAACTCCACTCTTTGATCCCTGCTTCAAGTGAGGAAACCACAGACATTAACAACTTATTTTATCAGAGCCTGGTCAAATGGCCGGTAATTTCCAGGGTCATCTATCTTATGTGAAATATACACTTTGACACAATTATAACTGAAGCAGGAACGCAGAACTTCCTAACTTCTCTGCACTCTATGTTCAAAGGCTTGTCATCCTTCACATATGAGTAACATTACAACCAAGTCAACAAAAGGGCAAGTTACATGTTTATACCAATTATGTATCCTGTGCAGTTATGCCCATGTGGACGCAAAAATCCATCTTTTCGCAACATTATGCATCTTATATCAAAGGTACTGATGTGCTGAAACAAAGGGAAACTTCCTATCCAACCCTTATTGGGAATACAGTAGTGCATACTAGGGACTCCTCAATATACATACACCACAGGACCACATACCAACATTCTGCTCAAAGTTATTGCCTACCTGATAGCACTCCCACAATTTGGGAGTATTTAGGAGCACTTTATATCAACAATCTGCCTACAATTTTTGCCCACCTGACGAGAAGACCTTGCTAGTAGGACCATCCTCACACAGAACTTTTTGTTCAACTTCAAAATACCCGGCCTACAGTTTGATATTAAGAGTCTGGGAGTCCGACAAACAGCAGATTCACAGTGTCCACCAACCCTGATCAGACACAAAGTGCTGATTATAAATACACCATACTCATATCATCACTACTGCATCGTACACATACACCATTTGACAATAACACACAGACCACTATGGCTATCAATTTTATTCATCCAACAGTTATCTAGAGCCTACTACAATACAATACCGCAGAGCGCTCCCCTCTTATGTATTCTCTTCATGTGCAGTCACTTTACTATGGATGATGGAATAAGTGTGTGATTCCACAGCTAGACCAATTGTACCTAGTGTTCACTCTAGGTCCGGCGGAAGGCTGGGCGCCGGACCTAGAGAAAGGGAACTTCTATGAGTGCCAAAGGCGCGCCCGCACCCAAAAAGGGGACGTGGCCAATGAAAATGGGACGATTCTTTATTATGCATCCCCTTTTCGACACTCTTGGGGGCGTGCCCAAGACTTATGGACATGCCGGGCATCCCCCAAGCGTTCCGGTCACGGTGAATGGATCACGGGACACTGCGCTCCGTGGGAGGGGACAGAACCCCCCAGTCTGTTTCAGCAGGGCGCCGCACCAGAGGGCAGGGTGCTTTTTACCCTTTAGAAACAGGGCAGGATTCGGCGCCCCGCTGAAAAGCATAGCGGGAATGCTATGTACCCATACAGTAGCTCTTTCTACTTCTTCTGAGCTTGGATTATCACCAGGGTTGCTAGGAACTTTCATAACTTCTCTTACTTTAACGGCATCTCCATGGCAATTTTAATGTAACATAGTTTACTGCAACTGTCAGCTTTATAACACTCATGCGGATCCCTGCACTGTACATTTCTCTTATACAGGTTAATAACGGTCTGTCTGTCCTCACTCAGATCCTCTTACTCCATGTTGTTTGCAACTTTATTTACAGTATCTTATTGACTTGTTCCACACCAGGGGTATCTGGCCTTTTGGCAGCAGGATTCGTGCACGGTGACAGCCTGGGTTCAGATCCCACTTGCGTTAGTTGGAGTCTGTACCTATTAGCTTTTGGCTGCTGGTCTCATAACCTATTAGCAGAATAGCAGTAGGGAAGATGTGCAGTGGAATGACACAGGATGGGGAGATAATGCTGGGAATTGCAGGTCCATAGGGAGTGGGCGGGGCTAAAATGACGTGAATTGCTGCCCGTCCCCACCACCAAAGTGGTCAGTTGCGCCTCTTCATGTGGCTTCTCCCAGAGAGGAGAAATATAGACAAGTACTGTCTGATTTCATAACTTGTTATACAATCTATTATAACTGACTAACCAAGTAATAGTAAACACTGAAACTAGCGTTACGTTAACAACAATAAGTAAAATGAATTTGACAAATGTTTAATTTATTTTAAATATATACAGTTTTAAATAACATATAGCAAAGATACTTAGAAGCTATATGCTTACCGTACAAGGAAAGAATCCAGCTTTGATATCCTGGCATGTCTGATTGCCCCAATCTACCACATCAGAAGCTCTAGGCCTGAGGTCTAGATCCAAGGAAACCTCTGGACCGAAAACTATCTCCAACTGGATTGCAACACAATGATGGTCCAAATTACAGCATGCAATAATAATGTCACCAACTTTTACATGGAGAATAGAGCAACAGATGTAAAAAATCCAGCATGCAGAGTGGGAGAAGTAGTACTGTGCAGATGCCATATATCCTGCATACTAAAGCTGAGTACACACTTTAGCGACCGACAATCGACTTTACAGATGATTTACCTTGAGCCCAGAACTAGAAACATTGCACTCTTGTGAACGACCGAATGATATATCATATCGTTTGGTAGTATATGATTTATCAATGCTCATGTATACACTAGAACAACCATTATTTGGATCCCCTGGAAATTAGAATAATGGGTTGTACAATGGACAGTGGGCTGTGCTGTAATAAAGAGGAAGTAGGGAAAACACCATTTTCTCTGTGCAGTATTGCTTTGTGTTTGCTGAGGCTACTGATCAACACTCTACATAGCTGCTCTGCTTCGTGTTTGCTGAGGCTATGTTTACCTGCTGAACGCTCTACATAGCTTACTGCTCTGCTTTGATTTGCTTAGCTCTGCAAAGTGCTTTTGTGCTCTGGAAGTTATGGATTCTTATCGCTTTCAAGCTGTGGCTGCCTACGCTGTCATTGTGGCATCACTCCCTGATACCCAGGAAGGCTCACAAGAAGAGAAGAATTGAGAGGGCCTGCTGGTCCAAGGGGTGGCTGATGCAGACACTCCATGTCTCATACGCCTTTGCTCCTGGAGATTCGGGAGAAAAATCCTGATAACTTCAGGAATTTCCTGCGGAGGGATGATGCCACCTCCCAGGAGTTGCTGTGTCTGGTGACACCAGGTTACGGAGGGCCATCCCTGCTGAGGAGAGACTGGTGGCACCTCTACGCTTCTTGGCTACTGGCAGGTCCACTGGCTGATCTCAAGTTTAGATCCCTCATTTCTCCTCAAGCTTTGGGTCTCATCATCCCTGAGACCTGCAAAGCCATCATCCGTGTGCTGCAGTGGCAGAGGGATGAAGCAGTCGTCATTCAGCTCCTTTTTTAAATTGGGGGTTTATTAATCACAGAGCCGAGCAGTTGCCCAGTGGAAAAGCTGCCCTGGCAACCAAGCACCTTCTACCTATCATTTACAGATTGTACTTGAAAATGATAACTACAGTAGAAACGGATTGATTTTTATGGGCTACTTCCCCACTGGGTCACTTCTCCACACTGCATGACACATAAACCCCAGCAGCTGATTAGTGACTGCTTTATGTCTCTCCACTATAAATACCTCCCTACTGGTTCTATATTGCACTGAGTATTGGTGTAGAGGGTATTTGATGAGAGGTGGACTGAGGAGTGTAGAGGTGGTGTGTATGCCACACCTTCAGGCCCCCCCCCCCGGAGTGATAACAAAGGGGGTTCGGGTCATGAGAGCACACCCCCTGCCCATGAGGCCACAACCACTGTCTGCGGGGCCACATCAGCCCTCCCTGCACCGGGTGTTACAGCGGGGAAATACACCACTGGATATAGATAGATAGGAGTCTTCTCCCTCAGCGTGTGCGTGCGGACTGGCAATGGTCGCGATTATCGCGACCATCGGGCTTGCGAGGAGACCCTGTGGTAGGGTCTCAGGTCTCGCAAGCCCGAGTGGACTTCTTGCTCTAATAGAGCAGGAAGTCCACTACTAACATCACTAGTGATGTCAGTAGGGGCGCCCACAAAAGGCAGGCGTTCCTTTGGGAACACCTTAGTTTGTGCAGCCACCCCCCCTCCATGAGCTGTTGATCAACATCGACAGCTGCCCCATCTTGTAGCGAGTCCCGGAGTGAGTGATTTCTCACTCGCTCCGGGGCTCACTCATGCGCGGTGTGCATGCCGCGCGTGCGCGATGACCCACCATCAATCTGCTTGCGAGCGCTATGCGCTCGCGAGCGGGTCTGAATCAGGCCCTCAGTGCACTAATCCCCATCTGCTTTACTTACTGCAATTGAGGAGTCTGGGGTTCAAATGCCAACATAGGGCCATATTCAATTAGTTTTGCCTCCGCGAAAAAGTTCCGCCTACCCAACTTTTTGCCTACATCGCATGTTTTGGATGCAAAAACTTATCATGCGCGTCCCCGTTTTTCCGCCCTATTCAATTACTAACCGAGCGAAAATGCCAAGCGGCGAATGCGGAACAGGTAGAAAGTACTGTCAGAATTGGGGGAATCAGTCTGAACCCCCCCAAAAAGATGCACAAACATTGGGGGTCAATGTAGAAGTGTTCCAATAGCCCTATTACAACTATTTGGGGTACTGAAGTGGTTTAAAATCCTTGTTATTAGCGTCCTTGTAAAAGTGGTGAAGAATGGCATTAAGCTGTATTTTTTGGTGAAAATAAGTTCTCCTGTCAAATTTGGGGTGCTTGAAAATTTGTACTAGCATCTTTTAAAGTCTCTAAGGTGAAGTTTACAAAAAATTTAAAAATGCACCTGTTGCCTCCACCTGCAATCCTAAAAACACCTGACCCATCCTTGCAGACCCCTAAGAAGGCTATTTCGCTAGTTTTTATGCTTGTCCGCCCACTTTGTACTTTTTCACCCCAAAAATGAAAGTACTTTTTTGGGGTGTTCTTATGTTTTTTCCCTGGATTTTTTGACACAGTTATCCTTTCCGGCGCTGTCCCAAGGATTCTGAGTGGGTTCCCCTTGTTTGCACCCCAAAAGAAATATATTGCACTTACCTGCTATTCAGAGGCGAATATTTTTCGCCTATTACATTGCATTGACTTTCCGCGCAGGCGAAAACTGTCTGGAATTGAATTTGGAGATAAGTTACGACCACGCGAAAAGCCACGATCGGCAATACATTTTTCGTGGAAAATGGCTTTTCGCTTCTAATTGAATACGGCCCTTAGTCTTATTGTTTATTACTGTTGCATTATACTGATTGATGACACTGAGAAAAGTCACTCTCACTATGTAGGTCCCCAAATAACTCAGCGAACTAATACTCATGTGCCTTGTCCACTACATTTGAAAAGTTTGAGGTTTGTATCTTCAAACAAACCTGTAGGTATATTTATTTAAGGTTTATTTTAAGCAAAAAGCGATTTAATTGTTATGTTTCTGGGGCTAAATCACACATTTACTGACAATATTTGTTTTTAAAAGTGTTATTAAATCTGTGATTTAGCCCCAGAAACACATCGGTGTTGATTGATTTATATTTATTTTAAATCAATTTAGTAAATATACCCCTTGTTATTGTAGTGAGCATGATGGCTCAGTATACTGCAGGTGTCTACTGAAAGCAACTAAAGCTGCGTACACACGGTATGATAAAACTGAACGATTTGAACGATAATGTTGGTGGGTTGGCCCTTCCAACCCACCAACAACCTGCAATTCGTGGACATGTATGGACGATAGCGATATTGTCCATCGCCCGTGCATGCAGGTCAACTTGGTCGATATTGACCAGATTACTATAGGGACCCGCGATCATTGATCGCTAGTCGTTGGTAAGTTGGTGGTGTGCTGGATGATCGATATCGATCATCCAGCACACCAAGAGGGCACAGGACGATCAGACGGCGATATCGTTATCGTTGTCTGATCGCTCCGTGTGTAAGGAGCATAAGAGTTTGAAAACTTGTATATTGCTCAGATTTCTTTGATGCTTTGGATGCTGCCTGATGAGGTGTCCTCTCTTCCCAAAGCACAGGTCAGCTCCATGGGCTAGCAGCAATGTGCTCTAGGGACAGTAATGGTAGAGTCCCTGCTTATTCCCGGGGATGGTGACTTCACTGTTACTGCCTTATATGGCAGATAGATGACATTGGCAAAATTCTAGCTTAATGGTATAAGACATTGAGAAAAATCTCTCTGCTGATCAGCAGTATAGGGTGACTCACTGGCCTAGCAGTAAAGTTTGAATCCCAGGACCAGTGTAATTTATATTGCCTGTAATTTTCCCCCAGACTCCATGATAACATTGGTAAAATTCTCACCATGTACTTGGTCATGAGGTGGCTCAACTGAATGGCTGCCAGGATTACTGCTGGTGAAGACCATGGAAATCCTGGTTTGAATTCTAAGACTAAAGTTATTTATTTTACCTGTAATTTTCCCCTTGACTCCATTGTAACATTAGTAAAGTCTCGCTATGTACTTGGTCATGTGGTGGCTCAGCTGATGGCTGCCAGAGTTACTTCTGGTGATGACCATGGTGATCCTGGTTTGAATCCCAGGACCGGTGTTATTTATATTAGTTTTAATTTTTCCCCAGACTGCCTGATAATATTAGTAAAAGTCTCCCCATATACTTGGTCATGTGGTGGCTCAGCTGGCTGTTTGCCTGGATTACTGCTGGTGATGACCATGGAGACTCCTCAATTGCAGTGAACAAAGTACAGTACATGGGTATAAGTACACTGAGCCAGTTTGGCCCTCGGTCTGAATGTCAGTGAGCTATCAGAAAAGATCCTCTATATGCAGCATAGTGAGAATCTTGTTTGGCTTCGTTTTATCTTAGTGCCTGTAAAATAGCAGCTGAGTGGTTAACGACATTGTGAAAAGACTCGACTAGTTATACCAGATGGCTCACAAGGTTATTTATGCATATCAATGGTGGGGTCCCTGGTTTGAATCCAAAGACCAGTGTTTTTTTTTATAGTACATGTAATTTTCCCCCCGCATGATAACATTGGTAATAGTATCCACAATTGCTTGGTCATGTGGTGGTCCAGCTGAATGGCTGCCAGGGTTACTGCTGGTGTTGGTTATGACCATGGCGATCCTGGTTTGAATCCGTGGACCAGTGATATTTATATTACCTATAATTTTCCACCAGACTCCATGATAACATTAGTAAAAGTCTCATTATACACCTGATCATGTGGTGGCTCAGATGGATGGCTGCCAGGGTTACTGCTGGTGGTGACCATGGAGATCCTGGTTTGAATCTTAAGACCAGTGATATTTATATTACCTGTAATTTTCCCCCAGACTCCATGATAACATTAGTAAAAGTCTCTCCATATACTTGGTCATGAGGTGGCTCAGCTAGATGGCTGTCAGGTTTATTGCTGGTGATGACCATGGAGAACCTGGTTTGAAACCTAAAACCATTTATATTACCTGTAATTTTCCCCCAGACTCCATAATAACATTAGTAAAAGTCTCACCATATACAGTACTTGGTCATGAGATGGTTGCCTGGATTACTGCTGGTGATGAACATGGAGATCCTGGTTTGAGTCCTAAGACCAGTGTTATTTATATTACCTCTAATTTCCCCCAGACTCCATGATAACATTAGTAAAAGTCTCCCCATAAATTTGGTCATGATGTGGCTCAGCTGAATGGCTACCAGGTTTACTGCTGGTGATGACCATGGAGATCCTGGTTTGAACCCCAAGACCAGTGTTATTTATATTACCTGTAATTTTCCCCCAGACTCCATAATAACGTTAGTAAAAGTCTCACCATATACAGTACTTGGTCATGAGATGGTTGCCTGGATTACTGCTGGTGATGAACATGGAGATCCTGGTTTGAGTCCTAAGACCAGTGTTATTTATATTACCTCTAATTTCCCCCAGACTCCATGATAACATTAGTAAAAGTCTCCCCATAAATTTGGTCATGATGTGGCTCAGCTGAATGGCTACCAGGTTTACTGCTGGTGATGACCATGGAGATCCTGGTTTGAACCCCAAGACCGGTGTTATTTATATTACCTGTAATTTTCCCCCAGACTCCATAATAACATTAGTAAAAGTCTCACCATATACAGTACTTGGTCATGAGATGGTTGCCTGGATTACTGCTGGTGATGAACATGGAGATCCTGGTTTGAGTCCTAAGACCAGTGTTATTTATATTACCTCTAATTTCCTCCAGACTCCATGATAACATTAGTAAAAGTCTCCCCATAAATTTGGTCATGATGTGGCTCAGCTGAATTGCTACCAGGATTTCAGTTGGTGATGACCATATACAGTAGATCTTTGTTTGAATCCCAGGACCATGGTTATTTATATTACCTGTAATTTTTCCCCAGACTCCATGATAACATTAGTAAAAGTCTCCCCATATGTTTGGTCATGTGGTGGCTCAGCCGAATGGCTACCAGGTTTACTGCTGGTGATGACCATGGAGATCCTGGTTTGAACCCCAAGACCAGTCTTATTTATATTACGTGTTATTTTCCCCCAGACTCCATGATAACATTAGTAAAAGTCTCAACATGAACTTGGTCATGAGGTGGCTCAGCTGAATGGCTGCCAGGTTTACAGTTGGTGATGACCATATAGATTTTGGTTTGAATCCCAGGACCAGTGTTATTTATATTACCTGTAATTTTCCTCCAAACTCCATGATAACATTAGTAAAGTCTCACCAGGTCCCTGAAGTACAATACGCACGCGTCACCGGGGGATGATGGAGAGGGATCCGAAGGCTCCCTCTCCGGAAACATATACAAAATAGTAACTCACAGGCTACTATTGGATAACACCATTAGAGATGGCATTATCCTATCTGAACCAAGAGCCACAGCGGCTGACTGTTCACATTATAGAGCTTGGTAAATTCAGCAGGACCACAGCCCCCATATCGGAGATATCTGCTGTGATCCCTCCATAGTACATCTGGGGGATCCTTAATATTTGTGAGTATAACCCGAAAATGGCTGTTCTTGAGGATTATCTCCCAAATAGTTTATAATAATCAGGCCCCCTAAATTCCAGCTTTTAAGGATAAGCAGGGGCGCCGACAGGGGGGGGAGCGGGTACTGATGGCCCGGGTCTCTTGAGGGGCCCGGTGCTGCCCCCCCCCCCTCCCTCACAACGGCCCAGCACATAGCGTGTGCTGAGCTGCAGTGGAGACTGCTCGTGGCTGCTGAGCAGCAGCCACGAGCAGTCTCCTATGCCTGTGGGGGGGGAGCGATCACACTGATCACACACCCCCAGCTTTGAGCAGGGCTGAGGGGGCTCAGAGTGCCCCCCCCCTTCCCAGCGCGCAGCCCAGTGATTAGGCCACACCCCCTGTTACCCAGGCTCGCCGCGGCTTGGCGGGCCTGAAGATAACCACCATGGAGCACAGAAATAATTTTGTTTCAAATATGATTTGTTTTTTATTTGGTAGGTTAAATCCAGTGTGCTAAAAGCATGGCTATGATTAAAACCTGGTCTGTTTGTGACAGTTGCAGAAAGAGACTGGAAAGCACTGATGTATGTTTCCTTCCTCACACACCTCCCCTACATCATCTTTTTCAATTAACATATGCTGCTTACTGTAGCTTTGGTTTCCCTAGGCCTATTGCCCCTGATGCCTGTCTGATACATCCATCTATCCGCATCTGGTGATGGGGCAGGCCTTGACAGGAGCAGTGTTGTCTCTGCTGCACTGGCTACATGTGGACAGGACGGGGGATGCAGTCAGGATACCCTGCGCTATCACGCCCGCCAATATCCCAACACTGACAGCCAGACATGGGACTAAAGATGGTTGTTGAAATCCCGACGCCTATCATTAGCCCCACTACAAAATCCCGACACCGAGCATACCGAACGAAGGTAAGCCGGGTGTCTTAGCGTCTAGCCGCAGGGGGTTGAGGGAGGGGGGGGTTAGCTTTAGGGACCTCCGTGGGCACTTGGGGGTAGGCAACCTCCCAGGAGGGTTAGGGTAGCATAGGCAAACGCAGGGGGGTTTCGGCTGCCTGGAAACCCCCCTCCCCAGCCCATGACCTCAATAGAAATAGAAATTTACTAGTGCTTCATGTTCTTCTCAGTATCACAAATGAAATCATTAGCTCCACCTGTAGATCTTTTAACATGTATCAGCCAGTAATAAATAACCTGTGCACCAACTAGGAGATCTGGAAACATGCACTGTTAGAGATGTACTGCTATTGAGCCCAATATGTACAGTACATATATGTCGATGACAGTGCTAGGTTCTTCTGCTGCTCCTCCAGGCTCCCAGACTTGCTCCCATGCTCTGGAATGGTGCCCACATATAAAATAATAACATTCAGCTCAGGCAGGATGGCTCTACTGACGCATCTAATGGCTTACTGTGATCACTGGTCCTGTATATGCTGGAATTATGACACATAATACACTTCGTAAGATGCTTATTAAAACTGGTTAAGTACTGATTCTGCTCTCTTCATGGACTGGCCACACTCACTCAATTAAGCTTTTGGAACCCCCCCTCTAGAAATCCTGTTGCCACTGGGTAGGGAAATGGGGGTTAGGGTTAGGCACCACTTGGGGGATTAGTGTTAAGCACCCCCCCCCCGGGAGGGTTCGGTATAGGCACTAATGGGGATGCTAGGGTTAGGCACTAGCGGGGGAAGTTAGGGTTAGGCACCATTAATACTTACCAGCCCCAGTCGAGAATTAGGTCCGTCGGTGTTCCACTGGCGGTATTTGATCTGGCAGTTGTTCAGCCGCTGGCATTAAATACAGATTCCGGACAGGACAATAGCCTTAAAGGTCCTGCAGCAGCTATCAGCTCATTTTCCTGTCTACTCACCTGGGCTGTCTTCCCTGGCCTCTCACTTCCACACACACAGTCAACCGCTGTCCTAGTCCACACCTGGCGCTGTCAAAGAGAATCTCGAAGGTTCCACGGGTATTAGATCAAATTTGATGCCAGTGTTTCCATGGACCCTGCACTCCTCTTTCCTGGGGCTCTTAGAAAACCATTGGGTACAACATGAAATTCATATCAGAACTGGTCAAACAAACTATTATAATAATTAATCAAGTAAATCAAATTAATCAAGTAAATAGTGAACAGTAAAACTAGCGTCCCAACAAGTAATATGAATACAACTGTTACGGAAATCCGTGTGTCTGACAACATAGTATCCTTAATAGTGTGTGTAAATATAAATTCTCACCTACAGTACTTTTGTAAAACTTGAGTGTTGGCGCCAATTATTAAACAGGTAAATTCTCCTGCTTACCGGTCATCCCTGTAGCAGAATGACGCCTCCTGCTGTTTTACCATAATTGCAAGGACAGAATTGCAAAGCTGCTTATGTTCAGCTTTGCAATTCCGTCCTGTGCTGAACCAGGCCCTTAGTTCCCATACACTAGTATGGGGACCTCCTTGTTTCCCAATGCCTCAAACTCCGAAAATACATCAATTCCAAAATTTGATTGCAGTAATGGACGCAGTGTTTAGTGGGCGTCCGTTCTCATTGCCCTTCCTATGGGAAGGAGTCCGGGATTGCGAAGAGGGATCGATTTGGATCCCTACGTTCCTGTTCGTCTCCCTCCATCAGACATCGGGATCTTCGGGCACATGTGTGAACCCAAGTCAGACTCTGCAGTGTTAAGTTTCAATGCTACGGAAGTAGAGGTGTTTTTGGATCAGAGATTCATGCACAGATGGCCGATAGTTGCTCAATGTTGAATTGCTCTGGTGTTTTAGTATCCACCACTGCTACTCAATGCTAAGATACCACTGCCGAGCAGCAGGGCTTGATGAATAGGCCACTGGTCACCAATATCCTACAAAACTAAGTGTTATTTACAATAAACAACAATTTTGATATACAGTTTTTAATCACATATGCTAAAGATATATACTTAGAAGCAATATACTGTACTTACAAGCAAAGAATCCATTTATGATATCCTGGCAGGTCGGGTTATATATTACTCTGTCAGTCCCTCCATTGGCTTCTGGTTTTCTACCGTATTCAATATAAAATACTTTTACTTACACATAAGGCTATTAACCAAACCACACCAACATACATCTCTTCACTCATTTCAAAATATCTCCCAACCCGACCTCTCCGCTCAGCACAAGATCTGCTTCTCTCAGCCCCAAGCATTACTTGCTCCCACTCACGGTTACAGGACTTTCTTCGGGCTGCACCAACTCTATGGAATTCCTTATCACGCACAATAAGACTTTCCTCTAGTCTCCAATCCTTCAAGCGTTCCCTGAAAACTCACCTCTTCAGACAAGCTTATCAGATTCCTGAACCACCCACATAACCTTCATAGCTTCCATATTTAATTACATCCCCTTTTACAGTCCACACACAATCTAACACATCGTCTTTCTCTCACATCCTCATGACATTTGGTCGACATTCTTGTGTGACTGGATCATGCAGCCAACCAAGAAACTGTGCATTCTGGCTGGACCAAAATGCAATATATAGCACCTATCCTTGTGTATCAATGCCTATTTCCCTATAGATTGTAAGCATCCGAGCAGGGCCTTCCTACCTATATATCTGTCTGTTATTACCCAGTTTTGTTCTATTAATGCTTACAATTGTAAAGCGCAACGGAATATGCTGCGCTATATAAGAAACGTTAATAAATAAACTTTATCACTATTTAAATAGCACCCACATATTCTGCGAAACTATACAGTGCGGATATAAAACAAGCACTGCTTACAGTACAGGGATGCAAGACAAATGGAGCACACATTATAGTAATGTAATACAATTATTATTTATTTATTATCCTGTTTGGGATAATTCCCCCTTCCATCCTCAGCTAAGCAACTGATGTAATTCATATTTAATAGAAACTTCATTTATCAGATATTTAAGAAGAAAAAAAATGTTTTTATTTAAATCAATTATTTTTTTTAAATAATTTTGGAACCAGTAGAAACAATGCTGTTACAATAATGGTCTCATCCTAAATTGCCGAGAGCATTGTTACCGCATTGCACAATCAAGTAAGGAGACCTGGTAATTCTACTATGACCGTCGTAGGGTAAAAAGTTTAGAACATAACTAGTCCAGAGGCACAAAGAAGTGTTATCAGCACATACTGTAGTCATTGGGGTGAGATTTGTCTGTAATGTTGTCCAGATGGACAGTGTCTAGACAGAGAGTCAATAGGTCTACACCAGACTGTCGACATGCATATGGTTGACAGTTAATTGTCGGTATGAACTCAACTCAAGGTTGACACAGAAAAAGTTGACACATTGTTTTTCATGATTCTTCAGTATTTTTAGGGTTAGGGTGAGCATGAGGGTCAGGCACTTGGCGGAGGGTTAGGATTAAGCTGCGGAAGGGGAGGGTTGGGATTTGGCATTTAGGGGGGCATTAGGGTGAGGATTGAGGTTAAAATAAGAAAAATGTGTGAATTTTTTCTGTGAACCATTTGTGTGTCGCCCTTTTGAGCCCCAGCAACCTCTTGACCTCATCAACCTTCTGGTGTCGATCTAATGACTGTCTAACCAGTTACTATAGATCTTTCAATCCACACTCGTCTGTAATAGTTGGTGGTAAGTATCATTTCTACTGTTGTAATTTAACGCCCACATTTATCTCAGAGCAGGAAACTGTCTCAGCACCCAGCGCGCCAGGGTTACTGCCTCAGGCAGGTAAAAAAGTAAAACATTTAACATGGCGCGGAAAATAAATTTTGATAACGATGGCTCGCAAAGGGTAATTTTGTATGCAAGGAATATGGTGCATCTCAATTCCTGCGGCCATTCTGTGGGACCATAGGCTCAGGACTGTATCAATCGAATGATCTGTGACAGATGCTACGACCTTTTACGCAGATGTTTGGATTTGCAAAGAAGCAGTTTTCACATCGCAGCTGCGTACACTGGGTCTAATTCAGATGTGGACACGATGCAGATATTTACGCAGTTGAATGATTACTGGCCGACTGTGCATGTGTCACGGATGCACTGCGCACGCGACAAGGTACCTTAGCGATGCCGCTCGCAGTGAGGATATGTTTGCCTAGTGATTGACAATCAGGGACCTTTGGGGCGGTTACGGGAGTGACCGCAAAAATGCCGGCGTGTCACAGGCATTTACGGGGTGCATCTTAGCCTACAACTGTGATCCAGTACGCAGAAAACACGGCAGCAGTGTCTTATTGCCTGCGGCCATTCTGCGCGACCATAGGATTATTCAGATGGTTGATTGTTGAAAGATCTGCAACCGCCGTTACGTATTTGCGCCCACTTGCTTGGATCTGCGGAGCCGACGGTGGGCGTAATAATAATACTTTTTCGGGAGGCCACAGCAGCAACATATTTTCACACGGCTCTGTGATTGCATTAGCGCCGACATCTGAATCAGCCCCACAGACGCAGCAGGCCCTTAGGGGCACAGCTATTAATTATGGACCTGATCATTATAATCTCTTACTGTTACCGCAGCCATAACAAATTAAGGATCACCGGGATCTAACATCAATCACCATGCAGGCTGCAGGGCACTCCAAAAAAATTAAAAATAAGTATATTAAATTTATTTCAATGGTCAACAAGAGATTTTATTACCTGCTGGTACTGTATATTTGGCGCCAGTTACAACTAGGCATAATATGACAACTTCCAGATACATTATATAAAACGGATGTAGTCGGCATCCTGGCATGCGGGATGCCCATTGGTCTGAATACCTGTACCGAAATCCCGACATCCCGAAGGTAAGTATCGGGGTGTTAGGGGGAGGTTAGGGGTTAGGGTTAGGCACCGGGGAGGGACAATTAGGAATAGGGTGCAGGGAGGGGGAGGTTAGGGTGCGGGGTTAGGGTTAGGCACCGGGGAGGGATGGCTACGATTAGGGTGCAGGGAGGGAGAGGTTATGTTTAGACACTAGGGGGGGAGGTTAGGTTTAGGCAGCAGGGAGGGGGTGTTAGTTTTAGGGTGCAGGGAGAGGGAGGTAAGGTTTAGGCACTAGGGGGGAGGTTAGGCACCAGGGAGGGAAGGTGAGGGTAGGGGTTAGGAAAACACTTACCTGTCTTCCCTATGGGTGTCAGGATTCTGGCTGTCAGGATGCCACTGTCGGTATTCTGACCAGCGGCATCCCCACAGCCGGGATTTCATACCCAACCCATATAAAACACATGACAATCGTTGTCCATGGAACCTACATCCATGAAGCCAATGACTGTGGATCTTCCTTCCCATTAGTATACAGGAGCCTTCAAGCTTACATGAAGCAGGGAACGTACACACCTGGGTGCAATAATAAAGCTATTTTGAAGTGGGAGACGACTCGCACATCAGAGGTCTGCAGCACGGACAAATAATGAGGCAGCAGACGCTACTGCTGGATAATACTGTATTTGGTGTCCTACAGAGAGATGAAAGATTCGGGTCAGCGGAATCAGAATTCTAGAGACTTTCTGGGGGATAATTCACTCACAAACCAGTCTCTAATTTATCACAGACGCTTGGCATGGCATCTTCATGTTGGTAACGCATGCAATGGATGTGGACAGTTTGTTTTGCCACAAAGGGGTTCCCACTTATCCATATAGAGGTATAATCATTGGGATAAGGGACCTCATTCAGAGTCGGTCGTAAGCGGCCGCTCGGTCATACGCCTAACGACCGCAAAACTGAAAAAGGAAGCGATCGCACGGCCGGTCAGTCGTAACAAAAGTGACGCCCATACATGCACCTCCTCTAGCTAACGAGTGATAGCAGCTAACGATCGAGTCAATCGTTGTCAGTCATTGTCAGTCGCTGTATGTTAATTTTCTTCTGATGGTTGCGGCCGCTTGTGTTATCTGCAAATTACTCCAAAAATTAACAAAAAACGCATAGAATAAGCCATCCCCATGTAATATATTTATTCTTATTATTCTCTAATGCAAACGTAGCAGAATCAATTACAAGCCAATTAGCAGTGTTGTTAGCTACAACAAACGATTATTAGCTGCTTGCATTGTATGGCTCAAAATAGAAACATCACTCCGAATATCAGTAAAATTTGATAGTATCGATTGTACTCTGGGGCTTGAGAGAGCACGTACCCAACCTCAAGCTATACGCTCAGCCAGGCCTCTAACCTGCTCGCAGAGTGACGTTTTACTACTTCCGGCCTTCTATGTCGGTCGTAGCAGGTAATTTATGTACGCCCCTAAAACGCCCTCAAAACGCTGAGGCACGCCTGCGTTTTCAGACCACCACCCCTGTCAACACCCACAAACGGCCTTTCATGTCAATCAACTCCCGGAAGCCACTTCCTGCTCATAAGCCGTACGATCAATAGCATTTTGGATCGCAAGGTCCCGTACGCACATGTGCACAACTAACCGTACGCATACGTGGTTTGGAAACATCAGATGCATACGACCGCCTCTGAATGAGGTCCAAGGTGCCACCATCAGACACACTCACCATATAAATGACAACAGTAGGCGCTGGGAAATCCTATAACCGTTGTCCTGCAGTGGTTGCTCAACAACGTAATGTCCTCTTGGTTCCAATACTTTAGTGCAGAGTTTCCCAAACGCCGCCATTACAATCCAGGTTTTAAGGATATTCATGCTTGAGCACAGGTGACTTAATTAGTACCTCAAGTCACCTTAATTAGTACCTCAAGTCAATTTGATTTAACTATCTGTGCTCAAGCCTGGATTTTCTTAAAACCTAGACTGTAATGGGAAACTCTGCTTTAATGAATAATTATGAAGCTTTGGACAGTCATTTATCTATCCCGATGTCCGTCGGTGTGTTGAAGATATTTACTATAACCAGCACTTAAATGCAGAACTATAAGACCCAATAAATAAAAGGGTCCGGTTAGATAAATGAATATAAAGTTTTATTATGAAAGTTCAATACTGCGCAGTTTTGCCAATGAAAACACAGTTTTACGCAATATAAATAAATTCTTAAAAACCACAACTTGAGCAAAATGTTTCAGCAAAAAATGTGATCACGGGGATAAGGGAATGAAAGTCCTGTTCTAAAAGATATACAGCAGAGAATAGCAACATGTTTCCTGGTCAATTGACCGCTTCACAGTTTGACCCCGTCAGATCTTTCCAAGCAGTGATTGTGGTGAGTGTCAGTCACCAGTACAGTATATGAAAGGCTAGTGTTTGGCACGGTTGGTTGGGTAACATCGGCTGGATTGGTACACCGATTTTGAGTGGGTAACTTTCACTCTTTTTGGCCATAGTTTTGGGGACCAGTAGTAGTGCAGTACAGGTCCCACATAGCAAAATTAAACACGCATGGTAACACATAACCATACTGATGAGAGTAGAAGCTAATTGGGTAGGTTGAGATGAAGTTCTAACCCAATATAAGATGGTGTAAACGCATGATGAGATGATCCCAATCTGGTCTCTGCATTTTAGCGGAGATTCTATACTAAATGGGAAGCCGTACCTTCTCACTCTCCCATTACAATTGCAGACTGGTATAAACAAAGTATTTGAAAATACGACCTGGTATCTTCTCCAACATGTTGTATGACATAGTGCTACAGTATACCCCTTGATATTTCCATTTGATCTTTTCAATATCCAGACATATCTAAATGGTTTAATAGTATGGGCAATACTAATGTCGCTTTTTATTTTTTTATTTTATTTTTACCCCGGTTATTATTTTTCTCTCTCCCCTCAGGCTGACCTCCCTCTTCCTTTGTTCCTATTTTCAATTTATTTGGTAAGCTCAGATGATAATATTGTATTGTATTATGTAGGGAACAAGTTAAAAAAAATTAAATAAATAACATAAAAATTCACAATTTTTTTGCTAGTATATATGAGGTTATATCTGTTTCAAATATATTCATATTTATTTTGTAACTAATAACCTTGTGAATTCTTCATATGTTTCAATAAAATATGTTTAAATAGAGAAAATTAGATGGACCCATGCGGACAGACTTGGCCTGATATGCCATTTGCATTCCATGCAGTAAACAATAATACTTCTGCGCAAGTCCAACCAATGACATCGGTCACTAGGGTAGATTGGTAACCACAGAATAATCATAAGCAGCTAAGGAAGATGAGAGATAACTACTGTAGTTTCCCTAATGCCACTTTAACAGGGGAGAACGAGGAGCCAAGATTTCCCCTCTCAGCAGCTGCCAACTTCTTCAGCGATGTATCCAGCGCCATTTCCCGTCTCCTTCTGTGTAGATGCCGATATGAACTCTCAAAACAGGATAACAGATCATAAACTAAAATATAATAAATTGTTTAGTAACGATATCTAAACATCGTAATTTTAATGATCGAGTATACAGCATAAGAACTTCAGCAATACAAATAAATAGCCAAGTACAAATCACGCCTTACTTGTAGCGCCTAGCGAGCTTTATACTGATAATATATAAATCTAACGCAAGTGATTTAGTATGGTGACCATTGTCCTATTTTCTTTTTACATTGCGACTGGTCACCGCTAGTATATAGCATCAGATTTGGAGCGTCTTCAATCATTTCTCTTGTTCTCTTTCTTTTCTCTCTCTAGTCTTTTTTCTTCCCCTCTCCCCTTTTCCTATTGTCTTGATGTCGTTGTTCTAATTTGAACATTTATTCATAGTCTGTTTTTAATATATTTGTGGGTCTCTGTTTTTCTGTGGATTCACTGATGTTTTCTCCAGCTGTTTTACAGAGTTTTAAACCTTTTCCAGTGTATCTGTATTCTCTGATATTTTTTTTTTTGTGACTGACCTGTCTGTTCTTGAAAATGTTTTGTTCTGGTTTTCCATATGTAAAAGTCTAATAAAAACATTTTGCTCTATAATAAAAATTAAAATAAAACACTGTTTTGAGCACTGCACAAAAAAAAAATTAGAGTACCATTACCAGGAGCGCTGTGAGGCATTGTGTTGTATGTTCAGGCACTGTGTTAGAAAATAACTTCATTAAATCGCCATTACTAGGAGCGCTGTGAGGTACTGTGTTGTGTGTTCAGGCACTGTGTTAGAAAATAACTTCATTAAATTGCCATTACTAGGAGCGCTGTGAGGCAGTTTGTTGTGTGTTCAGGACCTTCAGGTACAGTTAAAAATTTTTTTATATAAAACTTGTACTGTATGTTAAAAAATATAACCTCATTATCAGGGTTCCACCCGGCCTATACAAGGGGCGCTGTGAGGCAGTTTGTTGTGTATTCTGGCACAGTTAAAAATTCTTAATATAAAACTTGTGTGTTAAAAAATATAACATAATTTCATACTCAGACTTTCTGGTGCACCTCATAAATGTACTACAGGGATGTGTTACATAATTAGGAAGGGGGGAGGGTAGTATGGCCAGATTCTCTTGCAACACTTGTTACATGTTATAGACTGTTTCAAAAATGACATTTAGGAGCTGATTGGTTGTTACTTTATCTTTCTCTAAGCTTTGATAAATACCCTAGAAAGCTTATACACATAGGGGCTGATGAACAGTTTGCAGCAAAATGGGCAAAAACTCCTCAAAAGAAACCATTTCCTGGTGAATACCTGAATCTTGTTTTGTTAAAGATTTGTAACATTGTGTCTGCTGTGAGCGTAATACTTATCTAACACTGACCCTTATAAAGATGGTAACTATAAGGTAGATGGACAACAATCAGCTTCATCGCACATTTTGATACTGCGCCCATTCCCAACTGAAAATAAATTAGTTTAAATAGATAAATAACCAAATAAATTAGAAATATACTAAATAAATAAATGATATCCCTGATAGGTAATGTGAAAATCTTACTGCTCATAATGAGATTTAAAATATGGCAGAGAAACGTTTTATTTAGTGGCCCTATAGATAAGTCATTCATTTCTTTCCCCCATCTCTTTATACTATCTCATTATAATGGGACACGTGTCATTTAGTCTCTTCTTTGCCGATGTGGGAGTATCTGCCCGAAATTTGAGAGTCTAACGGACATTGCAGAAGGGCAGGAAAATACGCCCCCTACTCATTTCGAATTTGAATTGTTCCTACATATGAGAAGGTTTATGTTTTTAATATATAGGATTATGATCCTTTTGTAACATACAAGTATGACAATGGCTAGGCACTACAAGCAGCTTACATATAGTTATTGTATTGTGATGTTCCTTATACAGTAACTTAGAATACGAGTTTCAGGTTTTTTACTAGAGCATTTATCCTATATTAGTTTATTATCCCCTATTCAGTTATGTGAGTTCATTCGGGTGTCTGCGCTTTGCAGGGAATGTTTGCAGGACCTTTTTCAGAATCAGGGTCCTCTGTGTCACAGGACAGTAGATCCACTATTGGAGTAGACCCTGGCGCTGTAACGTTGGCAATATTTGTTCTCTCTGCATCCTGTGAGCCTGAGGAATGGAAGAAAAAAACAGCTGAGAGATATAAAACAGAATACTCCTATGTAGCAATCATTGGAAACAGAACTATAAAGGGCTGTGAATAAAGTTAGTCTCAAATTCTTGCTGTATACTAGTACATGCAAGTACCTAAAATGTGCATGGGGTGTGCAAGGCTGCACCAGCACACCCACTCAGGGAGCCTCATTCATCTATAATGGGAGCAGGGTGTGCGGTGCACATGGGCCCCTGGGTCTACGCGGACCCAGATCGCATACCCTGCACTCCTTTCTTCAACACTTACCTCTCTGGAGTCCCACGTTGGCTACACCAGTGCTGCATAAATCACCATTAGTATTAAAAATATGGGTGTAGGTTGTGCGGTGTGGGCCCCCCCTGGACCCAAGGGCCCGCGTGCACCGCACACCCTGCACTTATTATAGTACGCCCCTGCGCTGAAGGCATACAGTATACAGTATTCTTTGCCCATATTACAGGACTCACTCACTTTTATCATGAACTGAAGGAATATACTGTGGTGTGTACTGTACATTTCTGCATCCCGGCAGCCCACAGAACAGAGTAATCACAGCAACAGATAGTAAATATTTCCTTACTCTGACTATGATGTGACACATAATGGACCGGGCTCTGTTCTTCAACACTTATCCTCTCTGCTGGCATTGGTGCATTCTGGAGAAACAAATATTAGAATATTGGTTATTTATGTATGATTATACTGCACTGTAAACGTATATATTACAGGTACAGTATCACCGGGGCTTGTGTCACAGGCAGGTGGCCCCACCATTATTAATGAAGATGTATAGTAAACTCCAGTGGTATATTATACATATATTACTAACTAGACAGCACTGTGTTATATAGCGGACAGGGTATCCGGATGGTCGATAGACAGTAACAAGATACAAAGTCAATAGAGACCAGAAGATAGAAAGTGAATAGGTCGAGAGGGTTAAAAGGGCAACAGGTAAATGGTTGACAGTGCATTAGGTCGACAAATTTTAAAGGTCGACATGCAAATGGTCGACACATGATTGTTAGGGTTAGGCTGAGGTTTAGGATTAGGATTAGAGTTCGGCTAAATTGATAAAAAAAAAGTTTGTCGACCATTTGCAATTTCAGGCGTCTGTGCTTCTCAGCGGCCATGATAGTTCCAAATTAGACCGGGGTCTATTTACTAAGCCTTGGGTGGAGATAAAGTGAACGGAGATAAAGTACCAACCAGCCAGTTCCTAACTGTAATTTTTCAAACACAGCCTGTGACATGGCAGTTAGTAGCTGATTGGCTGGTACTTTATCTCCATCCAAGGTTTAGTAAATAGACCCCACAATGAGAGTAGTTGTCTGGTTGCTACAGGTCACTGCACATTGTGCATTCCCTGACATGCAGTGTCCTGGATTGTCCTACTACCAACCTGTGATCAGCAAAGGAGTGACCAGCAGTGGTAACGTGTCTCAGTCATACGAGCACAGATCTGCTGACAATGATGTACATGGTGCAGAGTGAGTGTTGCGACTGTACTTACCGCTGATTGCCTCTGCTGTTCCAATACATCACTCTCCTCTTCTGCACAGCTGGTTCCCTGAGTATTCAGATCCCCCGAGGTACAATCATTTGATGACTGACGGTATATAAATATTAGTGTTATTATATGTCATTGTTAATTATACAAGCACCAGTGTAAAAATCCAACAATGCCGTCTTGGCTTTGGGGAGGTCCTACGTTTAGAAGGTACAGTATGGCCGGGTGATTACAGCCCAGACAGGAAGCGCAGCAACCGTCATACGTACATTTCAGTGATTTCTAGTGTGGGAATGGCAACAAGGGGAAGACTTTGGGCAGCTTAATGTATATATATATATATATATATATATATATATATATTAGGGATGTGCAGGCTCGGTTTTACTCGGATTTACTCGGTTCTTATCGCCACTTTACCGCAAATTCGGATTGATTATATTGGCTATCCAAAACACATGATAGGCGATAGCCAATAAAAAGATCCGAGTAAATCCGAGTAAAACCGAACCCGCTCACCCCTAATATATATATATATATATATATATATATATATATATATATATATATATATATTGCAGTTTGTGGATATAACATCCCCTGATTGTAATACAGAGTGCAGCTTGGAGTGTTCATGGTGTATTTGGTTAGTGCAGAATTCTATGTTGTATGTTTTTACTGTTGCCCTTTCCCTCTCCAAACAGTCATATTTAAAGAACCTTATCTCCCAGGCTTAGCCCCAACGTCTCTTCGCGACTTTCAACTCCTACCTCTGCCCACCCCCTCCTCGCTCTCTGCCCTTGACTTTACCACCTACTTTACGTCTAAAGATGACTCCATACGTCCCCATCCATCTTACCAACTCTGACATCCTTCTCCCCTGTATTTGGAGAGGAAGTAGTGGCCCTCATCCAGTCTTCATCTCCTACCACCTCCCCCCTTGACCCTAACCCTTCCCATCTCCTCCAGCTATCTTTCCCCTTCTGCCTGTTCCCATCTTGCCCACCTCCTCAATTTCTTACTCTCATCAGGGACTGTCCCTTCTGCGTTCAAGCATGCCTTTGTCTCCTCATTCGTAAAAAACACACTCCAACTACCGACCTCTCTCTCTCCTACTTTTCACCTCCTTGAGCATATTGTTTACAACCGCCTTACCACCTTGCTTTCCTTCCACTCACTGCTTGACTCATTTTAGTCAGGGTCTGTTCCTGGAAATATTTTTGAGATGGAAAATTGAAGCCTATCTCAACCTGGTACACACTAGACGATCTATCATCCATATCGGCCAGTATATCGCTGCATGCATGTCTGACTGGCGATATTGTCAGCGGGGGCCATGCTGCCGAATGCAGTTGCCGATGCGGGCACCCTGCCAGGTCACGCCGCTAGTGACATCACGCTGGGTACACAATGTTTAGTGTGTGCCTTGCATTAGATCCTTATCCATTCACTGGTCATTTCCAAATTGGACTACTGTATCATCCTACTATCTGGCATCCCTGACTCTCTCCTCTCTCCACAACAATCTGTCCTCAATGCTGCTGCTTGGCTCATATTCCTCTTCAAAAGTTCTATTATCTGCCTCCCCTCTCCTACAAGCCCAACACTGGCTCCCCTTCAACTTCAGAACCAGATTCAAGGTTCTTACACTTAATTACTTAATTACAAAGCCCTCACCCAATTCTCTTCCATTTACATCTCTGATCTCATCTCACTTCACACACCTGTCCGCCGACTTTCTTTAACAAATGCACGCCGCCTCTCATGCCAACTGTTAACTTCCCACTCCTGCCTCCAAGATTTTGCCCTTGCTGCTCCCAACCTCTGGAATGCTATCCCTCTCCCTATCAGACTCTACACCTCTTTACAAGTCTTTAAACGGGCTCTCAAGTCCCACTACTTCATCAAGGCCTTCCAGCTCTCATCCTAACCTGCTGCTCCATGCTTCTTCCTCACTGTCTACCCCATCTGTGTCACCCCTCTGTCTGCCCCTCCCCTTTAGAATGTAAGCTCTCATGAGTAGGGCCCTCTACCCTCATGTGCTTTGCCTTCCCTAACTCATGCTATGACCTGCTCCTAACTACCCACGACGGCACGAAACACTTGGTTGCCAACGCCTTGCTTCTTATTTGAGTGTTTTGGTCACTAATGCAGCAATGTCCTTGTCCTGCATTGTTTTGTACTGTAAGTGACTGTTTTCTTGTTCGCTCACTTGTTTATGTGCCCTGTAAGGTGCTGTGGAACCTTTGTGATGCCTTTTCATTAAAGGATAATAATAATATACAATGTGCTCACATCCTCCCCCTCCCCCCCCAACTAGTTAGGGATATGGCAAGTGCAGTGAATCAGTGCTATCTATTTTTGTTACAACTACAGTACTTACCACTGTTTGCCACTTCCCCAGTTTACCAATATTCACTTCTGGGGAGCTGGCTCTCTTAGTCTGCAGATACACATGGGGGCAAAAGTGTGAAGACTGGTGGCAAATAAATACATATTCATATTGGTATAAGTAATTGTCACTCCGCATGTACAGCAGTAATCTGGTACAGTACCTTCACATTTTATCCTACCATCATATAAGCTGTGTCTATTATAATGTATCTGTGGTACCCTGAAAACATTTATATTTTATGTTATGATCTTTAACAGGCACAATGTTATCTGATCTTATAATTTGACAGCAGGGTTTGGATTCTACTCCATCTCTCCTTCTCGGAACTGCAATTGCTTTTACCCCCTCACACAACACAGCAGAGAGGCAAGGATATTTACCCCAGATACAAACAGAACAATGAGGATTTTGTGTTTACTGCTAAGGACTCCATGAGGACTGTGAAGTTGTGGTGGTTTACTTAAAGTGTAGGTTGAGAGGGGGTATAGTAGGAATCACAGATTCAAATAACATATTACATGTTACTTTGATCATGGATGCACAGTCCTCAGTGAGCTCTTTTTAAGCATTATATAGAATGGTACAGTATACGGTACCTCTACATTGAATCTCAGGACTAACTCCATCTCAAACTGTAAGGACAGGGCAGATTACAAGAAGAAGAAGACACTAAGACTGTTAAATAAAATGGGAGAAGGGACAGAAAAGAACAGGAGCATGTGAACGTGACCCAATATATGCTGGGTACATTATATAATGCAGCAAGGCGTGTAGCAACTTACGCACTAGAGATTTACAGGGAGGCCCTGTCACCTCACTCCTCTATCCCCACAATGCTCACTGGCTTGTCAAACACATTTCCTCTCCCCCAGTTTACTGACAACCCCCACCCCCTCTACTAGAAATTCCACAAATCGCCAACTCCCACAACCCACTTTGCCAAAGGTCCTGGGAATCTACACAGGGATTTTTGACAATTATAATAGGATAGTTCTCCAGAAAACACATAGGACCCACGATAATCTCGCAGACCTACAAATGTTTTCGCCATTTAGGTGGTGAAAAACCTGCACTTATCGTGGATTATTTTTCAGGACACACAAATATCCACGATCAGTGCCGGGTGGCACTTTGGGGCTAATTGGAGCAGATCTCAGTGGGTGTTCAATTAGAAGTTCTTCTTTAGTGATGTTAATTGGATACCACCCTTGGAGTACCTGGGAGATATATACTCATGAAAGGGAAGATGAACGAGGTAGTAATCTAAAGAAGAAACTCTTTAGGGGCACTCTTTAAATCATTGTTCTGTTAAAACTAGAGATGTGCACCGACCCTCGTGTTTTGGTTTTGTTTTTATATCTGGATCTCCCCTGGTTTTGGATCTGAATTGGTTTTGCCAAAACCTCACCTCCGTGTTTTGTTTTTCGGTTTTGGTTTTGTTCCTACAGTATTATTAACCAACAACATTTATTTCCAGTCATTTCCAATCAATTTTGACCACCTCACAATATTATTTTTATCATCTAGTTAAGGCCAAAAGGTTGCATCCAGCTAGCTGGCTGACCAAGCTAAGCGACACAGTGGGCAGCACTAACATGTGGCAGGTCAGCTTCTAAGTTCCAACACAGATACAGTGTGGGTTGGATACAACAATAGTGCACTTACTGTGACAGTAGTGTCGGCAGTGTGGGGTTCTGGCGGTGTCCTCAATGCGAGAGTGCCAGTGGTGTTACCATTGCGGAAATGCCGTCAGTTTTGGCAGTGTGGTGGTGTTGGCAGAGTGGGGGCCCTGGCAGTGTCCTAAGTGCATAGTGCCGACAGTGTCGGCTGTGCGGGATGCCCTCAGGGTGTGGGAGTGGCAGCAGTGCGGGGTCGCTGACAGAGTCCTCAATACGTGGGGCAGTAGTGTGCGAGTGCTGGCAATGTCCTTAGTGCAGGGTGCCGGTGGTGTTGGCAAAGCAGGGGTACCAGCGGTGTCCTCAGTGCATGTGTGCTGACAGTGTCGGCAGTGCAGGGGTGCCGGTGGTGTCCTCAGTGTGGGAGTGCCAGCAGTGTCGGCAGTGTGGGGTCACTGACGGTGTCCCCAGTACGTGGGGCAGCAGTGCAGGGGTGCCAGCAGTGTCCTCAGTGCAGGGTGCCAGTGGTGTCGGCAGAGCGGGGGTGCCAGTGGTATCCTCAGTGTGGGGGTCCTGATGGTATCGGCAGTGCATGGCTGCTGGTGGTGTCCTCAATGCAGGGTGCCAGCAGTGTCGGCAGCAGGGGTGTTGGCAGCAGGGGATGCTGCCAGTGGGGGTCGGCAGCAGGGGGTGCTGGCGATGTCGGCAGCGGGGGGTGCTGGCGGTATCAGGCAGCTGGGGATGGGTCGGCAGCATTTTCTCCTTCCTGTGCCCATATTCAATGGGCTTAACGCTGATTGGCTGAGAGCCGTGACAGACGACTCTCTCAGCCAATCAGAGTTAAGCCCACTCAATACAAAACCTTGCAACCAGACAGCGGGATCGCGAGGTTTTGCCTCAGGAGAGGGATCCGGGGCAGGCAGGGAGATCCGAGCTTGGCTCGGATCGCCCTGGATCCCCGAAATTCGGGTGGGTTCGGTTCTCTGAGAACCGGACCCGCTCATCTCTAGTAAAAACGTAACTTTTAATGATGCAGAAATATAAACTCACAAACATTAATCATCACATATGTGTGGAGGTTTAGTCACAAAAGAGATGACTGTAACTATTATACACACAGTAACTTACAGTATGTTTAAAATAAGTATTATACCTGTGTATAAATAGGACTGGAATTGACCAATCAAAGAAGCCTCAATGGGCTATTATCAGCCAAATATATTACACAAAATTGGTATTGGAAAAGAAACAAAATCACAATAATTAGATCTTACATAGCATCCTAAGTATGATTCTCCAATAAATGATATCACATCTGTAGATAGATTATGACATCATCAAGCACCGGCTGCTAGGGTATAATTATTAGAGATGAGCGGGTTCCGTTCCCAGAGAACCAACAACAACTGAATTCAGGGGTTCCGAGTCAAACAGAGTCCCGGTTCAGTTCTGCAGTCAGTTCAGAACTCTGATTTAAAGACTGAACTCGGGGTTTGGACAGGCTTGCCGACATCCTGGCAGTCCCCTCCGGGAGGGGGCAGCCAGCTCTGACAAGCAGTGGGGCATGGTGCGGTAGAGGGGGGCGTGACTGGGGATACTACCCGGCAATGGGGACGGGGGAGTGAACACGGAATCGCATATCTTGGCCCCGCCCCCGCTACACAATGCCGAGATTTTTGGCATTGTGAAGCAGGGGGCGGGGCAATGACGCGATTTAACGCCCCCCGCCACAGAAGTTTTACAGTAATTTGCAGGGGGGGGGGGGGGGAAGCTGGATGGGTCGGCGTCCGCCAGGAGGCTTGCCTGCTTTTCCGGGGTTCCGGGAGTGGCTCCCGATTTTTGGGAGGCTCCCGGCCGAATCGGTAGGGTAGGCAAGTATGGGCTTGGATTGCAAGTGAGCATGTTCTTCCTTCAAACATATCCAGATGACGTGATTTTAGCTGTTTTTTTTTTGTTTTAAACACAGAACCAAACCAGGTAAAGGCGATTTTACAAAACCAAAACATGAAGATGAATTCAGATCTAAAACCAAAACACTCCAGAGATATGCGCCAACACGAGGTCGCGGGAGGCTCCCGATTTTTCGGATAACCCCCTGCACCCCCGGAAGGGTAGGCACTTCTCCCGCATTCTGCCCACTTCCTAGGGAATATTACCGGGGATTGGCCTAATGGCGCTATTCTATGAGAATCTCGTCATTGAGCCCCACCCCCTATTTATAAATACTCGGCGCTCCCTGCAAATTCCTGCGAGGGGGGAATTAGGTGCCCGACCAGCCCCACCCCCAACTCCGCCCACCAGCTTCTCCTCCCCAGGCTTCTCCCGGGGAGCATGCTAATAATTACTGTACACAATTATAGGTCAGAAGTAATCAGACTGGAACCAGTGTATATATGTACATATGTGCTGTACACAGGGCAGTGCAGTATAGTTTAATCATAGCATGCATGTTATAACACAAAAATAGTCTGCTTTACAGCCCTCCAGCAGGCAAGTCAAAAAATAAAATGTGACCCCCATTTGTTAGAAATTGGACTCTTCTGTACATGATGGTCCTCATATAACTCACCATCAATAATAACTCCGCCTCCTCTGCTGGCCAATCATCCTCATTGTGATAGTGATCTCCCTTTATCTGCAGTATAAAAACATTTTCAGTGAGTTTTACTCCCGTCTGTGTGCATTACATTACATACCAGTACTTGACTGACAACAGGGGTTATGTAATAGGTTCCGAGATTACGGAACCAGTGGGATTTTAGAGAGCTTGCTGCTAAATTTAAAGCGTCAATCGGTTATAAGGCTGGTTAGGCCTTATAACGGATTACTGCTATAAATTTAGCGTTTAACTTGCTGAAATCCCCCCCCCCCTCCCCCCCTCCTGGTTCTGTAATCTCGGAACCTATTACATAACCTTAATATCGGTGTAATGTACAGTGCAGAAAATATAAAATGTTCTATGAATGAAATATAAAACCTGAGTGCATTTTGCATCCAGCAATACAGAAATAAAATATAGAAATATAAATACTTTTATAGAACACAAAGTTCCCTGATCACCTGGCTGATATAATGAATATTGATGAATTCAGGTAAACCATGCTTTGTATTTTCTGTATTTTTGTTCTCTACTGATTGGTATGTTTCTGTAAGACAACAATTAACATTAAGATTAGTAACTGACTAGTGGTTTCCAAGTAGCTTTCTATTCCATTTGATACCAATTTGCAAAACTACATCATTTGAAAGAATGGAACTGTAACAATATACATGTTATTTCTCTCCACCATTCAGATTTCTCAAACCGTTCCAAAAACACCAAAGTAATCTGCATATACAGTACCTGACATGCTGGTATAAAGGTAAATGTCTGTACCATTACTAAAGTCACACCCACCCACAGTTTTCGGAGTTTGCTGAATATCAGGCGATCCTATTCGGACCCCTGATGGTGAATGGCCTAGTAAGTTAAATACGCAGAAACTAGCGTTTCGGCATGGTTAACGGGCCATTTAATGTATTATAATTATGCCCCTCATGAGTTCCTTGACAGTTACATTATCCTTTATTTTAAATCACACATTTCTTAGAACTTAATCCCAGCTTACAGGTAGGAAGTCTGTTTTATGTACAGCAGAATATATGCACCTTCAGTTACAACCTCCTTTAATATAACACACATTTCTCAATAATGTCATACCTGGGATTCGAACCCATCACCATCATTTACATTGTAGTCAGGCACCTTACACATGGGGTAAGGTGAGGTGATGGGTTAAATTTAGGAGTATGTGACTGGGGTGCTTGGGGTCAGAAGGGAGGGGTGGCCCAGCTGCAGAGGGGACAGGGGATGGGGAGGAGATGTTATGTGATCAGACACAGAAAGATGATGCCGGGTCTCAAAGAGGAGAAAGTGACAAGAAAGAATAGTCAGCAGAGCGGGGGAAGGGGGCTCTACCAGCCCGGGACCCCCCTGCAATGCTTACCCCGCTTACCGCATTGTGCCGCCATTGTGACACCCACCCACTGAGGTCTCCATCTCTAAAGTAAATTTTACCCATTGAGATATTTCCAATAAACATACAGGGACAAATTAAATATAAGTGCCGGATTCCCGAGACTGCAGAGATGTTGGCAAGCTAGCTAACAGGATCGCCCACCTGCGGATGCCGGAGGACAGACTTCCTGCAGCCCAGCGGAGGACAGACTTCCTGCAGCCCAGCGGAGGACAGACTTCCTGCAGCCCAGCGGAGGACAGACTTCCTGCAGCCCATCAGAGGACAGACTTCCTGCAGCCGAGCTCAGAGCAGCCACAGGCGACTCTCCTTGGCTAACCAGGATGTAATTAGTGGTCCTAACAAAATCAGAATCTCCCTGCAGCCTCCCCCCCCCTTCCTCCCCAGTTTCTTGCTCCTCTCTTCAACGCAGAACCGCAAAAATAATGGCCGATCCTCAGGAATGCCCAGCCCCTGCTGCTGGCTTCTCTTCTTGTAGGAGAGTCACTAGCGCACACAGGGGGGGCTTTCTGAGTACCCAGAACCCCCCTGCCCAACGAATATTTTTTTTTGAGAGACAGAGACAGCTTTGTCTTCGTCTCTGCACAATCAGCGGCCACCCTCAGAGCTGCTGAGGTGCTGCCTGTTCCTGACAGCTGAACCGACATAAATAAATAAAACTATTTTTATCATTAAACCCACACTGAGATCTGCTCCAGTGTAAAGTCCTATACTCATCCACTGACATTGGCTTCATCTATAAAATCCCATCCAATACCCGCTACATAACAAAACATCGCCCCAGCCCTTACAGTACAGGTATGCCCATCAGCCTGACTCAGCGGTTCCACTGCTCTTCTACCCTTAATAACTACAGTATCAAATGTATATCTGTAGTTTGGCTGTTGTCTAGTTGTTATAAATATTGAACATTTTGGGGATAAGTAAACGTCCTTTAAACACATTATTCCACTTTAAGACCAACTGCTCCTCATCATGGACGTTCTTCGTGTATTTAATGATTTTATCACTGGGTTAGTTTGTGTGATGGGGATTTTGATGAGCAGAGAAAAAAATATATATAGGGACCCATTTATCAATGAGTTTCATCATACCCAGCTAGTTGTAAAACTCGTTTCGTATGATAAAACTCGCTGATAAATGAGCCCAATAATCTTTTAACAATGGACCATACAATGCAGTGAAGAGCTGTGTACATGACATATGATGGTGAAACCCAGTGATGGAATAATGCGATGTAACAAAACATTGTGGGCACCGTACACACTGCACGATATGGTGTGCGATAGCACAATGTATGGATACAAACTGCATGGCGTCATTCATTACATCACCCCATCTGCCGTACAGGACAGCATGTGGTACGCCGAGATGAATGATGGATTGGGTGTACACACTATATGGTGTATATGATATATCATTATGATCTTCTTTGGAACAATATATTGTACGATACATCATATAGTATGTTCCAAATTTTACAGTCCTTCATTTCTTTATCAGTTACAAGAAAAAAAGCACACATAAGTAGTTTTACAAAAGAATATCATCGATATATCCCCTGATAGGGATGCTTGTATAACATGCCAGTTGGGTCCCTTCCCTTATGAACATGAAAATGGGGTAAAGTAATACAAGGCCCTCAGTGCCCACCGGGCCCTAGACACTGATCTAATGGATTATCTGTTTATGCCTCCTGTCCACCGTCTTGCCACTGATTATGTCCTACCTGTTTCCTGAATAGGGCTTCTCAAGTTATCATCATTGTTTTCATCATCATCATTGTTTTCATCATCATCATTGTTTTCATCATTGTTTTCAACATCATTGTTTTGCCTCGTGCTCTCAGTTTTCAAGAATAAATTACGGAAAGCTGTCAATAACAAATTGTTATAATTAAGGTCCTTAAGTCATCCAAATAGCTGCTGATGATAAACAGATGAGCAAGGGACAGCTGCATCAAACCTTCTAAAGAGGACACACAATCAGCGTCTAGCCATCATTTATCTAGTACATGTTAAAAAAATAGGCTGGTTGGTTGTTAAGGGGCAACTTCACCATTTGTCCTTTTTAGATGGTTTGATCCAGTCAGGTGAGAAGAGCAATGGGAACATCTTTCATCACAATGTGACTATGGCAGCAGTAGGACCCTGTTCACAATGTCACATGTCCTCTCGTCCACCCGCTTCCATCCCTTAAGGGTGAGATGGAGTCACACAATACTAGTAATACTAGTATTTTGTTATGTGTGCCTCTATCTTTTGGCTACAGCCAATGGAGAGGGGCACACATAATAGATGTTGTGATTCGAAACCAATAAACACACGCGTAAGGTGTAGTGTCCTTTTCTATTCAGTGCTGTGTAATTCAGATCCAGGCAGTGAAATAAATAAATGAGGATGCTCCTGTACATGATAAAATAGTGCAAATACCTTTTCCAATTCTTCCCCTATATTTCAATGCTGCGAAGATGAGGGGTAGTAGTAGCACAAAGAAACAATAATAATAGAGATTTTGGTCCGATACTTTATCCGGTGCTTTATCTGTAATTAGTAGAGAGCAGAGAGGCATTAATTCATATTATAAAATGTATATTAAGATCCATATTCAACTGTGCACTGAAGCATGTGCAAAAAGTTCTTTAGTGTTGCTCAACACAAAGCTTTCCAGCGAAATGCGTAAGGTTACAGACTGAGCCTGGGTACACACTATGCGATCCCTCTTACCATACTGTATATCACCCAGCACGGATCGGAACAATTAATATTGTGCGGATCACAAAATATATACACTTGATCGCAAATGCCCATGGGTTGTTCACTGCATCATCTCATCTGCTGTGCTGCACTGCGCGTGTGCAGATTAGGTTCTGCAACACCACTCGCAACGCCCCAAATGCCGCAGCAGGATTGTCACACTGCTGGCATTTCAGGACGGCAATGGAGGGCGTTGAAGAAGCTATAGCTCCCATCTCTAAATCAGGGCCCTTAGTGAGGAGTATTTTCTGATCATGAGACAATATTGAAAGATAATGGGATGGCGATAGTTACATAAGGACGTTACTTGCTGTGCATAGGGTGCACAGCCATTGCCACTCTGAATAAGGAGTCCCAATGGCAGCCCACTCTCATGAATACATTAAGACAAAACAGAGACAAAAACAAGCTGTATTTTAGGTGTGTGGGGGGGGGAGACAGATAGAAAATGTGAAGTTAATGGAAGGTGTTGTTCTAAAACGTTAGAAGGCTGGACTGGGATGTGATTTCTTAACTTGGCACCTTTTCAGAGTTATCCGCCTCCCTGTTTATAAACTCTTATATGGGTCACCCAGCACCTTGACTCATGGAAGTCAGATTGAAAACTTATAGTGATTTCCAGTGAGCATTGAGCACACGTCATACATTAGGTCCAATGGCTGCTTTTAGATCATAGGGAGTTTTATTGATTGGGCATAAATAAATAACAGGCCCTAACAATTATACAGAGCCATCCGTGCTGAAACTATACCTTAATCCTTTCTTCTCTAGAGGTACACAGAAAATATGCTGGGAATCTCTCTTATTTACCAGGAGTGAGATGAAAATGCTCTCGTGCAAAGCCGTGGCAGATCGCATAAATATATTTTATCTATATATTTGTTATATATATATATATATACAGTGTGTGTGTATATATATATATATATATATATATATACACACACACACTGTATATATACACACACACCTGCATCTCATAACAACCACCACCATGTCACCACAGTCCCCTGCATCTCTCAACAGCCTCCTACTTCTCACTACTGCCCCCTGCATATCACCACAGCCCCTTGCATCTTACCACAGGATCCTGCTTCTCTCTTCTACGTCTTACAATAGTCCCCTGCATCTGACCACAACCTCCTGCATCTCACTCCTGCCCCCTGCATTTCACCAGTGTCATCACAAGCGCCCCACCCACCCCCCCGAACCCCATGCTGGCTGGGGCTCAACCACTGGAATGTGATGGGTAGGGCAGGAGGATCAAGGATGAGAGAAAAGTATTGCAGCTATTATAAGCATCATCAGCTGCATGTCTGTTACTAGGGCACCTATGTATGCAGTATTTCCGCAGTCTCTATGCGCACCCCACCCCAGCTGCCAAACATTTGCACAATGTACTAACATGGGAGGTGCCTCCTGTTCACCGAAGTCGTATGGCCAAGTAGGAACATCATTCTGGAGAGGGAGCACTTCACAGTGGAGGAGTGGTGGGCGGAATCTGCCTGCAGGTTCAGTGTAATGATTGTCATCGGAATCTTTACTAACCATCAATATTTTTGTTTCAATGGTAATGTATTTACCATTTGATGGTGGTGGTCCAATCTTTGCCGCCATCGAATGTAAATCATTTGTTGGTGTTCTGATGGCTGTTTGTTTTTATTAAATTCATGATAGCTATGCCGCCCTTGGCTCTTGGCTCCTGTGTCTTCATCAGGGCATCTTCACGGGTTTGTTGGAGGTAGTCTCTCACTTTCTGCCTGCATCAGACATGACCCTGTTCAGTCCCTGACTCCCTCCCCTCTCTAGGTTACTGCTAAGCAACAGAGCACATTGTCATCTCTGATTGGCTCAATTTTTGATGCTCTCTTGCTGTTTCAGCACCATGGACAGTTCCTATACAGCTCGGTGCAAGATTTTTTTCTGTGACTTGCTTCACTAAAATCGTGACTTCTCAGCTACCTTTTGTCACAGATGAATGGTTCATACACCTAAACCTTCCTCAACCAATGCTCTATAGAATAGTGAAACCCCCATCAAAATTTGTCTGAAAAGACAGACCCCTGAACCGGGGACGATAGATAAGATAGATTCAGTAGAATAGATAGATAGATAGATAGATAGATAGATAGATATGATGTGCGATCAGGTGAAGGCAGAGCCTTTCCTGTCATACTTCGGTATACTCCACATTTTTGACTATAAAAATAATAAAATGAAAGAAAATATTATAAATATCTTCTTTGTATCATTCCAATCATTTTTATAGTCAAAACTCTGGAGTAAAAAGTGTATGGCAGGTGAGGCACTGCCTCCCCTCTCTACCTTTTCTGCACATCACTGATCAAAGCTCACCAAATTTCAAGCATTATATACAGCTGCACCTTTGTATAATGCCCACATTAACCCTTGGGTTCATATACAGTATGTATCTGTAAATCTGACTCTGATACTAGCCAGTTCCTTCCCAGCCATTTACCTCACTCCACGTCACTGATAGATACAGAGATACACACACAGGATCTGGTATAGAAACTGGAAACACAATGACGACAGGTAACGGTTACGCAAATGCATAATTAAAGGGACACAGAGATTTCTTAATCAAAGTCTTATTCTAATTCCTGTCTGATACAGAGGAGTCCTGTTATACTGTGGCTTCAGTTGTGCCAAACAGTCCCTCTAAGCACCCCAGGTCCTGTGCGGCCTGACCTGGCCGAGCATTTTTTTTTTGCTCAAAATTTGCATTTTATTCACATGAATAAAAGACTGGGAGTGACAGAACTGCATTGCTAGTATAGACGGAACAGTAGGGTATGCAATACTTGTTCAACTGTGTGCGAATCTGTGAAAAAAGGGCTCAGATGCCCCCAGCCACGGCTTTTCCTCACACCAAGTCTGATTGTGCTTCATCTGTGCCTTTGTATGTGTGTAAAACCAATTCCTGTGCGGTTCAATTCACAGCCTAGCATCTCAGGAACATGGTGAGCGGCTTTTTGCTGCATCGGCAATGCGACTAAGATGCAACATTTAAAGGAAAATATGGTACGTTCTACCACGCAGAGTGTCTCATCCCAGTGTATAAGGACACATCTGTACATGGTTTAAATCAGTAGAAAAGGAGCAGACAGAAATAAAATCAGATATCAATAGCTGGGTTGATATACTATAATCAACAGACAGGCAAGCAGGCACAGAGAATGGTCAGAAATTACAGCTGATGTCCATACACAATAATGTTAACAGGAGCATGGGGTGCAGGAGAGACCGTAACAGTGGCAATCACCTAGTACTGATTGCTTGCTGAGCTACCACTACAAATGACAGCCAGCAATGTGCTCTTGCGCTGTCTGAGTACAAGGATGTCTGGGACTTCAGCCATGCCCATCTCCATTCACTCTGCCTGTAGGCAAGGATTTCAAAGGCAGGCAACCCATACAGATTACTTTAGATAATACAAACTCATAACCAGAAAGCGCACTGGGGCATCACAATTCTGACAACGCATTTTGACACCAGTTACATCAATGGGGTTAAATATGCTAATATTTTATGTATTTGGGTGTACAATCTAAATGGTCCACTTTTCCTCAAAATATTTAGTTTTATGTACACTATATTCACTACATTTTTAGTTTAGACTGGAGATAATGGCCAGTTGGTGAATTCAGTTCACTCTAGCATCTGATAGTAGGCTAATAAATTAGGATACTGGCAGAAGGCTTCATCCATAACAACTGGGCCCTAGGCAACATGATGGTTGAGCCTCCTTCTCTCCTGTTTGATTTTGCAAAAAAAACAATCAACATAAAAATTCCAACATGTCCGGCGGTAAATCATACCGATTCCGTACGCAAACCCGATGGATTACGTACAAATCCAATGGCGGGGTGCCTACACACACACACAGGACCCTTTCTGCACATGGGCAGTATGGGGGTCCTGTGTGATTACATGCAGTGCTCCCTAAGCTGCAGCTTAATTGACAGGCTGCGGCTGTTTGGCGGGCGGCGACTGGGACTGTTCCACAAAATGTTTTGTGGGAGTACCGAGGCCAGGGTCTGCGTCTTCCAACGCAGATTTCCTGGCCCCGGCAGCATGAATAGACTGTCCACCCTGAGTAACCTGAAGGTAACATACTGTATGTGGCCTTACACCGTGGCTCATGGCGAGTCAAATAGTCAGTCTCCTTTGGACTTAGCTGCGCCAAGTCTTTTTTGCTGAAAATATGTGTCCTATTCACACCGGCAGAAATGACAAGACTACATTGATAGTGTACACTGGAGCTTTGGGAATAGAGTGAGAGAGCAAGTAACTGTGAACCAGGACAAACCATGCTGCAATGCAAGGGGTGCAAATACATAAATTTTATTTTGCATGTGCGGTAAATACTGGCTGCTTTTGCATGTAGCCCACAAATGCTGGACAGCTTTATTTTTACACTGCAAATTAACCTGCCAAACCCCCACCCCCCTTGCAGAGCAAGATGCACAGTTACTGCCTCTCTCTTACTCTATTCCCATCTCTTATAACTTATGTTATACAAATTCCTGTGCGACAAAAGTCACAAACACCCCCCCCCCCCAGTACACTGTGGGGCTGCGATGTACCCGTATGCAACAAGTTTCACTTTCAGAAGCTTCTGCCTAATCAGCTACAACATCTGTAGATGGCACTGCCTACAGAAGCCTACAGCCTTCGTTTTGCAATTAGCCCCGGGAGAGGGAATCCTTTCGGTTGTTCATGGGCTGGCTGATGTCCTTGCATGCAAAATAGGACTCCCACCCACTAGCTTATAATTATTTTGCTACTTAATTATAGTCAATATTCTAATGAATGTTGATAAAACTTTTATTGTTACAGAGTAGACTAGCACAGCAGATAACTGCTTCTTCTCTTTATAGGGGAGATGTACCAGACCTTCGAAAGAGATTTATTTTTATTACCAGTTATTTATATAGCGCACACATATTCCGCAGCGCTTTACAGAGAGTATCTAGCCATTCACACCAGTCCCTGCCCCAATGGAGCTTACAATCTAAATTCCCTACCAAAATGCACACTAGGGCTAATTGTTTTTTTGGAAGCCAATTAACCTACCAGTATATTTTTGGAGTGTGGGAGGAAACCGGAGTACCCGGAGGAAACCCATGCAAGCACAGGAAGAATATACAAACTCCACACAGTTAGAGCTATAGTGGGAATCGAACCCATGACCTCAGTGCTGTGAGGCAGTAATTTCCCCATAGCAACCAATCATTTTTCTAGCACGGTCAATTAAATGACAATTAGCAGCTTCATACATCTCCCCCTGTATCTTGATGGTGAAGCAGAGCTGGGACACAGGAAAGAGAAGGCAGCTGTGCACTCAATAAGCCTGTACCCAACGAAGTGCGAGCACTGAGATGGGACAATGAGTAGTGGAAGCCAGGAAAGTGGATAAGTAATGAGGGTCCTGACAATAAAAGCTTAGAGGAGGGGAGAACAGTTGGATTCTGACTTCTTCTCAATATATAGTAAATAGAATCCCTGGCTCTTTAAAAGCATACAGTACTTGACCACTCTCCTGAAATAGCCAGAAGGCTCCTGAATTGTTGCTGCTCCCAACTGCCCTGAAGAACATTCATGTCTCCAGGTCCTGCATTGTAGCCATGCCCCACGCTTTAAAATGCTGGTAATCTGCACTGTAGCTGGGGTCAAGTCCACAGTGACATAAACATGCCACCACGCACTGCACCACCTACCTATGCCGAGCCATGTGCCCGCTGTCCCGATCGGCTGCCCCATCCTGGAGGGGGCAGGCACAAAGTATGTATAAAGAGAGTTATAGTTCAAATGTATGTGGGCAGGACGGGTTCTTTTCCAGCTTACAGCTTCCATGCCTGGCTCTCAATGTTGAGGTGGAACTACAGGCTGGAAGGAAAACAAGCACCTCTGTTATAGAAACTATGCAGCAGCTGCTTATACCGGCAATCTGCTCAGGGTTCAAATTCCTTCACTCTGGTGCCGGCAAAGGCTGGAAAATAGCCTCACTTCAACCTAGTCTTACAGGCATGCAACCCCAGCACCAAAGCTACAACTATGCAGTAGGGCCGTAGCTAGGGTAGTGCGGCCGGTGCCATCGCACAGGGCACCACAGGTCAGGGGCAGGGGCGTATCTACAATGGGTGCACCCATAATATTACTTACCTCTCCGGAGTCCCACGTCAGCGCGGGGTTCCGGCACTGTAAAATGGCCGAGGCGGCCATTTTCCCGTCATTTGCACATGCGCAGTACAGGGAAAATGGCAGCCGTGGCCATTTTCCCAGTGCCCTGTACATACACTATAGATTCTGGGCACACTCTAGTGCCCAGAGTCTATAACTCTGGTGCTGGGTGCGCACAGCTCAGTGTGCTGCCGGCCACCGGGTGGAGAGGAGGGGGCCCGTATCGGAGACTGGACACAGGCCCCCTCCTCTCTAGAAACGCCCCTGGTTAGGGGGCACTGTTTGGGCCTGCTAAATTTCTGTTTATTATCATTCTTGCTTGTAGCTTCCTCTTATTTCATCCCCAGCATCCCCTGGCCTCTCCTATCTCTTCCCTGGCCCTTCCCCATGAAGCCATGGCCCTTTTTTGGGTGCATTATGTCCCTTTGAAAAATGAGGGGGGCGCCAATGCACTTTCTGGCACAGGGCACCATAATGTCTAGTTACGGCTCTGCTATGCAGTATACCTAAGTCACTATGCAGCACTGTAACATCAGTCTGCAAGCTGGGATTGCATGCTCAGGAAATGTCCCCTGGATGACAACACCAGGGTAAAGGTACAAGCTATGCCCTATAAATATACTGCATTTCGGTAACACGTCTTGCATATTACAACTACTGAATAATCACAACTATCACAAACTCTATTCTACAGCATCTTAAATCTTTAGACATGACAATATGTAAACATACCGTTTACTATGAGGTTGAAATATTCTTTGTGTATTGTATGGTCTGGGTGAGTAACCTGAGCAATGTAGATCCCGCTGTCCTCTTTCCTGAGATGTTGGATATGTAATACTGTTCCATTGTGCGGTGCCTGGAGACGGTTCTTGTATTCCTTATCGTGTATCACCAATTTATGTTTTTTAAACTCTGCGATTTTAAATATTTCTTCTGTTTTTCCTTTTTTAATAAACCAAACAACATCATCATCAACGGAACCTGACCGATTCAATTGTGTAGACTGGCCCAGATCACCACTAACGTTATACGGATTATGCTCTTCACCTAAACAGGACAAATGAAACAGTTTTACCTCAACTTTTTATACCTGTTACATACTGTATTACATTACATTCACCAGGTTCTGGTGTACTCCCATATGCCACCAACATTACCGGTTGCAAAATTGAAAAAATTTGTGTAAATTAGTGATGTGTTCGGACCCCTGTGTCTTTGTTTTGGTTCTAATTCATCATCGTGTTTTGGTAAACCAACCTTAAGTGTTTTCGTTTGGATTCGGTAAAACTCGATTTAAAAAAAAAAAGGAAATAAAATAAAAACAGCTAAAATCGGTCAATGTGGACCTATTTACATGCAACCCAAAACCTGAGCTCCCCTAAGTGATTCCGAACTGGGAATCGATTTGATTGGGAACCCCTAAGTTCGGGAGTGTGTGTTTATCAGGAAAACTCAACTGCACATCGTTAGTGCAAATCAGACCAAAACCGCAGACATCTTTTTGTAACCTATCCCTTTTCAGTTACTGTAAACCAGAATTTTTTATATAGATGTCCCATTGAGAAACAAAGATATCACATTTATCAGTTGATTTGCGAAAACAGCCCGATTAGCATAGTCATTACTAGATGATCAGGGCTCCTATGAGGCGGGGCTTATCACAGTTGGGAGGGGCTTGCTGTATTAGCTACTGGCCCTGCCACCCTCTCTGTATATGATCATACAAATTTACTAAGTGTTAGCAGATCTATGTCAGCAACAGCTATAGATTGTCAGAGGGGCTAATGTTACCCTAACCAGAAAATAAACTTTGATGAATGATAATATTATTCCCTAGATAGAATCGGTGCCAGCAGATATAATAGTGCTGGTGCAGTGCATTACACCAGTCTGAGCATATAGTGCGCCATTTCTCTCTGCGCATATACATGCACCTATGCAGACCTGTATGCAATTTGTATGTATCAAGCTTTACAACCAGAGATTTTCAACATGGGAGGGAAGATACCATCTACTGTAAGCATATTGCATGTGCATGTCTTTCTACTATGGAGCATTATCAATTCAATTCAGGCTTTATGCTCATTCAGCAAAACATAGGCATGAATTGACAGCGATATAATATGCGAATCATCCAAATTTCTAATAAAAAGCAGTAAACATACATAAAACTAAAACCAAGAGCACTTATTATTTGGAATTCATTCTGACAATGGTGGAAGGAAAGGAGCAATTTTTGTTTTACTTAATAATGATGTGCGACACATAATGGTCCTAATAGCACCTTTTTGAGGGCAGTGAGATAAAGAAGTTATGATTAGGAAGGCAAATGACATTCACAATACTGATGGCCTCCCTTAGGGCTATATTTATCAAAGTTCGATTTTATGTTCGACTTAGCTCACCTGAAATCGAATCAATAAAATGTAGAAATTCCTGTAAAAATCCCACATTTACTATAAATTCAATTTTTTTAGGCCTTTTCTAAATCGAATTCGACTTGAGTTGACTTTAATAGTGATCTCTTGTTCGTTTTTGAATGACCATGTGGAAATCGAACACAAAATTGAACTTAAAACCCCGAAAATAACAGACCTGCTTCATTCTAAAAAATGTTATATGAGCAGGTGTGAATTATACTGATGCATGCACAGATCAGCGAGATCCGTGCATTCTTCTTTTTGTAGAAAGGTTGTAAAGTGTTAAAATGTAAAAAAAAAAAAAAAAAAGAAGAAATTGGGGTCCCCCTCTAAAAGCACAACCAGCACCAGACTTTCCTGAACCGGTCCAGGTTGTGAAAATACAAAAGATCAAAAGATGTAGTGGTCCCCAGTATTTTGTACAACCAGCACTGGGCTCAGTGAGCCGGTCCTGGTTTTGAAAATATGGGAGACAAAAGACATAGGGCCTGATTCAGAGCCGCTCGTAAGCGGCCACTCGTTCGTTCAGAGCGATGTTTGCCCAACTGCGCATGCGTACGGATCGTTATACGCATGCGTGAACCAGTCAGTGCGGTCGAAATTCATGTGCTCGCAAAATAGCGAATGCCTGATAATTTGAGTGACAGGAGGAGGCGTATGCGGGTGATAACGGGGGAAGGTGCTTGAAAACGGGGAGTGGAGATCCGAACGCAGGCGTGCTTAAAGGTCAAAACGGACGTTTTATGGGTGTGCATAATTAAAACAGCAGCGTCATTGACCACGTCACTGGGTTATTTTATAGCCAGAACTGCTTGCAAAATTGTGGTAGCAAAAGCCAACCCCAAGAATAGCGAGCAGTTCATACGCTGGTCGATGTACTCGATTAATCTAATAAATAGCGGACATGTTGTAGAATGCGAGCGGCCAGGGGGCGTATTTTTTAAAAAAACGACCGCAAGTTTTGTTCGCTCGTTCAGACCTAGAGGCGTGAACAGACCGCAAAGAGCGAACGGTTGATTTGAATAGCCACCCCTATTTTCTGGACGAGCGAGCGCTAATTGCGTCCGGCTCTGAATCAGGCCCATAGTGTTCCCCCGTATTTTCCAAAACCAGTACCAGACTTTCTACCGGGGGTGTAATTCTACAGCTGGGGGTGTAGCGGTCAGGTATAGTGCTTTAGCCAGGGGATCCTTCACCGGATCCCCCGGCGAAAGCACTATACCTGAGCGCTAGTCAGCCCAGGCCATCCCAATAAAGAAATTCCACCTGCCCAGAGCACCCCAGGCCTGAGCTGATAACACGGGGCTATCTCTGGCACCCTTTAGTAACCTAGCCGTTCTCACCATTGAAGTCAATAGTGGGAACGGTTCATTGGCTGAGAGAGGTGGAGGTTCGCCTCTCTCAGCCAATGAATACTCAGCTCATTGAACTGTTGGAATGCCTTGAGGACGGCATTTGGGAATCTCTGGGTTATACTGTAACTAGCTCTAAAAAATCATCGAAGTGCAGACAGAGCACGAAACGCATCGGAGATTAGAAGTGGATGCTGGAAACACGTGCTTCATCATCTGCTGGAGTAACGTCATCAACGTTGGCCCGCAGCAGCCAGGTGGCCCAGGCCACCACACCCGGACCCTATGCTGCATTTGAAATGGACAATTGTACCAGCAGCAGAACCTGCCGATCAGAAGGTACAAACAAAGTAGGGAAAGATAAAGTAAGATACCCAAGAGACTGGAGATTACCTAAATATCGGAGACACTCCACAGCAAACCCGCATCCACAAAAAACACTCAAAAAGAGTATATATTGGACTATCTTTTTTTGCACAGATGCCACTTAAAATTTAGCGCTTATATTGCTTTTTCATTGCTAAATATACCCCTTAGTGTCTGTTTCACATAAACTTCACCGAACAGAAGGTGACTGCCTCCCAGGCACATATTAAGCCTATAGAACCAGTAATTTATGTCCCGCGCCTGTACTGCTACCCAGTGGCGTAACTTTGGTATTTGGAGCCCAGAGCAAATGTATAAATGGAAAATGTGCACGCGCATGTCGAAAAATGGGCGTGGCCAGTTAAAATGGGGTGTGTCAACATGACACACCCCTTTCTCGTCACTCTGAACATTCCTTTCCATTCCATATGCACCTTAATGCAGTGCCCCTTATACAGTCCCCCCAGTAGTGGTCACCCTTATGCAGGCCCCCAGTAGTGCCCCTTTTACAGTACTCCCAGTAGTGGTCCCCCTTATGCAGTCCCCCATTAGTTCCCCCAGTAGTGGTACCCCTTATGCAGGCCCCCAGTAGTGCCCCTTATACAGTACTCCCAGTAGTGGTCCCCCTTATGCAGCCCCCCATTAGTTCCCCTCATACAGTGCCTCCAGTAGTGGTACCCCCTATGCAGGCCCCCAGTAGTGCCCCTTACACAGTGCCCCCAGTAGTGGTATCCCTTTTGCAGTGCCCCCGGTAGTGGTCCCCCCTATCCAGTGCCCCTTATACAGTGCCCCCTGTAGTGGTCCTGCTTATTCAATGCCCCCAGTAGTGTTCCCCCAGTGCAGTGCCCCTTGTGCTTCCAGTAGTACGCCCTTTATATAATGCACCCAGTAGTAGCCCCCTATGCAGTGCCCCAGTAGTAGTAATGACAGTTACTGTAGAAGCTGATTGGTTGGTACTTTAGGTCTCTCCAAGGTTTGATACATGTCTCCCAATGGCTGAAGAGGAAATTCAGATTCTTTCTTGAAAAATCTAGGAACTAGATAAATGATAAGTAGAATCTGATTGGTTGCTATGGGCAACATCTCCACTGCTATAAACCTGCACTTTAGTAACTATACCCCCTATTCCCAATGTGCTGCGATTGCTGTAGAACAGCTTCCATCTCTCTTCCTGTCTGAGTAGCAGAGCCTCGTCTCACCCCTCCCCTGGGCAATGTCTGTTCTACATTCTTAAGAGACTTAAAGAAGCAGTGACAACGTGTATGAGATGTTGGCTAAATGCTGTGTGATGCTTGTTTTGCATTATCCAGGAAGCTTATAGTGTACGGGGAACATACATACAGAAAATACACAGTATGGTAGTTAGATTTGGTTTGAGGGGAGATGTATCAAGTCTTGGAGAGATATAAAGTTGAGGAGTTGCCCAGAGCAACCAATCAGCTTTTACCTGTCATTTCAAAGACTGTGCTAGATAAATGAAAGTTAGAAGCTGATTGGTTGCTAAGACCCAAGGAGTCACGGTGCTTGTATTCACAGAGAGCTACTGCCCAAAGAGTCCTGGTGCTTGTATACACATAAGGCTAAGGTCCATGGAGTCATGGTGCCTGTATACACAGTGGGGTACAGCACCAAAAAATAAGTTTCCTTTTTCTTTTTAAACTTTTAACTTTTTTTTTTACAGCCACTTGTGAGTCTCGACACTTTAATCAGTATAGCGCAGCATAGATCAGCGTGCAGTCAGTGTGCCCCCTTACACAGTCACTTTACCAGCACAGCCACTAGTCTCTGGGCACAGCCACTTAATCAGCAGAGTATAGCGCAGCATACATCAGCGTGCAGTCAGTGTCCTCTATACTGTCACTTTGCCAGCAGTAATATAAGCAGAGCAGTGCTCAGCTTGCAGACGTCAGGACGCTGACGTTCAGCCTCGTAGTGGGGATCCGAGTTGGCGGGAACACCCGAACCTCAGCCCGGGTGGACTCGGATCCCCGATGTTCGGAGCGGTCCAGATTCTGTGGAATCCAGACCGCTCATCCCTAGAATAAATAGTATTCCCTAGAATAAATAGTATACTGGTTTCCTGTCCCTTGGGTATTATTACTGCTGATGCACCAAAGTCTATAAGCCTTGGCCATGTCCTGCAATGTTCTGTACTGTAACTATGTTTTGTACTGTAAGTAACTGTTTCTGTTTTGTTCATACTGTTTATGTACCGTGAGGCGCCGCGGACCCCTTGTGGTGCCATATAAATAAAGGATAATAATAATAACGGCTTTTATTTATGTGTATGACTGTATCCTTTATCTTGACTATAGTCTATATCTAAACTAATTCCTAGGGGTATATTACCTAAAGTGAGAGAGAGTTTTTAGAAGTGGAGATGTTGCCCATAGCAACCAGATTCTAGCTATTATCTTCTAGAAGGTGCTAGATAATGATAAGTAGGATCTGATTGGTTACTATGGGCAACAGTCCCACTTCTAAAAACCTGCACTTTAGTAACTATACCCCCTATTCTCAATGTGTTGCGATTGCTGTAGAACAGCTTCCATCACTCTTCCTGTCGGAGTAGCAGAGCCTCGTTTCACACCTCCCCATGGCAACGTCTGTTCTACATTCTTGAGACTAGGGCCGAATTAAATTACAGTAGGTGCGAAATCGCCAGGTTTCGCCAGCGAAATTGTCCGATTTTTGCCAACAAAATTGAAAACAGGGCAGATTTTCCCCAAAAACAGGCGAAAAAATTCAGGACAAGCCGGAAATTGCATCTGTACCCCCCAAAAATGGCTGACGTGCAGTACATCGGAAAATAATTTCGAAGTGTTTTTTATTGGCCGTAATAAAAAGTATTTAGGGTACTTAAATTGCGTTGGTTGGCGGTAATTTGCGTATATGAAAAATGTTTACAAATTAAAAAATAGAAAGTATTTTTCTCCCAGGAAATTACTGTTCCACGTAAATTCGTTGTACGCTAAACTGGGTGCAAGTATATTTTCATGTCGTAAAAGTGCACTTTTTAAAATCATTAAAAAAGCGCCTGCTGCAACCACGTGCAATGTTTAAAACACTTGACGCGTATATCACCCCCTGAAATACGAGACCCATTACGTTAATCCCGTTTTCAATGTTTTCGGTTATTTTTCACCAAAAATTTGACCAGTCATTTTTTTTGAAACTCTAAAAAAAATAATGTTAGGGTTATTTATCATTAGGGGGGGGTTTCCAAAGGGGATTTTGACTTTTTTTTTTTTTTACCCGGTCTGAGATGGTGAAAATGGTCATTATTTAAACAGCCTGTATACTGTCAGTTAAGCTGGCCATACTCCTGCACGATTTCGGGCCGATTTCCCGATTTTCGATGAGTCATAAGATGGATCTTGTGAAAATCGTGTATTATATTAGTAAGATAAGATCCGATGCGCGCTCCCAGAGCTCCTGTAATCGGATCTTATGATCAGATGTGCAGGACATCTTGTCCATCGTATCTTATTTTGTTCATGCGATCCATCGTGCAGCAATTCAAGTCATTTCAATGACTGTTTCCCTAATGAGCCTGTGAGACACATTGGATCGATCTTACGACAGATTGTGTGCTAAGAAAAACAGCAAACATGTGTACGGGACTGCCTGGGAGCTCCGGGGGAATCGTATGATGAATCTGATCTTATGCTGGTCGTGTAGGTGTATGGCCAGCAATAGGAGCGGAGTCCATAGAACCTGCAATACAGGAGACGGGTGAAGAAAAAGTATAGGAGACACTGCTTCAGGAGTGGGAGGGGTAGGTGGACGGGGAATGGACGGCAGGGTTGGGAGACCAGACCCGGACAGCGCGGGTGAACCAAGCGGGAACCCGGGGTTGCCAGAAGCCGTAGGAGGTGGAGGGGCCACCGGGTGAAAATGAAGTGGCCGCTGGGTGAATGTGGCGGAAGAAAGGGGGGCAAACTGCCAAGGATGACTGTAGGGATAATTGGGTGGGGGTGAGAAAAAAGGGGAGGAGTAAGTAGACGGGGTAAATAGAGGGGGGGGGATTTATCTCGACTATCTCTAAATGAATTCCTAGGGGTATATTTACTAAAGTGGTGATGTTGTCCGTATCGACCAATCAGATTCTAGCTATTATCTTGTAGAAGGTGCTAGATAAATTTTTAGTAGACTTTGATTGGTTGCTATGGGCAACATCTCCACTTCTATAAACCTGCACTTTAGTAACTATACCCCCTATTCTCAATGTGTTGCGATTGTTGTAGAACAGCTTCCATCTCTCTTCCTGTCTGAGTAGCAGAGCCTCGTCTCACACCTCCCCTGGGCAATGTCTGTTCTACATTCTTAAGAGACTTAAAGAATCGGTGACAACGTGTATGAGATGTTGGCTAAATGCTGTGTGAGGCTTGTTGTGCATTATCCAGGAGGCTTATAGTGTACGGGGTACATACATACAGAAAATATACAGTATGGTAGTTAGATTTGGTTGAGGAGAGATGTATCAAGTCTTGGAGATATAAAGTTGAGGAGTTGCCCAAAGCAACCAATCAGCTTTTACCTGTCATTTCAAAGACTGTGCTAGATAAATGAGTTAGAAGCTGATTGGTTGCTTTGGGCAACTGCTCCACTTCCTATCTCTCTCCTAGGCTTCATACACCTCCCTCTTACAGATAAAATGACACCGTGCAAAGTGAAAGTACAGAAATCATTAGCAGCACTAAGGCTCTGGGGTTACACTGCAGTGTGTGGAGAGGAGGGGGCCGGGCTTCTGGGACCCAAAGACGTCACATGACTTGTTTCTGTGCAGACTTTTTTTTTGCTGTAGGACTAACGTTTGCTATTTGCCCTACTCTGTACTATATTTCAGTTAATGTAAAACTGTACGAGGGTTATTATGTGTAAGGGTTTTTTTTTGCTCTTCTCTCTTTTTATTTCCAACCTCCATCTCTTATACACTGAACTTCATACAACTAACAATGTATCTTACACAATTAATTCCCTTCTGAAATTATTCTTGTTAGTGAAATGATAGTATACTGCTTTCCTGTCCCAGAACCTCGGGGGGACCTCCGGAACTTTCGGGAGAGCAGGAGACTCTCCTGGATCCCGTCCATGTCACTAATGACCCCCTGATGCGTGATGTCACACATTGTGGCACTAGCACTGGCCTCTTGGACCCCTTTACCAGGATCCACAAAAAGTCAACTACTGTATGACTGAAATGAGTGTTCTGCCCTTGTACAGATGTGTCCTCATACACCGAGTGTCTTTACACCGTACGGCGCCAGACACCCGGCATGGCTAAGATGTTACAGTAGTGTAGCGCAGCGTATTTTTCTTTAAATTGTGCATCTTCGTCGCAGCAAAAAGCCGCTCACAGTGTACTAGAGACACAGAGCTGTGACCAGGGATGTACAGTCCCCCTGAGCGTGCGTAAAGCAGCTCGGCCAGGGTTTGGCACTGGACCGGCCCATCTGCCCTTTGGCAAATGCCGATGGCCAGTCCGGCACTGGCTGCGACATTAACTGCACAGGAATTGGCTTTGCACATGTAGAAAGTCGCAGATGAAGCACTCGGATGTACAAATGTCGCACACCTCAGCAGTCAGTGGACACTAGCAATGTAGTTGTGTCACTTGTAGTTGTTAGAATTATGCAAATAATAATTAATCACTGGAATGGGTACACAGACGGCAGCAGCGGGCATTGAGGACCTGATTCAGAGTCGGTCGAAGCGGCCGCACGGTCGTACAGGAAAAGGGGCCGGATATGCAAATGATGCACTCGCATGTTGCGTCCCTAAGATCGGATCGGCAGCTGGCCGACCAAGGGGAGGAAGCGGCCGGAAGTAAAAAAATACGCCCCCTTCTCGTATGCCTTACACGTCATCTCCGGGCATATAAGGATTAATCGAGACCATCGGGAACCATCGGAACTGGTCGTAGAGCTTAAGGTTGACCATACCCTCTCTTAAGCTCTACGATCATGTCAGTGTAAAAACCTCCCGTCACGTGTGCCATGACACTACTTTGTTAATTATGCACTCCCATAAACCGTATGCACTCCCATAAAACGCCGTTCGCATAATTAGGCACGCCCCCGTTTTCAAGCACCTTCCCCTGTTACCACCCACAAACGCCGCAATCTGTCACTCAAACTACCGACCTGGCTGTGTTCAAGGAGAGAGAAATTTCTGATCGTAGCGGCTAGTTTGCGCACGCGCATTGCGAACTTTACGCATGCGCAGTGTAGCGAACATCGGTGGCGTACGACCGTGCGGCCACTTCGACCGACTCTGAATGAGGTCCTCAGTCCTGATCATTTCCGCATTTTCAGTTCACAGTGAGATCACGCCTCCAGTCATATCCGTGGCGCATCTGACCTTGGTACATAAAGAGCGACCAACACAGAAAAGGCGCAAATATGCAACTTTATTTTGGACGCACTGTGCTGCTCATTTGCGCCTGACTGTGAATAAGGCCCTTAGCTGCAGTCACCTGGGTAATGTGTAAGAAAACAGTCCAACTAGGAATTGCTAAATGGTATCTATAGAATAAAAGCGACCGCCGAGAACAATGATGTCATCACGTTGGAATGTAGTAACAGTATTGTCTGACCCCTACCAGCAGTGTCAGCGATGCACAGGAGAGATGGAGGGCGATGGGGGGGTTGATCGAGACAGTGGTGGAATGAGGAGAAAGCATTGTGGGGGGGGGGGGGTGGGAGAGAGAGAGAGGTACTACGGCCACACTATACTGTGGTATTTGGATATGTATCTGTACATCTGATGTAAAGCACACTTGCTCTTATTTATAGTGTAATATCACAGGGCGCCTGATGTAGAAATACTGTAGATGTTTCCCCGGCAATGTCTGTTCTACATTCTTTTAAAAAAAAATCAGGTGAATGAGGTCAGGAGATGTTGTTATTGCTGTGTGATTACTTTGTGTATTAGTGGGAAGGTGTACAATGTACAGTACATGCTATGTATGTACAGGAAATACTACATGTCAGTGAGACGGGTTTACAGAGAGAACCACGCCCCGCAGAGTGAAATCACAAAAGCCGTAGCGACCGAGGCTCTGAGCTCACTCTGCAGTGCGAGGGTTAAGGGGGAGGGGCCTCTGGGACAGGAAGACGTCACATAGGTTTCACTGCAGATAGACAAAAAGTTATTTTCTTTAGGATCTACACTCAGTATTTGCTCTGATTTATACTATACCTGAGTTAATGTAAAACCATACTTACTATAAGTATGAGGTTATATATCCTTTCCTCTCTTTTTATCTCAACCCTCTCACTCCCCTGTGCTTAATCCTGCTAGGGATATATCTTACAGACACCGTGATTTTATACGTTAGATCAGTGGTTCTCAAACTCAGTCCTCCAGACCCCATACTGGTCACATGTCCCAGGTCACCCGGCAGGTGCGCAGGTGTAGTCATTACTCACCGGCACATATCCCAGGTCATCCAGCAGGTGCACAGGTGTAGTCATTACTCACTGATACATATCCCAGGTCATCCAGCAGGTGCACAGGTGTAGTCATTACTCACTGATACATATCCCAGGTCACCCAGCAGGTGCACAGGTGTAGTCATTATTCACTGACACATATCCCAGGTCACCCAGCAGGTGCACAAGTGTAGTCATTATTCACTGACACATATCCCAGGTCACCCAGCAGGTACACAGGTGTAGTCATTATTCACTGACACGTTTCCCAGATCACCCAGCAGATGCACAGGTGTAGTTATTACTCACTGACATATATCCCAGGTCACCCAGCAGGTGCACAGGACTAGTCATTACTCACTGACACATTTCCCAGGTCACCCAGCAGGTGCACAGGTGTAGTCATTATTCACTGACACGTTTCCCAGGTCACCCAGCAGGTGCACAGGTGTAGTCATTATTCACTGACACGTTTCCCAGATCACCCAGCAGGTGCACAGGTGTAGTCATTACTCACTGATCAATTTTAAAAGATCCACAGGTGAAGCTAATTATTTTACTTGCGATTCTGTGAGGAGACCTGGAAAACATGAACTGTTTGGGGTCCTGAGGATCGAGTGAGATTCTGTGTGTTAGATGATTCCTGTAGTGTTCTCCCCTTCTCACTTCATGTATCCTTGTCCGTGGCTGTAGGCTGTATCAATATTGCTCATTATTCTGAAACATTAATCTTTACGCAGTGTATTTCCTCTTGTAATTCAATGTAGTCCTCAGTCGGTCTTTGTACAGGTTTGTGGTGGTGACACAGCAGCACAGGGCAGGTTACATTGCAAAGTTTATCTCCTGTTGTATTTATTTTTTTCTCTACTTTAATGAGATTACATGTATTTGGCAAAATGTATTATGTTATATTGTGGCCCATGTATTAATGATTACATTTGTAATGTGATCTGAGCGTGACATTACTACCCATGAATTCAGGATGCAATCATGTCGGCTGAATGTATTACTGAGCCCCTGAGGATGTGCTGGAAGTGAAGAGACCGTGCCAGCGGTCCCTTCACCCGTGTGCCAGGATTCCTGCGCATGCACAGTCTACAGACCCAACATGTGCGTCAGCCATTGAACCCTCTCCCAGCTAGTATTGCGATGTGTAGCCCACAGGCTGCGGCGGCGTACGCCATCTTCAGATGGTGTAAACTGCGGGGAACAAGTTCCGGAATACTACGGGGGTTTGCAGTGCTGGCGGAAATGGAGGGAGATATCTGCGGCAATCCCCCCAAAACGGGTGATTTCAGTGAATACACCCCAAATATTAAACGATAAATGGACCCCATTGTACCACTGTAATGTAATACTTTGACATGTTGCCGAATACACAAACAATCTCATTGAAGTAGCTAAAAAGAAATACAATGCATATTATATATACATACACATTGTTAATAAATAATTAGACTGGTATTACATAGCATATTTGTAGTAAATCTACTCTTCAGCTAGGTTAATATTCAATGGTTACAACCGCATATCAAATAACATTGCGGTGTCACTAACATTTCCATAAACCAACAGTTAACCCCCAAACAAAACTGGTTGTGGAACTGAATATACCTGAAATATAAACAGTATTTTAATATTTAATTAAATCTGTCAAGACAGGCGATAAGTTCTGTTACAGATAATGTGTTTGTTTAAACAATTATTATGGAGGGGAATTTCCATTGTTCTTACATGGCAGGGAGATTTTCTGTTCTATTAGATCCCTTTGATCCCTTCCTGTGTTCCTGCAGCTGCAAATAAGATAGAATGACTGCAGGACTTTTACACGCTCAGTTTCATAACATCCCCTCCCCTCTGGGTCTCTCCCTGCCTCCCTCTATATGTCACTAATAATACCACACGCTTATGTGGGCTTCAAGTTCTCTCTGTGCAGTAATCACTTAATGAAGTAAATGTAAAAACAAGTCATATAAGGGCACATCCACTGTAAATTGCGACAAGCCTCTGAATATTAAAGGGTATATTTACTAAAGTACGGGTTTTTAGAAATGTAGATGTTGCCCATAGCAACTAATCAGATTCTATGACATTTATCTAGCACCTTCTAAACGATAATAGCTAGAATCTGATTGGTTGCTATGGGCAACATCTAAAAGCCCACACTTTAGTAAATTTCCCCCCTGTAGTGCCCTGTCCAGGACAACATTTGGAAAGTAGGAATATTTTTTAAATCTGCTGCAGCAAATGTGTAGGAGTATTCATATAAATATAATTATATTTCCAAATGTAATTATCCTGCATGCTTGTTGGATTAAAGGTTTGAATACATGTAAGTAAGGGATAAGGCTTTAAATCCCATTTAGGGATAATATACTGTCTCATTGCATATATACAGTGTTATCTGGAATGAAACTATTATTTACTATTAACAATATTAGTTTGAACTGTGTGTCATTGATTGTGTCAGCTGGCAAACAGAGGAGGGACCCGTACAATATAGGTTAGGAGTGTAACATCTGTGTCTGAATGATTAGCCATGCTGAACTCTTTATGGGGCCAGTCATAGGGCATCACAGGACAATGGTTTGGGGATGATGAAGGTGTCCAGTGCGGATATTCCTCAATAGAGACCTCCAGATGTGCAACCAGTGTACATGTAATGCTCTAGCACTCACAGCTGAAAGTCCAATGTGGGGTTTCCTCAGAAGAGACCACCATTGCCTGAGGTATGGAGAGTCTAAATATAAATCTCAAAGTCCAAGATTAAAGGTAATGTGGCCTAATGCGTTTCACTCATCTCAATCAACTTCTTCAGGGGCAAGGTAGATAGTAGTCTGTCCAGAGATGTCCTTTAGAAACTGGACTATTAGGATTCATGAACATCTGTGTTTGTAGAGATAAGTTATACAAGTCAGGCAGTAGTATACATACAGTACAATAAAAGATATTAAGGTCTAGACAAGACAATCCAGTAGAGATGTAACATAATTAAACTGTTAGAGGAGCAAAATAATAACCCGCTCTACTAGGGTCCTTTTAGACTTTATAACACATAAGAAGGAATCGGTATGAAATATGGGCGGCTGTTTCAAATCCCGACAGAGGAGATCCAGACGCCAGTTGGTAAGTACCCTAACCCTCCCTTAGGGGTGCCTAACCCCAAAACTCCCCCCCCGGGGTGACTAAAAGTAATGCCCTCTTCCCACACCCTAATCATAACTCTCCTGGGGGGGTGCCTGACCCTAACCTACCCCCGGGGGTGCCTAACCCTAACCCTCCCATTCTGGCTATCGTCCTTTGGCGTTCCGCCAACGGGATTAAGATAGGCGTCGGTATTTCAACACCTATCTTAAGTCCCCCGTCGGGCTTCTCCTGTTGGGAAATAGACCGGTGGCGTTTAGTCCGCCGGTCTATAAACTGCAACCCCCAAAGAAGATTAGATATGCAACATGTAAAACCACGGTTTGTAGGTCACATGATTGGAAGCAGGGGCGTATCTATAATGGGTGCAGGTTGTGTGGGGCACACGGGCCTCACACCGCCCACCCTGCACCTATAATATACTTACCGTTCCGGAGTCCCACGCCGGTGCGGGGGTCCAGCGCTGTAAAAACGTCTGGATTATTGCGTCAGCGGCCATTTTCTCATCGTTTGCGCAGTACAGGGAAAATGGCCGCTGCGGCCGACTTATACGCCTTTCAGATATACAACCCGGGAAATTTCCTGCTCAGACCCGGGAATTTCTCCTGTGCAAATTCCCGGGTATTTGGTCGAGACCCCCCTATCACACTACAGTGTCTACCCGGGAAATTCCCAGGTAGACCCCTTGCAGACAAGAGCAGGGTTTTTCTGCTTACCTGCCTCTTCTCTGACGTCTGCTCCTCCTAGCCTATCCCCTCTCTGGCTGCTCAAAGCAGCAGCGCTGAGTATCCTATAGGACGCTCTGCGCTGTCAGCTCAAAGCAGCAGCTCAAAGCTGCCGCGCTGAGCGTCCTATAGGACGCTCTGCGCTGTCAACTACATGTAAAAGCTGCTTGGTGCTGCCTGGGAGTAGTAAATTCCCGGGTAGCACCATTCAGACAGAAGCAGGGTAATTTCCCGGGACTTAAGTCCAGGAAAAAATCCTGGTCGATTGCAGGGGCGGCTACCCGGGAACGTGTTCCCGGGTAGGTACCTTTCAGACAGACTTGGCTACCTGCTCAAGTCCATACACCTTTTACCATGAAGCTGTTTAGAAGTATAAACTAAAAATGACACATTGTATATAAAATAAAATAATAAGTACTATGTGTTATGATACACCTGAGCAATTGCATAAAACTACTATAACCACACAACAGAGGTATCCTGCCTATAACAACTGCCCTTTTCCCATAGAGAGAGATGCTATCACCGGTATTGAGATGCCACCAGGTCTTAAAAACAGGATAGTGGAGGTTTATACAATCAGGTAATCACAGGGTTAATGCTGGATTAGCAGAATAACAAATGCAAGTATAATGAGACTGTATAATAAACTAATTTTTTAAAATAAACATCTGGAGCTGTAACAGACAGCTTGATAATAGTACTTGCAAACAAATTGCACTTTTCCAATATTAAGTAACATGATAGCTAACAGGTGATGCAGGAAGCAGAAGACAATGGATCAAAGTGGAAAGTACACAGATATTCAACACACCAGCAGTGCAGAGAATTCACCAGGCACTCAGATCAGCATGCTTACACCAAGGCATGAAGCTATAACTGACAAAGAGGTGAAGGCCTGGCTCCCTTATAACACAGACCAGTAACAAAACATCAATTAAGACCAACACCATGCAAGTGAAGTGAGTTACAGGTACCGTATGTTACTGCACATAGGAGAGCAACTAGGGAGACTCCCAGCAATTAAACACCTGCTGCAGACCGTTCTTTGCAGCCTCTGATCACATACTGTACACTGGCATCTTGGCAAAGCCGCTGTGACACTAACGTAGCATTTCAGCCGCAGTCACACACAGAATATAGGCATGCCACAACTAGAATGGCTGTTTAACACATAGGGAAGTAAGATGTATGTGTACACATCTCTATGTCCCTGTTACATGTATGTCCTGTTATATGTTACTGTTATATATATGTCTTGTAACATGTATGTCCTGTTATATGTATATTACTGTTATATATGTATGTCCCTGTTATCTATGTCCTGTTTTATGTATATCCGGTTAGATGTATGTCCTGTTTTAGCTACAGTATGTCCTGTTTTCTCTTGTTTGGCACTGTGGCACAATGTAAACCTGTATTATATATATATAATAATAATAATAAAAATATACAAAAAAGAATCTCCTCAAAGAAATGCATTGCTGCTTAATTTATAGCTTAGTACAATTAATTTAAATTATATTTCAAAATAAGACACAAATAGAAAAAAACCACACTGATAACAATTTCTGCATCTTACATGGATCCTGTGCTTCTTTATAAGTTGTTTCTTACTGTGACAATGATTTTTTTTTGGAAACTTTCAAGATAATTTCTGTTGAGAATCCCCCAGGCTCAGTGAAACCGGCAGAGGGGGCGGTTTCGTGCTGTCTGTGCTGCTGTCGTCTCTACACTATACCGTATGGACTGGCTTGCAACCCATGATCCTCTCTGCTCATTAATGTGAACAGTAGACACTCAATTCACCTAGAGCAGCCCCTTTTTCCATAGTCCACGATGTACTCACTGGTGCTCGGTTGCCCCAAGGACATACTGTAATGTGGCTGGTATAAGTTCACAACAAGCTGGTGCAGTAAAGAAAGAAATGTAAGTTTAACTCCTGTTCACCTGCTTAATGTGTAGGGGACAGGTCACACAGAGATTCCTATTATTTATATTTTTATCACTTCTGCGGGGGGTGCCTCCACCTAAGTCTATTTTTCATGATTAAAGAGGGGATCTACCATGGGTGGCTTGGAGAAGTGTCTATGGGTTAGTGTATATGTGGGTAGAAAGTATTCCCTATAAACTATTACATGCGCTGGATGGAAGAGAGACACTAAAAAGGGGTTTGTAACGTGTATTATGAATCATATGGCAAAATTATCATTAAATTCACCAAAATATAAATATATAGTGTATACAATAGCTCTCCTTGATATCTTAACTTAAACTATGTGTCAATATAAATTTTGGATGAGGACTTATTTTAGAAATATTATTGGATCAAGTAACATTTAACAATGCCCCCAATAAGAGTATCACTTTATAACCAACATCTCACAATCCCCCATAATCTAATCACTAAATATATAAATATCCTTAACCTCTACTCTGTACCCAAGTCCCTGGTACTCTTACGTACAGTATACACTTAGAATTAAATGTGTTGGTGCACATAGATAGCAATGTTAGAAATGGGTCTGGTAAGTCACAGGAAAATGTATTTATGGGAACAATTTATAGATGATGGAAGGATTATTGTAACTATGTCTGTTGGTTAATCTGTTGACATATCACAGAGATGAGCCTGGAGTTTCTCAGCTACAAAGTAAAGACACTTTTCTCTGTCCTATTAGCATATAGAATAAATGGAGGAACTGTGGAATCTGCTTTAAAGCCTCCATAGTCCAATGATTTTTCTACTGTGCATGTGTCTGAGTCACACCGCGCATGTGCGGCAATGGATTTGAGACGACGTCCCTAGTGTGGATTTGGATACAGAATGATGGACAGGTAGCGGGCATTTGTGAGAAATAACGGAGGAGGGCTGAGTAAGAAGGGGCTGAGTAAGAAGCATGCGTGCCACGACTGTTCCAGGGTTGCAGGGTACTGGCAGCGGTATCGTAGTTTCGACTGACATTCTGAGCAACCGTGGGGCTGCTCAGAACTTTGATGCTGCATCTCTGAATGCAAGCGGCGGATTTGAGACATCAACGGTGGGCGTCTCTGTACACAAAACAGCGGCCGCGGCATTAGCAGATCTTCTCAATTTTGCTGCCTACAAAGATGCAGCGACGACGGATTTTCCGTCCACCTCTGAATAAGGCCCATAGTCCTGGGCTCTGCATTAACCCAATCACTGATGACTATGGTCCATAAAAGGAGGTGGGGGTTACATTAGTATGAAACAAGTTAGCAATTCGAGATGCGGTTAAGATGCCGGCAGACGGGATGCCGAATGTCGGTATACAGACTCTCATCAGGAAGCCGACGCCGCAACCCGAAAGGATCCGACATCGGCATCCCAAAGGTAAGTATACCAGCGTTAGCCCGAGGATGGAGGGGTTAGAATTAGGGACCCCCAGAATGGGATAGGGGAGGGTTAGGCTGCAGGGAGAGGGGGTTAGGGTTAAGCACCGCCAGGTTGAGGTTAGAGTCAGGCATCATCCTGGGAGGGTTAGGTTTAGAGTGCGGGAAGGGGGGGGGGTTTAGGGTTAGGGAATTGGCAGCGGCAGCCCGACATCAGCAGAGATCCCGGCAGCGGAAGCTCGACAGCGCTGGAAATCCCGATCGTGGATAGGTGAGTATCTACTAACCTAACCCCCCTAACCCTCCTTAGGGGTGCCTAACCCTAACCTCCCCCCGAAGTGCCTAACCCTAATCCCCCCTCTAAGTGCCTAACCCTAACCACCCCCTTCCCCGCTGCCTAAACCTAAGTCCCCCGGGGGGGTGCCTAACCCTAACCCTCCCTCCCCCTAGCCTAACCTTAACCCTCCCGAGGGGGTGCCTAACCCTAAGTCCCCCCCGGGAGCCCTAAACCTAACCCTCCCCCCCCCACGGCTGTCCGCTCGCGGCGCCCGGCATCGCTACGATCGGGGAAATGCCAGGCGTCTACATCTAGACGCCCGGCATTTCACCCTTGCCGGGATATGACAATCGGGAAGCCGGCTGCCGGTATTTAGGCAGTCAGCTTCCCTATTGCATACCAGGGTTAGGTACCACTGGGGGGAGGTTAGGCACTACTGAAGGAGGGTTAGAGGGAGAGTGTTAGGGGGAGGGGGAGAGTTGGGGTACTTACCGGCCTCTGTCGGGATTTTGAAGATCAGGATGCCGCTGTCAGTCTTCTGACTACCAGCATCCCATCTAGTGGTACATCATACCAATTCCAGCAATACAACTACGATACATACATAAGAGCAGAACATACTACTATAGGGGGTGTGTTCACTAAAGGTCGATTTTAATCTATTCTATTTCAATTAGTGTTTCTGCGGCTAAATCACAAATTTACTAACATACATTTAAAAAAGAAATTTGGCTTTTAAAGTGTCAGTAAATGTGGGATTTAGCCCCAGAAACACAACATCGATGCTGATCGATTTAGATCATTTTGAAATCAATTAAATTTGACCTTTAGTAAATCTACCCCTAGGACTGAGCACAGCGATACAAAATAACAGCACAATGAATAGGTCAGAGGAGCGGAGTACAAAGACAGGTGGCTAGCGGCATAGTAACCAAATGGTCAGTATAGGTCACTAAGGAGCAAAATAGCTAACTACTGTAGCAAGGCTCAGGGCTGGCAGCAACAGAGAGTAGTCAATAAACAATCTGGGCCGGGAAAGGTCAGACAGAATAGACATAAACAAACCCGGGTCAGGAGATTGCGAGCCTGTGAGCAGGGCCCTCTTACCTCTTTGTCTGTCTGTTATTACCCAGTCTTGTTTTGACACTGTTCTATTACTTTTTCTCCCAATTGCAAAGTGCAACAGAATATGTTGGTATTATATATGAAAATGTTAATAAATGAGAGGTAGAGAACAGGCAGAGCGGTGAATGATAAGTTGGGTCAGTCGGGAACACGGCTAGACCAAGAGCAGTAACAGACTGGTCTGAACACAATAATCATCAACCTGTGGGTGTCACAGGTCAGTATATAAAGCACCGGCGACCAATCACAGCTGCTCAAACAGACTCCAATCAGCACAGTGAGACACAGACAGCTGCATCAGCGAATGGGCATATGATGATTTAGTCTGAGGAGGAGTGGAAGTAGTGAGGTTCCTGTCTCTAAGACTAAAGCTGGGCACACACCTCAGTGATGCAATGTAACGATATATAATACATCACTATACACACTACAACGCGATATATCGTTACTGTCACGACCCAGGTTTTGCGGCGTGGAGGTTTGCGGTTCTTACCAGTGAGGGCACTGTGGCGCGGTCCTACTGGCAGGGGATCTGGTGTGTTAAGATTGGCATTGCATGTACGCAGAGGTCTGCCAGCATTGGGTCATCCTGGCAAGGGTAAGACTAGTGGTGTCTCCACGTCACGGCTGTCTGGGCGCCACCATGTTGTCTTTGGCCATGTGACATAGCAGGCCAATCGTCTGTGGGTCATCTGCTCTCTCTGGCCTATCACGTTCCGTTACTGGGTACTTAAGGGTGTTTGGAGCACCCTGTAGTTGCCAGTGCAATGTGTTCACAGCATCAGCTGTGAGAGAATTCTCTGCCCTCCTGAACCCTAGTCTTGTTCTCCGATGCTTGCCCTAGCTCCTTGTCAGCCTCCGGCTTCCTGCAGAGACTGCACCGCTCTGCCTTGCCTTGCACCCCGCTGGAGATTGCCCTGCACCTTCCACCAGACCCACTCCTGCCTGAACCTGTCTCCTCAGTTAACCCTTTCCTGCTCAGCCATCATCTCAGCATTACCGGATTCTCATTTCAGCCATCATCTCAGCATTACTGGATTCTCATTTCAGCCATCATCTCAGCATTACCGGATTCTCATTTCAGCCATCATCACAGCATTACCGGATTCTCCTTTCAGCCATCATCACAGCATTACCGGATTTCCCTTTCAGCCATCATCACAGCGTTACCGGATTTCCCACTATTCAGCATATCCACTTCACTTTTACAGTTTTTCTGGATTAACCTCATTCATCTCTGTCACTGATCTGGACATTTGTTTATTCCCACTCACTATAGTTCCCTCCTGCTACGGTTATTAGTTTGATTATTACTGGACTTTAGTTATCTTGTTGTTCATGTTTACCAACATTCACATTAAACCTGTTCCGGTGTCTACTCCTGTTTCCACCCCGGGTCCACAACAAACACAGACTCTAACAGTTACATACTTAATGTACCTACACCACCTCATCCGTCACATCGTGATGTGCAGCACGTCAGATGGGACGATGTGACCACCTAATTCATCCAACAATCAATTGGGTGGATTTGGGGGTACGTACATTACGATGGCCATTGCGATTGTCGCGGATCGCAAGATCGGCCAACGTATAAGTATGTACCCAGCTTGAAACTAATCCAATCACCTGGGCATCGTCATATTACCTGGTTTAGACCAATGCAGTAGAGGTATTGAAGTATATGAGACTTTTGACACAGTCATTGGCTGGTTATGTAATATATTATATACCTCTATATATAATCTGCACCGGCAGAGAGAGACCCCTTTGGGGACACACAAGGTGCAGCTGGAGGAAGATATATATAAAGGTCTCTGTGCAATCAGAAGATACCTGTGTAATGGTAAGATCACGTACTGTCATACACACCAGCTCATCATTACACTGTAATATGACATCTAAATTTACCATAAGAAACAGAGGGCCTGATTCAGACCCGGTCGCAAGCGCATGCACTAGCGACGGGCACTCCGTCGCTCCGGGTCTCGCACCAAAGGGGGCGAGCTGTCGATGTTGAGTGACAGCTCGCCCCCTTTGGTGGGCAGGCCGGGGGGGTGTCTGCCCAAACGGAGGCGTTCCCATGAAAACGCCTACCGTTTGGGGGCGGCCCCACTGACATCACCAGTGATGTCAGTGGGAGAGCTTCCGGCTCAATTTGAGCCAGAAGCTCTCTGGGGCTTGCGGCCACGAGACCCTACCACAAGGGTCTCGTCGCAAGCCCGATGGTCGCAATGGTCGCGACCATCATCATGGCCGCTCGCTATAGCTGTGGGTGGTCACCCACAGCTATGCGAGCGGCCAGGAGGCCGCTCCAAAAAAAACGCCCTGATTCAGAGCGAGCGCTGTTTCCGAGCATCCGGCTCTGAATCAGGCCCAGAGAGCGTTATTTAGAAAGAAAAGAAAAACTATACTCCAACAACTGAAGACAATGAGTATAGCTTTTCTCTCACATTAATTTCTCTACTTCTTGCATGTTTTAAAAGGTATCTGCAAATAGTACGCCAAGACCCCTGAAGTTTAAGGGGGAGGAGGGGGAGATTTAACAAATCTTCTAGAATGGAAAACTAGAGGTGTTCCTCATGGCAACAAATCAGAAGCTACTTAAAATGTATCTAGTAGAAGTTATGAGTCGGGTACTGGATGCCGGCGCTCGGGGTCCAGGCTGTCAGAATCCGGACGTCGGCATCCCGAAAGGGCTAGCATACAGACACGTGTTGTTCGGTATGCTAACCCTCCCCCTCTCCCTACCCTAACCCTCTCTCCCCGGTGCCTAACCCTCCCTCCTTAATGCCTAACCCTAACCCTCCCTCCTTAATGCCTAACCCTAACCTCCCTCCTTAGTGCTTAACCCTAACCCTCCCCAGTGCCTAACCCTAACCCTCCCCAGTGCCTAACCCTAACCTCCCCCCTTAGTGCCTAACCCTCCCTGGTGCCTAACCCTAACCTCCCTCCTTAGTGCCTAACCCTCCCTGGTGCCTAACCCTAACCTCCCCCCTTAGTGCCTAATCCTAACACTCCCCCCTTAGTGCCTAACCCTAACCTCCCCCCTAAGTGCCTAACACTCCCCTGTCCCCCCCTAACCATCCCTGGTGCCTAACCCTAGCCTCCCTCCTTAGTGCCTAACCCTCCCTGGTGCCTAACACTAACCTCCCTCCTTAGTGCCTAACCCTCCCTGGTGCCTAACCCTAACCTCCCCCCTTAGTGCCTAATCCTAACACTCCCCCCTTAGTGCCTAACCCTAACCTCCCCCCTAAGTGCCTAACACTCCCCTGTCCCCCCCTAACCATCCCTGGTGCCTAACCATAGCCTCCCTCCTTAGTGCCTCACCCTCCCTGGTGCCTAACCCTAACCTCCATCCTTAGTGCCTAACCCTCCCTGGTGCCTAACCCTAACCTCCCCCCTTAGTGCCTAACCCTAACCTCCCTCCTTAGTGTCTAACCCTTCCCTAACCCCCCGATACTTACCTTTGGGATGATGGCAGTCAGTATTCTAGAGCCGAGATCCCGACTGCTGACGGGAATCTGGCGACAGTAATTAGACCGTCGGCATCCCATAAACCAGGATGCTGACTACATCACGAAATTATAATTGAATAATGTGCTTAAAATTGTGTATCACTTAAAAGCTGGAGCTGTTCCTCCCCGGCCTGTATACAAACATGGCTTCAGAAAAACTGTTATTTTTGCATAGACAGCTTTTCAGAAGTGCACAACAGGTCACCTTCATCACCGGATCTTTGTTCAACTTCAGTCATTCTTTTTAATCTGCGCACGTTCCTTTATGTGTTTATTATGTATTTGACAATCTGCAAATTACTGTAAGCGGATACTGTTTTATTACTGATTTTGTCAATTAGAATTCTTAATACTTATATTTTCAATAAAAATGAGATGGATGATAATAGTGCACTTACCGCTTTTAGGTATTGGTCTTGGTTCCACTAAAACAAAAACAAAAGAATATGGCTTCAGAATAGATACAATTGTAAAAAGTTATAAAATATTTAAAAGAAAGTATTTTTCTCATATTTTAAAGTATTAATTCAGGGATTTATTCTGTTGCGATTAGAGCACAGTTCTCGCAGATGTAGCAGTAAAATCGGGTTACTTGTTAAATAGGCATTCCTATGCAATGGCTGAAATGATTTTTGCAGGGGCTGGAAATATCTGCACCTGTATACAGGAGGCAAAACATGGTGGTGGTGAAAGACCCTGATTTACTGTAGCAGAGGACAGGAATGCAAAGCCGCACACACAAGCAACTTTGCAACTCTGTCCTTGTTAAAATGCAAAAGCAGCCGGAGGTGACACCCCCTGCTCCATCTGTGGTCACAGCACTACGACTGAGGTTGCAGTCTGGGATCAATGGTCGCGATGTGGGATGGTGCCGGCCAGCCAGGGGTTAAAGTGGACAGGAATGGGGTGGAACTGCGTTCTGTTACCTCTAATGATAGGTGGAACTAGTTCCACCTCTACCAAGACCCTGCACAGAAGTCCCACAGAGAGGAGTCTTAATTACTTCAGAGGTCCCTCATTTCAGAGAAACCAGTATATAGGTAAGGAAAGAATCAAGCGAAGGCAATACATAGGGGTTGCAAAAAAACATTAGGCATCCAAATGACATAGACTAGTTAGTGGGCGCCCCATAAAAAAAAAACTCAGAGACATGGCAGAAAAATAACACTGTTGATATAGGACATTGTAGTCTCAGCTGATGGGAGGAGTGCAAAAAAAAAAAAGCATCTAAAATGTGTTTCACACGGTCATAGCCTCAAAAGCTTCTGGAGCCTAGGCAGCCCCCAGCCAATCACTTTCCCGTTTCCTATACACAATAGTGTGCGTGTAAAGAACTGTTTTCACACTTGTTTTGGCCTGTCAGACTAGCGTGGTGGGGGTTTTTATGGAGTTTGGGGAGTAGACGGCAGGGGAGATGAGTCCCACCACCTCTCCAGGACCACTTTAATCCCTGCGTCCAGCTGAGTAAGTCTGAATCTTTTGAAGGCTGGTCAGCATGCGAGGCCAGGAATCGGCGGCCTACAAACCTGTACACACATATTTCCAACAGGTTTGTGAACAAACCGTATATCGCGTGTGTATGCACTGCGCACAATTCAGACCAGAGTGAACATAAATACAATGAATGCACAGTCCTACGCATCTCAGTAGTTGGGGTGTAGCTACTGTAGGTGGTAAAGAGGTGTTTGCTTTGGGCTAAGCTCAGTGAGGGGGCGTTTAGGGTGCGATGACAGATGTGAGGGCTATGCAGTGTTGTGTGTACACATACAGTACATGAGCCTGCTCTCAGGTGGACCTTCTGCACCTACTGTAGTATATATCTGGTGGAAGGGATAATGAGACGGCTCTAAAGCCAAACGTACGGATAGAGTCAGGTCGCAATGATGCGTACAACATCTGTACTTAGTTCTGTGCACACAATATGGGCAGGGCCAGATTAACAATGGGGCGGACGGGAGTACATCCCCAGGCCTCCACATAACCATAGGCCCAACATTATGAGATCATATTGATGACCAGCCACCCAGATGGCCACACGGTCGGCCATAAACCGTGAGTATCTATGTTTTGTCGCCTGCTCTCTTCCATTCCGCTCACCGGGAAACTTGAGGAGAACGAGACATCAGAGCTACAGGCCTCCTGCTATGGATGGCAACTTATGGAATAAAAGGATCGCCTTGATTTTTGCTTTACTGTTCCGCAAATTTTTGCTTTACTGTTCATTCTCGGCTATGTGGATGAATTGGGTCAGAACACCGAATGCGGCATCCTGGCAGTCAGAATCCTGACACCTTGAAGGTAAGCATGCGAACCCTCCCCTCCTGCAGCCTAACACTAATCCTCCCCCCTAGTGCGTAACTCCTAACCGAACCCTAATACTTAGGATGTCGGCAGTCGAGATTGTGGCGCCGGGATTCCAACTGCTGTCGGGATTCCAGCGCCAATATGCCAGCATCCCGGTTGGTAACTACTGTACATCCCTGTGGATTTAATGGAGCTGGCGTCCATCTGTATTTCTCTACAGCCTACACCCACTTGGCCGATCACATTCAGTAAGCTGTTAGCCTTACCCGTCTTTCCCCGATGTGATCATGGGTATAATGTACTTGCATTTGAAATGAGAATTTACGGTGCACATTATTTTCTATGGGTTTAGTCACCTATGTACGCCTTCGGGATATGTGTTTGCCATGTACTGTACACCCTAAAGTGTGTGCATTGATTACTACTATAAATCTTTGACTTATTTGAGCATTTATTCAAAGTATCCCCTGGCCTAAGTATTGCTATAACAAACTCCTCACTGGAGAAGCAGGACTTGAGCTCTGTCACTTTAGAGGTTTGTTAATAAAGTTTGTTGAAAATAAAAAAAAACCTCCTCTCTCCTCCCTATGCACGGGTCTCCGTAGACCAGGTCTATTATTAGTAAACACCCACGGTAGGCAGCTCCTGCTTCACAGCGGTAGCAGGAGTGGCATAAACTCCACGGTCTGTGGAGTCTTCGTAAATAGACCCCTAAGCCACTTGTGCTCAAGCATGGATATCCCTAAAACCTGGACTGTAATGGTGAAGTTTGGGAAACTCTGGGCTCAGGCCTATAGCACGAGGCCATCAGTAGGCCCCAGCCTGTATTCTGTAGTCTGCAAGCCAGTGCAGCGTGTGGGACGTTATTTTCTAGTGTGCAGGGAGTAGGGAGTAGGGAGTCTGAGGCAGGATACAGGTGAGGGAGACGTGTTTATCTTTGTAGAGAGTGATCAGAGACGGAACAGCAAACGGCCTAACTCTGCGGAAAAGGGAGCGGCTTGTCAAACTACATATCTCAGAGACAGCTACGTACAGTACTACAGATATGCAGAACATAGTTTAACCCTTGCTATACTGCAAGTCAGTAAAAAAAAAAAAGAGGCTCAAATAAGCAAACTAAACATTCAACTGCCAGGACGAGATAAAAACTCTGTTTAAGGAAATAAAATGAGACATCATAACGTAAACAGTTTACTCACCTATGAACGTGTGTGAAATTATTGCAAACACAAGAATCTGATTGAAGTCCATGAGCACACACACAACTTGCATGCAGACTGCCCAGCGATAGAATGAAACAAGTACAGTATTTCCTGCTTACGCCACGCATTCCAAATACCAGCACTGGGGTTGCCGATAAAGTTACAGTTCTCTACAGATGTAAGGCAATAAGTTATGGAGGATTTCCTTTGACAAATACAGAAGTCTAGATCACAACTGGAGACCTAAAACAAGCAACGTGCAGGGAAGTTTCTGTGCAGGAAGTGATGAGCGAGGTACTATATGGTGCCATCCCATGCAGCTCACCATAATGCCATGCCCCCTACCCCACCCCCAACTCCACCCTTATGCAAAGGAATACAATAACTGCATGCTCTACAACACTTATTTCTCAATGTTCCCTCTAACGGAGACTTAAAAAAATAAATAAATAACTTGTCAAAGGCTCACCTGCAATAAAACTATGTACTTTGGTCAGTGTCACAACACAACACAGGTGTACGTATGTGCAGTGATGGGAGACAGAGGGCCAAATGTAATAGGTAGTCAGTTTTAGTAACAGTACAAACTCGCACTTTCTCGCACTTTTAAAAAGTGCGAGTTTGTACTGAAACTCGCAAATTCAATAGCCTGCGAACTTTTCAGCTCGAGGCTACTGCATTTGCGAGTTTAGGCGAGTTTAGGACTATGTAAACTGACACCTTTTAATGCGAGTAGCATTAAAAGGTGCGAGCTTTAGAGAAGCCATCACAGATCAGTGAGATCCGTGATGGCTTCTGTGTGTGTTTTAAAAAAAAAAACGTGCACCCCCTCCCCAAAAGCATAACCAGCCCCAGGCTTTTTAAAGCCTGTGCTGGTTCTAAAAATACAGGGGCCAAAATGCGTTGGGGCCCCTGTATATTAAGAACCAGCACAGGGCTTTGTTGAGCTGGTCCTGGTTCTGGAAAATCAGGGGACAAAATGAGTAGGGGTCCCCTGAAAATTCCAAAACCAGCACCGAACTCTTTCTAGCGGGGGGATAATGCCACAGCCAGGGAAAACCTTTCACCGGTTTCCCCGGCCAAAGCATTATCCCTGACCACTAGTCAGTCCAGGCCGGGGATCCCTGGGGAGTTGAGGACCCCCCCAATAAAGGGGTACCCCTCTCCAGGGCACCCCAGGCCTAGACTGATAGCCCGGGGCTATCCCCAGCACCCTAGGGTGGTGGGTGCCGGGATGATAGTGTAAAAATAAAGTTTCCATATTGTTTTTAGTTGTAGAACCACAAGTACCAGCAAGCCTTCCCTGCATGCTGGTATTTGGAGAACCACAAATACCAGCATGCGGGGCATTACGGGCCCGCTGGCACTTGTAGTTCCACAACTAAAGAAATACGTAAATAAACAAACATACACTGTGAAAGTAAAATTTTAATAAAACATACATGCACACTCACACTTACTCACCTAGTATCCGAAGTAATCCATAGGGGTGTACCAAAAAAAAATATATATATACTCACCTCTCCTATGCGTAGATCACGTCCACTTGTCCAAGTAGGCAATCCAGGGGTTAAAATAAAAAAACGCAAAAAAACAATCCATGCCGGACACAGCAAAGGTATGTGTGCACACATACCTTTGCTCCGCGTAAATGACCGGGGCACACGTGTGCCCCATCATTGAAGGGGCTGCCAGCCAATCAGGGAGCATCTCCGTCGGAGCAGCTCCCTGATTAGCTGAATGCAGCCAGCCTGTGTCTCCCATAGACTTCTATGGTGAGAATTCCCCATAGAAGTCTATGGTGGGAACCGCTACATCATAGCCGCAAGATTAATTGAGGTTAATCTTGTGGTTACATCAATGATACAATGCCGCTCCAAAAAAAAAAAAAAAACGCCCTGATTCAGAGCGAGCGCTCTTTCAGAGCGTCCGTCTCTAAATCAGGCTCTGAGTTTGTGGGAGGCGGGTTTGTTGACTGCGTTAGACTATGGCTGGTTATTGGGAGTGTGGGTTTGAGGGCCATTTTGTGGATCTGTGTCAGTCTCCATTTTGGGAGATCTTCAGATTTTGGCTGCAGAAAGTACTGTTGGTGTGATACAGATATGCCCAGCTACATCCTTGCCGCTGCGCGGTAAATAGCGAGACGCGCTCCCTCAAGTGGATACACGCACTGCGATTGTGCCCGCGCCTACATATGAGTGCATGGTGCAATCACAGTGCATATCACAGTAGCGTATGTAGGCGCGGGAATCACATGACGCGATGCGTGCGCACATTTGTGGCGCGATTAGCCACAATGTAACTGGGTACATCTATAATTGCGGTTTTAAACTCCCTATTGACAGATAATCGATGTAAAGCATAAACTTCTTAACCCATACTTAACTAAAAATAAAGACACAAAGTATATGTCATTCAAAAATAATGGGTCAGCTTTATTTATTTGTACAATAATCAGTATGGCGGCAGAAGAAAGAACGGCAAGCAACTGGCGCCCACATGTTAAAATCACTAGGGTCAACTATCCCAAGTCAAGGGAAACTGTGAAATTAAATACTTGCAAGGGCCAACTCTCCCTTTCAAAGCAAGTGAGGTGGTATCCAACACCCATGCCAATGCACTATTTGGGCCCACTCTGTTGAGAGGTGCCGCTGACCCCAGTAGGGTGAAATCAGCCTAACCAGTGCATTGAAGGGGAGTGCACCACTCATACTGCAGGAAGATGGGTGCTTTACAGACTGCCGTTCTTTCCCGACACACATGGTTCCTGGTAGGGAAACCGGCCCATCACAATACTGCCAAACTCCTTAAACCCCCTAACACTGAGAAAAATACTCTTAAGGAACAAAACATTCCCCTCCACTGTTAAGTGAACCCCATCTCTTCTGAAAAGATGGGCATCCTGAACCCTAATTAATGGATGATGCACCACCAAACCTCCCATGTCTAATACTCGTCTGGCCACCCATTTATTAACCTTATTCCTGGCCTTGTCAATCCCGGCCCCACTATATCCACACCTCCTAGCAATAATGTCGGACCACACAATAACAGTCAGGCCAAAACCTCGCCACCTTCCTCAAATCACGTGAATAGCGTGATGCAATTCTTGAGACGTACGCTGGCACAAATCATTCCCGCCTAGATGGATCACTAATACGCAAGGTGGCCCAAATGAGTCCGCTGCAGTCTGTAGACAAGGACACAAAGCCTCCCAACACATACCTCTATGCCCAAACCACCTAACACTATCCCATCGGGGAAAACTAGAGGCATCTGATGCAAAGCGGGATTGAGCAGCCCAGAATATAAAAGAGTGGGCAACAAGACAAATGGGCCTAGAGTCCAGGAAACCACCTGCAGTACACAGAAAACAAATATATGAGTAAATGTAACTAATCACAGAGAAAGGGGAAGGGGACTTAACCAGAGGTAAAATCCTTCAAAAACCTGCTCGATCTTTTTGTTTTGTACTATCATGTTCTCTTTCTTTGCTTTTATTGTTGTATCTTTATTTATGTATTATTGTTTTCTTTTAATAGCCAATCATTGTCCAAAGCAGGGCAAAAAACAGGGCAAAATCTTTCAAAATCCCCACCTAAAAGGTGGCTAGTTGGCCGAAGCACTCAAGTCGACAAAGCATCAAGATTCCACACATATATATCTCTGATATACAATGGACTTCCATCTTCCCTGGGACTGGATCTCCTGTGAGGAAAAACCTGGTGAAGTAGCAAAAGTCAAGGAACCAATTCTAGAAGAATGGGTGCTGAATTCCGAGGAGGAGGGGGGGGGGAGGCTGAGGTGTCAGATGCAACAATGGAAAACCGACATGAATTTAAATTTAGTGAGAGGAGAACCAACCTCATTGATAAGCCAGGCAGCCGCCAGAGGAGGACGGCATCTATTTTACAGGGAAGCAAGGTGTACAGGACAAATCCTCTCCTCCGGACAGGATCTTAGAGACACCCAGCGACTCCTTCCCATCTGGTCGGTTTGAATTGTCGAATTCGGCATAGCCCAGTAATGCAATCGATAATGAGAGTGCAGCAATTGGGGAGGGGTGGAACTTGACGACGCAACCAGCTCGCTGATGTGAAAGGCCCCATGGAAGGCTACCGCAAAAGCGAGCAGAAAGAGAGATGCTTTAAAGGGGGATGAACAAAACTTGTAGACTATCTAGCAAACATAACAGGTCAGGACCAGTAAGGCGACGATGATTATCTGCCACAGGACGCAAGCGCGACAAACCCCTAAGGGCCTTTTTAAATCAAAAAGCCCTTAGTAACATCCCTACACTCTGCCAATTGCAAAAAGAGTGAAATGACAACAAGACTCTGGGCCACATAAGCCCGCGACTTGCCATCATTAAACAAATGCCAGCATAAGAGAACGCAGCAAGGTACCTTCCGATCTTCAACCCTGCGAGAAAGTTTCCCACTGTTGCCAAGAAGCTTGATAGGCATTCAAGGTCTGAGGAGCCATGGACCGACGTGCAAGACCCTCCATGCCGGTTCGATAATCTGCCAACAATGAAATGGACAAGGGTCACCAACCAAGGCAGCAGATGGAGCAAAGGACCGAAACTTAACCCAGTCCTGTCTGGACAGGGCGTCTGCAATAGAGTCGTCAACACCAGGCACATGCCGAGCTGTAAAAAGAATATTAAGCTGCAAAGCGTGCAGCACCAGGCAAGATAGGAGGCGGAGCACCGGCATATGAGCATTGGTTGTTGCACGACCCCCAGGTTATTGCACCAGAACACCACGGACCGGTCACTCAATTGAGGACCCCACAGCTCGAGAGCCTCTAAATGGGAAACAATTCAAGGAGGAGCAAGTTTTTGTTCATGCCTGACAGCACCCACCCCTTCAGGCCACGCCGAGAAACACCAAGCCACATTTAGAAGGCGCCAAAGCCTGATGAGCCGGCAGCATCCATGAAGAGCTGAAGGCAAGCATTAGGCTGGGGAATGGAAGGCTAGAGGCGCACCCCGTTGAAATCGAACAAATAGGACTCCCAAACTGTAGCTCCGCAGAGAGACGCAAAAAATTATGTGGCAAGCGCAAACCCACCAAAGCCCATTGCAGCTTCCGACAAAAGACCCTCTCCATTGGGATAACCTTACAAGCAAAGTTCAGCAATCCCAGTAAGGATTGACCCTGTCGCAGCATAACCTTCCCTGACGCCAGCGCAAGAAGAATGGCATTCTACAAACTGAACTTTTTCTTGCGGCAATGGGCAACAGCCCTTGGAGGTATTGATCTCAATAAACAAGAAAACTAAGCAAGTGGTAGGGCCCTCCGTCATGTCATGCGCAATCAGCACCCCAAATTCCGAGGAGAGCCTGCAGAGGTGAATGCAACAATCGTAGCCTGAAGGTCCAGCACATAGTAGTGAGCAATACTCACTTCAGACTAAATATCCACCTTAGCTAAAAGGTAATTAGCTCCAGAAGCGCAGACTAATTCAAGCGAAGACTGATAGCACACACAACAGACCTCTTACGCAATGGCATCGTTGACTGATTTCCCAGAAGGGTGTGACAAGTGCTGTATAAGCTGGTAACTACCTGATGCCTTCTTGGGAATGACTCCTACAGGTGAAAGAATCAGGCCCTGCACTGGAGTTTCGGAAAAAGGCCCAATCATGCGCCACAGACCAACCTCCTTCATGACCTTGTCTTTGACAACTTGGGGAAGATCATAATCAGAATGTAGGTTCCTGGGGAACCCTGAATGCACTGGCACCGGAAGATGAAACCCCTTGGAAACCCCTTACGCAAAAATTCAGCATCCTCGCACAAAGGATACCATTCGAGCCATTTAGACATGGCATCCAAACGTATCGGAGATAACGCCTTACTTAGAGGGCCCAGACCCAAGGCGTTTGGGAGCGGGCACTAAAGCAGCAGCTGGGGACCCACCACTACTTCTGGAGCAATCTTTGCTGGGGTGAGCTGCATTACAGCGGAGGCAGAGATGACGAAGATGACAACGGCTCCCCATGGTGTAGTTGCCATTCTTGAAAGTGTAGAACTTCCCTTTTGTCTGAGGAGGACCAGGTGTCCAGTGTGCCAAAACGAAGACTGTACTTGCCGCCCAGAGGTTGGGTCAGAAGACATCCGGGTGGGTTGGGAAACCTCTATCCACACCACAACATTTTTGCAGCCCAAATCCAAAGTTAATACTCTATCCTGTTTCCTAAAAAACTCCTCATCATACTGCCGCCAGACCAAACCCCGAGACGACCTGAAAAGACCATGGATCAAGTGGAGATAAAGAATAACATTGAGATATTCAGACAGTCTAGTCTTCAGGTAGGAGGCAGAATATACACAAAAACCCGACAGCCAATTGGTATAGAACTTATAGGTCTCAACCCCAATGCCCCCTTTTGCTTTTGCCGCCGCAAAAAACTTTTTTTGTTTTAGCAATGAGGGTGAACATGTCAACATAGCGACCCTTGTGTATGCGAGTCCTAACCCATGTACGCAGTCCCCACGTGGCTACATGGGCTGGATAGGTGACCAAGTGAGCGTCGACCACACTGTCCCCTGAAAAGGAAGACACAGAGGCAGCATCTCTCAAACCAACATCGTCCCTGTCAATAAAAGCACCAACATTCTGAGCGGGCGCGAGTGTAGATGTAGCAAAAGAAACAGCGGGAGCAATGCCTGTTCCCGTAAATGCTTCTGGATGGTATACAATAACTCAGAGCCCGGTGTACATAGATGGTTTGGTCAGGAATGACACATGTAAAGAATTCCAAATTGGTAATGAAAACTGGCAAGCTGGTCCAGACTTATTTTGGCATCCAGTGGGAAATCACAGGGTCACTTAGGTTTATACTGCCAGCAGGTATATCATTACCCAACAAGTGACCCTGTGATTCCCCACTGGATGCCAAAATAAGTCTGGACCAGCTTGCCGGCGCTGAGAAAAGTGCTTTATAGATCAAACCTTCATTGTGACACTTACTCTCCAGAAATGGGAGCCGAGCATTACAGGACTGTTACAGGCAGTGTCAGCATATAAAGATATAAGTGGTCAAGCGCCCTCATACCCAAACATGAAATATGAGCTGCAATTATTAAATAAGGGATGACACAAAAAGAAATAGATGATTAATAATAAAATTATTTATTAATTAGATTAATGGCATTATAATACAACTCACTATTGTCATAGATTAGGCATGTTAAACATGCAGCCCGCGGGCCGCACGCAGCTCAATATTACATTTTATGTGGCCCGACAGTGTGGGCACAAATAAATAGATTGTGCGGCCCACACCCCCTGCCGCAATCGGTTCTCAGCTCCGATCTGGCAGAGTTTACTGTATTTAAAACTGGGAACGCTGGTATCTGAAGAGATCAGACACTAAATAAGCCTCTTCGATAGTTAGATCCAGTCAGTGGCAGCATCCACGCGAGAGTGCTGATGGTGGTGCCCAACAGCCAGCGTGAAGAGAGATAAGTACTGCACAGGGGAGTGGGGCCTGTTCTACACTGGGAAGGGGCACAGCATAAGGAGGACTACTAGGGGCACTGTGTAATGGGCACTACTGGGGGCACTGCATAAGGGGCACTACTAGAGGCATTATTGGGGGGCACTGCATAATTTGGCACAACATGAGGGGCATTGCTAAGGGCACTGCATAAGGGGCTCTAATACAGGGGGCATTGCATAAGGGGCTCTAATACAGGGGGCATTGCATAAAACACAGTAGATCAAGTTACAAATCAGACTTAGAAAAATAAAGCATAAAAGAGAAATTATTTTCTTACCTGAAATTGCTGAGTGTTTCACAGCACCTGGCCACGTCCTCTGGCAGGTTATCAAGCCGGCATGGAGAGGATAGTGCATCAGTGTTGGTTCCGAGGACATTGCAAAGTTACCACTCGGCTGGGTCAGAAAAGTTTTTTGTAAACGTATTCTTGCCTTTGTTGGAGTTTGTACAAGGCTGGTAGGTTCAGAGCTGTGGCAATAAGAATTTTGTCTGGGCTCTCTCATTTGTTTCAGGTAAAGGGTAGAGAGGACCTTACTAAGGCCTTTCTGGTCCAGAAAGCTTTGAAAGGGTGGGCCAGGTTGGCCTTTGCTCCTCTAGACTCTTGATATCTAATTGACTTGCATCTTCTTCCCTGTTTGATTCAACCTTCCCAAAGGTTTGTATATTAGAGTACAAGTTGCTCTTTAGTTTGGCCTATGTTATTGCTTTTCATGGAGACTTCAGTGTTTCGGAGTTGATACCTCCCGCTAGGAGGGGACCACCTTCTTTGCTGGTTTCAGTTTTTTGTAGATGATGCAGTGGTTCTGTGCCAAATTCATGGGTCCAAGACTGACCAGTTGGGAAGGGGTCATTGGGTGTCTTTGCCAGTATGCAGTGACACAAGGAATTGTCCGGTGTCCCTTTATCTAATGCACCTGCCTTTCGTTAAGGGGGCCTGGTTGATTCACTTGGTCAGCATGGAAATGACTTGTTGCCAATTTGGTTGGGTGTTCACCAAGGCGTCCAGTGTACCTTAACTCTTTTTTTTTTTTTTATTGTTTTTTTTGACAAAAATGGTTATGGGAAGTAGGTGAAAATCATTATGTTGGCTATAACCTCGCAGCTCTGAGTGCAAAGTATACACCTTGTCACAGGATCTAGGTGCTATATTTAAGGTTGTAGGTATCGTAAGATGTGTATTTCTAAACATACAGACGTGCAGGTGCTAAGCAACAAAAAAGACTATCGCACTTGCTCGTTTCGACAATCCCCACTTGTATATTTTTGTGTAGTATATATGGTCTTGGTGATGTGCTACCACCTACAAATTTACATCGCTAAACAAAAACGGGTATTGTGGTGCACTAGTCAAAGAATCGTGTTATTACAACATAAAAAATAACCTTTATTAAGTACTTATTAAAATAAGAACCTCCACCAGGAGTTAATAAAATGGCAAAGTATTTAAAAACAATTACAGAAATAGAAAGAAAAAATAATAATGTTTAAAAAGAGGTATCAGGGGTCTCATCACATATTCATACGGACTCCTTATGTTGTCACATTATTTCATAAGTGTATCATATAAAAAATAATGAGATGCGAAATATTCAGTAGATGAACAGGTATATAGCACAGATCTGTTGTCCCTAGTTCTGTATTATGTGCCGTCCCTGTTATTAAAGGTTTTGTTATATAGACCATATATTCTCTAATATCTACTATTATTATGCTGGTCACCGTATTGAGCACACTGTGTTAACATTAACACAGGCACATTTCTTGATTAAACACACCTATGATGACAAACATTTACTACTGTATAGAGAATCCAATTCTAAATTACATATCACACACACTATATATATATATATATATATATATATATATACATACAGTATATGTAGATGATGATATAATCTACCTTATTGGAATGTTTCCAGAGGGAAATAATGACAGGATATAGTTTATCTAAGTTCTTTTACAGTATCTACAGTGATGATATAACTGTTAGGCACAGCAATTAATTGTATACAGCGCAGTGTTGCATGAGGAATTGTGTGACATTCAGTAATTCAGTGGATATTTATTATATAACAGAATTTGAAGAGATGTTTAAGGGTATTACACAGTTATAGAGACTGCTCCAAACCAGTATGTAGTTATGAGACTGGTGGTCTCAATACCGGCGGTGTAATCCCGGCAAGGGATTTAACATAGGCATCGAAATACCGATGCCCATGTTAATCCCAGTGCTGGAACCCCGACCCCCGCCATCCCGATCGTCGCTGATGGGGTAGGTATTACACTTAGCCCGGGGATGGGGGGGGGGTTAGGTTTAGGTACCCTCGGGGGTCTTAGGGTCAGGCACCCCCCCAGGAGGGTTAGGTTTAGGGTGCGGGGAGGGGGGGTAGGTTTAGGAACCCCTGGATGGAGGTTAGGGTTAGGCACTAGGGGGGGAGGGTTTGGGTTAGGGGGGTAAGAGAATTAGGGATAGGTAACATACTTACCTCTGTCGGGATCTCCTCCGTTGGACATCTGCCGTCGAGATTTAAACAGCCGCTGATATTTCAATCCCATTTCTACAGACCTATACAAGGCATGAGTGTGTGAAAGAATGGGGAACTTACTATACATGTAAATCAGAAAGAGGATATATTATATACAACAGAGCATGTGACAGTCCAAAATATATTATATATATATATATTAGGGATATTTATTTTTTTCTTTGTAATTTAGGATTGGATCCTCTATACAGTAGTCAAATTTTATGTCATCATAAGTGTGTTAATATAGGCACATGTCTCGATTAAACACTGTGTTCAATGGAGTGACCAGCATAATAATAGTAGAAATAAGAGCACATATGGTCTATATAACAAAACCTTTAATAACAGGGACGGCACATAGTACACAACTAGGGACTACAGATTTGTGCTATATACCTGTTCATCTACTGAATATTATGTCTCATTTTTGATATGATAGACACTTATGAAATAATGTGACTGTCACAAGCCGCTACCGCGTCCTGTTGGATGGTGATTCTCACAGGTCGGTTGCTGGGAGACAGAGACGCTGCACTGTCAGCCCGTGAATCTTCGCATCTGGCTGACATCACCTCTGCTGAAACAGGATTGGTGCGGCCTCCTTTTCCTACCTTGCTGAGGCATTGCTCAGGTGCTGGTGATAGCGTTCACACGTGTTTCCGGCTCTGCTGTGAGTCTCCTGTCCTAGTCTATTATCCAGTTCCCCAGTCTGCATTGTTTTTGTCTCCTGCCATTTGTGTAATCCAGACGGCACAGTCAGCACATCTGTCATCTGCCGTGTGTGTCATCCAGGCGGCACAAGCCGCACCTCGGCATCCAGTGTTAGCAATCCGGTGGGCCGCTGCTTGTGTCAATCCGGTGGCACAAGCCACACTACAGCATCAAGTGTACGAAAGCCAGTGTACTGCTGCTTGTGTCAATCCGGTGGCACAAGCCGCACATCAGCATCAGGTGTGCACAATCAAGTGAACTGTTGCTATTAACCCAGCGGCGCAAGTCGCATAACTGCGACATTCAGCCAAGAGTTTTCAGCCCTCACGGCTGCTACACGGTCCAAAGGCCACAACTCGCCAAAGGTTTTCCTGTCGCCAAGGCTGCATCCTGTTACACGGCCCAAAGGCGACAACTCGCCAAAGGTTTTCCAGTCGCCAAGGCTGCATCCTGTTACACGGTCCAAAGGCCACAACTCGCCAAAGCTTTTCCAGTCGCCAAGGCTGCATCCTACTACACGGCCTAAAGGCTACAACTCGCCAAAGGTTTTCCAGTCGCCAAGGCTGCATCCTACTACACGGCCCAAAGGCCACAACTCGCCAAAGGTTTTCCAGTCGCCAAGGCTGCATCCTACTACACGGCCCAAAGGCGACAACTTGCCAAAGGTTTTCCAGTCGCCAAGGCTGCATCCTACTACACGGCCCAAAGGCGACAACTCGCCAAAGGTTTTCCAGTCGCCAAGGCTGCATCCTGTTACATGGCCCAAAGGCCACAACTCGCCAAAGGTTTTCCAGTCGCCAAGGCTGCATCCTGTTACACGGCCCAAAGGCGACAACTCGCCAAAGGTTTTCCAGTCGCCAAGGCTGCATCCTGTTACACGGCCCAAAGGCGACAACTCGCCAAAGGTTTTCCAGTCGCCAAGGCTGCATCCTGTTACACGGCCCAAAGGCGACAACTCGCCAAAGGTTTTCCAGTCGCCAAGGCTGCATCCTACTACACGGCCCAAAGGCGACAACTCGCCAAAGGTTTTCCAGTCGCCAAGGCTGCATCCTACTACACGGCCCAAAGGCGACAACTCGCCAAAGGTTTTCCAATCGCCAAGGCTGCATCCTACTACACGGTCCAAAGGCGACAACTCGCCAAAGGTTTTCCAGTCACCAAGGCTGCATCCTGTTACACGGCCCAAAGGCGACAACTTGCCAAAGGT